>JAQPPZ010002049.1:1293750-2587500 GCA_028583015.1 Wollemia nobilis | reverse complement strand
CCTAGCATCAATATCTTGTATACTTGTAAAAAATCTTCTTTCCATTTGTATCTTCCTTCTCGATCCTTGTACAAAATGTTTGAAACCCTATCATCGTATTTGTCTTGAAGCAATCTCACCCAAGGTTTCAATACTCGATCTAAATTGAGTGGTTTTTTATCACACCAAGTATCCATCCAAATTTAATTTTTTTATCCAATTTCCATCACCCATCTTAAACCTTTAATCATAAGATCAATAATTTTTTTTAAACCATTCCAAAAAGCAAAACCATTTGGAAGGGAGAATGCAGTAAATATTAAACCATTCCAAAGAGCATAACCATTTGATTCTCTTTGTACAACCTCTAGATAACTTTTCTCCTAAGAGCTAAGTTTGCATCTGTAAGGGCTCTTAAACCAAGACCTCCCCTAGTTTTATCATCACACAAATTGCTCCATTTCACCAAAGGAAATTTTTTTTATCATGTAAACCTAACCATAAAAAGGATCGCATAATATAGATTAAACTTTTTTCAATTAATTTTGGCATAGAATACAATGACATATAATATATTGGAATGGCTTGTAAGACTGACTTAATTAACTGCACTCTTCCTGCTAATTATAACCATCTACATTTTCAAGCTGGAAGTTTATTTTGAACTTTACTAATAACTGTATTCCATAAATCTATCATCATTCTCCCCTCAATAAAGGCATCCCTAGATAATTTATTGGTAAATTTGCCTCATCCATTTGAAGCAACCTACAAATTCTTGTTTTGATATTAGCAGGAGTGTTAAGGAAGTAAATCTTGGATTTAGTCCTATTAACTTGTTGCCCTGAAGCTCTTTCATACTCTTTTAAAAAGTTATTTAAAGCTTTGGCCTCATTTATCCTTGCCCTTCCAAAAAGGGTCGTATCATCTACAAATTGTTGATGGGTGATGTTATCGATGTTATTACTAACCTTAAGTCCACTTATAATCCCATATTTGTAAGCCTTTTTTAAGTTCCTACTCAAAAATTTTGCCTTGATAATGAACAAATAAGGAGATAGAGTATCTCCTTGTCTAAGGCATGTCTTGGCTTTAAAAGACTCTGCCACCAACCCATTAACAAAAATTGAATAAGAAACTGTAGAGACACAAGCTTTAATCCATCTAACCCATTTTTCCCAAAACTAAACTTGTCTAAAATAGCAAAAAGAAAATCTTATTTAACCCTATCATAAGCTTTATTCATATCAATTTTTAATATCACAGCTTTCTCTTTTCTTGAAGTTGTTGAATGTATAACTTCATGACCTACTATAATTTCATCCAGAATTTGTCTCCCTTTCACAAATCCTCCTTGCTCTTCTAAAATGATTTTGTCTAACAATGGACTTAATCTATTCACCATCACTTCAGAAATAATATTATATGCCATATTACATAGGCTTATGGTTCTAAAAGAATAAAACAATTTAGCATCCCTATTTTTTAGAATTAGGGTAAGATAAGTTGCATTTATTTTATAAGGAATGTATTGGTTTACCCTAGATTGTTCCACTGCCACCAATAAATAATCCTTCACTATATCCCAATTATGTTGGTAAAAATCTATAGAGAGCCCATCTGGACCTAGGGATTTATCCTTATTAAAAGAGAAAAGAGCTAAATGAACTTCTTCTAGAGTAATAGGCTCCATAAATTTCCTATTGTCTTCATTTTTTATAACTGAAGGAACATCTTGAAGAAGTTTATCATTAAGAAATGTGATCTCCTATGAACCCCTAGAAAATTCTAATAAAATGACTTTACCTCTTTTCTAACTTCACTATGATCTTTAATCCAAACCCCTTCTATTGATTTAATTCTACTAATTCTAGAAGATGATCTTTGTACTATAGCCATCCTATGAAAAAACTTTGTATTTTTATCTCCTTTTTTTAACCAATTTTGTCTTTATTTTAATCTCCAAAATTTCTCTTTCTTAATAAAAATATTATGATATCCACTAAGCAACTCCCTTTCCTCTGATTTTGGATTATTTTCATCACCTTTTTGGAATTTTGAAAGTTTATCTTTTAGTTATTCTTTCTTCTCAAAAATATTTCCAAAGGTGTTCTTGTTTCATTCTTTTAATCTAGATGTCATAGCTTTAATTTGGTTTGGAAGAGCATACAACCCACCATTACCTAAATAATTCCACATTTGAGCTATCATATCAACAAATTGAGTATGGTCTTCCCACATCTACTCATATTTAAAATATAATTTTTTTTTTTAAATTCACTTATCACCATTTTAACTCTTATTGGTCGATGATCTGAACCAATACTTATTAAGGTATTAATTTTAGCACAAGTGTCTTCATCTAGCCAATGATCTGAGAGAATACATCTATCTAATTTTTTTGCTATTAGGTTTTGGCCTCTTCTGTTGTTGGTCCAAGTATAGTTGTCTTATTCAAAATCAACTTCCCATAGATTGTTGTTTTGAATAAAATTTGAGAAATCTTTCATACTTTGGGTCAATTTCCTAATTCTCCCAAATTTTTCATTCAACTTGGTTATGGTATTAAAATCTCCAATGATCATGAATCGAATTTCTTGGTCCTTACTTTTCATAAAGGTTTCATTCCCACTCCAAACTTCTAATCTACCTAATTGATTTGTCGGTCCATAGACATTGATAAGGATATCCTCAAAGTAGCAAGTGACTAAAGAGGTTATCCAATACCTAGTTTTATGAATGGTTACATAAGAGGTTCTAGAAGGATTTCAACAATTTATAATTCTCCCTGCTGCTCCTTCAAAATCTATAGCATCTCATTCACATATTGCCCAAACTGATTTCATAGTTTTTGAAACTTCTTGTTTTATCATTTTAGTTTCCTGGATACAAAGAATATCGGGTTTATTACTTAAAAATAGGTCCCTAATACACCTATTCTTTGAGGGGGAATTAGCACCCCTTATATTCCATGAGATGATAATATTGTCTCATTAGGGGCTTTTGGCCCCTCTTTTGTATTACCAATATCATTTTGTTGTTTGGTAAAGAGAAGTTCAACCAACTTAGTTTTTGTTCCTTTCTCTATGTTATCTCTTGCTTCCCTGGATCTTGCTTGATAATTTGAGTGTTTTCCTCTTTTTGCCTTGCCTATATCAAGAGTAGGTCTTATTATTCTATTCCTCAATATTCTTTCACAATTTTGTGTTCAACATATTTATCCTCTCCTGGCTCTATTATAGAAGCTTTTGACTTGTCCTGCTCATTTTCTGGTATTTCCTTATTAATGGTAGAGGTATTAACTTCTAAAAATGTATTTTATTTACCAATTATTTTCTCCTAAATGGTGCATGGTACTTCAAGAGAGTCTTCAAAATCTGATGAGACACATTCCTTAGGTTCATCGAGAATGTTCTTCCTTAAATTAGGATCATACTAAATAGATGGTTCCTTGCTAATATGTTGAAATTGTTATACTATATCCTCTAAGTTTTGATCTACTTTTTATTCATAGGCTAAAGCCTCAAAAGAGTTGGTATTTCTTCCAATATCCTTCCTTATTGGTCTCCACTATTCAATTTCTTTTATTTTTCTAGATCTATTTTTTGGAAGTTGAAAACCATCTTCATCCATAACCATTTTTAAATTTCTCTTATGATTTTCTACAAATGATTATGTTGGGCTCTTCTTAGGGCATGATCTCTCAATATGCCCCACCTCATAACATCTTATACATATAAAAGATATGTATGCATAATCTATAGTTTAGATCCACATATTATCCCCATACTTAAGAATGATTTATTCTGGTAAAGCTTTACTTATATCAATCATGACCAATATTTGAGCATAAATAGCCAAAATCCATCTTTTGTTGTATCTAAAATCTCAAGGAATTATCCTAGAGTGTTGCCTATTGCCTTAAAGGTATCTATTTCCCAAAATTCAATGGGTAACCCAAACATCCTAACCCATAATGGTACTAGGGATAGATTTATATTTTTAGGTGAAAAGCCTTCATACCATCAGGTTAGTAAGAGCCCTGCTCTTCCCATAAACCAAGGACCCTCTTTTAGGATTATTTCTCTTTCTTACCTAGAACAAAAAATGGCTAGGAATAAAACTTTGGGAAGAAAATATAGAATCACTCTTGGAGACTTATAACTCCTATCAATCCATTTTTTCAAGGCTGAAGCCCTTGGCCAATACCCATTAAATTTACCAAAAATTGCTCTATCTTGGAGCAATGAGGATATATTTGAGGTGTGCTCACTAACCTCTACCACTAGGGATGATTCTAAGGATTTAATTATAAATATATCCATGGAAAGGAAACTAAAACTCAAAATCTATTGAAATTTATCTGAAAGTCCTATAGAAAATATAATATTTGATAAAAACTTTATAAATTTTTCATGCACAATTTCTAAGATAAAGAAAGGGAAAAAATAACTTAGCTGAAAAATTTTGTCCAGATAGAATGTCTTGCCTTGTTGAAGTCCTAGCCCTTCATTGCTCTTCCCATCGTTCGAACCCTAGTTGGAAAATATTTGCAATTTCGTTTTTCGTGACTTGAAAATCATCACTGCCCTTGTTCCAAATGGTTGACTTCATAGGATTCTATCTCCCTCAATATTGCTCGGATATTTGCATATGACCACTCATTTTAAATCTATTCAAATTATACACAAATTGATCCAAGAATCAGCTGAATCGGATAACTCTTCGCGAAGATATGGCTCCTAAAAGATGAGATATTTTTTAGGAAAAAATCATAATCCTTCACACTTTGTAGTTTATTTATATATAATAAATACATATTATCTTAAAAATATACACATTTTATAGAAAACATATTTTCTCATAATTCAAAACCTTGGTAACATTGCATTCATCAAGTTAAAATCTCATATTAAATTTAAAATTTAGATACATCTCAAATTAACATGATAATGTAAAAATATGGTTCTTAACTCTAATAATATTTTTAAGATAACTATTACTATATTCGTACTTAATCAATACAACCTAGATCTTCTAAAACTAAGTGGTATTAATGTAGTTAGTTGTGTAAATTGTAATGGCACTAAAGATATAAAACATAACCAAAGTTAATATTGGTGTAAATCTTTAATAAACTTTATTGGATTACTAGAGGTATATAAGTAAAATTTAAAGTTATGCTAAGATATAAAATTGTAACAAATTATTAAAAGCATGAGTAATTTTGAGGATCCCATATTACTCATAATGCTTGTTAAGAAAATTTGGAACACCGTATTTCTTGGATCATATAGGAATAAAAAAATAATTGAAAATAAAATAAGATAAAAACATGACAAGATGCCTTTAAACACTCAATAATAATGATAACTTATATGTAATATAACGGTTGAAACTGGGTACAAATTCCTATAATATAAAAATAAACCCTTAAATATAAGTTTATATACCATATGGTATGAGGTTCACTTTAGAAAAAAGCTATAGTTCCATAGAATTATAATTTCTCAATTCACCTAGGTTTATAGAATAAAATATATGCTATAATATTGACCTCGTATAATGAGGATATATTAAATAGTTTAAAACCTCATCATAATCTAGATTGTATGACTAAGAAGAGAGGAATTTAAAACATCTTCCACCTTGTTATAGGAGCTCCAACATGATGGTTCAAACATATATTAAGAGGATATACTAAAATATATTCATCGTCATGTAGAATATGTTTACTTGTGTTAAAGTATGCTTCAATCATTTAAAATTTCCTATAACTTTGCGTATCTCGATTTATCATCGCTATATGAGTCATATAGATCATATAAAATATCTAGGCACAAATAATCATATGATTTGTTTAATATTAAATAAAACTAGCACAATAAAGTAATATAGTCGGATATATCAAATTTTTAATCAAATATTTAAGAAGGCATCATGAAAGTTCATGCACTAGACCTTGTTTTTTAATATGTTACAATGTTCATAATTTGATTGCATATCTCATTATATATTAATAGAATACCTTTATCCCAATAGGACATATATATGAACTTAGTACCATTTTTTATTTTTATAATTTAATGTAGTATAATATATTTGATAAGAAAAATAAAGAAAATATTAAAAATTTACATGCATATAGAAGATATAACTAAATTTTATTAATTTTAAACTCCACATGTGTCTTCAACAATAATCCTTTATCTCATTTACAACATCTAGCTTTCAATATATATTATCCGAAAAATAAAATAGATTGGAAGAGTGGAACTTGAGTAGGCTAAAAGACATGTCAAGATAAAGATAAAGATAAATATAAATATATATATATAATATCTTTTAGATATATTTTATTATATCTATATAATATAATATAATATTATAGATACATTATATTATATATAGATATAATATAATCTATCTAAAATATATTATATATATTTATATATATATCTTGACATGTCTTTTAGCCTACTCAAGTTCCACTCTTCTAACCTATTTCAATTTTTCCGAAGAATATGTATTCAGAGTTAGATGTTGTAAATGAGATAAAGGATTATTGTTGAAAACACATGTTGAGTTTAAAATTAGTCAAATTTAGTTATATTTTCTATTTGCATGTAATTTTTTAATATTGTCTTTATTTTTAATAAAACATTAACTCTGTTGTGGGACTTGAGTTGTTTATAAACCCCAACACTTGTCATACTCTTTGCCAATAGGGTAGCAGGCTTAAAGGTGTAAGTCCTTGGTCCCACTTTGTGGGATTCCTCATCCCTATTAACATCAAGTTTGGGCATGTGTGTGGGGATTGGTCCTCTTGCTTTCTAACCGGTTAATGTGATGATGCAAGTCTAACGGTATATTCCATGATTGGAATTTTATTCCACGTTAATACATATCTATCTATCAAACATATTATACTACATTAAATTATAAAAATAACAATTGGTACTACACACTAGAATAGTGCTCACAAAGTTGATATATATGTCTTATCGGGATAAATGTATTCCAATAATATAATGAGATGCGCAAATCATGAACATCCTAACATATTTGAAAATTATGCCTAATTAACATTTAATATATTCAACTATATCCCTTTATCGTGCTAGTTTTATTTAATATTAAATAAATCGTATGATTATTCATGCCTAGATATTTTATATGATCCATATGACTCATATAGCGATGATAAATCAAGATATGTAAGGTTATATAATGCATCAAAGGTTCTTAACCTCTCATAGTTTGATAGATTGAGTTGTTAAAATACTATAAGTTTACCCACTCAAATGGAGCATATGCCATGGATACTATTACACCATAATTAATATTTTCACCTATTATGTGAGTCCTTGAATAAATGACACCTACATGAAGAGCTAAAAACTCTTGCAATTTAGAAAAAAATTGTAAAATAATTTTATATGCAAAAGTTATGGCCTCTAAAATGTATTTCCTAATATCCTATAATAATTCGACCCTTAGATATTCAATTTTTTATGCAAAATAATATACCATAACATTATTCACAAGCTATATCCACTAAGACTTTGTCACATGTTTTCCATTGTGGCACTTTGGTGAATGGAAGAAAGCTAATTGGATTATTTTATTTGTATATTTATCTTTGTGCTATGTCAACTACCAACGTAGACAATAGATCATCCAAGGGAAATCATGAAGATAAATGGGGAGTTGATAAGATTTTGGCCATTACCCTTAGATTAATAGAACTTAAATATACTTGGGATATCTAATTAGTTATGCCCATAGATTTATATGGAAAGTACATTCCTAAATCCTTTGGCAAGTATCCCTTAGATTAAAGGAATCTAAATATCCTTGGGATATCTAATTAGTTATACCCATAGATTTTTATGGAAAGCACATATTTATCTCTAACATTAACAAGACTCAAACATATGATATCCTCAAGATGAATTCGCTACAATATGGTAGATAGAAAATATTATTCTTAATTATTTTGAGTAGAGTGAAAGGTCCCACCCTTAGAACATGTTGTTGTGTCCCACATACACCTCATGCATGCACATCAAAAGTACATCATTTAAAGAACTCAAACATAGTAAAACTCCATAAAGATTCTTTGATACCACATATGTCTCTACTAACTTCTATCATTGCTACCAATATAACTTATGCCTTTATGTTAGGGCCTTTAAACTTTATGGACCAATTCATGAGGATGAGAAACAACATTCCTTCAATATTATTATGAGATAGCATAAGATACCACATCAATCAATGATATTATATCACATACAATTGCACACTACGAATTAAACATCTGGAAGTAATTTCTTATAACAAAAACAATTTAAACACATGATCTTTACCATATAATGACGGTAAAATTAAAAAATGTTCTAGAAGATGCAATAATGCCCTCAGTCCCAAAACTATTTTAAAAATATAAATATATATTACATAACTTGTGTTGGAATATGTGTTTTTAGAATAAAATCAATTTTCTTTTATATGAAATAAATACACTCATCAGTCTAGTATTGAATTGTATTAATGAGCTGCAAAGCATTGGGATATTACAACAAACAAATAATAATAGTCTTCCAACTTTATTTTATTAACCTAGAACGATTTTTAAGCGTGGAGAAGAGATAATATGATTTATTATCACAAACAATTATAAATAATTCAAAGATAAATTATTTACGACATTGAGCAATGGTACATCAAACCCACTCCACAACCATATTGGAAGTGATAATATTTTCTTGAACAAATAGAAGCAATAATTCCCTAAATCATAATATAATAATAATAACAATGCAATTATTAGTCAAGAGGTAGTACCATTTCTTATTTTAGAAAATAAGCAAGTATTGCAATTGCTAGTAGGAATCAAGTATGATAAAGAAACAAAGTGCAATTAAAGCACAAGTAACATTTTTTATTTAAGAGAATATGTTACATTAAATAACTAAAGGATTCATATGATGAAAGTGTAGTTATTATGATAGAAATGTCATTTTTGTAAGTCCTCAATTGAAGTAAGGATTCCCGAGCTAGAAGTGTGGATGCCCAAGTTCCATAGGTAAGTTCCATGGATACTAGTCATGTTTTATAGAGATTCAAAATTATATCAAATAGAGGTGGCATTAAATTCAAAGATGCATTATACTACAAAAAGTATATTGAGAATATTTGGATGGGTATAAATACTATTGAAAGTATTTCCATATAGATTTAGCTCTTTTGGGAGTTATTTATAAACTTATTCATAAAGAGGTTTTGAAGAGTAGTGCAAATGTTGTATGGGATTTTATATAGGAGGGACTAACTACTAAGGAGAGATGGCATGTTGCATACAAATGGTTATATATTTTCATGAATAGTTCAAATTATTTACCATTGTCTATGAGGATGAAATTTGAATCAAGAGAATGGAATCGACAAGTGGATTATGAAAATATGCATTTATGTCATAAATATTATAAGAATGGAAAAATAGCAAGAGATTTCAAATTATAAACGATGGAGAAAGAGATTGAATTTTTTTAGTTGAAAGTGACTTGATCTTATTAAATGAAGAATAATAAGAGTACATAGTTCACAAATAATTGGGTGGTATCGAAGAGATTTAAATTTAAATCGGGTGGTATGGAAATGATTTAAATTTTTGGGCATAATATGAACATCAATAAGACACAAGAAGATCATATCATATTAGACATTGAGTCAAATCAACATTTTCTAACTCTCAATAAAGTGGCAATAAAAGGCCCTCCTACATGATGGAATGGTAAAGGACATTATAGTTTACCTAAATCAACAACTAAATGAAGACTTAGTACAACAAATGAGGAAGTATTATTTGCAAGTTCACATTTAGGAGTTAAAGATGTAAAGGAATGTGGGATGACAAATTTTGAAGCAAATGAGATAAAAGAAATCAAATTTAATCCCCTATAGAAGAACTTAGAAAGTGATTAATCCATGGATAAATAATACAAAGGCATGTCTTAAAATATGGGATAGAAATTGAAATATAATACAAACACGTAGATAGTTAAAACCCTCTTCATATTGAAAGTTGTTATGAGATTGTTCAAGTAATTTTCCTTTATCAAAACTAATATATTTACTTAATGCTAATAAAAAATAATTAGATTCATCTATGTGTAACACTTATATATTTATAAATAAATAACACAAGCCAGTGTAAAGCACATGACTCTTTGTTCATCTATTATTTGTTTATTTGTTACGATTTTGTTACATAGAAATTAATTGCTTAGGTATAATATTTTAGGTTTTCAAGTATAATTTTTTAACTCTATTAAATCATGTAATTTTGATTCCTTTAAAACAAGGGTATGCTTTAATATCATTGCTTCATCAAACCTCAAGGGTATAGTTAAAATATGTAATTTTGATTCTTTTAAAACAAGGGTATAGTTATAATATGTAATTTTGATTCTTTTAAAACAAGGGTATTTTAAGCTACAAACAATGTATAAAATATACAAAATGAAAACTCTATCGATGTGGTTTCCCTTGAGACTAATAATATTTTATTAGTATCCTATAATTTTACATACCCTATAACTTTAAGTATCTCGATTTATCATCGCTATATGAGTCATATGGATCATATAAAATATCTAGGCATGAATAATAATATTATTTATTTAATATTAAATAAAACAAGCACAATAAACAAATATATTTGGATATATCAAATGTTTAATCAAATATTTAAGAAGGCGTCATCAAATTTCATGCCATGCGCTATGTATTATTTATTTATAAAATAATATTTAAAATAATGATTTTTTTGTTCAAAAACATCATAGACCATCCATAGTAGTATTATTTTAAATATTATTTTATAAATAAATAATACATAGCGCATGAACTTTTATGACGCTTCTTAAATATTTGATTAAACATTTGATATATCCAAGTATATTCCTTTATTGTGTTTGTTTTATTTAATATTAAATAAATTATATGATTATTCATGCCTAGATATTTTACATGATCTATATGAGTATGTGCAGCAAAAGTATTGTCATTGTTGTCAACACAATCAGATAGATCGGTTGATGCAGTGGACAGGAGTTCAGAGGTTATTCAGAGTATGTACAGTGATTTTCCAAAAGATCAAAGTGGCCCATATGCTAAAAATCAAAAGAAAATCACAAGGAAGAAAACTGTCGCGATATCGTGACATGTTGAGCAAGAAAGAAAAACTATCGCGATATCACGACATGTTGAGCAAGAAAGAAAAACTGTCGCGATATCGTGACATGTTGAGCAAGAAAGAAAAATTGTCGCGATATCGCGACATGTTGAGAAGAAAGAAAAACTGTCATGATTTCGTGACATGTTCGAAGAGAAAGCGCAAGAAAGAAAAACTGTCGCGATTTCATGACATGTTCAAAGAGAAAGTGCAAGCAAGAAAAACTATCACGATTTCGTGACATGTTCGAAGAGAAAGCGCAAGCAAGAAAAAGTGTCACGATTTCGTGACATGTTGGAAGAGAAAAAGGCAAGTAGAAAAAGTGTCACGATTTCGCGACATGTTGGAAGAGAAAAATGCAAGAAGAAAAAGTGTCACGATTTCGCGACATATTGCAAGAGAGATAGTACGGAAGAAAAAGTGTCACGATTTCGCGACATGTTGGAAGAGAAAAAGGCAAGTAGAAAAAGTGTCGCGATTTCGCGACATATTGCAAGAGAGATAGTACGAAAGAAAAAGTGTCACGATTTCACGACATGTTGGAAGAGAAAAAGGCAAGTAGAAAAAGTGTCACGATTTCGCGACATATTGCAAGAGAGATAGTAAGGAAGAAAAAGTGTCACGATTTCGCGACATGTTGCAAGAGAGAGAGTCAAAAGAAAAAGTGTCGCGATTTCGCGACATATTGCAAGAGAGATTGTAAGGAAGAAAAAGTGTCACGATTTCGTGACATATTGCAAGAGAGAGAATCCAAGGAGAAAAAGTGTCGCGATATCGCGACATGTCGCATTTTCACGACCCGAAGGCAAGAGAAAGAGCAAAGGAGAAAAAGTGTCACGATATCGCGACATGTCGCATTTTCGCGACTAAAGGAGGAGAGAGAAAGTAAGAAGGCAGAAGTGTCACGATATCGCGACAAAAGTAAAGAGGAAGAGTAAGGAGGCGAAAGTGTCACGATATCGCGACATGTTGTATTTTCGCGGGCCGAAGCAAAGAGAAAAAGCAAGGAGAAAAAGTGTCGCGATATCGCGACATGTTGTATTTTCGCGGGCCGAAGCAAAGAGAAAGAGCAAGGAGAAAAAGTGTCGCGATATCGCGACATGTAGCATTTTCGCGGCCAAAGCAAAGAGAAAGAGAGAGAAAGAAAAAGTGTCACGATATCGCGACATGTCGCATTTTCGTGACTCAAAAAGAAGGAAGGCAGAGAAAGAAAAAGTGTCGCGATATCGCGACATGTCGCATTTTCATGACTCGAAAAGGCCAGGCAGGAAGAGAAACAAAAGTGTCACGATATCGTGACATGTCGCATTTTCGTGACTCGAAAAGGCCAGGCAGGAAGAGAAACAAAAGTGTCGTGATATCGCGACATGTCGCATTTTCGCGACTCAAGAAGGGCAGGCAGAGTAACAAAAGTGTCACGATATCGTGACATGTCACATTTTCGTGACTCAAGAAAGACAGGTCGTATGTGCGCAAGACAAGAAGAAGAACCCAACTAAAATGAGAAGTATGACAGTGGACTGACATCTCTACAACATTTACAGGGGCAGCTATAGAGTGAATTCATGCAGCTAAAATATGAAGAGTGAACAAAAGTCAATGCGGTGGCTACAGGGACTATTATCGAATGAAATCTTCGAGCGGTGGAATTACCGAATATCTTCATGAGTTGAAGCCGACTAAGACCGATGACAATCGACTAAGATTAGGGTTTACAGTTGTTATGAAAGCCGACTAAGATTAGGGTTTACATTTGTTATGCAAGCCGACTAAGATTAGGGTTTTCATCATGAAAATATTGTTATAAAAGGAGGGCTATTTGGAGAATTGTGGAGTTGTTGAATATGTCGTTGAATGCGTGTCGAAGTGTGAAATGCGATCGTAAGAGCACAGAAAGCGTAGAAGTGGCGAGATGATGGCGAAGTGCGCAAAGTGAGTGAAGAGTCATGTCGAATTGTCCTAAGTGCGTCTATGAGTGTGCAGAGAGAGCAAAGTGCGCAGAGAGCAAAAAGGTTGAAGTTCGACCAAGTGCGGCTGTGATTGCGCAGAGAGAGCAGAAGGCGTAGAGAGTGCAAAAGGTGAAGTGCGGCTGTAGATCACAGAAGATGTGTCTGTTCCGTAAATAGTGAGAGAGATTGGGTAAGCAATAGACCAGTCAGGGTCTTGTAAAAGTGAAGGTATTTTTTTGTTAAACTTCTAGATTCAAAATTGAAGTCCAGGTTGCAGCTTGGCATCAGGGGTTGGTGCTCCTTCCAGTAGGTGCTTGGTAAATCAGGGGTTGGTGCTCCTTTTGTTGGTGCAGATAAATAAGGGGTTGGTGCTCCTTCCAGTGGGTGCTGGTAAATTGATTGTAAAGTTGGAGCTTTGCAAAGGCTAGATTTGGATGGTAGTCCAAGCAGTCATTCTTGAGGAGTAGCCAAATTGGTGAACCTCGTTAAATCTTGTGTTGTGTGATGTTCTCTTGTGATACTTGCTTTATCTGGTTTTAAGGTTTCATTATTTCAGTTTTAAGAGCTATGAATTTAAGTTTAAAGAACTACACTGATTCACCCCCCCTCTCGGTGCCATTGTAAGACTAACAATTGGTATCAGAGCCAAGTTCCCTTCTCAGGCTAAATCAATCAGGGTTGATCTTGGATTAGTATGCAATGGGTAAGAAGAATAGATCCTCCTCCAAAAGGGCATCTTAGTCAGTTTCAGTTCCTGTGGAAGAGAAAATTGAACCAGAAAAGGTTGAAGACTTCTCATCAAACAAAGCACCTTTGTTTGATGAAACTAATTACGCGATCTGGAGAATCAGGATGCAGGCATATCTTTGTGCTTTGGGATACGACATCTGGGATTCAGTAGACAGTGAATACACAATACCCATCACTCCTCCAACCGATGCTGTCGATAAGAATCTGTTTGAGAATGACTCAAAAGCAAAGAATGCTATCGAGTGCGGATTAGTAGACAGTGAAGCTGGTAAAGATCATGAGTTGTAAAATGGCAAAAGAAATATGGGACAAACTGAGGAGTATTCATGAAGGAGACGATGAGATCAAGGAGGCCAAGTTACAAACACATCAAGCTCAGTTCGAAGCATTAAAGTTGAATGACGATGAGAACATAGAGGCATATATGCTGAGAGTTAATGAAGTCCTAGAGGATGATTCTAAAAAGGAAATAGGTGGAGGTCTTTTCATGACACTCGAAGAAGAAACAAAAAAAGAACAGGAATGTGATGAAGAAGAAATTGATGCAGAAATAAATTTGAAAGAGGAACTAATTGCAGCTCTGGATGAATTGAAGATAGAAAGAAAAAGGAATAAGGAAATCTCAAGAAAGCTTGAGGATGCAAATGAAATAATAACCAGTTTGAAAGTACAGGTAGAAGAATTCAAAAGGATTGAAGAAACTCTCGGGTCACAGATCAATGAGAAAGAGATTGGTTGCTGCAAACAAGAGGAAGAGATTGTTTTATTGAAGAAACAACTAGAAGAGGCCAATACAAATCTCAAATTTGAGAAGAGCACAGAGTTGCTAGATAAAATGATAAGCCAACAAAGAAGCTCCACGGATAAGCGTGGTCTTGGATATGAAGTTGAACAACCTTCATCTTCCAACTCTGCAGAGAAGAAGAAGTTCACTGTTGAAGGATCGAAGCAAGAAAAGTTTGAAGTTGAATCTTCAAAAGGAAGAAAATATCAAAGGAGATCTACAACAAAGCAACCACAACAAAAGAGGTTCTATCACTCTCACTCTATTCATAATAATACTTTTAATGGCTATTGTTTCAGATGCAACCAGTATGGTCACAAGGCAATTTATTGTGGATTGAATAATAAATCAAAGAGTTATGCTGGTAGAAATACATCTGCATTTCTGAGTGAACACTATGTACAATGTTTTCAATGTAATGGTCATGGGCACATAGCAAGGTTTTGTCCAAGCACTTTTGTATCTAATCTAAGGCAAAACAGTAGATTTCATCAGACACAAAGAACGCAACACAGACAGGGAATAAATCATGTACATAAAAGAAAGGAAAATAATCATTCATCAAGGATGCACAAGAGACAACCACACAAGAGAAATGTTCGAGTTCACGAAAAGGTGCAAAATAGGGATGTAGTTGAAAAATCCAAGCCCGAGTTCAAGAAAGTTTGGAGAAAGATAGAAGAAAGGAAATCGTGTCTCCTTGGACTGAAGGAGACTACTCCGCTATTGCACTAAGCAACTCCAGGTAGCACATCCTCAGGGGGAGCAATCTTGAAGTTTCATTTTAATGCTCCTATGTATTTGTTTGATTACCTGAGGATGAAAGGCAAGTAGTCAAGGAAGTTGTCGTATAGTTGTCGAAGTGTGTTTTCAGTTCATGTAGTTGTTTGTGGAAGTGTCGTGAAGGGTGGTGATTAAATTGAGAGTTGTCATTATTGGTAGTATTGCTATATGTCATTGTTGTATTGTTGATGGTTCTTACTGCCACTGTCCAAAGTTAAGGATTATAATAGTTCAGATAATTTGGTTAGTGAAAGAATGTTGCCTTAGCCGCATATATGTGTTTCGATAAAAGCAGTGTGTATTTGAACTACACATTGACGTGAAGATTGTTAGATCTATTATGACGTTGTGGTGAAAAATATTGAAGTCTGATTATTGATTCATGTTTAGCTCATCAAGATGAGCAACTTTGCTTTGTGAATCATACCTATCCGAGGTCCAGAAGTATGAGTTTGAGTAAGGTGCACTATAGTTGGCCGTGAAGTGTTTGACAAAATGTTGTCTCCTGATTCGAACAGTTGAAAGTAAGGTGTGACCAGCGGTGACTGTAGAAAACATAGACCAAGTTGAAAATGTAAAAAGGGATTTGGTTGGTGTTGTGGTACAGTGTTTGATGCTTGCACGAGTTGGCAGTAAAATTGCAGTGTCGGTACAGTGTTGGACAAAAGTTGGTACAAGTGTGAGTCACTTGACAATTTTTTTGACAGATGTGAAATCAGCATTTTTGAATGGGAAGCTTGAAGAAGAGGTTTATATTGAGCAGCCAGATGGTTTCCAGCTTGGTGATGATCCCAACTTAGTTTGTAAGTTGAAGATATATGGCTTGAAACAGGCACCCCGAGCATGGTATGCAAAGCTAGACAACTATCTCACTCAACAAGGGTTTAAGAAAGATGATATCATATTTGGCAGCAGCAAAGATGAGTCGTGTAAAGATTTAGCAAATAAGATGCAGAAAGAATTTGAAATGTCAATGATTGGTTGCAAGTTGAGCAAGGATGACAAATCTCCACCTGTTGATCAAACCATGTACAGATCTATGATTGGGAGCTTACTGTACCTGACAGCTACCAGACCAGATATTTTGCAGGTAGTATGCATGGTAGCACGATTTTAGGCTAATCCCAAGGAGACTCATGTGACAGCAGTGAAGAGGATTCTTCGGTACCTCAAGAGTACTATGGAGTATGGGTTATGGTATCCGAAAGGTAAAGACTTCACCCTTATTTCGTATTCAGATGCAGATTGGGCAGGAAGTGTCGATGATAGAAAGAGTACCAGTGGAGGTGCATTCTATCTTGGAGATAGGTTGGTCGCATGGCACAGTAAGAAACAAGAGTCAGTTTCCTTATCGACAGCAGAGGCAGAATATATTGCAGCGACAACATGTTGTACGTAGGTATCATTTTTTGAAGGAGAAAGTTGCGAAAGGTGAGGTTAAGTTGGATTTTGTTCCAACTACAGAGCAAGTAGCAGATATCTTCACAAAACCATTGCCCAAGGAAGTTTTTGAGTACCTTCGCAATAAATTGGGAGTGGTCACACTTCCCAAGAATTGACTAGCTACAGGGATCACATTCTCAGGGGGAGCATTTAAGTATTTGATTATCTTTTTGCTCATGTTCATGATTTTTGCTAAGTGTAATAAATTTTGCCTGAGAATGTTGTGCATGGACTCGGGGGAGTCTGCAGTAGCCCTTTGGTATTATTGTCAAAGGGGGAGAAGAGTTACAGGAAATTGCACATGTGTTGCCAACAATTCCAAAGGGGGAGATTGTTGAGCAAGGTGCAACAAAAGTATTGTCATTGTTGTCAACATAGTCAGATAGATCGGTTGATGCAGTGGATAGGAGTTCAGAGGTTATTCAGAGTATGTACAGTGATTTTCCAAGAAGACCGAAGTGGCCCATATGCTAAAGATCAAAGAAAAATACAAGTAAGAAAAGTGTCACGATATCGCGACATGTTGAGCAAGAAAGAAAAACTATCGCGATTTCACGACATGCAGAGCAAGGAAGAAAAATTGTCACGATTTCGCGACATGTTGAGAAGAAAGAAAAATTGTCACGATTTCACGACATGTTCGAAGAGAAAGGCAAGGAAGAAAAATTGTCACGATTTCGTGACATGTTCGAAGAGAAAGCACAAGCAAGAAAAACTGTCACGATTTCGTGACATGTTCGAAGAGAAAGCGCAAGCAGGAAAAACTATCACGATTTCGCGACATGTTGGAAGAGAAAAAGGCAAGTAGAAAAAGTGTCATGATTTCGCGACATGTTGGAAGAGAAAAATGCAAGTAGAAAAAGTGTCACGATTTCGTGACATATTGCAAGAGAGATAGTAAGGAAGAAAAAGTGTCACGATTTCGCGACATGTTGGAAGAGAAAAAGGCAAGTAGAAAAAGTGTCACGATTTCGCGACATGTTGCAAGAGAGATAGTAAGGAAGAAAAAGTGTCACGATTTCGTGACATGTTGGAAGAGAAAAGGCAAGTAGAAAAAGTGTCACGATATCGCGACATATTGCAAGAGAGAGAAAAAGTGTCACGATATCGCGACATATTGCAAGAGAGAGAGTTAGCAAGAGAAAAAGTGTCACGATATCGTGACATTATTGCAAGAAGAGATATACGAAGAAAAAGTGTCACGATATCGTGACATGATTGCCAAGAGAGAGAGTCAAGAGAAAAAGTGTCACGATATCGCGACATGTCGCATTTTCGCGACCCAAAGGAAAGAGAAAGAGAAAGGAGAAAAAGTGTCACGATATCGCGACATGTCACATTTTCCTGACTAAAATAGGAGAGAGAAAGTAAAAAATGTGGATATCGCGAAAAAAGAGGAAGGGAGAAAGTGTCACGATATCGCGACATGTCACATTTTCGTGACTCAAAGCTAAGAGAAAAGCAAGGAGAAAAAGTGTCGCGATATCGTGACATGTTGTATTTCGGGGGCCGAAGCAAAGAGAAAGCGTAAGGAGAAACAAAAGTGTCACGACATGTCGCATTTTCACGACTCAAGAAGGGCAGGCAGGCAGAGTAACAAAAGTGTCACGATATCGCGACATGTCGCATTTTCACGACTCAAGAAAGACAGGTCGTATGTGCGCAAGACAAGAAGAAGAACCCAACTAAAATGAGAAGTATGACAGTGGACCGACATCTCTACAACATTTACAGGGGCAGCTACAGAGTGAATTCATGCAACTAAAATATGAAGAGTGAACAAAAGTCAATGCGGTGGCTACAAGGACTGTTACCGAATGAAATCTTCGAGCGATGGAATTACCGAATATCTTCATGAGTTGAAGCCGACTAAGACCGATGATAACCGACTAAGATTAGGGTTTACAGTTGTTATGAAAGCCGACTAAGATTAGGGTTTACATTTGTTATGCAAGCCAACTAAGATTAGGGTTTTCATCATGAAAATATTGTTATAAAAGGAGGGTTGTTTGGAGAATTGTAGAAGTGTTGAATATGTCGTCGAATGCGTGTCAAAGTGTGAAATGCGGTCGTAAGAGCGTAGAAAGCGCAGAAGCGGCGAGATGATGGCGAAGTGCACAAAGTGAGCGAAGAGTCATGTCGAATTGTCCTAAGTGCGTCTGTGAGTGCGCAGAGAGAGCAAAGTGCGCAGAGAGCAAAAAGGTTGAAGTTCGACCAAGTGCAGCTATGATTGCGTAGAGAGAGTAGAAGGCATAGAGAGTGCAAAAGGTGAAGTGCGGCTGTAGATCGTAGAAGATGTGTCTATTTCATAAACAGTGAGAGAGATTGGGTAAGCAATAGACCAGTCAGGGTCTTGTAAAAGCGAAGGTATTTTTCTGTTAAACTTCTAGATTCAAAATTGAAGTCCAGGTTGCAGCTTGGCATCGTGGGTTGGTGCTCCTTCCAGTAGGTGCTGGGTAAATCGGGGGTTGGTGCTCCTTTCTGTTGGTGCAGATAAATAAGGGGTTGGTGCTCCTTCCAGTGGGTGCTTGGTAAATTGATTGTAAAGTTGGTGCTTTGCAAAGGCTGGATTTGGATGGTAGTCCAAGCGAGTCATTCTTGAGGAGTAGCCAAATTGGTGAACCTCGTTAAATCTTGTGTTGTGTGATGTTCTCTTGTGATACTTGCTTTATCTGGTTTTAAGGTTTCATTATTTCAGTTTTAAGAGCTGTGAATTTAAGTTTAAAGAACTACACTGATTCACCCCCCCTCTCAGTGCCATTGTAAGACTAACATTTTTGTTCAAAAACATCATAGACCATCCATAGTAGTATTATTTTAAATATTATTTTATAAATAAATAATACATAGCGCATGAACTTTTATGACGCTTCTTAAATATTTGATTAAACATTTGATATATCCAAGTATATTACTTTATTGTGCTTGTTTTATTTAATATTAAATAAATTATATGATTATTCATGCCTAGAGATTTTACATGATCTATATGAGTATGTCTAGATATTTTATATGATCCATATGACTTTGACTCATATAGCAATGATAAATGAGATACCTAAAGTTCTAGGATACTAATACAATAGTATTAGTCTAAGGGAAAACAACTCGATAGAGTTTTCATTTTGTATATTTTATACATTGTTTGTAGCCTAAAATACCATCGAATAACTTTTTTCTTAAAGGTTTGATGAAGCAATGATATTAAAGCATACCCTTGTTTTAAAATAATCAAAATAACATGATTTAATAAAGTTAAATAATTATACTTGAAAACATAAAATATCATAGTTAAAAATTTAATTTCTATGTAACAAGATCACAACAAATAAACAAATGCTAGATGAACAAAGAGTCATGTGCTTTACACTCGTTTGTATTATTTATTTATAAAATAATATTTAAAATTATGGTTTTTTTTTTTAAATAATAGACCATCCATGGTAGTATGATATTTTTTAAGTAATAGGGTGTATAAAGTTCTCCAAGCTATGGGTAATTAATAAAAAAATTTAGTAACCTATAATTTTACATACCTTAGAAATTATGTATCTCAATTTATCATTCACAATATGAGTCATCTAGATCATATAAAATATGAGTCATATGGAATTTGAATTGTGTTCTCCATATTTTGATTCTTTTAAAACAAGGGTATATATTTTAATATCATTGCTTCATCAAACCTACAAGAAAAAAATTGTTCAAAGGGATATTAGGCTACAAACAATGTATAAAATATATAAAATGAAAACTCTATCGAGGTGTTCTCCTTTGAGACTAATAAACTTTTATTAATATCTTATAATTTTAAGTACCTTAGAACTTTATGTATCTCGATTTATCATTGCTATTTGAATCATATGGATCATATAAAATATGAGTCATATGGATCTTATTAAATATCTAGGCATGAATAATCATTAAATTTATTTAATATTAAATAAAACTAGCATGATAAAGAGATATAATTGAATATTTCGAATGTTTAATTAAATATTTAAGAAGGCATCATAAAAGTTTATGCACTACATCTTTTTGCTAAATTTTAAATTTGGTTATTTATATACTCTGTTACTAAAGGTTACATGTAGATTTTTTAGGCTTGAATTTTATTTTTTTGCGTTTAAATAAATTCGTTTGTTATAGTATGAATTGAATTTGAATTTGTATTAATGTTCATTGGTGACAAAAAGAGTTCAATATGACTGTAAAGTAAGACCTACACAAAGCAACGGGAGTGCCTAATGCAGCTCCAGAGAAAATAAAGTAAGAAAAATAGTAAACATAATGACATATGATATACAAGATCTGTTACTCCCTTTAAAATAATGTGCATATATATGTTTGGTCCCAGACCTAACATGTATATTAGTATTAGTTGTCTCACAAGTCTTTACTTCTTTTACCTTCTATAAATATGGTTACCTGTTCATAATATATTAATAATTCTTACATTTGTTCATTGTTTTATTGACTAAGATGAGCTTATTGTTTATAGTTGTATTTTTTTTTAATTATTTGGTTGATGTTGATTCGATCCAATTTATAATTCTTATTTTTTTTGTTTTGCTATGTTGGTTGAGCTTATCTAAACATTCTTTGTCTAACTGAATTGAGATTATCTAAGCATTATTTATCTAACTGAATTGAGATTATCTAAGCATTCTTTGTCTAACTAAATTGGTTAATTTTTTTTTTTTAACAAACATTGTTAATTCAGAGATGAGCTTATTGTTTATAGTTGTATTTTGTTTAAATTATTTGGTTGACGTTGATTCGATCCAATTTATAATCCTTACATTTTTTGTTTTGCTAGGTTGGTTGAGCTTATCTAAACTTTCTTTGTTTAACTGAATTGAGCTTATCTAAGCATTCTTTGTCTAACTGAATTGGTTAAGTTTTTTTTTTAACAAACATCATTAAACATATGAATTATAAATTTAATTTATAATATATTGATAATCGCTATGTTGTTTGTCTAAGTCACTTAACCAGCTTTATGTGACCTCAATATATTTTAAGGAATGAGAAAATATAATATCCTCATATTCTCTCTTTAAATTATTTGACTTGTTTAATTGAAGCCCTTTATTATATCATACAACCAACTTACCATTATGTTTGCATGCATATTTAAAATCCGAAGAACCTTACAAAAATATATAATGACTTTTTAATGTTCAATGTATAATTTCCACCTACTTTAATTATGTAAAAACTTCAAGAACTACGAGAATGCAATGGATGGAAAACGTTAGTCTAATAACTTGTACATCAGTTAGTCTAATGATTTGTACATCCAAGTCATGTCTTTTTACATTAAAAACCATCACAAAATAAATTGTAAAGTATATATATATATATATGAATGACATGTATTTCAGCCTACTCAATCTCCATTCTTCTAACCTATTTCAATATGTTTGGATAATATGTATTCAATGTTTGTAATTGAGATAACAAATTAGTGTTGAAAACACATGTATATGTTCTATATATGTCCTATTGGGATAAGGGTATTCCAATAATATAATGTCGGATATTGAAAATCGCCCCTTCTTGTCGTTTTTACATCTGTGAGAGAGCAGCTTCTTTGGCAGGGACTGGCCGGTCCATATACAATTGAATGATGGTTTGTTTCTCCTCACGGCGAGTGCTAGGGGAGTTGGAACCACTTTTGACCCTCTCGACGGTGAGGTCTTTTATGCTGGGCTATTTCAACCTCTGTTTCTTGAAAGAGGCCTATGCCTAAAGTAAAGGGTATATTCTCTGCCTCCCCTCTCAAATGTGAGACATTGAACCACCCAAGGATCATTTCTAATTCCCGGATTCTCGAATTATCTAAAAAAGCTGGGCGCTCTCGGGAAGGACGCGGACGCTCTCTATTTAAAAAGGAACACACTGCCCGACCTTTAATTACATCGAGGCCATTTTCCTAAAAGAGAGAGGTGTCTGGCAAGCCTTATATAATAGAGAGCAAGAAGTTTTGCCATAATCGATCACTCCTCCATTCCAACTCTCTATTTCAAATAGTATCCCAGAATAGCTTTAAAAGGATGGCTGAGGAGAGCTTCAGGTTATTCTATTTTTGTAGCTCGGTTAGTTGGAAACCCTACTTCATCTTTAAGAGCCCTATTTGATTTAAAATGAGTTCATTATTGAAATGATTCATCCAAAAAAATAAGAGAGGGAAGGCATCGCTTCAACTCGACCAAATTGATCCATTATATTAAAACCTTGACTTGGATTTTATTTTATTTCACTTTAAGGTGTGCTGCAGAGATTCGATAGCTCTTAAATCTCGACAAGCGTTATTACAAATGTAATAATAATAGACGAAGAGGAGCTTGCTCGAAGAGAGAGCGTTTTCTCCCTGCTAAAGATTTTAAAGGGATTTTCTTTTCTTTTCTTTTCAAAGGGTTAAAAAAACTTTTGGAATGCCTCTCCCTTTTAAGATTACTCTCTTAAAACAAACCTGAGGAGAGCTCTCCTCTCCCCTCTGTTTAAAAGGCAAAGGTAAAGGCAAAATATTTTTGGGATTTTAAAAGGCGTCGAGGGCCTCCCCCTCTCTATTTTAAAAGGGGAATAGAGAGCAGAAAAAACTCTCTTCTAGTGTTTATTATAATAGCTCGGCCTTTAATTTAAGCATACAAAGATAGGACAAAGTTACACATTCATTCGACCTTAAGGATGAGTTCATTTTTTTTATTTAAGCAAAAAACCCCTTGTAGGGCCACCTTGGTTTGAGAGACCATGAACAAGGGGTTCTACATCGTCAAAGTCACCCGAGAGTCATGCCCGACCATGCCCGCACCAACATTATCAATTGGCTTTTGGGTACCCAATTCAACTTTTTGGTAGGATGGAGATTCGTGTAAATGTGCGAACAACAATTGTATTGAACAACAATAATTAAATAGGACTACAATAGCCGGGAATAGTCACCGGCGGAATGAATCTGTTACAGGAGTTGTAACAGTCTGCCGTAACCAAAATAAAGACAAATACAAGTATACAAGTACGCTAACATCCCCCTTTATTACATTATTTGGGTAATGTAATAACTAATAGCTATACTAGACTACTAACATCCCCTTACATTATTTTGCAATACAAAGTGAGCTGCGAAACAATTCAAATTTGACACGTCCAAGTGCCTTAGTGAAAATGTCCGCAACTTGAGCATCGGTGGGAATGTGTTGAAGCTGAATTCGGTGCTTTGGAACTTCCTCTCGAATGAAATGACATTGTGTGTCAATGTGCTTTGTTTTTTCATGATGGACTGGATTCTTGACGAGGTTCTGAACACCCTGATTGTCGCAAAACAAGTGTATTGGAGATTTTGATGGATGGCCCATACTTGTTAGAATGCGACGTAACCATATCACTTCGCACACAGCTTCACGTGCGGTGCGATATTCCGCCTCTGTTGAAGAAATAGCAACCACTGTTGCTTCTTGTCGTGCCAAGAGACAGGACCGGATCCCGGATGAAAAATGTATCCGAAGTTGACTTGCGATCATCAAATGATCCGGCATAGTCGGAGTCCGTGTATCCTTGCAAGAAGAATTTGTTGTTCCTCTTGTATTCTAGGCCATATTCTTTAGTACCACGGACATAGTGAAGAACACGTTTTGCTGCTTTCCAATGAGTAATCTTAGGCTCCTGCATGAACCTCGAAAGATAGTTTACAACAAATACGAGATCTGGCCTAGTATTGGTCAGATATATGAGACTCCCAATCAACTGTCGATAGAGAGTGCCATCTACCTAGGGTGAGTCATCATGTCGCGATAACTGAAGTCCATTCTCCATAGGAGTTGCCATTGGCTTGCAGTCAGTCATGCGATATTTATCGAGCAATGTCTTGGCATACTTTTTCTGAGACACTTTGATGGTGTGCTCCTTCTGGCTGAATTCCAGACCAAGACAGTTAATGGAGAAGTCCAAGATCCGTCATCTCAAAAGATTTGCACAAGTTTCTTTTGACGGTAGAGATCAAATCTTCCGAACTCCCCGTAATGAGCGAGATCATCCACATAGAGTACAAGCAACACTATCTCAGAACCCTGTTTCTTGAAATAGAGGTTTGCATCTGACGGACATCTCTTAAATCCATGCTGCATTAGGTGATTGTCCATTTTTATATACCAAGCTCGAGGAGCTTGTTTCAGACCATACAAGGATTTAACCAATTTGCAAACTTTCTGCTGTTGGCCTTCCACTTCAAATCCTTCGAGCTGAGTCATATAGACTTCTTCTTGGAGATCACCATTAAGAAAGGCACTTTTGACATCCATTTGGTGAACTTTCCACCCATATTGTGCTGCCATAGCACACATAACCCGAATTGTGGTCATCCGAGAAGTAGGTGCAAAAGTTTCTTCATAGTCGATGCCTTCCTTTTGAGCATAGCCCTTTGCAACAAGACGGGATTTATGCTTATCAATTGGTCCATCTGCCTTGTACTTGACTTTGTATACCCATTTGCAGCCAATAGGTTTCTTTCCATGAGGCAGATCAACAAGCTTCCAAGTTTTATTCTTCATCAGAGACTCATACTCCGTATCCATAGCGGCCTTCCACCGAGGCTCACTAAGAGCATCTTGCACCGATGCGAGTCCAAGACTATCTATGGTAGACATGAATGCCCTGTCATCATCAATATCCATATCCTCAACTTCTCTACTTGGAGTCACAGAAAGTTCCTCAAAAGATTGACAAAGTTCATCAACCTCACCAGTTTCTCTGGCTTCTCTTTCCTGTTGAGCCATATTGCGTGTACGAGGTCTATCCAAATTCAAATTGGGAGGAGTGGATAAATTTGCATCTCTGATTGTATTTGTACACCATTTAGGATTCTGCTTCGGTGGTGGTGAAGAAGATGTAGAAGGACCTCCTGTCTGTGTTGACGAAGGAATCTCCTCTTCCTTTGGTTCCACAATATCCTGGTGTACTGTAGATGTGCTCTGTGATGTGAAAGCTTCATCAAAGACAACATCTCTGCTGATATGAATTTTCTTGGTCAAAGGATCTATCAACCGATATCCTTTAGAGTGCTCAGAATATCCAAGAAAAATACATCTCAGTGTTTTCTCATCTAGCTTCTTCCTTTTTTCTTTCGGTATGTACCTTGTTGTACCAATCCCGGAACATAGAGGACCTTGTCAATCTGACACTTGCCATCAGGAAGAGTGACTGAAACTGTACCCTCTCCCTGAACCCTATAGGTTTTATCATCAGCAATGGTGACAGGTTTGCCCTCCTTGGCCACAAATGATTCAAACCACGATCCGTCGCCGATCATATGTTTACTAGCTCCGGAATCGACATACCAAATAGGATCCCTCCGAGTGGAATCTGTGGTAGTCATGAGCACCTTGTGTGCCCATTCGGAATCCGAGTCGGATTCTTCAACGACGAACATTCGCTCGGGGTTGCTTGTTTTTATTTTGTGGTTTGTTTTGGCCTTTTTGCTTGTTCTTATGCCAACACCTGTTGGTGTCATGGTTGTCTTTCTCACAGATCTTGCACCACCTCTTCTTCTGTTGAGGTTGCTTGCCTTTTCCTTTCGTATCCTGTTGAGAATTTCCTCCTTTCTGAAAGTTGCCTCCTTTTTGCCCATTACCTTTCTTCCTAGAACCCCGCCCTATTTGTGTATAGGGTTGTATTGGAAGAATCATCCTTGTGAAGTTGGCGTGCCTCCTGTTGTTGAAGCAGATTGACCAACTCGATGTAGGTAATTTGTCGTTGGGACACCTGGATGGAGGTTATCAACATGTCAAATGAAGAAGGTAAAGCTCTCATCACAAGTGAAATGAGAAGCTTTTCATCCACGAGTATCTCCTAGAGAACTCAATTTCTCTTTCAACTCGGACACTCTGCACGGAAAGAGTTCAAGCTGTTTCACCCTGTCTCAAACTCAGGTTATGAAGTTGTTGTTGAAGATGAAGAATGGTGGATTCATTCTTCCCCTCATAGATGGTTCTAAGGGCATCCCATGCCTCTTTACCACTTGCTTTATCAGCTATATGAGGTTGCACTTCATCGGAACATGACAAACAAAATGAGCACCTTTGCTCTCTTGTCTTTCTTGTCAAAAGCAATCTGATCTGCTTGAAGGACCCGTGGATCCCGCTGTTGGTGAAGGCCTTGTTGCTACTCCAGTAAAAATATCCCACAAATCTTCCATTTGGAGAATAGCCTTCATCTTATGTTTCCATGGTGTATAATTTGGACCTTTCAATAAGTGATGCGGATCAGTCATCAATTTTGCAACAGCGGCCATAGTGAAGGTTCCTTATATCACCAAATTGGTCCCCCTTTCGATATACCTTTTGCTAGGCCAATATACCGTACAAAATACCCGCCCTTACGTGAGGGAAACTATAGGTATTTAGAAAGATCAACAAAAAATCACCCGCCCTTACGTGAGGGAGACTATAGGTGAAATTTAGAGATCATACGATACGTGGAACATAAGCGGTACTGAAAGGGAATCGCCTTGTTGATGGCACCTACCATAGAAGATTCTTCTCATGCGTGGGGCGTAACTTCCCCTAAACACTATGAAGAATACTTCGTCAGGATTTACGCCTAAACACAAGTGCGATAAAGGGTAGTGGATGGAGTAAAAAATGCAAAAATGGCGTACTTATTCCTCCCCGACGATTTATAGAGAACAAGCTCAGACGTCGTTATAGCAGCTATATTAGGCGGCGGATACGATAGCCAAATCATGACAACTTTACCTGTAAGTGCTGGCCAGAGGTATCGCAAATACCGAACGCTGCAGTGCAAATAAATTGCACAGATGGGTTTTATATTCCGGGGACTTTAGGGAGTGTTTGATTTTAATTTTTAATGTTATAGTGCAAAAATGAAAGATGCAACATACAACAAAAAAAATGCCCACTAGAATAACCCACAAGGTGTCGGTCACAGCCGAAAATGCACCTTTTACAATGCCAAATTGCTATTTTTCATAAAAAATTACTCTCAATCCCCCTTTGATTTTTTTTGAAAAAAAATCCCCCCTTAAAAGGCTTTCTTTAACAAAGCATTTTGATAATTATTATCAATTTTAAAATTAAAATAAATAATTTTAATTTCTATAGTTTTAAACTTTAGAAAAAATAAATTAAAATTAAATTTAATTTATTAAAGTTTATAAACTATATTAAAAAAAAATTAAAATTAAAAATTTTAATTAAAAATAATAATAATAAAAAAATAACTTTAAAAAAAATATACCTTGGGGGAGTCGGCGGGATTCGAACCCCCGACCTGTAGGCTCCCTGAGCCTTACCGCACGGCTCACGACCACGTGAGCCAGCGGGCTGATCCGGAGGAAACAATGGAGCACCTCTCCTTTGTCCCTTCTCGGTCTGCCCAAGCCCTCTGCCACCTCCTCTGCAAGTTCCGGTATGCTGCTCCGTCGAGCTCTTCCGTTGCCTGCTGCCTCTGTTTCCCGTCCTCCGCAGTCTTCTGTCTCCCGTTGCCTGCCTCTGTTTCCCGTCCGCGTCCCTCCCTGCGTTCCGAACAGGGGTTTTTTTTTTTTTTTTTTTAATTGTTTCGAAACAAAAGAAAAATTTCGAAAAAAAATAAAGAAACCGCGGCCGGTTGGGGGGGGGGAGGAGCGCGCGCAGCGCGCAGCGACGCGGGGGGGGGTTTATAGCAGTGGGAGAGGGAGCGGCGGGAATTTTAAAATTTAAATTCCCGCCGGGGAATTTGGGAGGGGGGGGCTCGGGGAACGCGACGCGCTCTTTGCGCGTCGCACGGGGGGAAGGGGGGGTCCGTCCCTCCTCGGGCGTCGGGGAATTTAATTCCCGGCGCGTCGGCGGTCGCGTCACGGGGAGGAGCGCCGGGGAATTTAATTCCCGGCGCGTCGGCGGTCCCTCCGACTTGGCCGCGCGACACCTCGCACCCTACGCGAGCTCTGTCGCGTTGCGCCCTGCGCGACCGTCTCCTCGAGCGTCGCGTCACGGGGAGGACCGCCGGGGAATTCCCCGCGCGTCGAACTCCCTCCGACTTGGCCGCGCGACACCTCGCACCCTACGCGAGCTCTGTCGTGTGGCGCGGCGGTCTGCACGGAGGGTCGACAGAAAAAAAAAAAAAAACGCGGCTGTCTTCTCCCTCCTAAAAAACGCAGTCCTCCGCACTTTCGGCTTCTCCCAGTTCCCTGCAACTTGGCTCTGATGCCATGTAAATGTGCGAACAACAATTGTATTGAACAACAATAATTAAATAGGACTACAATAGCCGGGAATAGTCACCGGCGGAATGAATCTGTTACAGGAGTTGTAACAGTCTGCCGTAACCAAAATAAAGACAAATACAAGTATACAAGTACGCTAACAATTCGAACATGGGACCTCCCTTGGAGGATTACCCTCTCCTCTCCAACTCACCTACAACACTTGGGTTTATGGATGAGTTCATTAATACATATATAAAACGACTCGATCTTAAAAGGACTCGACCACTTTATATTAATGAGGAGAGGTGTGCTGCAAATGACTCGAGGATTTCCTCGACCGATCACTCGCCCTTCAAACAAATGTGAATCACCCGCTTTAGAACCTTTAGAAATGGTAAGCGACCTTTCAAAATAAAATAGAGATGTTCTCGATTGAGAGTCGATCTTGTTCCCTCGACCCAATCGTTGAAGCATTCGACCCTCTCTGTTTTAGGAAATCAGTCGACCTTCTGAAAGAGAGGGTGGAACCCAGGATTCATAGGGAGAGTGCGGTACAACTTAAAGGTGCAGGTGCCTTGTCAATCTCCGGTGTTTGGGCTTAAAGAGTCATATCCGAATCTTTAGCTAAAACCAAACTAGAACTGTGAGGATTATAGATAGAGAGGCCACTCTTTAGCGGGATCAAATGGAGAGCTTTCAAAACAATTTTAAGGTATTTATCCTTTTTTAAGGTATTAGCTCTGTTGAAGTACCGCCCGAACCACCGAAACTGTTTTAAAAGAGGCTTACCCTTTCTAAATTGAAATAGAAAGCCTTTTAATGGCCCCCCTCCCCTCAGCTTTGAAAATGATGGCCGCCTCCCCCTCTATTTGAAAAGGCAAGGGATGGCCCCATCCATTTTGAATCGGCTTTTCAAAGGCCCAACATGGATGGCCCCCTCTTAAAAGCGCATGGCTATTTAATGGGAGATAAGCCAGGCGGATGCCCTAGAAGATATAATCCTTGCAGCAGATGATGACCACGTTGCCACTGTTGGCATTGCAGATCGATATCAAGTAGTGGCACAGATCGATGAAGTCGAGGAGAAAGGACAAGCATTTGAGAAATGCAAATAACTGAAGGATGAGCTGATGAAAACAATAAAAGAAATGAGAGGCTTTCTATTTTATTTTAAAGGTCCAGTAGTAGGTCGAATCTGGATATCCTACTCCATGGGATGAAGATGGAAAGCCGCAACAAGAATAGGGGTTTAGGAAGCTCGTTCGGGAACTATTAAAAGAGGGGGATGCTGCTATCGAGAGAACTGAAGAACAAGCATTAGATGCCATAGCTAATATGAAGATTCTTCAGATTTCAATAGAACAAACTCTCTATTTTAAAGAAAAAGCAGCTCAAAAAATATTACAAGATCCGCCAGAGGAGACTTGTTATGGAACTAGATAAAATGATGCAGGCACTTGTTCTCTCATCAGAAGAATGGTCATCCTGGTCAACATTACCATGTCCTGGGCCTTTTTGATTTAGAGAGGGGGCGACTCGAGCTTAGAGTTTATTTTATTCAAAAAAGTTGCGTCCTTTCGAATTCTTCATATGGTGAATCCATGAGCCATATGGACAACGTTGGAGATTCCGAGTTCTTGCTATAGCTCTACCCGCTTTTAAAACTACGCCATTTTTAATCACTACCTTAGAGCACATAAAAAAGTTGTAATGTATTGTATTGCAGCCCTTTAAAAATAGAGAGGGGCTTCGCCCTTTAAAAATTAAAAATAGATAGGTTTATTCAGTCGCTCAACAAAAATTTCCGAAGTATGAGCGGTTTCGAAATCCGGCTCAGCCAATAAGAGCTTCTGAATCACTCAACAAGCTATTCGAAGAACATACCCCTTTTGGAATAGAGGTCCGAAGTGCCTCATTTTAAAGAGAGGGGAATGAGCGAGCTCACGCTATTAGCTTCGCAGAAGAGCCCCCTCCCCTCCCCTCCATTTGAAAAAGAGTAAAGGGATGGCGCCCCCTCTCAAAAGCGCATGGCTATGGCTATGGCTAGACTATTTAATGGAAAGACTAGGCTATTTAATAGGTTATTTCTAAGCCTGATCGTATGGGTTGGGGCCGAATCCTTTAGAAAGAGAGAGGGAAGATAGAGTGTTTAGGACGAAAAAGGAGCTGGGGAAATATGAAAGGTTCGTCGTTTCAACATATCCTGATGAGAAAAACATTGAGAGGTTAGGGGTTAGGCCGCCCACCCCGTTATTCTTGAATGCGCCAGCTGACAGAAATCGTACCCGAATGAATGAATAGGGGACCTTCCCTTAGGCACTCAACCAAGAGGGAGAAGTGAAGCGTGGATTGCTTCGACTGCGACATACTTTTCCCATTCGTTAATGTATGGGTGGATGGGGATAGGCCACTGAATAGGAAATGCTCTACCTCTCTGGGGATATCCATTTTTCGATTGGCTTGAGTGGAAAATGAGGCACCAACCCGATACGAGTCGTTCCGCCATTATATCTTGAATTGCGCCCTTAAAGGATTTTGAACTTTTTATAGCTCAGATTTGTGTCTCCTCTCCCTTTTCACAAGTCGATCGGGTTAAAAGCCCTCGAGGCAAAAACCCCTATATAAAGCATGGCAGTCCAATTAAAAACGTCTACCCTTTAGCGTTGAAAATTTGAGGGGGAGAGCACAATCGATACCAGCGAATCTCTTGAAGGCAAACACCCATATCCATCAATCGGGCAGCCCTAAGAAAGGCTTTAGTAATAACGAACTGAACCATATTAACCTTTTTTTTGTCCTTTATTTCTTTAAGGCGGATTGCTCATAAATAGAGAGCTGAACCGAGTCAAGTCTTTTGTGGGGAAATGGCAACCGCATGCACCTTTTAAACAAAGTCCTTTTGAGATTGACTAGAAAAGGGTTTTAGGGAAAGGAACAGGAGATAGCTGAAATGCTTTAAAGGTCATTTATGTACTCTTAAGATAGGTCGAGGTCTGCTTTTAAGCACTCGACTTATATGATAGGTCCTTTGGTGATCGAACCAAGCCGATCGATTTTTTTAAGAGCCCTCTCTATTCCTTTAGGAAGAGATGACCTCATTGGATAGAGAGTGGGGTTTCGTTCATTCAGTGAATCTACTTCTATCTATAATCGCGAATCGGTCCCTATCAGGGGAAAGGCTATCTATCAATGGGCAAACACCCTCTATTTTTAATGACGCGTAAGAGGGGCCTCTTAAAATAAAAAGCTACGGGGGGAGGCCCACCAAATCTGATGTGGGTCAACACAACTATGATATGATTTCCCCCGACTTTTAGAGGTTAGGTCAGGCCATCCAGCCGGTCCTTGCTCCTCCAGCGATGTTTAGAAGCGGTTTTCCGTACCAGAAATTGATTCTTCCCTTTTAAAGGTGGAATAGATTGAAGTTGTTTCTAAGTAAAGTTCTTCGTATGAGATATCGTGGAAAACCTCCAATAAAAAAATTTACAATCTGTCGCTTTGGATCACTCAGTCGTTCCGCCTAGCTTAAAATAGAGGAGGTAGGTTTTTGGTCGAACAAAAGATGTGAACCCTTTTTCATCCCATAGGAATAGGAAATAGCTTTTGCCTTGGATATTGGAGACGGGGCAGGGATGGATATAGGGCCCATCAAGTGCCCTCAAAAAGCCCTTTGAAATAGTCGGGTAGGGGAGGAGAGGAGCACTGGAATGACGAAATCTTTTTCGCGCTTTTAAAAGTTGGATTCTTCATAATGGAATGCTAAAGCAGCGTTCTATTGCTCAGTTCGGTAACGAGGATGCTCTTTTAAAGGACGGTACCTTTTTATAGGATCCATCAACAGAGCTCCTTTTCTTGTCTACCGAAGGATCCCTGTCTATTTTGAGGAGGGCCCTCCTCTTTATCATAAGGCTTTACTTAAAAGAGAGGACAGACTTTAAGCTTATCATGAATACGACCCTCTCTAGGCACTCTTAAGGCAGGAACCCTACGAACCAAAATCCGAAACCGCTTTTGAAATAGAGAGTAGAGAGCTGTTTAAATAAAACTCTTTGAAACTTGGGGCACTCTCAAGGGATAGAGGGCGGAGAACCTTTACCCGAAATAGAAACAACTTTCAATAGAGAGGACTTCGAATGCCTTAAAGCTTAAAGAGCCTTGGCGCAGAAACCACTTGAGATTAAAGTGTTCAACACTCTTATTTAAGCTTTTACTCATTTACTTTAAGCTAGACGTCACTTTATGGAGCTCTAAAAGCACGGAGAGGCGTCCGTCATAGCTGTCCGATCTCAAAGAAGCGCATATTCGGTCGATCTCCGCTCCCTTAAGCGCTTGATATATGATCGTTTCTGATCCATGGTCGAGAAAGAACATGGATCCATCAGTGAGTGCCCTTGGAGTGAGCTCCTTTTATTCACTCTTGGGGCTCACTCCTGGTGAAGCAGAGCAGGTTCCACGTCGGAAGCCTTGTCGAAGAGGAGGAATTCTTTTAGCTAGTACAGAGGCGGCCATCCGAAACCTTCTCTCTTTCCGATCTCCTATTGTGTTGTGAGCCTCACGCCTTATAATATAATAGTGGGCCGGTTCTTTCCCAAATATATTATAAAGAGTCAACCTTTATGAGAAAAGGGAGCGGAATCATGCGAAAACAACTACCAATATTTGGTTGGTAGGGTCGAGTCAATGGTTGGTCCCAACCTTGCCCTCGCTCTTGTACCTCTCTATATAAAGGGGGATTTCTAGTTCTTTATTGTCGTGATTAGGCTTAACCCGTCCATCCGTTCATCTAGCCTTCCACCCCCCATCCATTCCTTATTCCTGACCTCTTCGAATTAAAAGTACTTGACCACTATCTCGAACCGGTTCAATATAAGCCTTGGAATCCCAAGTAATCGCTGAAGCTGGTTGCCGTGTCGACTCAGTCAATGGGTCGATCCTGTCATATTAGAGCGTTTTTGCAACTAGTGAGCGAGGCTTAAGGCCAGACGCTTCTTGAAGGCGTCGAGTTGATCTTGTAGATCTCCTCGATTATAGATAGAGAGGTCAAGTGGATCTTTAGATCTATTGCAGAAGCTTCTGGATCTTTTCGATCTCTTGCTTTTGCAAAGTGAAGTTGCTTTTTTAACAAAGGCTCAACCCTCCTATATTCAAAAAGGGGGGCTCGCCCTTTATAAAGAAGTGAGCTTTCTATCCTTATTTAAGGGGCCATCTCTCCCGGCTTAAGTAAGCGCTCGACCTTTTGAATAAAGAGGAAATAAGGGCTCCAAGTTGAAGTCTGTTCCAAAGCCTTTAAATAAGGATAGAGAGTGGCCCCCGCCATTTTGTTATTCTTGACGAAAGAATCCCTCTCTTTTAAAAGCTTTAAAGGTAATTATATCTCAAGTGGTCGCGATTATAGATAGAGAGCTCAAATATAGAGAGGAGGATAGAGAGTGTTCCTCAATCATGAGATGGCTCTTAAGGATGCCTTAAAATGACAAAGCTCTATAATAATTTTAAAAGGGATGGGGCCCCTCTCTATTTTAAGTAAGAAATTTTAAGGTCTGGATTTCGGAATTGACAAGCTGGAATCTGGTTAATATACATTATTTTGTCATGCCTTGAAACTTAAGAGAGAGGTGTCTTCCATTCTCGTATCTGTGTTGGGATAGGGGAAAGAAACATGCAGAGAATTAGGTCATGTGGCTAAATGAACGATCGAGTGGGGGCAGGATGGCTGATTGGTTGTTTCAGCACCAACCTCCCGCACTGGGGGCCTAAGTGAATGCCGACTGGAGGGTGCAGTTTGAATCAGGTAGTCCCCCTCTCTTTGCCCCTCCCAGTACCTCGACACAACTTACTGATTGAAGGAGTGGAAGGTCGGGCAACCTGTTCCTTTCCCCTATCCCCCTTTTAAAGCTAGTACATTTGAAGAGGTCGCTTGCACCCGCTTAAAAGTAGGGACGATAGAATGTAGGGAGCACGATCGAAAAGGCCCGGGGCAGGGCTCCCGTGCCACACATAGGAGTTACTTTTTAGTTTCTTTTAAGAGCGCCCACTCTTCCTCCTTTAACCTCAATGTAAGCGCAAGCTGACATCTTTCTAGAGAATAGATCGAAATAAGCCTCCTTTAGGCGACTAGGAGGTAGAGTGGACGAATGTTGCTTGATCGATCGATTACTTGTTTCCCCGTTCTATTAAAAGGGGAGAGCGCCACTGTCAATTAATTTTGGGGGGTCGAGGGCCTTTCAATTTGAAGGAGGGATGCATCTTCGATCAGATGACCACCACCTATAGATTAAGCTTGATAGACGCTTAAAAGCTTTTTCGGCCACAAGAAATCCCTATCCTAAACTGCTATGGTGTGAAGGAAGTGATACAGTAGGCTCGAATCTATATCTCGTTCGAAAAAATATCCAACGAAAGTTCCATCTGCTGATGTCACTCTGCTTAAAATAGAGAATTCGAGCTTATAAAGAGTTTTTTTCAGTTGTCACTGTTCATAGAAAGGGCGCAGGCAGATTAATAACCCCGCGGCCCCACCTTAGCGAGAGATAGGAGTTGAAAGGGGGTTCTTTTCATTAGATATGCTCGGGTGAAAGAATAAAAAGGTGTTTTTTAAGCCCAACCTCTTTAAAGGCACAAAACCTTGTGATTCTTTGACCCTGCCACCCCACCCTTTTTAAAAGTGTCGCTATTCACTAGAAAACATGTTGATCTATTACATAGTTTTGCAAGTCGATATATGGGAAATTTTTAAGGGGAGCAGAGAGACTCGAGCAGTCGGGGCAGGCCTTTCCTTCGTTGCCATCTTCAATTTGCTAGTCAAAAGGCGAGGCTCTATCCCTACTAAAAAATACCCTTTTTTTAAGGTGAGGAAAATAACGCTGATGCTTCATCTTGGGCCCTGGCTGTCCCCTTCATCCGTTCTTAGTTAGAAGAATCACGAGGGAGAAGAAAGAGCATGATGAATGACTGGGGGGAGAAGGCACTACACTATAGTAGCATCACGTTGAAGAGGGAAGAGAATGAACGACGTCGGATAGTATACGTAAACCCTTCTTATTGTGGTTCAGCGCTTGCATCGAACTCTATAACAACTCGTTTATGCATTCCTCTTATTCAACAAAAAATCAACTTCGAAGGCCCTCTCTTATATAAAGGAATGCTCTCTATCCTTAAAGAGCTCATTATAGATAGAGAGCCTGCCCCCTCCCGCCCTTGTTATTATAACGGAGCTGCTCTCCCCCACCATGGCTCTTAAAAGGCGGAGTTTTTTAAAGGGCCTTGCCCTGAGGGGAAGAGAGACAGGCGACAGCGCCCGTCAATCCATGACGAGAAGGGTTATCCTCTACCTCCCCCCATCTTGAGAGGGATATAGAATCCTTCGGTTGAGTGTGGTTTGCCTCTTAACCACTCAATCCATACCCGAGTATTATTTTAAAGCAAAAGCTTTAAAAAGCCCTCTCTTATATAAGGTTTTTAAACTTTGAACAAGCGCTTAGCCCCATTTATTTCATAGTGGCCCCCTCTCTATTTTAAAAGTGGTTTGGATACTTAAAATAAAATCGACAGATTTTTTAATGAAATCTGGGCCTCTTAACTCTCAGGTTAAAAGGTAAGGTGCTTTCGTGAAAATACATAGTTCTCATTTCACCTTTTTTCATTTTGAAGAGGGACAGGGCCTTTAAAATAGAGGGCAAATAGAGAGGAAGTGATCGCTCGCCTTGGACTCTCGAGATCCAAAAGACTAAAACATCTAAGTAGCTAGGGGGAAAGAAATCAGCTATCCCCGAAGGAAAAGGCAGAGATGACGTCAAGTCCTAATAACCCGTTTGGGACGCACACATATCACATTGGTACAGGTTCGATGCGTGAAAGAAGTGGGTAAAATGAGAATGGATATCCAGGCCGGGGGTAACTGGAATCGGGAGGTGAATTACTAAATAAATGGTTAAAAGCGAGAGTTGGGCCAAATCCATATCTATATTCAGGGGAGCCAAAAAAGTAGGCATACCAAGGGAAAGACCCATACAAAGACTTGTATTCAAATATATAACCATACCCCTTTAATCCATAATCGGATTAAGATCCATAATTGAAAGAACCGTATCGAGAAGACCCATACCCAGAGACGGGAGAGGAACTCTATCCGTTCCTTCTAATCTCGAGGTCCTCTATATCTTAAGCATCGGCTCTTCTTTCATCTGTGATTGGCTATCGCAATCCCCAGTCACTCGCATGAAAGTGGAGTAAGGCTCTTTCAAAAGGTTGACTCGCCAGGCCCATAACCAAAAAACTATGCAGGTTCAAACCCCGGTTCCTCGTCTATCGATCTCAGTGCAATAAATGAAATAACACATCCAACCTATACTATAAAAGTTATTCTTTTTTCGTTCAGCTCTAGAATCCACCCCACACATCCAAAACCGTTGTTCCTTTATCTCCAACCGAGTCATAGGAGCGAGATCCGGTAGCCAAGAGGAATATAACCTTGGCTTTCTCTCTCCCAACAGCTAGCAGTCGAGGTCATGTTCCCCTTATAATACTGGGAGAAAGTGAGGTTGTAGGCGGAAGCCTAATCTCTCCCTAGCTATCGAGGGAAAGCAGTGCGTGACCCTTTTAAAATAGAGAGGAAAAAAGCCTCTAAGACTCGTTGTTGAGAGAGAATGCGGTTCAGAAATGGGGTAGGGGGTTGGGCCCTCTCTATTTTAAAAAGGGAAGGTATCACCTATAAGTTATGAATTGCGGAGTTCTTCATCGTTAATACGTATATAAGAGAGAGAGAGCTAGCCAGAGAAAGAAAGCTCTGAAGGGAGAAATCAATGCGTAAAAAAACACATTATAGATGCTTAAATGAATGCAATGACTTAGAGAGAAAGCAAGGTCGATCTCCTTTGACATAATACTTGGGACCTTTTGGATTAATAGGCATTGAAGCTATCCTCGAACCTCATGGATAGAGAGCTTTTTAAGAGGAATCCTTAAAAGCTATCTCTCATTCTGAGGTGATAAGCACCCCAATGGAAGGGGAGGTGGAGAAAGGCTCTTCCCGATATCTTAAGAGGGCTTTGTTGATGTTGGATCTTCTGGGTTAAGGAGATGAGATAAAATTTTCTCCGTCTTGTCACTCCTTTAAAATAGAGGGCAAAAAAGGTTATGGATCCTTTCTAAGTGCATCCAACATTTCATCTGAGTTGGGCGGGTTTTTCGAAGAAATAAGTATTAACGAGAAAACCGTTCAGGATCAACCCAAGCATTCATTCATAGAGCAAAGGCGGCCCCTTTTTGAATTTTAAAGAGGGCTCTTAAAGATGAGGTAGGGGTTCCAGCTAACCGAGCTATGGAAATGGAATAACCTAAAGCTCTCCTTAGCCGCTCTTTTAAAGCTATTTTAGGCTCCTCTTTGAAATAGAGAGCTGGAATGGAGGAGCGATCGATTAAGACAAAACTTCTTGCTCTCTATTATATAAGGCTTGTCGAACGCCTCTCTCTTTTAGGGAAACGATTCTTCCCCAAGTATTACATTAAGGGAGATCGCCCCTCTCCTCTCCTCTCTATTTTAAGGGGAGTAAGGAACTTTATTATAAGCTTTTGCACTAGAACCTCTATAAAGGCGGCTCTCTACTCTATATAATTTGCCCCTTTATAGAGATGAGCGCCTTAACCCACATGTTTAAAAGGGCCCCCATGTTTTAAAAAGGCCCTTTTAAATGGTGGGGGTGGGGGAGGGGGCCATTAAATTAAATGGACAAGGGGATTCGCTCGCTTCCAACTCATTTGTATGGCACCAATAAAACCAAGGACGAACCGAACGAATAGATCTCACTATTCAAAAAGGGTGGGATCCTCTTCTCTAAAAATAGAAGAAAGCGGCCGGTATTGTACAATGAAAAACAATGAACGAAGTGCAGCGAGTGGGATCTAATGGATGGGAGCGAACCTCAAAGATTAAAAGGTCGCCGGGTTTCAAGATACATTGAAAGGTGTGAATAAAGCACTGTTCGATGAGCCCGGATCGGGCATCAAACCATTCCAGCCTTTTTTTTTAGTGCTGAAGGAAGACGAGATCGAAGGAGATTCGAACTCCCAACTGTGTCCTACCAATCTCTCTAACATAATATGTTGGAATTGTTGGATGGAATGAATAACATATTTGAAAACAAGATCTAATGCATAAAATTTTATGATGCCTTCTTAAATATTTGATTAAACATTTGATATATCCAACTATATCCCTTTATCGTGCTAGTTTTATTTAATATTAAATAAATATAATGATTATTCATGCTTAGATATTTTATATGATCCATATGACTCATATAGCAATGATAAATCGAGACACCTAAAGTTCTAGGGTACCTAAAATTATAGGATACTAAAAAAAATTTATTAGTCTCAAAGGAAAACACCTCGATAGAGTTTTCATTTTGTATATTTTATACATTGTTTGTAGCCTAAAATTCCCTCGAACAATTTTTTCTTGGAGGTTTGATGAAGCAATGATATTAAAGCATATACCCTTGTGTTAAAAAAATCAAAATATGCAGAACAAGATTCAAATTCCATATGACTCATATTTTATATAATCAATATGACTCGTATTTTATATGATCCATATGACTCATATTGTGAATGATAAATTCATATACATAAAGTTCTAAGGTATGTAAAATTATAGGATACTAAAAAAATTATTAACTACCCATAGCTTGCAGAACTTTACGTACCCTATTACTTAAAAAATATCATACTACTATGGATGGTCTATGATGTTTCTGAACAAAAACGATTATTTTAAATATTATTTTGTGTAAAAGCCTAAATTTTTTATCATGCTATAAAACTTATAAATGTCCTCCACTTATATGAACCATTTGAAATGGAGCCTTAAAATTATGCCTAATTTTCATATCATAACCTTTTCATGGCTATTATTTTTTTTTAACACACACCCACCCCTCACACACTCACCCACGCCTCGTTTTGAACCTTGGACCTCTCGAAGAAGAGCCAAAGCCCAAGTCGTTGCGTTGTCCCCTAGGACTTCATGGCTATTGTTATAAATCAATAGAATATGTAATCAATGTAGTTAAGAAGAAAGATCCATCAGTTTATCTACATATTTCAAGATTATTCAAAAGGAACATAGGAGAACAATATTCAAATAGTAATTATAAATAGAATATTTGTTAAAGCAATTACTTCAAATTTGAAAAGTTCAACATGACTTAGAAAGTAAAAAACCCTTTATTTATAACAACTCTATATGCAGAAATATAGAATAAGGTTGTGGTTATTTTCAAATATATCATTAAACATTAAAATTTTACAATATTTTCCTTCTAAATTCTCTTGATAAACTGATTTTTCAAGAAATTCAAATTCCAAATGCAATAAAATGCTATATAGAACAAAATAATAGTTATATTTTATTCAAAATGTTTAGAGTAAAAAGTTTGCAAGCCATGGATAATTAATATTTTGAATGCAAATAAAAATAATAAATTTATTTCAATAATATAATATAGTGGGATGTGTAAATCATGAACATCGTAACATATTTGAAAACAAGGTCTAGTGCATGAAATTTTATGACGCCTTCTTAAATATTTGATTAAACATATGATATATCCACCTATATTCCTTTATCGTGCTTGTTTTATTTAATATTAAATAAATCATATGACTATTCATGCCTAGATATTTTCTATGATCCATATGACTCATATAGTGATGATAAATCAAGATACTTAAAGTTCTAGGGTATGTAAAATTATAGGATACTAAGAAAATATTATTAGTTCCAAGGTAAAACACCTCAATAGAGTTTTCATTTTGTAGATTGTATACATTTTTTGTGGCCTAAAATACCCTCGAATAACTTTTTTCTTGGAGGTTTGATGAAGCAATGATATTAAAGCATACCCTTGTTTTAAAAGAATCAAAATAATATGAATTAATAGAGTTAAAAATTATACTTGAAAACCTAAAATATTATAATTAAACAATTAATTTCTATGTAACAAAATTGCAACAAATAAACAAATAATAGATGAACAAATATTTGTGTGCTTTACACTCAAGGAATCCTTACTTCAATTGAGGACTTAAAAAAGTAACATTTCTATCATAATACCTACACTTTCATCATATGAATCCTTTATTTATTTAATGTAACATATTCTCTTAAATAAAAAATGTTACTTGTGCCTTGGTTGCACTTTGTTTCCTTGTCATACTTGCTTCCTACTCGAGTTGAAACACTTGCTTATTTTCTAAAATAAGAAATGGTTGAGGCTTATTCCTAGCTCCCATATACACCTATTATGTACTAACTCTTGATTCATAATTGCATTATTATTATTATTATTATTATTATTATTATAATATTACAATTTAAGGAATTATTGCTTCTATTTGTTCAAGAAAATATTATCACTTCCAATATGGTTGTGGAGTGGGTTTGATGTATTGTTGCTCAATGTCGTAAATAATTTATCTTTGAATTATTTATAATTGTTTGTGATAATAAATCATATTATCTCTTTTCCACAAAAATCATTTAGATTAATAAAATAAAGTTGAAATACTATTATTATTTGTTTGTTGTAATATTCCAATGCTTTGCAGCTCATTAATACAATTCAATACTAGACTAATGAGTGTATTTATTTCATATAAAACTGAAATTGATTTTATTCTAAAAACACAAATTCCAACACAAGCATTATATATATATATATAATAGTTTGGTAATGAGGGCATTATTGCATCTTCTAGAACATTTTTTAATTTTACCCTCGTTGTATGGTGAAGATCATGTGTTTGAATTGTTTTTGTTATAAGGAATTACTTCCATATGTTTAATTCTTAGTGTGCAATTGTGTGTGATATAATATCATTGATTGATGTGGTATCTTATGCTATTTCATAATAATATTGAAGGAATGTTGTTTCTCATCCTCATGAATTGGTCCATAAAGTTTAAAGGTCCAAACATAAAGGCATAACTTATATTGGTATCAATGATAGAAGTTAGTAGAGACATATGTGGTATCAAAGAATCTCTATGGAATTTTACTATGTTTTAGTTCTTTAAATGGTGTACTTTTGATGTGCATGCATGAGGTATATATGGGGCATAACAACATGTTCTAAGGGTGGGACCTTTCACTCTACTCAAAATAATTAAGAATAATATTTTCTATCTACTATATTGTAGCGAATTCATCTTGAGGATATCATATGTTTGAGTCTTGTTAATGTCTTTACTTGCCTTAGGAGATAAATATGTGCTTTTCATCAAAATCTATGGGTATAACTAATTAGATATCCCAAGTATATTTAGATTCCTTTAATCTAAGGGATACTTGCCAAAGGATTTAGGAATGTTCTTTCCATCTAAATCTATGGGTGTAATTAATTAGATATCCCAAGTATATTTAAGTTCTATTAGTCTAAGGGTAATGGTCAAAATATTTTCAACTCCCCATTTATCTTCATGATTTCCCCTAGATGATCTATTGTCTAAGTTGGTAGTTGACATAGCACAAATATAAATATCCAAACCAAATAATACAATTAGCTTTCTTTCATTCACTAAGGTGGCAAAGTCTTAGTGGATATAGCTTGTGAATAATGTTATGGTATATTATTTTGCATAGAATATTGAATATCTAAGGGTTGGATTATCTAAATATTTCAAATTTTATAGGATAATAGAAAATATATTTTAGAGGCCATAACTTTTGCATATAAAATTTTTTACTTTTTTTTTCTATATTGTAGGAGTTTTTAGCTCTTCACGTAATAGGTGAAAATATTAATTATGGTGTAATAGTATCCATGGCATGTGCTCTATTTGAGTGGGTAAACTTATAGTATATTAACAACTCAATCTATCAAACTAGTAGAGGTTAAGAACCTTTGATGCATATCAAAGAAGAAGATCTCAAAAACCCTTGATAAAGCCAATGATTATATAACCTTACATATCTCAATTTATCATCGTTATATGATTCACATGGATCATATAAAATATCTAGGCATGAATATTCATATGATTTATTTAATATTAAATAAAACTAGCACGATAAAGGGATATAGTTGGATATATCAAATGTTTAATCAAATATTTAAGAAGGTATCATAAAAGTTTATGCACTAGATCTTGTTTTCAAATATGTTACGATGTTCATGATTTGCACATCCCATTATATTATTGGAATACATTTATCCCAATAGGACATATATAACATATACATGTGTTTTCAACAATAATCTGTTATCTCAATTACAACATCTAACATTGAATACATATTATCCAAAAATATAAAAATGAATTGGAAAAGTGGAGTTTGAGTAGGCTGAAATACATGTTATTCATAAATATAGAAATGGATTGGAAGAGTGGAGTTTTAGTAGGCTCAAATACATGTCATTCATATATATATATATATATGAATGACATGTATAATTAATTAATTAAACTAATACCATTTAATAGAATGCGTAGGTTTTTGAAAGGGGTTCTGGTCCCCTTGTACCGAGGTTTGAACTTGGATCTTTAGATAAATTTTGTTTAATTATTTCACAATTTATTTTGTGATGGTTTTCAAAGTAAATGAACATGACTTGGATGTACAAGTCATTAGACTAACCATTTTCATCCATTTCATTTTCATTGTTCCTTAATTTTTTCACAATTAAAGTAGGTGAAAAAATTATATATATATATATATACTTCACAATTTATTTTGTGATGTTTTTCAATGTAAATCATTCTCATGGTTCTTGAAATTTTTGCATAATTAAAGTAGGTGAAAAAATTATATATATATATATATTTCACAATTTATTTTGTGATGGTTTTCAAAGTAAATGAACATGACTTGGATGTACAAGTCATTAGACTAACCATTTTCATCCATTGCATTCCCATAGTTCTTGAAATTTTTGCATAATTAAAGTAGGTGAAAATTATACACTGAACATTTAAAAAAAAACGGGCATTATATATTTTTGTAAGGTTTCAAATTGATATTAAATATGCATGTAAACATAACTGTAAGTTGGTTGTATGATATAAAGGAGGGCTTCAATTAAACATAACAAGTAATTTAATTTAAAGAAAGAATATATGGATATTATATTTTACCATTCCTTAAAATGTATTAAGGTCACATAAATCTGGTTAAGTAACTCACACAAACAACATAGTGATTATCATTATATTATCAATTATATTTTCTATTGATAAGCTTAAAGATGTTGGTTTAAAAAAACAGTCCATGATGGTTTCTTCCGTGAGGGCTTCCTCCGTGAGGGTTTCATTCATGCTCTAGCTTCGACGCTCTGAAACCCTTTGAGTGGAAGGCCTCCTTTCTCCCATTCTGGATCTAGCTGATAGTCATTCTTAGTTTCTGTGTTGTGGTTCATGACCAGGGTGTTTTGCTTACTGGGAGTCTTGTTGGTATGTTCAACTCTCTTATGAGTTTGGCATTATCATTCTTATTTGGAGCAGAGGGCCGAATGCTAACCCAAACCTGTAGGGGTGATCCTAGGCTACTATAATGTAGTGGAAAATTCTGGTTGTTGACTCCTTGGCTGGCTCTCACTCCGGTTGGTGGGTGTGTTGGGTGGTTGTATTTCTTGGGTTGTTTTCTAGTTTCGAGGACTTGGTTGGATTGTGTAGCATTTCTTCTAGGTTCGGTAGTTTCATGTTTTTTCTGACTTTCCAGGGAGAGGAAATGGCCATCTACCGACCCAAACCCGTTGGGGTGAGCTTGGTATGGTGTTTGGCTGCAGAAAATCTGACGGTGTTTCCTTGGCTGGCTTCAACTCTAATGGCTTGGTTGCTCTGGTTGGATGGTGCTTGGATGGCTCTGTTGCTAGGGTTCTCTACTAGTAGTGGGTTCGTGGCTGGTTTGTGCCGATTTCTTCTGGATTCGGTAATTTCTTGTTGTATCTGCTTGTTTCGGGGAAGGGCCAAATACCGACACAAACCAGTTGGGGTGAAAGTGGATTGTTATGCTGCGATGGTTTTTGGCTTTTGGGCCCATGTCTAGTGGGTTTCCTAGCTTCGACGATCTGCAAAGATCTCTTTCTCCAGTTCCAGCAATGGTGGTGTGTTTGATCCTAGGGTTCTAAGGATTATTTTTTTGGGATCTTACCCTTCTCCCTCTCAAGTGTGGTGCAGAATGTTATCTCCTTTTTCTTGTACCTGAGAGCAGTTGTTCTTGAAACGTTTTTGGTTGGCTTCAACAGGATTTGCACGTTTCATGGAATTTCTTGTGCAAATCTCTTGGATGGTTTTTATGCTATGGATTTTGTTGGCCGATATTTCTAGTGTTATTTTCTTAAACCGATTATTCTCATGAGGGGTTCTCCTGTTATGTGCTTTGTTGGATAGATTTGTTGATTGTGATGACAGGATTCCTCTGTTCTCCTTTCATATTAGGCGACAAATGCTTCTGTTTGAGCAGTTTTTATTTGTAAATTGTAGCAGTTCCATTATTCTGCAGTTTTTCTCTGTTGCTTTAGATTCAGAGCACTCGGTGGTTTGACCATGGGATAATCTCTTGTATTGAAATCCAGCTCAATCTTTCTTGATGTCTTATTAGTAAATCTAAGGTTTGAAGGTGTCTTTCAAAACCCTACTTGCAATAGGTTTAGGACCCTTTTAAAACCCTTAAATAAGCTCAATTCAATTAAACAAAAAATACACCAACCTAGCAAAACAAAAAAATAAAAGGAACATAAATAGGAACATAAATTGGATCCGAACAATGTCAACTAAATATAAAGCTTAGTCAAAAATGTCAACTAAATATAAAGCTTGGTCAAATAGATTATGAACACGGAACTATGGTTATAGAAAGTAAAATAAGCAAAGACATGTGAGACAACTAATACTAATATACAATGCACATTATCTTAAATGGTTTTTCATTCATACTATAACAAACTTACTTTTTAAACCAGGAAATAAGAAAATAAAATTCGAGCCTAAAAAATCTTCATGTAACCTTAGCAACAGAGTACATAAATAACCATTAGCAAGAATGATCTTGCAGCTTTATAATTTAGAATTTGCATTGGAGAGGGGTGCGCCAGGCTACTGCTGTAGTGCAACGCAGAAGCGACGCGCGAGGGCCCTGGTAGCAAGCTACCGGGTGGGCCCTCCCCCTAAAAAAATTCATTTAATATCGTGTGGCTCTATGAGCCACGTATCAGATATTAAACTGATAAGAACAGATACTACACTTGATCTTAGCCAAAAGGCCGAGAAAGGTATGCTTCCTCCCTTCTCATCTCTGCCTATTTCAACTACTCTTCGCCGACTTATTTCACCACACCCTGCATGTGGGATATCCACATCTCCGCCCCCATCACTGCAAATGCAAACGCAAACTCAACTAAACTCGCCCCCAATCCCAATCTCCATCTTCATCTGCACGGAATCGCTGTCGAAGGATTACAATTTTACTCCCACACTCCCAAATCGGCCAAAAACGGAGGTTCTTCAAGGAATTGGTCTCACAACATCATAATTGAGCTGATCTGAACTGAACTGATCGTGAACCACAAATCATAAAACGGTGTCAAAATGAAACTAGTTCAAATCAGGATTAATATCTGGAAAAAATAATTCAGACCAAAGCATATACTGTGTGGCTGCTGGGATTCGAGCCCAGGTTTTCACGGCCATCTATATGTAATTTGGCAGATGTTAAAATATAACAAATGAAATTAGCAGCTATCGATTACCCATCACCATTTTTCAATCCTATATATCTCTTTCTATTTGAATTTAAATGTAATTGACGTAAACAAAAACGAAAATTTGTGATTTAATTTAAATTCAAATATTTATAGTTTATAAATTTTCTAAGTACACGTAAAGAATGAAACGACCACCTAAGCCTATTATGTCATGTTGTTAGAGCTCTACATATACGGTCGAAAGTTTAAATCACCAAGGTGGTTAGAGCGTCGTGCTAATAACGCGAAGGTCGCAGGTTCGAGACCTGCAAGAGCCAATCTTTACAGGTTTTGTTTTTAATTTTTTCTATCTTCCCCGTCTTTTAATTATGCTCGCTGCTACACGCATAAATGCTAATTACGAATTAGAGCTAAAGATTAAATTGAAGAAAGAAGATGTACAACTATCATGGTGGCTTTAAGTTAATTCAAGTTTCCGTTCACTGACTGATAATTTGGCTATTTATAGTAAATGAATTAGGATTAGCTATTCTACCCCATTGATGTGCCAAGCATACTTGGGAGCTGAAACTTAATCTGCTTAACAAGAATCCAGAACAATCTTGATTTTTGACTTGAATGCTAAATATTTAGTTTGTGTCCGATTCTTGGATTTTGGGGCAGTCTCTTTTCACAAAGTTAAAACATGGAGCAATCTCTTTTAACATACTCTACAACAGCTTTTGACAGAGAAGGATCTAGAATTGGAACAAAACCAAGAAAGGTTTTGAACTGGTTATTAACTCTATAGTAAGTAATAAACAAGGATTATAATAAAGTTAATCATGTTTAGAATTGGAATAAAATTAAGAAAGGTTTTGAAGTGGTTATTAATTTCATAGTAAGTAATAGACAAGGTTTAATCATAATAATGGGTATTTGTACTAAAATATTAAATATAATAAAATAATACATATATTGTATAATGAAATGTTTTTAGGCTTATTCGATACATTGTATAATCATAGTAAGTAACAAACAAGGTTTGATCGTCATAAGGTTAATCATGATTTAAGGTTTAAAATTGGAACAAAATCAAGAAAGGTTTTGAAGTGGTTATTAACTCCATAGTGAGTAATAAACAAGATTTAATCATAACAATGGGCACCCATAATAAAATATTACAAAATAATGAATACATTGTAGAATGAAATGTCTTTAGGCTTATCCAATACATTGTATAATGTCAGTTGTTGACCATGAATTAGATTATAATTTCAACACCTCCATAAATTGAATTGAGGTACTAAGGAGATGAGACATTAGTAACAATAATATCAACCCCCCATAATGGATGCTCTAGTGGGCCTGTGCATTTTGATGATCGGAAATCTGATCCTCCATCATTTGGAACTTATTGCTATAAAAATATTTCTTGCATAAGGGTTTCCTTAGGCTTGATCGTAATCACCATCGCACCCTCATACATCCAAAAAAACACTTCTACTAAGGTTCCAAATAAAGAATGAAAGTCAAAATCAACATCTCCTTTAAGGATAAGCTCTTTCAATCTTCCATTTTTGCATTAGGTATGTCTTGAAGATGCAACTTTTCTATTCATAACATATATCACCCTAGTTGTAGACTTCCAAAGAATTGTTGTAACGAAATTGCAAGAGTATTGTTGGTCTAAAATTTGTGTAATCGGTAAAGTGTGCCCTAGATTTTAGCCAATGTTGGTTGACTTGGATTTTTCCAAGTTCAACCTTCGGAGTAAGTCGACTCCTTGTAATGTTTATGAAATTGAAATAAGGGTTTATGACAAAAGAAAAAAATGGAAGGGTTATGAAGGAGTATGGTAAGACCCCAAGGTCTTACTATAAAATTATTAACAAATTAATAAAAATGTAATCGCAGGCCACTCAAAGGGGGCTCCCTTGTAATCGCTTTGCGACTATAGGGGGCTCCCTCCTTGGAATATATGCTTATTATTCTTCTTCTTGGATTATTTGATATGGATGGTCAACCTAATATATATATCTACCCTAAAGCTACGTTGGTGAAGAGACATGATGGTTCACGTATGAAGAGATGTGATGGTTCACGTTATGAAGGGTTGTGATGGTTCACTTTATAAGTTAATAATATAATAATTAAATGATTAATAATACTAACTAATAATGTTAGGATTGAGGATCCTAACATGCCACCCTTCTTAAAAAGAGCTTTGTCCTCAAAGCTCAAAGTGAGAAGCTTTGTCCTTTGTTTTCCAAGAAGGATTTGTGTAAGTTCTTGGACTCTTTTAATGGCATCCTTTCGTAGGCAGGGATATCAAGAAGGATGAAGCATTAGTGGGGGGTTGCCAAGAACAATAGTAGAATCTTCCTTAGGAAAATCATGATGACGATGGGAGGGAAACCCTTGGGGTTCCTCAAATACTTCAGAATGATGCATCAAAAGTGATGGTAATGATTTCATATCCTTTTTTGGTTCCTTGGTAGAGCCAATGGAGAAGGAGTGTGTAGTCACTCTGCGTTGGTTCCGAATAGGTTTGGTCATATGGCAAGAACACACTATTGGTGAGGAAGGTATTTGTAGGTCTTGTAGAGTGCATGTTTGGCTAGCATTGATCACTTTGGGTATGTTTACCTCATCCTTGCTTGGTACATCAATCAATTCTTGCACATCGACCTCATTGTCTTCATTATGGTGAGTAGGTGCACTGGTTGCTTCGGACACAACTACCTCATCTGCTTGCTCTATGGAGATACAAGGATCAACTTCTTTCAATAAATACAATGTTAGTGTAGCGCATTTATGGTGGGGTTCAAATTGTTCATCACAATTATCACAGAGTCTTTTTCTCGTCGTTCTTTCATCTCCTCAAAGCTAAGATGTTTAATTTGTAAAGTTTGGTTAGATTTGGGGGTTGTGTAAGTGCTTTGTGCCCTTCCATTATGCATAGGTTTGGGAGCGATGTAAGTGGTCGACAATTTTTCCATAAGTGGTTTCCCTAATCGTTGTTGTGCATTGATTTTATCTTCAACTAATTTTGCCAATCCATATGTCTGCATCATTGTATAGGGATTGAACCTTGTCACCTCCATTCTAATTTTCTCTTTTAATCCCCTAATGAAGCCATTGATGAGAATTGATTCATCCAATATTGTGTTGTGTTTGGTGATATCCTCAAACCGAGTTTGATACTCACACACATAAGTGATTTGATGAAGATCTTTGAGCAATTCCCACATGACTGGGTCCCACATGGCTCTGATACCAAATGGTAAGACCCCAAGGTCTTACTATAAAATTATTAACAAATTAATATAAATGTAATTGCAGGCCACTCAAATGGGGCTCCCTTGTAATCGCTTTGCCACTATAGGGGGCTCCTTCCTTGGAATCTATGTTTATTATTCTTCTTCTTGGATGATTTGATATGGATGGCCAACCTAATATATATATCTACCCTAAAGCTACGTTGGTGAAGAGACATGATGGTTCACGTATGAAGAGATGTGATGGTTCACGTTATGAAGGGTTGTGATGGTTCACTTTATAAGTTAATAATATAATAATTAAATGATTAATAATACTAACTAATAATGTTAGGATTGAGGATCCTAACAGAGTAAGGGTTAAGAGAATTACTTAAAGATAGATGAATTATAGCATAACAACAATGAATATGCACAGCATAAAAGCATTACACAATTAAATTCCAGTGAAACTTAACAGATCAATCATTAGCAAAAACATCATAAGGTTTATTCAATTCTGGTTATATGCTTTAAATATTCCAAATACTTATGAAAAGCAATCTAATTAGCAATCCAATTTGGCAGAATTCACTATAATAGAATAAATTGATCATAGAGTGCAACAAAAATGAATTAAAGCATAACATTCACTTATAAGAACCTAAACATGCAATCGTAATGGAGGCCAAATAACTTTCACTTTTCATTAATTGGTAGTAGTGATTACACAACATATATTCAAGCAAGTGCTATAGAGTCAACCCTCACTATGAGATGCATTGAGCTATTTATAAGTTACCTTTGAATCTTGTAGCATAAGATTTCAAGGTTGTTACAGGTCTATGAGAAACATAGCCTAGCAAAGAGTGCCCTTGGGAGCGGATGTCATTTTCACACTATGTCATTTTGATTTGCTTGTATTCCTAATGTGTTCAATTTAGATTTCATCTTGCATATTTGATTCTAGTATGTTTGTAATTTGGTCCATGGATCTCCAATCGTCTTCTTCTACAAATTGCTTGGCTACTACAATTGTTTGTTTGAGATATCGTTCTCAAGCTCAACGACTATGGCTTGAAAAATTGGAAGGCATTAGGCTTATTCATAAGCAGATGTGATGCCAAAGCTGTACTTTATGTCATTATCAGATATTTTGGTTGCTTGGAAGACATTTTAACCAAATTCATACTTTCGAGATGGTTTGTTTATGTCATTGCTCGACAAAGTCTAAATTTTTACATTTTTTAGATGTTGTTTTGTCCTCCTAGTTTTATGCATTTCAAAATTTCCAAGCGCTTTACTTTAAAAATCCAAATTTTCTTCGTTTTAACCTCTTTTACAAGTTTTCAAAATTTATAGTGTAAGTGTTGATGTCATCGCTTAGTGAAGTCTTCATTCTTGATTTATTCTAGTCTTGAGTTGAGCAGGCTTCATTTGATTGGTGTTGGAGTTGCACTATTTTATTTTTTTGAAAATATGCCTTTATTACACTCATGTATTTGGCGTGTTTATGGACTTTTGGAGCACTTTATTGACGTCATTGCTTGGAAAAATCTGAAATTGTTCAATTTTGGATTTATGCATTCTCACAATCTTCTTTGGGACTAAGCCAATTTTCAAAAAAATGCTTGACTACCTTGGAACTTAGCTCAAAACTGATGTATTGGATTTTTTGCTATTTGTGCTACTTGAGTACTCAAGTCATCCTCAAGGTATTTTTCCTTATCAAGGTTTGGGTAATATCTCAACAAAAGATATTTGCAAGTGAGGGCATGAATTTGACCTATATTCTAGGTATCTTGTGGGGATTTTTGCTCATAAAAATTAAGAAACTAGAGAGTCTAATCTCAGTAGGTATGGAGTCAAACTTTAAAAATATGGAAAAACTTCAAAATGATATGAGGAAAGGTAGTTATGAAGGTGACAAGTGTGATGGATGATGACAATGAATAGTGTAAACTAGGAAGTGAAAGTAATAATGGAGTGAGAGAGGGTAGTCAGGTGAATATGAATTGTACCTTTTGTAAAATAAAAAAAATCCCTCACGAGTATAATTAAGAATTCTTTCAATTCAAGCAAATTAACTCTGGAAAATTTTCCCAACACTTGAAGACTGGGCTTCTTTTTTTGAGCTAGCACTTTTTCCAAAAAATTCTTGCTTTATGTAGCTAGCTTATTCTTGTGATTTCCTCAACCAACCAATAGTGTTATGCCAACACGCTTGCTCTAGTTTGGACACCTTGTGTTTGCTTACACCGTTGATGTGTTGAGGTATCATGTTCTAAGCTTGTTATGCCCTTTTCTTACATTAGCATGTTGGTTATTTCTGACCAATTTCTACCCTTATAGCCCTAGTGACTGGTGCTTCTACAATTGTGTCTTGTTCATCTTGCTCATCTTTAGCCCTTTCAAACTCTTCTTCTTTCTCTTCTTCACCAACCTCTTGATTAGTGAATACTTATTCAATATTTTGCAACACTTGGCAAGTGGTGTTCCATGCTTCTCGAGTTAGGTGTTTGATTTTATCATTGATTGCCAACATCATGAAGGCTTTTTTATATGAGGACTTTTGATACCTTCTTGTCATCTCCTAGATTTTTTCTTATATTGTGGTTAGCCTTTTCAAGAATTCATAGAATTAAACTTTTGTGATGGGTTTCGACCATTGGTTGAACTCTTTCTTGCTACTTGCAATCAACTCTATTTGGGTATAGAGTTCTTCTCTAGTATGATATTAGAATTGCTCATCCCAAAATCCTAGAAACCTAAACCTTCCTACGTAATTAGTTGAGGCCATTATTTTTTAGCTTTTATTTACAACTTATTTAGCATATCCCATCATTGTTGGACTACTTTGTTTTCTTCTACTACATTTTGGGTGATATATATTTGCTCCATTTTATTCCTTGTTTGTTTCAGTTGTAGAAGATGGATCCAAGTTTCTCCATGTGAGTTTAAGGAGTGATTTGAATTGTTCTATTTGATCCTCAAATTTATCTTGAGCTTCTTTTAGGTTTCCTTTTGCAGTTTCAATGACTTCTATGTCGAATATCAGGTAGTCAATGATTGGGAAGGCTTCGAGACAGCTTTGGCGGATCTTGTTCTAGCGTTCCTTCTTTAGTTGTACTAGCATTTCTTAAGAGAAGTGAAAATTTTGAGCCTTTTTATTTTCTCGTTCCATCTCTCGTTGCATGCCTTGTATTTTTTCTTGCAAAATCTGATTCATTTCTTCCTTTTCTTGTAGTTGTATTGGATTAGGGAGTTTCATGATTATTCTCTTTAACTTTTGATTCTCATTTTGTAAGGATTATTTTATATTTTATTCTTATTTTACTATATCTTCTAGGATATTTATTTTTTTGCTGTATTTTTGTATTTGCTCCTTAGCCTATCACCTTGGAGATACATTGTGTTGACCTAAGTCTGAGTACTAAGTAGGAATCCTCCAGTGGTAACTAGAAAATATCTATTGCTTGTGTTGATATGTTATAATAATACAATATCATTTTAGACTCTAGCTTATGGAACTTTGAGGTAACAGTAACCCTCAGCTATTGGTAAGTAGTTAGGTCGACCATGCTAATTACCTTGGGTGGTGTTCTCTTTTTTTTTTTGGTAGTCTATCTTTCCACCAATCTTATGCATTCTAATCTATTTTTTGAGTGTATTGATGGTGAGGGTGGATGGATGATTTGAAGGGAGTGGTGTCGAAAAATGGGCTGGAGAATGAGGAATGGAGATGCAAGGATTTTCTAAATTATGGAAATACCATATTTGGGAGTTTGTATTTATGAAATGGATATTGTGGATAGTGTATCAGGTGTTGCTTCTTCTTAGGTATTTTGCCTTGGTAGAGAACTTGGTGGTGGAAGAGAAGAGGAGGGAATATCACTGGGGACAAGAGGAGTATAAGAAGTTTTAGGGTTTTGATAGATCAAGCCTATTTATTTTACTTGTTCTTCTTGCACTATTGGGACTATTATCGAGACTGTGTTTTTTTGTTGCCTTTTGTTGTAGTTGTTGGGAAGGGGGCACTTTCCTTTTTGCTATCCCTTATGCCTTCATTAGGGTCATGGGATTGGAATATTGTGATCTTGGTTGCTATTATAGGAATGCCTTTAGGCTCATGTCAAATTCTCCACTAATTTCTATGGTTTGGTCTTTGGTTTTGTGTAGTCTCAATTGGTATTTCTTGCTCTACGCAACTTTGGTGCTCAGGTGGCCCTGGTATAAATTTGGTACTAGTGCAAGTGGTGGCACTAATGTGGATTGTCTACCCCTTCTATTATTTCTTCTAAACTCAACAATGGGGATGGACGCTCCCATGGCTAGGTTCTTGGGCCTTTATTATAATTTTGAGATATCCTATACTTTAGATGGTGTTTTCCTAAGGCCTCCTTTAGTATAGCCCATATTTCCAATTATTTTTTACTCCTTCATATTCTTTTCTTGCTAGAATTTGGTTGGGACAAATGGTTGGACTTCTTGTCATAATTCTAGAGTTATTTTAGAGGGCCTTTATTCTTCTAGATTTGCTACATCTTCTTCAACATGTTCTCCTTTAAATCTTATTTTTTCAACCTCTATTTATTCTTCTCCTTCTTGTACTTCTCCATCGCTATTAAAATTTTTGACTTTAACTTGTTCTTCTTTGGGCTTCCAAGTTTTTATGTTCTTATCATATTTTTGTAAAAATATTTTATCCATAGCCAATAAAATCATGATTTATGTACACCACATTCACATTTGAATATCCACCATTTCATGATTTTACCTTCTTCCTAACTTGTTTTCTCTTCCATTATTTTAGTTTAGGTTAGCACACACCTTTAATTTTTATCTGGATCATAGCTATTCATAATATCATAGAAATATCTCTAGGGAGACAACTCTTGCATTTTGCTTATATTCAAATTAAGCTTATTTTTCTCAAATTTATTCTAAAATATTTCTATTTTAGGTTGTTCAACATGTTTAAATGTCATAAGTTTGATGTTTGTGTTTAACTATGTCAATCTATCCTTGAATCTGCCAATTGGGTCATGCTTCCTGATAGCTTTTTAAGCCTTAATATTAATGTAAACTCACAATAAATATATGATAATAACAATAATAAGATCAATATTATGACAATAATAATAATTTTACATACTTGAAAGAAAAACACAATCTATAGAACTCTTATTATGTAAAGAACATGTACAATATATTTATAGAACTTAGTGTCCATAATATAGCTTTCATAAATGACCTTTGATCTTCTTATTCATATATCAAATAATGTAATATACTCTAACACCTCCCTGTATTATATTATTTGATGTGAACTTATCTTGATCTACAAAGATGATCTCTAAACATCAGGAACTTGTTTCAACCTAAAGCTTTTGTGAAAATATCTACAATTTGTTCTTCTATAAGGATATGTTTCAACTTGATATGATGATTCTGAAAGTGATCTCTAATAAAATAATATTGTGGCTCAATATGTTTGGTCCATTCACATATAATTGGATTTTTGATCAAATTCAATACTCCTTGATTGTCACAATTTATTAGAGTTGGAGTTCTTTTCATTCTCGTGTCTGATAGTATATATTAGAACCATATTGCTTCACAGGTTGCATCCTTTGCTTTATGATATTTTGCTTTGGTAGATGAGAGTGTTATTGCATGTTGTTTTTTACTATACCATGATAATGCTACTAAACCTAGATAAAAAATGTATCTTGATATGTATTTTCTATCATCAATAGAACTAGCGTAATCAAAATCTCAATATCCTTGTAGATAAAAAAAACTTATCATCCTTCTTATAGGTTAGTCCATAATTTGTAGTTTTGTTGATATATTGTAATATTTATTTTGTAGCCTTCCAATGACTCTCTCTTGGTTCTTACATAAATATTGAGAGATAGTTTACAACAAAAACTAAATCTAGTCAAGTATTTGTTAGCTATAGAAGACTTTCAATAAATTGATGATAAGTTGTTGCTGAAACGAAAGGTGTTTCATTATATCTAGATTGTTGTAGTCCTTGTTCCATAGGTGTATCTTTGGATTTACAATTGTTCACGTTGTATTTCTCAAGTAAATTCTTTGCATATTTTATTTGTATGATTGTAATATTATCTTCATTTTGATTAATTTTAAAACCAAGACAATAATGCATGTCCCAAATCAGTCATCTTAAAATATTTTTCAAGATCCCTTTTAACTTCATTTATTAAATCCTTTGAGCTTCTTATTATCACTATATCATCAACATATACTACAAGGATTTTTATATCATTTCCAACATTCTTTGTATATAGATTTGTATCTAATAGACTTCACTTGAAGTTATGCTATAACAACTAATTATTGATTCTTATATATCGTGCTCAAGGAGCTTGCTTTAAACCATATAAAGACTTGTTGAGTTTGTAAACTTTGTGTTCTTATCCCTTAATTATAAATCCCTCTAGTTGTGACATACACACTTCTTCAATATCACCACTAAGAAATGCACCTTTTACATCCATTTGATGAAGTTTCTATCCATGATGTTCTGCCAAGGCACACATTGTTCTGCTATTAGTCATCCTAGTCATTGGTGCAAAAGTTTTATCGTAATCAATTCCTTTTATTTGTGTAAATTCTTTTGCTACTAAACAAGCCTTGTATTTGTCAAGTGAACCATCTGCTTTATATTTGACCTTATAAACCCATTTGCACCCTACTACTTTATTTCCTATAAGTATCTCCACTAGATTCTATGTTTTATTCTTTAGTAATGATGTATATTTTGATTTCATAGCTACATTCTATTTTGGATGACCTAAAGCTTGAAGTGTTGTTATAGGTTCTACCATGGTGCTTAACAATCCTCTATTTATTCTAGTTAGACTACAAGTTTGAGGTCTTGTCATAGTAAGATCTGGAGTTTGCTCAAGATTTGAATCTCTAAGTGTATTTCTAAGCCATATAGATTCCTTTTTTTATGAAATTGTATAAGTTTATGTTCTTTCATTTTGTTCATCTTGAGGTTTTGATTTTGTATCTTCATTCAATGAATTTTCTTTTGAAAAATCTAGGAAAACTTCTAAATTTATTTTTTTGTTCTTTATTGTCATGCTTATTTTTTCATCAAAAACTGCATCTCTGCTTATATATATTTTCTTTGTTGTTGGATCAATTATTCCATATCCTGCTAATTCATCATCATAACCAATAAATATACCACACATAGTTTTTTCATCTAGTGTTGTCCTTTTTTGTTTTGAAATATGCATATAGGCTTTACATCAAAAAATTCTTAATCTCTCTACATTTGGATTTCGTCCTGACCATACTTCTTTTGGTGTAACATTCTTGAGTATTATTGTAGGTAATCTATTTTACAAATATACAGTTTTTTTTACCTTTATCCAATATTGATGATCTAGATGAGCCTCTTTTATCATACATCTAACCATTTCCATGATAGACATGTTTTGTTTCTTTTTACAGTTCCATTTTGTTGTGGTGAATATGTTGTAGTAAGTTGTCTCTTTATTCCATTTTATTCTAAAAATAGATTGAATTATTTTGATAAAAATTCACCCCCTCTGTCTGAACGAAGAGTTTTAATAGTTTTCCTTGATTATTTTCAACTAAAATTTTAAATTTTTTAAAACAACCAAATGCTTCAGATTTATATTTCATAAAATATACCCACATTCTTCTAGAGTAGTCAAACAAATAATTGAAAATATGTATGTCCTCCAATACTAGTAATGTTCATTGGACCACATAAATATATATATATATATATATATATATATATATATATATATATATATATATATATATATTAGTTACAATGGTTTTTGAGCTCTATGTTGAAAAATTTCAAAATGTATTCTATGTTGTTTTCTTGCTAAACATTCTAGACATACTATAAATTTCCAAAATATTTTTGGTAACCCTTCTACCATTTGATATTTAACCATTTCATTTAATGATGATGCACTTGTATGTCCTAGTCGTTTATGCCAAAGTTCTCTTGTCTCAGATAGTCCTACTGAAAGAGCCAAATTTTTTATTGTATCTAGAGTAAATAAACTATCTTTGTAAGATCCTAAAGCTATCAAATTTTCTTGTAAGACTTGTGAAGCAAATCCTAAATAAAATAATTAAATTTTAAATTTAATAAATAACTAATAGCAATAACTTAGACCTTATTTCTCCAACTTCATTAAATATTAATTTACTTGTAACTCCAAATTTAAAGAACCCTTTACTCCTTAAATTCAATAATTAACTTTCATAAAATAAAATATTAAGTTCAATACCTTATTACTCCTTATGAACTTTAATTAAATTACCTTCTTAGTAAGTGTTGACAATTTTGTCACATTGCACAAGGGGTAGAAAAAAATCAAAAAAATCAAAATTTTGTATAGTGTTTCCTTTTGCAAAAGTATTTCTTTTGTTGCTTCGAAAGTATTTGTAAGTGTTGCAACAATTTTGGCTTTCAATGCCACCCCCTTGTACACAAAATGAAGAAGAAGAGCTTCACTGCCAAACAGGCCAAAGAAGATAGCTTCAACGCAGAGGAAAAAGTGTCGCGATATCGCGACATGTTGCATTTTCGCGGCTCGAAAGCAACAAGGCAGAGCAAGAAAGAAAAGTGTCACGATATCGCGACATGTCGCATTTTCGCGGCCGAAAGCAAGGAGGGCGAGCAAAAGAAGAAAAGTGTCACGATATCGCGACATGTCGCATTTTCGCGGCTCAGAGCGACAAGAAGGAGCAAGAAAGAAAAAGTGTCACGATATCGCGACATGTCGCATTTTCGCGATCGAAAGCAAGGAGGGCAACCAAAGGAAGAAAAGTGTCGCGATATCGCGACATGTCGCATTTTCGCGATCGAAAGCAAGGAGAAGAAGCAAGAAAGAAAAAGTGTCGCGATATCGCGACATGTCGCATTTTCACGACCGAAAGCAACAAGGAGAGCAAGAAAGAAAAAGTGTCGCGATATCGCGACATGTCGCATTTTCGCGATCGAAAGCAAGGAGGGGACCAAAAGAAGAAAAGTGTCACGATATCGCGACATGTCGCATTTTCACGGCTCAGAGAGACAAGAGGGAGCCAGAAGGAAAAGTGTCATGATATCGCGACATGTCGCATTTTCGCGACCGAAAGCAAGAAGGAGCAAGCAAGAAAAAGTGTCGCGATATCGCGACATGTCGCATTTTCACGGCTGACAGCAAGGAAAAGGCGCAAGAAGGAAAAGTGTCGCGATATCGCGACATGTCGCATTTTCACGGCCGAAAGCAAGGAGGCAGAACAAGGAAGAAAAGTGTCACGATATCGCGACATGTCGCATTTTCACGGCCGAAAGCAAGGAGAAAGACCAGAAGAGGAAAAGTGTCGCGATATCGCGACATGTTGCGTTTTCGTGGCCAAAAGCAACAAAAGAGGGCAAAGACATAGAAATGTCGCGATATCGCGACATGTCATATTTTCGCGATGCAAGAAGAAGAACCAAGCTGAAGACATAGAAATGTCGCGATATCGTGACATGTTGCTTTTTCGTGAGGGGCACACGCTTCAAGCCGGGTATTTTCTCGAGACAATCAAGTGCCTCATAAATGCATTCTTACTTGCCCAGTAAGCTCGCTGCTCTTTTTTGGCAATTGGAAGCGAAGTATCAGTCCCCGAAAGGAGAGCCCGACAAGCATGGCGGCCACTCGAGCATTGCACCCAGAAACCAAGGACACTCAGACAGCTCATCAATGCATATTTCCACGGTTGACTCGGTCACAGTTGCCAGTTCTGGTAATGGATTTGAAAGCTCAGTCACGAGGGCCGCAAGGAGCCGACTTCTCAGATCTCAAGAGTATACTTCGCCATTCTGTGTAATAATGACTTAGAGGGTCGGGTCCTCTATAAAAACCCAGGCATTGTAATGTAACATTTTTGGGGGGAACTATCTGCTAGAAAGTTGCTGTAACTTGATGTCCTGCGATTAATACTAAAGAGCTTTGGGCTCAATTCCTTTCTTTTATGCTACCTTATGTGCTTGATTCTTTTGTCTTTCTTCATTTGTATACTGAGACTCTGAATCCTGAATCCGATGTGCGATTGGGGACTGTACCCTGAAACTCGCCTGAAGGATACATAGGAGAGGAAAAATGCTATATTGGTTTTCTTTTATGCTACCTGGTGGGTTGTGGTTTCTATTACATTCACTTGTCCTAATCGTCTTTACTCTGAACCCTAAATTTTGATGAAAGGGAGAAGGAGAATCCCTGTGAGCTCGCCCAGAGGATACATAGGAAGGTTAATGTGGCATTTCTTTCATTTATTCTTGGTGTTCCTTGCTGCTATTCAAGTTGTTAGTTAGTGATCGTGCTTCCTATTCTCTCCCACCTTAAATCACCGATCTCTCTTCCCTTACCCCTTTTTATTTCTTTCTCTAACCCTAACTCCTTTTATCTCTTTCCTGCATCCCTTATCTCAAAACACCAAAGTAGATTAGCATAGGAGCCGGCCTTTCTCCGGATATTGGCACGAGGGGCATCTCTTCCCTTCGGCCTTTCAATGTTGGTCCAGGTCTAGGGCGCATACATTTACCCAAAATCCTTTCCTAGGCAGATTTGATGACCAACAGTTTTGGCATGCTCGGTGGGACCAAGGTCCCATATTTTAAGCGCAAATCTCAAACCCGTCTTCACCGGGGCCAATAGTTCTAACCAGTTCTCGGTGTGACCCGGTCAGTCTCACCTTCTGAGTGGTAGTGAGAATCGATGCTCTCATTACCAAAAGACTCTTAGCATCTGGCGACTCTGTTCAACCCAAAAATCTCTAAGTCATAAAGACCGGTACCTAAACCTGTGCCTTCATGACAAAAGTCCCCATGTTTTAAGGAAGCCCGAGTTGGTGAATCTCTGGCTTGCCTCCATCTGGAAAAATCACCTGGCGACTCTGACTGAGCTGAAGATCCAGATTTCTTGATCGTAGGCGCCTTTTAAATCTGAAAGAAGACATCCCGGAGGAATCAAGGTTCGGTGAGCAGCCTTGACCTCACAAGCAGAGAAAAGTATGTTCACCTGGCGACTCCGACTTAGTGGCGAGAACCGTGATATCTGTAGGCCACTGCTATAATGGAGAGGGTATGCTATCCCAGCTGGGATGATCGTGGCCCTCTAAATCTTCAAAGTTACCATGAAATTCTTGAAAGTGCCTTGAAGACATTGACAAAATACAATGGCACTAAGGGAATGGCCCGAGAGCACCTTGAAGATGTTGCTGCTCTAGCGCCCCTCTATGACATAATCCATGAAGATGTCATGATCAGACTTCTGGTCCTGTCTCTGGAAGGAAGAGTGCTACAGTGGTACAGACTGCTCGGGCATAAAAGCATCTGCTCATGGGATGACTTAGCGGGAGCACTATTCGAAGCATTTGATGGCTCTCAGGACCCCTTCCAGCTTTTGACGTACCTCTCCACCATCAGGAGAGCACCTTTGGAGAGCATCACGGACTTCAATGTCCGATTCTACAGAAGTTGGAAGAGAATTCCAGGGGATATCCAACCGACGCCCGCCCAAGCCCACCTCTTCTATGTTCGGGCTCTTCACCCGGACATGGGCCTCATCTTACTGCAATCAGGTGAACGAAGATTTCCTCAAATATTTGAGGAAGCAGCATGAGCAGAGCAGCTTCTGCTCCTATCTGGAAAGTGGTAGTGGGGGGAGACTCCATCACTTTCTCCAATAATTGCGACTCCTATCTCTCCTGCACAGTATTCATCATGGCAGATTCCTCATACTGAGCAGAGGCCTGAGATGCAGTCGTTTGGAGCTCAAGAGGCAAATTTCGTCCAAGGCCAACCAATATTTTTTGCTCCTGTCTATCCTGCATAGTGTTCATCATGGCAGACTCCTCATACTGAGCAGAGGCCTGAGATGCAGTCGTTTGGAGCTCGAGAGGCGGGTTTCATCCAAGTCCAACAATGGGAATATGCAAGCTTTGCCCCAACAATGAACAATATGGTTGCTTGCAGTCTCCATCAAGAGATGGGCCAAGGAGAGGAGCAGTCTCAAGTGGTAGAACCTGAGAACAAAGAGGGCACATTTTTGCACCCTTTTTGTATCCCAGTGGATGGCACGCAAGTATTCAACCAGGATCCATTAAGCATGCCTCATCAAGAAGCTGAACCTGAAGAGATCTTGGAAGATTACTCTTTGCCGGAGGAGCCCTATTACCCCATCAGGAGGATGGAAGAACCTGTACCCAGCCCACAGTTAGTAGATTCTTCAGTATTCTGGTATTGGTTCCAGCCATCACCATGACCAGTACCCCAAGAGGCCCCTCATGCGGCGAACTTCTTCGCCACATCTTTCATCAACAATACGGGTACTGGCAGGAGCGACAACTCACTGCGTTGCTCCCTGTTCGCAACATGGACAACTTCGGGAAGAGGCCAGCCGGACTTCAAAGATCAACTGAAGTTCAATCAGATCTGGTCCGGACATTGCAGGTTCACCGGATAGGCACCCGAAGCTGGGTTTATGGTAGCGGCATGCCAATCATGTCGCAAAATTTTGTGTAAATACTATAAATGGCCCGGCTAGTAAATAAGTGCCGAAAGCGCTAAGTGTTGCTTAGGAGCTTAGGCACAAAAAAAAAAATGTTGTCAGTGGATAGTCAGAGAAGAAGACAATGGGAATGACTCTGTTGCCCAATGGATAAAGGCCTGGGATCTCTGCATTCAGACTAGCTAAATGCCCCGCGAGCCGCCAAGAATGTTGACAATTTTGTCACATTGCACAAGGGGTAGAAAAAAATCAAAAAAATCAAAATTTTGTATAGTCTTTCCTTTTGCAAAAGTATTTCTTTTGTTGCTTCGAAAGTATTTGTAAGTGTTGCAGCAATTTTGGCTTTCAATGCCACCCCCTTGTACACAAGATGAAGAAGAAGAGCTTCGCTGCCGAACAGGCCAAAGAAGATAGCTCCGCAAAGAAGAGGAAAAAGTGTCGCGATATCGCGACATGTCGCATTTTTGCGACTCAAAGCAACAAGGAGGAGCAAGAAAGGAAAAGTGTCACGATATCGCGACATGTCGCATTTTCACGGCTCGAAAGCAAGGAGGAAGAGCAAAAGAAGAAAAGTGTCACGATATCACGACATGTCGCATTTTTGCGGCTCAGAGCGACAAGAGGAGCAAGAAGAAAAAGTGTCGCGATATCGTGACATGTCGCATTTTCACGCCGAAAGCAAGAAGAAGGAGCAAGAAGAAAAAGTGTCGCGATATCGCGACATGTCGCATTTTTGCGACAAAACAAAGAGGGAACAAAGGAAGAAAAGTGTCGTGATATCGTGACATGTCACATTTTTACGGTCGAAAGCAAGGAGAAGGAGCAAGAAAAAAAAGTGTCGCGATATCGCGACATGTCACATTTTTGCGGTCAAAAGCAACAAGAAGAGCAAGAAGGAAAAGTGTCGTGATATCGCGACATGTCGCATTTTCATGGCTAAAAGCAAGGAGGAAGGAAAAGAAGAAAAGTGTCGCGATATCGCGACATGTCGCATTTTCATGGCTCAGAGCGACAAGAGGGAGCAAGAAAGAAAAAGTGTCACGATATCGCGACATGTCGCATTTTCACGACCGAAAGCAAGAAGGAGCAAGAAGAGAAAGTGTCACGATATCGCGACATGTCGCATTTTCATGGCTCGACAGCAAGGAAAAGAAGAAGGAAAAGTGTCGCGATATCGCGACATGTCGCATTTTCGTGGCCAAAGCAACAAGAGGGAACAAGACATAGAAAGTGTCACGATATCGTGACATGTCATATTTTCGCGATGCAAGAAGAAGAACCAAGCTGAAGACATAGAAATGTCGCGATATCGCGACATGTTGCTTTTTTGTGAGGGGCACGCGCTTCAAGCCGGGTATTTTCTCGAGATAATCAAGTGCCTCATAAATGCATTCTTACTTGCCCAATAAGCTCATTGCTCTTTTTGGCAATTGGAAGCGAAGTATTAGTCCCTGAAAGGAGAGCCCGACAAGCATGGCGGCCACTCGAGCATTGCACCTAGAAACCAAGGACACTCAGACGGCTCATCAATGCATATTTCCACGGTTGACTCGGTCACAGTTGCCAGTTCTGGTAATGGATTTGAAAGCTCAGTCACAAGGGCCGCGAGGAGCCGACTTCTCAGATCTCAAGAGTATACTTCGCCATCCTGTGTAATAATGACTCAGAGGGTCGGGTCCTCTATAAAAACCCAGGCATTGTAATGTAACAGTTTTGGGGGGAACTATCTGCTAGAAAGCTGTTGTAACTTGATGTCCTGCGATTAATACTAAAGAGCTTTGGGCTCAATTCCTCTCTTTTATGCTGCCTTCTGTGCTTGATTCTTTTGTCTTTCTTCATTTGTATACTGAGACTCTGAACTCTGAATCCGGTGTGCGATTGGGGACTGTACCCTGAAACTCGTCTGAAGGATACATAGGAGAGGAAAAATGCTATATTGGTTTTCTTTTATGCTGCATGGTGGGTTGTGGTTTCTGTTACATTCACTTGTCCTAATCGTCTTTACTCTGAACCCTAAATTTCGATGAAAGGGAGAAGGAGAATCCCTGTGAGCTCGCCCAGAGGATACATAGGAAGGTTAATGTGGCGTTTCTTTCGTTTATTCTTGGTGTTCCTTGTTGCTATTCAAGTTGTTAGTTAGTGATCGTGCTTCCTGTTCTCTCCCACCTTAAATCACCGATCTCTCTTCCCTTACCCCTTTTTATTTCTTTCTCTAACCCTAACTCCTTTATCTCTTTCCTGCATCCCTTATCTCAAAACACCAAAGTAGATTAGCATAGGAGCCGGCCTTTCTCCAGAGATTGGCACGAGGGGCATCTCTTCCCTTCGGCCTTTCAATGTTGGTCCAGGTCTAGGGCGCATACACTTACCCAAATCCTTTCCTAGGCAGATTTGATGACCAACAGTTTTTGGCACGCCCAGTGGGACCAAGGTCCCATATTTTAAGCGCAAATCTCAAACCCGTCTTCATCGGGCCAATAGTTCTAACCAGTTCCCGGTGTGACCCGGTCAGTCTCACCTTTTGAGTGGTAGTGAGAATCGATGCTCTCATTACCAAAAGACTCTTAGCATCTGGCGACTCTGTTCAACCCAAAAATCTCTAAGTCGTAAAGACCGGTACCTAAACCTGTGCCTTCATGACAAAAGTCCCCATGTTTTAAGGAAGCTCGAGTTGGTGAATCTCTGGCTTGCCTCCATCTGGAAAAATCACCTGGCGACTCTGACTGAGCTGAAGATCCAGATTTCTTGATCGTAGGCGCCTTTTAAATCTGAAAGAAGACACCCCGGAGGAATCAAGGTTCGATGAGCAGCCTTGACCTCACAAGCGGAGAAAAGTATGTTCACCTGGCGACTCCGACTTAGTGGCGAGAACCGTGATATCCGTAGGCCACTGCTATAATGGAGAGGGTATGCTATCCCAGCTGGGATGATCGTGGCCCTCTGAATCTTCAAAGTTACCATGAAATTCTCGAAAGTGCCTTGAAGACATTGACAAAATACAATGGCACTAAGGGAATGGCCCGAGAGCACCTTGAATATGTTGTTGCTTTAGCGCCCCTCTATGACATAATCCATGAAGATGTCATGATCAGACTTCTGGTCCTATCTTTGGAAGGAAGGGCGTTGCAGTGGTACAGACTGCTCGGGCGTAAAAGCATCTGCTCATGGGATGACTTAGCGGGAGCACTATTCGAAGCATTTGATGGCTCTCAGGACCCCTTCCAGCTTTTGACGTACCTCTCCACCATCAGGAGAGCACCTCTGGAGAGCATCACGGACTTCAATGTCCGATTCTACAGAAGTTGGAAGAGAATTCCAGGGGATATCCAACCGACGCCCGCCCAAGCCCACCTCTTCTATGTTCGGGCTCTTCACCCGGACATGGGCCTCATCTTACTGCAATCAGGTGAACAAATATTTCCTCAAATATTTGAGGAAGCAGTACGAGCAGAGCAGCTTCTGCTCCTATCTGGAAAGTGGCAGTGGGGGGAGACTCCATCACTTTCTCCAATAATTGTGACTCCTGTCTCTCCTGCACAGTATTCATCATGGCAGATTCCTCATACTGAGCAGAGGCCTGAGATGCAGTCGTTTGGAGCTCAAGAGGCAAATTTCATCCAAGGCCAACCAATATTTTTTGCTCCTGTCTATCCTGCACAGTGTTCATCATGGCAGACTCCTCATACTGAGCAGAGGCCTGAGATGCAGTCGTTTGGAGCTCAAGAGGCGGGTTTCATCCAAGTCCAACAATGGGAATATGCAAGCTTTGCCCCAGCAATGAACAATATGGTTGCTTGCAGTCTCCATCAGGAAATGGGCCAAGGAGAGGAACAGTCTCAAGTGGTAGAACCTGAGAACAAAGAGGGCACATTTTTGCACCCTTTTTGTATCCCAGTGGATGGCACGCAAGTATTCAGCCAGGATCCATTAAGCATGCCTCATCAAGAAGCTGAACCTGAAGAGATCTTGGAAGATTACTCTTTGTCGGAGGAGCCCTATTACCCCATCAGGAGGATGGAAGAACCTGTACCCAGCCCACAGTTAGTAGATTCTTCAGTATTCTGGTATTGGTTCCAGCCATCACCACGACCAGTACCCCAAGAGGCCCCTCATGCGGCGAACTTCTTCGCCACATCTTTCATCAATAGTATGGGTACTGGCAGGAGCGACAACTCACTGCGTTGCTCCCTATTCGCAACATGGACAACTTTGGGAAGAGGCCAGCCGGACTTCAAAGATCAACTGAAGTTCAATCAGATCTGGTCCGGACATTGCAGGTTCACCGGATAAGCACCCGAAGCTGGGTTTATGGTAGCGGCATGCCAATCATGTCACAAAATTTTGTGTAAATACTGTAAATGGCCCGGCTAGTAAATAAGTGTCGAAAGCGCTAAGTGTTGCTTAGGAGCTTAGGCACAAAAAAAAAACAAAAAAAAAAAAATGTTGTCAGTGGATAGTCAGAGAAGAAGACAATGGGAATGACTCTATTGCCCAATGGATAAAGGCTTGGGATCTCTGCATTCAGACTAGCTAAATGCCCCACGAGCCACCAAGAATGTTGACAATTTTGTCACATTGCACAAGGGGTAGAAAAAAATCAAAATTTTGTATAGTCTTTCCTTTTGCAAAGTGTTTTTTTTTGCTTCGAAAGTATTTGTAAGTGTTGCAGCAATTTTGGCTTTCAATGCCACCCCCTTGTACACAAAATGAAGAAGAAGAGCTTCGCTACCAAGCAGGCCAAAGAAGATAGCTTCAGCGCAAGAAAGAAGAAAAGTGTCGCGATATCGCGACATGTTGCATTTTCGCGGCTCAAAGCAACAAGGGAGAGCAAGAAAGAAAAAGTGTCGCGATATCGCGACATGTCGCATTTTCATGGCTCGAAAGCAAGGAGGGCAAGCAAAAGAAGAAAAGTGTCGCGATATCGCGACATGTCGCATTTTGCGGCTAAGAGCGACAAGAGGGAGCCAGAAAGAAAAAGTGTCGCGATATCGCGACATGTCGCATTTTCGCGATCGAAAGCAAGAGAAGGAGCAAGAAGAAAAAGTGTCACGATATCGCGACATGTCGCATTTTCACGGCCGAAAGCGAGGAGAAAACCAAAGGAAGAAAAGTGTCGCGATATCGCGACATGTCACATTTTCGCGAGCGAAAGCAAGGAGAAGGAGCAAGAAAGAAAAAGTGTCACGATATCGCGACATGTCACATTTTCATGGCCGAAAGCAAGGAGAAGAGCAAAAGAAGAAAAGTGTCACGATATCACGACATGTCGCATTTTCGTGGCTCAGAGCGACAAGAGGGAGCAAGAAAGAAAAAGTGTCGTGATATCGCGACATGTTACATTTTCGTGACCGAAAGCAAGAAGGAGCAAGCAAGAAAAAGTGTCGCGATATCGCGACATGTCACATTTTCACGGCTGACAGCAAGGAAGAAGTGCAAGAAGGAAAAAGTGTCACGATATCGCGACATGTCACATTTTCACGGCTTAAAGCAAGGAGGAAGAACAAGGAAGAAAAGTGTCGCGATATCGCGACATGTCGCATTTTCACGGCTCAAAGCAAGGAGAAAGGCAGAAGAGGAAAAGTGTCGCGATATCGCGACATGTTGCATTTTCATGGCCAAAAGCAACAAAAGAAGCAAAGACATAGAAATGTCACGATATCGCGACATGTCATATTTTCGCGATGCAAGAAGAAGAACCAAGTTGAAGACATAGAAATGTCGCGATATCGTGACATGTTGCTTTTTTGCGAGGGGCACGCGCTTCAAGCCGGGTATTTTCTCGAGACAATCAAGTGCCTCATAAATGCATTCTTACTTGCCCAGTAAGCTCGCTGCTCTTTTTTGGCAATTGGAAGCGAAGTATCAGTCCCTGAAAGGAGAGCCCGACAAGCATGGCGGCCACTCGAGCATTGCACCCAGAAACCAAGGACACTCAGACGGCTCATCAATGCATATTTCCACGGTTGACTCGGTCACAGTTGCCAGTTCTGGTAATGGATTTGAAAGCTCAGTCACAAGGGCCGCGAGGAGCCGACTTCTCAGATCTCAAGAGTATACTTCGCCATCCTGTGTAATAATGACTTAGAGGGTCGGGTCCTCTATAAAAACCCAGGCATTGTAATGTAACTTTTTTGGGGGGAACTATCTGCTAGAAAGCTACTGTAACTTGATGTCCTACGATTAATACTAAAGAGCTTTGGGCTCAATTCCTCTCTTTTATGCTGCCTTCTGTGCTTGATTCTTTTGTCTTTCTTCATTTGTATACTGAGACTCTGAACTCTGAATCCGGTGTGCGATTGGGGATTGTACCCTAAAACTCGCCTGAAGGATACATAGGAGAGGAAAAATGCTATATTGGTTTTCTTTTATGTTGCCTGGTGGGTTGTGGTTTCTGTTACATTCACTTGTCCTAATCGTCTTTACTCTGAACCCTAAATTTCGATGAAAGGGAGAAGGAGAATCCCTGTGAGCTCGCCCAGAGGATACATAGGAAGGTTAATGTGGCATTTCTTTCATTTATTCTTGGTGTTCCTTGCTGCTATTCAAGTTGTTAGTTAGTGATCGTGCTTCCTGTTCTCTCCCACCTTAAATCACCGATCTCTCTTCCCTTACCCCTTTTTATTTCTTTCTCTAACCCTAACTCCTTTATCTCTTTCCTGCATCCCTTATCTCAAAACACCAAAGTAGATTAGCATAGGAGTCGGCCTTTCTCCGGAGATTGGCACGAGGGGCATCTCTTCCCTTCGGCCTTTCAATGTTGGTCCAGGTCTAGGGCGCATACACCTACCCAAATCCTTTCCTAGGCAGATTTGATGACCAATAGTAAGCACGTTGAGGAATCCGTTGGATGTTTGTCTTCGATATTCAAACTGCATTTAAAGTTGCTTCATTCCCTTCGTGCAAATGTCTTTATTAAGCACTTCTAGAGGCATTTCATTTTAGACTTCCATTGGACATTTGTCATTCTCTATTTTAGATGATATACGAATGTTACACTGCCTTCTACTACAAACACATGATCCTCTACCACAAATACCAACATTCTCCAACTAAATTCAATTTTCCCAGTGTTAGCAAATGAAAGAATATTTCTAACTACTTGTTCGTTTTAATTCTGCTTGTTTTGACTTCACTTGATTGCTTATTCTCCTTGAGTGTTTGGGTATATTATGATGCTCCATTATTGTATGTTCTCTTCAAATATTGGCATTTCATTTTTCTCTCATAGAAATATCAATCCACTTTACCCTAGAACTTTGATATTTCATCTTCACTACTTACGATACCCTGGTTTGCTTCGTTGTTCACTATGCTGAGTACATCAAGGTTCACTTTGCTATGTTCCCTCTAGTTCGCTTCGCTATGCATACCCTGATTCACTTAGGTATGTGCACCCTGATTTTCTTATGTATGTGTGCCCTGGATTGCTTATTTTGCACCTGCAACCTGACTCTTACATATCCTAGCTGACCTCTTCCTTCAGGGGTTTGATTCCCCTTATTACTACCTTGGCTAGTGTTAACTCTGGTTCATTTTTTACGTCATTACTTGTGATTGTATTACTCTATGTTAGGCAACTAGTTTACCTTCCCTTTGCTTTTTGTTCTGAGTGTTGGTTGGTTGTCGTTAGCTTTGAATATTACCACAAATATTGTAGCTTCAAGTTTACCCTCACTATAGCTCTAAGATGCTTCACTTATGTATCTCAATATTTATTTTTCATTATGCTTTGCCCCTCATATGTATCTTGGTATTTCTCCATTAATGGCTTCTCTTAGCAATAATTTAACTCAGGTGATTCCCAATAATGCTTTACTCTCTTCAAACGGCTACCAACATTCTCAAACTTCTTATTGCTCTTGTTGGTTGTATTCTTGCATGTTATCAATCTTCTATATCTTTAGCTATTTGAGTCCTCGTTCATTGCCTTTGATTCTACATTTCTTTATGTTGTCATTAAATTTACCTTAAAGGATCTAAACCTTTGATATTGACCTTTAGCCACTTTTTTGTATCTCTTATATTCAAGCCTATATTTCTTTACAAAGGGTGTGTATATGGCCTCTTCTCTTGGACCAATTGTTAAGGTCTATATGACCTGAATCAATGAAACTTTTATCAAGTTCTATCTTTGAGATCTAAAATTCTACTATTTACAATGGGTCTTCCCCCTAAGCATATAGATAAGCATGTCATCCACATAGTTTCAAGTAATCAACTTTTTAATACTTATCCTTAATACTATCCCCAAACATAGAAATTTGAGATTGAGAAATTAGTTCAATAAATATTTAGAAGATAAGTCTCGTTATGAACAAAATGGAAAAATAGAAGAGTTTGATAAAGACAAAAGTGTTGGTGGAAATGGAAAAAACAGAGATCTATGCAAGAACAAAGAGAAAAAAAAAAATCAAAGGGATCTATTGATTTGGGAAACCAAAAAATAAATACCATAGGTGTAAAAAAAAAGTGAGGCTAAGCCCACACATAAAAATTAAAAGTGATGATTGAAAATATATCCTAGAATATTAGGAGTATGAATAAGACCCTTAGAAAAAGTGTTATTGAGGAATTAATAAGTTGTTATTGTTTGGATTTAATTTTAATACAAGATACAAAATTAAGTAGTAAGGAATATAAGGATGCCTTAAAAAATAATTGGAAGTTGGGAGACTTTCTGGTAGTTTTTTCTATAGGAGCTTTGTAGGTTTTACAACAATATAGGATAAATGCAAAAGGGATGGACAATTACTATAAGTAAAATTGCTAGTCTATTTTGTAGGAAAGAGCAAAATATCAAAGTTGGATTTATGAATGTATATGCTCTAACTATAGTTATTCTTATAAAAGATGTCAGAAAGATCTTAGCATATTTTTGTCAAATTCAACGATGATTTATAATTATCATTTATGGATTCTTCGAGAGAGCTTAAACATAGTTCTACATCCTTTGAAAAAGAAGGATGATACTCGTGGATGCTCTAAATAAATGTAGGATTTTGCTTCATTTTTTAATTCACATAGCCTTTGGGGTAATATTTCCTCAAGATTTCAATATACATTAGATAATAGACATATTGGACAAACTCATAAAACAAAAAGATTGGATATATTTTTGTTGTCTAATACATTATTGCAGACAAAGTATGTAACATATTTGAACACTTTATTGTGATTAGGATAATATAATAAATCCATTCTCTTGAGATGTGATTTATGCAATAATGGTCATCAAAGGCCGTTTTAATTTCAATCTATGTAGCTTCAAGACCCTAATTTCTTCCAAATGGTAAAGTTATGGTGGAATGAAGAAAATTTTGAAGGATCGTGTATGTAAACATTTATTCCAAAAATAAAATATCTAAAGGGCCAAATGAAGATTTGAAATGCTAAATATTTTGGTATCACATTTAAATAAAAGGAGAAAATTGAATCTAACCTCAAAATTTTATAAGAGATGGTAGAAATCAATAGAATGGACCAAGATACTTATGTGCAAGAGAAATGCTTACTTTCTAATTATTATTGTATTTTTAATAAGGATAATTCATATTGATTCCACAAATCTAGGGAAAGGTGGAACAAGGAAGGAGATAGAAATACTATTTTTTCAAGCTAAAGCCAAAACAAAATTTCTTTTTAATTGCATTAAAATAATTTCAACTCTGGATGAAAGAAATGTTGAGAAAGAATAATATATTAGGAAGGAAGGAATTAATTAATTCAAATATATTTTGTTAGATGTTGGACAATATAAGGAGTCTCAACGTAAGCTTTAGCAATATACTTTATCAACTATCACATAGGGATGAAATGAAAGCTTAATTAAGAATATCTCTATGGACAATTTACATGAGGTATTTTTTTCTTTCCATCCTAATAAGGTGTTAAAGTGTTCGTAATCTGATCTTATTAGGTCAACGACAATAGTTTTAGATAGTGTCTATAAGAACTACTGATGTATCATACGTGCAAGTGTTTATGTATTCTCACAACCATTATTCATATAAGCCTATGGGTGTTATTCATATAAGCCTTTAGGCATCATCTATGTGGTATTGGTTAAACCACCCTTAGTGACATTGGTTAAACCATATATGTGGTTAACCTTAATTAAAGGGTTTACTTTATTTAATATGTTGCAAGTTAACCTTCAACTAAGGTTATGTCAGATTGAGGTTAACATTTTTTGGGGGATTTGGTATCACTATAAATACCCTCCAATGGTTGATCCACTAAATTAGTTTTATGATATGTGAAATCGTAGGTTTGCCTATAAGCACCACCTCTCTCTCTTATTTTGCTATCTTCATTTCACTCTTGTATCTTTTCATTATGTAGTCATGGTGAATGTATGTTTCGAAATGTTTCTTAAAATTATTTTGAATTCCAACATAAGGCACATAGCCCCAATGGATTTCTTGCATTGTTATTTAAAAAGAAAAGAATTTATTGTATAGTGATACATTGGTTATAATCAAAGAGGCCTAGAAAAAAAAGGCTACAATATAATGTCACCTTTACTACACTTGTTCTGAAGAAACACAAGACAAGATATTTTTATAAATTTTATTCAATAAATATTTGTAATATAATTTATAATACCATTCTAAAAATTATGGCATATTAGTTGAAAAATATTCTAGATTGTGCTATCTCAAAGGAACAAGATTAATAGTGTAATCATTCCACTAGAGGTCATGCACTCTCTTCATTCTAAAAATTCTACCTATGTTTATGAAATTAGGTATGAACAAAGAATATAATAGGGTTTGTTTAACTTTTGTACATGATATTCTCAAAATATTTTGTTTCATTCAAGATGAGTGTGAATAGATTACATGTTGTTATAGCACTCCAGAATATTATTCTTTGACCAATGGATCCCCTAATCAATACTTTGAGTCATCTAGTGCACTCGAACAAGGTGACCCACTATCTTCTTATCTATTTATTATTCTTGTGGAGGCATTAGGGAGAGTTTTTTCAAAGGCAAATGAGGCCATGGTCCCTCTAAATCTCATATCCACTCTGTTGATGATATATTTATCTTTTATCATCCCTGAGTCAATAAGGCCATGGAGTTAAGATCATTATTATCATGTCATGAGAAGCTTACTATACCATTTATTAATACTACAAAATCTAGGATCGTTTTTATGAACATAACCTTAATTTTACATAGAATTATTATGGATATTTTAGGATTTAAAGTTATAAAATTTTCATCAACATATTTGGGTATTCCTTTGTCTCATAAAGAAAAGAAGGAGCCTTGGGACTTAATTTTGGATAGAATTAAATATTGTTTGGCACATTGGAAAGGTAAGTTCTTAACCATGGTTGGAAGACTTCAAGTCACAAAGACTATGTTAAAATCCATCCCTATTTATATGATGTCACTTTCAAGATTGTTAGTAGGTGTGGCATTCAAATTTGATAAAATTCAAAGAGATTTTCTTTTGATAGGATGTAAGGAAAATTTTAGGTTTCTTCTTTATATGAGAGATAGGGTTTGTGAAGGAAAGAATATTGCAGGGTTAGGCTTGTGGAATTGCACACTCATTAGTTTATCCTGAGGGAAAAAATTTGGCTAGATATTATTCTAAATACAAGAAAAATTTGGGCTAAAATGTTATTTCAAATATATATAGGTTCTCTTGATGCAATGAAATTATTTAGGATACAAACCCGACATAAAGGATCATGAACATAGAACTTCATATCACATAGTTTGCAATTTATCAAAAAACATATTAGATGGTCAATTAGTGAGGAGGATTATACAAATTTTGGGTCTCATGCTTGGTTGAAGCCTTATCTTATTTTTTATTCAAAATAGCAATCGTTGGCTCGGGCATGTTTATCTTGTAAAGATTTAAATGTAAAAATTTATATTAATGTGATTATATATATTAGAATATAAAAAATTACAGATAATGCTAGAAGTGGGGGCTCAAAAGCTTTCTCTCAATACCACTCAAGGTACAAGTACTACTATACACAAGAAAATGAAGGGAAAGTTATACAACTCACCTATGCTTTGCAAAGCTAAGATAACTACTATTTATAGATTATAAAAGAGGAGATTCTCCCTCCAAAACTTGTGCAGAGATTTCAAAAATGACTACTCTTCTACGTGTCAAGTCACATCTCCATTCAAGTTGTTGGTTCCTTCGAGGTATTCAGATATGTGCTCATTAATGTGAAATGGTTTTGGGCCTCTACATGTGCAACTACTACTGCCTTTGTCAACCAACTACCTAGGGACACCAACATTGAATCATGGAATATTTTGGTCAACCAACCTAATGTTGAATTTATTATGCAAGTGATTATGTAAAATATATTAAATTTCAAGGTTAGCTATCATTACATTATCTTAAAGAACCTAGATTGGGTTAACTTGAATGTATTTTTAGAGGAAGTCGAGTGTAGTTGGAAATCTTGATGCCCCTCCCATAATGCTCAAGACGGATGGAAGATCAAAATTTATAGGCCTAAAAGCTTACCTTAGAAGTTGGATTAAATTGTATTATAATACTGATAAATTTAAACAACTTCTCCTTCCTATGCTGGGAGAAATAGATAAGCTTTTAGAGCTAGCACCACCTAGTGAAACACTAACATCTGAGAGATATTCCATTCTCTCCCAGCTTCATGTGAAAGCTAGACAAGAACAAGTTTAGAGACTAAAATCCCACATGACTTGGCTATGGGAAGGATAGTCCAACACCAAGTTCTTTCATCTTAAGGCTCATCATAGATATCAAGGGAATATGATTCAATAAATCCAATTGTAAAATGGTGACAAGGACTCTAATTTTTTAAAGATAAAAAACTGTGTGTAGCCATTATGAATCCCTTTATCAAAAATAAGATGGAAATCATGTTGATCAAGTTGTGTTGCTATAAAATATTCTTAAGGTAATAACTAAGGAAATAAAAAATTCTCTTTGTCAAGTAATCACTCTAGAAGAACTATGAAGGATAAAACTCCTAGTTTGGATGGATTCACTAATACCTTTTACCACCAATTCTTTGATCTAGTAGCTACAAATCTTCTTTGGATAATCAAGAATACTCATAAAAAAGGTAAGTTAATTGGTGCTATTAAGTCTACTTTTTTAGCTTTGATTCCAAAGGAAAAGAATGCCTCAACCTTCAGTTCATTCAAGCATATTTCTTTGTGTAATGCTTCATATAAATTTATGACCAAAATCATAGCCACTAGAATAAAAAGCATCTCAATAAACTTGTCTCTTATGAGAAAGGAGATTTCATCCTTGGAAGTAAGTGTATGACAACATTGTGATTGTCCATGAGGCCTTACATACCAGGAATTTAGAATTAAAAAAAAAAAGAATCATGGTTAAACTTGACATGGCCAATGCCTTTGATAGAGTGGATCTAGATTTTTTGGCTCAAGTGCCTAGTTCTTTTGGATTTCCTTTGTCTCTAACCAAGTGGAATTTTGGTTGCATCAAAGACCCATGGGTTGCTCCCACTGTCAATGGCTCTCCAACTAGATTCTTTAGAGATTTTAGAGGTTTACACCAAGGTTACCCCTTAACTCCTTATATTTATATTATTTTAGCTAAAGCTTTAAGCAAATCTATCTCTACTAAAAGAAGAGCTAACAAAATAACTAGAATTAAGATAGTTGTGGGTCAAGGAGATTACTCATGCACAATTTGTTGATGATACTATAATGATGGGGGAAACCTCCAAGTAAAGGATTAAAGGCTTCATAGACATCTTTCTAAATGCCTTTAAATTCGCTATTAATGTAAATAAGTGCATGTTTTACACTATTAACACTTTCCCAACTGAAAACAGGAGCTTTGCTCAAATTTTTTAGTTTGCTCATGGTGGAATTGGCCTCTTTAAATATTTAAGGGTGCCTATGAGTTTCAAGCTAAATAGTTCTTATTGTTAGTCTAATTTGATGAAAATATTGATAAGAGAATATTAACTTATAGTAATTGGTGGCTTAGTCTTGTTGGCAAACTAGTTTTGATTAAATTTATCAATACAAGCTTGTCTATCTAGTAGCTTATGATTTATCATGCTCCTATCTCAATCATCCAAGATCTTGACAAAAATATTAGGAACTTTCTTTGGCATGGGGAAGGCAATCTCATAGGAAGAAATTGTATCTCATTAACTGGAGTCAAGTGAGAAAATGAAAATGTCAAGGGGGCTTGGGTATCCGATCTTCCTTTAGTACAAGCAATGTTCTTGAGGCCAAACTTGTCTAGAACTTAATAAACCCTCCAATGGATATTTAGAATTAGGTTTCTATTCACAGGTATGGTGAAGGCAATCATGGCAGGCTACTACTCAAAGGTATCCATAAAAACCAGATATCTTTAAAATTTGGGCATTGATTGTTAAAGTGTTGTTATTTCAGTCTAGATCATTAAGGGCATTTCTTGGTACCTGGGAAATGGTAATAGTATCAAGTGTTGGGATGATTCTATTATTGGCAACAAACCCTTAATTTCTTTCATTTCTAAGGAGTTTTTTAAGTTCATGAGTCATCTTGGGATAGACAAACTTTCTCATCTCATCACTTGGGAAGGAAATCATCCAAAATGGATTCAACTTCATGGGTGGATGCAGAACAACAAAGGGAGTGGTCTCAGGTCCAAAAGCAATTCGTTGACATTTTTCCCATAGACCCAGACAATGAAGACTACTTTATTCAGGGCAAAATTAATTGTCCAGGAAACTATTTAGTCAAGGTTGGAGCATATCTCGAGAGAAGTGAGCCTTTGGACAAAATTTTGAATCATCTTTGGGGTCAAAATATCACCTCAAAAATAAAATTTTTTCCATGGCTAGTTCAACAAAACAAAATTCTAATTCAGGAATATCTCTCTAAAAGAGGTATTTTTGGCTCCCATATTTGTTCTAGATGCTTTAAAGACTATGGAACTCAAGTCCATCTATTTTTTAAATGGGAGGAAGCTACTATGATCTGGATATCACTTGTCATCAGCTTTGGAGTCTGCATTAGAAGTAGATTAATTCTTGACTTGTACAAAAAGCTAGAACAAAAAGTACCTCAACTCCTTTCAAGGTTAGCCTCTCATAAAATTTGTATGGTCTTCAATTCCTTATTGTCGCATGTGGCATATATAGATGGACCAGAATTATAGAATATTTGAAGGAAAATCAAATGACAGGACAATTTTGAGGCACAGGATAAATCATGTTATCATAGAAAATGCCAGAATCCACTTTAAAGCTAAGCAATATCACAGTGCTCTTTCTAGAGTTGAGTTATGCATCCTCAAAAATTGGAATCTTCAAGATCTAATTAGCACCTCTATTGCCAACAACGTGACTCCTCAACTGTGACTAGCTTTCCAACTCTCTTCTTTGATGGTGCTTTGAAGTCTAACCCTAGAATAGTTGTTGGTAGAGGAGTTTTACGATCAAGACCACACTCTAGGATTCTTGAATTTTGCCTGAATTTAAGACAAACTACCAAAAATGTAGTTGTGTTGATGGACTACAAATTTGATCTAAATTCAATGGCATAAGAAAATGTCAAAACTCTTGATCATATAGGTTTAAGACAAACTACCAATAATGTAGTTGTGTTGATGAACTGCAAATTTGATCTAATTCTAATGGCATAAGAAAATGTCAAAACTCTTCATCATATAGGTTTTTCTAGCAAACAAGAGGTCAATCAAAGTCTATAATTGGTATCACATTCCAGGAAGTTGTATCCTTTTTAAAACCAAGAATCTGAGAACTTAACCACCGACGCTCAAAGTATTGTTAGACAAGAGACTCAGAGAACTTAACCACCGACGCTCAAAGTATTGTTAGACAAAAGACTCAGATTTTGTTATTCTTACCTGACAATCAAAAGACTTAAGATTTTATTTTTCTTACGTGAAAATCAGAGTGTTGTAGATAAACGACTTCTTTCATTGTTGAGGAAGAGATCTTGTTGTTGAGAAAGAGATTTTGTTATTTTGTTTTATACAGACATTCTTACCCAAAATTCTAGGCTTTAACATTCTTACTCCAAATCAGCAGCTTTATAATTTAGAATTTGTATTGGGGAGGGGTGCGCCAGGCTAGTGCTGTAGTGCAACGCAGAAGCGACGCGCGAGGGCCCTGGTAGCAAGCTACCTGATGGGCCCTCCCCCTAAAGAAATTCATTTAATATCGTGTGGCTCTATGAGCCACGTATCAGATATTAAACTGATAAGAACAGATACTACACTTGATCTTAGCCAAAAGGCCGAGAAAGGTATGCTTCTGCCTTTCTCATCCCTGCCTATTTCAATTACTCTTCACCGAGTTACTTCTCTACACCCTGCATGTGGGATATCCCACATCTCCGTCCCTATCAAGCAAATGCAAACGCAAGCTCTACTCAACTAAACTCGCCCCGAGTCCCAATCCCGATCTCCATCTTCATCTCCACGGAATCGCTGTCGTAGGATTACAATTTTATTCCCACACTCCCAAATCGGCCAAAAATGGAGGTTCTTCAAGGAATTGGTCTCCCAAGATCATAATTGAGCTGAGCTGAACTGAACTGATCGTGAGCCACAAATCATAAAACGGTGTCAAAATGAAACTAGTTCAATAAAGATGGCCATGGCGATCAAATCAGGATTAATATCTGGAAAAAATAATTCAGACCAAAGCATATACTGTGTGGCTGCTGGGATTCGAGCCCACGTCTCCACGGCCATCTATATGTAATTTGGCAGATGTTAAAATATAACAAATGAAATTAGCAGCTATCGAATAATAATAATAATAATAATAAAACATATATTAAAATGGCTTAACAGCTAGCAAAGCTATTAAAATAATTTAAAATTCACAAGAAGATTATACAGAAAACTGTCTAAAAAACAAATAATAGATTATGTATCATTGTTTTTAAAATTTACAAAAAAAAATTATAAAGAAAACTGTCTAAAAAACAAATAATAAATTATGTGTCATTGTTGTGTAGGAACTCGAAGAACAGAATTTACTACACAAGAGGCATTATCCTAATGATCAATAAGATCCATCATTATTTTTCAATCTTATATCTCTTAAATGTAATTGATGTAAACATAAATAACGGGTGGTGATGTGCAGGAAAGTGATGACATTAACACTCCCACTGCCACCCTATATGTTTTTAATTTTAAATTTTATTATTATAAGCATAAATAAAAATACAGTATATTTTAATTTAAGTTTAAATTTTGGAATAATATATTTGTAAAAACAATAGTTTGATTTAAATTCTCGTATACACCAAATTATAATATTAATCCTCTTCACATTGTAACCAACTCTATAACTCTCCTATAACCCAAAAAATTAAAATGTTCATTGCTTGTCACCGTTGCCATACCTACATAAAGACGAAAACGAAGGCCCTTGCTCGTCGACCTATATACTTTCATGATGCCTATTAGCTTAGCTGGTTTTACCTCTATATTAATAATGCTAAAGTCCGAGACACCAAGGCCTATTAGCTCAGCTGGTTAGAGCGTCGTGCTAATAACGCGAAGGTCACAGGTTCGAGACCTGCATGGGCCAATCGTTACAAATTTTGTTTTCGATTTTTCTATCTTCCCCGTCTTTTGGTTGCAGATTTTGTTTTCAATTTTTCTATCTTCCCCGTCTTTTGGTTGCAGATTTTGTTTTCAATTTTTCTATCTTCCCGGTCTTTTGGTTGCAGATTTTGTTTTTAATTTTTCTATCTTCCCCGTCTTTTAATTATGCTCGCTGCTGCTCTGCTAATTACGAATTGCAGCTAAAGATTACATTGAAGAAAGAAGATGTACAACTATCATGGTGGCTTTAATTCAAGTGTCTGTTCACTGACTGATAATTTGGCTATTTATAGTAAATGAATTAGGATTAGCTATTCTACCCCATTGTTTATGCTTGGCAGCTTAAACTGAATCTCCATAACAAACAATTTTGATTTTTGACTTGAATGCTAAAGATTGTGTCCGACTCTTGAATATTGAGGAGTGTCTTTTGACAAAGTTAAGATAGACCCTGCAACAACTTATTAGAGAGAAGGGTCTAGAATTGGAACAAACGAGGAAAGATTTTGAAGTGGCTATTAACTTGGTTTAATTATAACAAGGTTAATTATAATTTAAAATATTATAAAATAATAAATATATTGTATAACTAAAAAAATTAGTGGATATATTGTATAGTGTCAACTTTGACCATAAATTGATTATATATTTTTTTACTTAAGATTTGGTTAGTGTGATAAAACCCTATAGAGCTGAGCAATCTCCTCCCAACCATGATCTCTCGTAAAGCCGAGAGCTATGTTTATCAATAGGGAATTTAACACACAGCCACCACATACCCACCCCTCACACACTCGTCCACGTCGCACGGAGAAGAGCCAAAGCCCGTACACACTCGTCCACGTCGCACGGAGAAGAGCCAAAGCCCGTACTGTTGCGCATGAATTGATTATAATTTCAACACCCCCATAATTTGAAATCAAGGGCTAAGGAGAGGAGACATTAGTAACAATAATATCAACCCCTATAATAATTTCAACACCCCCCATAATTTGCATTTAGGGGTTAAGGAAAGGAGACATTAGTAACAATAATATCAACACTCCATAATGGATACTCCAGGGGGCTATGCATTTTGATGATCTGAAATCGGGGCTATGCATTTTGATGATTTGAAATCTGATCTTCCATCATCTAAAAATTTTTGTTGTAAAAATATTTCTTGCATAAGGGTTTCCTTAGGCTTGACCGTAGTCGCCATCGCCACTATTAGGCACCCTCATACATCCAAAAAAACACTTCTACTAAGGCTACAAATGAAGAATGAAAGTCAAAATCAACATCTCCTTTAAGTATAAGCTCTTTCAATCTTCCATTTTTGTATAAGGTATGTCTTGAAGATACAAATTTTCCATTCATAATATATATCACCCTAGTTGAAGACCTCAAGTTGTAACGAACTTCCAAAGTATTGTTGGTCTAAAATCTGTGTAATCAATAAAGTGTGCCCTAGATTTTAGCCAACGTTGGATGACTAGGATTTGTCCCAAGTTCAACCTCGAGAGTAAGCCAACTCCTTGTAATGTTTATGAAATTCAAATAGGGGCTTATGAGAAAAGAAAGAAATGGAAGGGTTGAGGAAGGAGTAAGGGTTAAGAAAATTGCTTAAATATGGACGAAATATAGCGTAATAACAATGAATATGCACAACATAAAAGCGTTACACAATTAAATTCCAGTGAAACATAATAGACTAGTCATTAGAAAAAACATCATAAGATTTATTCAATTCAAGTCATATGCTTTAAACATTCCAAATACTTATGAAAAGCAATCTAATTAGCAATCCAATTTGATAGAATTCGCTATAACAAAATAAACCAATCATAGAGTAATAAAAATGAATTAAAGCATAACATTCACTTATAAGAAGTTGAACATGCAATCACAATGGAGGCCAAATAGCTTTCACTTTTCATTAATTGGTAACAGTGATTACACAACATATATTCAAGCAAGTGCTATAGAGTTGACCCTCACTAAGAGGTGCATTGAGCTATTTATAAGTTACCTTTGAATCTTGTAGCGTAAGATTTTAAGGTTGTTACAGGTTTGTTAGAAACATAGTCTGGAAGCGAGTGCCCTTAGAAGCGGATGTCATTTTCACACTGTCATTATGATAGCTTGTATATCTAATGTGGTCGGTTTAGATTTTGCCTTGCATCTTTGATTCCAGTATGTTTGCAATTTGGTCCATGGATCTCCAACTGTCTTCTTCTACAAATTGCTTAGCTACAACTGTTTGTTAGAGACATTGTTCTTAAGCTCAACGACTATGGCTTGAACAACTAGAAGGCACTAGGCTTAGTCATAAGCATATGTGTACCAAAGTTGGACTTTGTGTCATTATCAAGTCTTTTGGTTGCTTGGAAGGCCTTTTTAACGAAATCCTGAGATGATTTGTTGACGTGACAAAGTTTAAGTTACTATATTTTTTAGATGGTGTTTTGTCCTGTCTTGCCAGTTTTGTCTTGCCAGTTTTATGCATTTCGAACTTTCCAAGCGCTTTACTTTAAAAATCCAACTTTTCTCCACTTTAGCCTCTTTTGCAAGTTTTTGGACTTTATAGTGTAAGTGTTGATGTCATCGTTTAGTGGAGTCCACATTCTTGTTTTGTTCCAGCCTTGAACTGAGTGGGATTCATTTAATTAGTGTTGGAGTTGCACTATTTTGATTTTTTGAAAACCTGCCTTTATTACACTAATGCATTTTAGCATGTTTTTAGACTTTTGGAGCACTTGTTGATGTCATTGCTTGGAAAAGTTTGAAATTATTTAAGTTTGAATTTGTACATTCTCACAATCTTCTTTGGGACTTAGCCAATTTAAAAAAAAAATGCTTGACTACCTTGGAACTTAGTTTGAAACTAATGTATTGGAGTTTTTGCTATTTGTGCTACTCGAGTACTCAGGCCATCCTCAGGGTATTATTTCTTAGCAAGGTTTGGGCAATATCTCAACAAAAGGGATTTACGATAAATTTGACCTACATTATTGGCATCTCGTGGGGATTTTTGCTTGTAAAAATTAATAACCTAGAGAGTCTTATCTCATTGGGTATGGAGTCAAACTTTTAGAAGATATAAAAACTTCAAAATGATATGAGAAAATGTGGTTATGAAGGTGACAAGTGTGATTGATGACAGTGAATAATGTAAACTAGGAATTGAAAGTAATAATGGAGTGAGAGAGGAAAATCAGGTGAAGATGAATTATAGCTTTTGAAAAAGAAACAAAAGCCCTCACAAGTATAATTAAGAATGATTTCAATTCAAGCAAATTACCTCTGGCAAATTTTCCCAGCACTTGAAGACTGGGTTCCTATTTTTGAGTTAATGCTTTTTCCAAAAATTTATTGCTTTATGTAGCTAGCTTATTCATGTGATTTCCTCAAGCAATCAATAGTTTTCTACCAACACACTTGCTCTATTTTGAACACCTTATGTTTGCTTACATCATTGAGGTGTTGACGTATCACGTTATGAGCTTGTTATACCATTTTTTTTGCCTTTACAAGTTGATTGTTTTCTGATCAATTTTTGCTCTTATAGCTGTAGTGACTAGGGCCTCTACAATTATGTCTTATTCATATTTCTCATCTATGGCCCTTTCAAACTCCTCTTCTTTCTCTTCTTCACCAACCTCTTAATTAGTGAGTACTTCTTCAATATTTTGCAACACATGGCAAGTGGTGTTCCATGCTTCTCGAGTTGGGTGTTTGATATCCTTGATCTTATCATTGATTGCCATCATCATGAAGGTTTTTTTATATGAGGGGTCTTGATACCTTCTTGTCATCTCCTAGATTTTTGTTTATATTTTGGTTAACCTTTTCAAGAATTCATAGAATTAAACTTTGTGATGGGTTTCGACCATTGGTTGAACTTTTCCTCACTACTTGCAATCAACTCTATTTTGGTCTAGAGTTCTTATCTTGTATGGGATTGGAGTTTCTCATCCCAAAATCCTAGAAATCTAAGGCTTCCTATTTAATTATTTGGGGTCATTATTTATTTAAAATTTATTTGTAGCTTATTCAACATATCCCATCCTTGTTGGACTACTTTGTCTCCTTCTACTATATTTTAGGTGATATATTGGTCCATTCCATTCCCTAATTGTTATAATTGTAGAATATGGATCCTAGCTTCTCCATGTGAGTTTAAGGAGTGATTCGACTTGTTCTATTTTATCTTCAATTTTATCTTGAGCTTCTTTTAGGTTTGCTTTTGCAATTTCAATGACTTTTTTGTCAAATCAGGTAGTCAATAATTGGGAAGGCTTTGAGAGAGCTTTGGAGGATCTTCTTCAGTTGTACTTTCATTTCTTGGGAGAAGCAAAAAGCTTGAACTTTTTTTTTCTTTCCAGGTCTTGTTGCTTGCCTTGTATTTGTTCTTGCAAAATCTAATTCATTTCTTTATTTACTTGTAATTATGTCAGAGTTGGGAGTTTCATGATTATTCTCTTTAAATTTTGATTCTCATTTTGTAAGGATCGCTTTACATTTTGTTCTTCTTTTACTATATCTTCCAAGATATTTATTTTTTGTCATCTTTTTGAATTTGCTCCTTAATCTGTCACCTTAGAGATACATTGTGTTGACCTAAGTTTGAGTACTGAGTAGGATATCCTCTAGTGGTTACCAAATAATATCTATTGCTAGTGTTGATATGTTGTAATCATCCAACATCATTTTAAACTGTGGCTTATCAACCTTTGTGGTAGCAGTAACCCTCAACTATTGGTAAGTAGTTGGGTCAACCATGTTCATTAGCTTAGGTGGTGCTCTCTTCTTTTCTTTTCTTGGTGGTCTATCTTTCCACCAATATTATGCATTCTGATTTATTGTTTTCAATGTATTGATGGTGAGGGTGGATGGATGATTTGAAATTAGTGTCAAAAAATAGGTTGGAGAATGGAGATGAAGGGATTTTTGAATTATTGAAACACCATATTTGGGAGTTTGTATTTATGGAATGGATGTGGTGGATAGTGAATCAGGTGTTGTTTTTTTTTAGGTATTTTTTCTCGATGGAGAACTTGGTGGTGGAAGAGAAGAGAAGGGAATATTAGTGGGGACAAGAGGAGTAGAAGAAGTTTTAGGGTTTTGAAAGATCATACCTATTTCTTTCACTTGTTCTTGAGTTGGTGTGATCACTTCTTGCACTATTAGAATTATTGTTAGGCCTTTATGTTTCTTTGTTGTCTTTTATTGTAGTTGTTGGGAAGGGGAGGCTTTCCTTTTTGTTATCCCTTGTGCCTTTAGTTGGGTTGTGGGATTGGAATATTGTGATCTTGGTTGTTATTGTAGGAATTCCCTTAGGCTCATGTCAAATTCTCCACTACTTTCTATGGTTTGGTCTTTGGTTTTGTGTAGTCTTGATTGATATTTCTTGCTTTGGGTAAATTTGATGCTCAGGTGGCCCTGGTACAAATTTGGCACTAGCGTAGGTGGTGGTTTTGATGTGGATTGTCTACCCCTTCTATTATTTCTTATAAACTCAACAATGAATATGGGAGCTCCTAGGGCTAGTTTCTTGGGGCTTTATTGTACTTTCAAAATCTCATATACTTTTGATGGTGTTTTCCTGAGGCCTCCTCTGGTATATCCCAATCATTTTTTACCCCTTTAGATACCTTCCTTGCTAGAATTTAGTTGAGATAAATAATTGGGCTTCTTGTCATAATTTTGGAGTTATTTTAGAGGGCCTTTGTTCTTCCAAATTGCTACATCTTCTTCAACTTGTTCTCATTCAAAACTTATTTTTTCAACCTCTATTTTTTCTTCTTCTTCTTGTACTTCTTCTCCATCGTTATTGACAATTTTGACTTTAACTTGTTCTTCTTTGGGCTTCCAAGTTTTATGTCCTTATCATATTATTGTGAAAATATTTTATCCATAGCCAACGATAATCTTGATTTTTGTACACCGCATTCACATCTGAATATCCACCATTCCATGATTTTGCCTTCTTCCCAACTTGTTTTCTCTTCCATTGTTTTTATTTTAGTTTAGGTTAGCACATGACTTTGATTTTTATCTAGATCATAGTCATTCATAATGTCATAGAAATATTTACAAGGAGGCAACTCTTGCATTTTGCTTATATTCAAATTAAGGTCATTTTTCTATTAGAGTTTATTCCAAAATCTTTCTATTTTGGGTCATTCAACATGTTTAAGTGTCCTAGGTTTACTGCTTGTGTTCAACTATGTCTATCTATCCTTGAATCTACTAATTGGATCATACTTCCATTTGTGCAAAATTTCATGTAATTCGAGTCTCTCAAGCCTGGTTTTTAAAAATGCACCTTGCTCTTTGGAATTCAAAGTAATAGGCTCAAAATTGAATGGTAATTCATATGTACTAACCTTATTCATGCCAACATTGTAGGCTTTGTTTATATCATCCACCTGTCTGCATTATACCATCCCAAAAATTTGTTATGTAATAAAGTAATGTAACAAATGGTTTTCCCACGAAGCCATATAATCTTATCATTGTCCCTTCCATCAAAAGATACTAGTATCCTTAATGTTGATCCTAGAAATTCCCTATTGAAGTCATAATAAGAATGGAAATCCCTGATAAGGTGCATCCAATCTACTACCACCATTTCTTTGCTTTGGTTATTTTGCTTACTCACTTCTATCCAAGGTATGCTATCCAATGTATTATATAAAAATAACCAAGCTAGGTATGAAGGATACCAGAATGTTCCATAACCTAAAATTTGCAACTCTATGAGTTGCTCATGTATCATTTCATATAAGAAACCCACCCAATAAAATAAAAAATATTCTTTTATTGCTTAGAACAAGATATCATAATGGCAGGGGTTAGATATAGTGTAGGCCATGGAAATTTGGTAATCATAGAAATAGTTTTTTGTCGATAGTCCAAATATTATAACTAACATGGAGAACATATATGGATATATGAAGTTAGCAATCTGAATTGGGGTCTTGTATAGGGCATTTCCAGATAGAGGATGATATAGTTGTTGTTCAAGCTAGAATTTCAAGTATTTACCCCCATCCTTGTATCTCCTAGGGTCATAATACTTTTGTTGTTCTTAAACTGTAAAAGTATTGGGGATTGCTCTAGGTCTAACTCCTATAGCAAATGAATCAATAAAATTGTTAGTCGTAAGATAGAATAGATCTTGGCCTTCACAATTCTAAACCACTCTCATTTGGGGGTTGTAATATTTTGTAATTGCCAACACCAATTTTGGGCAGGGATGCACTGACTTGTAGACTTATGAAGATAAGAATGAGTGCCATGCAAATGAACCCAGGCTATTGGGTGAAACACCTTGTGCCCTTTGTTCTATGCCTTCTTGAAGACCTTTGTACTTAGATTGCAGAGTAATATCTATATATTGAATATTTTTTCAATTGGTTATATGGGATTGAAATGGGCCCCACCCGTATTACATCATCATCACATAGTGGTATTACCACAAAGCCTGGATATTATCCATGTATCGTTTGGCAAGATTTGAACCTTTGTCTCCTCCTTAAATGTTGAGGAATATAACTAGTCGAGCTAATGCCACTTGATATTTATGTCTCAAATCTTACTAGTGTGGTCCTGTAGTATTTTTTTTGAAGATTTCTTGGTATTGTCAACCACAGTTACTGATTATATCTTGCAATGCTTCTACATTGAGTTTTGTTAATGGTAATCACCATTACCTACTCATGAAATTTGATGGGTGTCATCAAAACCACACTTTACCAAGGTCACTTTTAATTTATCAAACTAGGGATGGTGTCCTATGGGCAATATGTGCTAGGAAATATCTAAATTTAGGTCTAGTTTTGGTTCTTTAAACTACAACTCAAAAATAAAATTGAAATTTAACTATAGCTAAAAATGAAAAGGTTTAAGCTAATCAAACACACTTGTAGAAAATGAAAATATTGCAATAGGAAAGTAAATGAATTCCAAGAAATAAACTCAAGATAAAAACAAGTATTCAATCTAAACTATAGCAAAGCAAATCTAAAAATGATGCAGCTAATTAATATTTTCTTGGTAAGTAAACAATGCAACTAATTAACTATTATGGGTGCAGGAAAATGATAACAAAACTTAATCTAATAATGCAAAAAATAAAACATAAATAAAAGTACCTTCCACATTGCTAGAAGTGGGCCCTTGCTCACAACAATATGGAAGGGAGAATGACTTAATTTGGATCATAGAAATGTAATGCAACAACAGAATTTATAACATACTTTTATTATAGGTTGAAATCAACAAAAAACTCTTACAAAATGCAGTACAAATCCAGTAACATAACAATGTAATTTATATATCTTCCTCCTCTATGTCCTAGGCTACTATATTATTTATAATGGAGAGGATAAGGCCATCTCCTATCTTCATAGTTAAGCAAGTTTCAATAGTCAAGATGCAACCAACAAATGAATATCCAAACCATAAGGTAAAAATAGAAACAAGTTCTTGGTAGTCAAACTTAGTAAACAAGATTTGGTGCACTTTAACCGCCATATTGGACTGATTAGAAAATAGAGAAAGTGAGTTAAAAAAATTTCCTAACCCCTACATACAAGATCTGGTGGTTTTTTATCTTTTCTAACTTGCTACCAATTGTTAACAACATTATATTTTGGTTGTTATAGCTAGTCAAAGATAATTGACTAGATTTAACAAAAAGATGTTTTTCTCCCAATTTTGTGCTTCAATGGATGTCATTCAATTATTATTTTATCTCTTATTTCCATGTCATATATGAAGTATCATAGTAGTACCTCCATCCATCTACTATAGCCACATAACTATTCAACTAGCTGAGGTTTCAATGTTAGATCGTAGTCTTGTTTGGTGCCAATGTATAATTGTTTTGTCTTGTAGGTTACTATTATGTATGATGCCCAATGAACAGAGTCAAGTATGATGCTAATTGAATGAACACAATCCAACACATCCTTCAACTATAGTCCTAGGCAAGAAATGAACCTAAAACAAGATCCCAAGCTCTGCCAAAATCCCTAGTTGTGTACAAAACTAAATAACCCTTCTTTTTATTACAAAAACTTGACAAAAATTAGCAATATTTTCCTTTATTACCTATCTTGGAAAATGACTACACTCCATCTAATTAAGTTAACATTTCCTCCTAATTACTCTTTTTAAATGAATAACAAATGTACTAATAAAATAAGTCACATCCTAGTTGTCCAAAAATGTGGTAAGAGGTTGTAAAAAATGAGTCATTTTTGTGCCTCATCAAAATTACAGATGATTCTTTCTTTGAATGCTCTATATACTCGAGAGGCTCTCATACGTAGAAAATTTCATGCAAAAATGTTTTTGCTTATGTAAGGAAAAATTGGTTGTTTACACAATTAATGTGATAGGTTGGCACACACTTTGCTTTTCTTGTTGATCAACTTTTCATGCTTCATAGGAACATGCAACTGGCGAATAAGCATGCTTTATTTAAAAAGTGGCCAACAACTAGCTTCTGCTTTCAACTTTTAGCATTTCAAAATTGTCACAACTTATTTACTTTTTACTTTTCTATGTACATACAATACAAGGGCAGTGGCACTTCATACAAAGTGTTTTAAATGCAGGTCATTCACCAAAATTGAAAAAAAATTGTGGTTATTGTTTACTAAATCATATGTAGTTTGGCAATGATGCAGTAGGGTCTGGAACAAACCAAATCAAATTTCTGATGATTTTTTAGTTTTCCTCTACCTTCATCCCATTTGAGCACCAAGTCACTGAGTTGATAATCTTAGAACGTGGTCTTTTGTTGAACCATTGCTTAATGGAATTGGTGTTTTTGGAGGTTTTTGTAGGCTTTATCCCTTTGCTCTTCCAAAAGTAAAAGTTCTACCATCTAGACTTTTATTGCTTTAATGTCAAGAAATTCCCCTCTATCTACCCATTTCATCATAGGTAGTTCTAGATGCAGAGGTAGAATAGCTTGTTTTTTGTAAATGAGTGAATATGGTGATGTTTTTAGTGCTTTCTTAACCGTAATATGATCTTACCACAAGGTTGATTCAATATTAAGTGCCAACTCTTTTTATTTTCTCCAATAATCCTCTTGATTATCCTTAACAAGTTTTTGTTGGTAGATTCAAGTAACCCATTCCCTTATTGATAGTAGTTTGAGGATACCTTTAAGTAGATGCTATACTTATTTATGAATTCTATAGTCTTTGCACCTATGAAAGAAAATCCATTGTATGTTACTACAATATTTGAGATATCAAACCTTGTAATTATTCTTTCTAAGAATTTGATCATAGTATCTTGGTCTACAATTTTTGTTGCTCTTGGATCTGACTACTTAGTGAAATAATTAGTTATTTTTAAAATGCACTTATGTTGAATAGATGAATTTGGATTTATGACTAATGAAATCAAGGCCCTGTTGCTAAAATGATTCCTCTACTATGACTGGTTATGGGGAAGTGTATATTTTTTTCTTTTTTCAATGAACCTTTGACACTTCTCATAAGTTTTGGCTACTTTGAAGGCATCTGTGAAGATGGTAGGCCAATAGTACCTAGCCCAAAGAATTTTAGCCACAGTAGTTTATCCTAAATAGTGACCTCTAGACAAGCTTGAGTGAAATTTATTCAATACCTTCTTAGTTTATTCTAGTTTTATGCATCAAAGGAGTACCCCATCAAAATTATTTCTAAATAATCCTTCTAGCAATAGGACATACTTTAGTTGCTATAGTCTATATCGACATCTTTGGGAGGTATTCAATCCTTTTTGAAATTTTCCTGTTTGGAAATATTTGGCCAATTTATCAACCCAATTTGCTTCTTTAATCAATGTCTCATTTTTGGACTCTACTTCTAACCTTTATTATATACACATATTTAGTTTTGATTCTGTTGTAGAAGGTAGATGTTCACATAAGGCTCTACCCCTTAATAGCTTGGTAGGTCATATTTCAATATCATATTTTATATCTTGGTGATTTATCCAACTATTTTTTTCCCAATTCTCCTTGGAGGATGAAATTTCTAACATCTAAATGAATTGCATAGACCATTGTTTTGCTTTGATATACATAATGTCTAAGATTTTTAAGTTACTTTATGATAAAAAACATTAGTTTCTCTATGAAGTTATAATTTCTCTGATAATCATGCGAGGTTTGACTAAGAAAGGATATTGGGTACTCTTATTAGTCATCATTTTTTTGAGTTGGTACTACAACATAGCTATCTTCAAACCCATATACATAAAGAATGAATGAAGAACACAAGCTTATACTGAGAGGGGGGTGAATAGTATAAGACCACTTTTTACTTTTCTTTCCCAAGCAATATTATGCAATATATCAATGGAAATATTAACAACAGTAATAAAATCAATGCACAAATCACCACACACAATAGAGACACCAATTTAACGTGGTTCACCCAATGTGGGCTACTCCACAGAGAAATCTTTCACTAAAATTTTCTCAACAAATTTCCTGGGAATCCTTCCCTATTACAATGTTTATGGACCTCTGTCCAAAGAAGATACCAATATCCTAATCAAGTTCGTAGTTATCTATCCACAAGAGACACCAATCCCCTTAGCTGGTTCATGGATCTCTATCCATAGGAGAACTCCTTCTCCTCTGCTCTGGTTGGTGAACCTCTAGAAGACTACTACCTCCACTGCACTGGCTTGTGGATCTCTCTCCACTGAAGACTCTTATTCTTACTTAGAAGACCTATCCTCACTACCCTGGATAATGGATCTCTATCCATTGGAGACTACAATCCTCTGGTCTATCACCTCCAAAGCTTACTCTCAACTCTGTCTTAAATATGCACTAAACATAGTCCTTCGGTCTAGCACAAATTTTCTCAATCTCTATATCTGATCTGTACTAAAAACAATTCTTCAGTCTAGCATAAATTTGCTCAAAATCTATCTCTGATCTACACTAAACATAGTCCTTTAATCTAGCACAAATTTTCTCAATATCTATCTCTGATCTATACTAAACATAATCCTTAGATCTAGCACAAATCTGCTCAAAATCTGTCTCCGATCTGCACTAAACACAGTCCTTTGGTCTAGCACAAATCTACTCAATCTCTATCCTCAAATCTACACTAAACATAGTCCTTCGATCTAGCACAAATCTACTCAATATCTGTCCTCAAATATATCCTCAAGCCTTAACACAAAGCTTAATCTAATCATAAATCAACTCTGCTATATCTGCCCCAAAACTTAACCCAAGGTTTGAACAAATCAATCAATCAACTCTACTCTCAAGTCTTCTCAAAGACTTATCTCAAATTTACATTGTAATCTTCCATAAGAGATCACACTAATTTGTCCACAAGTCCTCTCTAGAACTTGCCCAATATGCTCAACAAGTCTTCACCAAGACTTACCTCAAATATTCTCAACAAGTCCTCACCAAGACTTACCTCAACTCTGTCCAATTTGATTATAAGCTTCCACAAAAGCTCACACAAATCTGTCCTTAAGTCCACTCTAGGACTCACTCAAATCTGCTCACAAGCTTTCACAAAATCTTATTCAACTCAACTCAATTTGTTACAGAAAACTTCTTCAATCATACAAACAATGGTTCACATAGAATCTTGTTTGACTCACAGAAACATATAGAGAATGGTTAGAGACTCAATATGCTTCACACTCACAACAATGCTCAATCACTTTCAACCTCTCTTGCTTAACCATAAAAACATATAGAGAATGGTTAGAGACTCAATATGTTTCACTCTTGCACAACACTCAATCACTTTCAATTTCTCTTTCAAATCAAATCAAAATATGGAACAATTTGTTTCATAGAACTTGAACTATCACTCCAATACCTCCAATCAACTAGGCTCAATCAACTCCACTCAACCAATCACTCAATGAATATTTATTCAACAATTCCTATCAAACAAACCTCACATAAAATTGATACTCATGATCTTCTACAAACCCTAGTTTAATAATATGGATACTCACTCAATTATTTCCAACAATACTTATCAGACAATCCTCACATAACAATAATACTCATGATCTTTCACAAGCCCTAGTTCAAGATAGTTCACAACTTCACATAACAATGATACTCATGTTCTTGCATAAACCCTAGTCAAGCATATAAATGCTTACTCAATATTTTCAACAATGCTTATCAAACAAGGTTTCTAGTATCAACTTTCATTCCAGAAAATCAAACTCAACAATGCTTATCAAACAATCCTTTTCACTCCAACATAGCATTCACAACATCCACCAATCACTCTCAAGGATAATATGTCCTTACCTCTCGTTTGAAGAAGACTTGAATTCAAACACTCATTTCAATCACAATCAAGTCTTTGCCAATTTCAAAGGTTAGGTAGCAATGTCTTCTCAATCATTCACTCAATTTGATCCCTCAAAATATTTCACCATACATAGAAATAAATCTCTTTTACACCTTATAATCTCCACACTTCAAAATGCAATCCAATAATTTGTGTAAATAAACAATCACAATAATTTCCTTTATAAACCCTTATCTCTTTAACACATCATAGCTCATCCAATAAAAATATAAATCCCTTTTTCAACCTTAAGACTCCTATTTTTAATTCACTTTAACCAAAATCACAATAAAACAATCAACCTTAAAAACATTATAACTCCCCCTTAATCAAAATTTATCATGCCACTTTAAACCTTAGAAGAAATTTAAAATAAAAAATTAAGTACCTCTATCCTCAATGAAAATTGAACTCTCGCCTACGCTTCCACAATGCCCTAGCTGTGACCCACGTGCCACGTGAGCTAGGCACTCACCTTGGCACCAAAAGGCCCCTCGTGCACTTTGAATTTCACCTTGGCACCAAAAACCTTAACGCATGAATCCTCAAAAAAAAGTTGTTGTTGGGTTTCGATCATGGAACCTTCTGCCTACGAATGCCTTAAGCCACAATCGTCTGTCATTGGCCCAACTGCCATGATTGGCTATGGGAATTTAGGCCTCCTCCTTTTTTTTTGTACTCGTCTGCCACATAGCCAACAAAACCTTACCTTCTATTCCTCACATTTTGCAAATTTTGCATGCACACATCGAATATTATTTCGAAGGATATTTTTTATGTCCAAAGCATATAGTATTTATATTGATTTTGTTCTCCTCAACATGTCGATGGATGGATGGAATTATTCGACATCGGCGCTTGAATATTATTTTTTGCCCTTTGTAACCCTCACCTTAGGGTTAAATTAATTTAATTAATTTATAAATTAATTTATAACAAAGTTGTTATAATTAATTAATTAATTAGGTCTATACTTTAGACCTTTAATATTATAATATTATTCTCTTGGGCCTTCCAATTGCTTTCTTAGACCTTTTTGACCACCTTACATATTATAATAAACATATTATAATATTATTTTACTTTTGGCCTAGAAGCAATCTTTTTCTTGCATTGCTCACAAAAACTGATGTTGTCCACTGAAACTGACTCTTGACATCAATGACAACAAAAATTTCTCATATTTCCAACAATGAAATCCTTGTTGCAATCTAGGTTGACCAAAATTGAGGTTTGCATTATAGCCTATTTAATTTTTTCAAATACCTTTATCCTTTTCGAAGCCCCTGCAAACACTACATTTTTCTTCAAGAGTTGTCATAGGTTTGACTATATGTGCGAATTTTGACACAAAATTCCTAACAAAGTTTATTTTCCTATAGAAATATTGTAAAGCCTTCTTACTAAGGGAGAGTGGTAAAGCTAAAATAGTTGTAATCCAACCTAGATATATGGCTAACCCTTGCTTAGAGACAAGTTCTACTAGCTTTCCTTCATACAAAATATATATTGACTTCTTGGGATTCAATGACACCCTAAATTTATGAAATTTTTGGAAGACCATTTATAGGTGATCAAAATATTTTTGCTTATTATGAGAGAAAATTGTCATGTCATCCAAGTAGATCAAAATTATTTTATTGACCAATTTACCAAAAGCAAATTCCATTGCTCCCTAGAAAGTAGCTTTGGCATTGGACAAGCCAAATGACATCCTTTGATATGTAAACGTTTCCCACTTAGTGGTGAAGTTTATCTTGTGTTGATATTCATCATTTACCCATATCTGATTGTATCCTAAGAATCATCGAGGAGTGAAAACCTCTTTACCTCAACTATGGTTTGCAAGATTTGATCAATCTATGGTAAAGAGTAATGGTCTTTTAGCAAAGCCTTGTTTAGGTTCTAAAAAATGATATAAATGTGGATGTCTCCATTTTTTTCCTCCACTAGGACTAAGTTTACAACCCATGTGGTAATACAAAATTGCGGTGACACTCTATAAATATAAGCTCATGCCAAGGAATTCAAATCTAAGGATACTAAGACCTAGGGTCCCAAGATTTAAGCTAAGTCTTCAAAGAAATTGAAGGTCATTTGCAAATACTGCAAGAGGGAACGACATCCAATTAAGATTTGCTTACAAAAATTATAAAGGATTGAAGCACAATGGCTATCCTAACTTAGCAATGTTCTTGTTAATTTGTAATAACTTTATTTCAAATGGGTGTAAAATCATAAGGTTATTTACCTCTAGGGAATTCAACCTTCTCCTTCCAAGGTGGTCATCTTCCATAATATGTAAAAGTTATTAAACAATGATGGTCATGAATTTTGGTAAGACCCCAAGGTCTTACTATAAAATTATTAACAAATTAATGTAAATGTAATCGCAAGCCACTCAAAGGGGGCTCCCTTGTAATCGCTTTGCCACTATAGGGGGCTCCCTCCTTAGAATCTATGCTTATTATTCTTCTTCTTGGATGATTTGATATGGATGGCCAACCTAATATATATATCTACCCTAAAGCTACGTTGGTGAAGAGACATGATGGTTCACGTATGAAGAGATATGATGGTTCACGTTATGAAGGGTTGTGATGGTTCACTTTATAAGTTAATAATATAATAATTAAATTATTAATAATACTAACTAATAATGTTAGGATTGAGGATTCTAACATGCCACCCTTCTTAAAAAGAGCTTTGTCCTCAAAGCTCAAAGTGAGAAGCTTTGTCCTTTGTTTTCCAAGAAGGATTTGTGTAATTTCTTGGACTCTTTTAATGACATCCTTTCGTAGGCAGGGATATCGAGAAGGATGAAGCATTAGCGGGGGTTGCCAAGAACAATAGTAAAATCTTCCTTAGGAAAATCATGATGACGATGGGAGGGCAACCCTTGGGGTTCCTCAAATACTTCAGAATGATGCATCAAAAGTGATGGTAATGATTTCATATCCTTTTTTGGTTCCTTGGTAGAGCCAACAGAGAAGGAATGTGTAGTCACTCTGCGTTGGTTCCGAATAGGTTTGGTCATATGGTAATAACTCACTATTGGTGAGGAAGGTATGTGTAGGTATTGTAGAGTGCATGTTTGGCTAGCATTGATCACTTTGGGTATGTCTACCTCATCCTTGCTTGGTACATCAATCACTTCTTGCACATCGACCTCATTGTCTTCATTATGGTGAGTAGGTGCACTGGTCGCTTTGGACACAACTACCTCATCTGCTTGCTCTATGGAGATACAGGGATCAACTTCCTTCAATAAATACAATGTTAGTGTAGCACATTTATGGTGGGGTCCAAATTGTTCATCACAATTATCATAGAGTCCTTTTGCTCGTCGTTCCTTCATCTCCTCAAAGCTAAGATGTTTAATTTGTAAAGTTTGATTAGATTTGGGGGTTGTGTAAGTGCTTTGTGCCCTTCCATTATGCATAGGTTTGGGAGCGATGTAAGTGGTCGACAATTTTTCCATAAGTGGTTTCCCTAATCGTTGTTGTGCATTGATTTTATCTTCAGCTAATTTTGCCAATCCATAGGTCTGCATCATGGTATAGGGATTGAACCTTGTCACCTCCATTCTAATTTCCTCTTTTAATCTCCTAATGAAGCCATTGATGAGAATTGATTCATCCAATCTTATGTTGTGTTTGGTGATATCCTCAAAACGAGTTTGATACTCACGCACATAAGTGATTTGATGAAGATCTTTGAGAAAATACCACATGGTTGGATCCCACATGGCTCTGATACCAAATGGTAAGACCCCAAGGTCTTACTATAAAATTATTAACAAATTAATGTAAATGTAATCGCAGGCCACTCAAAGGGGGCTCCCTTGTAATCGCTTTGCCACTATAGGGGGTTCCCTCCTTAGAATCTATACTTATTATTTTTCTTCTTGGATGATTTGATATGGATGGCCAACCTAATATATATATCTACCCTAAAGCTACGTTGGTGAAGAGACATGATGATTCACGTATGAAGAGATGTGACGGTTCATGTTATGAAGGGTTGTGATGGTTCACTTTATAATTTAATAATATAATAATTAAATTATTAACAATACTAACTAATAATGTTAGGATTGAGGATCCTAACAGATTCTTTACATAAATTAATTGCATGGAATCTTTATCTTTTGAGTTTCTTCTTCTTGCTCTTCCTCCATACTTGTAGATTATTTTTGATAATTATGAAAATGTCTTTGGAAAATACATGGGTATTCCCATTAAGCACACACATAATCATGACATCCACCTAGTTTCAAGTAATTTATATTTGAATATTTATCCTTACCACTATCCCAACCCTAGAAATTTGAGATTGAGAAATTGGTTCAAGAAATATTTAGAAGATAAGTTTCATTATGAACATAATGGAAAAATATGAGAGCTTGATAAATATAAAAGTGTTGATGGAAATGGAAAAAGGAGAGAGCTAGGCAATAACAAAGAGAAAAAAATTCAAAGGGATCTATTGATTTGAGAAACCAAAAAACAAATATCATAGGTATAAAAAAGAAGTGAGGCTAAGCCCACACATAAAAATTAAAAGTGATGATGAAAAATATATCCTAGAATATTAGGGGTATGAATAAGATCCTTGGAAAAAGTGTTATTAAGGAATTAATAGGTTGTTATTGTCTGGATTTAATTTTAATACAAGATACAAAATTAAGTAGTAAGGAATGTAAGGATGCCTTAAAAAATAATTGGAAGTTGGGATACTTTCTAGTAGTTTCTTCTATAGGAGCTTTGTAGGTATTATGACAATATGGGATAAACACAAAAGATATGGACAATTGCTAGAAGCAAAAAGTACTTAGAGTGCTAGTCTATTTTATAGGAAAGAGGAAAATATCAAAGTTGGAGTTATGAATCTATATGCTTTAACTAAAGTTATTCTCATGAAATATGTTGAAAAGATCTTAGCATATTTTTGTCAAATTCAATGATGATTTATAATTATGATTTATGGATTCTTCGAGAGAGCTTAAACATAGTTCTATATCCTTTGAAAAATGACAATACTCATGTATTCTCTAAATCAATATAGGGTTTTGCTACAATTTTTAATTCACATAGCCTTTGGGTTTATTTCCTCAAGATTTCAATATACATTAGATAATAGACACATTGGACAAACTCATATAACAAAAATATTGGATAGATTTTTGTTGTCCAATACATTATTGTAGATAGAGTATATAACATATTTGAACACTTTATTTTTATTAGGATAATATCATAAACCCATTATCTTGAGATGTGATTTATGCAATAATGGTCATCCAAGGCCATTTTACTTTCAATCTATGTGGTTTCAAGATCCTAATTTATTGCATATGGTAATGTTATGGTGGAATGAAGCAAATTATTAAGGATCATGTATGTACAAATTTATTTCAAAAATAAAATATCTAAAGGGGCAAATGAAGATTTGAAATGCTAAATATTTTGTTGTCACATTTAAAGAAAAGGAGGAAATTGGATCTAACCTCAAAATCTTAAAAGAGATGGTAGAAATAAATAGAATGGACCAGGATACTTATGTGCAAGAGAAATGCTTACTTTCCAATTGTTATAGTATATTTAAGAAGGAGGAGTCATATTGGTTCGACAAATCTAGGGAAAGGTGGAACAAGGAAGGAGATAGAAATACTATTTTTTTTCAAGCTAAAGCTAAAAAAAATATCATTTTCATTGCATGAAGATAATTTTAAGTCTAAATGAAAAAATTGACAAAGAATAAGATATTATGAATGAAGCAATTAATTATTTCAAAGATATTTTGTCAGATGTTGGACAATATAAGGAGTCTCAAGGTAAACTTTAGCAAAATACTTTATCAATTATCACACATAGACAAAATGAAATCTTAATTAAGAATATCTCAATGGACAATCTACATGAGGTAATTTTCTCTTTCCATCCTAATAAGGTGTTAAAGTGTTTGTAATTTGATCTTATCAAGTCAAGCCCAATAGTGTTAGAGAGTGCTTATAAGAACTACAAATGTATCCTACATGCAAGTGTTTATCTAATCTTACAACCATTCTTCATATAAGCCTATGGGTATCATTTATATAAGACTTTAGGCATCATCTATGTGGTATTCGTTAAACCACCCTTAGTGACATTGGTTGAACCATCTATGTGGTTAACCTTAATTAAAGGGTTTAATTATTTAATATGTTGCAGGTTAACCTTCAACTAAGGTTATATCAGACCGAGGTTAACATTTTTTGAGGGATTTGGTATCACTATAAATACCCTCCAATGGTTACCTTTACTACACTGGTTCCCAAGAAAGGCTACAATACAATGTCACCTTTACTACACTAGTTCCCAAGAAACACAAGGTAATATATTTTGATAATTTTCATTCAATAAATATTTGTAATATAATTTATAATACCATTCTAAAAATTATGGCATATTGGTTGAAAAACATTCTAGATTGTGCTATCTCAAAGGAACAAGGTTGTTTTGTTCATGGTAAACAAATCCTTAATAGTGTAATCATTCCACTAGAGGCCATGCATTCTCTTAATTTTAAAAATTCTACCTATTTTTATGAAATTAGGTATGAACAAAGCATATGATAGGGTTTGTTTAATTTTTGTACATGATGTTCTCAAAACTTTTGGTTTTAATCAATGTTGGTGTGAATAGATTACATGTTGTTATAACACTCCAAAATATTCTTCATTGACTAATGGATCCCCTACTGGATACTTTGAGACATCTAGTGCACTCGACCAAGGTGACCCGCTATCTCCTTATCTATTTATTATTCTTGTAGAGGTATTAGGTAGAGCTTTTTCAAAGGTAAAAATAGAAGGAAAAATCAAAGTTACTCAAGTTGTACTAAATGGTCCCTTTGAATCTCATCTCCACTTTGTTGATGATATTTTTATTTTTTATCATCCCTAAGTCAGTGAGGTGGAGTTAAGATCATTATTATCATGTCATGATAAGCTTACTATACCATTTATTAATACTATAAAATCTAGGATCATTTTCATTAACACATCCTTAATTTTACAAAAAAGTATTGTGGCAATTTTAGGCTTTAAAGTTAGAAATTTATTATCAACGTATTTGGGTATTCCTTTGTCTCATAAATAAAATAAGGATCCTTGGGACTCAATGTTGGATAGAATCAAATATTTTTTGGCACATTGGAAAGGTAAGTTCTTAACCATGGTTGGAAGGCTTCAAGTCACAAAGACTATGTTACAATCCATTCCTATTTATATGATGTCACTTTCAAGATTATTAGTAAGTATGACATCTGAATTTGATAAAATTCAAAGAGGTTTTTTATAGGATGTAAGAAAAAATTTAGGTTTCCTCTTTATAAGTGGGATAGGGTTTGCAAAGAAAGAATGTTGCAAGTTCTAGCTTGTGGAATTACACACTCACTAGTTTGTCCCAAGGGAAAAAATATGGTTAGAGATTATCCTAATAACAAGGAAAGTTTTGGGCTAAAATGTTATTTCAAATATATATAGGTTCTCTTGATATAATGAAATAATTTAGGAAATAAACCCGACTTAAAGTATCATGAACATGGAACTTCATATCACATAGTATACAACTGATCAAAAACATATTATATGGTCAAATAGTGAGAAGGATTCTACAAACTTTGGGTCTGATGCTTGGTTGAAGCCTTGTCTTATTTCTAATTCAAATTGCAATTGTTGGCTTGGATGTGTCTATCTTGTAAATGTCTAAAGGTAAAAAATTATATTATTGTCATTACATATTCAGATAATGGACTTCAACTAGTATCCTAGATGAACGAAAAAAACTCAAACTAATAGCATTTGAGGTTTAAATGATGCTTCAAGTGTTTTATTTGCCTATTTTTACATGAAATGATTAGTTTTTTTAAGATGGTGGATACATGGTCAGCTTGGGATATAAGGATTTAAAGCAACTAGAATTTCTTACTCCCAATGATTTGCCTTGGAAGAATTTTTTGTCACTAGAGGCCTTTTCTAAGGCCTCAACGTTTTCCTTGGTTACTAGTCTAAACCAAGATCATTACAACAGAGAGTCTACAAAGCAAAGGATATCATGGACCTTTCAAGTGTACCTTATGTGAGTAGGATCTAGAAAAATTAGACCATTTACTTTCTTATTGTTTCATTGGCTACATAATTTGGAGCTACACTTTCAAATATATGTTTTAATATTGGGTAGCTCCATCAAAATTGAAAGAGGATGAAATATTGGATAAATACAATTAAAATACCTTCAAGTTCCCATTCAATCCCATAAAAAAGAATTTGCCGTCTCAAATATAAATAAATCTAAACACTTGTGCAACTTGGTGTTTTCATCTACATAACAAAACTATACAGCTAAAGTCTCTTGCCAATATCCTCGATTGAAGATTTACTATGTCAAAAATCTACTTTTTATTTTGAGTAATTTGGTACTCTAAAAATAAATTTAAAAAAATAATAGGCATATCATAGACACAAAAAAAGTATGCATTATCCAATTTAACATATCTAGTTATGACTAATACATCATTGTTTTCACATAAACTTTATCCCCAAAATTATTTTTATCAATTTTTTGAAACATTGAGATAACACAGGGTATTTGATAGGATGCACTAGAACCTATAATCCATTTATTATTCCAATATACTTTTAGGTAGAAAAATATAAATATGTAAGAGATAATAATTAGGACCATTATCCTCCCACCATTCTCAATTTTATTATCACAATGATGTCTCTTCTTGTAATAGTGATCATCATGCCTACATTGGTTGAACTAGTTGGAATCTTTTTGTTTGTTATTTATCGAAGTTTGAATACCTAAATCATCAAACTTATAATTCCCCTTTGATCATCCCTACCATATCTTTTCTTTATAACATTTGCAAAAAATAAGGACACAAATTATCAATATTTCTCAATTTTTTCTATTTTAGCAATAATATATTTTCAAATACATCTACTATATACTTCTAATTTGATCAAAAATCATATTATAGAGAAATAGAATTAAAATCAAAAGTTTCATACCTAGGAAGTAAGTCTTGAAAAATAATATGTATATATACTTTGCATTTTTCAACGTATTGTGAACTAGATTCGCATAGTTGTAACTTTACTCGTGCTCTATAGTAATCCTCATTGTGGTAAAATTAGGCCTTACTCAACCTATCCCAAAAGTAATTTATACAATGCATGCATAATAATCTCCAAAATACTAAATTAATATGATCCCAAGTTATACAATGTTATTCTTATCATGGACTCTACGTTGATGATTATATTTAATTGTATATTTAAACAATCATTTCTTTTTTTTACTGGCTATATGGGATTGAAATAGGTCCCACCCATAATACATTGTGGCCACATAGTGGTATTACAATAACTTGAGAATTATGCATGTATCATTTGGAAATATTTGAATTCTGGTCTCTCCCTCAAAAGTCAAGGAATTTAACTGGTTGAGCTCATGCCATTTGACAATTCCAAGGAATATTTTATCATGTATTGATCTAAGAAATTTATTTTATGTTAATCCTTGTCATCAAATAGCATAAAATTTATTATATTTAAAAAATGAATTTAATCAAATTAAAATTAAATATTAAAGTGGCTATTATTTTGCTGGATAACAAGGGGTTGTACTCAGGTCCCCCACCCTTGAAAAATTACAATTCTCTTCTTTAGAGATTGAGATTTTACAAATAGATACACTTCTCATCTCAATTGAGATGATATAGCTAGAAACCTACATCATTTTACATAAAATGTCTAAATTCTTGATTTTCATTTTCTAGATCTTTTCATTTTTTTGTATGAATACAAATATTCCAAAATTCAACATCCTTCTTGACATTTTTCTATAACAGCCTTCACAATACCAAAACTTCACCTCTACTATCTATGCATTGCATCTTAGTAGAGTAATAGTTCCAAAACATTGCACTATCATAATTTGCTTTACCAAATATGGATTGCTAGTTTCCTTCTTGAAACACAAGTGCAACCACAAAAATTATAATAAATAGTTTATATGAAAACACATTAATATTATAAAATAAAGTAGATATTACCAATGAAAAAAATTAAAGTAAATCTTAATCATTATTTTATTCAGGCAATCAAAATTTTCTTGTTAGCTTCAACTAAACTTACTACTTTCTCTAACCATGGAAAAGAGAATTTAACTTCATGATCCTCAATCAAAACCTCTCTAATGGCTAACCTATCTGCACATTTGTTTCCTTCCCTTAATGTATGAGTAAACTTGATTTCTTCAAACTCTTTAGCAAGATCTTGAATTTTTGCAATTATCTCTTGTATGTTATATGGGGCCTTTGCTTTCCTCAAAATTGCATTTATTACTATGATAGAATCACCTTTCATCCATACTCTATCCCATTTCATTTATTTGTATATTTTTAACCCTTCTAAAGTTGCCCAAGCTTCAGCTTCATTATTTATCTTAAATCCACTATTGAAAGACTAATGAGATAAAATATCTCCTTTATTATTTTTAATTATTGCTCCTCCTATTGGTCCTAGATTTCCTTTAGATGCTCAACTCCACATCTGGTGGTTTCCACTTTCTATTTATTACCTTCTTTCTGCTTCTCTTGTACCCAACATCATAATTCCATTTAATAACTTGATTCCATCTATCAAGGCTCTCTGCTTCTAGATTAGGGATTGGATGAGTTAATAAGGTTGGTTTAGACTCCTCTATGGTTAAACATATTTTCCTTTTCATTACCTCTAAATTGCTTCCCTTTCCTTTAAATACTTCTATTCCTTTCTAGCCATATAGTCCAAAGTATTGTACCTTCCGATATATCCCATATTGTCTATAAAGCCTCACTTTTATAAGTGCTTTGCCATTGCTTTAACCATTCTTCAATTCTTTTATTCATCACCATGCATTTACCAAACATATTAAGAATATATTGCCATAGATTCTAAACTATTGAGCAATGTCCCAAGAGATGGTCTATGCTCTCCTCATTTTTACAAAGAATGCATTGAGAGGGGCCATGAAAACCCCTTTTCATAATGTTATCCCATAATAATATTCTTCTATGCCCTACTAGCCAAAAAAATATTTTAACTTTAGGAATGCTTGGGCTATCCCAAATATCTCTCCATATTATAGTGATATTAATATTTTGTTGGTGCTTTACATTATATCAACTTCTTGTTGTGTATTCTCCTGAGCTATTCAACTTCCAAATCAATTTATCCTTGGATCCCCTCGAAATAATCATAGTTGTTTTCTACTCAATTCTCTCCTAGCATCAATGTCGTGTATACTTGTAAAAACATATTTCCATTCCCGATCCTTGTAAAAAATATTTGAAACCCTATCACCATATTTGTCTTGAAGCAATCTCATCCAAGATTTCAAAATTGGATCTAAATTGAGTGGTTTTTTATCACACCAAGTATCCATCCAAATAGAATTTTTTTCTCCAATTCCCACCACCCATAGTAAACCTTTAATTATTATATCAATAGATTTTTTTAGACCATTCCAAAGAGCAAGAACTATTTGGTAGAGAGAATGCAATAAATATTAAACTTGGGTCATTGGGCTCAATATATTTACTTAGAAGAATTCTTACCCATTGTCTTTGACTCTCTTTATACAATCTCCATATTACTTTTCCCCTAAGAGCTAAGTTTGCATCTATAAGATCTCTTAAACCAAGACCTCCCCTAGTTTTATCATCACACACCTTGCTCCATTTCACCAAAGGAAATTTCCTTTTATCATGTAAACCTGACCATAAAAAGGATCACACAATATAGATTAAAAAATTTTCAACTAAGATGCAAGCTTACTACAATGGTAAGGGCTTTGGCCTCTCTTTGAGAGGTCCATGGTTCAAACCCCACTCAGTATGAGGGGACAAGGACCCCTCATAAAAACCTGTGTAAACTCATTGAATTTTTTAATCAAGTGGCATTAGTTCAACCAGTTATATTTCTGAAGATTTCAAGGAGATCCAGGTTCAAATATTGCTAAACGATACATTGATAATATCCAATATTTATTGTAATACCACTATGTAGTGATGATTTAATATGGGTGGAGCCCATTTTAATCCCATATAACGCATTAAAAAAATTCAACTGATTTTTTTTTTTTTTTGCATTTACATGGTGGAATCGGTAGCCGCCACGAATCTAGGCAGGTTGTCCAGCTTTTATGGCTGCCACAATATTCTGCGTTGTCCACCCCGAAAGTCGCCACACAGATATTCACATAGTCCGCCCCTATAACCACCATGCCACAATCATTTTAAACCTTTTACGCTGCTGAAAGCACTAGGAAAGGGACAAGCGTTCAGTCCGACGAGGCCCAAGATTTGAACCTTGGACCTCCGCCCCCTTATGGGGTTTGGATGAACCAATTGGTCTACACCTTGGACCTAAAATTCAACTAATTTTGTCATAGTATACAATGATATATAATATGTTGGAATGGCATGTAAGACAAACATAATTAACTACACTCTTCCTGCTAATGATAATAATATTTCTTTCCAAGTTGAAAGTTTATTATGAACTTTACTAATAACTTGATTCCATAATTCTATCCTCATTCTCCCCTCAAATAAAGGCATCCTTAGATAAATTGCTCAAAAATTTGCCTCCTCCATTTGAAGTAACCTACAACTTCTTGTTTGATATTAGCTAGAGTGTTAAGGAAGTAAATTTTGGATTTAGTCGTATTAATTATTTGCCCTGAATATCTTTCGTACTCTTTTAAAAAGTTATTCAAAGTTTTGGCCTCATTTATCCTTGCCCTTCTAAAAGGGTTGTATCATCTACAAATTGTTGATGGGTGATGTTATTGATGTTATTACTAACCTTAAGTCCACTTATAAGCCCATATTTGTAATCCTTATTTAAGTTCCTACTCAAAACTTCTACCATAATAATGAAAAAATAAGGAGATAGAGGATCTCCTTGTCTAAGGCCTCTCTTGGCTATAAAATATTCTATTACTAACCCATTGACCTGTTAGAATAATAAATTATATTCTAAGTTGTTACTAGGATAATCTGTGTGGCTAATATTAGCTCAGTTTGTTATGATCCAATGGATCAGATTGTACACCTTTGCTATTTAAGCAAGGTCTATTTCATTCAATAACATCAAGTATTTCATTATTCTATCATGGTATCAGAGCAGACTTTCCCTGCCCTATGAGCCTGAGGAGCTTTTCCTTATGGAGGGGTTTCCCTCATGGAAATCCCCCTTCTCTTTTTTTTCCCCCATTTTTTTTTTTCTAAGGGAGTATGCTCTCCATATTTTTGATGGATCAGAAACCAAATGGTTAAAAATTGGGAGGTTAATTTTTTTTAGTTTTTAGGGTTTGCAGATTTTTGGTTCATGGTTTTTTGTCACAGTTCAAGTTGCTACTATTTTTTAAAGGAGGCGCTGCAGCCATTACTCCAGGAAGTTTTTTTAGTGATGCTCACAGTAGCATTATTTGAACCGTCCTTCGCCTTTGCTCGTCCTTTTAGAGACAAGTGCTGCAGTATCGAATATGAGTTTTGTGTTTCGCGCAGGCACCAAGGATTACATAATGCCAATAATTTCAATTTTTTGTTTATCGTGAAATTATTTTTCTCTTCACGAGGCCTGGTATATTGTCTTTGCCTGGTGTTACGTGAAATTGTTTAGTTGTAGTCTATGTTTTTTTCTAGAGTGTCGTGAAGGATGTAGTTCTCGCTGCCTATGCAAGTAATGTACGCAAATAACTATGACTGATGATCTACGACCATTGCTGAACAAGGAGATGCATGGGTATCTAATTACCTCCTCAATCGAATCTTTAACTCGATGCATCGTGACCTGGAAAAATATTCTACCTTTTTTTTTGCCAATCCAAAGTGTGTAGCGTCCATTGCTTGGTAACTTGTGACATCGTATAGTCAGTGCGGGAGTCATGTTGGAAGACAAAGCCAAATGCATAGTTAGTGTTTAATGTAATAATTCTCAACATCTAATGTAGTCAACGGGTTGTTTCGATACGTGTAGATAAGTGGAGATTGAGGAGACTGTGACACCGTATGACATGATGGAGTTTTATTTTTTTGTTAGCACTATATAAGGAGTTTCATTTACTGATGGTTCAAATACTACGAAAAGATTGATAAAATCTCAGCATGGATCTCGATGTCTACCTTCCACCATCGTGGCAAGATAGGGGAGTGTCGTTGGGAGATATTAACAAAGGCAGTAGTGATCTTGTAAAATGATGCCCAGTAGGTTCAAGTGGAATGACGTGATTGAAGGCACTGAAGCAGCAGGATATTGACAAGAATTTTTCTTGATTGCGTTGTGTGCTTAGGTGCTTGTGATGCGCGATGAGGATTGAACCTCACTACGTGATGGAGATGTAGTTTGTGTGCTGCCCACACTGATTTCATCCCATGTACGCCAACATGGAGGATGATGAAGTGCGGATCACGGAGAGCCAATCCTAGATACATGGCTGCTTTTTCCTAAACTATAGTTGTTTTAGATATGATTTATTTTTTTGAGTCTGCTAAGACGTAGCAAAGGAGTACGTTGTATTTATGTTTTTTATTTGTATGTACAAGATTCTCCTATGCCATCTATACATGTGCTTTCAAAGTTGTAGGTGAACGGTGGGCTATGCTAGCAACAAATACTGTTGCATGTCTGGATCGACCACATGGATAAAAAGGAAGGGCCACATTCTAGGTGATGTAGTCTACTTCTGATATTTACAGATGGAGATGTGATGCTACAAACACTAGATGATTTTGAGATTACAAGTGGATAAAGAAGTTTGTGACTTCATGGATGTTGACAAACAACGGATCCACACATTCTGGTGGGCACAATGACACCGAGACCTATCACATTTTTTGGAACTCTGATGGAGATAGTGAACATTCCTATTAGATTTTTGTGGAATAATATTCCACCCTTTTTTTATCATGATATGCCAAAAGCAAATAAACAATTATCTACAAGTTTTATTTTTGACTGGTGCAGCATAACAATGGTCTGATCGTGGATCCCCACATTTGGGAGAATGGCACGGATGATCACGTGATTTTGAGGAGCTATAACTATTTTTTTTTGAGGAGCTGACCAGTAGCGACGAATTTCTAGCAACACACCTCCTGCTCATCGACGATAGATTATCCTCCTAATTCATTGAAAGAAGTCGAATTTACCTCAGAGATACCGAGATTCCATTTTTTTCAATAGCATGTCAGTACCTGATTTACTTGGAGTAGATAATATTATTACTGTTACGAAGGAGAGTTATGAACATTTTTGCTTTATGTTTTTGTACTATTTTCCAACCTGCTTAATGTTGTTGATGTTGGAGGGAGATCACATGTGGCATTGATTGGAGTCAGTTTGAGATATGTATGAATTTGTGCATGAGATATATTTATGACCATGATATTTTTTTGGTACCACTCACCTCTTGAAATGTAGTCATCGTGAATTAAATGATGACATTGATTATGGAGTTTATTTTATGCCATTTGACATACAGTAGAAGACACTTGTTCGAGTAATATTTTCTTCTTCGATGAATGGGATGAAACATCGAGTGATGCGACAAAGATCTTGAGGGTTCAAGTTGAAGGAGGGGAGGTAAAAAGTTATTGTCGCTACCCATAATGAAGATATTGCTCAGATTATGTTGCAGACACTAATGGAAGGCCATTTCATTGCATGTGAAGACCTATTTCAAACCGTCGATGGACATTTGAAGTCGTTGTCGCCTGGACGTCAGATCGATTCCTGTGCACGATTTAAGACATGGAAGAGATATGTTATGATTCCAGTGATTGTTGAAGAATATTTGCATTAGAAGTTCTTTGTTTGACGGGCAAAATTTTTTGAGTGCATCCAACACATAGTGCAGTCCAAGCATTGAAAGTCCTGCGTGCTATGAATTTTTTGTTTTGTTCGACACTAGTCAAGGAGTGCATGAATTGCTCATGTCATGTAATTCTATTTTTTCTATCGCATTCCATTCATGAATGCATCACCTTTTAGTCTGGTTGCCATTGAAGAGTTGACATGGAGGTGGAGTATTTTTTTGCTTTGACTGACCTTATTTTTTAAGATGCATAGGCGACGAACCACTGAAATGTCGCAGTTTGGATACTATGAGACAATCAAGTGCGAAGATCGTGCAGACATGTTTGAGTTTTTTTTCTGAGGCCCCATCTCATCCCAGACTAGTAAATCTCATGGTGGATCACTGGTTTTAGAACAGAAGATTGGATCGCTAGGTTCGATTCACACCTGTGCTCAATCTTCACCATTCCCTATTTGCTGCTAGTTTTGGAGGTAGTAGTTTTTTTTAGTTATTTTTGGTCCTCAAGATGTAATATCGGGTCATTGCCTATTGGATGCGTCATGTTAATGGAGAGCCCGTTGATTTTCTGACAACATATGGCAAGTTGTGGTGGAGGTGTTATAGTTTAGTCCAGTTCAGTTTCATTACCATGAAATTGACTAAGAGGGACACTAAAATTAAGCAACGATTTTGAGACTCCTTGAAAGACTCCAGTATAATATTGATTAAGTGTTGTAGGTTGATGTTTTTGCTGAGGAATTCGACTGACATTCTACACTTGGAGTCATTTGGAGCGCGTGAGCACCGCGAGGACCTTTGGGCACATTTATTTTGGTGGGCAGATTTATTTTTTTGACAACACGTGATTTGCTGCCATAGTCATGTTGGGCGTGTCTTTTGCTACCAAATTTTGTTGACATGCTTCGCCCTTTACCCGAGCCCGTCCTGGGTTGAAGAGTCGAACAAAAAAATGTGGAGCGCTCCAAAAAATAATATCTATGTGCGGTGTGTGGATGAAATTTGATCACTCGACGTGTGGAAGAGTAGTTTGTGTAAGAGTATCATGGGTTCTATCACCAGATTCAAGTTGGTCATGATAGCATTGGCTCGTGTGTTCTTATTGCTGAGAGATAACAAATGATGCGTATCAAAGCTGCCCGTGTTGTGTTTACCTTTGAGAATCTCTTGGGCCATAAATAAAACACTCTCTTTTGGATGGGTGGGGTATTATGGATCCATTCTTTTTAAAGGGGCCACTTTATTACTTTGCATTATAATATTAAAATTTTAGAGTAGTGGAAGGGCTCATTTAATTTAAATTCTATAATGGAGATATATTCCTTTTATTGCATGGGGGATTTTTTTTAAATTATTCTTTTTTCTTTTCCACTTGGGAAGAAAAAAAGATCTGTCATTTCTCCTGCAAAAGAATTTTGAATCAATGTTGTATTCCAATATTCCAAAATATGCCCTTAGTGAGGGAAGAATAAGGTTGTTTTTCTGCAAATAAAGGCCATTTTGACACCCGATCATAGGGGTGTTTATAGTCATCGAAAAGGTTTTTTCGAGATGGACACAATGGTGGAGTCCTTTTTTAGTTTTAAAACTATTTTCCACACCTTTTTTTACCTCCAAAACATTGTATCATGGAGTGCATTCTCGGTTGAACCCGACACTCCCAAGTATTTTGTAAGTGATCCTAGTATCTAGTCATCTCTATATCACCTAGCGGTTGTAATGACTGGTTACCCATGCATTCTGATAGGATGAGGAGGTCACCATAAGGACACATTCCATAGCTACAATGGTGCCCTTTCTTTTAGATTCCCTTGAAGTATGTTGTTTGTCTCATTTTTTAGACCTTAATATCAACCCATTGATATAGGTGGAAACCACTACTTATGCTTGTGGAGTCAATTTGGACATCCCTTGTGATTCTTGTGGTTCTTTCCACACTATCTTCACACTCTTATTTTTGTGAGACACTTTGGTTTTAGGGGATTTTCTTTAGTGATATTTTTTAGGGTTCACAGCCTTGATCTGTGTCACAAGCACCAATCTGGGAGTATGGTTTCATTCAGTTTAGCGAAGAGGCTTCTCTAATTTTTTGAGACTTCTTATGGATCCTTTGCAGGTTTCTTGATGGAATATTTTTGTAAGGGGGGTTGAGAATATTCCTTCATCCTCCATGCACATCTTCCTCCTTCTTCTTCTTTCTATTATGGCAGGTGGTTTTCTCCCTTGTGGTTTTTCATCATCTCTCCAACAAGTTTTTTATGGATATATTGTACATGAGTACCTTATCAGGCCTTGTTGTCGGGACTCATACTTGTGGATATGCCACTTGTTTTGTTTTGTTGTTTTTTCACTACCTCCTAGTATCACTTAAGGGGGGTGTTAGTATATCCTAGTACCACTTAAGAGGGGGTGTTAGAATAATAAATTATATCCTAAGTTGTTACTAGGATAATCTGTGTGGTTGAGATTAGCTCAGTTTGTTATGATCCAATGGATTAGATTGTACACCTTTGCTATTTAAGCAAGGTATGTTTCATTCAATAGCATCAAATATTTCATTATTCTATCATGACCAACACTAAATAAGAAACTATAGAGACACAAGCTTTAATTCATTTAACCCATTTCTTCTGAAAACTAAGCTTATCTAAAACTGCAAAAAGATAATCCCATTTAACCCTATCATAGGCTTTACTCATATCAAGTTTTAATATCATAGCTTTCTATTTTATTGAAGCTGCTAAATGTATAACTTCATGAGATATTATGATCCCATCCAGAATTTGTCTCAATTTCACAAATTCTCCTTGCTCTTCTGAAATGATTTTGTCTAACAATGTCTTCAATCGATTTTACATCACTTTGGAGATAATAGTATATGTCATATTACATAGGCTTATGGGTATAAAAGAATCAAACAATTTAGCATCCTTTTTTTTTGGAATTAAGGTCAGATATGTGCATTTATTTTATATAGTATGTATTTTTTTACCCTAGACTGTTCCACTGCCACCAATAAAGAATCATTCACTATATCCCAATTATGTTGGTAAAAAGCTATAGAGATCCCATTTGGACCTGGTAATTTATCCTTATTAAAAGATAAAAGAGCTAAATGAACTTCTTCTAGAGTAATAGGCTCCAAAAATTTTCTATTGTCTTCATTCGTTATAACTGAAGGTACATCTTGAAAATTTTTATCATTAAGAACTTTAGTATCCTCTATTCCTAGAATATTCTAATAAAAGTACTTTCTTTGTTTTATAATTTCACTATGATCTTCAATCCAAATCCCTTATATTGATTTAATTCTACTAATTTTAGATTTTGATCTTTGTACTATAGCCATCCTATGAAAAACTTTGTATTTTAATCTCCTTCTAGCCAACTTTATCTTGATTTTAATCTCCAAAATTTCTCTTCCTTACTCAAAATATTATGATATTCACTAAGAAACTCCCTTTCCTCTAATCTTGGATTATTATGATCACCTTTTTGAAAATTTGAAAGTTTATCTTTTAGTTATTCTTTCTTCTCAAAAATATTCCCAAAAATGTTCTTGTTCCATTCTTTTAATCTAGATGTCAATGATTTAATTTGTTTTGGAAGAGCATGCAACCCACCATTTCTTGAAGAACTCCATGTTTGTGCTATCATATCAATAAATTTAGGATGGTCTTTTCACATCTTCTCATATTAAAATATGATATATTTTTTAATTCACTTACCACCGTTTTAACTCTTATTAGCTAGTGATCTAAACCAATCATTGTTAAGGTATTAATTTTACCATAAGTTCCTTCATCTTGCCAATGATCTAGGAGTATACATCTATCTAATTTTTTTACTATTAGGTTTTGCCTCTCCTATTATTTGTCAAAGTATAGTTGTCTTCTTCAAAATTAACCTCCCATAGATTACTGTTTTCAATAAAAGCTGAGAAATCTCTCATACTTTGGGTTAATTTCATAATTCCCCTAAAATTTTCATCCAATTTGGTTATGGAATTAAAATATCCTATGATCATGAATTGGTTTTCTTGGTCTTTGCTTCTCATAAAGGCTTCAATCCCACTCTAAACTTCTAATCTACATGATTGAGTTGTAGGTCCATAAACATTTATAAGGATGAAACGAATATCTGCAAAGTAGCAAGTGACTAAAGAGACTATCCAATGCCTATTTTTATGAATGGTAACACATGAGGTTCTAGAAGGATTCCAACAAGTTAGAATTTTCCCTATTGCTCCTTCAAAATCTATAGCATCCCATTCACATCTTGCCCATACTTCTTTCATAGTTTTTTAAACTTCTTTTGTCATTTTAGTTTCCTAGATACAAAGAATATTAGGCTTATTACTTAAATAGAGGTCCTTGATACACCTATGCTTTGAGGGGGCATTAACACCCCTTATATTCCATGAGATGATAATCATGTCTCATTAGGGGCTATTGGCCCCGCTTGCGTATTATCAATATCATTTTGTTGTTTGGTAAAGAGAATTTCAACCAACTTAGTTTGTGTTCCTTTCTCTATGTTTTCTCTTGCTTGATAATTTAAGGGTTTTCCTCTTTTTGCCTTTCCTATATCAAGAGTAGGTCTTATTATTCTATTCCTCAATATTCTTTCACAATTTTGTTTTTCATCGTATTTATCCTCTCCTGGATCTACTACAAAAGCTTTTGACTTATCTTGTTGATTTTTTGTTATTTCCTTATTCATGGCAGAGGTATAACTTCTAAAACTACATTTTCTTTACCAATTATTTTATCCTGATTAGTGCATGGTAGTTCAAGAGAGTCTTCAAAATTTTATGAGACATTTCTTATGTTCATCGAGAATATTCTTCTCTAAGTCATGATCATATTGAATAGACGGTTCCTTGTTAATATGTTGAACCTATTGTACTATGTCCTCTAAGTTTTGATCTACTTTTTCTTCATAGGCTAAAGCCTCAAAATAGTTGGTATTTCTTTCAATATATTTTCTTACATGTCTCCACTGTTTATTTCTTTCATTTTTCTAGATCTATTTTTAGAAGTTGAAAACCATCTTCATCCATATCCATTTGTAAGTTTCTCTTGTGGTTTTCTACAAATGGTTTTGTTGGGCTCTTTTAAGGGCATGATCTCTCAATATGCCCCACCTCATGACATCTTCTACATATAAAATATATGTTTTCATAATCTATGGTTTGGCTCCACATCTTATCCCCATACTTAAGAATGATTGATTATGGTAAAACTTTACTTATATCAATCATGACCAATATCTGAGCATAAATAGCCAGGAATCCATCTTTCGTAGTATCTAAAATCTCAAGGAATTCCTCTATAGTGTTGCCTATTTTATTGAAGGTATCTATTTTCTAAAATTCAATGGGTAACCCAAACATCCTAACCCAGGCTAGTACTAGGGATAGATTTACATTTTAAGGTGAAAAGCCTTCATACCAAAGAGCAAGGAAGAGTTTTTCTCTTCCATAAACCAAGGACCCTCTTTTAGAATTTTTCTCTTTCTTCCATAGAACAAAAAATGGCTAGGAAGAAACCTTTGGGAAGAAAGGATAAGGTCGCTCCTTGAGACTTCTAACTCCTATCAATTCATTTTCTCAAGGTTGAAGCCCCTGGCCAATACCCATTAAATTTACCAAAAACCACCCTATCTTGGAGCAAAGAGGATCTCTCAAATGTGCACTCATTAACCTCGACCCCTAGAGATGATTCTAAAAATTTAACTATAAATTGATCCATGGAAAGGAAACTAAAACATAAAATCTATTAAAATTTATTAGAATATACAGCAAATATAATATTTGATAGAAAAATTATAATAATTTGTATTCAAAATTTCTAAGATAAAGAAGGGAAAAAAACTTAACTAAAAATTCTATATCTAGATAGAATGTCTTGCCTCACTGAAGTCCTAGCCCTTCATTTCTCTTCCCATCATCCGAACCCTAGCTAAGAAATATTTGCAATTTTGTTTTTCACGACTTGAAAAATTGTCATTGCCCTTGTTTTGGATGGTTGACTTCACAAGGTCATATCTCCCTCAATATTGCTTGGATTCCTTCATATGACCACTCATTGTAAATCTATTCAAATTTCACATAAGTTGATCCAAGAATAAGCTAAATTAGATAACCCTACATGAATATATGGCTCCTAAAATATGACATGTTTAAAAAAAATACCTAATCCTTTGCGAAGCGAGAGGTTTAATCAATATTAAATTGGTTATGATCTGAATAATATTGCCCATTAGTATAAATGAAAAAATAGACACTATTTAAATATACAAAATACAAGAGCTAATCATTTGACCCATATGAATTCAAAAAATTTCCATAGGGTTTGATTATGATTGGTTAATATATATGGTTCCCGAATATCCCACTGTAGGTCAATTCCTATTGGATTCAAGACAATACAATTTATTGTCATACCATGATGTTGTTCTTTGGAGTGCCACGATAATGTTGTTATCATATACTATGAGTGACACCCATTTCAATCCTATATAACCAATTTAAAAGAAAAACCTTCACTTTGATAGAATTTCATTCCAAAAGGAAAATAAATAAACAACAAACAAGGCCTAACATAGGCTCAAAATATGATGATGTATTCTAAACAAATAATTCTCTCTTCAAACATGAACATTTTGTGTGTGGAAGTCATAATCCCATGGTACACATCACAAGTAACAAAGTTCAAAGGCAAGTCGAAATATAGATTCAAGAGAATGATAGAATAATATACTTCAACATTAATATAAAAGTATAAAAGGATAAATTTACTTACATAAATAAGATACCCAAAGGATGGTGAACACTAAATTCCTAATGGTATACAAATAACTTACTTTTCTCAACTAGATTAAGTTGTTTATGCATTGATGATTCTTATTACATGGGAGCATATGAGACCACTCAATAGTTCTCATGTATCCACTTCATGTAGATAAAGGAGGCATATTTGCATGTTATACATATATTGGATGTATATAGTTGATAGCCTTTGTATTTGATCTTAGGCCTTCTACTCGGAGTAGAAAAGTCTCCATTTGTTAATGTCACTTAAAGGTTGCTAGAATACATAAATGAAAGGGTCAAATATTTAGAGTAAGTTTAAAATGTTACAAGTGGAAGAACTGATAAGCAACTAAAGTGAAATTAGAGGATTCTACAAAGCATTAATTAGTAGAAGCATAATGAATATTTATACAAGATTACATAAATCATGGAAAAGTGCATGTCAAGTAAATACAAGTTTAAACATGTAAACACGCATGTAGAAATTTTCCAAAATAGAAAGAAGGCAAGGAAAAATTATTAAAAAAATAATAGCATATAATAAAGTATACGACTAATTAGTTGTTGTGCCACCTAAGTAAATTGCTAAACCTATATCAACTTATTGAATGAATGATTCTTGAAAATACAAATAGATAAACAAAAGTGCTTCCATGTTTGGAAATTATCAAACAAATGATTAACTCATCAAGAGGCAAGAACATGAGAGTATGAGGAAATTGGTACACATTTATTTTATCATTTAGAGATGATAGTATCATTTGGTAAAATAATTTCTCCTTATTTGGAACTTAATATTTTTAATAAAAAGTTTTATTGATCAACACTTTTATTATGCAACTAGGTCTAATATTGATGTGAATTTGAACATATTGCAATAAAAAAATTTCTAAATAGGTTTGTTTTCACTTCACTAACAAAAAATGAAAAATTATTAATTTAATTAGCAATAAAATAAAAAGTAAATTCTTGACCTTTCACACTTTTGATGTTAACTTTGGGCTTTCATCTAGGAGACCCAAGTATGAATCACGGGGAAGGTGGTCCCTATTGTACCCCAAATTGAGAAAAGGTGTAGGCCCTTTCAAAAAACGTTGTATTTACCTTAATAAAAAAATATTAAAGAAGACTAAATACACATTGTAGTTTCTATTAGGATTATTGAGTCTGTGAAAAGTAAGACAATTAAAAATACTATGGTATATGATAAGTTCCTAAAATTATGGGTTTAGTGTGGATAATGTCTCATATGATTATCACAAAAATAAAATAATTTTGAATAAGGAATAAATACATGATTCCCTTACTATAGTAAAAAAAATAAACTCAATTTAATGGATCAAAATAAATATTAATAACAAAAAGCTCTACAATTAATTGGTCTTCCACTATCATTAATAAGATAATCCATAATATTACAAAATCCATAAAATATCCAATAAAACTATGAAAATGTTTAACCAAACATCCATTAAATCTACTGTAACCCTTTAAAAGTCCATGCAAATATTTCTTGCTACTCTAGTTGAGCAAAGAAGTCTCCTTTGACTTGTTTATGCTTTCATAAAATTCTAGCACCTATTTGATCTTGGTCGACCAATATAATGATGAATTCATTATGTAAAATATATTAAAGTTCAAGGTTAGCTATTCACGCATAACCTTGCAAAGTATATGTTTATGACATTAGATATGAACAAAGCATATTAAAGTTTAAGGTTAGCAAAGGTAATAATTTTTTTATCTCAGTTAGATTAGAAATGTTGTTCTCTTTGATTGTCTTGGCCACCAGATGTAAGTACTAGATGGTTGGGACTATCATGCCTCACATGAACCAAAACATCAAGGCAAATCCAAGAGCACAGGGGTTGGCTAAATAGGGTGCCTCTAGGACTTTTATCAAGGTTGGTTCTTTTTAATATGTGAAATTTAGAAAGGGAAAGAGAAAACAAAGATAGTAGAAAGGAAAAATATCTTAAGCTAATAGGGGGTGATGCACCAAGATGATAATAAGATTCCTCTGCATAACAGCAAAACACACGAACGCGTGAGTGTAATGCACCAACAACTCAAAGGTGAACACTTCCTCCTCTCAACATGTCAAGCATAGATTGCATATAAAGGAAATGAGATAAAAATCGATTAGTCACATCCTCCATTATATACACATACATAAAAGAAATGGGACAAAAAGAACCAAATAGTCACAACCTCAAGCATATATATATATATATATATAATGCTATAAGTGGGGGCTCGAAAGGTTACCTGCAAGACCACTCAAGATACAGGTGTTGCTATACATAATAAAATTAAGGGAAAGTTATAAAACTTGCCTATGATTTGCAAAGCTAAGCTAACTACTACTTATAGATTACAAAAGAGGAGATTCTCCCTCAAAAACTTGTGCAAAGATTTAAAAATGGCTGCTCTTTTACGTGTTATGTCACATCTTCATTCAAGTCGTTGGTTCCTTAAATATTTTTGGATTTTTGCTCATTAATGTGAAATGGTTTTGGGCCTCTAGATATGCAGTTACTACCTTTGTCAACCAGTTACCTAGGGATCCCAAAATTGAATCATGGAATATTTTGGTCAACTAACCTAATGTTGAATTCATTATGAAAGTGATTATGTAAAATATATTAAATTTCAAGGTTAGCTATCATAACATTATCTTAAAGAACCTATATTGAGTTAACTTGAATGAATTTTTAGAGGAAGTTAAGTGTAGTTGGAAATCTTGGTGTCTCGAACATTTTTTGCAGGACTACCCAAACTATCGAACTTGTTTCGGCCATATCTCACTCATCCGAACTCGGATTGAGCTGAAATTTTGAGGGTAGATGCCTGAAAAACCCTAGAACGTCTCCACCAATTTTTAGATCATTTGGAGCAACACAGATCCTAGCACATCCCTATGTGTGAACGAGATTTTTGGCAAGCGGTTGTGCGAGGGTTTCATCTAGGTTGAGTGCAAGCAGCTCTAGAGGTTGGTTTTTAGGGCCTTCGAGCCCTAGCGGCCAATATTTTTGTGGTTTATGCTCAATATTTTAGCAGGATATGTTGCAGGGGATCCAATATGGGTTAGAAATTTATCTTTCAACAGATCATGTTGTGAACTTGAGTGACAACGACTTCCAATTTGCTGCACAAAAGAAAAGTGAAAACCATACCTTTCCACGGCGTCTAGGGCAAGGATTAAAGAGATCACGAAACAAGTTTCAAGCAGTTGATCAAAAAATGGCTCAGATCTCAAGTGAATCTGGTGCTAAGGTGCACCCACAAAATAATTCTACTGTGAAAACCCCTGTCAAGGGTAAGAATTTCGAAGACTCAACCCCAAAAATGAATTTTAGGGATGCCCTCCGTGGTGGACAGCCTCAACCCAATGCTAATATTAATCTTAGGGCTTCCCATAAACCTCTAAGAATGCCTAAGATTGATCCCAGGAAAATAGAGTCAGGATGTCTTAAAGCAGTTGATGGAACTCCTATTGTTAAGCTTGATATGGGTAACATTCAGATTGGCATTGAAGATTTGGAAAAAAGAGGACTAATTTTTCGGTTCGTGGGTTTTCTTCCGAGCCTATCTGCTTTCAAAGTCTGGGCTGCAAAAAGTTGGAAAACTAAAGGTGAGTTACAAATCTCTATTTATCCAAATGGTTATTTTCTTGTTTTATTTGCTAATAATGAAGATAGAGAGAAAACTTTTCAAGGGGGTCCCTAGTTTTTTGGAAGGGCAGGGCTTTTCATGAAGCCCTGGCATACTAAATTTAAAGTCGAAGAAGAGATGCCTTCTATAGCTCCCGTGTGGGTTAGACTCTTTGGCCTCCCTATTGAATTTTGGAATCCTACTATTTTTTCTTCAATTGGAAACTCTTTAGGAACTTTTATGATGACTCGTTGATTGTACTCAAAATTTTGAACATATTATTTATGCTCGGATTTGTGTTTTAATGGATTTTGACAAACCCCTACCTAAAAATATCACATTACAATTTGGGGAAGACACTTGGGAGCAAGTAGTGGACTATGAGAACATTCCTTTTCATTGTAGAATTTGCCATGAATATGGTCATTTGGCTAGTGCTTGCCCAAATAAAATTCCTGATCAAAAGAAAGAAGATATAAACTCAGCAAGTTTCCAAATGCCTAAGAAGAAGAACACTCTAAAAAACCCAGTTATGAAGGATCAATCAAAGTCATCTGCTAATATGTTTGAAATCCTTTCCACAAATGATGTCCCAAGTGAGGAAGAGGAAATAATGGAAACAAAAATCTTAGAAACACAATTTAAATATGAAGGGAAGAACTCGGAGACAAACCAACAAATCAAAGGTTTTCAATAGAAAAAAAGGGAGAAAATTTACACAAGAAAAACAATCTTTTAAATGTCAAAACTTCAAATAATACAGGTCCCAATATAGACTCTGTTGAACCCTCTAGTAAAATTTTGGTTGTGTACGAGCATTCTTCAAGGTTAGAAGCCATCTCATATTCAATTGGAGTAAGTCAAGAAACAGGGAAAAAAAAATTGAAGATGGATTCTAATCAAAAGGCAGGTCGCAAGACCAATCAATATCATATGGTAAAAGAAGGTGAAAAGCTTGTAGAGGAAGGTAAGATTAATGCCCTTCCCAACTTTTTTAGCCCTGGTATTAATGAAGATCATCACTTGGAATATTAGAGGACTCAAAGGGAGTCTTTCAAAACAAAATGAAATTAGAAGAATGATTCAGATAAATCATCCACATCTTGTTTTCCTTCAAGAAACGAAGATGTCAATGGAGGATATGGACTCAATTGCCAAGTAAAATTTGGCCAGCTTGAAAAGTGGTTTCCCTCAGTTCCCAGGGGACTTCTGGTGGCATTGCTTGTCTTTGGGACCCAAAAGAGGTAGTTATTCACCATATGGTTGGCAGTTGGGGTCTGTTGGCTATAGCTATTCAAAGTAGACATTCCAACCAAATTATGCTCTACATTACTGTTTATGCTCCAACTACTTTGGAGGAAAAAAAAAGACAAGTGGAAGGATATAACTCATATTATCTCTCATTTTCCTGAAGCTTGGATCTTGATCGGAGGAGATTTCAATACCATCCTCTCTCTGGATGAGAAAATGGGGGGAAATAGAAATTTGGACAAAAGCACTGACCTCATGAGCGAATATATTGCAAACCTCCATCTTGTGGACATCCAACCAGATAATGGCCTTATGACTTGGTCTAATAGAAGGCAAGGCTTAGCTTGTATAATGGAGAGATTGGATAGGTTTTTGCTCTCTGAAAATTTCTTAATCCATGGTCACATTCCTAAAGTGAAGACTCTTAACAATGTTGGTTCGGATCACTCGCCAACCATGGTGGAAATGTGGAAAACCAATGTGAGTTTCTCTCCTTTTTGTTTTCAATTAATGTGGCTCAGAGACAATTCCTTTAGACCTCATGTGCAACAATGGTGGAAGGAAGGTAAGCCTAGGTATGGGACTAAGATGTTCTATTTTTCCAAAATATTGCAATACATTAAATCCAAAATCAAGACTTGGAACTGGAAGGAGTTTGGGGATGTTCATAAAAAAAACATGAAGTTATTGCTCAACTTGAAAATTTGAATAAGAAAATCCATTTAGATGGCCTCACAGAGAATAGAAGTGCAGATGAAATTAAACTCACAACTCAGTTAGAGGAATGGGGAAAAAGAGAAGAACTCTTATGGAAGCAAAAATCTAGAATTCAATGGCTCAAAGAAGGAGATCGAAACACAAATTTCTTCCACAAATCTCTTCTAGCTCGAAGATCTCACAACTTTATTTCTTCCCTGAAATCAGATTCTGGAGATGTTGTCTATACTTGGGATGGCATGAACTCTATTGTTGTCGATTACTTTTCCAATATTTTTGTTGCTACTCCTCTTGACTCAGCTTCTCAACAAAATGTTCTTCAAGCAATCCCTTCTCTTATCACTTCTGAGGAGAACTCTATTTTGACTCGCTCCTGTTACTATCAATGAGCTTCAACAGGTAGTTTTTAAAATGCAAAAAGGGAAAACCCCAGGTCCTGATGGTTTTCCCATTGAGTTCTACCAAGAGTTCTGGGATATCCTTCATGCTGATTTATTAGAGGTGGTGGAAGAAGCCAGGAAAGCCAAAGAAATTTTGAAGGTTATCAATAAAACTTATATTACTCTTGTTCCAAAAGCTCAAGAGGTTGATCATATCTCAACTTTTAGACCTATTGCTTTATGTAATGTTCTTCTCAAAATCATTACTAAGATCATGGCAGAAAGGTTGAAGCCTCTTTTGCATAAGATTATTTCCCCTGAACAAGGGGGTTATGTGGAAGGGCATCAAATAGTAGATGAGATAGTTCTTGCTCAGGAAGCCATCCATTCCATGGATATGCAAAAATCTCCTTCCATGTTCATTCGGTTAGACTTATCCAAAGCTTATGATAGAGTGGATTGGCACTTCCTTATCAAAGTTTTGAGGCAATTTGGTTTCTCTAAGGATTGGATGGATTGGATTATGGGATGTATCTCTTCAGTTTCCTACTTAGTTCTTATCAATGGTAGGCCTTCTCAATCATTCCCAGCTTCTAGAGGTATTAGGCAAGGTGACCCACTATCCCCTTATTTATTCATCATTCTTGTTGAATGCTTGGGTAGGACTATAACCAAAAAGAGGGAAAACAAAACCCTTGAGGGAGTTACCATTGCTCATGGAGCTAGACCTATCTCTCATCTTCAATTTGTTGATGACTCTACTCTTTTAGGTAAAGCTACAGTTAAGGAAGCTTCTAATATTAAGCAAATCATTAGCTATTTTTCTAAGGCTACTAGGCAGTTGATCAATGAAGATAAATCTAAAGTTATTTTCTTTCACTGCTCTTCCAGATAGGAATCCATGGTCTTGGATAAATTAAGATATAAGAAGACCTCCCTTTCGATCACTTATTTAGGTATTCCCATCAATATTCAAAGGCAAAAAAAAATATTGGAATTGGTTGTTGGACAAAGTCAAGAAGAAAATTGGAAAGTGGACCAACAGGTGGCTTTCTTCTAGGGGTAGAATCACCTTGGTAAAATTAGTCCTTCAAGCTATTCCTATTTATGTTTCTTTCATGTTGAATATCCCAAAGGTTGTTCTTCGAGAACTGGATCAAATCAGTCATCGATTCCTTTGGAGTGGTACTAAGGAGAAAAGAAAATGGGCCTTGGTGAAATGGGACACTTTATGTCTTCCTAAGAATGAAGGGGGGTTAGGATTCCGGTCTTCTATTAATAACAACAAAGCTTTAGCTGCTAAATTATATTGGAGGATGTTGCATAACCCCAATGCTCTTTGGGCCAATAATCTCCGTGCTAAATATGCTGAGAACAAAAGTCCTGAAGACCTTGTTCGCTATCAACTTCCTACCAAAGGTTCTCCCATTTTAGCAGTTCTTAAGACTGGTGAGGATTTGATAAAGAAAAATTTATTTTGGATCATTCATAATGGTCAATAGGAAAAATTTGGATAGATTCTTGGGATGGTCACAAGCCTTTGATAACCTAGTTTCCCGATTGGAGGCCTTGGATGGAGGAGCTTCACCGAGCTAACTGGATAAAGGTGGCTAATTACTGTCGGTACCATACTGGTAATTCAAAGGTTGGTAGATATTGGATCCCTATTGAGGATCGGCCTATTCAAATCCTAGAAAGGCAAAGACAAGATATCCAAGGCATCCTTCATATGAGATCTCTCTCTTGGTCCCATGAAAAATATTGTTTTGGATGGAACAACACTACTAAGGGTGAGTATTCAGTTGCTCAAGGTTATTTGACCTTATGCCATAATAATCCCAACCAATCTTCTGACATATTTTCTCAGTTGTGGGCTCAAAAGCTCTGGCCTAAGGTGAGGTTCTTTACTTGGCTTTTATTGCATCGTAGGGTGCTTACCGGTGAGCAACTTATGAAGCATGGTTTTCATGGCCCTTTTAGATGTGAAATGTGTGGAGAGAATGTAGAAACTCTCAGCCATATTTTTATTGAGTGTACTTTAGCCTCTGAGCTATGGAGGAGAATGGCCACTTTACTTGGCTTACAAGTGGTCCAATTTTTTTACTTTTGAACAACTTTGGAGGGATTGGCCTAAACAAGAGGGTGTTGATCATTTTATTAGGCAGTTAGTTTGGATGGGTTCTACCATTCTTCTTTGGAATATCTGGAATGAAAGGAACAATCAAATTTTTAATCAAGATAGGAAGGATATTCACTATATTTGGCAAAATACCATAGCCAACTTAGTTGAATCAGTCCATCAACTCCTTAATCACCCCCAAAACTCCCACCAAATATGGGATCAAGTGATGCAAATATTGAAGATTAAATCTTCTAAGGGCAACCAACTTAAAGGGAATGTGAGTATTTGTAAGATGGATAGGACAAGAAATTGGCAACCTCCTCCTAAGGATTTTGGAAAATTCAATACTGATGGAGCCTCTAGAGGGAACCCTGGAAAAGCTAGTGCGGGAGGAATTGGTAGACTTTCAGATGGCTCCCTGGTTTTTACTTTTGCTGAGAATTTGGGTATTCTTTCCAATAACCTTGTTGAGGGGTATGGTATCCTTAGAGGCCTTCAAGAGGCTACTAAGGTTGGATGGGAAAAGGTGTTAGTTGAGTCTGACTCTCAACTCATGATTAATATTTTGAAGACTCCTTCTAAGAATCATAAGGTTGATTGGAGAATAAAAAGAATTATTGAGAAGATTCAATTAATCCAGATGGGATTTTTGAAAGTTGATTACAATCATGTGGTCATAGATCAAAACAAGAGTGTTGATGCTTTAGCTAATTGGGCTTTGGACAAAGGTGATCTTACTTGTTATGGCCACCCTCCTAGATGGTGGGCTTCACAAATAAGGGAAGCTCTTCTTTCTATCATTTCTTTGGATGGCTCCAGTTCTGAAGGTACCTAGTTTCTTCTTGCTTTATTTTTGCTTCTCTTTGGTTCGATCAGGGTATTTTAGTTCCCTAGCTCAAACTATTCTTTCTTTTGTTTCCTCTGTTGATTCTTGCCTTAAAAGTCTTCTGGTCTAGAAAGGTCATTGTTATGTTCAATTTTTTTATTTTTTCTTTTTTTGTTTAGTTTTTTAAGGTGTGTGTTTTTTTGTTTTGTTTTGTTTTTGTGTTCTTTGTGTTGTTTTTTGTTGTTCTTGTGTTTTTGTTGTTTTGTGTTTTTTTGTGTTTTTTGTTATTGTTCTTGTTCTTGTGTTTCTGTATGTTTGTGTTAATTCGTGTTTTTATGTGTGAGTGTTTTCTATGTTTTTTGTTTTTGTTTATTGTCTGTTGTTGGTTGTTTTTTTATTTTTATTTTTATTTTATTTTTTTAATTTTTTAGGTTTTGGTTGTGTTTATTTTTCATGTTTTTTTTTGTTGTCTTTGTAGTGTTCTGTTGTTTTTGTCATGTTTGTGTTTTGTTATGTTGTTCTTGTGTTTTTTCTATGTGGTTCGTGTTGTGGTTTTTTTTTTTATCTTTTTGTGTGTGTGTTTGGTTGTGCTTTTCTTTTTGACACACTCAAGGAGCATGTTTTTTATTTTATTTTATTATTTTTATTGTTATTTATTTATTTATTTTTTAAAATATTTTTGTGTGTTTGTTTGCTCCTTGAGTATGTCAAAGGTGGTAGGCCAGGTTCGAGTCCTAGGCGATTTTTGTGGAATGGATACCCCTGCCTCCTTGGGTCTTACCCGAAAGTGGCATCCCTTCTGGGATGTTTTCCACACAAAAAAAGAAATTTTGGTGTCCCTCTCATAATGCTCAAGACAGATGGAAGATCAAAATTTCTAGGCTAAAATTTGAACTTAGAAGTTGAATTAAATTGAATCATAATACTGATAAATCTAAACAACTCCTTCTTAGATTGGGAGAAATAGAAAAGCTTTCAGAACTAGCATGACATAGTGAAACACTAAAATCTAAGAGATATTCCATTCTCTCCTAGCTTCATGTGAAAACTATACAAGAAGAATAATTTTGGAGACTCAAATCCTGCATGACTTGGCTACAGGAAGGAGACTCCAACACCAGGTTCTTTCACCTTAAGGCTCGTCAAAGATATCAAGAGAATATGATTCAAGAAATCCAATTGGAAAATGATGACAAGGACTCTAATTTTTCAAAAATAAAAAAAGTTGTATAGCCACTATGAATCCCTTTATCAAAAATCACATGGAAAACATGTTGATAAGGTTGTGTTGCTATAAAATATTCCTAAGGTAATAATCAAGGAAATAAAAAATTATCTTTTACAGACAGTCACTTAGGAAGAACTATGAAGGATAAATCTCCTTGTCGGGATGTACCTTTTACCACAAATTCTTTGATCTAGTAGTTGCATATCTTCTTCAAATAATCAAGGATACTCTTAAAAATGTAAGTTGATTGGTGCTATTAAGTCTACCTTTTTTTATTTAATTCCAAATAAAAAGAATACCTCAACCTTCAATTGATTTAGGTCTATTTCTTTGTGTAATGCTTCATATAAATTTATGACCAAAATCATAGCCACTAGAATAAAAAGCATCTAGATAAAATTATCTCTAATGAGAAAGGAAGTTTCATCCCTAACAAGCAATTCTATGTCAACATTATGATTGTTGTTGAGGCCTTACATACCTACAATTTAGAATTAAAAAAATAATAATCTTAGTTAAACTTGACATGGCCAATACCTTTGATAGAGTGGATCTAGATTTTTTAGCTCAGGTGCCTAGTTCTTTTGGATTTTCTATCTCTTTCCAAGTGGATTTTTGGTTGCATCAAAGACCCATGGGTTGCTCCTATTATCAATGGCTCTCTAACTAGATTCTTTAGAGCTTTTAGATATTTACGCCAAGGCTGCCCCTTATCTCCTTATCTTTATATTATTTTAGCTAAAGCTTTGGGCATATCTATGTTTGCTAAAATAAGGGCTAACAAAATGACTAGATTTAAGATAGTTATTGGGGTTAAGGAGATTACTCATGCACAATTTATTGATGATACTATAATGATGGGGGAAGCCTCTAAGTTGAATGTCCAAAGGATTAAAGGATTCATAGACCGCTTTCTAAATGTCTTTGGAGTTGTTATTAATGTCAAAAAATGCAAGTTTTACACTATCAAAACTTCCCTAGCTGAAAGTAGAAGCTTTGCTCAAATTCTTCAATTTGCTCATGGTGGAATTGGCCTCTTTAAATATTTAGGGGTGCTTATGAGTTTCAAGATAAAGAGTTCTAATTGTTGGTCTAATTTGATGGAAAATATTGACAGGAGAATATTAACTTATAGCAATGGGTGGCTTAGTCTTGTTGGCAGACTAGTTTTGATTAAATTTGTCATTGCAAGCTTGCCTATCTACAACTTATGATTTATCATGATCCTATCTTGATTATCTAAGATCTTGAAAAAAAAATTAGAAACTTTCTTTGGCAAGGAGGAATGCAATATCACAAGAAGAAATTGCATCTTGTAAACTGGAGTAAAGTGAGAAAAGGAAAATGTCAAGGGAGCTTGGGTATCAGATCTTCTTTAAGTACGAGCAATGCTTTTGAGGACAAACTTGTCTAGAACTTAGTGAACCCTCCAATGGATATTTGGAAGCAAGTTCTTATTCACAGGTATGGTGAAGGCAATCATGGCATTCTATTACTCAAAGGTATCCATAAAAAACCAGACATCTCTAAAATTTGGGCATTGATTGTTAAATTGGACTAAATCATTAAGGACATTTCTTGGTTCCTGGGAAATGGTAATTGTAGACACAGAAAATTGACCCACTAAGGTGAGTATTTTACCTAGATCCCTTGGTTTTTCTTTGTAAAAGGAGGGTCATATTTGAGCCAAAATTTCCCTTAACAAATCTTCTTCTTTCCCCTTGAATCTTATACCGTTGGATCGGGCTCAAAAAGAGCTTTCCAACAGTATATTATTTATCCCATTCTAACATTGTTTGGTCATCCAATGTGCAGAAAACCTACACATGGGTCTAGCCTTTATGAGGCACATTTTTGCCTAGCTAGGGTTTTTCCCTAGGAAACCCTAATTCTTTAAATTTGATCTTTTGAGGTCGACTTTTCTTTGTTTTTCTTGCCCATTTCCTCTTTCAAATCCACTATAAAAGGAGGGTTTAAAGTCTTATTTTTCACCAAGCAAGTTCATTCTTAACCAAGCAATTTTAAGAAGTTCTCACGCAAGTTCTTTTCTCTAGTGATTTTGAAGTGCTCTCTAAGTGATTTGTTTTCTCTTCTACAAGCAAGCTAACTCGCAAGTATGAAATATAGTCTGTTGAAGCTCTATTTTTTGTTGCATTGGATTATGTGTTGTTGCCTTTGGTGGACAAGTGTTGAAGCCCTAAGGAGAGATTTGCTACTTAGAGATCTTCACCCTTTTGCCTGTTTTTTCTCTATCTACTGGGTTGTTTTTGCTTATCTGTATTTGCATATTCATTTATTACTGTTGCGCATTATTAATTTACATATTCTGGAGTTTTATTTTTGCTTTTATGAAATCATGATCCATAATCTTGAGGTACAATTTCGCAGGTCTGCAAAATTGTAGTCGCTCCGTGAGGAGTGTGATTTCGCATAGTTCAAGTTTGGGGGCAACCTGCTACCCCCAAACCCTAGATCTGGGTTTTATACTACATGTTGATCATATTTGTGAATTTTATACTTTGTTTTATCATTTTGTTCTGTTGCATTTCATTGTGCTTGTTCATCTTCCAAAGGTCAACTTTCACTTATGTTTTCAAAGGTCAGCTAAAAGGACCTAAGGAGCTTGACTATTGTGCCTCCAAGCATTGCTATACAATGGCCTAAGCATGCCCCTAATGCTAATCACATTTTTCAAGTGTTTGCCAAGTTATTTTGCAGGAACAAAAATTATTGGATATTGCTAGATAAAAGATAAAAAGCTTGAATCAACCACCGTATAAGATAAGTGCCCTAGTTAGTATTTAGGTTGTTTGTTGAATGTTTATTATTTCTATTAAAACCCTAGATCATAAATAAAAAGAAAAATATTTAATTAATTTTATAGGCATTGAAAGGATAAAAGCATATAGTGTGCATTTAGGGTTTAACCTTGTTTGTGCATTTTCTCTTGAACCCTTGCTCAAAGATTTTACTTTGCAACCCTAGGTTAGAAATAATTTAATTAAAGAATCATTCTAGGATTAGCTCTTGTATTTTTGTATTTTGTGCATTCTTGCATTGTTTCTTCATTTTCATAGCTTAGTTCTAGAAAGGCCAAACATAGGTGATTTTCTTACAACTGAACACCCAAACATATTCTACCCTAGACTTGGAACGATTCCTTAAATCGTTCCTAGTGAACCCCTCCTCCCTTTTACACCGAGGTGTAGAGAACATCATACCCCTATGGTCACCTTGGCTTCCTTGCAGATCCAGTCGAGAATCATACGTGGTAGGGCAGTTTTCCCCCTCTATAGTAATAGTATCAAGTGTTGGATGATTATATTCTTGGTAACAAACCCTTAATTTATTCCATTTATAAGGAGTTTTTTTAGTTCATAAGTCGGCTTGGAATAGATAATTTTTCCCATCTCATCACTTGGGAAGCAAATCATCCAAAATGGATTCAACTTCATGGGTTGGATGTGGAACAACAAAGGGAGTGGTCTCAGGTCCAAAAGCAATTCACTGGCATTCTTCCCATAGACCTAGACAATGAAGACTACTTTATTTAGGGCAAAATTAATTGTTCATGCAACTATTTAGTCAAGGTTGGTGCATATCTCCAAATAAGTGAGCCTTTGAACAAAAAAATGAATCACATTTGGGATCAAAATATCACCTTAGAAATAAAAGTTTTTTAGTGGATAGTTCAACAAAACAAAATTCTAACTGGAGAAAATCTCTCTAAAAAAGGTATTTTTGGCTCCTATATTTGTTCTAGATGCTTTAAAGACTATGAAACTCAAGCCCATCTATCTTTTAAATGGGAGGGAGCTACTACTATTTGGATCTCGTTTGCCATCAGCTTTAGAGTCTGCATTAAAAGCAGATTAAATCTTGAGTCTTGTACTAAAAGCTAAACAAAGAGTACCTCAACTCCTTTCAAGGTAAGCCTCTCATAAAAAAAAATCGGTCTTCAATTCCTTATTATCGCATGTGGTATATATAGATGGACAAGAATTGTAGAATATTTGAAGGAAAATCAATTCACGGGACAATTTTGATACACAAGATAAATCATGTTATCATGGGAATTGCTAGAGCCCACTTTAAATCTAAGCAATAATATAGTGCTCTTTCTAGAGTTGAGTTACACAACCTCAAAAATTGGAATCTTCAAGATCTAATTAGCACTTCTATTACCAACAGTGTAACTCATCAACTATATTTTAGTTTTCCAACTCTCTTCTTTGATGGGGCTTTGAAGTCTAACCCTAGAATAGCTGCTGGTAGAGGAGTTTTATGGTCAACACCACACTCTAGGATTCTTGAATTTTGCCTAAATTTAGAACAAACCATCAATAATGTAGTTGTGTTGACAGGCTGCAAATTTGATCCAACTCCGGTGCCAAGATAAAATGTCAAAACCCTTTAAGTTTGTGGGGACTCTAAGGTGATCATATAGTTTTTTCCTGGCAAATAGGAGGTCAAGTCTATTTTGCTTTGGCTATTGCTGAAACAAGTCTATAAGACTTCGGGAAGATTTGAAGAGATCAATTGGCATGGCATTCCTACGAAGTGAAACTATTTGGCAGATAAAAAGGTTAATGAAGACTTTCGTTTGTATCCTTTTTCAACTCGCATAAAAAATTTTAAAACCAAGAATTATGAGAACTTAAGAGATGATCATGTAGACTAAGCATATTGGTTTTGTTTGTTTGGAGATTCTTGTGGCTCAAAGACTCCTTTGTTGTGGTTATTCTGAATATGTTAAAGAAGAGATTTTGTTTTTTATAGGCATTCTTATGCTTTTATTAAAAAGAGATTTTGTTTTTTATAGGCATTTTTATGCTTTTACAGGCATTCTTACGCTTCCGATCTTTCTTCTGACTATAAGGACAAATTAAGCTTCATAAGTACCTAGGAGCAAAAGAAGAGATTTTGTGAGATTCTAGGTCTGACATCTTTGGTTTGCCTACCTAACCAACTTATAATCATTTTACTATATTAAATAATATAAAAGTATAGTTCTACAATATTAAATAATATAAAAAAATTATTTAAAAAATAAAACCCTTTTATCTTAAAATTTTATCTTCTACAATATAAAAATAATTATGTTAGAAGGTAGAAATAACATGGTTATAGAAACATAATTAATAAACAACCAAACCTATATGCACACATTATCTTAAATGGTTTTTCATTCATACTAAAAACCGAGAAATATTAATTAGTCTAGGGAAACAATCAAGGAGCCAAATACTACAAACAAAAATCTTTTAAAAAAGAAAAATAGAATTCAATCCGAATATGGTCAATTTAGAATTTGTACTGGGGAGGGGTGCGCCAGGCTAGTGCTGTAGTGCAACGCAGAAGCGACGCGTGAGGGCCCTGGTAGCAAGCTACCGGGTGGGCCCTCCCCCTAAAAAAATTCATTTAATATCGTGTGGCTCTATGAGCCACGTATCAGATATTAAACTGATAAGAACAGATACTACACTTGATCTTAGCCAAAAGGCCGAGAAAGGTATGCTTCTCCACTTCTCATCCCTGCCTATTTCAACTACTTTTCGCCGACTTACTTCTCTACACCCTGCATGTGGGATATCCACATAAATGCAAATGCAAACGCAAAACTCAACTCAACTAAACTCGCCCAAATCACAACATAATAATTGAGCTGATGTGAACTGAACCGAACTGAACGTAAAGCCACAAGTCATAAAACGGTGTCAAAATGAAACTAGTTCAATCAAGAGAGCCAATGGCGATCAAATCAGGATGAATATCTGGAAAAAGGAATTCAGACCAAAGCATATATGGTGTGGCTGCTGGGATTCGAGCCCAGGCCTCCACGGCCACCTATATGTAATTTGGCAGATCTTAAAATATAACAAATAAAATTGGTAGCTATCGATTAACCATCGCCATTTTTCAATTCCATTTCTATTTCTATTCGAATTTGAATGTAATTGACGTTATTTTGTGTCTTAGCCAAACGATTTCGGTTTGGAGTTTGAATTTAAATTTTTAGATGAGAATTAAAGATTTAAATATTTTTCAATGAGAATTAAAGATTTAAATATTTTCCAATGAGAATTAAAGATTTATCATAATTAAACTTCAGTTTTTTTTAAAAAACTTATAAATACATTATTCCACAAAACAAAATATTAGGTAAAACAAATTTTTTTATAAAATACTATAGTCAAATTTTGAACTTTAAGTTTGAGGACATTATTATCAACAAAAACAAAAACACTAGCAACAGGCAATTATATGTACATTTGAATTGACTCTGACCGTTTCTATACCCACATAAAGACGAAAACGGAGGCCTTTACTCATCGACCTATATATTCATGATGTAATTTCGGTTGCAAGGGGATCACTTGGGCCTATTAGCTCAGCTGGTTAGAGCGTCGTGCTAATAACGCGAAGGTCGCAGGTTCAAGACCTGCATGGGCCAATTGTTATAGGTTTTTTTATTATTTTTATTTTTTTATATACATCATCGGTTTTTTTAATATTTTTATTTTTTAATTATCAACATTTTTTGGATCGTGTCTCATCATCTATAATAAACAAGTGACGTCTTTGCTGGTGGCTTGTGGGTCTCGTCACCCATAATACAAAATCGCAAGTCTCATCACCGATAATACAAGTGGCATTTTTGCTAGTGGACAAGTGGTTATTATTTCTATTTTTCTATATACATCATTGATTTTTTTATTATTTTCATTTTTTTATTATCAATATTTTTTATATACATTTGTCTTGGATTGTGTCTCATCACCTATAATAAACAAGTGACGTCCTTGTTGGTGGCTTGTGGGTCTCGTCACCCATAATACAAAATCGCAAGTCTCATCACTGACAACACAAGTGGCATCTTTGCTAGTGGACAAGTGGTGTCCTTGCTAGTGGACGTTCAACAAATTTTGAAATGAGCCATCTTTGTCAAATCATAATTATATTTGAGTATTCAACAACTTAATAATTATATCTTTTAACAAGATTAGAATTTAGTGAGAGCTCCTAACATTTGATCTCTTAAGGTTCACTTATAAAATTGAAATCTTAATTTATGACATGAAACTAATTACTACCAATCATTTCTTTTAAACCCATAAACTCCTTTTTGTTGGGCTTTTATTGTCTAAGTTTTTAGAGTTATTTTTCTTTATTTTACACTTCTTTGAATACATATCCACGATCTGTTTAGAAATTCTTAGGTTGGAAAGTTTGTGTTCAGATTGAATTGAAATTGGATTGACATTGTGAGTACAATGAAAGCAAGTCAATGCTATTGTGTTATTTTCTAAAAATTAGATCAGTATATTTTTTAAAATTTAATATTCTCAAAAAGTTTGGTTTTGATCAAGGTTGGTGTGAAAGTATTACATGTTGTTATACCACTCCAAAATATTCTTATTTGAACAATGGATCCCCTATGTACCAAAATTATACATAATATACTTTTTTAATCTACTAAATTTTAAAAAAGATATGGTGTGATTTGGACTTACATTGAATAAGTTATTCCCAAAAATCACCTACAGTTCTAGACTATTTTGTGTTGAGTTTAGGGGTCATCTAGACTATTTTATGTTGAGTTTGGGGTCATCTAGATAAATTTTGACCTAAAAATGCTTGGAGACATCCTTCTTGCTATTAAAAATGTCCCTAAAAAAATCCTTGTTTTAACATCTTTTATGGGAGTTATTGTGAATGTAAAAACATTGGGCACTATTGACATTTTTGTTTTATAATTTGAGTTTGATTGATTCACTATGGCTCATATAATTCTATAATGAGAGGATTTTGGTCCTTCAAAAGCTTCACTTATTAAGCAAGCAAGGAAAGTATTCCCCTACTTTATTCTTATGGTTCCATTTTACCTATCCAACTTGTTAACCCTTCCTCCCAATCAACCAAAACTCTTTGTCTCCTTGGTAGTGGAGCAACTCTATCTCCATAAGACTATATATTCTTCAAATTGAGTCTATCTACTTGGTGTTATATCTTCAATGTACAGTATTGCTTGATAGCCTTTCTCCTCTTCCAACGCGAAGGGATTAAACAATTTCAAGTTCTCTACATTGACAAGGTTATATTTTTGCATGTAAGGAGGCAAGTCCAATATGAATGCATTATAATTGACCTAATATAAAATGTGAACTAGCCCATACTTGGTTGATTTAAGCTTATTTTCTTTACCTTAAAATTATTTCTTGCTAAGATACAACCACACCATGTCCCCTTAATAAAAATTATGGTATTTTCTATGCTTGTCATGGCCAAATTTATATCTTGCTTATGATTACTCTAAATTTACTCATTGGTGTACCAATCAATTTTCTTCTAAGAACTTACTAACCCAATTAACTTCTTTGTTTTTTTATCCCCTTTATCCACTTGCATATGTAATATTTGAATCAAATGGAAAATATGGCAAATACTCATAACATGTTTCAAATAGTGGCATGTTTGTGGTAGTGTGAATGACCCTATTGCATGCATGTTGAATGTAAACGAAACATGTATACGATGACTTCAAACTCCTTATGTTGCATCCTCTCAATAAATGGATTGGATTTTGGTTTACTACTTTTATTTTTCCATCAATTTTGTGGATGGAGTGCAATATTAAGTTTTGTATCCATATTTTCTAATTATGTTGTCTAAAAACATCATAAAACCTTGTGTCTCTATCTAAAACAATGGATTTTGATAGTCCAAATGGACACATACCTAAAAAAAGAATTTGTGAATTGCTTCTTAACTTGAGATGTTTTGCTTACATGGAATTAATATGAATAGTTTTCTAAACAAATATACTAGCACATACAAATAATGATGCTTGCTTATTTTCATCGGTAAAATCCCAAGAAAATTAATGGAAATATATTCCAATGGCCTTGTTAAAATTTATAAAGGTATGTCCATCCCCAACTTGCAATTGTTTGGTTTACTAGTTGAAAATAACGCAGATCCTCTAACATACCTTGCAACATCCTCAACATATTAGGCCAATATGTATACCTTTGAAGGTGTGCAACTATCTTTCATACACCAAAGTGATCAACAATCAAAGGTGTATGCACTTCTCTCATCAATTGCAACCTAAGAGGTTGTTCTAGAATGCAAATCCTATCCAAATTGTAGAGCATCCCTTCCTCTAAATGTGAATTGCCCCATTTCTTTTTTTGCTTGCATTAGTGTTGCAAGTGTTGATATACTTCTTTGAAATTTGTATCATGTTCATATTGTCTTACCAACTCCTCATATACAAAGAGTTGAAGGCTCATAAAAGTGACTAAAATTGATCTTTTGTCTTGGTGACCTTGACAATATATCTACCATGTTATTAGAGGTTTCCTTGTATTTCATGACACGATGAAATTATTGTAAGAACACCACTCATTTCTAATACCTTGTTTATTACCCAGGTGTTGTAGGTGAGTTGGAGAGGAGAGGGCAATCCTCCAAGGGAGGTCCCGGGTTCGAATCTCCACCCTACCAAAAAGTTGAATTGGGCACCCAAAATCCAATTGATAATGCTGGTGTGGTCAGGGCCGGACGCGACTCCTGGGTGACTTTGACGATGTAGAACCCCCTGGTCGTGGTCTCTCTGACCAAGGCGGCCTTGCAAGGGATTTTTCGCTTTAAAAAAATACCTTGTTTATTGTAGTTTACTTTATATTTAGAGATATTAGAGAGGCTAATGATCAGTATGCATAATTATTTCCTTCCTCCTCATGTAATGTTTTCATTCTTAGTGGCTTACACCAATGTAAATAAATATTTGTTATATGTGGAATAATTTAGAACAACCCTACTGAAAAGTTTTGAATGAAAGAATATCGATCATCCTCCTTGTAGCATGGATCCTATGGCATGTCATAATGCATCTATGTAAATCTCAAAAGGTTGTTGTTGATTGAATAAGGATAGCATTGATGGATAGATGTTTTTATATTTTAGTATTTAAATGCTTATTGTTGTACCTTCTCCCATGTGAATACCTTACTCTTAGACAAGATAGCATGGAAAGGAGTTGCTATTTTAGAGAAAAATAGTATGAATTTTCATAAGTATTGGGTTACACCAACAAAGTTCCTTACAATGGTGGGTTGTGATCACCCCATAATGGCTTTTATATTTGTTAGGTCTATGTTAAGTTTACCTCTACCTACTAAATATCCTAATTATACAAAGATTTACTTTGTAAATTCATATTTCTTTAAGTTGAATTTTAGTTGATTTTCTTCAAGGCATCGATTTTTTGTTGTAAATGGATTAGATAGTCTTCCCAATTATCACTATAACTAGGAAATATAAATATCAAGATATAAAATTATAAAAGAATCAATGAAAGGGAAACACAAATATATATGTTACCCTCATAAATTTTGTTGTTGTATTGCATAGACCAAATTGAAGCACTAGATATTCATGAAGTCCTTGTCTTGTCATGAATGTTGTCTTATAATTGTCTTTCCCCTTCATTTAAATTTGATGATATCCAATTTTGAGATCAAGCTTGATAAAAATTTTGCTTTCTAGAGTTGATCAAATAGATCACCTATAGCTAGAAGAGAATAGGGGTTCTTGATTGTAATATTACTAATGGATCTATAATCAACACACTTTCTCCATGTGTTATCTTTTTTATTATAAGTGCTATTAGAGAGCTATATGAGGAATTGCTTGGTTTTATAACTTCTTGATCCAAAAGTGATTGGATTTACCTTTTCACTTTCTCATTCTTCATAATGAATTGCTAGTATATACCAAGGTTATAATAGACAATTAGGTTGTAATTGAATTTCATGTTCCACATCCTTCCTAGAGGGTGTGCCCTTTGGCTTTTCAACCACTACTTGGAATACTTGCAAGATTACCTATAATTGTTGTATTTATTTTGGAGTACACTCAACTAGAAACATTCGACCTCTGACTACTTATCTTCTTACTTTACCCATAGAAAGAGCATAACAAATATTTTTACTTGTATTTAGCAATCTCTTTGCTTGTTTAGTTTAAATCAAAGGGATATTTTGTATCTCTTTTATATTCATGAAAAATCTTTATAAGATAGTATTTTTTTTACCTTAACATGAACCAAACATATTTATTCCCTAAGTAACGTCTACCAAATACCACCTCAAATAGATTGTATAAAACTTCATCAACAAACTTGGAGGAGACTACAAATTTTACCCTACATTGTTTGGCTACCTTCTTATCTACATCCTTATACAACCATCCAATGGGTATGGATGTGGATGCTTCATGATTTTGTAGTCCTAATTTTCTTATTTCTTCTTTAAAAATTAAAGTTTTGTGTAAATCATAATCTATGAGGGCATCCACATTGTTTTTTTTTAATGTACTTTTAATATGAATTGCCTCTCTCTTTCCTCTTAGAGTTTTGTTTTATTCTCTTTGTCAACAAGTTCTTGTGAGTTAGTACTTTGCAAGATTGAACATACAAACTTCTCATCAATATATGATTCATACATTAATTGTTTTTTTCCATTTTATATGTGATCATCATAGCTTGCTAAGATTCATTATTCTTAGGTCTGAGGTGTAGATCAATTGGTGCAACAAAACCCCATAAGGGGGACGAATGCTTAGGGTTCAAATATCAGGTCTCGTCGAACTGAACACTTGTCCCTTTCCTAGTACTTTCAATGGTGTAAAAGGTTTAAAATGATTGTGGTATGGTGGTTGTAGACACCAAAATCTAGCACCCTTTAGTTCACATTCACCACCTCACCATAAAATCCTGCATAATAAAGATATATGCCTAAGTTCTAACTTAGGGATATAAAATCCTACACATCATTATACTTTCCTAATTTATTTAATTAGGAAAATCACCCTAGGATACCTTGTCTACCCATTGGACATGTAAACTGGACACTTCATCCAACATCCATGCCACATCTTACCCACTCCTGTCCCCTTTGTCCTTGCACATGAGACAGATTCCCCTTTGTTGTTGTCCCCTTGTCCCTTCACATAAAATAGCATCCCACATCCCACTCCACTTGGAGCCACATCACCCCAGTTAAGTGAGCCACACTGAGTGACTCACTATAACTACCCCTTTCCACCTAGTAGTCCAGATTTGCCACTTGGCAAGTCAGGCTTGCCACCTCACATTTCCCTCCAAAGCCCCAGGAAGCCTATAAAGACACCATCAATCCACCAAATAATGGGAGTTGAATCTGCATACTGGCAGGCTACCGAAATAGATCTAAACCCAACGAGAAATTGAGAGCGTAAGCCTAACTCTGACTGTTGGCTCAAATTCTGAGGCAATATATTATTCAATTGAAATTGCCCATTCATGGTTCCATAGTCAAAAATGTGCATATGGGGTTTCACAACCTCAGGTCCGTGGTTTCCAACCCACAATCGTGCTTTCGTAGTTCCACAGTCCCAAGAACAAAAATGGGTTTCATCAACAAAGATTAGCGATTTGAGTATTAAGCAAGGCTTTGTTTGTTAATAGTTTGTGATATCTGCTTCTCATCCATATCAATAATAGGTTTATGTGTAGCATTAGGTTTATCGCTTGAATATACGGGTGCTACTAATCCCCCTTTGTTGGTTTGCATGTGTGCAGGTAACAAGTATTTGAAGAGCTATTGAAGCTAGGAGTGGCCCATCATTAGATACTCAAGCCCACTCACCAATTGGATTGGAGCGAAAGAAGACCAAAGACACCACCAATAATCTGATTAGCCAAAGGGGTTTTTCCCCTCTTTGTGCCCATTGTATCATGTGAAAGCAAGCATTCACTTATTGTAATCATACCCCTATGCACTTGGGGCAAATCACTTGTAAAAAGGAGACTAAGGCTTCAATAAAGTTCAATACAAAATCCTTTAATTTTGCAATTGCTTGTTTTCATTATTTTCCTTGCAAGGTGTTGTCTTATTTTGCTTGCAAAATGACGATCATGGTGGGACCTCCCAAGGGTTTAATTTTGTTTTGCCTTGCTTTATTTTAATCTTACTAATCTCTGTTTGCATGTACAAGTGCTAATGATTTGAAACACGTGAGAATTCAATCTCGGGTTGGCAAATCTATATCGTGCTTAACCTGTCACTGTGAAACCGCGCATCCACAGTTTCTAATTTGTGAAATCGTGCATCTGTGGTTTCTAATTTGAGGAAACGTGCATTCGCGGTTGTTGCACTATTGAAAAGTGGACCAACAGTTAAAAGCTAGAAGGAGCAGCAAAAGGAACACATGTATGTACCCTGTGCCATATTTTTAATTTCTCCTTTAGTTTTGGATTTAGGTTGCATTTAAGTAGATTAAGGGTTTTAGTCTTGTATGCCAATGCTTGCATTTAGGTCTTAGGATAGAAAAATCTACTTAAATCTTGCATTCATAAACACAATAACAAAGCAAAATAAACAAGAATCTGCATATGCATAGTAGGGAATAATCATATTGCATGTACCAGGTTAGAAATAACCCAGGTATTTTTTTTTCACGGTTTGGGCTTGTATTTGACTTTTGTTCTGTTGACAGAAAGAACCCGCGCACCCGTGGTTGGGATCTATCAATCGTGCATGTGCGGTTGGCAAACTGCTTATCCACGGTTTACCAAAACTAACCGCTCACCCGCGGTTAGCCCTGTTAAACAAAATTGGGCTGTCTTACCTGGATTTGCAATTTTACCCTTGATATGATTTTATCTGCTATTCTATGTCTTTCCTGCTTTCTACATTAGGCATAAAAATAGAATTGCATGTTAGATTTGCATCGCACAATAGAAAACAAAACTTTCACACACACACACACACACACACACACACACACACACACACACACACACACACACACACACACACACACACAGTATAATTAAAACATTGGTCCAGTTGGATTTCATCACCAACCCCCAATTCAGATCGGTGACATTGGAATTCATCTCCTTCCATCAAATTGCCCCCTAGATCATTCGTGGACAGGATAAAAGCGCTCTTTAATCTGGTATAAGTCATTGGTATTCAAGTTGTCTCCCACTATTGGAATTATTGTTGAATCAAAGTGGAAGAGCTAGGTGAACCCCCGATTAGGATTTAAGCGATGTACCCTAGCCTATTTTGAGAAATCACACTTGGTGCTAGTGTTCTTAATCACCATATTCATTGAGTTCTATTATTCTATTCCAAAAAGAACAAAATCTCTTCAAAAACTTAAAAAAAAAACACACACAAAAACACACCAAAAAAAATTCAATTTTTTTTTTAGTGTAAACTAGGGTCAAACACTTTGTATGTTTATTTTCTTGGCGTGTTGTATTGCATTGTACTTTCTTTTTCATTCACATAGATAACATATTAGTGTATGACAATGACTCGTAATCAAACTAAGAAATTAGTGTCAAGCCGAAGTCAATGGTCATCCCCTATGGCCTCCTAGTCTGGCAATGTCCCTCACACTTCGATGGTGGGACAAGTAGATGTGCCTCTTTCTATTTCCCCGAGTCTTGATATAGGGCCTTCTAGTAATGCCCCCAACACGAACATAGACATTATGCATAGAGCTACTCACACAGCTATACCTGAGACACCTAGGAGTGAACCTCCTGCAGTAGTAGATAGTCAGGTCACCATGATAGATATGGACACTGTTATAATGTAATTGAATGCATATGGAATGGTCTTCCCATCATTATCACCACTCTCCATCCCATCATGTTTCGTACCCTCATCACAACAAGAATCCATATTCGCACATCCACAGCAGTAACAACAGATTTTCACCAATCCTCTCTTTGAGTTGGTTGTTGTAGCATTAGCCAACCAACCATTGTCATCCAACCAAATTCTCCCCACATTATTACAACAAATGACCATTACCACTAATCCCTTGTATGAAACAATTCCTATTATTTTGTAAGCCCCAATATCCATTCCTCCATCCACACTTGTAGGACATACATATCATACCATTCCAAAGTCAGTGGCGATACCCTTTACTACTTACCCCCCATCTACCTCCACTACCATGGTTGTTCCACAACCAACTCAGTCCACCACATCACAGGTAGTAGTCCCTATGTCAAATGCAATTGCTATGCAACAAGCTTTCTTACAGTTGCAACAAATGATTTTAGATAATGCTAACCATAGCATGAACCCTGAACCTAATAAAAATTTGCAAGGGATTGAGAAAAATCTTCCACCTACATCTCATAAACCTAATGCCTTTATCCAAGATCCATCTTGGGTAATGCGTCCTCCCTCTACCATTGTGGTTCATAATCAACCACCGCACCCATATGCTAATGTAGTAGGTCAGCATAATATCATACCTTCATCACCCCATCCATATCATAACATCCCTCAACATCCATACCATAACACATTTCCGCCAAACATATCTTATCATCCCCAACCTACATACAATCCACCCCATTACTAGTAGCATCAAGTACATTCGAGTGTCAGTCCTGTAGATGATCCTAGATACCAATTTTTACATATTCAGATTGATAGTCTTGCCATGCAAACCCCAGGCTTACAATACCAAAAGCCAACTTTAAGGCAACTACTCAATCACCCTATTCATGCTTCGGTACCATAGCCACCATATCCACATGATTTCCAAATACCGAAGCTTAAATTTAAAGGATAAGAGGATCCCCGTGAGCATGTAACAAGATTTGTGAATGCATGCTTCAAAATCAAAAGCAGCGATGCATTGCTATTACATACATTTCCTCAAACATTAGGGGGGAATCCCAAGACTGGTACAACCATCTCCCGCATCAAAGTATTTTTACCTTTGAACAACTAGCGGACTAGTTCCTGGAAAGAGTCGCCCTAAATGTTAGAAAATAAAAAATGTTGACTGATTTGATTTACCTAAAACAATATGACGATGAATCAATTTATGACTTTGGCAACAGATGGAGATCAATCATGATCAAGTTACCATTTTCACTCCCATGCCAGAAATAATACGAATGTTCACGAAGAGTTTTGGTAGACCCATCTATTCATTGCTACAGCTACAACAGTATATAACATTCGATAAGGCACTCGCCCAAGCAAAACTGATTGAAGAAATCAAAATTCAAGAAGGTGAGATTAAGCCTAAGAAGAAAGAGAGGCACAATAAGAATCAAAAGGGGAGTAACCATGGTCAGTCCAAGATCGCACAGGTTAATCAGATAGTTTTGAGCCAACCACAGTCAAAACAATCGGCTCAAATGCAAATCCAATAACCCCAACAACAACAAAAACCACACCAACCAAATTATCAAGTGGTTCCACCCCCATAGCAAGCACAAAATCAAACACAACCTGTGAAAAGGCAACAATGTCATTTTAAGCCAAAAAGAAATTACACACCAGTACAAGAGCCATATTCATTAGTATTTCAAAAGTTGTATGCGGAAAAACTTTTTAATTTATCAAAAATGAAACCTGATGATCCTAACAAACCAAATACAAAAGGTTACAAATAATACCTCTTTTGCATCTATCATAGACAAAGAGGACATGATATTGAAGGTTGTCATGGATTTAAAGGAATTGTGCAAGATTTATTGGAAGTGGGTACAATCAAAATTGACAACCCATTAGCCCAAAATAACCAAAACCTAGGCATATATCAGACACCTTTGCCACATCGAGAGGCAAATCAACAACCGATGAGAGCATCAACTTCTATAGTTCCTCCCAATAAGGTTAATTATGTGTCTCAACTGCCACAAGGTTTTGTAGGGGCTATCAGTATAGTTACCCATGGACAAAGGTAAGCTAATCGCACAACCCAAGCTCTAACAACATCACCAACTAATGTACCCATACAACTTGGATCGAGTGAGCCACCACCACCGTTCCACAACCACCCTGTCGTTACATTGAACAACCGGTTAACACAGAGTTTGAAGATAGCTTCAGCAAAATTGTCAATTTATGAACTAACACAACAATCAACACCTCACAGGGAAGCATTGATGGAAATTTTAAAGTCTATTCAAGTACAATCAGAAGACCCCAATGCATTCAATTACTTCGTGGGTAGTGTGCAAAAGTGCATGGAACCCTCGATAGTATTCTATGACTTCGAGGAAAAACAAATATCATCAAATTCACCTGATCTACCATTGCACATAGTAGCTCACATTGACATGAAACCCTTCAAGAGAGTGCTTATTGATACAGGTTCTTCAATCAACCTCATTACCACACGTACCATGATGAAGCTCAACGTCCCATCATATCACATCACAACATCCACATTCACTCTTAGGGCCTTTAATGACGCTTTGTGCTCAACTGTAGAGAATGTTGTTCTTCTCGTCATCGTGGGGTGAAAACAATACATGTTCTCTTTCACATATTGGAAGGGGAAATACAATATAACATACTTCTTGGACACCCTTGGATTAGGGAAATGAAATGTGTGCCTTCAACATTGCATCAATGCTTAAAATATGTGCATGAAGGTAAGGTACATTTCATACTAGTTGACACTCAACCTTTCAAATACTACAACTTTATTTCAAATCTTTATGAGCCTTTACTCCCATCAACACATCTAACCATCCAACCACTAGTCATTAGAACCATTCCATCAAACACCACATCATCAAAATTACCCATTCCATAAGAGTTGCCTATAGTTGATCCAGCTTTCGCATCTAAAAGCGCTAGCTCAGCGCATCCTTCAAACATCGCATTTCATTTTAAAATTACACCCACTCATCCTGCTAATCAATTTCCAGCTCCATCTAGTACACTTCCAGATTCAAATCCACCATTCATGTTCAAAGCACAACCCACCTCATCAGCCACTACTTCACAGTCATTAAAACTCGTAGTATCACAAATAGGGCCACCTATTAGAGATAATTCAACGTCGCTAGCAGAGCCAAGAGCTAAGGCTCAAGAACCCTCTTCATCTACCGAGCCATTAGCCACACAACCATCTAGAGTTGTAGTACATCTCACCAATCCAAGTATTGGTGAGTACATTATTGAAAGTGTCACAATTACACCACCTATCGAGTCAGTCAAAGATTACGATCGCCCTTGTGACCCACATTTAGCTATTGGTGATATATATAGAATGGGTTATCAGATAAATGTAATCAATTTCATATATGGAGGGATGGATTCTTCATTAGATCCATCTCCTCAAAATGACAACTCTTTACAAAAGTTTAATGAAAACATTGATTATCTATCGAACCCAAGTTTCCCAGTCATATATTTTCTAAGGGTTAGTTTGCAAGGATATGGACTTGGAAGACATGAACAAGGTCCTCACCACATTATTGAACCATAATATAGAGAGTGGTAAGACCCCAAGGTCTTACTATAAAATTATTAACAAATTAATGTAAATGTAATCACAGGCCACTCAAAGGGGGCTCCCTTGTAATCGCTTTGCCACTATAGGGGCTCCTCCTTAGAATCTATGCTTATTATTCTTCTTCTTGGATGATTTGATATGGATGACCAACCTAATATATATATCTACCCTAAAGCTATGTTGGTGAAGAGAAATGATGGTTCACGATGAAGAGACGTGATGGTTCACGTTATGAAGGGTTGTGATGGTTCACTTTATAAGTTAATAATATAATAATTAAATGATTAATAATACTAACTAATAATGTTAGGATTGAGGATCCTAACAGAGAGCCAAGTGACCGCTCTGGTCTAGGCTATAAACCTTCTATCACAAGCTCTTCGCTTAATCAAGCTTTCCAAGAACTCGACATAGAATGCGAACAAGAGGAGGAAAAGAGCGATGATGAGGATGAACAACTAGAAAGTAGATACCAAATCTATAATTTTTACCCTCGAGAGCAAGCTTTACAACAAGATACATATTATGAATATCCTACTGCGATAGCATACCTTAGGCAATACCTTGAGCCACTAATGCTAGGACCTCATACAAATGCTAATGGATTATGGATGAGTGACAGTGATGATGATGAAACTGAAATGATTTTTATCAACCATGCTCTTGAGATACAAGCCAGGAGAATGCTCCAAGATGAAGCACATCCTGAATGGTTTAATCAAGAAGAAGAACCTCAGGAAGAGATAATATATGGAGAAACCATGCAAAAGGATAATTGGTATCAACAAAAGTTTCCAATAGACCGCACACTTTTTTGGCTAAACAAAGAGCATGAGGGTCCTGAACCAAAACCTCCTCCATCACATTAACAAAGCATACAACAAAACCAATCACACACATTAGGTCAGTTGCAACCTAGAGAATACAAGTCATCAATTATTGAATCACAACCACCTCATTTCCATCAAGTCAACATGATTTTGTTGATTTGCTCACCCCACTCCGTAATCCATATAATGAGATAAAACTAATCTATATCGACACCAGTCTCATAACCATGGACAGGATTTCATCCCCGCCATCCACTACTGACTTCATCCTATCCAAAGAGTTGTTGCACGCTTCAAACGCTTATATTCCGCAACAACCTTCATCATCAAACAATTCAATTTTTCAAACTAAGATAGAGGGGGACACCCCGGACACATTTGAAAATGTGGCAAATGATATCCACCTCATCCCAACTCCGCATCAGCTAGAAGAAGGTTCTCACATGCTAATAGAAAAGTCTATAATGTGAACCTTAGTGAAGACATGGAAAATCCCCAGATTATCAAAATAACAAAAGAATTATCCATAGAAGAAAAATAAGGCATCATAAACATACTTATTAAAGAAGGAAGTGTTCGCATGTTCCTACAAAGACATGCCTGGCTTAGATCCAAACTTGGTAGTCCACAACCTTATGCTAGCACATGATGCCAAGCCGTTCAAGAAAAAGCTTAGGAAAGTTCATCCAACAGTCACATTAATTATGAAAGAAGAGTTGCAAAAGTTATTGGATGTACACTTCATAGTACCAATCGATTATCTTGAATGGCTTTCAAACATGGTACCCGTTCGCAAACCGAATGGGGGGATATGAGTATGCACTAATTTTTGAGATTTAAACAAAGCATGTCCCAAGGATGATTTTCCTTTGCCAAATATAGATCAATTAGTAGACTCTTATGCTGGTCATGAAATGCTCTCCTTAATGGACGGTTTCTTTGGATACAACCAAATTCGGATTAATCTTGAAGATCAACATAAAACAAAGTTTATGTCTTAGGGAATATTCTGCTACAGAGTGATGCCTTTTGGATTAAAGAACGCAGGAGCTACATATCAGCATGCCATGACGTACATATTTCATGATTATATGCATAAGATAATTGAAGATTATGTAGATGATTATATTGCTAAATAAAAAATGCGTCTTGAACACATAGATGTGCTAGAAAAGGCATTTGATTGATTAATAGAACATAAGGTAAGGTTGAATCCTAAGAAGTGTGTATTTGGTGTAACATCAGGAAAACTTCTAGTATTAATTATCTCCAAGTGAGGCATTGAAGTAGACCTAGGCAAGGTAAAAGCAATATTAGAAATGTCACCTCCTAAAAACTTGAAAGAGTTGCAAAGTTTGCAAGGAAAAGTCCAATCTATTCACCGATTCATTGCGCAACTCTTAGATAAATGCAAGCCTTTTAATCGCCTGTTACAAAAAGGAGTGATATTTTCTTGGACAACTAAATGTCATGAGGCATTTGATGATATAAAGAAATATCTAGCCTCATCGTCAATTCTTACGCCACCAAAAATAGGAGTCCCATTTCACCTATACATTTCTACAACAGATTTTTCTTTAGGAACAATGCTTGCACAAAAGAATGAGAAAAATAAAGAGCAAGCGGTTTATTACATCAGTCAAACATTGGTAAGTTATGAAACAAGATATGCTTATGTCGAAAAGTTATGCTTAGCAGTGGTTTTACCACCAAGAAACTTAGACATTACATGCTAAGCAATAACACCTATGTTATAGCTAGAGAAAACCCTTTGCGATACATGATGACTCACACTTACAACAACACCCGCACTGCTAAATGGATAATGTTTTTAATGGAATTCGACCTCAAATTCACAAGTCAAAAATCCATAAAAGGGCAAGTAATAGCTGATCAATTAGCGGAAGCTCCACTGCACAATGATACACCATTAATAATTGAACTTCTCGACGATTCAGTGTTTTCTGTCACAGAATAAGAAGAAATAGTTTCACCTAAGGATGAAGAAGATATGACAATGTTCTTTGATGGATCAAAGTCCAAAAAAGGACAAGGTGCAGGAGTTGTGTTTTACACACCTGAAGGAATACCCATTCCTTTATCATTCAAACTTGACTTCACATGCACTAACAATAATGTAGAATATGAAGCCTTAATACTAGGTCTTAAATCAGCTATAGCAATGGGAATAAAAAGAATAAGCATTTTTGGTGATTCTCAATTGGTTGTCTACCAAATAAAAGGAGAATACCAATGTAAAGAGCCAATATTAAAGAGATATCACTAAGTAGCGATACAATTGTTAGGAAAATTTGACTGGTATGAAATTAGTAACTTGCCACGATCGACAAATAGATTTGTGAACGCAATGGCTTCCTTGGGATCTCTATCCCTAAAAATGAACATGGAGAAATGCAACCGCTAATCATAACAATAGTGTCTAAACCATCAATTCAAAAAGCAAAATCTGTAGGTGAGAAGAATGTTTGGTTGATACATGTCAAACCTTACAATTCTTACCTTGATGAGATAAAATATTTTCTCAAATTAGGCACACTACCAATGGAAATGACACGAACTGCAAAGAGAACATTCAAACAAAGAGCCAGTCATTTTACTTTGCTTGGAGATGTGTTATATAAACGTAGTTATGATGGAGTACTACTACGATGTTTAAATCCAATTAAAGTAGAAAGAGCAATATCAAAAGCCCAAGATGGTACTTGCGGAGGTCACTTTAGCAAAATGACAATTGCAAAAAGAATATTGCGCATGGGATACTATTGGCCAAAAATGGAAAATGACTGTTGCAAATATGTCAAAAGATGCCAAAAATGCCAACATCATGTAAACTTGACACATGTGCCATCATAAAATTTGCAACCCATTCAAATTTTGTGGCCCTTTTAACAATGGGGCCTTGACTTGATCGATAAAATAACACCTGCTTCATCAAGAAAACATAAATTCATCATAACTGCTACAAAATACTTCACAAAATGAGTGGAAGCAATTCCACTGAATACTACGACTGGACCTCAAATAGCAGAGTTTATACTTCAGCATATTATCTGTCATTTTGGGATAGCCTCAAAAATAATTTTTGATAATGGAAAGTCATTTAAGAATAAGGATGTTAGAGCATTATGCAATAAATTCAAAATACTACACAGCTTCTCAACACCTTATTACCCACAAGCAAACGGGAAAGCTGAAGCAACAAATAAAACAGTCATATCCATTCTCAATAAAGTGGTAAAAGATAATAATCGATATTGGCATACTCACCTCTCGTTAGCACAATGGGCTTACAAAACAAGCATAAGAACACCAACGGGAGCAACACCATTTTCACTAGTTTACGGTGCAGAAGCAATATTATCATTGGAGCTCGAGATACCATCCTTGCGAATTGAGATACAAGAATTCATGAACGATGATACAACTAGACAGGAGCGTCTTGACCAATTGACAATTATTGATGAGAAACATATTAATGCTCTAGAACATTTACGAGTATATCAAGATAGAGTCAAGCGCGCTTACAACGCAAAAGTCCATCCTCATGAATTTCAAGTGGGGGACCTAGTGCTCAAAGAAAATCAACAAAATACCAATGCTTTACCGCACTTAAGGGATAAATTTGCAACACACTTGGCTGGCTGTACTTGCTCCCACCCCCACATTGGTTGGGCCCATATATAGTAAAGCAAAAATTGGGACAAGGAACATACAGACTTTCCAATTTAGAAGGGAAATTGGAGCCATAACCACTGAACATAATGCACCTAAAGGAATTTTATGCATAAAAAGACTTGCAATATATGTATATATGTACATGGCTAAAAACATTAAATAAATAAAAGATTCCATTTTAAAACATTGCATGCATTTCACATTGTAAATAGACATATTTTAAATTGCATTTTCTTCATATTGCATTTGCATTTCAATTATATGTTCATACACAAAAAAAACAAAAGATTTCATTTTACAATTTTGCATGCATTTCACATGGTAAATAGACATATTTTAAATTGCATTTTTCATTAGGCATTTGCATTTCAATTATATGTTCATACACAAAAAAAAAGTGTATATATATATATATATATATATATATATAATCATGAAAATACCAAGAAAACAAATTCCAAGAATTAGGGGTATTCAACTAAGACTTTTTACAACTCACAAATCATATAATTTTCAGTCACTCAAACATGTCTAGTGAAAAACCATACTTCATGAAGTGTCCAATTTTCTTTAGGACCAAAGCACTTTCATCACATTAAGAAAATCTTGAGCATGGTAGATTGACCCAAAAGCAATCTGGAACCAAATACACTTTTACAAATATTAAAATATCTTGAATAATAGAAATATAACGCCAATTTGGGTAAACCTCAAAGCAAAAAAAGTTAAATTCTTCGCTTACCCTATCACGCAACATAGTCCAAAAACAAAAATAGTGGTTATCACCACTACCACAATGAAACAACAAATATAAATAAATGTAGAGTAGTAAGGATAGGGTAACATTCTCATCATACTTCGGTTGAGAATCTGATTCCCCAAAACTCTACACAAAAAACAATTAACAACACACACCACAAATCTCTAAAGCTAAAAAGATCGTATTATGTTACCCTCAGAAAGTTATGTAATCATCACAAAGGCTTAAAGATCAAAATCATTGGACTATGGAGTGAGCCTCCACTAGGGCTATAGATGCTTGACTGGCAGTGGAGTAAACTCATGCAGGGCGACATGTCTCTCTCTTAAGAGGGAGACCTCTGAACACACATACGGGTAAGCTAGCCAAAAATGAAAACCCAAAAGGTACTGTCCAAAAATTACTCAATATGGGGCAATAGACTTCACAATCACATGAACTGGTTCTAGATTGCTTAGGGTCATCATCACGCAAGATTTAGAAAATGAACTTCACTTGCACACAATATGGTCCTAAAGAAAGTAAGATAACATTCAAGAAAAATGGTTAACATTACTAGCTTCTTTGAGTATTTGAGAATCTTTTCAGTTACATATCAAAATCAAAATCATTATCCATATCACCATCCCCATACCATTTATACATACCACATACATCACCACAAAGAATAATCAAGTGGGAACCCCCAATTGCAAATATGAATGAGTAAAGGTCAACTACTCTGAGCTAAATAAGATTACATGAGCACCATGCATACCTCCATTCAATTACATAACTATAAATCAAAATGCATTTTACATGTTCACTTGCATTCATTATCATAGCATTAACATAGAAATATAAGATTGCATAATATAAACATTGCAAAAGCATAAACAAGAAGAATACATATACAAATAATGCATGTGAATACCGAAATAAAATGCCATGTATATATATATATAAATACGAAAGTCTACAAAGTACAAAATGCCCGAAGGCAGTATACATCGAAGCACTAAGGCTCATACTAAGATAAAATATACAAAAAACAAAAATAAGGCAAATACAACATCTAGCTAGTGCCAACAGGATCCCTCTGTGGACCCTACGCTGTAGAAGCCCCGTGAGAGCTAGAAGTATGATGAGTCCTGTGACTCGTATCAGTCCCTCAGGTAGCAGTGGCAGCAGATGATGAATGAGGAATAGGTAAAGGAATCTGACTCTCATGAAGAATTTTCTCCAACATCTCGATGTAGACAACCTGCTTACGTAGGCTCCTTAAATCAGCACCCTGGCAAGCGACCCTTTGAGAAATCTTTGCTCGTAGAGAAGCAATAGTCAGATCTGAATCATCACCTCCAGCACCTGACTGCAAACGAGAAATCTCGCCCTATAAATGGGTAATCTCACCACTAAGTCTAGTGATCTCTACATCCTTAACAACCACAATAATGTTGCTAGGTCCAACCCGTAGCCCGTCCACCTCAACCTAAAGATGAGTCACCTCACCCTGATACCATGCTAACTCGGCCTTCACTTGACCCAGATCCAAATCTAGGCTCTCACTCATCCTGGAGAATCCTCCACTCCTCATCAAACCTTCAAGGAGGTAAACCCTCATCATCATCACCACCACCCTCCTTAGGCTGCTGAACGTCCATGTCTATTTCAGCTCTCGAAGAGCTACCACATCAGTGCTTCACTGACCAAGGAACCCATCCACCCACATCAACATCGTCACCGCTCCCATCATAATCTATAATGATGCTAGGAGTCCATAGAGGTTGGGTCACAAACCAAGCATCATACTCAGCAGTCGTGCCAACATCATCCAAGTTAAGTACCTCCAAGTCTGAGTCATCAACAGGATCATTGACTCGCTAGAAATTAGGAGCAACATGCAATCCCAACTCATCATCTCGTCACCTGTACAAAATAGGTGCATCCAGAACATCCTAAACAAGACCAAACTATCATAGTATGCGAGAGAACTAGATAAACTCCATATCCCTCAAATGGGTGCCAACAACCCATCATCCTTGCCTAATGTGACGAAGCTCCGCTGCATCCGTTGCCCAATCCAAACCCATCCAAGGCTGCTAACACATTAGGTCCCTAGTCAAAAAATTCAAGATATCTCTGAACTCTGATGCACTCATAGCAAATCGACTGACCTCCTCATTGAGTAACCACCTGTATGCCCAGGGGGAGGTGGCATCCATGCCACAAGGCAAACCAGTAGGGTGACCAATGATAACATGCTCCCAACACCAAATATGGAGTAGCAAACTATAGCCCAGACCCTTGCGCTCATGCCTCTTCACCTCATAGAGCTTGTTATAAACTTCACAGAGAAGAGCAGGAGCCTAGGCTAACCAATGAGGATCAACTATCAAATCAAGAACAATAGACACCTGGTTCCACGAGATCCTCGATCCCATGGAATTGGGCAAAAACATATTGCTTAAAATGTACATCATAAAGGCAAGCAATGCACCCAAGCTGCCAGCTGTAAAAAGATCCAGATACACAATGTTGCCCCTACTATAATCGATGTCCCACATCTCACAAAATAGAGGGAAAAAAACCTCCTTTTCAAGGCCAACACGAACGATAAGACCCTCAATAGGGACGCGAAAGATATGGTAAATATCCTCAAGAGTGATAGTCAACTCCCCTGTTGGGAGCTAAAATGTGCCTCTGTCTAGATCCCAACGCTCAACAAGTGCCAAAAGGAGATCCTCATCAGCTCATACGGTGCCTAACCACTCGCAACCATCTAAACCAATGGTCTGAAGTAGAGTCCAATCATCATCAAAAAGTGCTTTTCGCACTTTTCGAATGGTCCTCGACCACCTATGCCGAGCATCAAGAAGCTTAACCTGAAAAGAAAACATATAAAAAAATGAAAATTAGCACAACATGCTAGAAATAAAGCAAAAAAAAATGATAAATTTTTACCTATGCATGGTAATAAACAAAAAAGAAAAAAATGTTACCTACCCTAGGTAATAAAAGGAAAAACGAAATTTTTTTACCTAGGCATGGTAATAAACAAAAAAAGAAAAAAAAAATGTTACCTATCCTAGGTAATAAAAGCAAAAACGAAAATTTTTACCCATGCATGGTAATAAACAGAAAAAAATATTTTTGTTTTACCTACCCTAGGTAATAAAAGCAAAAACAATTTTTTTTTACCTATGCATGATAATAAAAAATAAAAAATAAAAAATAAATTTTACCTACCCTAGGTAATAAAAGCAAAAACAATTTTTTTTTTTTTACCTACCCTAGGTAATAAAAACAAAAATGAAAAATTTCTACCTACCATAAATAATAATAATAATAAAGAAAAACAAGTTCATTGCCAACCCCGCTTAATGAGCAAACAATAATAATTTACCAATCCCGCTTAATTTTCAAACAAGAAAAACAAATGCAAAACACAAAAAAATATATATATAAAGGCCAAATTGCCTACCTTTGTAAACCGGCCACCATCTTCCGCTCCAGCCGAGCCACCACCATCGCTCCCCTCGCCAACCTCCATCTCACTCATCACTTCAACCAATAAACCAATGACAATTGGCATAATGATTTTGAAAACGACAACCACCTATAAATAGCTGATTTTAGTGACGAAAAATGTGCGCGCTCACGTTTTCCACAGCGTACAAAAATGCAAACCCATGTTTTGAGGTGCAAAAACACAAAAATGTGGTTTCATAAAGGAAAACACAAATCTGCGTTTTTTGCAAAAATAACCGCAAGTTGGCGGTTTCAAAAAAAAATGCAATCCACCTAATCAGCTGGAGTGAAACTCGTATCTAATGGATTATCCTATACACCTAGCGGTTGCAATGACTAGCAATCCATGCAATCCGGTTGGATGGGTAAATCACCATAAGGAAGCTCATTCAAAAATTGCAACAAGCAACAATGAATCAAGACGATAGACCCCTAAATCTATGAGCTTAAATGTGTTCAAAAAAATAGATTTGCAAGGTAATCCTACAAAACCTTTTGTTGGGTCAAAAGCGGGACAACAAACAACAATTTAGTAAAATAAAAAAACGCTAGAGCATCAAATCCTCGACGACTAGTTCTTTAAACCCATCATTTGGAAGGAATTGCTAAAGTCAGAGTGGACGAAAACTCAAAGAGTGGTCAAATTTTTACCATGTATTCTACACATTAATGAAACCAAAAGCAAAATTGCAAGAACACAAATAATCCCAAGCTTGGGGCACAAAAAAAAAATCAAGACAAAATTCATTAACAATATCAACATCATTCGATTAACAACCCGCTTTCAACATCCGTATTTCGTCAATTGACTTATGGGTATCAACCTTTACCCAATTGTCAATTGAGGGGGTAAGCAAACAAATCAAAAATTTTAAATTCATTCATTCTGTATGTCAAAGAGAAATGAACCCATTCATCCAATAAAGTTAGAAGTCATTAGTTTTTGCACCGCATTGTGTTGTACACAACACGATACAAAAAAGGGCAACTATAGACACCAAAATCTAGCACCCTTTAGTTCACATTCACCACCTCACCATCAAATCCTGCATAATAAAGATATATGCCTAAGTTCTAACTTAGGGATATAAAATCCTACACATCATTATACTTTCCTAATTTATTTAATTAGAAAAATCACCCTAGGATACCCTATCTACCCATTGGACATGTGTCCTGGACACTTCATCCAACATCCATGCCACATCTTACCCACTTTTGTCCCCTTTGTCCTTGCACATAAGACAGATTCCCAACACCCATGCCACAACTCCTTTGTTGTTGTCCCCTTGTCCCTTCACATAAAACATCATCCCACATCCCACTCCACTTAGAGCCACATCACCCCAGTTAAGTGAGCCACACTAAGTGACTCACTGTAACTGCCCCTTTCCACCTGGTAGTCCATATTTGCCACTTGGCAAGTCAGGTTTGCCACCTCACATTTCCCTCCAAAGCCCCAGGTAGCCTATAAAGACACCATCAATCCACCAAAAAAAGGGAGCTAAATATGCATACCGATAGGCTGCCAAAATAGATCTAGACCCAACGAGAAATTGAGAGCGTGAGCCTGACTCTTACCGTTGGATCAAATTCGGAGGCATTGGATCAAATTCGGAGGCAATCTATTATTCAACCGAAACTTCCCGTCCGTAGTTCCAAAATTGAAAACACGCATCCATGGTTTCACAACCGTAGGTCTGTAGTTTCTAGCCCACAACCATGCTTCCACGGTTCCATAGTACCGAGAACAAAAATGGGTTTCATCGATAGAGATTAACGATTTGAGTATTAAGCCAGGCTTTGTTTGTTAATAGTTTTGTGATATCTGCTTCTCATCCATATCAGTAATAGGTTTATGTGTAGCATTAGGTTCATAACTTGAATATACGGGTGCTACTAATCCCCCTTTGCTGGTTTGCATGTGTGCAGGTAACAAGTATTTGAAGAGCTATTGAAGCTAGGAGTGGCCCATAATTAGATACTCAAGCCCACTCACCAATTGGATTGCAGAGAAAGAAGACCAAAGACACCACCAATAATCTGATTAGCCAAAGGGGTTTTTCTCCTCTTTGTACCCATTGTATCATGTGAAAGCAAGCAGTCACTTATTGTAATCATACCCCTATGCACTTGGGGCAAATCACTTGTAAAAAGGAGACTAAGGCTCCAATAAAGTTCAATACAAAATCTTTTAATTATGCAATTGCTTGTTTTCATTATTTTCCTTGCAAGGTGTTGTCTTCTTTTGCTTACAGTGGTTATAGGGGTGGATTGCATGAAGTACTGTGTGGCGACTTCTAGGTCAGACAATGCAAAATACTATAGAAGCCATAAAATATGGACATTGTGTCCGAATCATCATGGTGGCTACCTCTTCCACCATGTAAAATAAAAATAAAATTAAAAAATAAGATTCATTATTCCTATATTTTTGAATTTTTCTATTGAAGCTTCCAACAATAAGCATTCATATAACCATTTTTATCACAATATGAGGAATTATTCTTTGGATCCTACTTATTTTATTCTTGCACTATATTAACTTGCTTCTTATTTACCTTTTTGCTTCCCCTTTCTACTTCCATCTTGTTAGGTGTATATTTTGGAAGAAGTCTTTGTTCTCACTTGCACACTAGTTCCATCCACTATTTGGAGGTTGAACAAGAGTACTTGAATCTCTAATGGATATTGGATCCCACTAAGATACTTCATGAACACACTATACTCTATGATATTTACACCCATTTACACTACATGGTATTTATCACACCCAACACCACTATCACCAATAATGTTTAAACATCCAAACTCTTCATCATCACTATGCTCTTCAACAACATGGTCTTTGTCATGGTCAACACAATCAACAACATTGAGCATGAAATCATAATGCTTATCTTCAATATAGGTACCACTATCATCAACAATATTCAAATAATTAGTATCATAATTGAAATCCATCTTTTGTATGAGGTTGCTTGTGTCACAACAAACATTTGTCATCATGGGCTTGTCAACAATGTGCAAATCATTAGGACCATACTACAATTGTTGGATTAATCAAATATGTGGTTGTACCTTGCTTTAGTATAAAAATTCACTTGTTATTTCTTTAGTGCTAGAACAACTTTTCAATAGAAAATATTAGCTATTAATTACAGAGTCAAATAAAAAGGTAAATAAGGCTAGGAAAAACTTGTATTTGCATAGTTTTAAAGTGGTACAATGTAGTTAAATATTCCAAGGAGTTGCTTTTATGTGTGGCTGAAGTTGGTGTAAATAATTATAAAGAAAAATGACTGTTACATTGGTATTGTAGTTTTGTTATAAATACTTATGTATATCACAAAGGATATAGTGAATGGAACATACTTTTAGTGTGGTTGGAACTCATTTTAGCAAACCATGTTATTACTATTAAATGTGTATGGACTGGAGCTTCACTATTGTATTCATGACTTAGGTTGCACTACAAATTTATTGGTATGTAATATTTTATAATTAAGAAAGTTAATATGAACCTTGATTAGTTATATTATCTTTTGCTTATCAAAGCATTAAGTATTGTAGTAAAAAATTTGACACATTTTATGTTTGAGAAGTGAACGATAGAGTCATGGAGTTTTTAAATTCAACTTGACTATGTATCTCTTTGTCTTACATTGCAATTCTACTTTGATTTGTTGAAACTATATTTTTTTAGTTGAACTATACATATTCTCTTTTGGCATTTGTAATTTTTGAAAAGCACACAGGGCACTAGTATGATTGTCATCTATGGACTATATCTCATATTTAGAAATTTAAAACACATTCTACATTCTAACCATTGCATAATTGATTATAAATCATATGAGCACCTATGATATATAGAGAAATGATTATTTGGCAGATAAACCAATGCAACGATGAATATGGAAGGAATATGTGTAGTAGATGCAATCCCATAAAGTGCTATTTGATCATTACACTTGAAAATATTGTATACTAGCATGATTATATTATCATGGAAGTATGTGAGGATTAGCACATTTTGAGCTCTATACTTGGGTGGTTCTACATATATACCCAATCATTAATGGTCAGAGCTTAAATTTATGAAGCTAGTATGGGGATATTTATAGAATGTCACATTGGTTGGGTGGTAAATAATCTAATGTCTTCTCTCCTTTGAGAATTAGCTCAAGTCAAGAAGAGGTTTTATGGATGAAAGCATTTGTACCATGAAACTTGGAAATGGAAATTATATACACTTTGGATTTAATATGACATAGTTAATTGGTTTAAAATATTCCTTTATTGTATAAAACATATGATTTATACAAGTGACTTCATTGTATTTATATAATATGGATATGGAAATGATTATGTTATGATGCTTCTTTTGAAACTAAGTTTATACTTTTAGTTGGATAAATTTATTGTTTTTTCAAAAATAAGTAAATGGTAAATGTTGATACATCAGTTGTTTTTTTATAAATGAAAATATGTTTACTTTAGTTATATTTTTATTACTCTATATTAGAGATCATTGTTACTTTCCTTACTAAAATTATGGGATGAATGTAAACATGTAATATGAAATTGGGTTTTCCTATATGTAGGATTACATATTGCACCTTGACAAGAAATGTTATACATAATGAACTTTAGAATGAAATACATAGTTCTATCGCTACCATTGACTAAAATGAAATATCAAATAAAAATAAAACTTCAATTCAGGTTTAGAATATGAACTTGAAAAAATAGGATATCGATATGTTAAACATGAATGCCATGTGAGAAGACAAAATAAGACAAAGCTATGTTTCAATTTGATTTTTTTTTATTTAACTCCCAATTAGACTGGCCATTGAAAATAGAGAAAACCAAGATAGGGAGTGTGTTGGTGTATTAGTCATGCACCTTATTAATTTAGTTCACTTAGGATATTACCTAGGATATTATATTTCTTTTTCCCATTTTATTTATTAGTGGGATATTAGCTCATCTAGCTTTTTCCTTGCTAGTTGGCTATCTTAGCTTTTTTGCTAGTTGGCTATCTTATCTTGTTAGCTTTTTTCTTCTAGGGTGGATATCCATTCCCTCCTTTTTCATGTTTGATCCTATGATCCTCATTGTACACCCTTGCCTATATCAACAAGGGCTTCCCTCTCTTTGAGAGTAAGATAGTGAGTATTATCATTTTGTTAGTTTCTTGTTAGATTACTATAGCATTTGCTTATGCTTTCCTTTAATCTATAGAGATTTCATTGTCTCAATTGATTCTTGTTGATAGCTTAGATATTGTGGTGATATTATTTTTCAAACAACTAGATCTTGGGAAATACAAGATTGTTAGATCCTTTCAATTCTAACATGGTATTCAAAGCTTAGGTTGTTTGATATCACCCATAGGTTTAGGATCTTAGGATTACTTTTGTTCAATCTTGGATCTCCATTATTGTAGATTTTTTGTAGGTTTGAATACTTTGAAGGAACCTTCTACATTGATCAAATTTACCTCTAGCTGCTCAAAATCAACTTATAGAGGTTGTTTCTCCCTCTTCCAGAATCCAATTTGGATCAATTTTTTTATATCTTGATTTATTTTTTAGGTCTTCGCATTGGTGCAATCAAATTTACAATTTGGTTGATGGAATTTTCAAAAAATTGCATTTTTTTAATTGCAAACCTACAACCCTATCGTAGTTTTTTGGAAAATCAACTTTTGGAGGTCATTTCTTCCTATTATGGAATCGGTTTTGGGCAAATTATTTTTGGATATTGATTGATTTTTTGAGAGCTTCACATTGGTACATTCAGAATTTAGATTAGGTGGACATATTTTTCATAAAATTCCTTTTTTTTCATTACAATGTATTAAAAAATATCTACTTTTTTTAGTTATATAGCAAAATTTTCCAAAATAAAAATCTTGTTGACTTCTTGTCTCAGTAGAATATTGTAACAAGCACTAAGATAAAGTGCCAAAATTCTTGGGGGGGTCATTCATAGTTCAATATCTTGGGGGGTTGCAAGGCATGTTCTAAGTGCCTCTTGTCTCTTATCTCTTGTATTTGCTTTCCTTGTCTGTGTTTGGGTTAAAATGGCTTTAGTTGAACTATTAACACCCCACAATTATCACACATGGAAACTTAAAATGAGATAACTATTGCAATCTAAGGGATTATGACAAATGTTGACACATACACCATCCTCATTCACAAAGGAATATGAACAATTTTCTTACCTTAACAAAGTGGATGAAGTTATGGGGATCATTGGGTTACACATAAGTGATAGTCTACTTTTTCACATAGTAGATTGTACTACACCTATTGATATTTGGGAAAATATTGAAGGAATATTTGGAAAAGTGGATCAATTTCGCTCTTTGCAATTGGAAGTTGAATTATCATCTCTCTCCCCTAATGAGTTCCCCACCATAGAATATTATCTTGCAAAGTTTAAATATCTTTTGGCCCAATTGAAGGGGAGTGGAAAGAAGAAGAGTGATGAAGAGTGCATTTTTCTCATTTTATCCAAGTTAAAAGGCCCCTTTCAAGTATTCTCCTCTACATTTTACTCTAGTATGGATGCCTTAGGAAATGCCTTTGTTATGCCCTCACTTGAGTTATTTTGTGAGCGTCTCACTAGGGAACAATCCAAGCTTGACCAATTAGATGCACTTCCTTCCAAAATTCAAGCCTTAGTAGCATCCTCATCTTCCAAAGGTAAAGGGAAATCTAGGCCTAAGCCCAAACCAAAGCAAGAATCCACTCCACCTCCTACCAAATCCACTACAAAGCCCTCCAACCCTCCTAAATCCAATGAGTCTTCCTCTAAGAATAAGAAAAAGTCTAGGGATACTTGTGCCTTTTGTGGTAAAGAAGGTCATTCTAAGTCTAGGTGTTGGAAGAAAATGGAAGCCTTAGAAGAAACCATGCAAAAGCATAAAATCTCTCTTTCCACTCCCTCTTCCACAAAAGACAAAGGAAGGGCCCTTTTAGCACATACAATGGAGGCATCATCACATAGTTGGATTATGGATTCGGGAGCTTCTCATCACATGACTCCTTCTAGAGAGCTTATTTCCTCTCTTAGTCCTAGTTCCACTTCCAACATTGAAGTTGAAGACTCTTCTAGCATTGCAATTTTTGGGACAAGAACAATTGAGTTAGATGGTGGGTGCATCAAGGATGTCTTATATGTGCCCAAAATTTCCACTAGTCTTCTTTCCATATATCAGATTTGTTATTCTGGAGATGGAAAAATAGTTCTCTTTACCCCACATGGTGTTGAGATTAGAGAGTTTTTGGATCCAGATACTATTGTTGCTACAAGGGTCATTGATCATAGTGCCCATATTTATAGATTTGAGGGATTTGACACTTCATCCTTTGGAAATTGCCTTGTTGCTCATGCAAACTCTATGAGAAAACTTTGGCATGAGAGATTTGGTCACCTCAATTACAAATATCTACAATAATTAAGCACATAAGATATGGTGATAGGTATTCCTAGGGTCTCTTGTTTAGATGGAGTTTGTCCAAGATGTGCACTTGGAAAACAACATCAAGACCCTTTCCCAAAAGGGAAGGCTTTGAGAGCTTTGGCACCCTTAGAGTTGGTTCATAGTGACTTGATGTCTTTTCCAACTCCATCATTTTTAGGGGCCAAGTATGTGCTTACTTTCATTGATGACTTCTCTAGGCGCACTTGGGTGTACTTTCTTAAGTACAAAAGTGAAGTGTTTGCCCATTTTAAGGTCTTTAAGGCCTTTGTTGAGAAGCAATATTCTTGTTCTATCAAGAAGCTAAGCACAGATAATAAGGGAGAGTTTATGAGCAGAGAGATTTTAGATTTTCTTGAGAAGCATGGTATACTGCATCAACATTTTATCCCTTATACCCCTCAACAAAATGGTGTAGTTGAAAGAAAGAACATGACTTTGAGGGAGATGGAAAACTACATGCTTCACTCTTAGGATATTCCACCAATTTTTTGGGTCGAAGTAGTGAATTGTGCCAACTACATTCAAAATCGCACTCCTCACAAAGCACTTGAGCATATGACTCCCGAGGAGGCTTGGACCCATGTCAACCCTGATGTTTCAGCATTCAGAGTTTTTGGTAGCCTTGCTTGGGCTCATGTACCAAAAAAGAAGAGGAAAGCCTTGGATAGAAAGAGTAAACCACTTATATTTTTTGGTTATTGTGAGGATATGAAGGCTTATCGGTTGCTCGATCTAGACACTCATGATGTTTTTTTTGAAGAGATGTAGATTTTGATGAGCAAACCATTCCAAAAGTCTTCCTCCCTTCCACTTCTACTCCCTCTTCTCTATCTTCTAATTCTACACTTGAGGATTATTTCCTTATCATGAGGATATTGTTGATGATCCTCCTATTATCACCATGCCTTGGTGGGCCCATACTACTCTTGAGGAGGCAACTTCTTTCATTGGTGACCTTCCAACTTCTTGACATTCCACAGGTCATGGAATTTTGAATCAACATCATTTTAGATGATCCATAACACTTTTTAAATGCACATGGAATTTTTGAGTGGGATACTGCTATGGTCGAGGAGTATTCTTCCTTGATGAATAATCACACATGGGATCTTGTTCCTCTTCCTAAGGGAAGAAAGTTGGTTCGATGTAGATGGGTCTATCAAACCAAGTATGCAATTGATGGTTCTATAGCCAAGTACAAGGCTCATCTTATGGCAAAGGTATTCTCATAGGTTGAGGGGATTGATTACTCTGAGACATTTTCTCCCATTGCCAAGATGGATTCCATTCACCTTGTACTTGCTCTTGCTACTTCACAAATATGGTCAGTTTATCATATGGATGTGAAGAGTGCCTTTCTCCATGGTGACTTGCATGAGGAGATTTACATGGAGTAGCCACCATGATTTTCATAAGACCCTTCACTTGTTTATTAGCTTATAAGGTCACTCTATGGTCTCAAGAAAGCTCATCAAGCTTGGTATGAGAATATGGATGCATTCTTACTTGCTTCTAGATTTACAAGTTCTCATTTTGACCATAAGGTCTATATACAAAGGATTGGAGAGGATATTCTCATACTTGTTATTTATGTTGATGATCTCATCCTCATTGGAAAATTCTCTAGCATGATTTAGACTACACAATGCTCCTTGATGGAGCACTTTGATATGAAAGATTTGGGACTTTTGTATTTTCCTTGGTCTTCAAATTACATAGTCTTCTTTAGGGATCTCCATATGTCAGCAAAAGTATACACTTGATTTGCTTCATATATTTGGCATGGCTGATTGCAATCCAACCCCTTCTCCATTTCAATTAGGCATCACTTTGACTTCCACTTGCACCACACCTCGATGTGATCCTACCTTATATAGGCAATTGGTTGGCAGTATTATCTACCTGACACATACTTGTCCTGATATTTCCTTTGTTGTTGGGCTTGTCTCCCGATTCTCACAAGATCCACATGAGAGTCATTGGAAGGTAGCCAAGTGTATCTTGAGATACCTTGAGGGAAAATCACACTTTGGTCTTTTGTCCACAACAGGGACTTCAAAGATTATTGGTTATTCAGATTTAGATCGAGTAGGCAGTGTTGATAATCGATGATCTACTTTAGGTTTTGTCTATTGTCTTGGTACTAGTCCTATTGCTTGGTCATGCAAGAAGCAATCTGCTATTGCACTTTCATCAACAGAGGCTGAGTATAGAGCAGTAGTTCTTACCAACCAAGAAGTTCTTTGGCTTTGCTTTTCCACCTGATCATCCTACTACTCTTTGGTGTGACAACCAAAGTGCTATTCACATCTCTTGCAATCTAGTAGAGCACTAGTGCACCAAACATATTGAGATCCATATGCACTTCATTCGATAGCTTATCTAGGATCGAGTTCTCAATTTGGAGTATGTGCCTACACATGAGCAGATTGCATACATCTTCACTAAACCTTTGGCATCGCCTCATTTCCTTGAGTTGCGATCAATGCTTGGGGTGTAGGAAGTTGTCCTTGGGAGGTCTTCTTGAGTCCTCCTTCCTTCACATTGATATTATATTGTACATGGGTACCTCATCAGGCCTAGTTTTTGGGACCCATATCTGAGGATATTATATTGTACATGGGTACCTCATCAGGCCTAGTTGTCGAGAACCATATATGAGGATAAGCCTCTTTCATTATACTGTATAGTTTATCATAATTTTTACTTAAGGGGCATTGGAGATTTTTCCATAGGATCCTTGGGATAAGTTATGATGCTACAAGAAAAACCAATTTCCAACGAGCAATTACAGGCTCTGGTCTACTTGCCTCTTTAACCTAGGAATATAGTTCTTAATATTTTATAAACATACTAGGTATGGTAAGGAAACCCTTTAGGTGGACTTAAAGTTTTTAACGTTTCATGTTCATGATCTTCAAAATTTATGGTGGTGAGTTAAATTTTTTATAAAGTTGACCAAGCTAAAACAATAATAGTTCAATTATACCTTATGTATGACCGGTGCCTTAATCCTTTGGGCTATTGTAGCAAGATTTAAAAACACTTTAGTGAAATAGAAAGAATGGGGAAAATAAAGAATTGGTGCAATTACATTCATTTGAATATCATAATAAATATAACATTTGACCAATGAGAGAAAGGTTCATTATGCGTTCAAATATTGTAATCCATAATGAAGACACACACAAAACTAATGATAAATATATAACAGGAAATAAGCCTAGAATTATATTAATATGAGAATTGATTACATGAAGAGTTGGATTGAATTTTCCATTAAACTCTTTTAAATATTAATACAATAAAAATCCTCGTTCGAATATCGTAACAAGGACTTTTCACTCTCCCATTCCAATCTGGTAACAATCGAGTCTCTAGACCTCTGGCTCAATAATATGGAAATAATCTCAGCTTCTTGGGCACTTTCCTATCAAAACCTGCACAACAATGGGAAGAATAAGGGATGGAAAAGGAATAAAGACACAAAGGTAATACAATAGCAAAGAACATGATACTCAAGTATACCTCTTAGAAAAAAATGCTATGTCAAAAGCTTGATGATATTTCTAGTTGTGAACATATTTCTTATAGCTATGGCAACTCTTAACTATCAAAATTGCTTCAATATAGAGTCTTCACTTGGCATCATATCCTACCTTGATATTGATTGGGTGTGTTACAACCTCTTATTGGCTATCTAAAAATTAGAATTTATCCTTAATATATCAAAATTTTGTCTAGCTATCATCCATATTTTCTTTTCCTTTTCTATCCTATTGTGGGTTCCATGCCACTTGTTGACTCTGATGTCTTTTGTCTTCTCTTGATTGCATCTTTCTCTTCTTGACTAGCACCAACCAAGTCAGCCATATGTATCCAGATTTCTTCGTCGATTGCACTGAGTGTGTTAATTCTATCTAACACCCTTATTCCCTTGGTCTTGTCTTCTTTTAGGACCGTTTGTTTGATCTAAAAAATCTATGTCAAGGTTGGTTGTTGACAAAGAAATGAGTTGTTCAAACAATTTATCTTCATTAGTTTCTTCACAATTGAGCTCTTGAATGTCTTTGATGACTAATATGTTCAAACCTTATGTATTGAGTAATTTGTGGAGACTGATATTAAGGTGCTTCAATATGTTAATCGTATCTCACTCTACATTCTCTAGTTCCTTTACTACATAGTTTCATCGGGGTCTATCAACCACAAAACTAGTGACTTTTTCTTATTATATTTGGTAGCTATGACTTTGACCGTCCAATGTGATCACTTTTTTAGATCCGATTTGCTCATACTTAATCTTACACTACTCATAAAATGGAAAAATAGTAGCCATTTTTTACCTATATTCTTTAACAGGGGTTTTATTTTCTTATTTGCTTCTATCATTGCTCCAAAATCCTTACAACAACTCTCAATCATTTTTTACTATGTTTTTATGATTTTGACCATATTTTATTTATATTTTGTTATGAGTACTGAGCCTTGCAATAGTTTACTCCCTGAAGGCATTTGTTGATGACCTTTATTGACTTCAGCTTAAAGCTTTTCATTTTCTACCTGTATCAATTTTTCTTTAGCCTTCCAAGTTCTTATTTCCTAATTTATGGCCAGTACAGTCTATGCATATACTTGCACTCCATGCTTCAACAAGGCTACTCTTTCCCCTACCACTTATGCATTTCTTGTTTCAGGGTTTATTTAGAGTGATTCTACTCCTTCTGTAGGAATAGTGATCGTGGTATTGGAAGTGGGGCAGGAGCTTGATGAAGGAATTGGACTTTCAATTTTACTCATTGTTTGTGCTTTTGTCACTCTCCCTTCCATTATGGCTTGGATATGTTCTTCCTCCTCAAGAGTGAACTCTATAATTTCCTTCCTTTTGACCAGAGTGATGCTCACAGGCTTGCCAGTAGTCATTCCTATTCTAGCTCTCTTACATGGGGGAGATTTGGAAGGGTTGGGAGCATCTATTTGGTAGTCTCCAAAAATGTTAGCAACCATCCACTTTTCTGTATTCTCTCCCAATCCACTCCAGAAATATTGATCTCTTTGTTATTTACACTAAAGGTCATAGGTACCACTTGGGGTGAACCTATGACCATCTACTGCAAGTGTTGTGGGGTCATCAAAGTCATTGCCAAGCTTTAAGTTGTAAATTGGCTTGGTGTAGTAGAGGCAAGGGCAATCTCTTTTCCTTTGTTCATATTTGGAGGTTGATGAGAGGTTGAGACGTTAGGAGTACCCTATGTTATTTGGATCATCACTTTGTCCAGGATCTCATTTTGTTCAGGTTCTTAATTAACAATTTTTGACAATGGATCACAAAAGTATTCTGGAGGTATGGTTAATACTTGTGGTATTATTTTATCCGCTATGACATCCCTTATCAGCTTGAGGTCTTTAGGATAATTCCCCATTGTCTCTAAACGAGTATGCACCTTCACTAAGTTCTTATTATTCCATGTCTTCTAAATTCACCCCATTTTTCTAAGCCCATAAAATATTATCTTCGAATTCATCTTCTCTGTGTGTGAGGGGTTTTGGTTCAATGACAACATCCTTGTAGCATCCATTGGGATCATATGGCCTCCATGTGATTTATGCAAAACAATATGAATCCATTTTCAGTAAGATTTTTATTAGGCTAGGATATCCCCTATAAACATATTATCATATCTTACCGAGCATAGTAACCCAATGAATCCTTATTTGTTTCCTCTTGAACCTCAATTTGTCTTCTTTTGCAGATTACCTCACTATATCCAAGGCATCCTATGATTTGAGATAGAAGGTGGGTAAAGCCTTGGGTGGAAACTTGGCCCCATATGTTCTGATGAAGCTAAAGTTTTTGTGAGAAAGAAGTCTCCAACCTTCTTTTCTTCAAGGTATTTCACTATGCTCGGGATCATTTTGGGGGTTCTTTCTCAGTGATCACATGAATGCAAGGTAGTATACCTTGAAATTCTAAAAAGTGGAGTTGCCTTCATATATGCAAGGTAGTATGTCTTGAATTATTACCCCTGGTATACCTCTTAATTGGGTAACTAAGCTCTATTTGAATTACCTGATAATAAAATGGACCAGAAAAGAGTAATAGGAGAAGTAGGGCATGAAATCTCAATTTTCTTTTATCACCTTCTATAATTATTTGAACTCTTTGTCTATTGTGTCATATATTATGTCCTGCTATCTATACATCAGTAATTTCCATGTCTTATTACACTATACTACCAGGAACATGACCTCTATGTTGACCCAATTTAGGTCCTCAACCCCCATGACCATGTGGATCATGTTGGCATAGTATTTTACCCACATGTGAAGTGAGGATTTGTGGATGGGAAAGTTTGTTGACACTAATTTTTTGTAGTCAAACAACTTACCATAGAGGGTGGTGTCGATTATGTGTTCATCCCATGTTGAGACTACTGCTGCATCATAAACCAATTTTATCATTTCCAGTCCAAACACATGTTCAATCCTTTCTGGAATAATTTTGTAGATAAGCTTATTTTTGCCATTTACTATAGCTCTGGTCCTTAGGTTGTATGATACATCCAGCCATGACAATAATTCAGGGGAGAAATGCACCACCCTCAAACATAATAGTTTTTCCATATTGGTCCTCCACTTATTGCGATAGTGAATGCTCTTATATTTATCTGCATACGCCTTTTTAAAGATGTTTTTCAGCAAATGTTGTGGGCACTACCATTCCTGTGTGCTTGATTGAAAATAGAATTCGACAAGCTCTTGCTCACCCCATACTTGCTCCACAGGTTTCATTGCTACCATTTTATTAAATGATAAATTTTCTTCTAAAATATCGACCTTAGTCTTAGGAGCAACTGCACTTGAAGAGGCCATGGTCTAAATCTCTGTGACTAGGTTCTTTGGCTCTATGTGGTTCAAGGATACTCTTAGCTCTATAAGTTGCTTACTACTATTAGTGTGTTTTTAAACTAGTTTGCGCATGAAGCATCATTAATGTCATGCCAATAATTGTTGCACTTTTGCTATACTTAGTTCACCACCTCACTCTCTATAATGGTTGACCTATTGTGAATTGTCATATTTTATTTTATTTTATTTGTGTAACTAACAGTCTGATCGTACACACGTTCGATTTTAAATCATCTAATTAAATCACATTGTATTAAAGCATGTGCCTAGATAGATATGAGGAAAAGATCTATAGTTGGCTTGCGTGCATACAACTTTTTGATTGGCTCTTAGCTATGTCAGTGAAATCATCATCAATTCAAGTGTCTTATTGGCTGTCTTGAATAGGGGTCCACAAGATCTTATTTCAGTAAAGCATCACTCCAATCATGTGATAGATCATCTAATACGCATCGTAGATTTTGATCCACACATGCTTTGATGACCGTCGATGGTTGATCGGTCGATCAATGCTTTAATTAATTTCCTTGTAAATATTTTTGATCGACGGTTCATTGTGAGTCGATCAAAGCTCTCATTTGCTAATTGGATGTTCGATCGATTAGCCCTCATAATCTATCAATTTTTAGTTGATGGCCCCTTCATGATTTTGTACGAATGGTGATTTTTATTACTTGTTATTAACTCTTCGATTGAGTAACCTAGAGTACTCTCGTATGTGTCGTGTTAAACTTATGCTAGCCTTTACTGAGGGGATCAACATAATAATGAAATTAGTTAAATCAAAATGCATACAAGAATTAATGTTACGTGTACCTTGATTTCTTCTCATTTTACCTTTATTTTGTTCGGTCCATCTCAATCGTTTGTCTCGATCGATCGGTACCCTTTAGCGGATGTGATCTATTCAACTTATGATTTTGGGCCTTTCATTTCCTTTCGATCGGTTGGTCTTTCGTATTTTGCATTGGTCCATGATGGTAAGATTTTCTTTGGTCGAAACCTTTTGGTCCTTTCTTTCATAGATATAAAAATAAAAGTTTTTGGTTAGGCTTAGGGAACTTATAACTTTAAAAAATCAAGTGAAAAATAAGGGGGGAGGAGAACATGTTGATGATCCATTTTTTTTATTATACTTTTTCCTTGCTCAACTGATTAGTTCTGGGTGTCGATATTCATCGGCTAAAGAGATTTCAATTGCTTAGATTCTTCCACATCATTTCTTTGGTTGGTTGAGCATCCTCGGTTCTACTTGAATGACCTTACCTTCAAGTTTTCATAAGTCATAACCAAATATTTGGGGGGGAAGGTAACATTACTTGATCCTTATGATTCTTCATTATGACAGGTCAAAGACTTAGGTATTAAAACCTATCATTCACTCCACTTAGGTAAATTTCAAACATTGATAGTCATCGATCGAAAAGAGTATGGACCACCTCGATATTTCCATGTGGGCTTCTTCATTCGACCGAAGGGTCTTGGCTTTAATGAATCAATCGACTTTGACTAAGGAGTTTAACCAAATTTTTGGTTGATTGGCTTCGGGTCACTTTTTGTTGATCATTAATTTGTATTGAGTTTTGGCCAATCAATTTTGGTCGATGTATTTTTGATCGATAGACATTTTCGTGCCATGTTGGTCAATCAATCGCTTCCTCTTCTCGATTGTTACATTGGGATTTTTGACTTTGATGGGGGTTTTTAATTTGACCTAGGTCAAACTAATTTTTTGTGCTAAATGATCGACTAATCTCTTACCCTTTATGGTTGAATGCTAGCACATGTACTTTCAAGTGTTGTTTTGATCAAACAGTTTGACCATTTTTGGTGGATGCCCTCGGGTCAAAAAATTAATGTCATTGATAATTTTAATGTGTTCAAACTGATAGGTTTCAAACCTCTAATCTATTATTGATCGAGTGGTCCACTTTCCCTGCCAAATCGCTTGACCAATATTTTCTTCTCATCGATCGAATGATGGGTCTTTTGTGCTGAATCTATCGATTGATCGGTTGGTCGATTGGCCGATCCTTTCTTTTCATCAGTCGAAAGACTTCTTTGTTTGATTCTTTGAGTTTTTTCTTTTTTGTGATGACCTTTTGTTTGTCGATCAATCTCTTTTAGGTTGATTTAGCTCTGTTTTGGTCGATAGCCTTTGCTTTGCTTCCAATTTTTGGTCGATCGGACCAATAGCTTGTACACTTATGGAAATATGGGCAAGGGACCTCTTAAGCTTATTAAAATGGATTATTATGCTTCTTAAGGGTGATTTTACTTTTTATAAAATTTGATAAGTGGTTTTCAATGGCTTAAGTGACCAAGTGTTGGCTAATTAAAAAAGGTGTGGGCTTAGTTTAAAGGTCTTTTTGCAAGGCACATTGGTGTTCATTTGACATTTATTTATTTTTTGATAGGTAACAGTATATTTACAGCGAGTTTTTTAAATAGGATCCCAAAACCTTAATTACAGTAGTAGCCAAAGCAATGAAAAAGAAAACAAAAATAACGTCCCCGCCCCGGGGCCCTGGAAACTATAGAAAACAAAACGCTCCCAAAAAACTTTCGCAACCGAGATTCTCCAAAAAAATCAACCCCAAAAACAAGACACATTGAAACGACGAATGCCAGGGGGCCTAACTAACTGGGCCCTGAGCCATCCTCGGCTCGCTCAGACTGCCGCTAGACCTTGGCAGAGTTTTCCTCTAGCTTGCGACGGAGCTCGAACAATGCCTTGGCAGCATGAGACGCAGCTTGGGCCGCTGTGTTGAGAGAACTGACGGCAGTACCCAGGAGGCCATGGAGTGCCAGCTTCTGCAAAGCATCATCTGACTCGGAGCTGATCACAGTGGGCTTCGGGTTCTCTGGTTTGACATTCTTGGAGCTTTCTGCAGCCCAGGTGGGTCCGTGGGAAGCCCTTTTGCGGCCTGAACTTAGAGGAAGGGCCCCGTCAGGGCCTTTGCTCGATGCTCTGCACTTGCGCATAGGCCTGCGATGCTTCAGGGAAGAAGAATCGTCTGGAGCGGGGGAGCCTTTGCCGACAGGGGAACTAGGGGGAGAAATGCCTACTTCAGGGGGCGGGACAAAAGAGAGGGGGGAATGCTGTGCAGCTGGGGTTGGTTGGCCAGGGCATGTCTATAGAGGATAGCCATGAGCCCCTGGTGCATGGGTCGAGAATGGTTCTTGCGAGCACGCTCAATGGTCAAACCTAAGGAGTAAAAGAGGAAGCGCGGGGTGCTGATGAGAGTAGCTCCTCGGAGGTGGTTAAAATAACTTAGATGGAAGCTATACAGTCGTTGCTCAGGATCGTCACAGGTAATATATTGCATTACTGGGATGATGGCTTCATCGAACGACATTGGGAGGGGGGAGCAAAGCAGGTTGGCTTTGTCCCACTGGTGGTCTGGGAAGCGGGAGAGCTCCTCTTCCCAGTTGTGTTTGTCCCGCCTGACAACACGGCCTTTCTCTTCGTGGTGGAGGCCGATGACCTCTATGAGGAAGTCCTTGGAGACTTTGAAGTGTAAACCCTTGACTATAACTTCCCCGTCGTTCCACGTCTCTAGGAACCCCTGGGTGATCTTGTCATCATGGCCAGCAAATTTGCTGAAAAATGGCATGAATTTCTTAGCATCGAAGAATAAGCGAGCAGGACCGCTCAATTCAAGGACAGGGGGCTCTAGAAAGACAGCTTTGGATGCCATGGGGGACAAGCTGGCAAGGTGGGGACAAAGGGGGCAGAGAGTGCCAGACCGAGGAAGAAAGAGCAGGGGAAGGAGAATGCAACAGCGGGATGGGACAGCGAGGGGAATATAAAGGCCATGCAAGGGCTTGAGAAGGGGGAGCACCGCCAGCTTTGGAAAGTAGCACACGCGACTAGGATCGACATGATGGGGAGGGGGCTGAGGGGGTGCACCAGGCTGCTGACACGCAAGGATGGGAGAGGCCCACTGCCAAAGTGCCAGTTGGCAGACGCTGAGCGGAGGAATGCTGGGAAAGAGCCATGTCGGACTTGACCTCGAATGGGTTGGCATGGCACAGGAATCATGCGGCATAAAGATCAAAGCAGGAATGATGAGGAGGTCCGCCATGCACAAAAAAATGGGGCTACCAGGGCTGACAGTTGGCCAGCGTGGGTAGCTGACAAGGCAAGGTACACGGGCCGCCATGAGGAGGGCCGAGATTATCCTCTCGTGGACAGGGTGGCGAGCCGATGGGTTGACATGGGGGCGAGAAGCACTAGTCAGCAGATGCACATGTCGGGGGGACTTCACCGCCCAGCCACGGGGAAGACTAGACGCCCGAGAAAACATCATGGTCGGGATGGTCCTGCATCGCAATTTAGACTAGGCCTGCAGGGAAGTGCAATGTCTAGGTGGTGAGTTCTCCAACAGTAATGCCTAGATTTGCCATGAAGTCAGTAGCCCTGTTGCCTTATCTGAGAACATGCTAGAAGGTGTGATCGAGGAAGCCCTAGAGAAGGAAGAGGGCCTCCCTGATGGAATTCTGGAAATGCCAGGAATAGGACTCGGGCTTGCTAGCGCCTTTGATGATGACTTGGGGATTGCCTTCAATAATAATTTTTGGGGAGGAGCCCCTGAGAGCTGATAGGCCACTGAGTAGGCCGAAAACTTTGGAAAAGTTGTTAGTTTTCCTGCCCAACGGAACCGTGAAGGCAGTGACCAGATTCCTGAAACTATCTCTGATAACCCCGCCAGCCCCAGAGGGCCCGGGGTTGCCTTTGGAGGCACCATCGAAATTGAGCTTGAGCCACCCGGGGGGGAGTCCACCTGATCAGGGATCATCGGGAGGGGGCGGGAGGGGAAGCGGGGGGGAGATCTAGAAGCCGAGGGAGGAGAGAAGGGAGGCTTCGCTCGACCACCTGGGTATCACAGAAAGGGGAATGAAACAGAAATTATCGGAGGCAAAGGAGACTGCTTTGGTCGCTACCCACTGGGGGGAGTAGGCTGGGGAGGAAAAGGCTCACCTGTTACGCTCAAGCCAAATTTTCCAGAGGAAGCAGAGAAAGGGATGGGCAAAGGGGGTGGGCCACTGAGATAGGAGGTCATAAATGGAATTGGGGGCCACCCACTGAACGAAGAAATGGGAGAGGATGAGGCCCAGAACTTTGGAAGAGAAGGCATAGGTTAAGAAAAGGTGGTTGGTTGACTCCCAAGCGGCACGACAGAGGAAGCATCTATTGGGGATTTGGAAGCCTCGCTTAATCAGATTCTCGATCGTGAGGAATTTTGTTTTGGACGACTGCCCAAACGAAATGGCTAATTTTGGGGATCAAATTCTTGGCCCAGACCATCTGGGTCGGGAAGGTGGTCACTCCCGGGGTTCTCTGAATATGGTAAGCAGACTTGACTAAAAAAATGCCACTGGGAGAGCCATGCCACATGCATCTATCACCGTCTCCAAAAGAAGGGATGACTGTTGCACTGAGGATGCACTGAAGTCTGGCAGCTTGAAGCAGGAACCTGGGGTTTAGGATGGGTTTCCAGGTGATCCACCCCTGATGCTGAGTCATGTAGTCAGACACTCTGGGCCCACGGGCTGCTATCCCAGGTTTGAGAAGGAGTTCTCTGTCCGAGCTCAGGGCTTCGTCGAGAATCCATATGTCCTCCCAGAAGTCAATCTTGGCACCGTCTCCAAGAATCCATCTGGTCCCTTGCTGAACAATATCTCTGGTGGAGAGCAGGGCCTTCCAGAAGGCATAACCATTGTGGGGCTGGGTATCCCCGAGGAAGGGGTGATTATGGCGCATACTTCCTACGCACAATGCAAACCCATTCGTCAGGGGTATTGGTATGAACCTTCCAGGCATGTTTGGACAGAAGGGCCTTATTCATGGGCACCACCCATATGATCCTGATCCCTCCATCATATTTGGGGTGGCAGACTAGGGGCCAGGAGACCAGGGGAATCCTTTTCTTGTCATCGCCTCCCAACTAGAGAAATCATTTTTGAATTTTCTCAATGAGAGTAGCAATGGAGGCCAAAATTCTGAAGACCGACATGAAGTATATCGAAATGCTTTGGAGTACAGACGCCAAGAGAGTGGCTCTACCAAACTGAGAGAGAAGGTGGCCTTTCTAGGTGGCGATTTTTCTTTGAATCTGCTCAATCACCCCATTCAATAGCACCTTAGAAGACGCCCTTGTGAACAGGGGAAGCCCAAGGTAGGAGGAAGGGAGGGAGCCGAGGGAGTAGCCTAGGATCCGCCCGATTTTGATTTGCCTAGCCACGGGGGTGTTGATGAAGTAAATCTTGCTTTTCCGCAGGTTGATTTTCTGCCCAGCTGCCTCCTCATACAGGGTAAGGATGCTCTTGAGGGCCCATTTATGATTTTCATGGTGCAGGGCAATTTTAGAGCTCTTTGTACTTTAGGCAATTTCATGAAGGATGATTAACATGATGACAAGAATCCTTGGAAATGAATGATTTAAGCATTTGAAGGTTTTATCAAGATTTGAAACATAGAAAACCATTGTTATCTTTTGAGATGCTTTATTGCTTTATAGCTCAATATTTGAATTGTTCATTAAAACATCACAAAATTTATGGACCTCTAATGACCTTCAAAATTTTGAAATTAGGGGTACATTCATGTTGTATCATTTTTTGCTACAACATAGGGTCTGATTGGGACAAGTGGTGAAAACATGAGGCACTTGAGAACTCTAGACTCTTAGGTTATTAACAATACTTCAATGAATTGATCTAAGGATCTATTTCCAGATAGCAGTTGTAAAAGCAAACACAATTAAAAATGGAATAAAAGACCTATTGAGTGAATATTTTGCCCTATAGCAAAATGATCACCACAACTAGAGTATCAAACAAGAAACTCTCTCTTGCAAAGAAATTAAGTAACATTATTCATTTCTCCAAGGTTCTTATGAACAAACATTCATGTGCACGTAATCAATCAAGACTAAAGCAAATAAATGAATGTATACCAGAATAACTTAAACCATGCAAGTAACAGTTAACAAGGGGCCTTTAATGATTCAAACAAGTACTTTGCAACCATAATCCATTAAAACAACCAAATGCGAAGATAGCTCCTTTTAATATTCTTGAGATTAAAGTGATCTACCCGAAACCCAGTTAGTAACTTCTTTTATCTTCAGCTTAAAAGATTCCAAATGAGAAAGTGTGTGGTATAAGCCACTTCATTTTAAACTCCATGCCTTTAACATGAGGTTCATTTTTAGAGTTAGCGGATTCGTTTTATCTTCATTTAAAATGTTCCACTATCCCTATGTTAGCATTTGGTGTTAGTAAAGTTAGCAATGTTAGCATTAAATGTTAGCAAAAATTAGTAAGTTAGAAAGTTAAGATTCATTCACTTGATCTGACTTTATGTGCATTTGGAATTAGTAGCCCTCCTAAACCCATATTTTGTCTGAAAATTAGATGAAGGTGCTTGGAGATGCAAGAATGAAAATCTAAATTAAAGAAGTGGATCTAGAAGCGACTTTCTCTTCTCCGCTATTAATCCCTGGTTTTCTTTGGGAAACACTAGATCTGTAAACAAACCCTCCAATTTTTGGTGCGAGCAGATCGCTTTCTCAAGCGCAGACGCAGAGCATACTCTTGGCAGATTTATTTACCTTCTTCATAACTTAGATTATTCATGGCAATAAAAGAACTATTTATGAACATAAATTCTGGAATGGACCAGAATCAAGGAACAATTAACCTACAATTTTTTTGGAATGGACCAGAATAGAATGAAAACAAATGCAAAATTTTTGGAATGGACCAGAATCAGAAAAGTAGATTTTAAGGTGAGATTAATCTAAATATCAGAAAAATAAAACATAAACATTATTTACAAAAGTTAGCTGGAAAAACCAAAACAGAACATTAATTTGGTTAGCAATCTCCTCCCTGCAAAACCCCAAGTTATGAGATGAAATTCTAAAACAACCTGACCTAACAGACCTGCAACATAAACACAGTCAGATTAGGTCAGATGCAAGACTCTAAGGAAACAAATAATTGCATCATTCTATCATTCACCTATCGTAACCCATTTTATGGCATAAACGAATAGATACAAGAAGCAATAATGCAAAGGAAAGGTTTACAGAAATAACAACAGTCTTAGTTTTTAGTCTCCTTTTGATTTCACACACAAAAGTTGCTCTTGCCAAATAAAAGCTCCTTTATTTCGAAAGATAGTCTTTTTTTCTACAATTTCCAGCCCATCTTTTCGAAAATCTCATGGGCTTAAATAAAAATAAAAAAAAGAAATCTAACCCTTGGCTTTCCTTTACCTAATTCGTCTCTTCATTTCCCTTGAATATAACAAAAATGAATGGTTTCTTTCCTTATAACACCCTTTATATATATTATAACATATATATATAGAATTAAAATAATATTTCAACCCTCTTAAAGCAAAACAAAATACCATGGCTTTATCCCTTATGTCTCCCATCATAAATCCCATGACACTATATTATAATATATATAAACAAAATATTGAAAATTCCTTTCCCCCTATAGAATGGTGGGACCTTATAAAATAAAATACAATTTTAAGGTCCTAAACCATAGTTGCCACCGTGATGCATTCAAAAACCAAACAACAAAAGAGTGGCGACATTATTATACAAAAGGAAAGCATTTTAAACAACCACCTTAGCTCTGCATATTATTTCCCTCGATGCCTACAGGGCCCTTGCTACTTTCGCTCATCGGCTTCTATCGGGGAACGCCAGCGAGACTCAAACCCGAGTCGATGGGATGCGAGCCTTATCCTGGCTTGCCCATACCACTACGCCCAAGGCTTGGGTTAAGACCCAAGCCTTATGGCCTATGAATTATGCTTCCTCCTATGTGGTAGTCCTCCCTACACGTCGTCTCTCCTGCATGACCATTCTCCATTCTGCGCTGTAACTGCTAGGCGATGCTCCTCTATCCTACGTATGCGATGGTTCAGCTTCGACAACTAGTCCAGACCCACACTTGGGACTAAACATCACTCCAAAACCTCACCCACTATTTATTGAATGAGCTCTTCGACAGACGCTTAAGGATGCAAGATGTTGACATTAGGGTTTATGACACAAATGCATTACATTTTTCTCTACTCCCACCTATCACTGCCATGGCTGGCAGTGTCTCTACCTTCTAACCATGAGTTTGTGAGGGGCGTTGTCCCACCTTGATGCCGCAACGTCTCTCTAACCACCTGTTATTCCTCTGCACCCGACGTTACTATCATCAGCGAGTAGCTCGCTATGCGCTCTAGCTCCTGGATTCGCTATTGTCTGGCGGTATTCCTGTCGTAACATCCATCTCTGCTAGTGCCATCCACATCGGTCACTGTCATCATCATTGCATACTCATTCTACTACCATGTCGGTCCAACATCCCTCCAGCGTGTCTACAGTAAATCTGTTTCAATCAAACAACACTTTCTGGCCGAGTCATGATTACTACCACCGAATGTTGCCTTTTTATGTTGTCCATCATCCACGTAGGATGGTCGGGTGGGGTAAACTGTTGTTGCCTGCGTGGATGGGCATCCCCCATTTGGACTATCACACTGCCCAAGTCTTCGTTTGATCTACGTTAGCACCCACTCTTCATCCCGACAATCAATCGATCACATAGTTTTGGGGACCCCGCTGACCAGCGTCCACGTTGGTAGTGGCTTCCCACACCTCGTCGCCTAATAGATGGAAATCACCACAGCGCTGCCTTGATGAAACTTGACTCGATGACGTCGCCCCCACGTCGGTAGTCATCGAGCGCCATCTTCTCTGTCACTGGCCGGTGTCCAAGTTAATGCTCCGCTTCGAAAGCCACCGATGAATGCCCTAATTACCGCGTCGCTCTGGTCACCGCTCAAACCTCACCATCCGAGCCATCGTATTTGAATAACCTTAGCTCTTCATACCATGCACTTAGTGCCACCTGTATATGTCGCTATCAAACTACCAACAATGCATCTTAGAAGCCATATAGACATCCCAGTGGTCGTCTCGACTATTCTCCTACAAATGCGCCCACTTTGTTAGCTTCCACTTCGATTGCCATGAGGCCAGCCATATTCATATCATCATTTTGCCATGTCAAACGGTCGTTGGCGGCCACATTCGAGCAGTCATCACCCTGTCAAACTGCTAGTATCGTTTCTTCACCACCAGTCCTCCTTTAAATCCATCGATGACATTCTATTTATCCTTAAATGCCATGTCAAATTATCTTTGGCCACTTCATAGCTGCGATGCTGCATTGGCCATCTTTGACCAATCTTTCAACCTTGTCGGTTGTTGAGTCTTTCCTTGTCACTTAGTCCGTATGGGGTCTCCTTCTACCTGCAAAGACCAAATTAACATATTAGAAATCAACACCATGACCACCATTAAACTGAAGCTTAAATGACGAAAAATCCTCTAATTTATTTATTTTAAATTTTAAATTTATATATATAGAATATATATATACAAACTTATTTTTATTATTATTTTTTATTGTTTTCATTATCTGAACCACCCATGACAAGAAACACCAACACTCGACAATAAACTTGCTAAAAACAAAAAAAAATGACGACAAAGTTGTCATAAACAAAAATGACGATAAAAGTTGTCGACAACAAAAATGATGACAAAAAGTCATCGACAAAAAAAAAATGTCGACAATAAAATATTGTCGACAAGAAAATATCGTCGACAAGAAAATGATGACAAAAGTCGTCAACAAGAAAAAGTTGTCGACAATAAAATATCATCGACAAGAAAAAGTCATCGACAATAAAAAATCATCGACAATAAAATATTGTCGACAAGAACCGACAACAATTGCAAAACCCATGACAAAACGAAGGCATAGACCCTTAAAACAAACTGCAAACATCGAACTTTCAAAACAAAAAGGTGGGTCCCCAATTTTTTAGGGCTCGTTGTGGAGCAGCCACAACAAATGGCGACTCTGCTGGGAAATGCTCCTGAGCATTTCGGTGAGAACCCAACCTGAAAACCTACAACTCAACTGCAAGCGTTAGCAAATATCCAAAGAATGTAAATAGACCAAAAATACATGAAACATTAGAATCATTCAGCATCAGCTCAATGTGTGCATAGTGATTCATTCTTTATCGTTTGAAATAGTTCCACATTCTATTGCCAGTTTCACATGAATGCATATAATGAATCATGGAGGGTCTATGCAAGATTGAATGTATTGCCAGAATAATAAACTATGACTGGCCTGCTTTGCAAGGACTCATAAACTTTTAGTAGCATGAGCAGAAACATTAAAACTATCAAACCCTCTTAGGACCAATCATGCATGAATTGAGTTCATATACCCAATCTCAAGGTTGGTTATGCGCCACTACCATATTGAATCAATGTGCATGTGTAAGTGAAATCAGAGCTTTGGGGAATCAGATTCTCAACCTAAGCATGATGAGAATTTAACCCTATCCTTACTACTCTGATTTGAGTTTATTACCTCATCTTAAGCAAAATGATTAAACCTGTTATGGATAAAACTGCTAGGCTAGCCTGTCCGTGTGAGCGGTCAGAGGTCTTGCTTTTAAATGAGACATGTCACCATGCATGAGCCTACTCCATCGCCAGTCGAGCGTCTATAGCCCCGGTGGAGATCAACCCCATAGTCCAGGCTTTGGCTTTGGCTTTCTTGAATTTTAGGGATGACTACCCATCCTTGTGAGGGACACGTAGTACGATCCTTCCAACTCAAATGATGTGATGGAGGTGGAGTAGTAATGGCTTCCTTGAACCTTAGGGATGACTACCCATCCTTGCAAGGGACATGTAGTACGATCCTTCCAATCCAAATGATGTTTCAAGTATTGTGGGAGTGGTGAAAACCACTGTTTCATGGACTATGTTTTGCATGATGGGACAGACAAGAAAAATTCTTTTCGCCTCACTTTTTCTTCCAAGTATGGTTTCAACCATTTTGCCCAAGATGTTCTTTATATGTGCAGAACGTGTCTAATTCAAGACAATGCGGCATCAGTTTCCAATCTCAAGACCTTACTTAATGTTTATTGTGCAATGATCCTAAGAGGGTCTGACATGCTTTTGGTGGTTGTCTTTGAAATATGGAATGGAATGAGACTCAAAGTTATTATGCAATGTATCCTGAAAACAAATGAGTAAGATGGATTATACAAAATGCTTCACCCTATCTTGCAAAATTGACAACTTTCATGTATCCCAAATTTCAAACGATATTCTTTAATGTGTTTGCAGTACTCGTGGAGCTTTCTGTAATACAATTCTGTTGTTTCATATACTTCTAGTCTTAAAACATTGATAAGGATACAAACTAACATCTTTGCTATCCCCTTCTTTTTTTTTTTTTTATATCAAGCCCAAAACTGGTCCAATGACCAACACACCAAGCTAAGAAAAAGAACAATGCAATCAAAATGCCTCAAAACCTTATTCAAACAACCTCATCATGCTAAAATAAAGGTTGAAGGCAAAAGCCTAAAACACACCAAAAAAATCAAATCTGCACACACAAAACAAAGCATGACATATTTACATATAATACAAGGCCTTGCCATTTCAGGCCTGGAAATAGTGTTTTAAATGCAGCCCATTGACGGGTAAAGCCAAATATTTTTCGTCCAAGGTTTTTAATCTAAAGTTGTTTTCACCTAGGACTTCTGAAATTTGGTAAGGACCCAACCATAAGTAATCAAATTTATCATGATCTCCTTTCCTCTCATGTCTCTTATCCCACAACAACACTAAATCTGAAACTTTAAATGTTTTGACTCTAGACTTTTTATCAAACCACCTTTTTACTACATCTTGGTGTTTACTAAAGTGAAGCATAGCCTCATCCCTCTTTTCATCCAGATGCATCAATTGTGTTAGTCTAGTTTCAAGTTTATTATCAGTTCCAAGGTAATATTTCATGAAATGTAATGTTTGTAACTTAAGATTTGTGGGAAAAATAGGATCTTGTCCATAAACTAAGTGGTAAGGAGATGTTCCTAATGATTCCTTGATTCTGATTCTATCAGCCCAAAGAGCCAACTTAAGTTTGTTATGCCAATCTCTAGGATTTCTTTCAAGCAACTTTTTAATGACACATAACAAATTCTTATTAGAAGACTCAACCAAGCCATTACCTTGTGGATAGTAATTGGAAGAAAACTTCAAACTCACCATGTTGTCGAATGCCCAATTTGCAAATTCTAGAGAGGAGAAAGCGGAACCGTTATCACTTACAATGGAGTTAGGCATTCCGAATCGAGTGACAATGTTATCCTCTAAGAATTTAATAACAACTTCTGAAGTGGCATTTTTAGTGGGGATAGCTTCCGTCCACCTTGTGCAATAATCTGTAGCTATGAGAATGTATTTATGGGAATCGGATGAATTGGGACTGATGATCCCAACAAAATCCAAACCCCATTGTGCAAAAGGTCTAGACTCAATTACAGATTGTAATGGCATAGAAGCACCCCTTTCTCTATTTGTCACAATTTGACAAGTATGACATGACCTCACATGAGCATGAGCATCTTTGAACAATTGAGGCCAATAGTAACCAACTCTAAGGATTTGATGGGTTGTGGCATTAGCAGACCCATGTCCTGTCCCATACTTACCATGGAATTCCTCGAGTATTTGTGCTGCCTCTTTTCGATCAACGCAATGAAGGTAAATTCCTTCATGGTTTTTCTTGTATAATGCACCGGATCTGATTAGAAAATTAGCAGATTTTAGATGCAAGGCTCTTCGTTGAGTAGAATTTAAATGTGGTGGACACTTACCATTTAGTAAAAAATACACAACATCTACGTACCACTCATCTTCAGTTATATCTACTATTTCATAATGCTGACATGAAACTAAGGGATCATTTTCTGCTATGGCCTTAACCAACCCTTGTCCCCGCACTATCTTCATAGGTTGAATTTCAAGATCAAATTCTTGAAGAGTTGAGATCCACTTACCTCGTATTTCACCTAGTTCATTCTGTATAAACATGGCTTTAACTGTAGGATCTGGGACTATAGCAAACACCCTACTGTGGACTATATAATGTCTAAATTTTTTAACAGTCTTAAATAGGGCATACATTTGCTTGTCCAAGATGGAATATCTCAATTTCGCATCTTTGAGAGGAGTACTAAGGAAGGCAATAGGATTTTCAATGTTGCGTTCACTCTTCTGAGTTAAAACACTCGCAAAGGAATGGTCTGAAGCAAATGTGTAAATGTAGAAAGGCTTCGCATAATCAGGACTCACTAAAATCGGGGCTCTAGAAATCGCATCCTTGATTCTTTTGAAAGCATCCCTATTTTCATTTGTCCATTTGATTTGGGCCTCTTTCTTCAACATATCGTTCAAGGGTTTTGCAATTTCGAAAAACCTGAAATAAATTTTCTAACAAAATTAATCTTCCCAAAAAATGATCTCAATTCTTTTTTGCTATTGGGAAAAGAAATCTGTTGTATGGCATCTATTCTTTCAGGATCAATGGAAATTCCATCTTTGGATATTACATGTCCCAATAATTTTCCTTCCGTTACCCCAAAAATGCACTTCTTTGGGTTGAGTGAAATGCCATGTTCCCTACACCTTTGGAGAACTTTCCTTAGATCCTTGACATGGTTTTCCCTGTTCTTAGAAAAGATAGGAATGTCATCTACATAGACAATAATGCACTTACCGATGAGCCCCTTAAAGGCAAAGTCCATGGCTCGTTGGAATGTGGCACCTGCATTCAACAATCCAAAAGGCATTCTCCTATATGCAAAAGTGCCCCATTTTGTGGTGAAGGCGGTTTTCATCCTATCATTAGGATGGATGAGGACTTGATTGTATCCTGAATAGCCATCTAGGAATGACATCATTTCCGACCCATTTACCTTTTGAAGGATTTCTTCAATGGTAGGTAGAGGGTAATTGTCCTTTTGTGAGGCCTTATTCAGATTTCTAAAATCAATACATAGCCTTATCTCTCCACTCTTTTTCCTCACAGGGACCAAGTTAGCAACCCATGTGGAATGCCTAACAGGAAAGATGATTTTAGCTTCTAATAGTCGCTTTACCTCTTTCTCTATCAAGGGCTCTAGTAACGGATTGACTGGCCTCTGTCTTTGCCTAAAGGGTTTGGAGTCTGGCTTCAAAGGAATTGTATGCATTATAACATTCTGATCATAAGTTCTCAACTCCTTATAGCTCCAAGCTATGCAATCTATGTATTCCTTCAATGCATTGGCAATGGAATTCTTTTCATGTTCGGTACATGCCTTTGCAATGAATATTTCATGAGGGTTTTCTGCACTTCCAATATTGACTAAGTCACAAGCCTCTTTGGGAGGTGGAACTTTTCTCCCTCCTTTCGGTTGGTATCCAATATCAAACATTTTCTCTAATGAGGCCATCCCATTTGGCATCTCATTCCATTTTCCAGTAGCTTCCATTTTCAAATCTGCCTCTTCTTGCCCCCTCTCGTCTTCATCAATAACCTGATTTTCAAAGATACCAGAATTAGTGACAAAATTGAATATATGTCTGTCACTATCAAAGACTTGGAAATTCATGACGTTATCAGGTATCGAGGGGCAAGGGACTAATTCTATGGAAAATTTCTTGCACTTCTTGTGATCCACTGGTTTAAGCATGCTAGCAGCTACGGCTAAAGAATCTGCCAAACGATTGCCTTTTCTAGAGATTAGAGATATGTTAAAAGCATCAAATTCATTTATTAAATCTCTAACTCTGGTTTGGTAAAGGTTGAGCCGCTTGTTCTTACATGCATATTGTCCTTTAACTTGTTTTACCACCAATTCAGAATCACCTAAGACCTTGATACATTTGATTTTCTTTCGAAGGGCCAATTGGAGTCCGAAAATCAAGGCCTCATATTCTGCCACATTGTTGGTGGTTGGGAACTGTAATCTATATGCAGCCAACATAGGTTTTCTGTCTAGACATGAAAGTTCAATACCAGCTCCCGCCCCTTGTTTGGACTTGGATCCATCAAATCTTAGAGTCCAAACCTTATGGTGTTCTTCAGAATCATTGCATCCAATACTTCCATTTTGAGAATTCTCAGGAATTTCTACGTCCAAGCAATAGGCTCCTAATTCAGTTTCAATGTATTGAATCTCATTAGGTTTGTTGTATTCTGTTATCATTTCCTTGAGCCTAGGTTCACTATCAATTCGAATTTGGTTGGCCACTCCTCTCCAAGGCAACCACATATGTGAAGAGTCTGTTACAATGTATCCATTTAGGTTCTTGCTCCAATCTCTTCCCAACACCATGCCATATTTGATAGGAATGTTAAGTACCAATATATCTATGTGATGTTGAACCCTAGGTTCTGAGTTGACCTGAATAAGAATATCACTTAATTCTCCCACTACCTCCATGGCCGATCTATCCAGTTGCACCACCTTGCTTTTAGAAGGTTTTGGTGTAAGTCCCAATTTTTGACAGATTTCTAGGGGCATAATGCTAGTAGAGGCCCCTGAATCTATTAGACAATTGTGTAGATTTCTACCAACAATTCTAATGGTTATAAGAAAGGGGGGTACGTCTCATTTTTCCCTTTTCAAAACCAATTGGGACTCAACACCCTTAGCTTCATGAACTTGGGTAGGTGGATCCAAACCTTTTGGTGGACTTACTTCTTGGCCTAAAAGTTGGGACATATCATACATTGAGACATTGGCCTTAGTTTTCTTCATGTCTTCTATCAAGTCATAAGTGGGTTTTTCTGAATTTGACATGTTTTGCACCAACTTAGACTTCTCCACCATTGATGGAGGAGGTGGATTGACATCTCCTTTGAAATCAGGAGGAAGTAATGGGTTGTTTGGAGGGGTAGAGGAAGTTTTGGGATCCTTAGAACTCCTTGTGTAATACTTGTGATTTCCTTTCCCAAAATGTTTATTGGCATGAACTTCCAATGTTTCTTCATCTTCTTTTCCAAAAACCTCAACATCCTCCTCTTCTTCACTTTCTTGGGGATGTATAACTTCAGTCAATATAGACTCCTGCTTTCCATGGCAACAGTGCGGGCAATCATTATCACAAGATCCTAACTCTCCAAAATCTTTCGAGACATCTGCCTGATTGGCTACGGGATTGGGTACTCGTCCATTATTAGGATGTGTGTTGTATGTTCCTTTTCCTCTATGGTTATGAGGTCGGTTATGACCAATGACTTGGTCAACTTTTTTATTAACATTTCCCACAGTAACCAAAACTTTGGCCAATGTTTCCTTCATGTTTTCTATCATGGATTCAGGCCCTTGTGGTTGGGGCACTGTAATTCCGGGCCCAGTTGTATTTGCTGCATTAGCCACCTCTAGAACAGGTACAATGGCTTGGGTCTGGGCACTTTGATTCCATCCTGGATTCACACTTTGAATAGGAGTGATTGTTGGATAAGTCATTGGGCTTGGCGTACTAATCGGAGTAAACCTAGGTATGGTCAACAAGTTATTGCCCATACTGAACCCAGGCAAGGTCATCGGGTTATTTGGAATCAATGCCTGTGTTGGAACAGAGGCATTAGGATAAGTGGGAAATGATGCGACTTGAGATGGTTGTTGGAAATTGTTCATTGTTGGAACTTGTGGTGCCATTAATTGATTCATCATGGCGAATTGACTGTATGGACCGTATTGTCCCATCCCAGTCAATTGAGACAACCCTACTCCTGGTAAATTCATTTGTTGTTCAAGGGTCATTGTCTCCGCATAAGCTAACGAAAGCGTCGTAACTTGAGGATTCCTTCTAGTCAACAAGGATGTTAACGGATCTAAAGCTCCAAAGTATAGTTGCAGGGCCACCACAGGATCTACTGCAAAGTGGCGAGTCAAATTTGTATACAGCTTTTGGAACCTCTGATTGAATGTTCTTATGGGCTCATTGGGTAACCTTTTGCATGATACGAATAAATTATAAATTATGGAAGGATCCAACAACATTCAAAATTGGCTAATAAAGGTAGTTTCTAATTGGGCCCATGAAGTAATGGACCCTACGAGAAGATTCTTGTACCATTCATTGGTCGTACTGTCTAGACTAGCAGGGAAAATTTGACAAGCGATATCTTCATGGGTAACTCCTTGTCTAAACATGTAATCCTTGTAAATTTGGACATGTTCTTCGACTGTTATGGGACCATCATGCATGAATTTAGGCAATCCCCTTTCAATATTTCTAGGCAAGTCATGGACTACCCCAGGGATATCCAAGGGAGAACTTTGCGCACCATACCAAAGGGCAGGTGGCTGTTGTTGTTGTTGTTGGGCCATGTTATTCAAGGGTATCGACCCTATAGGAACAATGGCAACACTTGTAATGATGGGGACAGACACACTTGGTGTAGCTATCACATTTGAAAGTGGGGGCTCAGGCCCACTAGACGTACTTGAGTCTAAAGAAGCTCCTAACTCAAGTATACTGGGTGGTATTTCGATCTCTAATGTTTTGTTTCTCGGCTTCCTAGCAGTGGGAGAAAGGCTTTGGAAAATAGTTTCCCTGTGGTTTTGGACCTAGTAGCTATGTACTCAGGTTGGGCCAGCTTGAAAACTCTAGAATTCTAAAAGACTTCTCTCAACTCACTTGCAAAAGAAAACAAATAAATGTTATACCTGCAAGCACAATAGGTGGAAACAAAACTACCCACGTTAATCGTTAGAATAGATCACAATCACAAAGCAATAAAGAAGGCCCTCCTTCTAGCGCCAAAATGTTGAGTGAATATTTTGCCCTATAGCAAAATGATCACCACAACTAGAGTATCAAACAAGAAACTCTCTCTTGCAAAGAAATTAAGTAGCATTATTCATTTCTCCAAGGTTCTTGTGAACAAACATTCATGTGCATGTAATCAATCAAGACTAAAGCAAATAAATGAATGTATACCAGAATAACTTAAACCATGCAAGTAATAGTTAACAAGGGGCCTTTAATGATTCAAACAAGTACTTTGCAACCATAATCCATTAAATCAACCAAATGTGAAGATAGCTTCTTTTAATGTTCTTGAGATTAAAGTGATCTACCCGAAACCTAGTTAGTAACCTCTTTTATCTTCAGCTTAAAAATATTCCAAATGAGAAAGTGTGTGGTATAAGCCACTTCATTTTAAGCTCCGTGCCTTTAACATGAGGTTCATTTTTAGAGTTAGCGGATTCGTTTTATCTTCATTTAAAAGTGTTCCACTATCCCTATGTTAGCATTTGGTGTTAGTAAAGTTAGCAATGTTAGCATTAAATGTTAGCAAAAATTAGTAAGTTAGAAAGTTAGGATTCATTCACTTGATCTGACTTAATGTGCATTTGGAATTAGTAGCCCTCCTAAACCCATATTTTGTCTAAAAATTAGATGAAGGTGTTTGGAGATGCAAGAATGAAAATCTAAATTAAAGAAGTGGATCTAGAAGCGACTTTCTCTTCTCCGCTATTAATCCCTGGTTTTCTTTGGGAAACACTAGATCTGTAAACAAACCCTCCAATTTTTGGTGCGAGCAGATCACTTTCTCAAGCGCAGACGCAGAGCATACTCTTGGCAGATTTATTTACCTTCTTTATAACTTAGATTATTCATGGCAATAAATGAACTATTTATGAACATAAATTCTAGAATGGACCAGAATCAAGAAATCAATTACATACAAAAATTCTGGAATGGACCAGAATCAAGGAACAATTAGCAAAATTTTGGAATGGACCAGAATCAAGGAACAATTAGCAAAAATTCTGGAATGGACCAGAATAGAATGAAAACAAATGCAAAAATTTTGGAATGGACCAGAATCAGAAAAGTAGATTTTAAGGTAAGATTAATCTAAATATCAAAAATAAAATAGAAACATTATTTACAAAAGTTAGCTGGAAAAACCAAAACAGAACATTAATTTGGTTAGCAATCTCCTCCCTGCAAAACCCCAAGTTATGAGATGAAATTCTAAAACAACCTGACCTAACAGACCTGCAACATAAACACAGTCAGATTAGATCAGATGCAAGACTCTAAGGAAACAAATAATTGCATCATTCTATCATTCACCTATCGTAACCCACTTTATGGCATAAACGAATAGATACAAGAAGCAATAATGCAAAGGAAAGATTTACAGAAATAACAACAGTCTTAGTTTCAGTCTCCTTTTGATTTCACACACAAAAGTTGCTCTTGCCAAATAAAAGCTCCTTTATTTCGAAAGATAGTCTTTTTTTCTACAATTTCCAGCCCATCTTTTCGAAAATCTCATGGGCTTAAATAAAAATAAAAAAAAGAAATCTAACCCTTGGCTTTCCTTTACCTAATTCGTCTCTTCATTTCCCTTGAATATAACAAAAATGAATGGTTTCTTTCCTTATAACACCCTTTATATATATTATAACATATATATATAGAATTAAAATAATATTTCAACCCTCTTAAAGCAAAACAAAATACCATGGCTTTATCCCTTATGTCTCCCATCATAAATCCCATGACACTATATTATAATATATATAAACAAAATATTGAAAATTCCTTTCCCCTTATAGAATGGTGGGACCTTATAAAATAAAATACAATTTTAAGGTCCTAAACCATAGTTTCCACCATGATGCATTCGAAAACCAAACAACAAAAGAGTGGCAACATTATTATACAAAAGGAAAGCATTTTAAACAACCACCTTAGCTCTGCATATTATTTCCCTCGACGCCTACAGGGCCCTTGCTACTTCCGCTCATCGGCATCTATCAGGGAACGCCAGCGAGACTCGAACCCGAGTCGATGGGACGCGAGCCTTATCTTGGCTTGCCCATACCACTACGCCCAAGGCTTGGGTTAAGACCCAAGCCTTATGGCCTACGAATTATGCTTCCTCCTGCGTGGCAGTCCTCCCTACGACGTCTCTCCTGCACGACCATTCTCCATTCTATGTTGCAACTGCTAGGCGGCGCTCCTCTGTCCTGCGTATGCGATGGTTCGGCTTCGACAGCTAGTCCAGACCCACACTTGGGACTAAACATCACTCCAAAACCTCACCCACTATTTATTGAATGAGCTCTTTGGTAGACGCTTAAGGATGCAAGATGTTGGCATTAGGGTTTATGACACAAATGCGTTACATTTTTCTCTACTCTCGCCTGTCACTACCATGGCTGGCAGTGTCTCTGCCTTCTAACCATGAGTTTGTGAGGGGCGTTGTCCCACCTTGATGCCGCAACGTCTCTCTGACCACCTATTATTCCTCTGCACCCGACGTTACTGTCGTCAATGAGTAGCTCGCTATGCGCTCTAGCTCCTGGATTCGCTATTGTCTGGCGGTATTCCTGTCGTAACATCCATCTCTGCTAGTGCCATCCACATCGGTCATTGCCATCATCATTGTGTACTCATTCTACTATCATGCCCATCCAACATCCCTCCAGCGCATCTGCAGTAAATCTATTTCAATCTAACAACACTTTCTGGTCGAGTCATGATTACTGCCATCGAATGTTGCCTTTTTATGTTGTCCATCATCCACGTAGGATGGCCGGGTGGGGTAAACTGTTGTTGCCTACGTGGATGGGCATCCCCCATTTGGACTATCACACTGCCCAAGTCTTCGTTTGATCTATGTTAGCACCCACTCTTTGTCCCGACAATCAATCGATCACATATTTTTGGGGACCCCACTGACCAGCGTCCACGTTGGTAGTGGCTTCCCACACCTCGTCGCCTAATAGATGGAAATCACCATAGTGTTGCCTTGATGAAACTTGACTCGACGACGTCGCCCCCACGTCGGTAGTCATCGAGCGCCATCTTCTCTGTCACTGGTCGGTGTCCAAGTTAATGCTTCGCTTTGAAAGCCATCGATGAATGCCCTAATTACCGTGTCACTCTGGTCATCGCTCAGACCTCACCATTCGAGCCATCGTATTTGAATAACCTTAGCTCTTCATACCATGCACTTAGTGCCACCTGTATATGTCGCTATCAAACTACCAACAATGCATCTTAGAAGCCATATAGACATCCCAGTGGTCGTCTCGACTATTCTCCTACAAATGCGCCCGCTTTGTTAGCTTCCACTTCGATTGTCGCGGGGCCAGCCATATTCATATCATCATTTTGCCACGTCAAATGGTCGCTGGCGGCCACATTCGAGCAGTCATCACCCTATCAAACTGCTAGTATCGTTTCTTCACCACCAGTCCTCCTTTAAATCCATCGGCGACATTCTATTTATCCTTAAACGCCATGTCAAATTATCTTTGGCCACTTCATAGCTGCGATGCTGCATTGGCCATCTTTGACCAATCTTTCAACCTTGTCGGTTGTTGAGTCTTTCCTTGTCACTTAGTCCGTATAGGGTCTCCTTCTACCTGCAAAGACCAAATTAACATATTAGAAATCAACACCATGACCACCATTAAACTGAAGCTTAAATGACGAAAAATCCTCTAATTTATTTATTTTAAATTTTAAATTTATATATATAGAATATATATATACAAACTTATTTTTATTATTATTTTTTTTTATTGTTTTCATTATCTGAACCACCCATGACAAGAAACACCAACACTCGACCATAAACTTGCTAAAGACAAAAAAAATTGACGACAAAGTTGTCATAAACAAAAATGACGATAAAAGTTGTCGACAACAAAAAAGATGACAAAAAGTCATCGACAAAAAAAAAAAAATGTCGACAATAAAATATTGTCGACAAGGAAATATCGTCGACAAGAAAATGACGACAAAAGTCGTCAACAAGAAAAAGTTGTCGACAATAAAATATCATCGACAATAAAATATTGTCGACAAGAAAAAATCATCGACAATAAAATATTGTCGACAAGAACCGACAACAATTGCAAAACCCACGACAAAACGAAGGCATAGACCCTTAAAACAAACTGCAAACATCGAACTTTCAAAACAAAAAGGTGGGTCCCCAATTTTTTGGGGCTCGTTGTGGAGCAGCCACAACAAGACCATATATTAGTGTAAAACAAAAATGACATTGCTCTTAATCAATAAAATCAGAGGTTCTGGTCTAAAGCCAAATGAAATTTTTCTTATAAAGCCTAGTTGTCTAGCAATATCTTAAGGTGGAGTTTAGACAAAATCAATTAGAAGTTACTATCACATCAAGCCTGGGCTCGGAGTGTGTGCTTGTGTATTCTTTTTAATTTTCTTGGTTAGACAGAATTTCATCATCTTGGAAGGAGTTAGGCCTATTAGTGATTTCACTCTTAAAGATATTTACCTTGTCATTGCTCCACTACCAGTCAAGCATTTATAGCTCTTGTGGAGATGACCTTGATCCCTTTTGGACCTGCTCTACTACCAGTCAGGCATCTATAGCCCCGGTAGAGGTTGTCCAGGTAGCCCCAAGCACTTGCTCAATTTGCATTATTAAGATTTTTCTTCTTAGGAAGAATTTTGATGAATTGCAAAGCATTTCAGAGTGTGCTTTCTGGGTTGAGGATCTAAAAGGCTATAGTATTGAGTGTAATTGTTTTTGGCCTAACTATCTTACCAAAGTTGACTTTATTCTCTAACTCTGAAATAAATTTTAAGGTCATGATAATGTATAGCTTTGGCCTAATGTGTTAGTACTTCCAACCTTCATCTATGGTAGTTCCAGCCTTATAAGATGATTACTAAGCATCTAGCTTTGTGAGTTGTCAGATCATCTGTATTTAATCCAGATCCTCCTCTCCTAGGTGACTTAAGAACAAGTCTTTAATAGGCATGATAATAAAGAAAAGGGGGGAACTAACAACTCCTTAACACTCTAAGGTTATTGAAAACAAAGTGAAAGCACACAAAATAAAAAACTTCTAATTGAAAAACTATCAAAACATTTTTTTATATATATATATTTTTATTGATTTATTATTATTATTATTATTATTATTATTTTATTCTCTTCTGACCCCCAACAGGGGTGATATAGTTTTAGGTGTTGGCCATTTATTGGGATTTTCATGAGCTTGCCTTCCAAGGTCTATAACCTGTAAGTATTTTGACCAACAACCTAAACTATTTGATAGGGGCCTAACCACTTAGGTTCAAGCTTACCTTTTTCTCCATGTCTTTCATTTTTGGGGTCCCAATAAATGACTATGTCTCCCTCAAAGAATGAAGTGCCTTTGGATTTCTTGTTAAAAAGTTGCACTATCTTTTGGGTTTGTTCTACCATTTTGTTTAGTGCATTTCTTCTTTCTTCCTACAAATGTGCAATCTGATCTAACCTCCTTTGTAAAGCATTAGGACTTTCATGATCTTGGAGTAATAAGGATAGGGCTATTCTTTCTATGCGAGGGGGTAATAGGGCTTTTTCTCCAAATACCATTTCATATGGATTTTTTCCTGTGTTCCTCTTAACAAACAATCTGTCTACCCATAGGGAAAATTTTAATTCATTGTCCCAACCCTTTTTATTTTTACCCAATGATCTTTTAATTCTGGTTATTAAATTTTTATTTGATGATTCGGCTAGACCATTGCCTTGGGGGTAATAGTTGGCAGAATGAGAAAGTTCTATTCTGTATTTTGCACAGAACTCTATCATTTCAAAGGAGACAAAGTACTTGCCATTATCAGTTACTAATTTCTTAGGGACTCCAAATCTAGTTAGGATGTTTTCCTCTAAAACATTTATGACTACTTCAGTTGTTGAATTTCTTAGAGGGGCTGCTTCCACCCATTTAGTAAAATAGTCTGTGGCAGTGATGATCCATTTGTGTCTACCTAAGGAATTTGGGTTTATTTCACCTATGAGGTCAATTCTCCATTGTGTGAAATATGCTTCTATGATTACTGGCTTAAGGGGCATTGCTGCTAATTTTTTCTTTCCTGCAAACACTTGATAGTTATGATAACTCCTCACATATTGGTAAACATCTTTGAACAAAGAAGGCCAGTAATATCTTGCTCTCATAGTTTTATTTGCAGTTGCTTTTTGTGCAAAGTGAACTCCACAAAATCCATCATGAAATTCTTCTATCACTTCTAGGGTTTCTTTTTCAAATAAACAGAGCAATAATACCCCATCTGGATGTTTCCAATAGAGTTTACCTTCTTGTGTGTAATATTTTTGTGCTTGTTGTTTGACTGACCTCATTTGGTTTGTAGACATACCTCTAGGAAAAGATAGGGTTTGAAGATACATCAAGATATCATCATACCATTTGCATTCAATGTTGTCTATTCTTCTTGATTTCATGCATATCATCAACTGTGGCAATGTTATGCATGTCTTCCCCTTCTTTGTTGGCCATATATTTAGCTAAACCTTGTCCTCTAACGATTTTCACAACTTTAAATTCTACATCATATTGTAGTAACTTGACCATCCACCTAGCAAGGTGTACCTATAGGTTTTGGTTGGGTGAAAACATCTTTTATAGTAGTGAATGGAATGCAACATATAACCTTGTTTGAGCCAAAGATACCTTTAAAATATTCAAGTGCCTGAATCACAACATAAGCTTGTTTTTCAATCATCTTGAATCTTAGCTGAGCTCCTTTAAGCCCTGTACTCATGAAGGCTATGGGTCTCTCATTATTTTCATCATCCTTTTGGGAAAGGACTGCAGCAATGGTGTGTTCAGAAGCAAATGAGTATATGTTAAAACTCTTAGAGTAGTCAGGACAGTTCAACACTAGGGCAGTGGTTATGGCATCTTTAATTTTTTGAAAAGCTCCAAGATTCTCCTCTGTCCATTTGATGTCAGCATTCTTTTTAATCATGTTGTTAATGGGTTGGGCTATCTCAGAAAAATTTGGCACAAAACTTCTTACAAAATTAATTTTACCAAAGAATGATCTGACTCCTTTCAGGTTTTTAGGGGGAGGTATCTTAGCAATAGCTTCTACTCTTGAAGGGTCAATGCTTATTCATTTTTCAAATACTATATGACCTAGAAGTTTACCTTGCATTGCTCCGAATATACACTTTTTTGGGTTCAAGGATATCCCATATTCTTTGCATCTAGCAAAAATTATGGCTAGATGTTCAAGATGATCTTCAAGGTTTTTTGAAAACACTGTTATGTCATCTAAATAGACAACAACTATCTTGAACATTAGTCCCTTAAAGGTAAAGTCCATGGCTCTTTGGAATGTTGCTCCTGCATTCATTAATCCAAATGGTATTCTCAGGTATTCAAAGGTGCCCCAAGGGGTAGTGAAGGTAGTTTTATGTCTATCTTTAGGATTTACCTGAATCTGGTTATATCTTGAGAATCCATCTAGTAATGACATTCTAGATGAGCCTACTACAACCTACAATAATTGTTCCATGTTGGGTAGAGGGTAATTATCCTTGAGTGAACTTTTATTCAAATTTTGAAAATCAACACAAAGTCTAATTTCTCCATTTTTCTTCCTTACTGGTACTAAATTTGCTATCCAGGAAGAAAATCTTACTTTTCTTACTATTTTTGCATCCAATAGTTTTTGGACTTCTTTTTGCATGACTGGATGCAAGGTGGGGTTGAATTTCCTCTACTTTTGCCTGAATGGTTTAGCATCTTCTTTGAGGGGAATGATATGAGTCATGACATCAGTTTTGAACATCTTTAGATCTTCATAACTCCATGCAAAAGATTCCTTATTTTTCTTTAGAAAGCTAATATACTATTCTTTTTCTTCTTTTGGTAAAGCCTTATCGATTTTAACCAATCTGGGCTCCTCTTTTGTTCCAATATTTATGTCATCAACTTCTGTTTCCTTGAGGAGTGGTTTGTATGCCTTATCAAAATCATCGAATAGGCTTTCTAAGGAAACTAACCCCTTTGGGATTCTATTTGTTTTAAGTTGAATTACTTCTATAGGTTCTCCAATTATATTTTTCAACTTTTCTTCATCTTCCTCCTCACATAGAACATCTGAATACATATTATGGAGGGTCATGAAATCTCTAATATCCACATCATCTTGAAACACTTGCAGGTATACAACATTATCAGGTATAGAAGGTTTGTAAATAGAGATAGTTGGAAATATTTCCATATATTCTGTGTCAATTTTTGGGTAGTCTGCACCTGAAGCATTGATTGCTAATAGGTCTGCAATATGGTTCTGCTCTCTAGGAATGTAAGAAATGTTAAACACTAGGAATTTATCAATTTCAGCCAAGACTGCAGATTTGTACTATTTTAACCTAGGATGTTTAGTTTGATACTTACCTTTGACCTGTTGTATAATTAATTTTGCATCTCTAGTGATAGTCAAGTAATTTATGCCTAATTCTTTAGCTTTCCTTAGTCCTAACAATAAGGCTTCATATTCAACAATATTGTTAGTGCATGGAAATTCTAATCTGTAAGGGATTCCTAGATAGTTACCCTTAATGTTTGTTAAATTTACACCAACACCTGCTCTTGTTTGAGACTTTACCCCATCGAAAGACATGGTCCACATTTCTTGGGTTAGAACTCTAGTAGATTCTGCATCTACTAGTTCTCTGGTTTTAGGATCCATATCTTTTGCATCAGGGACTTCTATTAGAAAGGGATTATGCCAGATCGAGTATACTCCCATTTCCTTTTCTTCTATAGAGTTTACCAAGTTAACCATGGTATCGTCTGGTCTTATCAGTTCTACTAAGTATTTGTTAAATGGTTCTCTCCTTAGGGTCACGTTTTCTTTTCCTAAAATAGGGATTGTGGCATAAGACCAATCTAACTGTATGGAACCACCCAACTAGTTTTCCCTAGTGCCTGCTTAAAAGTAATGAGAAGAAAGGGTCCACATCAACTACTACAACATCCATTACTATACCCTTCTTGGGATATTGATCTAAAAAGACAAGCAAGTCGGTAATTATTCCTACAAAGGGTATCTACCTACTATCCATTACTGACATAGGTGGAGACTCCCTGGTACAAATTAGTCCTAGTTGGTCTGCTATTTTTTTAGGCATGATATTATGGGATGCACCACTATCTAGCATACAATTATGGATGACATACCTTTCTCCTTCATCTGAGTTATATCTGAGGGACACATAGAATGGTCTAACAGATGAGGGTGTTCTAGTCTCATGATTGGCGGGTTTGACTATATTACAAGACTGTGTTTCTTTTTGTTCAACCAAGCCAAAAGCTCTACAAACCTATTCTCTATATTTTTGGATATTCATTAATTCATCGAAGGTAATGTTAAATTTTTGTTTACTCAATTTAGAACCAACATCAAACTCTATCTTCTTGACATCTAGTGTTTTTGTACATTCCTCATGTGGTAATTGTTCGTTTATTTCTACGTTTTTAGGAATAGTTTTGTTTTGATTTTTTCTATTTTTTCTTTATGTGTATTATTATTTACAATAGACTATCCCCTAGTCTCCTTATTTGAGGTTTTATCAGTCCTATTAGGTACAATTCTATTTCTCAAATTTAAGGCATGTGCTTCTAGTTCTTCCACCTCTTGGGATATTGGGATTAATTTCCCTTGTTTCATTTTTTTGTACCTAGTTTCTTGTGGTCTTTGTAAGATCTTAGTGTTTTATGCTACTAGGATTTTGGGGTGATGATTTGAGGCATATAGATCCATATTTTCCTCAAACAACCTTTCTCTAGATTCATCTTCAAGAGTCCAACATGCATTAATCCTAATGTCTTCTTTAGATTCATCATCTAAGTCTATGGTATTATGCATACCTAGATATATCCCACAATAATCTGGGTTATGAGGAGCATCACAGGCCGAACAATAATAAGGGAATTTTTCTATGAGATTTACAAAAGGAATAGGGTTTGGAACAGAGTCTTGATCTTTCTCAATTTCTCTCTTCCTTCATCCATTCCTATTATTCCTATTTCTATTTCCTTCTTTAGAATTGTTGTTACCTCAATTTCTGTTAAAATTTCTCTTGAATGGTGGCCTATTATCATTTTGTTGTCTATCAACTTGAGGGTGAGAAGATTCACCATTATTTTCTTTATTTCTCTCTATCCTGGCTAGTCTATTGTTCATGGTATTAAACATTTATGTCATTTGGTTGGCCAATTTTTCCATAGGATCTTGTTCGGTTCTTTTCTATAAATTAAATCCTACTTTCTTAGGTTTCCTATCAGGTTGACTGACCTCTAGAGAGTATGATTTCATTTTCTCGCTATCTAACATATTTCTCTCAATTTCTATGGCTTTATCCATGCATGCATCTATTGTCATAACTTGTTCTTGCCTTAACTCATAATTAAATTCTCCTAGGAAGGCATTTTTATAAAAAAAAATAGAAATAGATTGATTGTATATTGTTTGGCCTTAGGTCAGTGGGGATTTTATTCCTTGCTTTAGAAAACCTCCTATTAAAATCACTCATTGACTCATTCTCCTTATTTTTTATGGTTGCCAAATATGTTAGCTACTCTGTAAATCTAGTTATTAAAATTTGGGAGTGATTGTTCATTCTTCCTTTCATCAAATTTTTTAGAAACACAGTTTCCATTTTGGTGAAATCAGCAATGTCATTGTTTGGAAGGGTGTTAAACCATTCTCTAGCATCCTTCTCTAGGGTTTGAAGAAATAATATTAAAACTACATCTTCATGCTCTACCTCTAGACTGTCCATAGCATACAAGAAGCTTTTAACATGTGGTCCTCTCCAGTGACTGCATTATTTCCTTGGAATTTGGGTAAATACTTATGAGCTTTACTGGGAAGGTCATGCAACACTTGTCGGTAATTAGAAAGACTTGTATCTATTGGTCCTCCATAATTGAAAATTATTTTGAGGAGGTGGGTTAGCCATATTAAGTATTGGGGGAATTTGGATTGGCCTTACAGGAATCACAATAGGTGGTATAATATTTATTCCACTAGGAATAGTAGGGGGTGTATCAAATATATTCTCTACTATAATAATATCTATATCAGGACTTTTTGGTGATGAACTAGAAGGATTAGTTCTAAAAAATACCTCTGGATTTGAGAATTTTGGATAGAGCTCCTGAGCGGTTCTTCTCGTTCATGCCAGCACATTCTGCTTCTTCTTTTGATATTTTTACTTTTATGGGTTCAATCAATCGGTGTCGCCAACACGATGGGTGCAAAAGGAACAAATGTTCTGGTCAAGATTGCTCGACTTGTATTACTCTCAATCACTCAGGGTATATTTCATGTGGTATAATATTTTTCAAGAATCAAGAATCAAGAATTGAAAAATCAAGAAAATCAAGAAAATTATATAACCGTTGGTTCTTGAAAAAGAAATTGGAAACCGTGAGCATACGTGGGAAACAGACTCAGAAAGATTCAAATTTGAAAACTGGGTACACTAGTTCCCTATAGACCAACTATTGCCAATAAATATTATTGTTTTTGGGACCAATAAAAGGTACTCTATATTGATCAAGTATGGTACACAATATAGGCATCAAGCCTATGAGTGAGATTTGACAAGTGTCATAATCTCCACTCCAAGTGTCATGTAGAAGACACATAAATCCAACTCAAACTAGAAATAAGATAAGTGGAAAAATAGAAGGAAGGCATAGTGCACATTAAACTAATATTCTAACATCCCCCTTAATGTGCACTCTCATAACTATAGAAAAATAAGTCAACATTAGATAACATTCCCCCTGAATGTTGACTTCTATTACATACATAGAGCAATTTGCTAAACTAAGAAAACTTGTCTAGCCCAAGTGACTTGGTGAAGATGTCAACCACTTGATATTGAGTTGGTACATACTCCATGTGTATAATGTCTTCTTGGACCATTTATTTGATGAAGTGATGATGGATCTCAATGTGCTTTGTTTTGGCATGGAAAACTAGATTCTTGGTCATCTTGATGGTACTTTGATTATCACAATATATATATATATATATATATATATATATATATATATATATATATATATATATATATATATATATATATATATATATATATATATATATATATATATATATATATATATATATATATATGTTGGACCTTCTATGAATAGCCCAATGTCCTGAAGTAATTGCCTCAACCAAATTGCCTTCTTAGTTGCCTCAATTGTTGCTCTATATTCAGCCTTTGTTGAAGATAATAAAACTATGTTCTACTTCTTTGTGCTCCATGAAATAGAGCCCTAGCCCAATTGAAAATAATAACCTGATGTGGATCTTCTAGTTTTAGGACAACTAGCCCAATCTAAATATGTGTAGCCAATCAAATAAAAATCATCACATGATGTATACATAAGGCCATGATGAGGGGTGGCCTTGAGGAATCTCAAAATCCTCTTAACTGCTATCCAATGGCTCTTCTTAGGATCCTGTATGAATTTGGAAACAAGGCCAACTGAATAAGAAATATCTAGTCTAGTTGAAGTTAAGTAGATCAAAATTTCAACTAGTTGCATGTAAAGGATACCATCAACCCTTTATTCATCATCACTATTAACCAATTTCAACCTGGTTTCCATGGGAGTGGGGGAGGGCTTACACTCCTCCATGCGAAACCTCTCCAAAATAGACTAAATGTATTTAGCCTGTGAGATAAAAATCTTACTAGGTTGTTACCATACCTCTCTGCCTAAGAAATAGTGGAGGAGGTCTAAATCTGTCATCTCAAAATTTTTACATAAGTCCTCCTTGAGCAATATTATTCCTTCTATGTCATCACCTATAATGAGAAGATCATCCACATACAATGTAACCAAAATGATGCGGTTCTTCCAATGTTTCACATAGAGATTAGATTCTGCTATAGATCTAGTGAAACCAAGGTTGATGAAATAGGAGTCAATTTTTCTACACCAAGCTCGAGGTGCTTGCTTCAACCTATATAGAGCTTTCTTCAATATGAGGACTTTGTTTTCTTGATATTTAATTGTGTACTTGTTGACAATTTTGTCACATTGCATAGAGGGGTAGAAAAAAATCAAAATTTTCTTTTGTAAAGTGTTTCTTTTGTTATACTTGTAAGTGTTGCAACAATTTTGGCTTTCAATGCCACCCCCTTGTACATAAAATGAAGAAGAAGAGCTTCGCTGCCGAACAAGCCAAAGAAGATAGCCTCGCCAAAAGAAGGAAAAAATGTCGCGATATCGTGACATGTTGCATTTTCATGGCTCAGAGCGACAAGAAGGAGCAAGAAAGAAAAGGTGTCGCGATATCGCGACATGTTGCATTTTCACGGCCGAAAGCAAGGAGGAGGAGCAAGAAGGAAAAAGTGTCGCGATATCGCGACATGTTGCATTTTCGCGGCTAAGAGCGACAAGAGAGAGCAAAAGAAGAAAAGTGTCGCGATATCGTGACATGTTGCATTTTTGCAGCTGAAAGCAAGGAGAAGAGCAAGAAAGGAAAAATGTCGCGATATCGCGACATGTTGAATTTTTGTGGCTCAGAGCGACAAGAGGGAGCAAGAAAGAAAAAGTGTCGTGATATCACGATATGTTGCATTTTCGTGGTTGAAAACAAGGAGAAGAGCTTGAAAGAAAAAGTGTCACGATATCGTGACATGTTGCATTTTCACGACCGAAAGCAAGGAGAAGAGCAAGAAGGGAAAAGTGTCGCGATATCGTGACATGTTGCATTCTCGTGACCAAAAGAGGAAAACCGTCGCGATATCACGACATGTTGCATTATCATGACCAAAAGAGGAAAAGTGTCGTGATATCACGACATGTTGCATTCTCATGACCAAAAGCAACAAAAGAAGCTGAAGACATAGAAATGTCGCTATATCACGACATGTTGCTTTTTTGCGATGCAAGAAGAAGAACCAAGCTGAAGACATAGAAATGTCATGATATCATGACATGTTGCTTTTTTGTGACTCAAAAGGGGCACACACTCTAAGCCGGGTATTTTCTCGAGATGATCATAAGTGCATTTTTACTTGCCCGATAAGCTCGCTGCTCATTTTGGCAATTGGAAGCGAAGTATCAGTCCCCGAAGGAGAGCCCGACAAGCATGGCGACCACTCGAGCATTGCACCCAAAAACCAAGATGGCTCATCAATGCATGTTTCCACAGTTGACTTGATCATAGTTGCTAGTTCTGGTAATGGATTTGAAAGCTCAGTCACGAGGGCCACGAGGAGCCGAATTCTTAGATCTTAAGAGTATACTTCACCATTCTATGTAATAATGACTCAGAGGGTCGGGTCCTATATAAAAACCCAGGCATTGTAATGTAAGAAGTGGGGGAAACTTTTTGCTAGAAAGTTGTTGTAACTTGATGTCCTATGATTAATACTAAAGAGATTTGGGCTCAATTTCTCTCTTTTATGCTACCTTCTGTGTTTGATTCTTTTGTATTTCTTCATTTGTACACTAAGACTCTGAATCCTAAATTCGATGTGCGATTGGGGACTGTACCCTAAAACTTGCCTAAAGGATACATAGGAGAGGAAAAATGCTATATTGGCTTTCTTTTATGCTGCCTGGTGGGTTGTGGTTTCTGTTATATTCGCTTGTCCTAATCGTCTTTACTCTGAACCCTAAATTTTGATGAAAGTGAGAAGGAGAATCCTGGAGCTCTCTCAAAGGATACATAGGAAGGTTAATGTGGCATTTATTTCATTTATTATTGGTGTTCTTTGCTGCTATTCAAGTTGTTAGTTAGTGATTGTGCTTCCTGTTCTCTCCCACTTTAAATCATTGATCTGTCTTTCCTTACCCCTTTTTATTTCTTTCTCTAACCCTAACTCTTTTTATCTCTTTCCTGCACCCTTATCTCAAAACACCAAATTAGTTTAGCATAGGAGCTAGCCTTTCTCCGGATATTGGCACGAGGGGCATCTCTTCCCTTCGGCATTTCAATGTTGGTCCAGGTCTAGGGCGCATACATTTACCCAAAATCCTTTCCTAGGCAGATTTGATGACCAACAGTACCATAGTGGTTGATTTCATACACTTTCTCATTCAAGTAACCATTGAGAAATGCACTTTTGACATCCATATGATATATAGGCCAATACTTTTGAGTTGCAAAAGAAATTGAAGAACACAAGCTTATACTGAGAGGGGGTGAACAGTATAAGACCACTTTTTACTTTTCTTTCCCAATCAATATTATGCAATGTATAGATAGCAATATCAATAGCAGTAATCAAAACAATGCACAAATCACCACACACAATAGAGACACCAATTTTATGTGGTTCACCCAATGTGGGCTACTCCACGGAGAAAATATTTCACTAAAATTTTCTCAATCAATCTCTTGGGAATCCTTTCCCTATTACAATGTTTATGGACCTCTATCCAAAGGAGACACCAATCCCCTAATCAAGTTCATGGATATCTATCCATAGGAGAACTCCTTTCTCCTCTTGCTCTAGCTAGTGATATTCTAGAAGAACTATTGCCCCCACTACTTTGGCTAATGGATCTCTATCCATTGAAGACACCTATCCTCATTGCCTTGGCTAATGGATCTCTATCCACTGGAGACTATCATCCTCTATACTCTGTCACCTCCAAAGCTCTATCTCAAATCTACACTAAACACAGTCCTTCGGTCTAGCACAAATATGCTCAATATCTATCTCTGGTCTGGCACAAACCTATCCTCAAATCTGCACCAAAATCTATCCTCAAATCTGCACTAAACATAGTCCTTCGGTCTAGCACAAATCTATCCTCAATATCTATCCTTTGATCTGTACTAAACATAGTCCTTCGGTCTAGCACAAATCTATCCTCAATATCTATCCTCAAGCCTTAACACAAAGCTTGATCCACTCACAAATCAACACTATTGGATCTGCCCCAAACCTTAACTCAAGGTTTGAACAAATCAATCAATCAACTCTGCTCTCAAGTCTTCTCAAAGACTTATCTCAAATCTACCTTGTAAGCTTCCACAAAAGCTCACACTAATCTATCCACAAGTCCTCTCTTGAACTTGTCCAATATGCTCAACAAGTCTTCACCAAGACTTGTCTCAATATGCTCAACAAGTCCTTACTAGAACTTGTCCAATCTCATAGAAACATATAGAGAATTGTTAGAGACTCAATATGCTTCACATTCACCACAATGCTCAATCACTTTCAATCTAAAATAATTTTAGACCCATTCTCAATCACTTTCAATCACAGAAACATATAGAGAATTGTTAGAGACTCAATATGCTTCACACTCACAAACTCTCAATCACTTTCAATCACAAAAACATATAGAGAATTGTTAGAGACTCAATATGCTTCACACTCACAAACTCTCAATCACTTTCAATCATAGAAACATATAGAGAATTGTTAGAGACTCAATATGTTTCACATCCATCAACACTCAATCTCTTTCTCAATTCAATTCAGAATATAGAACAATTTGTTTCACAGAACTTGAACTATCACATCAACACATCCACTTGACTAGGCTCAACCAACTCTACTCAACCAATCACTCAATGAAATAATCCTTGCTCACAAACCCTAGTCCAAGCATATGAACACTCACTCAAATATTTCCAACAATGCTTATCAATCAATCTCACATAACAATGATACTCATGATCTTTGCACAACCTCTAGTTCAAGTTCACTCAACTAATCACTTCAACAACAATGCTTATCAAACAAGGTTTTATCAACCACTCTTTATTCCAAAAAACCTTGAAGCATTAATTCAAAACACACTCAACAATGCTTACCAACAATCCTTTTCACTCCAACTTTGCATTCACAACATTCAACAATCACTTCAACCTAGGAAGAATATGCCCATACCTTTTATTTGATGTAGAAGTGACCTTAGAAAACCTGTCTCAATCACAATTCCCTTCTTTCCAATTTCAATGGTTAGATGACAAAATATCACACTAACTCTTTTTCAAAATATTTCTCAAACACAAAAATAATCAATCCCAAATACACCTTATTACTCCTTGAAATTAGCAATCATCAAATCATACATGAAAAAATAATTATTTGGATACACCTTATAATCTCCAACTTTAAAATAATATCCAACACCACAAAACTTCAAACAATTTTCTTAAACTCCTTATTATCCTTTTCAAACACCCAAGCAAATATCACAAAAATATTATTTTGCATTCACCTTATAACTCCCCTTACAACCTTACAAACCAAATAAATTTATGCAAAAATTAATTTTTAATTACTCAACTAATTCCCTCCAAAAATTTTGATGCCAACAAATTGCATACCTTTGTCTTCTACCCAAAAGGGTTTCGGCGTGATTCGAACCACCGTCTCCCCAAGTGCCAAGCACCTTAGCACTTTGGTGCCCACCATGTGGGCTATAGGCGCCCATGTGAAGGAAGGGAAGCTTCCTTCCCTTTCAACCAACGTTCATCGTCAACTCCAAACAAAACAAAAACAACTCTACCATGGATTCGAACCTGCATCGATCGTTGCCCTCACGCCTTGCCTTCGTCGAGGTTGCCAACTGCGCTAGCAAGCGCTTGGTGACCAAGGTCCTTCCTTGGTGAATGAAAAACCTCCGCCTCTTCTTAACACTTAAAAAAATTAAAATCCTCTTGATCGCATAGAATAATTCACACGTTTTTTGCAAGCATGGAGATTAAAATCGAAGGCATGAAGTAGATTTTCTAAGGTGGGGAAATCCCCTTTTTATACACACTTGGTTACTTTTCTCCCCACGTCGGCGCTCAATGTCGAATTCAAATTTTTGAATTGCGACTTAATAACCCACCTTAGGGTTATTTAAAATTAACATAAATTAACTTATAATTAATATTAAAAATTAATTAATAATTAATTTAAATAACTTATAAGTTAAGTAAATTAATTAATAAATTAATTTATAATAAAATTATATTAATTAATTTATAATTAATTTTAAACTTCCCTTTATAATATTATAACAAATATTATAATATTATTTATTTGGGCTCCTTCTTTATACTTTGGACCACATCTGACTTCCTGGAACCGGGTTTTCACCAACTGAAAGTGGGCTCTCCTTTCTGCACTGATTGTGGAATTGCTTCTTCTTGCACTGCTCACTAAAACTGACATTCGACATTAATGACCATTCCTTCTTGACATCAATGACAACTTCATTTACTCAAAATGTCCAACAATCTCCCCCTTTGTCATTGATGGCAACCCAAATTATTTTTACCAAAACTTGACCTTTTTCCTATTCTTCTCCCCTTGGAAATTGCTCCCCCTAACTCAATGCTCTCTCCTTAAACCAAATCTCCCCCTTACTCAAATCTCTCCCCCTTTGACATCAATGGCAAAGGGTCACCTTTGGGGCTCGGGGCTAAGAATGAGTTTCTTAGCTTAGCCCCTCCCCCACCTCCTCTTGAGGTGGTTAATTCTAGGGTGGGAGTATTTCTACTCCCAGCAAGCACTGGTCTTTACCTTTGTCCTCTTTCCTTCTCATCTGATCCTTCTGATTCCTTTGACTATTCCTTTTCATGTCCATGTTCCTGTTCCTATCCATATTCATGTTCCTGTTCCTATTTGTGTCCATATTCTTGTTCTTATTCTTGTTCATGTCCATATTCATGTTCCTATTCCTGTTCATGCTTGATTCTGGAATGTCTGCTCTACACCACTTTGTTGTATGTCCATCATTATTGCACTTATAACACTTAATGTTATTATTCCTTGGAGGTGCAAATATCTTGGGATTTCTCTTAGTGAAGCCATCTCTGTTCCTATCATGTACCTTGCAATTCATTGCCTTGTGACCAAACTGATTACATGAGTAGCAATACCCATGGAAAAGTTGCCTGTTCCTGAAGTTCCCATACTCCTGTCTTTCATGTGTCCTGCACTGTGAAGCCATGTGCCCAAATCTATGACATGAGAAACATCATCCATTGAAATTTCCTTGCCTTGACCTCATTGGTCTCTTAGTCTCTTTTACCCTATGTTGGTTCCTGTTCCATATATTTCTTCTTTGTGCATTATTCCTTTCCTTGTTGAACTTTCTATTGTCCAACTCATCCTCAGAAGTCTCACTTTCTCTTACACTGTCTTCTTCTGAAGTTTCTTCTTCTTCAGAACTTGAGGTTGACTCTTTTTCTTGTTTCTTTTGAGCCTGTTCAAAACCAAGACCTGTTTTGTTTGTTGACCTTCTTTGTACCTTGATCATCTTATCTACAATCTTTGAGCTCTTTCCAAACTTGTGTAGCTTGTCCTTGGACTTTTCTAATTCTTCCCTTAGTAGAGCTACTTCTTGTTCTAACCTTTCACATTCTAAGACCTTTGCTTCTAACTTATCCTTGAACTTCTTTGTCTTAGCCATTGACTTGTTTAGATCCTCTATAAGCTTTCCTCTCTCTTCATCACATTCTTGAAACTGAATCTCAAGTTGGAAGTTTTGCTTTCTTACCTTCTTTAAAGTTTTAAGAGCATAAATAAGCTCTCCCTCAAGATCAACTCCTCCTTTTTCTGATTCTTCCTCTATTTGTTTGCCTTTGAGAACATCTTCATTCTCTTCTGACTTATCTTCTATAGGATCACCTTCTTCTTCTTCTAGTGCCATTAGAATATTCTCTTCTAGTCCTTCAAGTGCATCCTCATATTCATCATCACTGAAACTGAAACCATTCCTTGTACAACTATCTTCAAGATGTCCAAAATTACCACATCTAAAACACTTGAGAATTATTGGTGACCTTTTCTTAACTTCTTTTTTCTTCAATCAAAAATAGGACTTCATATTTATCATTATCTAAGAAACTATTATCACTATCACTTGAGTACTTACTTGCCTTGTCTGCATAGTAGCTCCTCTTTTGTCTTTGAAAGAACTTCTTTCCTTGTTTGCCTTGTCCATCCTTGCCTTTCTTTTGGTACCTGTATCTTTCTGATTCCCTGTTCCTGTGATCCTATTTTTCTTCATCATTGTTATTTTTAGCTTCTTGACAATCAGTTGCATAGTGACCATACTTTCCACAATTGAAACATCTAATAGATTTTGCATCTTTAAATCTTCTTGAATCCTTATTCCTTCTGCCATAATTAGCTTCTTCATCACTGGATGACTCATTGCTTGAATCTAACTTTTTACCCTTTGTCTTCTTAGTAGCTTTGAATGTTGCTTCCTTCCGGGGATTAGGTTCCTCTTTTGTTCTTAACTCAAAAGTTGTAATAATACCAAGTAACATATCTCTTGTCAAAGAATCACCATCTTTTGATTCTTCTATAGCAGAAATATTTTCACTAAATCTCTTTGGAAGAGATCTTAAGACCTTATCACAAACATCTGATTCTTCAACATTAAGTCCAAGTCCTTGCATGGCATTAACAACCTCATCTACCCGAAGTAGATAAGTACTAATATTTTCCTCATCCTTCATTCTTAATTCTTCAAATTATCCTTTGAGATTTCGTATCTTTGCCTTTTTGACACTTTTATCTCCTTCATATATGCTTTGCAACTTATCCCAAATTCCTTTTGCATATTTACAATGCATAACTTTTATGGATTATGTTCTATGCAAACCTCTCAAAATTGCATTCATTTATTTTGAATTGTAATGTTGTAGAAGCTTACCTTCCTTATCTGTAGGTGGATCAACTGGTGGTATGTATCCATTTTCAACTACTTCCCAAATTTCATTGCCAAGTGCCTTCAGGTGAATCTTCATTCTCATACTCCAAAATATATAATCACTTCCATAAAATATTGGTGTTGAATTATCTGAGGACACATTCTTAGAATCCATTGTGTTCTTGAAAGATTTTCCTTCAAGTTGTTAAACTCTTCCGAAGGAACCCGCTCTGATACCAATTGAAGAACACAAGCTTATACTGAGAGGGGGGTGAACAGTATAAGACCACTTTTTACTTTTCTTTCCCAATCAATATTATGCAATGTATAGATAGCAATATCAATAGTAGTAATCAAAATAATGCACAAATCACCACACACAATAGAGACACCAATTTTACATGGTTCACCCAATGTGGGCTACTCCACGGAGAAAATATTTCACTAAAATTTTCTCAATCAATCTCTTGGGAATCCTTTCCCTATTACAATGTTTATGGACCTCTATCCAAAGGAGACACCAATCCCCTAATCAAGTTCATGGATCTCTATCCACAGGAGAACTCCTTTCTCCTCTTGCTCTGGCTGGTGATCTTCTAGAAGAACTGTTACCCCCACTACTCTGGCTAATGGATCTCTATCCACTGAAGACACCTGTCCTCACTACCTTGGCTAATGGATCTCTATCCACTGGAGACTATCATCCTCTATACTCTATCACCTCCAAAGATCTATCTCAAATCTACACTAAACACAGTCCTTCGATCTAGCACAAATCTACTCAATATCTATCTCTAGTCTGGCACAAACCTATCCTCAAATATACACCAAACTCTATCCTCAAATCTACACTAAACATAGTCCTTCGGTCTAGCACAAATATATCCTCAATATCTATCCTTTGATCTATACTAAACATAGTCCTTCGATCTAGCACAAATATATCCTCAATATTTATCCTCAAGCCTTAACACAAAGCTTGATCCACTCACAAATCAATACTGCTAGATCTACCCCAAACCTTAACTCAAGGTTTGAACAAATCAATCAATCAACTCTGCTCTCAAGTCTTCTCAAAGACTTATCTCAAATCTACCTTGTAAGCTTCCACAAAATCTCACACTAATCTGTCCACAAGTCCTCTCTTGAACTTGTCCAATCTGCTCAACAAGTCTTCACCAAGACTTGTCTCAATCTGCTCAACAAGTCCTTACTAGAACTTGTCCAATATCACAAAAACATATAGAGAATTGTTAGAGACTCAATATGCTTCACATTCACCATAATGCTCAATCACTTTCAATATTTCTTTTTACCATAGAAACATATAGATAATTGTTAGAGACTCAATATGCTTCACACTCACAAATCAATCAAAAAAAAAGAGACTCAATATGCTTCACTCAAATCAATTTCAATCATAAACATATAGAGAATTGTTAGAGACTCAATATGCTTCACACTCACAAACTCTCAATCACTTTCAATCATAGAAACATATAGAGAATTGTTAGAGACTCAATATGTTTCACATCCATCAACACTCAATCTCTTTCTCAATTCAATTCAGAATATAGAACAATTTGTTTCACAAAACTTGAACTATCACATCAACACATCCACTTGACTAGGCTCAACCAACTCTACTCAACCAATCACTCAATGAAATAATCCTTGCTCACAAACCCTAGTCCAAGCATATGAACACTCACTCAAATGTTTCCAACAATGCTTATCAATCAATCTCACATAACAATGATACTCATGATCTTTGCACAACCTCTAGTTCAAGTTCACTCAACTAATCACTTCAACAACAATGCTTATCAAACAAGGTTTTATCAACCACTCTTTATTCCAGAAAACCTTGAAGCATTAATTCAAAACACACTCAACAATGCTTACCAACAATCCTTTTCACTCCAACTTTGCATTCACAACATTCAACAATCACTCACTAGGAAGAATGTGCCCATACCTTTTGTTTGATGTAGAAGTGCCCTTAGAAAACCTATCTCAATCACAATTTTCTTCTTTGCCAATTTCAATGGTTAGATGACAAAATATCACACTAACTCTTTTTCAAAATATTTCTCAAACACAAAAATAATCAATCCCAAATACACCTTATTACTCCTTGAAATTAGCAATCATCAAATCATACATGAAAAATAATTATTTGGATACACCTTATAATCTCCAACTTTAAAATAATATCCAACACCACAAAACTTCAAACAATTTTCTTAAACTCCTTATTATCCTTTTCAAACACCCAAGCAAATATCACAAAAGAATATTATTTTGCATTCACCTTATAACTCCCCTTACAACCTTACAAACCAAATAAATTTATGCAAAAATTAATTTTTAATTACTCAACTAATTCCCTCCGAAAATTTTGGTGCCAACAAATTGCATACCTTTGTCTTCTACCCAAAAGGGTTTTGGCGTGATTCGAACCATCGTCTCCCCAAGCGCCAAGCGCCTTAGCACTTTGGTGCCCACCGCGTGGGCTATAGGCACCCACGTGAAGGAAGGGAAGCTTCCTTCCCTTTCAACCAACGTCCGTCGTCAACTCCAAACAAAACAAAAAATAACTCTACCACGGATTCGAACCTACGTCGATCGCTGCCCTCACGCCTTGCCTTCGTCGAGGTTGCCAACTGCGCTAGCAAGCGCTTGGTGACCAAGGTCCTTCCTTGGTGAATGAAAAACCTCCGCCTCTTCTTAACACTTAAAACAAATTAAAATCCTCTTGATCGCATAGAATAATTCGCACATTTTTTGCAAGCATGGAGATTAAAATCGAAGGCATGAAGTAGATTTTCTAAGGTGGGGAAATCCCCTTTTTATACACACTTGGTTACTTTGCTCCCCACGTCGGCGCTCAATGTCGAATTCGAATTTTTGAATTGCGACTTAATAACCCACCTTAGGGTTATTTAAAATTAACATAAATTAACTTATAATTAATATTAAAAATTAATTAATAATTAATTTAAATAACTTATAAGTTAAGTAAATTAATTAATAAATTAATTTATAATAAAATTATATTAATTAATTTATAATTAATTTTAAACTTCCCTTTATAATATTATAAAAAATATTATAATATTATTTATTTGGGCTCCTTCTTTATACTTTGGACCACATCTGACTTCCTGGAACCGGGTTTTCACCAACTGAAAGTGGGCTCTCCTTTCTGCACTGATTGCGGAATTGCTTCTTCTTGCACTGCTCATTGAAACTGACATTCGACATTAATGACCATTCCTTCTTGACATCAATGACAACTTCATTTACTCAAAATGTCCAACAATAATAACTGTGCGGATTGTAGTCATATTTGCCATAGGAGCAAATGTCTCCTCATAATCAATTCCCTCTTGTTACTTATAACCTTGAGCTACTAGGCGGGTCTTGTACCAATCTAATAAACCATTTGCTTTATAATTTACCTTGTATACCCATTTTGTGCCAATGGTATATTTACCTTGGGGTAAATAAACTAACTCCAAAGTGTGATTCCTTTCAATGGAATCTAATTCTTGATCCATGGCAAGAACCCATTTAGGATCACCAAGTGCTTCTTTGATATTAGAAGGTTTAGGTTGGCTAAGGACTTTGACCATGAGGGCATAATTTACTTGGTGTCTTAGGGCTAAAGGTATTTTACCTGTATAAGTGGGCAAATGACTTTGGGCTTCATCTATGATGGCTTGAACCCACTTAGGTAAAGGATTTGATGATGTGTTTTGATCATTAGATGGAGGAGTAGAAGGAGATGGAGGACATGGATCATTTGTAGAGAGTTTCATGTGGAGGAATTTCTTGATTTATGAGTGAAGAGGAAGGACTAGATGATATTGTATGTATTAAGGGAGCAATTGTTTCATTAGTTAATTCTAAAGTGGGGACCATAGAAGGAGGATTAGATGGGTGATACTCATGAAAGGTAACATACCTAGATAGAAATATCCTCTTGGAAACAGGCTCATACAACTTATAGGCATTGGCACTATCACTATAGCCAAAAAAGATGCATTTTTGGCTCTTATCATCAAAATTATTCCTTTTCTTATGAGGAATGTGAGCATAGGCATCACATCCAAAATATTTGAAATGGCCCACATAGGGTGTCCTTCCACTCCATGCTTCTTCAGGTGTTCTATCATGTAAGGCCTTAGTGTATGACCTATTAGTCAAGTATGCAGCAGTAAGAACAATTTCTCCCCAAAATGAGTTAGGCGATGTAGAAGCAAGTAACATTGATTTTGCCCTATTTGTGATTGTTTTATTCATCCTCTCAGGTACTCCATTTTGTTGGGGGGTATAAGGAGTTGTGAAATACCTCCTTATCCCATGGTACTTAAAAAAATTGAAGAATTCATTGGAGACATATTCTCCACCATTATTTGATCTTAAGGTGGATATTTGGTAGCCACTTTCTCTCTCAACAAGTGCCATGAATTACTTGAACTTATCAAGGGCTTGCCATTTATACTGAATTAGGTAGATCCATACCTTTTTGTTGTAATCATCAATGAAGGTGATGTAGTATCTGGCCCCAATATAATATTGAACATACATTGGCCCACAAATGTCTGAATAAACCAATTGTAATGGTCTATTGGCTCTCCAAGCCTTTCCTAACTCAAAGGGTTGTCTATGATGTTTGGCTATAACACATGGCTCACAAAAACATTTTAAATCTTTAATATGTGGAAGTCCTTTTACCAAACATTTCCTTGCCATCATTTGAAGATTATGAAAATTTAAATGCCCCATTCTTTCATGTCACATGTACTCCAAAGAAAATGTAGTAGTTGTATGCAAATATGTTTGAGTTATAGATTTGGTAAGGAGGTAGTAAACACCATCCTTTTTGACTCCCATGGCTTTGAAAATGCCATTTGGTTCTTGAATGTAGCACTTGTCTTTTTCAAAATAGACAGTATAACCATTATCTATAAGCTGACCAATAGATAAAAGACTCCTCTTAAGACTAGGTACATACAAGACATATTTTGCAAGAACATTATTCTCATCATGCAAAGCAAGTGGTGCCTCTCCAACACCTTCAATGGGAAGGGCACTGTCATCACCAAAAGTAATGAATTGATTAGAAGTAGTCTGAACCTTGGTCAACCAATCTTACCTTCCCGTCATGTGCTTTGTTGCCCCTGAATCAATATACCAACAATATTTATCTTCAATATTAAATTGGTTTGCTGCATACAATGTGTTGAGATTATTATCTTATGGACCTCTTTGATCCCTTTGTTTTTAATAGAAATTAGTGACATTATGATTCTATTTGCCACAATAATCATAGCTTTGTTAATTGTTGGTTTGAGACCCTCTATTAGGATGACCCCCTTGAGGAGGTCTTGTTTTCCATCTTGGCTACTGATTATACTGTTGTGGCTATTGCTAACATAGTTGTTGTTGGTACTACTAACATGGTTGTTGTTGGTACTACTGATGTGGTTACTGATGCTGCTACTGACATGACTGTTGTGGGTATCTTTGATATTGTCTACCTCTCTAATTTTGATTCTATTGATTTATACATATATTTTGTCTAGGCTATAAGGATGCCTTGGTGGCAAAAGTTGCTGGTGAAGATTCAATCTCTTCATATTTGATTAGGGCTTGCTCATGTTTCTTAAGTAGAATATCAATCTCTTCAAGTGATGAATTCATTGTTTTACCACTTAGATCTAACATTGTAGCATAGGAGTAAAATTTGGAAGGAAGTCCATGCAACATTATAGGAATCAACTCATTATCATTAAGAGTTTTTCCAATAGCTAAGAAATCATTCCTAATTGATTTCACTTCCATAAGGTAATCAGTTAGTGGTCCTTTCATACAGAGATTGTGCAATTTTTGTTTCAGATACAAAATATTGTCTTGACTTGGCCTATAAAACAATCTTATTAGAGCATCCCAAGTTTTTTTAGGTGTAGTTGTAGCCCTTACAATTTCTCTAAATTGAATTCCTGTAGCTAGCTTGATGAGACTTAAAGCTATATTGGAATTATTTTCAAATAGTTTTTTTCTGTAGGGTCTTCAGGTGTTGTGAGTGGGTCTTCATCATTTTTTTAATCTCTTACAAAATACCACATGCCATTCATCATTAAGATAGATTCCATTTCATACTTTCAATTTTAAAAGAGTGACCTCCTTCAATATTTTTAGTGAGACCACTTAGTAGATTTGTAGTAGCCATGATTTAGAAAAGGATTGAGAGAAGAGGGAGCTCAACAAAGGGGAAATAAGAAACACAAATACCAAATTAGAGCCCTAAAAAAATCTAGGGTACACCACTTAAAATCCAAAGGAGGGTTCACCTAGTTTTCCACTCTAAATCATCAAGCAGTTCCAACAGTGGGAGGGATAGCTTGAATACAAGTGCCCTCTTCTACCCAAAGAGAGTAAGAAGTAAAACTGATTATTACAATGTTTACTCGCTTACATTTTGAGAATTTGTTACAATAGTGTGCCAAAGTTTTAGGTGCTTAGATTTTATGACAAGGTGCTTGTGTGCTTGCTTGCTTGCTTGTATATGTTGCAAAAATGTCAAGTGTATATGCAAAGGAACTACACTTGATTACAATTTATAAAACCCAAAACATATGCAAGGGTTTTAGCAAGCATAAAATGAATAACAAGCCCAAATGAGGAGAGCAAACACCAAACTAAAAGTTGCCAAGACAAGGCCACAAGAAGACTCCACAAGCAAGAGGCAAGGGGCCTTAAATCACCTCTTGAGTTGAGGATTGTATTAGAAAATTTGGCTAAAATATAGCCCCAAAATGTGCCTCAAAAAATTGATACAATATTAATGCCTTCAATGATAAGAATACATCCAAACTTGCCAACTTCAATGAATATCTTGGCCTAATATTCCCCCAATGACTTAAAAATGAGCCCCTTTCAGGTTTGCCAAATTTTCTATTCAAGAGTGTCGGATGCAACCGAAAATACACTTTGTTTTACAATGTAAAATTCAAAATACAATTCAACATAGCAAATGGTTTCAAAATTGGAAAATGACTACACCAATAGATCCCTCTCAAAAAATCCTTTCCAACAACTATAAATAAGCCTATAGTCAGATACAAATTACTACTTCAATAAGGCAAAAAATAATGACCTAAAAAATGTGTGTAGCTCCAAGACTTCCCAAGTGGTCACCCATCCGAGTTGTACTCCATAAAAGGATGCTTAACTTGGGAGTTCTTGTGTGATTTGATGTCAAATTTCAACTTGAAATGTTTACACTGGCCAAGTCTGACACACCTATGAGGCACAACTCAGAAGACCTACACTTCTAGCCACTAGATGACCCAAAGTCATAACAATTTAAATTTTAATAGAGCAAAATGATATTTAAGGCCAGATTCTGTATTGTGAAAAAATACATGAAACTCCCTCTTATTCAAACATAGATACCATAAAGCTATACAAAAATAAAATTTTACGCACTACAAGCTTTATCACATGCATAAGATAAGATGGATATTTAGTTAAAACTCCACACAATAATACACGATGGTGTCATCACAATTTACGACCTCACATGAGTGCATAGGCATTTTATTTTTGCAGTCTCCTAGATGTCGTCGAGGAATCATAAACACTTCACGGTGGCTGCTCTAGTTCTTTCTATCATGCTCGGCTCCTTTCACTCCTGCAACATGGTTAAAAAAAAAAAAATTGACAATGCTCGAAGCAAATGAATTACCTACACCTTACCTACCACCTGGACACCGTGGTCTTCAAGTTGGTACGAGTGACTCCTCAAATCACTACTCTTTTGCTCCTCAACTTATCAAAATAGGTGTACACATCTTCTGGCTCTTCTGGCGATCAGGTCTACAAATGCATTATTTGCATGATCTCCTCTCCTCAGTGATATCCAACTACTAATGGCAGATTTGAGCTATGTGAAACTGTGAGCTCAAACTGACTGTGTGTCAATAAAAAATTAGAAATATTTCTATGAGCTGGCGTTGATGCAATTTTTGGGCGCTACACAGAAAAATAACTGACCTAGATTCTGCAGTTACAAAGTTCTTTATGATTTAAGAATTTGTCCTTTCAATTGGAAATTTGTTACCAATGAATTATTTTATCATCTCCCCAAATTTTCTCTGTCAAAGGGCAAACATGGAAAACAAAAAAAATTTTGACATCAAAAAAAATTTGTGCTGCTACTAAATTAATCAGATCTGGTGGAGCTACCGAGGTTGGGCGGGGTGGGAGAAATCATCGTAGTAGCCATATTTTGTGTGCTTTGGCAATGGGGCAGGTGTTGCATGGGATGTTAGGGATTGAGGCCTAGATTTGATGCTCTGTGGTTCACCCAACTCTCCTCAACACATTTTTTTTGCTGCTACATCTCTGTTGATGGCGTCAAATAGTTTGGTTTGAGGAGGTTGTGTCATCTTCTCCTGGGGATTTTGTAGATGATCTCTTCTCCAAGGATGTTCCTGCTCAAGATAATAATATCCAAACACATCAAAACAATATCGATAGCTTTGTTAATACAGGATCAGTTAATTCCCAATCCAAACCCTTCTCTTTCCTACTAATCGCCCATGAATCCTCACAATTTAGACATTAATCCCCTCCAAATTTAACAACACAAATATTGCCTTTGGAATCAAATGTTGTAGAGCTACGACAACATTTTTTGTTGAGAAATAAAATAATCTATAGGATAATTCATCGTTGTTGGTGCAAGACATAGAACGAGCCATCTGTAGATGTTTTGCCTCCTATTATGCAAGCAAGGACTGAGCCTGATTTGAATTTGATAAGACAAGAAGTTTCTCCCAAGTACCACGGGCTACTGTGGGACACCAAGCGGAGGGGGGTTTGCAAGAAACTTAAAAAAATGGCAGAAGGAACTTAGGTCTCAAACTCAGAATTGAGAAAAAAATAAAATGGTCAACCTCAACTTCACAAGCTCAGAAAAGGGATCCAATGATTTTTATCTCGGGTTCGAATATCTCTGCCAGCACCACACGATGAAGTGTAGGCGACAATCACTGTGCAGGTCTTGGTAAGCCAAGAGGTCCATTAATATAGCAAACAAATCACCAGTGAATCACGAGTGAGTCCAGTATAATTTTCCTCTGTCCTTTAGTGACGTATCATGGTAGAGGTATTCAAATTTACAGATTGAATCACCAGGATCTGCACATTGCAAGGGTTGAAGGGAATACAACCTCCATCAAAAAATGTAGCCTCCAACATAGTAACTCTTTAAAGAATAGTTCTCACAAACTTTTAGATTACTAGGTCCTTTTTAAAAAAAATGCTCTCACAAACTTTCCCAACAACCCAGAAAAAATACAGCTTAAAAATAAAAAAATAGGGAAGGAGCTCTCTAGTTTTTGATCCACTCAATGAGTGGAGATAGTACTCCATCAACTCATAGCTCAAGACCCTATGATCCCCACAGGTAGATCTCACCGCTCTGATACCAAATGTTGGGACCAATAAAAGGTACTCTATATTGATCAAGTATGGTACAATATATAAGCATCAATCCTATGAGTGAGATTTGACAAGTGTCATAATCTCCACTCCAAGTGTCATGCAGAAGACACAACTCCAACTCAAACTAGAAATAAGATAAGTGGTAAAACAGAAGGAAGGCATAGTACACATTAAACTAATATTCTAACAGTCATTAGGTTTTAAATTATAATCAAGATTACAAGTTTGATTCCCAATAACGGTGCCATTAAACTATTGGAGAATTTTCTATATGATCCTTGGGATAAGCTATCATGCTACAAAAAAAACAATTGCCAACGAGCAATTACAGGCTCTGGTCGACTTGCCTCTTTAACCTAGGAATAGAGTTCTTAATATTTTCTAAACATACTAGGTATGGTAAGGAAACCCTTGAGGTGAACTTAAAGTTTTTAATGTTTTATGTTCATGCTCTTCCATATTTATGGTGGTGAGTTAAAGTTTTTATAAATTTGACCAAGCTAAAATAATAACAGTTCAATTATGCCTTAATATGATCGGTGCCTTAATCCTTTGGGCTATTGTAGCAAGATTTAATAACACTTCAGTGAAATAGAAAGAATGGGGAAAATAAAGAATTGGTGCAATTACATTCATTCGAATATCGTAATAAACATAACAGTTGACCAACAAAAGAAATGTTCATTATACGTTCAAATAATGTAACCCATAATGAAGACACACAAAACTGATGACAAAGATATAACAGGAAAGAAGCCCAAAATTGTATTAATATTAGAATTTATTACATGAAGAGTTGACTTGAATTTACCATTAAACTCTTTTAAATATTAATACAATAAAAATCCTCGTTCGAATATTGTAACAAGGACTTTTCACTCTCCCGTTCCAATCTGGTAACAATCGAGTCTCTAGACCTTTGGCTCAATAATCTAGAAATAATCTCAGCTTCTTGGGCACTTTCCTATCAAAACCTGCACAACAATGGGAAGAATAAGGGATGGAAAAAGAAGAAAGACACAAAGGGAATACAATAGCAAAGAATAAGGCACTCAAGTATACCTCTTAGCAAAAATATGCTATATCAAAAGCTTGATGATATTTCTAGTTGTGGACATCTTTCTTATAGTTGTGGTGGTTCTGTAACTGTCAAAACTGCTTCAATCCAAACTCTCCACTTGGCACCATCTCTTACCTTGCTATTGACTAGGTGTGTTACATCCTGTTATTGGCTATCTCAAAGTTAGAATTTATCCTTAATATATCAAAATTCTATCTAGCTATCATCCACCTTTTTTTTCCTTTCTCCCTTATTGCGGGTCCCACATCACTTGTTGACTCTGATGTCTTTTGGCTTCTCTTGATTACATCTTTCTCTTCTTGACTAGAACCAACCAAGTCAACCATATGTATCTGTATTTCTTTGTCGATTGCACTGAGTGAGTTAATTCTATCTAACACCCTTATTCCCTTGGTCTTACCTTCTCTTAAGACCGTATGTTTGATATGAAATAATCTGACTATGTCAAGGGTGGTTTTTGACAAAGAAATGAGTTGTTCAGACAATTTATCTTCATCAATTTCTTCACAAGGGAACTCTTGAATGTCTTTGATGACTAATATGTTGAACCCTTATGTACTGAGTAATTTATGGAGACTGATATTAAGGCGCTTCAATCTGTTAATCGTATCTCGCTCCATATTCTCTAGTTCCTTGCATAATTTCATCGGGGTTTATCGGCCATAAAACTGGTGACTTTTTCATATTCTATTTGGCAGCTATGACTTTGATCATTCGATGTGATCACTTGTTTGGATCTAATATACTCATACTTAATCTAACACTTCTCATAAACTAGGGAAATAGTTGCCATTTTTTTATCTGTCTTCTCTAATAGGGGTTTTATTTTCTTATTTGCTTCTATTATTGCTCCAAAATCCTTGCAACAACTCTCAATCATTTTTTACTCTATTTTCATGATTTTGACCATATTTTCTTTATATTTTATTATGAGTAATGAGCCTTGCAATAGTTTACTCCCTGAAGGCATTTATTCGTGACCTTTATTGACTTCAACTTGTAGCTTTTCATTTTTTTCTTGTAACAATTTTGCTTTAGCCTTCCAAGATATTATTTCCTTTTCTATGGCCAGTGTAGTTTGTGCATGCACTTGCACTCCATGCTTCAACAAGGCTACTATTTCCTCTTTTATTAAAAAGATAACAGGACCAAATTAATCATGTTAGGTATAACAGATGAAACCCAACCACATATTAGTGAAGTTAATACCTTAAGAGAGGCTTGGGATATTCTATGAATGATGTCTGAAAATAGAAATCAAACAACCATTCATCACTTATAATCTTAATTATACACATTACAAATACAAGATAATAAAAATATGGAGCATTTTCTCCAAATGATAGCAAAAATAAAGGAAAAGTTAAACACTTTGAGAGAAAGTATAGAAGATAGTCTGTTAGTTTGAATTGTACTACGTGCACTACCTAATTCATACAATGTTTTGGTAACTTTTTTACAAGTTTCAAACCATAAAGTATATTTTAAAGATTTAATCAATATTCTATAACAACATTGTAGGCCCAAAATGGCCACATCCTTAGAAAATATTGAAAATTTTATTCTAAGGCATGAAATCTCTATTTCGCATACCACCTAGTGTATTTTGGAGCGGATCTGCAACAGGAGTTCCCCAATCCGCTCAAAACTTAGTGTTTTTTGCCTTAAATGAGCTAAATTCCATTTCACTTAGTTTACAATGTATTTGGAAGTGGATTACAGGCGAGTCCCGATTCCACAAAATTTTTGGGTGATGATGATGTCAGCACAAAAAAAAGTATGGAATGACAATGGTTGTTCGTTGCTCCAGCGACTAAGTGTTGGAGTCTCGATTCTGCTAAGTAATTTGGTTTGGAATAGTGGCAAAGGCTATTTTACACTACAAAGAGTGTGGAATGGTGACAAAAGCTATTTTACACTACAAAGAATGCGAAATGGTGACAAAGGCTATTTTACACTATTTTTGGAGCGAAATGACGACAAAGGATGATTTGCATTAGATTCGATGCAGATTGGTGATTCCACATTTTGACCAAGGCAAAGATGACATCAACATGCTTTGTTTTGTGGATTGCAATTTGCGTGATGTTGAGAAAGAAGGCTAAGTAGTAGATTAGCAGCGGAATGCATCCTGCTCACTCCTTAGTGGATTTTATGCCAAAATTTGATTCCACGGAATCAAGGCCACAAAAGATGATGTTAGCAATTTAAAAGTGCAAAATGATGCTTTGGTCTTTCCTCACCAATTTTTAGAGTATTTTCGAAGGTTTAATCACAACCGTCCACGATGGAGATCAACGACCTAGAACTTGCTGACACTGTTGAAGTATTTAAAAGCAAATTCTTGATGGACCAGAGAGCAGTCAATTTAAGGGCAGGAAGACAAAGTGTCGAAGGGTTTTCAAAAATAAGAACCAGAAGTAGTTGCAGATTTACGATATAGCGACCTTCCAAGAATGATCAACAAATCAGATGTGGTCTCCAACGGACTAAAATTCAATTTCCATAAACAAACCAACAAGTTATAGAGAGCCAAGCTGCCATGGCAGATTACTCACAACGAATTTCTCGGACTTTGTTAGCTAGTAAGATAATGCCAACAAAACTCTCTACTAAGTTGTAAATTTTTAATCTTTGTAATGTCTCCTTAATATTATTTCATTTTACAAACTATAAATAGAGGTTGAACCCTCATTTTTAAGGGTCGACTCTAGTGCGTTTGCTTGCCCTACTGTAAATATTCTTGTGAGCTAATGAAAGGAGCATTACTTTGATTTTTGACTCAAAATTTATCATCTTCATCATCTTTGTGCAAGAGGTTTGAAGCTTTGAGCTGCATTTATGTTAATACTTTAGCGGTTAGTTCATTCCAACTTATTGGATTACTAGTTGTGAGAGTAATTGAAATCTGTTCATTGTTAGATCTGCATTGTTAGGAAGTTTATTTATGTTAAATATAACTATTGGTCTATTATGCTAATTTGGATTATCAATATTAGATGTTGGAATTGATTTCTATAATATATATTTATTTATGCTTTAATATATGAAGATTTCATGAGTTTGGGTGTTGTTATTCTTGAGTGGTGGAACACTAGAAATAGTTTGTGGGAGCTTTTTACTGTAGTTGCCTATGTTGTTAGCCTATCTGGCCACTTGTTTTCATAATATCTCTAACCCTAAATATTTTCTAACCCTTTTCTCAAAACCCTATTTGAGCTTTAATTGTGTCAACACCATTTTAAGTTGACAAGGAATCAACCTACTCTAGAGGTTGGATTGAAGTTACCTTTAGTCCATCCAATGTTGAGTGTCGAGCTATGACTATCGAGTGCATGCCTGAATAGAAAATTGAAATATAGACAGTTTCAGTGTCACGCAAAACTTGATGTCAATTTGGTGCCCAACAAACATGAACTATAAATTCAACTTACAAATGATACTGCAAGTAATGATTTAATCTCTAGGAGAAGATATCACATAAATATGAGATTTTCCACTAATCCATTTTTATCTTCTTCAAAAAACCAATTTGAATAGGGAAGAAGATATTGTGACATATGTGAGAAATAAGAAAATCATGATAGTAGGTTCTATAGATATAATGCTTTGAACAGGTGGAATTAATTGCAAACTTCTCATACAAGACCTCAAGAACATCAATCTATAAATTCAAATAATATACCCAAAACAAATCAAGGATATAGAACAAATTCTCCTTCACAGCAAGTGCATGTGGCACAAGAAGTGGTTCAGGTAGAGTCTGAATCAGATCATGATGATGAACCATAAATAGCATATAAAGTTTTAGTGACACATTAAAAATAAAAAAGCAGGGATGATAACTAGTATATAGACTCTAGAGCTAGTAATCATATGACAAAAAACATACACTAGTTTAATACTTTTCAAAAAATGCATGGATGGTTAGTGACAATGGCAGATAATACAAGTTATCAAATAAAAGGAATAGGAATTTCTTCCCTCAAACTACTTTTGATAGAATACAATATTATCAATGTGCTATATGTTCTACAAATTACAAACAACTTACTTTATATTGCTCAAATGATGGATAGTAGTTTATGTTGATTTTTAAGTTGTTAACAAACATAAAAGATGCTTTATCTCAAGAAAAGTAAAATTAGAAGGTACTACATCTTACAAAAATAGACTATTTACATTAAATGTCTACACCTTCATATCTATTTGAAAAGTATAAATATCATCTAACAATCACAAAGAGGATAGATATTTAATGCCCAAAAAGGCAAGAAAAAAGGAATAGTTCAAATAAAATAATAAAGAAACATGTGAGGGTTTGATACTTGATACATAGGAAGATGTCAAATAGACAGTGCTAAAAAATTGGATACAAATTATTGCAAAAATAACTTATGGTCCAAAATATTTACAATCAATTTTCCAAGAGGCTAATATTAAGACTTATCTAAGTCTTCATCTTGACAAAGTAGCTGACAAAAGGGATAAAGTTGTTACACTTCCTACTAATTTAGTTAAAATCATATATGTATCACTTCTCACACTTGAAACATATAAAGAAAAAAATACAAATCAAGAGGAAATAAGTGCACAAATTAAGCTCTCGATGAAAAGTGTTATGTGTGACATAGATGATCTTATTACACAAAAGGAAATTGGTTGCAATACACATAACTTGATGAAAAATATCATGTGTGATACAGGTGATCTGATCATAAAGAAATAAATTGCTTGTAATACAAGCAATATTCAAACAAAGGAGTTTAGTTGTGACACTAATAACTTGCATGTTGTTCGAGATGACAAAAATACATAAACTACTTGTAACAAACAAACTATACAAATTGTTTATAGAATTTGTGATACTACAAGAATTGGCTATAATGGTATTAAATAGGAATGAAAAAGAAGAAAGCAAAAATTTACAGGTTGATATCACAACACAATATAAATATTTCTCCAAAAATAATGTAAGCATTATATATTTGTATCATTGTATCTATGAAATGTATGATATGAATATTATTCTAAGTTCTCTCCCTTACCAACACTGAGTTTGTTTTATAACAAGATTTAAAAATAAGTAGTGAGAAATGTAAGGATGCATTCAAAACGATTTGGAAGATGGACGATTGTCTAGAAATTTCTACATTAGAGCTTTAGTGGTTATTACAATAACATGGGACAAATGCAAATGAGATGTAAAATTGCTAGAATCAAGAAGTATTTGGTCGGATTTTTATAGGAAAGAGGGAAATACTAAAGTTAGAGTTGTAAATGTATATGACCCAACTAGTCTTTACTTTGTGTGATAAATGTTGGAATAGCCTCAATTTATTTATAACAAGTTTACTTATAATTTATAATTATGATCTATGTAGTTAGGGGGCTTCAACATAGTTCTATTTCCTTCGAAAAAAGTTTAGTACTCTTGGATGGTCTAATTTAATGGAGGATTTTGCTTCCTTTGCTAATTCAACAAGAATTTGGGATGTTATTCCTTCAATATTTAAATATGTATGGGATAGTAGACATAATGAGAAAACTCTTATAGCATAATGGTTAGACAAACTTTTTTTTTCTAATACATGATTACAAATAGAGTATACAATCTCTTCAAAAATATTATTGTGATCAAGATTAGATTACAAAACCATTTTTTTGAGATATGATCTACTTAATAAAGGCTATGCAAATCCATTCTAATTTCAATCTATGTGGCTCTAAGATCCTAATTACTTTCAAATTGTTTTGTTATGTTGGTATGAAGTAAGGTTTAAAGTATCATCTATTTATAGTTTCTTAGAAATCAATGGATTGTCAATTCTTTTGTTACCATATTTAAAGGGTATATATCTAAAGGGAAAATGAATATTTTGGAATGACAATTATTTTGGTAACATAATTAAAATAAAATAATAAATTAAATCTAAGCTCCAAAAATTACAAAAGATAGTAGAAATCAATAGAATGGTTCAAGGGAGTGTTGATATTCGAGCAGCGATGAGCGAGAAGGTAGCGGCGAGAGGGCACGGGAGCGGGAGTGCCAGCACTGTGAACTTGGGCACCGGCATGTTGGAGGGCCACAACAAGGCGGAGGGAGGGCAGTCAGAGAATGGAGGCTTGACGGAGTTACCCGAAGATGGAGGCAGACGTGAGAAGGATCCACCTGACAAAGGGAGAGACTGCCAACAAAAATCGTATGCAGAGGCAGCGGCTTCTGAAATCCCAAATGGTATTTTCACTAAGGACCTCTTTCCATCCGAGGATGAACTAGACATCTCGAAGGAAATCCTATCAATTTTTGTCAAATTTGAAAATTTTACCCTAATCGAGAAGTTTATTGGAGGGCGTCCCAATATGGAGACCATCCGTAGGTGGGAGGCATGAAAATGGCGGACCTCGGGTCATATGGAGCTGGTTGCCCTATCTCGGGGTTTTTTCGCAATTAGGCTGAATAATGCAGAGGATTACTATAAAATTTTGGCTGGGGGCCCTTGGTTTCTGGGACGCAGGAGTCTCTTTCTCAGGAAGTGGGGGATGGATTTTAACCCCAAAACCTAGAGTATTAATATTACCCCAATATGGGTTAGGCTGCCAAACCTTCCCCTTTTTTGCTTGGCATGAAAATGTTATCAGGGGTATCGCTTGTTCCATTGGTGAGTTGGTCACCATTGACCCTCCCACTCAGGCCCGAACCAGATTTTTCCAAGCTCGCTTCTGTGTCCTGGCGGATTTGGAGGCGAACCTTCCATCCTCCATCACTCTTCGGTCTGGAGGCTCTGTTCTTCATAAGCAAGTCATTAACTATGAAAATAGACCAAAATTTTTCCCTTGATGCAGTTCCCAGGGGCATCTTCAGTCAAATTGTCCTCTTCAAAAGCCAAGGATGAAGGGTGGGGCTTCTGGCAACCCCCCAGAGCAAGAAGGAAAACAACCGAAACACCCTATAGCGATAGTTCCTGAGTCTCCAGATCCTTTCGGGGTTCTCCCCGAGTCGGACGCCGATCTGTGCAATGCAAGTTCCCAACCAGAACCTCAAGTGGAAAAGGATCAGTCTCCCTCTCGTATGCCTGCTCAGGCTGATTCCCCTATTTGTCAAAACCAGAAACCTCTTGAGTCCTTTCTAGAAGAGTATCTACTGGGCAAAAGGGACGAACAACATGGCAACATTAGTCCATGAAACACTAGAAGTCGAAAGCAAGGGGTGGATTTTGACTGTGAAAGAAAACAAGGGCGACCTCCTAACAAAGAAAGAAGGAATAAGGAAACAGCAGCAGACATTGCAAATGGATCCCAACGGTTTCTTTTTCAAGAAGATTCTAACTCCCTGGTGGGTGATTCGCCTGTCCCAAAACCTCCCATTCAGTAGGGAAAGGGATGCAAGAAAGTCTTTAAAATGTCTATATGAAAATCCTCTCATGGAATGTGAGAGGTCTTAACGGAGAGACCAAACGTAGGGTGGTGGCCGATCTCCGAAAGAAGTCTAACCCATCCATCCTCATTTTGCAGCAGACTAAGTCTGATGCCTCTGCCTTTGTCAAGGTTGCCAGGGCCATTTGGGCCAAGGCCAAATTCCTTTCCAGCCCTACAATAGGTTCTGCAGGCGGTCTCATGGTGCTGTGGGACTCTGAAAAGGTCGAGGGTAGTCTTCTATCGGCTTCCAGCAAGACTATCAATGTCCTGTTTCACTCCAAGGTTGATAATTTTTCATGGATTTTGACCAATGTTTATGCCTCGAACTCTGCTTCAGAGCGAGCTGAGTTATGGAAAACCATCTCTCTGATGAGGGAAAGTTTTAGTGACTTCTTGTGGGTTGTGGGAGGGGATTTCAATTGCCCTCTTCATCCCTCTAAAAATAAGGGAGGCGCTGAGCTGGCCAGTCGTAGCATGGAGGATTTCAGAGATTTTGTTTCATCCAATAATCTGCTAGACATCAAACTTAAGGGGGCATCCTTCACTGGAGCAACAGGAGGATTAGGAGCAATCTCATCCAGGTCAAGCTCGACCGGTTCCTCATTTCCCATGAAGCTATTCCCTTCCTCGGCGTTGCAACTCTCTCAGCTTTGCCAAGAATCGGGTCGGACCATAATCCCATTCTGTTAGAGGCCACTGGTGGGCCTAGGTTTAAGATCCCTTTCATATTTGAGTCCATGTGGATTTCCCACAAGGATTTCAAACAGTTGGTTTCGGAATGGTGGTAGGTGACGGTGGTTGGTTCAGCGTCCAAAAGACTGGCCCTAAAACTTAAGATGATTAAAAAGAACTTAAAGGCATGGAATAAGGAGGTTTTTGGCAACATTTTTGAGTCTAAAAGGTCCTTATCTGAGTGCTTGAAGATTTTATAGGAAAAGATGGAGGTCGAAGGGTATTCTGAAGGCCTCATAGAGGAGGAACGGAGCCTCCTGGTGGACTATCATTCCATTCTTGCTAGTGAGGAAACGTTTTGGCATCAGAAGTCCAGGGATCTCTGGCTGAAGAGTGGTGATTCAAATTCAAAGTTTTTCCACGTGTCTACCATGAGACACATGGGGGCCAACAAGATCAAACAGGTGTTGTGTAAGGATGGGCGCACTACTAGGGAGATTGAGGAAATTCGAAGCGAAGCAGTCGATTTATTCCAGGATTTGCTGGGTGCTCCTCCTGATAGCATCCTCCAAGTTCAAAAATACTTGCTTGCTAATTTCCCTACCAAAGTCCCCCATGAGGCAAGTATTAAACTCCTAGAACCTTTTTCCCATTTCAAGATTAAGGATGCTCTTTTTTCCATGCAACCAGATAAGGCTCCTGGGCTTGATGCGTTCCCCCCCTAATTCTTTCAAGTTATGTGGGATGTTGTGGGGCCTGATGTCTGTGAGGCTATCTTAGAAATCCAAGCATCAAGATCCATCCATCCGAAGCTCAACTCTACCTTCCTAGCTCTCATTCCTAAGTTGCCCGCCTACAAAAGTTTTTTTGACTATCATCCCATAAGCCTCTGCAATGTTTTCTACAAGATTCTTACCAAGACCATTGCCAATCATCTGAGATCCCTCCTCCCCTCTTTGGTAGGTTCAGCTTAGGGGAGCACCGTTAAGGGTAGAAACATCCTTGACGACATCATTACTATTCACGAAACCCTCCATACTGCCCAATGTTCCAAGAATGCTGTGCTTTTCCTTAAACTAAACATGAATAAAGCTTTTGACAGAGTGGACAGGAGGTTCCTCTGTGCTGTCCTTTGCAATTTGGGATTCCATCATCACTAGATTGACCTTGTGAATAGTTGCATTTCCACTTTGTCATTTTTTATGTTGATCAACGGGTCCCCCGGTGGATTCTTCCAGAGTGCTAACGGCCTCAGACAAGGTGATCCTCTGTCTCCTATTTTATTCATTATTTTGGTAGAGGTCCTTAGATGGTCTTTGAATGAAGCCCTCCATCGAAGCAATATTTATGGCATTCTGCCTACTTCCAAATTTGATCCTGTCACTCACCAACAGTTTGTGGATGACACGCTCATATCCACTGGAGCGTCTGTCACTCAGGCCAATTCTATCAAGCGCATTCTATCCCGGTATGAGAAGGCTTCTGGCCAAAAAGTTAATTATTTGAAGAGCAAAATTTATTTTGTTAATACCCCTCTGTGTAGGCAAATTCGTATTACCAGAATCCTCGAATGCACTATTGATTCCCTGCTTGCAACTTATTTGGGGTTGTCGCTAGTTTGCAATGGGCGAGGCGATGGGAACATCTGGAATTTGATTTTGGAACGACTTCATAAGAAACTCAGCACTTGGAAAGGAAAATTGCTATCTCAAGCTGGGAAGGCAACCCTCACCAAAGCCTATCTTCAAGGAATTCCCACCTATTTCATGTCTTTTTTCATGCTTCCTGTGTTTATCCATTCCAAAATCGAGCAGATTCAAAGGAATTTTCTTTGGTCTGGCAGCGAAGAAAAATCTAGAATTCCTCTGGTGGTGTGGGATAAGGTTTGCCTTCGAAAGGACCAAGGGGGCATGGGATTGAGAAGATCCAGGCTCATGAACACTGCCTTAATTGCCAAACATGCTTGGAGAATTCTTATTAATGCACCGATGGAATGGGTCAATATAGTTAAAAGAAAGTATCTTGGGGAAAATTCTCTCTTGGAAGCTGAGTCTCCTCATGAAGCTTCGGCTTTCTAGAAGACGGTGCTTTAGGGCCGTTCGATGATTAACAAGGGTGCTCGTTGGATCTTGGGGGATGGATCCATGATCCTTTTTTGGAGAGACAGGTGGGCTACAGATGAAGCTCTCGTTGTAAATCAGAACTTGGCTGGCTTGAGGGCCCAGATTGATCCAAACAGTCATCTCAAGGTTTCGGATTGCATTGATCGGAGTTCCCTTCCCCCTTGGTGGAAAATTTTTATGGTGGATGGGTTTGATAATGAGGTGAATTTCTTGTACAGTGTCCTCCAATCGGTGTTAATTCCTTTGGTCATAAGAGATGATAGAATTATTTGGAGCAACATGTAGGATGGGCGGTTTTCTGTTAAGTTCGCTTATGATCTTCTGTCGTGTGAGGCTGCTGTGGACCCCCAGTGGAAAGTAATTTGGAGGAAAGGGATTATTCCTAAGATAAATTACTTTGCTTGGATTGCCTTTTATAACAAAGCCCTTACCATAGACAATCTCCACAAGAGAGGCCTTGCAATTCCCAATAGGTGCTATCTTTGCTTAGCTGACTGTGAAACATCCGATCACTTATTTTTGCATTGCCCCTTTTCCCATTCGGTCCTAAGCTATGTGTTGTATTCCTTCCAAGTACTCTGGGGCTCCCATTGCTCCCTTAAATATGCCTTCCTCCAATGGCCCAAGCCCTTTAAGAATTCTAAGCTTCGATTCCTTTGTGAGGCTGCCTTTCACCATGCCATTTGGCAAATTTTGCTGGAGCGTAATGCTAGAGTCTTCGGCAAGATCCCTAGAATGGCTCCCTCCGTTGGCCGGTGGGCCTTATCCTTTCTTGTCAAGAATTCAAAAACTATTCCCAGCTCCCGCCCTCACAATCCTTGGGAGGCAATTATTTTCAAAAGACTGGACCTTGGCTCCTCTTCCAAAGTTGACTCAATGAATGGCTGCAGGGAGGTCACTTGGACAAAACCTCCTTTGGGGTGGATCAAACTTAATTTTGACAGGGCTGCTAAAGGCAACCCGGGGCCCGCTGGTTCCGAGGGGCTTGTTAGGGACCATAATGGGAAGTTGATCTTGGCCTATTGTGAAAATCTGGGCCCTCAGACCAATCATTTTGTCGAAGCCCGTGGTGTGTTGAAAGGGTTGTAGGTCATATCGAATGATCCTAGGCCTTTAATTATTGAAGGCGATTCTCTAAACATTATCAACTACCTTCGTGGCTCCAAAGACCCATCGTGGCGGGTCCTGAATATCATCCTCGAGGCTAGGATGCTCCTCTCTCGACATGCCAGGTGGGAGGTGGGGCACATCTACAGAGAAGGTAACCGGGTGGCGGATCACTTGGCCAACAAAGGATTGATGACCACGTGCCCGGTTGTTTGGCGTTCTCGTTTCCCAACCGAGGTGGACGAGTTTGGCCAAGGCAGATATTCCCTCATGATGAAGAATTTGTATCATAGGTCTTCTCCCAAAGTTTGTTGATATATTGTCTTCGACTATTATTCTGTTTTAATGTATTTCAAGATCAAGATTTCCAGGACTATCTGCGTCTTCTGGGGCCCTCGGGCATTTTGTATTTCCTTGTATTTTTTATGAACTGCTCTATTTACCTAGCCATCCGGCATGAAATATATTTTAGCAAGGCTTATTTTGTACATAAGGTTTTGGGATCCTTTATAAAAACCCACAATTAATCTATTATTATAATTACCAAAAAAAAATAGAATGGTTCAAGATAGTTGTACAAGAAGACTCATTACTTTATGATTATCATAATATATTGTGAAAGGAATAGTCATATTGGACCCAACAAAATAGGATGAATTGGCTTAAGGAAAGGATAAAATACCAAAAAATTCTACAATTAAAAGAGATTTATCTATTTGTTGAATAAAATATATTTTAACTTTAGATGGAAAAATATTGAAGGAAAAACAAAATATTAGGAAAGAAATAATTAATTATTTCAAAGATGCTTTTTTAGAAGTTGGGCAAGATAAGGAGTCTCAAGGTAAGCATTTGTAAAATATTCATCAATTATAATAAAAAATAAAATAAGATAATGATGAGGAATATCTCTATGAAAAATATAAAGGAGACAATTTTCTCGTTCCACCCTCATAAGACACCTAGACCCAATGGATTTCCTAAAAGTTTCATTTTTTTAAATGGAATTATTGAAGAGTAATATGTTCATTATAATTGAAGAGGCTAGGAAAAATAAGGCTAAGTAAGATAAATGCCACATTTAGTGGATTGGTTTCAAAGAGAAGCAATATAAAATACTTTGATAATTTTTTCCAATACCTTAATAATATGATCTAAGATAATTTAAAAAATTATGACAAATATATTGAACATCATTCAAGAATATGTTAACTTGAAGGAATAAGGTGGTTTTGTTTGTGGTAAACAAATTTTTGATGTCATAATCATTGCACAAATCTTCATTCCATAAAAAGACCAAGTATGCTTGTAAAACTATATAAATAAAAAAGGCATATAAAAGGGTTTGCTAAAGTTTTCTATATAATATTCTTAGAAATTTTGGTTTTGATCACTATGTGAATGGATTAGATTTTGTTAGAGCACTAAAAAATCTTCTATTTTAATTAATAAATTCCTTCTTTGATACTTTGAATAAATTTGTGGACTCTATCAAGATGACCTATCATCTCCTTATCCCTTTATTATTTTTAAGGCATTGCAAAGAGCTTACTTAAAGGAAAAAATAAAAAAATCAAACGTATTTAAGTTGCAAAAAATGATCCCTTTGAATCTCATATCCAAATTGTTGATAATACTTCCCTTTTGGGTCATCCCTTATTCAACGAGACGATGAAATTAAATAAGTATTATTATGAGAAGGTTGTTGGACAATTGGTTATACTACAAAATCTAGGATCTTATTTGTTAACATACTCTAGATTTACAATGATTATTGTGGATATTTTAGTGTTTAAAGTTAGAAAATTGTCATCAACATATCTTAGTTATTCCTTTGTCTAATAAAGGAAAGATGAAGGAGCTTTGGGAGTCAATTTTTGGTAGAACAAAGTCATGTTTGGGAGGTTGGGAAGGTGAGTTCTTAACCATGACTAGAAGGCTATAACTCATAAAGACTACATTGTAATCTCTCTATAGATAAATGTCAATTTCAAGATAAATAGCAAGTATAACATCTAAATTTTATAAAATTTAAAGAGATTTTCTTTGGAAAGGATGTGAGGAAAAATTAGGTTTATTCATTATAAGTGTGATAGGGTTTGCAAAGGAAATAATATTGAAGGCTAGGTTTGAAAAATTGTAGACTTATAGGTTTGGCATTATAGGAAAAAACTTGGAGATTATTCAACGATCAAGGAAAGAGCTGGGAAAAAGTGTTACTTCAAAATATACAGGTTCCACCAGTGCAATGAAAATGTTTAAGAAATAAACTATACCTTAGGCTCAAAAACATGAAACTTCATATCAAAGAGTTTACATTTGATCATGAAAATATTAAATGGTTATTCAATGATGGGGATTCTATAAACCATTGGTTTGATGCTTAGTTGAAAGCTTATTCTCTGATGCAAATTATTATAATAGTACCAAAGGAGGGTAATAGAACCAAGGAATATATAGGAAAACTATATTTCAAATAGTGACAACCAAAATATTCTAGAGGAGGCCTACGAGCAGCAAAGGGAAGACATTAGAGATCTAAGATAAAAAATAAAGAAGATAAAATAAGTAAAATATAAATAATTTAGTTTTTCCAAAAGGTTGTTTGGGGATATTCATTTTCAAGGGCTAATACAAAAAGGACACCTGCTAAAATAATACAAGAAATTATTGAATCTAGTAAGAGGAAAATGTAGATTTCTTCTTTCCCCAAAAATGATGGATTTGTGAAAAGAAAGGAATAAATTCCAAAGATAAATTTTGGTGAACAAAACCTCATAGAGGGATATAAAAAGCTAGCTAAATGTGGGCTGATATACTGGTTTTTTAAAAATGGCAATCTCCCAAGGGTATTGAAACTTGGGTTAAAAATAACTGGCTCCCATTAATCTCGCAAGAACCAGATATAGTATATGCAAGAAGAGGGTTTTTTCTAGTAACATTTAATAATCCCAAAGAAAAAATATTTTTGAGAGAGGTACCTAGTTCAAGGCAAGAAGCCAATTTTTTATAAAGTATTGGGATGATAATTTTCATCCAAGAGAAAAAATTTTGAACTCCTTTCCAATATAAGTGAAGATGCTTTTTTTTCTATATAATTTTTGGTGGGAAGAGTATTTTAGAGCAATAGAAGAATTTTTAGGGTTGTTCATTAAAATAGTTGAGATGAGAACACAATGAAAACCACATATGCTAGAATATGTGTGGAGAATGACATAGTGGAAGGCTTACCATAGCATACTAAAATTGAACTATAGGGTCAAGTATGGAAGCAAGAGCTAAATTATGGGTATATCCCATTTAAATGCACCTTTTTCCATGAATATGGACATTATGTCTATAACTACCCAAGAAAAGCAAGACAAATATTGAAAGAATAGGATAATCAAAAGGATGATGAAGGATTTTTGAATGTGTCAAAGAAAAATTAAACTAAAGGGAAGTGGGTATTAGCAATAAAAGAGAAATTAGTGAAAAATCAATTCAAAGATTTTGAGAAGGAAAAGCCACAAGAAGAGAGTACAACAAGGGAAAAGAATTTAGAAATGAATAGTGAGGAGTTTGAACCAATTAAAGAAGTTTAAAAAGGAGAAGAGGTAAAAGCAAAAAATTGAGAAAAATAACAAGGAATGTGAAAAGTGAAAGATGAGGTAACAATGTAGGGTGGTATACTATCACTAAGTCGAATATAATAAAAACTAAATTATGGGAATCTTGATGCTCTTATTTGCATAGGTATGAATTTGTGCCCTCGATCATAGTCAAGATTGTATAACTCATAACCACTTCTAAGCCAACCTTTGAAGAAGGTTGGTTCCTTGTGAATTTGTTTCTAAAATACTAAAGAATGAGAAAAGGAAAAGGGGAGAGAGGGGAAAGGGTTAGAGAGATTGAATTAAATGTGATAAGGTCTTAGACAACAACATTGCTATAAGTTGCATGATTATAGGCCACCTGGTGCAAGCAAATCCTACCAGACTATACAATCAATGCTATCCATAAAATACATTATCCTCAAATGTTACAAAATTAAACATCACAAGCACTTGAACCAAAGCAAGCCAAACAATTTAACTCTAATAGATTATAGGAATGACAAATAACATTAAACCTAACAAAAAAAATTTGATCAAAGCAAACAAGCAATGTCAAATGTGTAAATATTATGAAAAAATATCTAGAAATATTAATTAGGATAATTCAAATAGCTCTTGATTGCATTCCAAAGTGTAGCATAAACATACAAATTTCTATAGGCAAACACTGAAACATCTAATGCTTTACAATGAATGGTACCCCCTATTTATAGTTTCCACTAAGCTAATATAAAGCTAACCACTTTGTAGAATAATGAACAAAAATAGTTTTGCATGATTGGAGGTGAGCTAGCACTAGTCAGGATTTCCATGTCTTTTGCCAAGCAATTATGATTTGCAGGATCATCCATTATGCTTAGCTAAGGTGGTTGTCACTCTCCTACTTTTACAACTGCCATGTGGTCTAATTGCTCTTATTTTATTTGTTGAGTGTCCTTTGTGCCAATGTCTTCTAGTCTAGAATGTTGCTACTTCACTCTCATTTCATATTGGTTTTGCACCCTTTGTATGCTTCTAATCATTTTGAGACATTTTTTTAACCAGAGTTGACCTTATTAAATATGAGCTCTGCATTGTATCAAAAATTTTGGAGGCCCATGTTGATTCCAATGCTTGAAATTTTTGACATGCTACCCTCCACACTTGAATACTCCATGCTCTTTTTATCTTTGTCAAATATCTATAAATGCACTACTAATGTCAGCTCATGAAATATTTGGCTCACCTCCTTTATATGTCTAGCCTCAAGCTAGTTTGGATGAAAGCTTTTGTCTTGGAAGCATAAGCAAATCTTGAGAAATTTAAGACCTATAATTTTTGTTTAAGCTTTCAGAATAGAATACTTGGAAGAATTATTAGTCCAAACTTGTCCTTCAAGCCTGAGTGTTATTTGCAGCTCAAATTGTTGTTTTATCAATTATCTCCCTTTCTTATGCTTCCCTTCATATTGTTGGCCTATTTATTGCTTCTTTTTTATGTTCAAAAATCACTTTTAAACAAGGATTATTAGACTTCTTATTATGGGCTATTTTATTTATCTATTTATCCAAATTTGGCCCATTCACAATGAAGTTTTATTTCCAAACTTACCACCCAAAATGGTGAGCGAGTTCAGAACCATTGCATAGGTATAAACCTTTTCAATAGAAAAACCCTTTTAGTTATCACAAAAAAGGCTTCAAAACTCTTACTAATGGTACGGTCAAACTTAGCTTCCACTAAAAATGCTATTCACCTCATGGTACAAAGAGTAGCATTTGCTAGTAGTTTCTTATGTAGGCTTTTTCTTGTTAGCATCTTTGGCATTTTGGTGGCACTAACTACCTAATAGACCAAAGGTGCTTAGGTCCTCTCATCTTGCTCAACTCTAGATGGTAATTTTACTCAAAACTCCTCCTTTAGGTTGGATTTTCCTACTGTAGTAAAATTTCACTACATTTTAGCAAGTGATTGGGGGTTTTTGCTTGTAAGAGGTAAAGAACCCAAAAAATAGCCTTGTCTATTAGGAACATTGTCTATAGAGGAAAATATTGGGAACTTTGGGGCTTAAGGTGATGGAAGGCAGATTTATTACTTGAAGAGTAGCTTTGCTTGGGGCTTATGAAATCCTGAGAAGGGGGCTCTCCTTATATAGACTTCTTTGACTAGGAAATCATCAAAGTTGCTCCTCTAATCAACCCTTATTTTAATCAATTCTTCTATAGAAATCCCACGGGAAATTATTTTTCCCATGTTGATGAATAATCAAAGGTATGATTATATACTATTTTACCTCATGTTTAGCCATGGCATTTGTCTCTTCATCAATTTGAAGGCTCCTAAGTGGTTGATGGTAATCTAGGAAATGATCTTCCTTAGTTGTTTTGCTAATTATCAAACCTCCTGATTTATGTAATTCTTCTTCAAATATGCATGTGAAATGCTTGGTGTGCTTTACTAAAAAAAAATTTGTGTGAGTGCTTTCCTCTTTCATGTTGATGTCTACTTTAGCCAATAACTATATGACAAATTTTATCATCTTTATTTAAATGTCACTTATTTACAATATGATACATGGTTTTGACATGTCTTTGCATGACAAATACTTCACATAGAGCTCATTCATTGAAATCTACAATGGCTAGACCAAAGTGACCCAAATTTCTACTACTTTTACTTGTTTGTTTTCTAGAACATGTGATTTGTTATAATCAAAAGTGACCCAAAGATAGATAACCCCAAGCTTCCTTGTGAACTCCCTTGATAGTCATAGTCCAACTAGTGATAGAATATCCACCACTATTATCTCCTTGATTACTGAGATATCTGGAACACTGTGCAACACCATTGAAATTTCCTTCACCACTCCAACCATCTAGATTAGGGTCTCATCTAGTTACACTACACTAAAACTAGTACAAGTGTACTCCATGTCCATTTCATCATAAACAACCTTAGGCATGATTTTTGTGGTAGCTCTAGAATCCACCATGCAATTGTGGATAATCTATCTTTCCATACATAAGGACATATCAAAGGTTGGAGTCTTAATCTTACCCATCCTAGGTATTTATTGTTCTTGAGCTAGATTTATATTTAGACATCATATCCGCCTTGAAATGCATTATTTATGGTAGCCTTAAGCAAATTAATATGTCTAGGGATCAATAGAGCATCATATATGTTGAATATTGATGGAGTTCTCTTTAGGTCTTTGATAATGTTGTACCTAGAGGGTTTTGACATCCTTCTCTCCTTCCAAACTAGCTCCTTAAATCTTCTTTGTTACTATTATGTGGCTTCTTTTATTTGCTTTCTAATAATCAAAGGATACCATACCTTCCTCAAGGCTTGCTCCCTAGATTTTTTTTGGTTGGTTTTTGGTGCTTTCAACTTGGTCTGCTCCGTGGGTAGCTCCCTTTTTTGTTCCATTTGTGGTTGAGAGGGTACTTTTAGACCATAAATCCTCTAAGTATTTTATAGAATAGTTTTTTTTCTATATCTAGTCAATATGTGGTTTGGATCAGAAGTTGAAGGCTCTTCAACAACCAAATTTAGTTTTGGATTTGTCAACATACCTACAAGCCCCTTTGATTACCTTTTTAATTTTTGGGTTCCAACCAGTTGGCATTGGTGTTGATAGACCATGTAAGCATCAAAATTGTGAGGATCATTGCAAGCTAAGCACCAATACTCTTCTTAGGTAGTGGATGTATCCTCCTCTTGACCTCTGACAATAGCAACTTGCTTTTCAAACACATTACTATTTGAAGCCCCCTAATATTTTGATATGTAGGGGTATATTCTTTATAGATTTTCTTCAAATATCCTTTTTGCATTTTTTCACTCCAACATAGTGAGATTATTTGTCAAGTTTTGGCCCATAATTTTTAGGTCTTGCATTTCTATCGACTCTTAGGGCTCTGGAGCAAGAAAGGTTGGTACTAGCATAAATGAAATAGTATGCTAAGTATATGGCTTAGGTGTCAGTAAAGTTTCTAGTGAGGGAGTATATAGAGTCAAAAGAAGGCTTATTGGCCTTGTTGAGAGATCTCTAAAAAATATGGTATTATCACTATCAAAGGAAGCTTGCCAACTGAGATGACTGTATTCTTTGTTATAACAACTTGAATTATCTAAGAAAATTTCATCTCATTGGACTACTAGATTTGCAAACTCAAGTCCAAAACAAAATATTTGATATAGTAGATGTAATCTTAGGCATGGGATGGCCTTATATCCTAAGGGGTTATTCTCTAATATTTTCTAAACCAAATAATAGAATTCGTGATATTCTCCTAGGGATGCCTTTGTACTGAAATAAATTGTGTAAGTGGTAAGTTGTTCCCTAGGTTATTGAACTCTAGGATAAAAGGTTCAGCTAGGTCATCCCAAGTGTTGATATTGCCTTCTTCTAAAGAGTGGTACCAGGCCATCACTTTACCTCTAAAGGATAAAGCTAGCAACCTCACCATTATATCTTCATGGATAATATTATGCATAATAGCTAAAGTGGCTATATCTTGGCAATGTTCATAGGTCATATTTTCACTACCATCATAACAAGGTAAAGCTTTTAGTGTGAACTAAGTAATATCGTGGAGATCTAGAATATTAAGGTGTTTGGCACTATTCTAGCCAGATATGCACATTCATCCATGGTTTGGGGTGGAGATTTAGCGTATGGTTACAAAGATATGGCATACAAATATTTGGGATTTTGAATAAAATAAGTTTGAATGGGTAAAAAGGATTTACCTTTTTAAAATTTCCTAAAGACTAAGAGAGCAATAAATTAGAAGGTTCTTTCAACTTATTGGTCTCTGATCTTGTAATAATGTAAATATAGGGTTGCATCCTTCATGGGATCACCAATCTCAAGTTCTTTCAACATTGGAATCACTAGATGAATGAATTTTTATCCACTTTGTGAGACCAAGATATTTATCAAAATATTGATCATTTAGAGATATGAACGTACCAAATATTCTTAATGTACATGATGGCTTTATCTTCTAATTAGGTAATTATTATGCTTATGTCCCACGAGTGATCCTTCTCTATGAAATATATATGAAATCTTCTAAATGTAATATGTATTAATAAAATTTGGTCCCATCGAGTATGCCAAAAACTCTTGATTCTCCAATCCTCCTAGGTATAAATTTTCTTCCTAGATCAGAGTCAAGATTGGATGGCTCATAATCGCTTTTAATTCAACCTTTAGAGAAGTTCAATTCCTTGTGAAGTTTCTTCTAAAGAAGTTCAATTCCTTGTGAAGTTTCTTCTAAAGGAGTAATGAATGAGAAAAGGAAAAGGGAAGAGAGGAAAAAGGGTTGGAGAGATTGAAATAAATCAGGTCAGGGCTCAGCTTACATCATGGCTTTAAGTTGCACGAGCATAGACCACTCGATGCAAGAAAGGCCTAACAAACTATACAATCAAATGCTATGTATAAAATACATTATCTTTAGATGTTACAACACTCAACATCACAAGCGCTTGAACCAAAGAAAGCCAAAAATTTTTAACCTAATAGACAGACTAGAGGAATAGTAAACAACATTAAACCTAAAAAAAAGTCTTCAATCAAAACAAACAAGCATTGTTTGATGTGTAAATATTACATAAAGAGATCTGCAAACATTAATTTTGAAAAGTCAAAAAGCTCTTGATTCCATTCCACTATAGCATAAACATACAACTTACCATAGGAAAACACTAAAATATTTGATGCTTTACAACGAGGGGTATTCCTCTATTTATAGTTTTCACAAAGCTAAAATAAAGCTAATTACTCTGTATAATAATGAGAAAAAATAGCTTTGCATGACTGGGTGTGAGTTGGCACTGTTGTGACTCCTTCACAACGGACCCACTTGAAATTTTTGAAAAGTTATTTTGAATTTTGTCTCGTAGGTTGTTGTTTTGTTTCGTCATCCAACATTGAAAAATCAAATTTCATGTAAATGGTGTCATGGTCAAATATTCTTTTTATAGTCATGTTGTAATTTTGAAGATCATTATGTTTTGTTTTATTCATATATTATATGTTTTGTTATGTGTTAGGGTATGTTATTATTAGTTATTAGTATATGTTATTTGTATATTGTTTGGTTTTATGTTATGTGGTGCTTTTGTTTTGGTATTAGGTTAGGTTAAGTATATATTTTATTTTGATTTTGTTTGTTATGTTTTATTTTATGTTATGTTTGGTTATATTATTTATGTGATTGTTAGGTTGTATGTTTACATTTTGTTCATTATAGTTTGGTTAATAAAAGAATTGTCTTATTTTGTAGGATTTGAGGTATCCGAACGTGACATCCAAGATAAATGCAAGCGACTAAAGATTAAGGTTGTGCACATGGTTCAATGCACTCACACACATGTGGCCTGAGTTATATGACTCTTGAAACACATTGTTCACAACGTTGGGCTTTGGTGGGCGAATAGGAGAGCCCATGTTACGGTATGAAACAAGTGGCGAAAGATTGATAAAATGTCATAGTGGATTTGTTTGATTAACAACCGAATATGTGCAACGCATGCATCAATAGGGGTTTTCATAATAGCAAAAGCTTCCATTTTTCATAAACGTAGATCCCCGTGTCATAAGATAAACATGGATACATGTCATATCAGCGAATGATGTTTGATTACGAAGGAGGTTAAAAAAACATTACTAACAAAGGGTATCAAGAAAATATTTTCATAAGATTTGATTTTAATCAATTTTGTGATACTTGTTACATTTGTTACAACATTTGATAACATCATGTTCAATGGACTAAATACAACGCACATGGTTATGTAAGTTTCAATATGGTAGCATTATTAAAGGAGCAGTCATGTTTTACGTCAGGGGCAGTAAACAATGGACTCGATCATTTCGTGGTGAAATATTGGATATCATGATGAAGAAAATATGTGTGCATTTCATTTGTATAAAAATTAATGAATGATTTCAAAGATAAAAGGATCTGTAGAAGATGGTTATAAAACGAAGTTAGAAACGAATTTTAAAACGAACGAAACGACACAGAACAAAACAATAAATGAGAATCGAAATTGATAGAAAAGATTTAAATACGACATTGGATGAGAAAAAGAGGTTCGGAGAGGTTGGAGAAAAAGATGAAAGATTGAAAGGAGCCAAATAGAAGACCAAGTTGCAGAGGAAGCTACATTTGTATGCAAATGAAAATAGAGACTTTGTTGGATTCATTGTAAGATCTAATATTTTGTATCAAATTCAATTTTTATTAAAATTAAGCACTATTGTGGTGTTTTTAATTTATAAGTTGATTGATATTTTTTTTAATTAAAATTTTCGTAGAAGGTAACACCAAATTTGTGATAGGATTGTGTAAAATCTGGTTTACCTGAGTTTGGTTTTCAAAATTGTGTTTTCTGTGCTATAGCAAGTTTGTCCAAACTTTTTATTTAAATTCATTTTTTTACCTAAGACTATTTTAATTTATTTGAGACATTAAGATTTAAGATAAAACCTAGTTTATTTTATAAAAGATTTAAATTTTACAACTAGGTTAAATTTTGAATTTATCACTCAAATATTTAATTCTATAAATATTTCGGGTGAATAAATTTCACAGAGGAGGGAATCAATGAACTTTTGATTTTAAATTTCATAAATTTTATAAAGTTTGTTGAATTTGTTTTATTAAAACCCTAAGTTGAATTTCAAAGATTCAGATTTATAAAAAGGGTTGTAAAATTTATTTTGTTTTATTAAAACCCTAAGTTGAATTTCAAAGTAAGTTTGTCCAAACTTTTTAATTAAATTCATTTCTTTACCTAAGACTTTTTTAATTTATTTGATGCATTAATATTTAAGATAAAACCTAGTTTATTTTATAAAAAAATTAAATTTTACAACTAGGTTAAATTTTGAATTTATCACTAAAATATTTAATTCTATAAATATTTCGGGTGAATAAATTTCACAGAGGAGGGAATCAATGAACTTTTGATTTTAAATTTCATAAAGTTTATAAAGTTCGATTGAATTTGTTTTATTAAAATCCTAAGTTGAATTTCAAAGATTCCGATTTATAGAAAGGGTTGTAAAATTTATTTTGTTTTATTTAAAACCCTAAGTTGAATTTCAAAGCAAGTTTGTCCGAACTTTTTATTTAAATTCATTTCTTTACCTAAGACTTTTTTAATTTATTTGAGGCATTAAAATTTAAGATAAAACCTAGTTTATTTTATAAAATATTTAAATTTTATAACTAAATTAAATTTTGAATTTATCACTCAAATATTTAATTCTATAAATATTTCAGGTGAATAAATTTCACAGAGGAGGGAATCAATGAACTTTTGATTTTAAATAGAAAGGGTTGTAAAATTTATTTTGTTTTATTAAAACCCTAAGTTGAATTTCAAAGCAAGTTTGTCGGAACTTTTTATTTAAATTCATTTCTTTACCTAAGATTTTTTTTAATTTATTTGAGGCATTAAGATTTAAGATAAAACCTAGTTTATTTTATAAAAGATTTAAATTTTACAACTATGTTAAATTTTGAATTTATCATTCAAATATTTAATTCTATAAATATTTTGGGTGATTAAATTTCACAAAGAGGGAATCAATGAACTTTTAATTTTAAATTTCATGAAGTTTATAAAGTTCATTGAATTTGTTTTATTAAAACCCTAAGTTGAATTTCAAAGATTCAGATTTATAAAAATGGTTGTAAAATTTATTTTGTTTTATTAAAACCCTAAGTTGAATTTCAAAGCAAATTTGTTCAAACTTTTTATTTAAATTCATTTTTTTACCCAAGACTTTTTAAATTTATTTGAGGCATTAAAATTTAAGATAAAACCTAGTTTATTTTATAAAAGATTTAAATTTTACAACTAGGTTAAATTTTGAATTTATCACTCAAATATTTAATTCTATAAATATTTCGGGTGAATAAATTTTACAGAGGAGGGAATCAATGAACTTTTGATTTTAAATTTCATAAAGTTTATAAAGGTCGTTGAATTTATTTTATTAAAACCCTAAGTTGAATTTCAAAGATTCATATTTATAGAAAGGGTTGTAAAATTTATTTTGTTTTATTAAAACCCTAAGTTGAATTTCAAAGCAAGTTTGTCCGAACTTTTTATTTAAATTCATTTCTTTACCTAAGATTTTTTTAATTTATTTGATGCATTAAGATTTAAGATAAAACCTAGTTTATTTTATAAAAAATTTAAATTTTACAACTAGGTTAAATTTTGAATTTATCACTAAAATATTTAATTCTATAAATATTTCGGGTGAATAAATTTCACAGAGGAGGGAATCAATGAACTTTTGATTTTAAATTTCATAAAGTTTATAAAGTTCGTTGAATTTGTTTTATTAAAATCCTAAGTTGAATTTCAAAGATTCAGATTTATAGAAAGGGTTGTAAAATTTATTTTGTTTTATTTAAAACCCTAAGTTGAATTTCAAAGCAAGTTTGTCCGAACTTTTTATTTAAATTCATTTCTTTACCTAAGACTTTTTTAATTTATTTGAGGCATTAAGATTTAAGATAAAACCTAGTTTATTTTATAAAAGATTTAAATTTTACAACTAGGTTAAATTTTGAATTTATCACTCAAATATTTAATTCTATAAATATTTCGAGTGAATAAATTTCACAGAGGAGGGAATCAATGAACTTTTGATTTTAAATAGAAAGGGTTGTAAAATTTATTTTGTTTTATTAAAACCCTAAGTTGAATTTCAAAGCAAGTTTGTCGGAACTTTTTATTTAAATTCATTTCTTTACCTAAGATTTTTTTTAATTTATTTGAGGCATTAAGATTTAAGATAAAACCTAGTTTATTTTATAAAAGATTTAAATTTTACAACTAGATTAAATTTTGAATTTATCATTCAAATATTTAATTCTATAAATATTTCGGGTGATTAAATTTCACAAGGAGAGAATCAATGAACTTTTAATTTTAAATTTCATAAAGTTTATAAAGTTCATTGAATTTGTTTTATTAAAACCCTAAGTTGAATTTCAAAGATTTAGATTTATAGAAATGGTTGTAAATTTTATTTTGTTTTATTAAAACCCTAAGTTGAATTTCAAAGCAAATTTGTTCAAACTTTTTATTTAAATTCATTTCTTTACCCAAGACTCTTTAAATTTATTTGAGACATTAAAATTTAAGATAAAACCTAGTTTATTTTATAAAAGATTTAAATTTTACAACTAAGTTAAATTTTGAATTTATCACTCAAATATTTAATTCTATAAATATTTCGGGTGAATAAATTTCCCAGAGGAGGGAATCAATGAACTTTTGATTTTAAATTTCATAAAGTTTATAAAGGTCGTTGAATTTGTTTTATTAAAACCCTAAGTTGAATTTCAAAGATTCAGATTTATAGAAAGGGTTGTAAAATTTATTTTGTTTTATTAAAACCCTAAGTTGAATTTCAAAGCAAGTTTGTCCGAACTTTTTATTTAAATTCATTTTTTTAACTAAGACTTTTTAATTTATTCGAGGCATTAAGTTTAAGATAAAACCTAGTTTATTTTATAAAAGATTTAAATTTTACAACTAGGTTAAATTTTGAATTTATCACTCAAATATTTAATTCTATAAATATTTCAGGTGAATAAATTTCACAAATGAGGGAATCAATGAACTTTTGATTTTAAATTTCATAAAGTTTATAAAGTTCATTGAATTTGTTTTATTAAAACCCTAAGTTGAATTTCAAAGATTCAGATTTATAGAAAGAGTTGTAAAATTTATTTTGTTTTATTAAAACCCTAAGTTGAATTTCAAAGCAAGTTTGTCCGAACTTTTTATTTAAATTCATTTCTTTACCTAAGAATTTTTAAATTTATTTGAGGCATTAAAATTTAAGATAAAACCTAGTTTATTTTATAAAAGATTTAAATTGTACAACTAGGTTAAATTTTGAATTTATCAGTCAAATATTTAATTCTATAAATATTTTGGGTGAATAAATTTTACAGATGAAAAAATCAATGAACTTTTGATTTTAAATTTCATAAAGTTTATAAAGTTCTTTGAATTTGTTTTATTAAAACCCTAAGTTGAATTTCAAAGATTCAGATTTATAGAAAGGGTTGTAAAATTTATTTTGTTTTATTAAAACCCTAAGTTGAATTTCAAAGCAAGTTTGTCCGAACTTTTTATTTAAATTCATTTCTTTACCTACGACTTTTTTAATTTATTCGAGGCATTAAGATTTAAGATAAAACCTAGTTTATTTTATAAAATATTTAAATTTTACAACTAGGTTAAATTTTGAATTTATCACTCAAATATTTAATTTCATAAATATTTTGGATGAATAAATTTCACAAAGGAGGGAATCAATGAACTTTTGATTTTAAATTTCATAAGGTTTATAAAGTTCGTTGAATTTGTTTTATTAAAACCTTAAGTTGAATTTCAAAGATTCAGATTTATAGAAAGGGTTGTAAATTTTATTTTGTTTTATTAAAACCCTAAGTTGAATTTCAAAGATTAAGATTTACAGAAAGGGTTGTAAAATTTATTTAGGTCAAATATTTAAGTTAATAAATATTTGACAAATAAATTTCCGAGAAAGAGAAGGATTATATGGATTATTGATTTTAGTATCATAAAATTTTAAAATCTATAATTTGAGATTTATGTATGTTTATGGAAATTTGATATATTAAATTTTTTAATTTCAAATCATAAAGTCCAAAGTATACTATTAAAAGGATTTAATTTATTTACTTCAAATATTTAGTTTACATCACATGGAAGATTACGTGAATTCTAATTTTCATATTATAAAGTACAAAACTTTATAATTAGAATTCATACATATTAATTATTTATATTTATTTATTTCAAATATTTGAATAAATAAATATTTGGTTTAAAAGGTTATATGAATTCTAATTTTTATATTATAAAGTACAAAACTTTATAATTAGAATTCATACACATTAATTATTCATATTCTATGAAAAGAAGCAAGGATTATAAAGCTTAGAATATTCTAAAAGCCCAAACATAGGGATTATAAAGTGTTTCACATTTTATAATTAGGGTTTTTATTTTATTCAACATTTATTAGATCTGATTTTAAGCTTCATTCATGAAATAAATGCAAGTTTAATATAAGGTTAAAAACATTTTTAATCAAAATTCATCTTTTAAAATAAATTTGCATTCTCAAATATTAGCTTTAAAAGGTAAGTTTATTCATTTTGAGGAAGTAAATTATACTGATGAAAATGCAAATAATGATTTCAAAATAAAAATATTTCCTATACTAGGCCCCTTGTTAATAGTTGATTGTTAATCCTTGAGATGTTCTGTGCACTTAATTGACATAAATTCATAACGTGTTACGTAAAAGAACCTTGGAGAAACATATTATCTTTGTAAGAGAGGATTACGATCCTAATTGTCGGGTAATATTTGTAATCGGATAAAATCACACCTCAACAAGCACCACTCAATATCTCATGTTTTTGATCAAATGGTTGTGATTTGTAGGATCATCCATTATGATTAGCTAAGGTGGTTATTGCTTTCTTGCTCTAACAATTACCATGTGGCCTAATCGATATTCTTTTGATTGTTGAGTGTCCTTCATGCTAATGCCTTCTAGTTTGAAATATTGCTACTTTGCCCTCATTTCAAATCACTTTGTACCTCTTGTATGCTTCTACTCATGTTGGGACCTTTTATAGCTTGAGCTAACATTATTACTTATAAGCTTTGTACTATGTCAAAACTTTTGAAGGCTCATGTTTACACCATTATTTGAAAGTTATGGTATGCTACTCTCTGGACTTGAATACTCCATGCCTTTCTCTCTTTGTTGAAGATTTAGAAATGCATTGATGATGTCAACTCATGAAATATTTGGCTCATCTCCTTTATGGGTTTAGCCTCAAACTAGTCCAGATGAAAGCTTATGACATTGAAGCATAAGCAAATATTAAGCATGTTAGACTTAAAATTGTTTGCTTAAGCTTATAAAATAGAATACTTGGAAGAATTATTAGTCTAGACTTTTCCTTCAATATTGAGTGTTAGTCGGAGTTCAAATTGTTGCTTTATCAACTCTCCTTATATTATGATCCTCCATATTGTTGGTCTATTCCTTGATTCATTCTTATGCTCAAAAATCACTTTTAAAAAAGGATTATCAGACTTCTTATTATGATCTATTTGCATTGTCTATTTTTCTAGTTTTGATCCATTTATAGTGAAGTTTTATTTCAAAACTCACCCTCCTAGATGGTGAGTGAATTTAGAATGTTTCATAGATAAAAATCTTGCTAGTAGTAGAACCCTTATAGCTATCATCGAAAAGGATTCATGAATCTTACTAATGGTAGAGTCAAGCTTAGCTTCCATCAAAAAGGCTATGGGTCTTTATCTATCCAGTTGATCAACATTACATCATAGTATACGGAGTTTAGTATTTGCTAGCAAATTTTTATGAAGTATTTTTTTCTTAGTATCTTTATCATTTTGATGTAACCATCTACCTAATAGACCGAAGGAGCTTTAGGTCCTCTCATATTACCCAGCTTTGGATGATAATATTGCTCAAAATTCTTCCTTCAAGTTGTATTTGTCTAGTGTAGTGAAATTTCACTATAGGAACAAGAACAAAGAAGTTAGGAAGACCCACAAGGTCGGATGTATTGCAAACATATTCACCAAAAGATATTGAGGAGGGATCTCAAAATAAAATTAGTATAGAGGACAAAATAGAAAAAATTAAAACCCCCAAGTGGATAGGGAAAAGTAAGAAGGTTATATCATGCAGCCTAATAATTTGATTACAATAATTTGGAATGTAAGAGGCATGGGTTCTACCTCAACAAAAAGAAACTTAAAGAGAGGGATTTAATAATCCGGTCTTGATATAATGTTTCTTCAAGAAACTAAGATAGCATAATGTAAATAGAAAACTATGGAAGGAATATAGAATACTGATGTATACCATAGTGAATGTATAGGCTCAAGAGGTCAGACAAGAGGTATTGCTACAATATGGAATAAAATAAAATGGAAGTTCATAGTTGTGGTTAAAGATACTCATTGGATAGGAATATCATTTGAATGTTAGATATCTATAAAAACATATCATTTGATAAATGTGCATGGCCCCACTCATCAATCCTTGGGAAAAGAATACTGGAAAAGAATATGACAAGATGGATCATCAAATAGCCTTGAACATTGGATAATAGGAGATTTTATTTTAATTTTCCAATTATAGGAGAAGAAAGGAGGGATTATGAGTCTAAACTAGAATTCAAGAATGGTATCAGATATGATGGAAGAGAGCAACCTCGTAGACATCATTATGAAAGATGGTATTTTCACATGGTAAAATAGAATATGAGTAGCCTTAATTCGAGAAATATTAGATTTTTAGTAGATGAATCTATTTTATGAATAAATGTATCAATGGAGTCTTTTACACTGTCTAGAACAAGATTAGACCTGTTGAGTGGATATTTTACCCAGCTACAAAATTCCCACCACAGTCAGGGTATTAAACTGAAAACCCTCTCTTGCAAAGAAGTTAAACAAAGAAAACAACTTCTCCAAGGTTTCGCTATATAAGCATTACACATGTATATTTTGAAAGTAAAATGTTCAAGAATAACAAGTGCTAGAAACAACCAAGTGATTTGCAAGTAACTGTAAACAAGGGGCCTATTGGTTTATTTCATTCATGCTTTGTAATTAATTTCCTTAGATTGCCATGGTTGTGCCTTAATGTGAATCCATAAAATGAAGTGTTGTTTCATTGATTATCTTTGCATTAATTTGTCTTACCCTGAATCCCTGTTAGTGGGTTCATTTTAATATTCAAATTAAGATGCAAAGTTAGAGTGTTGTGGAATTGTCCACTTCATTTTAAATCCATACCTTTAATGTGAGATTGTAGTCAATATTTGCAGTTAGTAGGTTCAATTTTATCTTCAGATTAATGTTCCACTAATTGCAAAGTTAGAAGTTAGTAGGTTAGAAAGTTAGAATGTTAGAGAGTTAGAAAGTTAGCAAGTTAGCATTCATTGCTTTATCTACACTTAAGATGAAGTAGTAGGTTAGTAACCCTCCCTCCTAGACTGATTTTATCTTGCTTATGCCATGTGAAAATTGTGCAGATTCGTTCCTTTTAATACTCTTGAAATATTATCCAAATAATTGTAAAGGTAAAAGCTCAGAAGACTAATTACTTGGATTATGTACACTCTAGATTTCCCAGATCAGATTTATGATGTAAATAGGATCTTTTGGGATTCTGAGTTTCAGATTGAGAATTTGCAGAAATAAATTTTGGGATGTGCAAAAGAAAGAAAACTTGCATGAGGAAACTACAACTAACTATACTAAAGCTGGAATAAAAATGCAAATGTAATATGGTATCATGCTCCCCTACCCTGCAAAACCAAATATCATGAGTCACTCACGAGGATAACCCAACCTAATCAAACCTGCAATAGCACAATCAGATTAGATCAAGTGCTAGACTCAAAGGAAAAATAGAACCTGCATCGACATAAACCTTCACATAGTGTAACCTCCTAAGAGCATTCAACACTAGATATAAGTTTAAAAAATGTAGCAAAAAGAATGGACATTAACACAATAATCCTCATAAATGAACTCCTTTAGTCTTGCTCACAAGGTGCAAGTTTTCGGATCAATGTGCATCAAAATGGTATTCTTTTATTACAAAAATTCCAGCCCCTTCAACATGGTCTTCCATGGGTATTTAAAATTTTTAGGAACCCTTTTGTTTCATCTCCCTTTACAAAAAAATAGAAGTGTAAATAACCTCCAACATTTTAAACCTTTTCAAAATAAGATGACAATAAAAAACAAAAAAGATAAAGTTCAACTTTTCCCTTATATCTCCTTCTGAATTAGAACTTACCCTTTGGTCCCTATTCCAAAATATTAAACAATCATGAATAATAAAAATCCAAAACAAAACATCATCTAACCCTTACAAAATTAGGGTCATGATCGTGGGCACTATCCAGGCCCTACAATACCCATAGCCACCATACATTATACCAAGGGTGCATAAAGTTCATGAAATAATTAACCACAATAAAAACAAAATAAACCTAGCACAAAAACTCCCTTCATTCTCCATCGGGTGACGTCGACGTGACTCGAACCCGAGTCATTGGGGTGCAAGCCCTAACTAGCTTACCCCTACCACTATGCCCAAGGCTTGGGTTGAAACCCAAGTCTTGTGGTAGCATGTTATTCCTGCTCCAACCGATGCTCCTCCATCGTGACACTCCTCTGCCATGATGATCCTCTACCACGATGATCCTCTACAACACGAGCTAAGCAATCTTCATCCATCGCCTTACTTGCCCTCGGCTCCTCACTCTGCCATCCAACCAGACCTACGTTTTGCTACTACCTCACTCCAAATCATCGCTCATACTTATCAAATAACTCTCACGTGGATGTTCGAGCATAAATCTTGGTGCTAGGGTTTACATGATAAACATTATTGCTCCTTCTACCCCATCGATTACTGCCATGGCTGGCAGCATTATAGTCACCTGCCACTCACTAGCATTCGACAATGGTTTGGTGAGGGTGTTATCCCACCTGGACATCACAACGGATACTTGACCACTTTTATTCCTCCGCCTTTGATGCTACTATCGTCAGCGCGTAGCTCGCCCTACATATCTATCTCCTGGAAGTGCCACGTGTATGCGGGGAGCGTTATAATTTTTATGTGGGTAATTCATTATCCCACATGCCTGGTGTTGCTACCTTCGAGCACTTCATAAGGTGAAACCCGCCTTTGGTTTGTTGACTGCCTTCGGGTAGTCTTCCTCTCGTGCTATGCAATGTGAAATCTCCTCCCATTGGTCGCCCGTCCATGTGGCAGATCGCCACCTCCTTGCTTCACTGTCGCCTTGACTCACCACTCCGCTATCGCCTTAACTGGTCACTCCACTGTCGCCCCTCTACAAAACATTTTAGACATCAAATCATTGAGGAATGAGAAGAACGAAGGGACATTGAACAAAACAACCCTTTATCAAACCTAACATGAATACTAACATAAATGTAAACCTAACGAATAATATAAAAATAAACCATAACATAAAAAAAAACAAACCAACTACAATAAAAGAAATTAAATCAAACCAAAAAATAAAAGAACCTAAAGACAACTATAAAGAACAATATAAAAACAAAATAAAGAATCAAAAATAAAAATCCACACTAAATAAAATAAACAAAGCAACCACAAAATAAACAATAACCTTTAACCTAAAACATAACACCAACTAACACAAACCTTTTAAAACAAAGGAAGACTAATAACTAAAACCAATAATTAAAATCTAATGACTGAGCAATATTAAAGATTACCTTGCTAGCCATAACAACTCACAAACATCAAGCCATACCCTACTAGCAAAGTGGTCCCCATTAATACCATATTCAATAAAAATCAAGGGACATACAACAACCAAAAAGAAGCATCCAATTGCTCAATACTATCCCATTAACTCATTTTTTTACAAATTTCAAGGGGGTCCCCAATATTAAATGAGTCACAACATACTAGATTAGTGAAATTTGTATTTTGGATGAAGAACCCAATATGAAATGAGAACACACAAGATTAGTGAAATAAAAATTATTTAGTGATGTCCCAAGAAGGTGGGGGTAAACAACTTCAAATAAAAACAACTAATCCATCTACCTTTGCTCAGTGTGTGAAAAAGTGATTCATTTTGCACCTCTGAAAACCATCTGGATTCCATCACCTGACTTGCATTAGGCTATAAAATATTGCTCATAATATTTCATTTTGAATAATATTTTTGCAAAGTCTCTTTTGAGCATAATTTGTTTAGACAAAGCCCCACTGCTAGTCAAGCATCCATAGCCCTCGGTGGAGATTTTCTAAACTAGGTGATTGATTTGATCAAGCTTTTCAATGCTCATTTTTTTATATATCAATATTTGTCTAGACAGATCCCCACTCCTAGTCAAGCGTCTATAGCCTATGGAGTTTATCTAAACTTGGTGATAGATTTGATCAATATTTGCATTGCTTATATTCTTCTTTTATAGAGAACTTTGCAAACCTCTATGTAACACTTGAATTTGAGCATGTTAGAATTTAGCCTTAATTTGCAAATCAAGATAACTTCATCCTTCAGGACTTCCAGAAATACCCTTTAATATGTGGGTTACATGTGGAGCTTTAGAAAAATGTTTCATTGTTCCACTCTCCACCATTTTAGTCCCAAAATCTGAGCATGATCATAAAATAATTCATCCCCTTTTCTCAGGTTCACCTACTTTTAGATTAGGTATTCCAACCTACTTAACAAAGGAACACAAAAAATGGGCAAGAGGCCATAAATTAGCGACCATGAAACATCACCCCAAAACAAGGGAACAACCCAAAACACAAAACTCAAAAACCAAAACCAAACTTAACCTAATGCAAACTAACAAGAAAGCAACACAAAACTTGTCAAATCAAAAATTAAGGATAAAGCACAAAAACAAAAAGCTAAAAAAAAACATGAAAACCAAAACTATATACAACAATATACACTATGGTACAAGAGGATGCAAAGTTTAGGCCATCACTTCCCTGGATCCCAAACATGATTAGTACACTTTAAAAGATATATAACATGATACACATGCCAAGCTCTACAGAAATCCAACCCAAGTAAGATTAGGCCACAAAATACAACAATTATTATCTTGCCTCTTTCACCCCACCATTTTAATTTAGTTCCATTAGTAATCCCATAGTGAAGTTTCAAATCATCAAATTGATAAGACAATAATTGATCTTCAATTATTTCTTGTCTATTCCTTAAGATGTAAATTTCACAATTCAATTTATGATTTAGAATTAGGCTTTCTTTTTCAAATATGAGATCTTTCAAGTAGGAGCCTATTTCTAAAAATTTTGAAGCCATGTCATTTTCCATGTCTTTAGGCCAATCATGCTTATGCAATAATTTACAAGCATCTAGGATATCTATTAAATGAGGATCATTATAAATTTTTATCCTAGATTCCCTTATTAATTGTTGATGAATTTGATTCAACAAGTCAAGCACATCAACTTCTCTTTCATTTAACAAAGCAATATCATTAGTGGTGTGAGTAGAAATCAATTTTAGTTATTCATTCACCTCCAATGGCATTTCATCATGAATAACATTTGAATCACATAAGAAATTAGGTAAGTTTTCACTTGAAGTTCGCATGGTTAAACATAACAAGTGAGATTCTACCTTTTGCGCATTTTCATTTACCAAGGCTTGGTGAAGATTTGCAATTTCTTCTTCTTCATGATCTTTATCATCTTCATCATCTTGTAGTCCTTCATTTTCATCCATGACCTGTTCATCAAAAACACTGAAATTAGGCACCCAATTAAAAATATGCCCATATTTTTCAAAACATTACTTTTTTTGATCAAGGGATGTATCAAATGATACATCTCCACGATCAATTGCTTGAGTTGCTTCGAATAAGACAACATTTTTATCATTTGGTTCTCATTCCTTGTTAACCATCCATACTATTTATTCCCTATAATCTTCAAGACAATCATGTGAATCTGTACCCAAATATTCAGTATTCCAAAATGAAAGAGGAGATTTTACTTCTTCCTGATCCCAAACAGTTGAATCATAAGAAACATTCACCATATCCTCCTTTTCTATTTCAAAAAGGTCTTCAAAAAACTCATATTCAACATGATCGAACTTATGAATCTTCTCTATTTTTGTAAGTGGCATGCCATTTTTTGATTGTATAGGAATTACAAGATCTTCATGTGAGATAGCATTTTTGGCATCCTGCATATCAATAGAAATTTCATCAATAGGGGTGTGAACAATCAATGATTCTTCATATCTACCCCAACCATTATAAAAATTGTCATCTAAGTCCATGGAATGAAACTCTATTGTATATTTGGCATGATATTCATATTCATCTATCAATTCTTTTTCTTCTTTATCCATGGTAGTAGAGTCATTATCATTTTCCAACACTTGATGAGATTCCAACCCTTCTTTTGAAACATTCTCATATTGTATAGGAATTGTAATATCCTCATGCGAGAAAGCAATTGGATTATCCTACATATCAGTTGACACAAAATATTCATTAGAATATTTAGAGTGAGCATATTCTTCCCACTTCTTCCAAGAATCATAGTAATCATCTTCCAAAATCAAGTGGTGACACTCAACTACTTCTTCAACATCTTCTAATTCATCAACGTGTTTCTCGTCAAATTTGCCTTCACCTTACTTAGATGGTTCAATTATTTCTAAAAGTGGGCTAATATTTATATTCAATCTTGCAAGATCACAATCCACATTTGTAACCCAAAATTCAATTTTATCACAATTTGGAAGGTGTGGGTTTTCTTGGCCATCAATTTCAACAATCTCATCCAAGGTGTTTTTCGAAAACAAGTGGTGAAATTATGTTATGTCTTCAAATTCATTTATTGTTTCTCTTTCAACCTCACTTTCAACCACTTTTGATGGCTTAGGGGTTTCTATAATGGGATCAATTTTTACATTCTTATTTCCATGATCATCCCAATCCTCCTTCGTAAACAATGACTCCAAGCCTAGGTCATCATTTGGAACACATTGGCCTTCTTGATCATCTATTTCAATCATTTCACTCCATTCTATGGAAGGTTCCAACCTATCACATATTTCAAATCTAGTTAGATCTAGAACTCTTCCATTGTTTGAATACTCATGCATTTCTATAGATGAAACCATCTCTACACAATCCTCATTATTGGATATTGGATTTGAAACTTGTACCTCCTATTGAATGATATCTAAGGTGGTTGCAACATTTGGAAATTCAACTTCATCCCATTTATTATTCACATTAGACATAATTTGATTTGAGGGTGCTAGATTAGATGGTTGGTGTAGGTTGGCTTCACTAACTCCTAAAAAACAATTCATCATGGGAGGAAGTTGTGCCTCAACTTGCCATTGTTCTACTATTATTGCGGTATTGTAGGCTCTAGGCAAGGATGGATTTTCAAGATTCTCCCCTAGAAATGTAGCAATTAAGGGATCTAAAGCTCCCATGTAGATTTGAATGGCTTCTTCTTTTGTTATGTCATAATGTTCCACCACTTCAGTGTACAACCCATGGAACCTATCATTGAATTATCTCATGGATTCATTAGGTTGTTTATGGATAGAGGTAAACTGATTTTGCAACATAACTGGGTCAACTTGATTTCCAAAATGGTCAAGAAATGTTGTTTCTAGTAGGACCCAAGAAGTGATAACCTTTATAGGTAATTGGGTATACCAACCCATTGTTATGTCATCCAATATATATGAGAATAACCTAAAAGCAACATCCTAATGGTAAATTTGCCAGTGAATTAACATGCTCTTGTAGATATACAATCTCTGTATGTGTCCTAATGCCACATTTTGCCTAAACTGTGGTGGAAACTCCAATACACTTTCAAGAATTTGATGGGGTATTCTAGGCATGTTTAAATGACTATACTGGTCACCTAACACAGATGCCATTTTTGTTCTTATTTCATCAAATATCGCCATTAGTGAAACTCAAAGAATAACTTCAAAACCAATTTTGTTAGTCAATTAAAAATCTTACTGAGAACCTGATGGGGAGCCAATTTTAACCAATTTTAATCATAAAGAAAAGACGCAATTTTATTTTGAAGCATGGAAAGCTTTACAATTCGAAACCATGAAAAATTACACAGTACAAAAAAAATGCCAAAAACAACCGCAGCTTTCGTCTCTCCAGCCTGCGCAATCCTTCAAAAAAATCCCTTTTTATCATCACAGGTTCTTGCTGCAAACGCCGTTCGTAACCGTCCCTGTAACCGCTGCAACGGTTTCCTAGAACTGCCTTAACGGCTTCTAGAACTGCCAACTGTCGTTCTGCAACAGTCAGCGAAAACCTGCCTTCTCTTTCTTAGCCAGGTCATGAAAATGTGACATGTCACGATTTTGTGACACTTTTCTGCCTTTGGTTCTTTTTCGCCAATGTGTCGCGATATCGCGACACTTTTCTGCCTTTGGTTCTTTTTCGCCAATGTGTCGTGATATCGCGACACTTTTCTGCCTTTGGTTCTTTTTCGCCAATGTGTCGCGATATCGCGACACTTTTTCGTCTTATGACCTTCTTTGTCGAGGTGTCACAATATCACGACATCTGCATTTTAGCTCTTGCTTTGTTCTGAGGTGTCACGATATCGCGACAGCCTTTATGTCACGACACTTGAGTTTTTGCTTCTGCCTTTGATCAGAGGTGTCACAATATCACGACAACCTTTGTGTCGCGATATCGCGACACTTGGGTTTGCGCCCGCCGTTTGTGCTGATTGTGTCGCGATATCATGATAACTATTATGTCGTGATATCGCAACCATTTAGTTTGCGCCCGTCGTTGTGCTGATGGTGTCGTGATATCGCGACAACTGTTATGTCGCGATATCGTGACCATTTAGTTTGCACCCGCAGTTGTGCTGATGGTGTTGCGATATCGCGACAACTTTTATGTCGCGATATCGCGACACCTTTGAACCTTAGAATATTTTTTTCAAACTTAGAACTTTTTTTTCTTGTTTCTTTTGTTTGTCTTTTTCGATGATGCAAGATTGTTGTGCTGCCCTGGATGCTCCTGCATCAAAACCATAAAATGACTAAGAAATCTCAAATTTTTAACTTATGAATCATCATGTTATCATCAACCAAAATATATGCATCAATTAAACCATGACATTAGAGAACATTTTCCAATTTGCAAAAGGTTAGCATTAATGCATCATCAATTAAAAAATGTTTGAATCGATCAAAATGATCACAAGAAATCAAAACTTCGTTATATAAGACCAATACCTTCAAATAACTCCTTTAAAGAAACATGAACAATTTAGCATCTAAATAGCAATAAAGTAAACCAATTCAGGCCCTCCTTCTAGCACCAATTCTATTGAGTGGATATTTTGCCCAGTTGCAAAATTTCCACCACAATTAGGGTATTAAATCAAAAACCCTCTCTTGCAAAGAAGTTAAACAAAGAAAACAACTTCTCCAAGGTTTCGCTATATAAGCATTACACATGTATATTTGAAAGTAAAATTTTCAAGAATAACAAGTGCTAGAAACAACCAAGTGATTTGCAAGTAACTGTAAACAAGGGGTCTGATGGTTTATTTCATTCATGCTTTGTAATTAATTTCCTTAGATTGCCATGGTTGTGCCTTAATGTGAATCCATAAAATGAAGTGTTTTTTCATTGATTATATTTGCATTAATATGTCTTACCCTGAATCCCTGTTAGTGGGTTCATTTTAATCTTCAGATTAAGATGCAAAGTTAGAGTGTTGTGGAATTGTCCACTTTATTTTAAATGCATGCCTTTAATGTGAGATTATAGTCAATATTTGCAGTTAGTAGGTTTAAATTTATCTTCATATTAATGTTCCACTAATTACAAAGTTAGAAATTAGTAGGTTAGAAAGTTAGAATGTTAGAGAGTTAGAAATTTAGCAAGTTAGCATTCATTGCTTTATCTGTACTTAATATGAAGTAGTAGGTTAATAACCCTCCCTCATAGACTGATTTTATCTTGCTTATGCCATGTGAAAATTGTGCAGATTCGTTCCTTTTAATACTATTGAAATATTATCCAAATAATTGTAAAGGTAAAATCTTAGAAGACTAATTACTTGGATTATGTACACTCTATTAGAGTAATATTCCATTCTTTGGTATATTTACCCTTTTACTCCACTAGGTAAAATAGGTAGTATATTGCATTATACTACATAGGTAGATTATTACTTTTACTTTTCTATCTCTTACCATGTAGATATTTACTATATTAAATATCTAATGGTAATTATCTAAATATCCTAGGTTAAGTATCCCGAGCATATCGTTGTATCTTCAATAACGCAGTGGTTAGCATGGATGTATTTTGTAACCTATTTAAGCTTATTGCTATCCTATGCTCTAAGTTAATGAAATGCATTATTTATTTATCAAATCATTTCTCTTACCTTTCATTTGGTAACATTGGCATCAGAGCCATGGAGGAGCCACCGATGATCTTGGAGCACTAGGCGAGAGGCCCGCAGCGAACCAGGTGCACGCTTCTCGAGGCAACCGAAGGATAGACACAATTCTCAAGGAAGCCCGTAGTTGACTTTGGACACGTATATCGAGGTGAGGCACTTCTTGACCAACACAAAACCCTAGGAGTGACCTGCAAACACTATAGAGCATGAATCTCGAGGAGCAGGACCTACTGATGTGGTAGCCCGTAGCCCAAGACTCGCGTTGACATGGCCCGAGGTGATCCAAGGCAATCTGACGTGGCACTATGAACCATTGGATCCTGCAGACATATCGAGGCAGAGCTGACTGGATATTATACGCATCCCAAGGTGGAGCTGATTAGATTTTGGCTCGCATCCCAAGGTGGCTCGTAGGTGATTGGCGAAGAGTCCTACAGGTGCTAACATGGTATCCAATTTGGCCCTGGCATGAAACATGAGGTATTAGATGACGTGGTGTCCGATCTGGCCTTGGTACGAAACTCGAGGCACTAATTGACAGGATATGCGGCCTGAGGTGGCTAACGGCAGAGGTGGTTGATCTGGACAGCAGTTGATATGGTAGTGGCATGTGGATCGAGGAGATAACATGTCGAGTTGACTAGGCACTGACGAGACCAACACCTATGGCACAACTCTTGAGGACAGGTGGCACGTTGTGGGATTGTGTGACGTGGCCTATTTCAATTGGTCATTTGTGGGGCAAAAAGGCTTGAGGGTGATTTCCCGTAGGCAATCACATATTAAAGGGAAGAGTTTCCCTTTTATACACCCGCAAAGCCTCCGCGGGGTGAATGTGGGACAAAAGTCCCACATTCAATTTTTTTTCTCCGCCAGGCTGCAAGGCGGGGAATAAAGGGCAGAAATTGCCCTTTCGTCTCACCGGCGGTGGAAGCCGGGACGGTTGGGTGCTCTATTTTAGAGTGCTCGAACTCGTCAGGTTGCGGGTTCAATCCCCCGCGAGCTCTCCTCAAGACCTAATATATATTGTTTTGCATTATTTTAATTAAATTTTTTAAAATATAATTTTAATTTAATAATTTAAATATTAATTATGTTTTAAAAATCTTTTTTTAAATTTAAATTGATTTTTTAAACATAATTGTATTTTTTTTTATTAAATTGAAGTATTTGTTTAACTTTCTTTTAAAAAAAAAAAAAATTACAAAATTAGAAAAAGAAAAAGGGTTCTATTTATTACAACTACAAGAATTTATATTCTTTGTTTTCTCCAAGTTTTGGGATAAAAGACAAGAAATTAGAACGATTTTGTTGCAAATTTGAATCCTACAACTCTTCTCCAAAACCCTTGTTAATTTTGCAAAATAAAAGGGGGGAAATATCACATTTTGTGATTCTTCTTTTCCAAAATTGTAATACAAGGAGTCACCAAAACTTGCAAAATTTAAAGTCAAAATCTATGCAATTGTTTTCTCCAAGGAGGTATAAAATACTGGACATTGCACATCTTTTTTTTTTTGCAAACAAAGAAATGACCTTGGGTCCACTAAAACTAAGTCATGTGTCGACTAGTTCTGGAAGCCTTTCAAACGTGGGTCGTGTGTCGACTTGTCTTGAAAGGAGTGTTATTTGTTAAATTTGCAAAACAAATAGGGGAACACAAGAAATTGTATTTCTTTTGCAAATTTGTAACACAAAAGTGAGGAGCACTTTAAAACAAATCAAACTTGTTTATTTTGTAAAATTAGAAAAGATAAGCAATTGTTTATTGTCACATTATTTGCAAAATTGTAAGACAAGGAGGAGATAAAAACATATCAATTTTTTGCACAACACACATTCATATTTTGTTGCAAAAATTAAAAGGTGCATTTTCGATTTTACTCGACACCTTTATTGGCAAATTAGGTGCATTTTCGGTTGCATCCGACACCTAGGTGATAAGAATTTTGTGGGCATTCTTGTTTTATTATTGCATTATTTCTTTTACAATTATAAGTCATAGAATCAAGAACACTCCATATCCTAAAATTTCACTAAGAAATTTGTGTTAACCATTGCACAGATTTAAAGCCAATATTCACTTGATATTCTCTCCTACAAACAAAAACCCCTAATTCACTCTATTTTTTTGGCTTAATTTCCTCAAACTGATTATCTCTCTTTAAGAGGATTTTTAGGCAGGTGCCATTAAATACCACTTGAGAGTGAAAGAAATATCATCTTAGTACAAATTGTAGGACCTTCATCATGGCAACTATCAATAAATACTTAAGTGATACACAATTGCTAAAGGGTCCTAACTATTCAGCATGGAAAACTAATATGAAAGCCATCTTGACTATAGAGGACATGTGGGATTTAGTTGATGGCACTGAAACAAGACCCACATCACCAGGAGTAGATCAAAAAGCATGGGACAAAAAGAACAATCATCTTCTCATGTTGATACTCCTTGCAACTACTGATGAGATCCAACCTCACATAAGTGAAGCTAAAACTGGTAAAGTTGCATGAGATGCACTTAGTACCATTTTTGAAGGCAAGAATCAATCAACTGTTCTAAACCTTCAAAGTCAACTTCATACACTCCATATGAAGTCAGGAGAATCAGTAGATCTATTCCTCTGTAGAGTGGCAAATATGAAGTCTAAGATTAATGCTTTGGGGGCCAAATTTGAAGACACCATTTTGACTTCAGAAATCTTGAGAGCTCTTCCCAAATCCTATAAAATATTGATTACATCCTTTAATGTTTCACAAAGATCAGTAACCTTTGTGGAGTTAGTTAATTTGCTTCAAACTGAGGAAGCAAATCAACTCCAAAGCGATGAAGTGTCGAACAATGCACTTTACTCAAACAATCAGGGTGATAAGAAGAAAGGAAACTTTCAAAAGGGATGATCATCCTCAAAAGGTAAGGAAAATCAATCTCAAAAGAGGTTTTTCTTGTATTGTAAAAAGGACAACCATGACACCAATCCGTGTTGGTTCAAAAACAAGCAAAACAAGAAAGATAAAGGTACAACACATAAGCAAAACAAAGGCAATATTGCTAGTGAAGTGTCTAGTTCTGATTCTGATTCTAGTTCAAAAAAAGCACATAAAGTGCTCATTGCTAAGACATTATTGTAGAGGGAAAACACATTTTGTCACCTTAAGCAAGCACCATTTCCTCTCTATTTTTTTAGGCTTCATAAATAGCATAAGTTTTTGTTTGAAGCACTTGTAATAAAGGGGTGTTTGTACCTCTTTTAGGCTTCATAAATAGCAAACTCTCATTGTTTGAAGTTATTGTAACAAAAGGAGGGAATTTTCTGGTGTAAAATTGCCTAGGAGGCAATATTTGTAAAATCCTTCACAAAACTCTTGAGTTGCACATCTTTTGTAATTAAGGAGGGATATACTTTCTTTTCTTCACAATATTTTGTGAAAAGGGAAGAAGACTTATAAGGGTGCATTTTCCGCAGTGACCAACACCTTAGTCATACTTCTTTCAAAAATTAATTACAACATGTTTTACAACAAGAAGGGGGGAACTTATAAGGGTGCATTTTCGGTAGCGATCGACACCTTAGTTACCTTATCTTTTGCAAACTCATATTGTAAACTGAATGAACCTCGTATGAAGTGATATATTCTACTACACCTAGCGATTGCAGTGGATGGTTACCCATGCAATTTTGTTGTATTATGAGATTACTATAAGGACATTCGTTGATGTAAATACAAAGTGAGGAATGACCCACTTTTTGATTAGGAGTAGTCAGAGTACTGTGATAGAGCAAGAACCAGTAGATCGATATTTTCTTCCACTGTATTGGGGCAGTTATATACTTTACCTAAATATTGTTGTATAGGAGGATGTATATGTATTACCCAAATAATGTAATAAGGGGGGATGCTAGAGTAATATTCCATTCTTTGGGATATTTACCCTTTTACTCCACTAGGTAAAATAGGTAGTATATTGCATTATACTACATAGGTAGATTATTACTTTTACTTTTTTATCTCTTACCATGTAGATATTTACTATATTAAATATCTAATGGTAATTATCTAAATATCCTAGGTTAAGTATCCCGAGCATATCGTTGTATCTTCAATAATGCGGTGGTTAGCATGGATGTAGGAAATATTGTTTTATTTCTATTTTGTAACCTATTTAAGCTTATTGCTATCCTATGCTCTAAGTTAATGAAATGCATTATTTATTTATCAAATCATTTCTCTTACCTTTAATTTGGTAACACAATCTAGATTTCCCAGATCATATTTATGATGTAAATAGGATATTTTGGGATTCTGAGTTTTAGATTGAAAATTTGCAAAAATAAATTTTGGGATGTGCAAAAGAAAGAAAACTTGCACGAGGAAACTACAAGTAACTATACTAAAGCTGGAATAAAAATACAAATTTAATATGGTATCATGCTTCCCTACCCTGCAAAACCAAATATCATGAGTCACTCATGAGGATAATCCAACCTAATCAAATTTGCAATAGCACAATTAGATTAGATCAAGTGCTAAACTCAAAGGAAAAATAGAACATGCATCGACATAAACCTTCATGTAGTGTAACCTCCTAAGAGCATTCAACACTAGATATAAGTTTAAAAATACAGTAAAAAGAATATATACTAACACAATAATCCTCAGAAATAAACTCCTTCAATATTGCTCACAAGGTACAATTTTTCGGATCAATGTGCATCAAAATGATATTCTTTTATTACAAAATTCTAGCCCCTTCAACATGGTCTTCCATGGGTATTTAACATTTTTAGGAACCCTTTCGTTTCATCTCCCTTTACAAAAAAAATGGAAGTGTAAATAACCTCCAACATTTTAAACCTTTTCAAAATAAGATGACAATAAAAAACAAAAAAAGATAAAGTTCAACTTTTCCCTTATATCTCCTTCTAAATTAGAACTTACCCTTTGGTCCCTATTCTGAAATATTAAACAATCATAAATAATAAAAAGCCAAAAAAAAACATCATATGACCCTTACAAAATTAGGGTCATGATTGTGGGCACTATCCAGGACCTACAATACCCATAGCCACCATACATTATACCAAGGGTGCATAAATTTCATGAAATAATTAATTGCCATAAAAATAAAATAAACCTGGTACAAAAAATCTCTTCATTATCCATTGGACGACATTGACATGACTCAAACCTGAGTCATTGGGGTGTAAGCCCTAACTATCTTACCCCTACCACTATGCCCAAGGCTTGGGTTAAAATCTAAGTCTTGCAACAACATATTATTCTTGCTCCAACCGACGCTCCTCCACCATGACACTCCTCTGCCATGATGATCCTCTGCAACATGAGCTAAGCAATATTCATCCATCACCTTACTTGCCCTTGGCTCCTTGCTCTGCCATCCAACCAGGCCTATGTTTGGCCTCCACCTTGCTCTAAATCATCACTCATACTTATCAAATAACTCTCACATGGATGTTAGAGCATAAAACTTGGTGCTAGGGTTTACATGATAAAAATTATTGCTCCTTCTGTCCCACCGATTAATGCCATGGCTGGAAACATTACAGTCACCCGCCACTCACATTAAAAAATGGTTTGGTGAGAGTGTTATCCCACCTAGACATTTCAATGAATACTTGAACATTTGTATTCCTCTACCTCCGATGCTACTATCATCAGCGCATAGCTCACCCTGCATATTTACCTCTTGTAAGTGCGATGTGTACACGGGGAGCGTAATAAGTTTTATGTGGATAATTCATTATCCCACATGCCTGGTGCTACCAACTTTGAGCACTTCATAAGGCAAAACCCACCTTTGGTTTGTTGAATGCCTTTGAGTAGTCTTCCTCTCGCATTGCGTAGTGTGAAAGCTCCTCCCATTGGTCACCCGTCCATGTGGTAGATCACCATCTCCGTGCTTTGTTGTTGCCTTAAATCGTCATTCCGTTGTTGCCTTAACTGGCTGCTTCATTGTCGTCCCTTCTGCAAAATATTTTACACATCAAATCTTTGAGGAATGAGAAGAACGAAGGAAAATTGAACAAAACAACCCTTTATCAAACCTAACATGAATACTAACATAAATGTAAACCTAATGAATAATATAAAAATAAACCATAACATAAAAAAATTAAACCAACTACAATAAAAGAAATTAAATCAAACCAAAAAATAAAAGAACCTAAAGACAACTATAAATAATAATATAAAAATAAAATAAAGAATCCAAAATAAAAATCCACACTGAATAAAATAAACAAAGCAACCACAAAATAAATAATAAACTTTAACCTGAGACATAAAACTAACTAACAAAAACCTTTTAAAATAAATGAAGACTAATAACTAAAACCAATAATTAAAATCTAATGACTGAGCAATAATAACGATTACCTTGCTAACCATAACACTCACAAACATCAAGCCATACCCTACTAGCAAAGTGGTCCCCATTAATACCATATTCAATAAAAATCAAGGGACATACAACAACCAAAAAGAAGCATCCAATTGCTCAATACTATCCCATTAACTCAAATTTTTACAAATTTCAAGGGGGTCCCCAATATTGGGGTTAGTTGTGAAATAGTCACAAGACCATGCACCAATACTATAGAAGATACAGGAATTTTAACCTCCAAAAAAACGTGTCATTCAAATTTATTCCTTAGTTGATGGAATGTAAGGAGTTTCAAGAAAAAGTTAAAAATGAGGGAATGATATTGAATTTCAAGGAATAACAATGCTTATATTCTATATCAAAATGAAACATATCAAGAATAAAAATAAAGGATGGTAGAGAAGCTGAAAAGAAGAAATTTGTGATAGATTGGAAAAATTAAACAAACTGGACACAAAATGAAACAAATACAGATTTGAGTAGAGATGAGGAATCAAAGTTGATTGCATAAATGGAAATAATTGAGAAGGAAAAAAGTGATCTATTAAGGTTAAGAGAAAGAGTACTCTGAGCACAGAAAGGGGATGCATTCTATGTTTTTTCATAAAGCCTTGATTGCTTACATAATGAAGAACCACATATCATGTATGAAGCAAGACAATGGGGAGTAGATAGTAGAGGATAATGAAATACAAAACGCTACAAGGAATTATTTTCAAACCACATTATCAGACGATAGCATTGACGAAGAAGATTTCCAAATCAAAGTAGTTGAATTAATACCAATAGTAGTCACACAAGAAATGAATAAGTGTTAGGATCCCATCCTAACGTTATTTTGTAATTCTCATTGGCTTATGTAATGACCCACTTCCAACATGGGGGATTCTATTATAATGTTATTTTGTAATACTTTGTAATGTATGTGGAAAGTAAGGCACCTAGCCAAGTGGTGCCATCTCATGTAACCATTATCAAGATTGTAACCAATGTTTGGTAGAAGATTCTAGCTCGAGTGGCATTTTGCATGTAAGCCAACTCTTGAGCCTTTAGGTAGGGTTGCATGTAGCTTTCTCTTTAAAATACATGAAGCCATGTACGAATGTATCCTTTTGCAAGTTAATGAAATATTGAAGGAGGTTGCCCCCTCAAAGAGGCCTATGATTCTGAGTTATTTGTGAGATTGTTTCAATACTACAATTACTTTTTGCATAGTGTTATTTTGTTATTTGATGTATTTTCATTATTTTTTAGTATTTTGTGTGAGTGAGCTTTATTTTAATAGTAGGTTCCTAACAAGTGGTATCAGAGCGCTTTCTAGGGCCAAGTTCTACTATGACTGTGACAATTCTTGCTCAGCCATTTTTGCCTATTAGGTATAATTTTCTTGTATTTTTTCATTCTGTTTTCCTTTATTTAAAAACCAAAAAAATCAACAAAAACTAGAAAAAGCCAAAAAATATAATTTTTTTTAGTAGTTGAGTAGGCTAGAAACCTTGTGTCAAGGGTTTTAAAATATCATGAAGGAGCTATCATTATTGGCTAATCTAGATAGCCCATAAAGCGTCTAGTGAAGTGAGGGGTGATCAGGCTCCAATACCCAGGCCTCAGACAACACTCACACATGGAATTGAGCTCCCACGCATCTTTGGGTGTATCAGGAGACCATTTTAGGCTTAAACAAAATTTTATCTAGTAGGAAGCTTTTCGGCCTTGTATCATCCATAGTCCATGGGATACAACATCCTAGATGATTACCCTCTCATACTATTAGAGAGGTAGATAGTGTGCTCAAGGGTATGTGTGGAATCCTCCTTGGGTAGTGGCCTAAAATATTGGTCTGAGCACTATTGTTTATCACTATGGTATAATAGAGGGCCTATGGGTGTTACATACTCCTCTACCTAGTATACCTTGGTTCTATCAAAACTTCAACCTACAAAAATAACATCTCCCTATTCTGCTAAACCTGCATTCATGGACCCCAAAAGTGAGCATACGAAGAGGACTTCCCTATCATAGAAGAACAAACTTGCATGCACCAAATAGTCTAGAAAAGAATATGCAAGTGTCTATCACAATCTAAAATATTCTAGTAATAGTTGGTTCAGTGATAGTAACATTCAAGATAGTGATAGTAACAGTCGTGTTAGTGATAGTACTAGTCAGGTCAATAGTGATAGTAACAATTGTTTATAATAGTTAGAAATTATAGGTGGTCAAGGTCAAAAATAGAACCATTAGTGTCAGTAACTACATAGTACAAAGGATCCTAGGGTTAGTGACGTGCACAATGTCAGTAACTACAGTATAGGTGATAGGGATAGTGACAAGGTGGTCAGTCGATAGAATGCACAGGTCAGAGACAGTTGATCCAGTACCCAACTTTTGAACCGTATCTTCGAATAAAAAACTAACCACACCAGTAGACTCATCAAAATAAAGGATAAAAAAGTTTGGGGTGCCCAAAATCCATGTTGTGGGATATAGCTCATTGTGACCATATTTTCGAGTTGATCATTTTGATATATAACACCCAAGCACTTTTTTGAACCCCTTACTAAAAATAGTAACTCCTAAAACCACACTTCTATTTTTAGTAATTCAGTAAAAGAGGTTCAAGACTATCCAAAATGGTTGGTGGCACTCGTGGACATCAAAAAGAGATAGATCAGGTCACCTCATTGTTGGAAACCCTACAAAGCATCATTGATAGCATGCAAATATCAAATCAAGTCATGATGATAGAGCTTCAAAATTTTAGAGATGATTACGATACCTCCAGAACCCGCATAGAAGAACAACTTGTAGATGTTGAGTCCAAATTGCAAGGTGGTCCAAGCAAGTTTGAGTATCGTATTGAACACTCACATTCTGATAGAGGTAAAGGAAGGGCAATATATGACTCTCACCCTCACTATGATCATGATCCTACCTTTAAGATGCCTAAATTAGACTTTCCTAAGTTTAATGGGAAGGATGTGGATGGGTAGTTATGTCATGTTGCTCAATTTTTTAAACTCCACGATGTCCCCATATATTACCGAGTTCAAATGGCTTCCTTCAACTTGGAATCTAAAGCTTTACAATGGTACCAATGGTTGTAGAACACTACCCCTGATCCTTCTTGGGAAGACTTTGAGTCTCAATTACTCACTCACTTTGGCCCTAGTGAGTATGATGATTTTATAGGATAATTGACAAAGTTGAAATAAACTTTGATAGTTCGAGATTACCAAATACAATTTGATAAATTGGCCAAAAAAACTAAGGGATTGAATGAAGGGTTCTTTATGAGTTGTTTCATTAGTGGTTTGAGGGAAGATCTCCAAGTTGAGGTCATGATGTTTAAACCACAATCCATGATGCAGGCTATCAAGTTGGCTCATTTGGCTGAATCCAAATTTTTAGCTCAGAGGTGGATATCTAAATTTCCATAGGCTAGACCCTCCTTCCCTCCTAGATTCCAAAATTAGAATCATAATGAACAAAAAATTACTACACCCAAATGTTTGACTATTGTAAAAATGGATGCATGACGTGCCTAAAGGATTGTGCTACAATTGTGATGAAAATTTTACTCATGGGCATAGGTGCACCCAAAAGAAGTTGTTCCTCATAGATGTTGATGAGCCTGACACCAGTGACCAAAGTGATGATGACATGAAACCAGTAGAGGAACCACCCCAATTGGAGGAAGAAATCCAAGAAGAACCACAAGCTAAAATTTATATTCATGCTCTTACTGGCATTACTACTCCCCAAACCATGAAAGTTGTGGGTTATTTCAAAGGCCTACGTCTTACCATCTTGATTGATTCTAGTAGTACACACAACTTTATTGATCCTCACATTGCCAAGCAGGTGAATTGTTACGTACATACATGTAATTCCTTTGAGGTTATGGTAGCCAATGGTGGGACCTTACCTTGCAAGGGTAAATGTCATAATTTCAAAGTAAAAATTGGGGACTATGAGCTCAAACAAGATATGTTTGCACTTCAACTAGGGGGATGTGATATCGTGTTGGGAGCTCAATGGTTGGGCACATTGGGAACCATCTCATGGAACTTTGTCGAGCTTTGGATGCAATTTTCATAGAATGGATAGTCCCACACTCTCCATGGCTCAAAAGCAAGGCCTCCATAGATTATCAGTTCAAGCCGGATGGAGAAGTTGTTAAAAAAATCATCTCGAGGTGTCATAGCTCAGATATTTGCGATCCAACCTCACCCTTCCAAGGAGGATTTTGTTCCTACAGATTTGCAACTTATTTTGGCCAAGCACAATTCTATTTTTGCTGAACCATCATAATTACCACCTCGTCACTCTCGTGACCATGCTATTCCTTTGTTACCTAGCAATGCACCACCCAACATTAGACTGTACTGGTATCCTCATGCTCTTAAGTAAAAAATCGAGAAGTTAGTACAGGAGTTGTTAAAAGTCAAGTGTCATTCAGCCAAGCAACAATCCTTAATCTTCTCTAGTTTTATTGGTGTGCAAGAAATATGGGTCTTGGTGGTTGTGTATTGATTACCATGAGCTCAATAAACTCACCATCATGGATAAGTTTCCTATCTTGGTAGTGGATGAGTTATTGGATGAACTACATGGGACTATGTACTTTTCTAAATTAGACCTTCACTCTGGGTATCATCAAATCAAGCTCAAGGATGAGGATATTCCCAAGACTACTTTCCATACTCATGAAGGTCACTATGAGTTTTTGGTGATGCCATTTGGCTTGACTAATGCTCCTTCCACTTTTTAAAGCCTCATGAACAACATTTTTTACCCATTCCTTTGAAAATTCATCCTAGTTTTCTTTGATGGCATTATGGTGTATAGCCACTCATGGGAAGAGCATCTTGTTCATGTGGATTAGACTCTATAACTATTGGCATAACATCAACTCTATGCTAAGTGGTCCAAGTGTTCTTTTGGGTTGATAGAAGTGGAGTATTTGGGACACATTATCACCAAGGATGGCATCAAAGTTGACCCCAAGAAGATCCAAGTGGTTCAGGAATGGTCAAAACCTCACACTCTCAAGGGTCTTCAAGGATTTTTAGGGCTCATAGGTTATTACTATAAATTTATTCATAACTATGGTAAAATTGTAGCTCCCCTCACTTCCATTTTAAAGGACTCTTTTACTTGGATGAGACCCATTGAACAAGCTTTCCTAGAATTGAAGCATGCTATGACCACCACTCCAGTCTTAGCCATGCCAGATTTTTCCAAATCTTTTGTCATTGAAAGTGATGCTTTTGGTCATGGTATTGGTGTCATGTTGATGCAAGAAGGGCGACCCTTGGCTTTCACTAGTAAAGCTCTCTCCAATCATAATTTGGAAAAATCCACTTATGCCAAGGAGATGATGGTAATTCTGCATGTGGTAATCCATTGGTGATCATATCTCATTGGGCATCATTTCTCCATTAAAATAGACCATCAAAGTCTCAAATACTTTTTGGAGCAATGGGTTGCCACCCTCGAACAACAAAAATGGATCTCTAAACTCATGGGCTATGATTATGATATCACCTATAAGAAGGGTAAGGAGAATATTGTGTTCGATGCTCTCTCACCAATTTGAGGCTCTCAGTATGTTGTGTGCCATTTCATCACCTATTTCCCAATGGATCGATTCCTTACGCTAGGAGGTACTTTAGGATTCTAATTTGTAAACTTTGGTTGCCTCCCTCCACATTGAGCCTACTTCATGCTTGGGCTACACTTGGGATGGCCATGATTTACATTACCACCAATGCCTTGTTGTTCCCCACATGTCTCCACTTCAGGAACTTCTCATGAAAGAACTGCATGCCGCCCCATCTACAGGCCATTCAGGATTTCTCAAAACATATGAATGACTTAAGCGCACTTTTTTTGGAAGGGTATGAAAAAGGACATTTAGGATTTTATGGTGGCTTGTGATACCTATCAATGGATGAAAGGTGAAACAATGCGTTCTCCAAGCACTCTTCAACCCTTGCCCATTCTTGACCAGGTTTGGATAGATATTTCCATGGATTTTATTGAAGGGTTACCTAAGTTCGGAGGCAAATTTGTTATCTTCATGGTAGTGGATCATCTTTCGAAGTATGCTCACTTTTGTTCCCTCTCCCATCCTTACACAACCTCCACCATTGCCCAAATTTTCCTTGATTCTATTTTTTGCCTTCATGGTATGCCTACCTCCATCGTGTTCGATCGTGACCCAACCTTTACTAGTCATTTTTGGAAAGAATTGTTTAAGTTGCAGGGAACTCAACTCAAAATGAGTTTAGCATATCATCCATAAACAAATGGCTAGATTGAGATTATCAATAAATGTTTGGAGACCTACCTTCTTTGCTTTGCATATGATCATCCTACTCAATGGGTGAAGTGGCTTCCTTTGGCCTAATGGTGGTACAACACTTCCTATCACACAACAACCAAGGTTACCCCTTTCGAGGTAGTTTATGGGTGCCCTCCACTCACACCTTCCTCTTACATTTTGAGCAACTCCAAGGTCCATGTCATCAATACTACTCTCAGTATATGCATCGATGTCCTCCACCAACTAAAGCTGAATTTAGATGTGACCTAAAATTGGATGCACCAACAAGTTGAACCAACACCATTTCAAGCATAACTTTGATGTGGGTGATATGGTTTTTCTTTGCTTACAACCATACAAATAGTCATCCCTCTAGCTTCGTAGGTGCTAGAAACTTATTGCAAAATACTATGGGCCCTATCAGGTTTTACAGCGAATTGGTGCCACACCTTACAAATTGGTCCTCCCACCTACCTCCAAGATCTATCCTATTTTTCATGTCTCCTCTCTCAAAAATGTTGTGGGCACTCAAGTATAGGTTCAATATGCACTCCCAAAATTGGATGAAGAAGGTTCTATCTTGCTCGAGCCTGAATAGTTGTTGGATCATCGGACTCGCACTCTCTACAATCGCACCATTACTGAGGTCCTTGTTTAGTGGCATGGACTTCAGCTAGAAGATGCTACATGGGAGTCTCTCCACCAGCTCCAACACCAGTTTCCTTATTTTTAACTTTGAGGACAAAGCTTTTTGAAGGGGAAGGACATGTTAGGATCCCATCCTAACATTATTTTGTAATTCTCATTGGCTTATGTAATGACCCACTTCCAATGTGGGGGATTCTATTATAATGTTATTTTGTAATACTTTGTAATGTATGTGGTAAGTAAGGCACCTAGCCAAGTGGTGCCATCTCATGTAACCATTATCAAGATTGTAACCAATGTTTGGTAGAAGATTCTAGCTCGAGTGGCATTTTGCATGTAAGCCAACTCTTGAGCCTTTAGGTAGGGTTGCATGTAGCTTTCTCTTTAAAATACATGAAGCCATGTACAAATGTATCCTTTTGCAAATTAATGAAATATTGAAGGAGGTTGCCCCCTCGAAGAGGCCTAGGATTCTGAGTTATTTGTGAGATTGTTTCAATACTGCAATTACTTTCTACATAGTGTTATTCTGTTATTTGATGTATTTTCATTATTTCTTAGTATTTTTGTGTGAGTGAGATTTATTTTAATAGTAGGTTCCTAACAATAAGCATCTAATGAAGGAAGTTAGCATGGAAGAATTTAGAGATAGAGTATTCATTTAAGCTAGAAAAAATTCTAGGTCCAAATGGATTTTAAGCAAAATATTTTACAACATGGGAAATTATAGCTAAGGATCTACTAGCCATGGTGGAAGAAGCAACAAAAATAGGAAAAAAATTAAAGTCAATAAATTCAACATTATTGGAACTTATCCCAAAAGAGAAGGCAAGTAAGTTTGATAGATTCAAAAGTATTTCTCTATGCAAATTTTCCTATAAAGTAATTTAAAAAATAATGTCTAGTGGTTTGTAAAAAATCCTACCTAAAAATGTATCAAAATAGCAAGGGGAAACGGTTAAAGGAAGATAAATTTTAGATGAAGTCATCATTATGCAATATGCAATTCACTTTGTAGTTAAATCGAGAAGGAAAATTATGATCAAACTTGAATTTGCAACAATCTATGACAGACTCAACAAGATATTTCTCTTAATGGTCCTCCACAAAATGGGGTTTTATGAGCAGTGGGTAAAATAGGTGTAAGGCTACATCGACTCTAGCAAATTCTCAACTTTATTCAATGGAGGACCATCTAATTTTTCAACTCTTCTAGAGCATAAGATAAGGTTACCCATTATCACTAGCTTTATTTGTCATCATGGTTGAGGAATTGATCTATCTAGTCAAGCAAGCAAGATCGCAAGGGTAGATTGAAGGAGCATTAATTACTTCAAATGTAGTAAACACCACCCACCTACAATTTATATATGACTCTATGTTAATGGGACAAACATCTATTAAGGAATCCAAGAACATGAAAGAGATATTAGAAAAATTTTGTATAGCAACAGGAGTTACTATTAATTGTGGTATGTCCTTTATGCATATAATTGCTTAGTAGCTTTTGAGAGTAAACTTACCAAAATTTCTGGCTTCAAACTAGGCAAATCCAAAGAATTTTTTATGTATTTAGGGGTGTCAATTGGCCCACGTAAGCATGCCAAAAAGCAATGGGAGAATGTCCTAAACAAAGTAATACATAGATTGAATTTGTGGTCCCATAGATGGTTGAATATAGTTTGGAGAGTGATTCTAATTAAATCATTTTTATCAACCATCCTGATAAATTTAATACCATATACTCATGCACCAGTAGGGCTAGTTAAGATCTTTGAGAAAATAATGACATTTCTATGGAAAGTTGCCAAAGAACAATAAAGAAAGAAGTTCCTTTTCGTTAAGTGGGATATTGTATGCTAACCCAAAAAATAGGGTGGATTAGGAATAAAAAATTTGTACTTATTGCTAGAGGTGTATGAAGCTAAACTAATATGGAAATTAATCAAGGAAATCAACTCACTATGAAGCAAGATCATGGTGAACAAGTATCTTGAAGGTAAACCACTAAAACTTATACTAACAATATATGTAACTTCAAATCATGGATCTACTACATGATCGAATGTGTGCAATGCTATCCTTTTTTAGAAAAGGTTATTTATGGCTCATCAATGATGGCAAAAAATTTAACATATGGAAAAATGCAATCAATATCTAGAAATAATTTAGCTAAGATATTTCTTCAAAAGCAAATTTATGGAAAAAAATTTAAATTTTTTAAAACTAGCAATTTTCAAAGTGATTAGCCAGAATCCTAAACCAAATATTAGGGGAAATGGGAGATTGAATTAGAAAACTTGAAGAATGAATATCAAAAGCTTGTTAAGTTTTCAAGAGAAAAAATATCAAACTTAGAGATGAACCAAACCAGATAATATGGGGACCAATAAATAAAATAGGAAAATATCATGTCAAACAAGGATACAACTAGCTATTAGCTGATAAATATGGTCACTGTTGGTCATCAAATCTGCCCAGGAAAGGATTTGGGTAAATGAATGCGCACTAGACCTGGACCAACATTGAAAGGCCGAAGAGAAGATATGCTCCTCGTGCCAATCTTCGAAGAATGTCGGCTCCTATACTACACTACTTCGATGTTTAAGATAAGGGTGCAGGAAAGAGATAAACAGAGTAAGGGTGCAGAAAAGAAATAAAAGAGGAAGGGAAGAAATTTTAGTAGTTTAGTGGTGGGAAAGAACCAAAAGCACGATTCCTAGCCAATAACTTGGAACAGTAGCAAAGAAAACCAAGAATAAACGAAATGAACACAGTATTAGCCCTCTTATGTATCCTCTAGACGAGTCCCAGGATTCTCCTTTCCCTTTTGCTGAAATTCAGGGTTCAGAGTAACGACGATTAAGAAAAGTGAATATAGCAAAAACACTATTCATAGGCAGCATAAAAGAAGGCCAACACAACGTCTTCCTCTCCTATGTATCCTTCGGGAAAATTTCAGGGTTCAGTCCCCAATCACACACCTAAATCCAGAGTTCATAATTACAGTATGCAAATGAAGAAAAATGAAAGAGATAAACGCAAAATGCAGCATACAAGAGAGAAATAGAGTCCAAAGCTCTTTAGTATTAATCGCAGGAATACAAGTTACAACAGCTTTCTAGCAGAAATTTCACCCCCCTTTACATTACGATGCCTGGGTTTTTATAGAGGACCCGACCCTTTGAGCCATAATTGCACAAAGTGGATGAGTACATCCTCGAAACCTGAGAATTCGGCTCCTCATGGCCCTCGTGACTGAGCTCTCAAATCTGTTGCCAAAATTGGAAACTGTGACCGGGTCAGCCATGGAAACTTGCATTAATGAGTCGTTTGAGCATTCTTGGCTTCTAGGTGCAATACTCGAGTGGCCACCATGCTTGCCAAGCTCTTATTCAAAGACTGATACTTCATTTCCAATTGCCAAAAATGTGCAGTGGGCTTACCGGGCACAAAAAAATGCATTTATGAGGCACTTGATCGCCTCGAGAAAATACCCGGCTTAGAGCGTGTGCCATTGAAGTGCTTCACTAGTTCTTCGTTTGCAACTTCGCTTCACAATGGACTTGTGCCAAAGCAGATTCTCCTTGATTTGCACTTCGCATGGCGGAGCTTCGCAAAACAACTTCGGGGGTGGTGAGAGTCGAAGTAGATTTCTTCCTCAAAATGGGGTCTTCACTTCTCGCTGCTTCGTTGTGCCAAAACTGCTTCGACGAGGTCCTTCGCCTAAAGTAGATACTTTGCTGATGAGTCTTTGAAATGCTTTGCCGCGATCCTTCTTCAAAACTACGGTTTGGGGGTATTTCGGCCGAAGTGCATTCTTGCCTTCAAAATGCATTTTTTCTGCTTCTACTTTGGGTGAAAGTACTTCACACGAAATTTTGCCAAAGCAGATGCTTCACAACGACTTTCGGCGAAGTAGAAATCGTTCTCTGGTGCGGAGGCCTAAAGTGGGTGCTTCGACAGCTTTTCGGCGAAGTGTTTTCAATGTTGCGCTCCTTCAAATCCCGCTTCGCGAGTTTCTTGTCCGAAGTAATCTTTTGAAGTGCTTCGAGCCCGAAGTAATTTTCTTTCTTCTTCCTTTGCATTTTGCTTTGGTAACACCACTTCGCAAGATTTTCGCCCGAAGTACCTGCTGGAAATGCTTCGGGCCCGAAGTAGTTTTCTTGCCTTAGCCAATTCGGACCGCGATTTTCCTTTGGCGAAGCTGTTCTTTTGAAATGTCGTTTGAATGTCGCTTCGTAAAAATTTTGCCCGAAGTAACTACTAGAAATGCTTCGGGTGCGAAGCTCTTTTTTACGTCTTCTTTGAATTCCTTCTTCGGCAACGTCGCTTTGCAAGGTTTTCGTCCGAAGTAGTTTTTTGAGGGACTTCGGGCCCGAAGTAGTTTTCATCCTTAGTGATTTCTTTCGGTGAAGCTATCTTCCTTGGCTTGTTCGGCAGTGAAGGTCTTTCTTCTTCATGTTATGTACAAGGGGGTGGCATGGAAAGCCAAAATTGCTATAATGCTTGGAAATGTTGTTTCTAAAAAAAATAAGGGGACAAATTCATGAAATTGAAAGAAATACTTTACAAGAAGTTCAATTTTTCTACCCCATTGTGCAATGTGACAAAATTGTCAACATTCTTGGCATCTCATGGGGCAATGAGCTCGTCTCGATGGGAGAACCCTTAGCCTTGATCCGTTGGGCCAGAGTTACCTCCAGACCCTTCTCCCTTTTCAATCTCCCGGGGTGCTTCCACGACTTGTTCTTCTTCTTCATCTTCTTCTACTGCTTCCTCTGGTGTGGCTTCCTGCTGCGGTGATGGGGCAAGGCAAGCATGGATGTGCTTCATGGTTTGACAAACATGAGCCCAGGCACCCTTCAAGAAAGGCTCTTGATCTTGCAATGCCTTAACCAAAACACGGAACCGATCAATTTACCCGATATCAGCATGTTTGGCCCTGGTGTACAAGTCATTCAGGCAGGCTACAATCTTGTAGTGTCTCAAAATGAAATCTGTGACCTGCCCCTCTATTATAGGCTCTGCCCATTCGTCTATCTCTAAGACGTCACCTTCAAACTGAAGCCATGTCGGCTTAAGCTCTTCCTTGGTCAAAAGGTTCCCATCATCATCCATGAAGCTTGGGAAACCTAAAGAAGAGAGATCCTAGAAATAACCTAGCGATGTGCGCTGCTCATTCTCAAACATGTCCAGAAGGTCCTTCACCTTTTGTGTCTTCCTCACATTTGGAAAGAAGCCACGAACTATGGCTTGGGCCGTGGACCAATCTCTAGCCGCCCGACTCATTGTAGCAACCTGCAAGTCCTGATATTTCATGCTTTGGACATCAAAGGCTAGTTTGATTCGGCCTCTAGCTTTCTGAGTGACCTCATCTATGATTGGCCCTCCTTCTACAGTGGCACGTTGTGCTTCAGTAATATAGGTCAAAATTGATAGGGCACTGGAGGCCCGGGATCTAAAATTTTTAAGCAAGTGTGAGCAGATTTCTTTGATCCCGCCTCTATCAAACAACTCCAAGCTTTCTTCTTTGTGCAACTTCTACTGCAACTGAAATATCTTGCTTTCAACTTCCTTGGCATTCAGATCATTCTCGGCTTGTCTCTATGCTTAGTTCTGAGCTATACACTGCAGTTGTAGTATTTGTTGTTTCAGGGCGTGTGTTTCGTTTTTCTTCAGCTTACACTGCTTCTCTGAATCCTCCAGATTAGAGCAGATTCTACCTAGCTCTTCTTCCAACTTGATGTTGGCATTTTCTACTTCAAATATGTGTTGATTAGCGATGTTTGCATGTGCACAAAAAGTTTTGATCCTAACGTTCATAGATTTAGATTCATTATCAACATTCAAATGCTTGAGGTACTTGGATTTGTCTTGGTAGTCATAGTCCACTAGAGTCATTTCATCCAAGGGCTTCTGGAACTTGGGGATATTTTTTACTTTATGCAACTTCCCAGCCTTCAAATCGAAGATAGCACATTTTTCAACCTGGGCTAGAGAACGCCCTCTCTTCTTCCTCGCCTCCTTCAGCTTTTTTTCTGTATTTTATCGAGCTAGGAGTAGCTTCTCAAATAGAGGGCGTTCCTTCATCATGGACAATTCAGATTCAAATAAGGTTGGATATCCAATCGAAGGGGTAAACAAATATAAAGAATGAATGGGGGATGCCTCACCAGAAGGTTCGGTGACAGGTGTACTAGGAGTCCCAACGAGTGCAACAGTGCCATGTGAGGCAGGGGAATGGAGAACAGGGTCTGACATTGGGGCATCGCCTTCACCCTGGCTAAGGTCCAAAGGATTGGTGGCATGGGAAGGCGAAGTGGTAGCAATAGAATTATCCCAGCCTGATGACTCGAGTGGAGTGGGGCTAACGGGATCGATGGCAAAAGGTAACGCGTGAGGAGGTGACTGACTTTGTGAGGGAGGGAGAGACTATTGAGAATCTATGGTTGAGACCATAGTGGACATGTGATAGACCAAGGCAAAGGGTGGAGAGTGCGTACCTACATGCCCTTATGGCAGAGTGGCCATGGTGACTTCTTGTGTGATAGGCTCCTACTCCTTTTGGGCTTTGGCACTCTCGACCCCCATGACTTCTACTTCGGGGTCTCCCTCTTGTTGGAGGAGTTCCTCCACATCAATGATATCTATATCAGGGACTGTCTCTGCACTTGGTGGCATCGCATCTTTAACATTTGCTTCAACTAGGCCTGATGCAGGTTGTCCGGCATGAGCACTTGAGAGCTTCGCACGGGGTCGCTTTGGGTGGCTCGGAGGCACTTGAATTTGCTCTTGCCTCTTCCTTTTCTTCCTCTCCAATGGTTGCTCCAACTCTTCGACACTTGTGTTGTGGATTTCCGATGGTCCCTATGGTAGTGCCTCTGGTGTAGCTTCGACTTCTTCCTCTTCTTCTTGGTCTAAAGCATCGTTAGCTCCTCTTGGGCTTTCGCTCGATCCTGGGGTAGCTGAAGGAACAAAATTGACAAAGGATATGGACTTCCAAATCCCAACATTGGCTTCGTAAACCACTGCAAAGTCCTTATCTGTTGCCAAGAGTCAATAAGAATTCATCTTTTGGCGATGGAATCTCATTATCCACCACTCCCTTAATTTTTCCTTGCTCCAATTCTTCAATTCTTCCTTTAAATCATCCTTTGCCTTTCTCCAAAATGTGGAGCTTGGAGTTGGGATGGGTTGCTGGTCAGGGTCAAACTCGACCTCTATAGGGTAGAACTCATGCCAGGGAGGCAATGTCCTCATCCTCTCTAAATGCCACTCCAGATCCTTCCCATTGGGATTATTTCTTTGCTCCACAATTTCAGGGTGGGGGCAGATATGAAAATTTTTGAATTTTAAGTGATCCCTCATCACTCCCAAGGGATCATAGAGCCATTGTTGAGGAATATGGAGTAGGCCAAAATTGGCAAGCTTCTCTTCCAAGAATACGTTCTGTTTCAAGGCAAATACTTCAATTACCCCCATCCTGAAGGGGAAGTCATAGGTATGTGCCCATTTTCGATCGTGGCCGTAGATGACGTTAGTTGTGTCGCTTTGTCGAGCGACCTCCAATGCGAACTGGTACTCGAATGGGAAGACAAGCAGCAGGAAGGGTTTCCCTATGAAGCCAAACAGGCGAATCACCAGTCCCTGTGTCAATTGAAAAACATCTCCCTTCTTCTCCTGCACCACTCTATCTCTCAAACTAAGGGGCACCCGAGGGCAAGAGCCCTTTAGCAAATGCATGGCAGGTCCTAAAAATTGTTGATTAAAAGAATAATAGGACTTTGTCCTCAATAGGATGGGAGTCCACTGGTACACCGACAAAGTATTTCCATCCTCGTTGCTTGGAGAAATGGCGATATGGGGGAATCGCTTATGTACTTGGTAGAAAAACAACCAAACAAGGAAAGAACAGGGTGCGAAGTACTGGCCCGTTATCGAATTCTTCATACTAGTGAGCCATGTATGCAAGGTTCGGGCCACCCATTCTGCCTAATCGAAGAAAATTGGGTTTGTGTTTGGTCTTGAAGCATCGAGGGCATAGAATTCCCCTCTCGAAATACATTCGGCCAAAGACACCTGCCAGGGTTGCACCGAAGCATCTATCAACAGGCCCGCCACCCATGCAATGATGGAGAAAATATCAGTGTTCTTGAAGGCCGCCAAGGGTAAGGGCATCTGGGGCAGCTTGCTTGAAGGGAGTCCAATTTTGAGGTTCTCACGCAAGAATTTCAATATGTATCTGTTGGAGGTGAACCTCTCCATTTGTTCGCTCAAAATGACGTTGCGAACCGAATAACCCTTGGGTGGACCTTACTGTGGCGCAAATGCTGCTTGCACATCTTCTTTCAGAATGGAAAATAATTTATGACCTGAAGCGTCCAACACTTGCCTGGATGCAGGCTAGTAATTCTGCATGATAGCATAGATTAGTTCAAGACAGTGGTGAGCAGGCGGGGTCAAATACCAATAAATTTGAGAGTAATATGCAGCAACTCTCTTATTCTCTAGGGTGAGTCTGCTTGTCATAAAATCAATAGTGCGTTGGAGGTCATCCACACCCTTTGAGAGCTCTGTGTCTCTAATTTTCTCCCACCCATCAATCGGTGGTTCTTCAAGCTATTCCTCCTCAAAGTCTTCTCCTTCTTCTATCGGCTGCTTTTCAAGGCGAGGGGTGAGATTGATCTTCTTTGGTGTATGCTTTTTCTCTTCCTTGCCCTTCTTTGTTTTTTCGAGGCCTGCTACTTCCGGTTCCTTTCCTTTCTCCTTGGATTTTTTCTTCCCCATGTTGGATGTCATACAGCAGAAGCAGGGCTTACAGTGCAGGGGACTTTGGCACCAAGAATTTCAATGCAAAGGGCATAAGACTTGCAGATTAACAGCAAAGGCTCTTAGTCTTGCATGAATTGATGGATGAATAACCTTCTCCCTACTAGGGCCTCGTGTTTTATAGCCTTAAAAGGCAACTACCTAAATTTATGGCACCTACCATAATTAAACTTACGCTTCGGATGGAGGAGATTGTCGTGCTCTTTGATTGGCTCTACAACGGCGTAGTACGTGGGGCCACATGTTTTGATGATTATGCCTTGCATTGGAGATGCAACCCACTGCCACCTCATACCTGGGCATGAGATTTTCTCTTAATTGAATTGCCTCGGGATGTGCTCCACCACCTTTGCCTTAAATTCATTTGCTTTGAACTCTTTTCATGGTTGCTATCTGCACATTCTCCGAGACACATTTTAAATGCTTCCACGTTCAAATTGTCATTGAAAATGCTTCACGGTGAACCTTTGGCTCGGGCTATTTTTCAACGCTTCGGGCCCGAAGTAGTTCTTTCTCATCGCATCACCTTTTTGCTTCGTGGAATACTGACCCCCTCGAAGCTCGTCTTCTTGGAAAATACTTCGCAAAACTCCTGCCCGAAGTAGCTGCTTGAAACGCTTCGGGTGTGAAGCTCTTTGCGTCGGCTACTTTTCCCTTTTGATAATGCCTTCGGTCTTTCGAAGACCTTTTGGAAGCCAAAGTGCTTTGTTGTGAAGCATCTTGCATTAGTTTCTTCGCATTAGAATTTGCCGAAGTTTGTTCCTCTTGAAAACGGTTTGCTGGATTTCCTTTGAAAACTGCTTCGCTCATACTCCTTTTGCGAAGCATTTTTCATGCCTTAGTTTCAAATTTTGCTTAATATTTTGAGGGTAAAGTGCTTCACTGTGAACCTCCTTGCAACTTCTACTTCGCATCAAAAGTCCCCGAAGGAGATTCTGGAGTATAAAACTTAGTTTTTGCAATCTCAAAACAGAATGTATATACACAAATGAAAAATTATATACAAAAGTACATACACATTTTTTTTTTTTTTAGTGTTTCACCTCAGCGATGAAAAGTCTTCAAATGAAGACCATTAACAGAAATTGGTAATACCTGGCCATCTACATCTTTGAGGATGAAAGAGATTCTGGAGTATAAAACTTAGTTTTTGCAATCTCGAAACAGGATGTATATACACAAATGAAAAATTATATACAAAAGTACATACACACATTTTTTTTTTTTAGTGTTTCACCTCAGCGATGAAAAGTCTTCAGATGAAGACCATTAACAGAAATTGGTAATACCTGGCCATCTACATATTTGAGGATGAAAGATTTGGCCGAATTCACCTTCATGATTTTGAACGGTCCATCCCAGAAAGCATCCAACTTGTCGTGATTTCCAGGCTTGGCCTTCTAGGAGTCCCACTTCCATACCAGATCTCCCACTTTGAATGTGCGATCGGATGATTTTTTCTTGAACCATTCTCAGGTGACCTGAGCATGCTTAGTGAAGCTCTGGTAGGATTTTTCGCGATCTTCCTCTAGCTGTAATAGCTGAGCCAGTCTGTTTTCCATAGGATTGACTCCTTCTAACAACTGCAACACAAGGATCTCTATATGGGTAGGTAGAATGGCCTCCTTACCGTAGGCTAGGGTGTAAGGTGAAGTCTTGATCGACTTCTTGATAGAAATTCGATCGGCCCACAAGGCACGGTCTAGAAGAAGATGCCAAGTTCTTTTGTTCGTTTCTATGAGCTTTCTTAACACTTTCAACAAGGTCTTGTTAGTGGATTCTGCCAATCCGTTGCCCTGTGGATAGTAATTGGAGGATACTTTATGATATATCCCATATTGGTAGAAGAAATCATTGATTTTGTTGCCTACAAAGCTAGGACCATTGTCCATGATGATTTCTTTGAGAATATCGAACCGTGTAATCAATCCCTTTAGGAAAGTGATGATGGTCTCCTGATCAGCATGCCTCGTGGGAACTGCTTCGGTCCATCTGGTGAAGTAATTAGTTGTAAAAATGAACTTATGCCCAACGGAGGAGTTTGGCGATATGACCCTTATGAAATCCAACCCCCATTATTGAAAGGAAGTTTCTACTTGTATCGGTCGAAGAGGCATCGAAGCATTTTTGCTTCGGTTGGTGAACTTCTGACACTGCTCACATTTGCAACAAACTGCGAAGGCATCAACGAAGAGTGTGGGCCAATAATAACCCACCTTGATGATTTTCAGCGTCGTTGTTCTCCCTACAAAGTGGCCTCCAGATAATCTTGAATGAAATTCTCCTAGGACTCTCCTTTTGTCATCATCTTTTATGCACCTAAGAAGGACACCATCAATGTTTTTGAAAAACAGGGCTTCGGGGCGCAAGGTATATCGGGAGAACCGCATCCTTAAATGCCTTCACTGTGAAGCATTTAGATGTGAAGGACATCTGCCAGTGTTGAAGTATTTGACTATTTCACTAACCTAGTCTTTCTCGTCCTCTTCTTGATTTGCAAAGCATTCTTCTGCTGGCAAGTCATCCCACTGAGGTTTTGTAGCTTCGGCCGTTACGCTCTTCGCCAGTTCTTGACACAATGCGCGACCACGAACCAGCTTTGTAGGTTTGATATCGATGTCAAATTCCTAAATATTGCTGACCCAATTGGCTCTTATACTACCCAATTCTCCTTGGATGATGAAATTACGCACATCAGGGTGAATGACAAAGACTGTAACCCGACTTTGGGAGATGAACTGCTTGAATTTCCTAAGAGACTTCATTATCGCATGCACCTACCTTTCTATGAAATTATATTTTTCTTCATGAGGATTTATCACTTGGCTTAAAAATGCGATGGGGCACTCTTCGCCATCTTCCTCCTTTTGTGTCAGGACCACAGCATAGCTCTCAGGTTCTCCTATAGCATATAGGATGAAGTCCCAATTGTAGTCAGGGTTAATCAGGACCGGTGCTTGAGCAATTCAGGATTTTATTTCTTCGAATGCTTCTTTTCTCTCCTTCGTCCAGATGAATTTTGCACCTTTCTTCAAGAGCTCGAACATTGGATTGATAACTTGGGCAAAATCTGGGATAAAATTCCTCACGAAGTTGATCTGGAAAAAGAAATATTGAAGTCCTTTCTTGTCTACTGGGAGTGGGAGCTTCATTAGAGCCTTAGCTCTGTCAGGATCTACAGCAAGACCCTTTTTTTATATCGCATGTCCCAACAACTTCCTTTCGTTGACTGCGAATATGGACTTCTTCGGATTGATTGAAATGCCAAATTCTTGACATTTTTTGAAAATCTGTTGTAAGTGTAAGGGGTGACCCTCCTTTCTTTGGGAGAAGACGATCATGTCATCTAGATAGATAACGATAACCTTATTCAAGAGCTTGCCAAAAGCTAAATCCATTGCCCTCTAAAAAGTGGCTCCTACATTCGAAAGGCCGAAGGGCATTCGCTGGTAAGAAAATGTGCCCCACTTGGTCGTCAAATGCGGTATTATGTTGGTCTTCGTCCCTGACCCAGATTTGATTTTATCCAGAGAAACCATCGAGTAGGGAGAAGTGTTGAGCCCCAGCCACCGAATGCAATATTTGATCGATTTGCGAGAGAGGGTAGTGATCTTTGAGATAATATTGGTTTAGGTTGCGAAAATCCATGCATAATCATATATCTCCATTCTTCTTTCTGATTGGGACTAGATTCGCTACCCAAGAAGAATTTTTGATGGGATAAATTATCTTTGCCTCAAGCATTTTTAGGAGTTCGGCCTTTATCAAGACTTCAATCTCCAGATTGACAGGCCTTTGCTTCTGTTGGAAGGGTTTGATCCCTTCCTGCAACTCAATTGTATGCTGGATTAGTTGCCGATCATATCCCTTTAGATCTTGATAAGACCAAGCCACTTTGTCAGGATATTTTTTGCATAGAGATCGGATTTGCTCTAGCTCTTCCGAAGTGCAATATGTTCCAACTTTTATTGCTTTTCCTAGCTCAAGCTCTAAATCTTGATACTGATTTGCATTAACTTTGATTATGTGAGAAACTGCTCAATCATTCTGATCAAAGAGTCTTTCAAGAGTAATTAATCCCTTGGGCACATGATTATTCTTTAATTGAACTAGCCCTTCATATTCTTCTTCATCAGGGCTTCTGCTCTCAACTGTGGCTACTTCTTGAGTCATGAAATTCATAATCTGCTCATCACTATCAAAAACCTACCAATGCAGATCTTTGTCTGGGACAGAGGGCCTGTAAATCATCCTCACAGCTTTGGGCTTATGCACCATGTCTTCTACTGGAGAATACTTGGCTGTGATGGATGCTAGAACATTGGCATGTCGGTTCTTTTCTCTTGGAATAGACTGTAGATTGAGAGATTCGAACTGGTCGAGCAAGTCCCATACCCTGTTTCGGTATGACTTGAGATAGTGCTTCTTTGAAGTGCACTTGTTTGTGACTTGATTGCATACCAATTCAGAATCTCCAAAGATTTGGAGATGCTTTATGCCTAACTTTTATGCTTTCTTGAGTCCTAGGCATAATGCTTCATATTCTGCTGCATTGTTGGTGCAACTCCACACCAACCAATAACAATATTCCTTCTACTCTCCAGAAGGTGATACTAGAAGAATCCTCGCCTCGATGCCATTTTTGCATCGGGCGCCATCGAAGAATAATTTCCATAATCCTTGGGTGAAGACCTTATCTTCTGATTTGATGTGTTTCTTAGGCTTGGTGATGGCATAACATCCCATCTCGGTTTCTATCATGGCATTAAAGTCTGCCAATGAAAACTCATCTTCACAACTTAACTGTGCGAGAGACTCCTCGACTAGATTCACCTACTCTATTCCTTCCACTATCGCATGGACAGGATCACTGCTTTCTCCTTCGGACATCTTTTCTACAAGAAAGGTAGAAGACTTCTCGTTATAGATTTTAATCTTTTTTCATTTGAATGGAATCTCCAAGTACGAGTAGTCCATAGATAGATATCCGCCCAGCTTCATCATAAATTCTCTCGACAAGCACATACTAAAGTAGGGCTCGAGGTCAACGACTACCACCTCTTGTATAACTATGATTTGAGGCATCTTGTGTAGCCGAATAGGAATGTCCTTGATCACTCCTACAGTCTTCACGGGGGTACCATCCAACTGGAGTACACCATGACTGCTTCGTGTGTAGCACACCGCCTTCAGCATGACTGTCGTCGTGGCCCCAGAGTCAATCATACAGTTATGTACAACATACCGTTCCATCTATAGAGACATGTAGAATGGTGGTGGCCAATTCTTCCTTGTAATGGATGTGGAAAGGGTCTACACTAGGGCAAGTGATGTTGCATTTCTTACTTTGGTTATCTTCAACGATTCTTGCAACAGGTCCACCTGTCCAGGTAGTTGCAGTGTGTCGTACAGACTAATTTTGGCTGGAATCCTCTTCAGCTCATCCACAATGTTGTACGCCAGGGAACTGGGCACCTCAGGTTCCTTTCTTGGCTCATATCTGGTGTGATACTATTTCGTAGCTTCGACCATTTGTCGCTTGGTCAGCGAAGGAAGTTTGATCTTCTCTCTAGCCTATTCCTTAGTTTCCACCTGCGATGGATTTTTAGGGGCCTATTGGGCCTTCTCTTTGACTGGTGTAGGCTGTCGAGCTTTGTTCGAGGTTGGAGGAGGTTGTTGTCCCTTCTCGTGGTGAGCATGCACCTTTAAGGGAGCCATTTGAGTAGCATCCACCTCTATCGACCTCTTTCCTCTTCTGGTAAGGACTGCAACTGGCTCTTCTTCACCAATCACCAAGTTGTGATTCATCTGTCTAATGACATTGACTTGACCGCCATGACTACTGCTCGCCAGCGTTTGTACATAGTGTTGGTGCAGCATGCAGGTATTCTCTTCGTGAGGATCATTACACATAGAGCACCAATGTATATAATCAAAAGTGCTCGATGCTTCATCTATTGCAGCATTTCTTGTCGAAGCTCTTCCTTGCTAGGGTCGCTTGATCTTTAGTAAGCGCAGGTGTAGGATAAGATCTTCTCAATAGAAAATATTTTTGTGCTTGCTTCTTCTTCATAATGGTCATGTCATTAGACAAGGTCTGCACTATGGAGTTAAGGGACTAAACTTATTGCAGTATTTTGGCTTGCATGTCATCGATTTTGGGAATCGGTGACAATGGAGCCATTGTTGGTATTGGAGGTAGGGCGGGGTGTTGAAGTGGTGCTGGCAGTACAGGGAATGCTGAAGTGATCGTGGGCTATGGAGTCAAAAAAGTGGGAAAATGAATTTATGGAGTAGTGATTTGGGATACAATGGGATTCGGGTTCCAAGATGAGATCGGGAGTGCAAGGGTTGCAGAGATCTATGAAGCGGCTGCGCTTGCATACTGGGATTGATAGAAATCGAGAAGTATAGGCATCGACATCCTTTGGGGAAGCTTACCCATAGCTATTAGATCCATCTCCGCTTTCTGGGCCAACTCATATAACTCTAGGAAGGTATTGATATTTGAATACCTCACCATCACACTGATATCAGGATTGAAAGCTTGAATAAAATAGTATGATGCAGCTTCATCAGGTGGCCGAAGTCAAACTGGTATTCTTTGCCAGGTTCGAGCGAACCTAACATTGAAGTCTGTGATCTCTTCTTGTGGATGTCTCTGGATCATTGTGAACTAGTGCAGGAGAGAGGTCGGATCGACGAACTCATTGAAGCTTCGCATCAATTTTCCGGCTAACTGGTCCCATCCCATAATGGTATCGAGTGGTAAATATCTATACCAATAGAGGAGTTTTCCTCTAAGATATAGAACTAGAAGCTTTACCATAACGTGCTCTTCTGTGATGTCATGGATCGCTGCCAGAGAAACTATGTCCTGGATGTGCTCCAGAGCAGTCTTCCCCGTTCCATCGAACGTTGGGATCTTCTTTATAGCAACAGGCGACACTTGCCCTTGTCCCGCTAGATTTAGTGGTCTCGAAGAATTCCATGCTGGGAATAATATGGGCGGCGGTTGTTGCTACATTTGTTGTTGTTGTTGTTGCCATATTTACTCTCGGATTTTGAGAAACAAGAATTCTTGAAGCTCCTCCTTGATTGCTAACAGGACGACCAGTAGAAATGGAGGCACTAGGATGCTTCGGTGAGTTGGGAGGATGAGGAAGATAGTCGTTGTGCTATCATAAGTTAGGCCTTGTTCATCAATAGTGGCCTCTTGCGAGGATATTCCACATAACAGAGACTCGGGGGTGACTAACCTAGATCGTTCCCCAAAGGCGTCAATATCTAGCTCAAAGAACTCAGTTTCCTCTCCTCTATTCCTAAATCTCCATCTTGTTTGCATGAAGGCACAGACTTAAGTACCGGTCTTTACAACTTAAATATTCTTGGGTAAACAGAGGCGCCAGATGCTAAGAGTCTTTCGGTAATGAGAGCATCGGTTCTCGCTACCACTTATAAGGTGAGACTGACCGTGTCCCACCGGGCGTGCCAGAAACTGTTGGTCATCAAATCTGCCCAGGAAAGGATTTGGGTAAATGAATGCGCCCTAGACCTGGACCAACATTGAAAGGCCGAAGAGAAGATATGCTCCTCATGCCAATCTCTGGAGAAGGCCAGCTCCTATACTACACTACTTCGATGTTTAAGATAAGGGTGTAGGAAAGAGATAAACAGAGTAAGGGTGCAGAAAAGAAATAAAAGAGTAAGGGAAGAAATTTTAGTAGTTTAGTGGTGGGAAAGAACCAGAAGCACAATTACTAGCCAATAACTTGGAACAACAGCAAAGAAAACCAAGAATAAATTAAATGAACACGGTATTAGCCCTCTTATGTATCCTCTAGACGAGTCCCAAGATTCTCCTTTTTCTTTCACCAAAATTCAGGGTTCAGAGTAACGACGATTAAGAAAAGTGAATATAGCAAAAACACTATTCATAGGTAGCATAAAAGAAGGCCAACACGACGTCTTCCTCTCCTATGTATCCTTCGGGAAAATTTTTGGGTTCAGTCCCCAATCACACACCTAAATCCAAAGTTCAAAATTACAGCATGCAAATGAAGAAATATGAAAGAGATAAACATAGAAGGCAACATACAAGAGAGAAATAGAGTCCAAAGCTCTTTAGTATTAATCGCAGGAATACAAGTTACAGCAGCTTTCTAGCAAAAAGTCCCCCCCCTTTACATTACAATGCCTGGGTTTTTATAGAGGACCCGACCGTTTGAGCCATAATTGCACAAAGTGGAGGAGTACATCCTCGAAACCTGAGAAGTTGGCTCCTCACGGCCCTTGTGACTGAGCTCTCAAATCTATTGCCAAAACTGGAAACTGAGACCGGGTCAACCATGGAAACTTGCATTAATGATTCGTCTGAGCATCCTTGGCTTTTGGGTGCAATACTCGAGTGGCCGCCATGCTTGTCGGGCTCTTCTTCAGAGACTGATACTTCGTTTCCAATTGCCAAAAATGCGCAGCGGGCTTATCGGGCATGAAAAAATGCATTTATGAGGCACTTGATCGCCTTGGGAAAATACCCGGCTTAGAGCGCGTGCCATTGAAGTGCTTCGCTAGTTCTTCGTTCGCAACTTCGCTTTGCAATGGACTTGTACCGAAGTAGATTCTCCTTGATTTGCACTTTGCATGGTGGAGCTTCGTAAAATAGCTTCGGGGGTGGTGAGAGCCAAAGTAGATTTCTTCCTCAAAATGGGGTCTTCACTTCTCACTGCTTCATTGTGCCAAAACTGCTTCGATGAGGTCCTTCGCCCAAAGTAGATACTTTGCTGATGAGTCTTTGAATTGCTTCGCCACGATCCTTCTTCAAAACTGCGATTTGGGGGTATTTTGGTCGAAGTGCATTCTTGCCTTCAAAATGCATTTTTTCTGCTTCTACTTCGGGTGAAATTACTTCGCATGAAATTTTGCCAAAGCAGATGCTTTGCAACGACTTTTGGCAAAGTAGAAACGGTTCGCTGGCGTGGGGGCCCGAAGTGGGTGCTTCGATGGCTTTTCAACGAAGTGTTTTCAACGTTGCGCTCCTTCAAATCCCGCTTTGTGAGTTTCTTGCCCGAAGTAATCTTTTGAAGTGCTTCAAGCCCGAAGTAATTTTCTTTCTTCTTCCTTTGCATTTTGCTTCGGTAACACCGCTTCGCAAGATTTTCGCCCGAAGTACCTACTGGAAATGCTTCGGGCCCGAAGTAGTTTTCTTGCCTTAGCCAATTCGGACCGCGATTTTCCTTCGACGAAGCTGTTCTTTTGAAATGTCGTTTGAATGCCGCTTCGCAAAACTTTTGCCCAAAGTAACTGCTGGAAATGCTTCGGGTGCGAAGCTCTTTTTTACGTCTTCTTTGAATTCCTTCTTCGGCAACGCTGCTTCGCAAGGTTTTGGCCCGAAGTAGTTTTTTGAGGGACTTCGAGCCCGAAGTAGTTTTCATCCTTAGCGATTTCTTTCGGCGAAGCTATATTCCTTAGCTTGTTCAGCAGTGAAGCTCTTTCTTCTTTATTTTATGTACAAGGGGGTGGCAGGGAAATCCAAAATTGCTATAATGCTTGAAAATGTTGTTTCTAAAAAAAACAAGGGGACAAATTCATGAAATTGAAAGAAATACTTTACAAGAAGTTCAATTTTTCTACCCCATTGTGCAATGTGACAAAATTGTCAACAGTCACTCCAAATAGGTGTTGGAAAAAATTATGGAGTGTAAGATCCATTCCAAAATTTGATCATTTTATGTGGATCTTAACACACAAAGTGATTCTTACTGCTAAAATTTTAAGTATAAGGGGTATACATGGACCGTTAGTATGTATGTTATGTAAGAAGTAGGAAGAAAATATTGAACACGTGTCCATTCAATGTGAAGTCTCAAACCAAGTTTGGAACTTCATGTGGCAAGTATTGGGCTTTAGATTTGACATTCATTCCACAATTGAGTGTGAGGAATTTTTAACCAAATGGGACTCTAATTATCCTTTTTGCAAAGATGGAAAATCAACAAAAAATTTGATTTGGTAAGTACTACCATAAATTATATTATGGTAGATATGGAAATGATGAGGACATCAGGCTATAAAAATTTTCTTATTTTTGTTATCACGTTGGTTGTAGGTTGAGTTGGCTAAGCCATCTATACCTACATTTATTTGGTTGTTATCAACTAAATTATGCTTCTATTGCAATTTCTATATTTTGTAATCTATTTATGCTATTTAAGCACATAGAGATATTAAAAATTCAATCAATATCTTCTCATCCACATCATTGGTATCAGAACAATAGATTTTTCTTATGTCTGGGTAAGGCACCATGTTTCCTATTCAAGATAACTCTTTCAAAAAGATGTCTTAACAACTCAGAATGATTGTTGATAAACTCTAGCAAATCTAAGTTGTTATGCTAGTAGAAGAAATGGCAGCAAAATAATAGGCATATGTTAGAGAAGAAATTCTTCCTATGGAAGAAATTGATGAAGAAAATTTTGAAGCAACAGCTAGATTCAAACCATTGTCTATGGGTGAAAAGCCCATTGTATTTCCACTAGACGATGTTGCTCTTGAAGTAGAAGAATCTGCTAATATTTTTAAGGAACACTAAAAAATTGTTGAAATTCATGAAGTAGCAACATATGAAATCGAACCAGGATCTATGGTCAAGAAAGCCCATCGTCCTCCCACTGGACCATGTTGCTATTGAGGAAAATAAATTTGAAGATATCTTTGAAGAAGTCCCTTGTGTTGTTGAAGTAATAAATTATTTTTGAAGAAATTGGAGTTTAAAGCTTTGAAGGCCTATCTGAAGGCCTAGCCATTGCAGATCTAGATGAAGAAGATTTCGAGAAACCAAATCTAAAAATAGAAGTCATGCGACCTCCTGCCTTTGTGGCTTCTTTTGTGGCCACCCTAGTTGCACTTACCAACAATGCATGAAACATAGTGCATCCTACGCAGTTGTGATGTTTTCCATCTATCATAGCTGAAGAAATCATCAATCCTTCACCACCACCTATCCTGTGTCCATGGCAACTTTAGGCTGGATTCCACCTACACAATGACAACAAGGGAGAATTTCCCCCAATCAAATTGTTGACAGCTACACAACAAAGATCCTCGAACAAGATGATCAATAGCTATATTCCTTGGCCCCTCATGGACATGGCCTTATGTCCAACACACCTCCTCGGCTACCACTGCTACCCCTACTACTTGGTAGTTCTAGATCCCTCCCCTACTGCGTGCATTGAAGGGTGCACTAAAGAATGGTTTTCATCCTTCTGTTGCACCTTGCTATGAAAGTTTAGTGTTGGAAGATGATACAATTTTTTCATTTTCACCATCGAACACTATTGGGTGCACAAGGATATGAAAAATAAGAAACGAAAAAAAGGATGAGGGGCTCGACCATCACCTCCATCGCTTTTTTTTCTCTACGTGTGACGCATAGTCATCACGCACATGAGCGACAAGTCTTGTGTGCTTATGTGCTACTATGCGTGCACAATCGACCTATGCATGACCAATGTACATTTACATGCGCACACTACAAGCAACACATGCATATGCATGCGACCACATCATGTGAAACAAGTGCACATTATGTGCATACCCATGCATGATCGTGTGCTACGTAACACACGTGTCAAGCACTACCACACACGCGTGCAACTGTGTGCAGCGTACACGCTAATACACACACATATATTTAAAATAAAAACTTAATTTAAAAAATATATACTGATTAATTTATTTAATTAATAAAAATTAATTAATTATTTTTTAAACACCTTTTTATTTAATTAATTATCTTGAATAATTAATTAAATTTTAAGCTTTGTATTAAGGTGTTTTGAGTCCTATTTTGGACTTTATTTTGGCTAAAGCCATTTGTATGCTTTTGTAAGCAATTGTCCTTGTAAAATTGTAATATGGAGTGCAAGATCAGTGGTACCCTACACTCTAAGTTTTCTCTCACTTTCTTTTAAAGCATTAGAGTCCAATGCTTATATAGTGGGGATGAATGATAAGAACATTAAGCTATGCATACTTGAATATTTTTGTTATCACGTTGGTTGCAGGTTAAGTTGACTAAGCCACCTATACTTGCATTTATTTGTTTGTTATCAACCAAATTATGCTTATGTTGCAATTTCTATATTTTCTAATCTATTTGTGCTATTTAAGCACTTAGAAATAATAAAAATTCAATCAAAATTTTCTGATCCACATCAAAAAAGCTCAAAATATTGTAATCTTTTAAAACTGAAAGATACAACCTTTTAGAGAATATTCGTGTAGCATAGCAATCCTCAAAATTTTAATTAAATCCAATAGAAACGGGATTGAGAATGAAGACTCACTGGTGGAAGCTAAATAAATAACGCTTTAGATTTTGGAAATACCGTTTATAACCAAGTAGGTAAGTAAGAAAGATGAGCCCCCAAGATTTAGTATTGGAGCATACCATCTATTTTTTGATGGTGCATCGAAAAAGAATCTAGGAGCAATGGGAGTGAGAGGGATTATAATAAATGACTTTGGAAGAGTATTGGTAGAATTCACTTAAGGATTATGAGTGAATTCAAACAATGTTGCAAAGTTGATGATTTTGAATAGAAGATTAAAAATTACCAAGCGAAAAGAGTGGTTAGAATTGATAGCATATGGAGATTCAAAATTGGTCATTGAATTAATGAGAAAAAAGGTGAAATATCAAATCTAAAGTTAGATGTGATTCTATAGGAGAATTGAGAAATATGCAGCCATTTCAAATGCATAATTTTTGTACATGTGAGAAGAAACTTTAACAAAAAGGTTAATCAACTTGCCAATGAAGTTCAAATGGAGCATGAAAAGACCAAAATAAGATATTTTGACATTGCTGAAAAATGAGTTACTAGTAAAGGAGCAACATGATTCACATGAGCTACAAAATAGTACAAGAGTGACAAAGAAAAGTGTGACAAATGTTGGTGCTATATATTTTGGTGATGCATACAATTAGAGCTATTCTACTAGTAGTACATTCTAATGGGGCTACATTTCACTATTTCTACACATTAATATCACACATCATAGATCATACACATCATTGGTGTTGCATGTCAAGGATGCTATACATCACTGGTGTTACAGTTTTTTATGTAATTAGTTTTATGTGTTATGTATAGATCAAGAGATTTATTTATTTTTAATTATTTTTTTTTATCTGGTAGTAATGCATATTATATATGTTACTTATTTCATTAGACGTAGGATAATCCAGATCAAGAGAGAGCTTGGCTTAGATAAATAGTGGTTAGATTGTATCTTCTTATTTTACCCATGGGAATTGGGTAAGAATTTTGTATCATAAGCTTCTATTTATTTATAAGGATTTTTTTAAAGAAAACTTATTCTCTAATTTCTAACCAAACATAGCAACCATTTGCTTAGGCATCTTTAGCTTGTAGAGGTTTGAAGGTCAAAATTTATATTTATATGACCAAAAATTCCAAATCATCAATTTCTATTAGCAATCTCATTGAAGGAGGGGACCTCAAACAATATCATATAAGTTGTAAGTTATGCTTCAAGGGTCCTATTTACCCATTTTTGTGCAGAAGGATAGGTTGGTTCATCAAAAGATGATGGATAATCGATCAAATTGGGATATGAAATTTTAGAACAATCAAAATTTTTACTCCCAAAGATTTATCATGGAAGAATGTTTGGCCATTTGAGGCCCTCAATATTTCTTTAGTAAGCAATTCAAAGTAATTTCCTTATAGGTGAGATTCTACAAAGAAAAGATATCATAGACCTTTTACATGTCTTATTTAAGATGGTCTAGAAACATCAAATCATTAACTTTTTGTTGTATCTTTGCTTCCACCATTTGGGGACGCTTTTTCAAATATAAAACTAAAAATACATTAGATAGCTCCATCAACATTGAAAGAGTTGATGAAATGTTGGATTAATTGTTTCAAAGCTAATACATTATGCATTCTACATAGGATTGGTTTAATCATTTTTATCAAAATCTATGGCTTTAAAGGAACATTAAAAACTTTAAAAACAAATCTCAAGTTTATGTTCAAGTTTGGAATTGTATTATTGTCTCTCTTGCAAAAAGTTTACAAGTATGGTGCTCATCATGGGAAGTCTCTAGTGTGGAAAAAGAGGTGCTAGCCTCTTGGCTACAAAATTTGAATATACGTGCAAAGGGTCATCTATTACAATGGAGTTAACACCAAGAGTCTATGTTGATCTATGATAAATTGGAAGTTTCTAGAAGTTGGGTTCATCAAACATAATTTTGGTGGTGCTTCAAAAATAAATATAAGAAAAGCCTATAGAAGTGGCACCTTTCAAAATAATGAAGGTAAAGTTCTCCTCATATACTCAAGAATCAAATGGAGCATCAACTAACTATGCAAAGGTTAGAGCACTTCTTCCAAGGATCAAGATTGTCATTAAAAAATAATGAAAATATTTTTCAATTAAGGGGTATTCGCAAATTATTATTAATACTATTGAGAAAAACATGTGGGTATTGGATTAAAAATAACACTTTTTATTGTGTTAAACTTTTGTTGTATGTAATATCTTGTAAATATCAACATATTTATAGAAAAAGAAATAGAATAGCACATAATTTAGTCAACTATAATGTTGATCTTCATCTTGCCAAAATTCAGTTTTTAGAACACATAAACTAAGGAAGATTTTCTCTTTTAATGAAAATGATATCAATAAGTTGATAGCAAAAACATAAGAATATTAGCAGCAAGAGGAAGCATATCTTTGATAGAAAGACAAATGAAGAATATCTTCCATAGAAAGTCAAAGTAAATATGGTTTAATTAACCTAACATCAAATGTAATAATTTGTTATTTTGATGGGAGCGGCCCTCAATAGAAGCCAAATATAGTTTACAAAAATATTATGAGCATCACATTGTTAATAATATAGACTTCAATGCAAAGACTCAAGTTCAAATTTTTCTAAGCAATATACATAATTGGGAAAATATTCTTGTATTAATACCAGTATTGATATATCATAGTAACATGTTCATGATATGGTATGGAGGTGTTTGTTTCAATGTTATATAACCCATTAAAAAAATAATTTATAAATTGTGAATTTTTTGTTCAAAATTATATGGCAATAAGTGTTGCCAAATGGTCAAAACATTAAAGAAGTATAATATTGAATTTATAAGTAATTTGCTTTTAATTTTATATTCTCCTAAAAAAGTATCAAGTAAAAAAGTATTCAAATCTTGTCAAATGATACGTAGACAATATCCAAGCTTTGTTGTAATACCACTATGTGGTGATGATGTAATACGGGTGGAACATGTTTCAATCCCATATAACCGATTTAAAAAAAAAAAAAAACAATTTTCCATGTAAATTTTATTAGTAATAATGTAATTTCCATTATCAATTTATAATAATTAACAAAAAGTGTGTTCACATGAATAAGATTCATTTTCATGCCATTAATTTTAATTTTAATTTTAAACTTATAATCTTTTACGTATTACAAAAAATAAAATGTGTATTATTAAAATTATACAATACGTTACAATTAAATCCATCTCAATTATAGATGCCTATGTGGCTTTATATATAAATGTTTAAGGACTTCGTTTATAGGAAACAATGCAAATTTCCTTCTCAAAAATTGAATGTTCTATTGGGTGATTGAGAAGGTTTGATTTCAATCAAACCATCAATTCAAAACATTGCCGTTAATTTCATTGAACCATTGATTTCATTAAGTTATTAATTTTCTCAAACGATTACCTTCATTGTATCACCATTTTCCAAGAATATACTCGAAACATTCTTAGTTCGTTTGAATTTCACATATAAACTGATTTAACCACTGAATCATGTATTTCGAGATAAACTGATTTAACCATTGAATCATGCATTTCGAGATTCTAAACATTCCATCTCATTTGTCGATGATAATACATAAACAAATTTCAGCAAAAAAATTAATGACTTCTAATTATAAATATTTGAGGAAAAAAACAACGAGCCAATCTCCTTCATGAATATCTAAATCTCAACACCTTAACAAAGATGTATCTTGTCTTAAAACCTTTTGCCTGGTCTCAAACCTATGTGTAATTGAATACTGATTTAAATTTAAAAATTCTCAGTGCTTGAGTGCTTGTGTTAATCTTGATAGCTCTTCCTATAATTTATCACCACATCTAAGGCTTTTACCACCATATTTAACACTATTTTACATTCATCATATCCACACAAAAAAAATCTCTACACATTGGCGTTTGTGGTTGTCACCACACCAAAGTAGTAAATCCCTTGCCCCCTCCAAAGCCATTATTGCCACCAGACCATTTGAGTACTAAGTTTCTCAAATTGAAATTTAGATTATAGTGATTATAACACACCATGATAAACACATCAAATAGGAAAGCACAAATCTAAGAACTTAATGATAAGCATTAGCTTACCACCATGAAGACACGTAGTTTCTTTAAAACCTTCATTTATTGTCTGGAAGAAATTAAGTATAAATAATTTTCATAATGTTATCTCAAATAGATTCAGGAAATAACATAATTTATATACATTGACTCTGCTAACAACATACATACCAGTTTATAATATTAAATAAAATGAAGTAAAAAATAAAAAAAAATATGGCTTAACATGGGTTATACCATGCACATGCCCTTAAAACATAACTAATGATAGCACTTACTGTAATTCAACTTGAGTTGGTTCTGAAACTATTTCTTAATGTTTCTATCCAGCCATGCTTATAACCCACCTACCGTGCAAGAGTACAATAGAATAGACTGCAAATGACCTCAACGAACAATTGTTTTGTCATGGTCAACAAATAACACAATCACTGAACTTGTCAAATGCATGATGAACATCATGAATAACTGGCTTTTATCACATCCTCACAAATGACAACTCAAGTATCTGTTCACACAAGCGGCTCACATTCAATTACCCAGTAGAGAATCTTATCACCATTGTTGGTGAGTAGTGTTTCTCAGCCACTCAAAAGAAGTATGTGCAAGTCATAATATGTTCTGAACACCTAATTTTAAGTAGATTAAAAGTTTCATCAATGGAATGCTCTTCAAGTTATGGAGGATAGGCATTTTAATGTGCTTAGTATCTCTGTTGCCTTTTCATGGTTTCAGAAGTGTGGGTTACAAACTTAAATCAAATACAGTATATAATTTAATATCAGCTTAATCCCATTATAGAAATATTTAGTTTAATCATCTAGCGGTAAACTTTCTATCAGGTAAAATCATTGATTTGGAGGCAAGAACTCCAACAAAACATGGCAAGGATTTGAAATCACATCCAAATATACAGGAATTTAAACATGCCAATCTTCATTTTGCAACTTGCTTTGAAAAGTTCTCAGATATTTTTTGCAAATAGCAAACTCATCCAAACATATTTACACCCTTGCTTCTACTTTCAGCACTATCGTCTCAAGATACAAGAAGCAATGCAGTAATGGATTCGTCTCAAGATACAAGAAGAAATGCAGTAATGTCACACCAGATGTTTTCTGAAAAGATTATACTCTTTGCCCTAAAAATAATAAAAAACAATTATTAGACTATTTGCCATGGATCTATCAACTAATTCACGGAAGCAGCAACTACAGAAGTGACTGGTGCCTGTACTTGACATAATGGCTAAATATAAGCTATAGCCATAATCTTCTTCTGGTTAGCTAGTCCTCATTATCTGCTAGACGGGCACCTCTTTGCTTAGCCCTACAACATGCAAAATGTATCATGTAACAGAAGTAAGAACTATAAAGGAGACAAAATCCAATTGAACTAACCCCAAACGAGCTAAAATTAAAAAAAAAAAAACTTACCTACGCGAAGCTGGAGCTGCACGAACTTTACTTCTACTTGTGGATGGCTTATCCGAAACATGAGATTGTGATTCTTCTGGAACTGATACAAAGAAAGCTCAATGTAATGCCCAAAAATCAAGCAGAAGAACAAAGCTCTATCATCAAAAATTCATTTGCAAAATAGAAGTTCACTCTTGGCCAAGAAAATCTAGTTCATAAACTCTAATTTTTATGGCTGGGTATGTCTAATAAATCCTAGAATCAATGAAAAATAAATTGTCTGTACACCACAAATCTTAATGACAAACATAGATTAGAAAATGCCATGTCGCTGCAAATTGAATAATTAGTCTTTAACCAGAAGAACAGGATTAAGAAACAAGTAGTCTACAAGTATTGTGAATATGTAATGACTAGCTTCAATGAACATGCCAGAGGACAAGTCACAAACACAAGACTTAAGGTTGCAACCAGATTACAATATAATTGGCAGATTCACTTTCCCAAATAAATCCTCAAATCCAATAAACACATATTATTGAGAAGAAAAAAAAATCTGTGTGAATCCGTTACTTTTGCTTCAATTGAAGGAATATATTTGTCAATAAAGATCAAAAATCACTAGGAGAATATTGTTAGACATTCACTTCCTGAATTATGTAGAATTTGGAGAAAAATATAAGCAAAGTTCAACATATACCTTCTCGTCTAAGATACAATCTATCCTTAAAATTGTTTAAAGAAGATGAGAACAATCACTTGCCAGTCCAAGAATCTTTAAGTTTACTTCTTTCTATTTATTGCTAACCAAAGACAAAAATAAATAAATAAATCCAAAATTGGATGAAAATCCTTGCAAAACAGTTTACTTTAAACCCAAAATCATGCACATAGTCCCACTCAAAAGGAGTTTGTCGGAAGCAAATAAAAGTCCAACTATCATATTATTAATGTATCTGAAAAAAAAAATCTAAGAAACTGAAGTATATTTAGCCTTCCACTTAACCTAATATCTGCTCAATTTCCTCAAAATGCATTGCGCGCATTCCTAAACCTATGTATTAATTACGCAATATTGGCCTGTTAAAGAGGTTCAATGCCGTTAGCCCTAAAATGAGTGTCACTGGAAATATTGTAAAAAAACATTTTGCCTTGAATCAATTTTAAAAAGAAAAAAAATGGTCTAAGAGCTTGTAAGAAATGTGCTTGTGATCATGTTGAAGATCATAGCTTCACAAGATGACCATTCTTGAAAAGAACAACAAGATAGACATCCACAAAACGTTCATATGTAAGGATGTAATAACATATTGAGCATTTTAATGTGTAACTGGATCAAACATTTATGTAATAAGGCTGTGAAGTGTTGGTACCCAACAATCATGGTTGTCCATATACAAATGACCACATTCTCTATTAAAGGCCCTTTTCATCTTTTGTGTCAAGCTCAGGCTGGCAGAGAGATATCCTTATAGAAACTTTTGCATCATGCTTCGAGTAAAAACCATCGGAAGCATGTTGCATCAAATAAATTTTTAGATGTGATGTCTCTATAATATAGATGACCATGTTATGTATGTGATTTCTTTTGCATCATCATTTTATCATGCTACTAGACCATCAGACCTAGAAAAATTAACATTTTTAACATCATTGCCAGAGAGAGTATGGCAGGTGAACCACTAAAATTTTTTTGGTGTCATTGCCATATCCAGTGGTCGTTCAGATGAATTAAAATGCAAAAGTAGAGAATTTGGTCTTGAACAGGTTTTTTGATACAGATGACCACTCAACACAAGGGCCTTCTTAGCGCATGCCAGCCCCAACCAAATCTTTAACTTTCTCTTGCTTCTCTCTTTCTCAACAGCCATAATGCATGCTCCTAATCAGTTCCCAGCTTCATCCTTAGCACCACCATCACATAGCTTCAATTATCTTGGTACAAACTCAATGCCACCAGTCAGTGTGTGGTGCCAACCTTCTTGTTGGAAGATGAACTGTACAATCAGTGTCCATTACATTCCTATTGGACATAGTCTGAATAAAGACATGTTCCACTAATGCAGGAGACATGTTTGGAAGATGAGCTGTACAAGCAGTATCCATTACATTCCTATTGCACATAAGTCTGAATACAGACATGTTCCATTGATGCAGGAGACATGTCGTAATAGCTTCACATCTTTTTCTAGATTAACACTGTTGTTCTTCTTGCCAATATTGTTTTTTGCATATGTATGAATGGTTCCATATTCCTATCTTGCATTCTGCTAATTTTTTAAAATATTAATATAAATTTGTTTCTGTTATAATCCATTAAAATTTTATGTATTGTCTACCAGATTGTTCTAGACATCCAGATTGATTTCATCATCCCTTGAGAGAAATGTTTGTTGTGGGGATATCTCACACTCTAGAGTGTTGGCTGGCAGCAACTAGAAAGAGGCTTTGAGGAGTGAAGATTGAGAAAGCTATTGTGAGACATGGTTACAGTCATTGTTAGTGACAAATACAATGTTAGTCACAAGGTTCATGTTCAAATTAGAGTTCAGGAAGCTTAAAGTTTGGAAGAAGTTTGACACTGAATTTTTTTCATGAAGTTAACAATGAGATTCAAGATGCAAAATATTTAAAATTTCATAGAATTAAATTAAAAAACAAACAGAGAACAAAAATTAATATGGTAATGGAATTTGACATGTCTAATTATGCCCACATAAATATGTCCATATAGGTTACCTCATAGGCATTGCAGAATTTTCCCACTTCTTTGTGTTGGCTACAGTCATCCCACAAATTGGCAATTCTAATCAAATAGAAGGCGATCTTCAAGAATTTTAATCGAAATTTTAGAACGAATTTAATCAAATTCAAATTGGATATCACGAGACTAACATTATCAATAAATTTAATTGATTTTATTTGACTGGTCTTCAAGTTTAACGAATTTCAAACTTCATGGATTAAATTCATTGAATCTTATTACAAAAGTGGCGGTTATGTGAAGGGCCACAAAGAGAGGGAAAGATCTAAATAAAGCATTTGAAAAATAGATGTACATGCAATAGCCAACAAAGCCTGCTAAATGCAAAAGCATGTGAAGACTTGTTTAAAAAATGTACAGCAATTAGTCAAAATGTACAACAACAAAACTGCCAAGATGAGTTATTCAATAATTGATGTTTACATAAACTAGAAAGCCAATATATGGTTGCAGAGATTTGAAAAGGTTGCATAGAAATACTTGAAGAATGATAATCAGATAGGTCAAAACATTTGATGGTCAGTTAATAAGCTTCTTGTTTACAAGAAACTATAGAAAAATATGGGTGATCTCCATAACCTTCTCTTCAACAGCAAGGAGAGGGAGGAAGAAGATGATCCTAGAGAATCGGTGTTATGTATGGATGGTAAGCAGAACATATAGAGTGATTACCTCCATGACACTTGAAGTGGTGGGAAATGAAGAGACAAAAGGGAGCTCGTACATAGGATTTTTAATCCCAATATGTATGATATACTTCCTATTATAGTTGTTTTTGGATGGAGGAAGAACCCAAGAACATAATTATAGGCAATGGATGGAGTTCCTATTATAGTTGTTTTTGACCGAGTATAGGAACTTATTTGATTGGTCTCATGAAAAAATAAAAAGGGGTCCGATGAGAATGAACATAAGATTGAACTGGCAGATGAAGCCAACTTTAAAATGTTGACCATATTTAACTAATCTCCCGATCAAGAAAATGTGGAATGTATTCCTCTTACAAGATGCCTATGATTCTAGAAATGACTCCTGAAGCCCCATACCTTACTGGAAAGGTTTATATGGGGGAACATTTCTGATAGTAAATGGCATTGTCAGGGAAGTGAAATGATTGCAAAAACGTGGAATGTATTCCTATTACAATATGTATGTCTATGATGCTAGAAACGACTCCTGGAGCCCAATACCTTACTGGAAAGGTTTATATGGGGGAACATTTCTGATAGTAAATGGCATTTTCAGGGAAGTGAAATGTTTGTCCATGTGCAAAACATATCCTTCAGAAATTCTGATGCAGAAAACTGTTCCTACAGCAGTCCTGCAGCCTCCTAACAAATTCAAAGGCATAAACAAATGAAAAAAGAAGGGAAAGGGAGGGCCACAAGCCTTCCCACAGCTTATGGCTGCTTGGTAACACATGGACCCTGGCTTTTGTGTCTTGTCCATCACATATGAATGAAAACCAAAGCTCTCATCATTTTCTCACTGTCAGCTCACCAGATGACAGAAGACAGAAATAGCATTTGGTGGTGTTATGCAGGTTTCAAATCAAAAGAATTCTCTTCATATTGCGGTGCAAGTGCCTCCGACATTAAATTTGCCTGCATTTTGGACAACATTACAAACTGTGACCCTATAAATGTTCCTGGGGGACATTAAAATGCACATACTTTAGGTTTCATACTAAATCGGTAATAAGAGTTGTGAAAGGTTAGGAATTGATAAAAGGTCTGTAATAAGATAAACTAAAAGTGGTTCAACTACTTTGGATGGGACTACTCTAAGATAATGTGATAATTCAAGGTATTAAGAATGAAATATCTTTACTTATTCCTCTGTTATTTTCCCTTGAATCTGGAATCAGAGCTTCAGTCTTTGGTCCTAAGAGGAAGGAATGCAGACGTTCCATAGATAAAACCAGTTTAGAATATTTATAAAAAAGCCAGAGAATACTTCTACATTTAAGGAGACATTAAAGAGCATGTGTTTATTTAAGTGTTCATAAACATAAAAGAAGACCAAGATTGATTTTCTAAGGCACAGACACCGAGACAATGATGCCCATTAAAGAAATTCAGCAATAGTCCAAACCAGTTAGAAGAAAGCAAAGTTCAAAAACAGTCCAGCACAGAACAAGATACTGTTACTGATGAAATCAAAGAAGAAAATTTTCAGGGCAAAGTTTCTTTCAATGACAAATCTTGAAATTACATACTGTTAGAAATTATCAAAGAGAGGTCACTTGAAGGTTTTTCAAACTTTCAGCTACTTTGAGGACAACATGGTGTATGCACAAACCAGATGCTGTCCAAGTCATAACCCATTATAAATCCATCGACCAACTGCCTCAGGCTCTGCCTCTGTTGAAGGTTTGTCTTGGAGACTGCATAGAAACCATTCTTATAGTTCCTTTCACATGAACAAACACACTGTTGAAGACAAAGTATGTGGCATATCACAGATCCACAGCTGGAGTTTCATTGCCCCTAGCTATTACCTATTCAAAGCCACCAGGAAAGCATTGTAACGAATTCCAGAATAGCAGATTCAATTCTGATAAGAACACAGTCATATAGTTCTCCCAGTTGCAAAATGCAGATACACATAACAATTTCAGCCACAAGAAAGATCATGAATTAGCAGAATTACAGTAAGTAAACCATATCATTCAAGCAATTCATGTTGAAAGAGACAAAGAAGAGGATGGTTTTCTGGACATATGTGGAAATAAACATGGACTTGTAGCCAAGGAAGACCATAGATTTCAAGAGCTCGACAGGAAAAATCGATGCAATTGTGAAGATGAGTGTTTCTCAAGTGAAGATGGAACTAGACAAAATTTCAAATCCTGTTCCAGAGCAGTCATTCTTCTGTCCAGTTACCATCCAGCTTGTTTTGGGCAAATGAGATAACCCCAAAAGGAATACAGTCATTGTTGCATATATAAAGACATGCTGTCATTGCATATATAAAGACATGCCATAAATCACAACTCAAATTTGTAGACAGCCATAGTAGATTGTATGCTATCAGCGCAATGTAAAACACAAAAAATAGGCATTTGACACTGCTCCAGACATGCAGTTCAGTCGTTGCAGAAACCTTTCGACAGAGAAGCTGATCTGACAGATATCATCCCTCAATGAGAACCTGGTCACAGTGGCCGCTAGAAAAGTCATTGCCGCCAAAAGCCCTCAGATCCTGATTACTGTCTCCACCCCAAACAGAATCGAACTCATAGTCTTGTAATGGTGTATATCCATACTTAACCAAAAGCCCAAATAAGAACAAAATTGCAAAGACAAATACTCTCCTAGAAAACACAAATGCAAAGCCAGGAGATGATGCAAGAGCTACTTGTTGTCACTTCTGCAACATGGTGTATATTTAGCTTTCCAGTAATTTCTGCTCCTCAGAAACTCTGTTCTCATTATTCGAATGCATTTTTCTCTCTCCTAAGTTTTACTGTCAAACTCTTTCTACAATGCCTGAAGCAGTGTGCAGTTGTTTTTGTCTACTGACCATGCAGGAAAATCGTCTTTCGGATGGCGATGGTATTTCGTGTGATGCAATTTGGCCTCGAGGACCAAGGAAGAGCGCAGCACCCAACTTCAGCGCGAGAAAACGACCAAGTGCACAAGGTGTTGCGCACCATCCGAAGTGCGCAAGGTGTTGCGCACCGTTCCAAGTGCGCAAAGATGTTGCGCACCATTTCAAGTGCGGAAGGGTGTTGCGCACCATCCGACTGCGCTCCGTCCGTTGACCAATCAACCCCAGCACAGTTTCCAAGGCATCCAAGCGTGGCGCTCCTTTTCTGCTGCGCAAGGCAAATGCGCCATCAGTTCATGCGCCTCAGTGGTTGACTTTTCAACAGAGATGCGTCCCCCAGTGCCTAGGCGTTGCGCTCCTTTTCCACATTGGTGCCATTTCCAAGGCTTCAAGCCTTGCGCACCACTTCGTAGGCGCAAGACAAATGCACAACAGGGCAATGTGCTTTATCTGTTGACCGTTCAAACTCCGTGCGCCTCACGAGACCTCCTACACTTGCGCTCTTTTGTGCAAGGCCTTGCGTCCCTTTTCTGCTCCAAGCACTGGTCTTTCCCAAAAGCGCTCCACATCAGCGAAGTTAAGGTGCATCCTTATCCGTCCAAGCGCAGCCATTCTAAGAAGCATCCAGACTGGATGTTCCGGGATTTCAAGTCCATCTTCCACGGAAGCGGTCCCCATGAGTGAGGAGGCAGCACCAGCAAGCCAAGCCTGTCAAGGCATTGAAGGAGCTCAACTGCATTTTCAAGGAGTCATCAGTCCCAGCCATGCCAAATAACTATTTCATGACTTTACTCTCTTGTAACTCTTATCTTGGCTACCACCGCCATGTTTTGTAGGTGTGCATTTAATGTTCAAGCGACAGAATTTGCTATATAAGCCTGCTCTTTTATTGTAAAACGATGGATGTTTGCTAGAAGCTTGATGTAATCCGAATTCGGCTATCAATACAGCTGATGTCTGGCTCTAACTCTAGACTTCTATTTTGTGTGTGTCTTCTATTGCTTATCTTCTATTAATTCTTTTTTTTATCTGTAGGCTTGAATTCTAGTATCTGGATTTAGCTTCTGATAAAATGGGAACCCTGGAGTAGCCCTGGAGATTATGCATGTTAGATGTTTAGTTTTAATTTCTGTTAGTTGTCTATATTTGAGGGCTATTTGATTCAGTGTGCAGTAGAGTTATCGTGTTGTTAGTCCATCACCCCTGTTCTATCTGGCCTGTGGCCATATTTCCCATCCCTTTCAGTCATTTCCCATTCCTTTCCAGTTCCTTAATCTTAAATCCCCCAGTTAGAATAGCAAGGGAACCAGCCCATCTCTGGAGATTGGCACGGGAGGCATTTCTTCCTCTCGGCCTTTCAATGATGGCCGGGTCTAAGGCGCACTAATAAACAAACCCTTACCTAAGGCAGATCTCTGACCAACACTACTGTCATGAGAAGACATTCAGTTTGCAAAACCATTTTTTTTCCCAATGTCTTGAGGTATTCTTATATGACATTTTTTAATTTTTGAAAGAGAGGACATTCACATAGCTTCTGTTGACTATAGAAAGGGCAAGCAATCCAGGCCATGCATTCCTATTTGGTTCAATAATGTTCTTTTAGAGAAAGGGGAAGTCAGCCATAGGCCTTTCAAAGAAGAAAGCAAAGTAGCCCAAAAGACAGCATTGCATAAGAAACATTAAATAGACAGTTTTGTTCTCGTCTGCACAAGAATTTTTTTGAAAAAGGATGAAATTCTGCTGCTCGTGTGTGAAGACAAAAGTTTTAACACATGAGATGCAAACTATAAAATATATATACAGATAAATAAAGTTTGCAGCAATAATCTGGCAAAGACCTATCTAATTAATCAAATAAAAAAAAAAAAAAGTTTCAGAACTTTTGAACAGTTGAAAAGAGAGGATTTCAAATTTGTGTGCCCAACATATGATTTTATTTCTATGGCAACAGACTTCAGGATAGCAGACTGAAAGCAGTACATTGTTCAAAGAATCAAGCACTCAGGATATATATTTTATAACAGGAAACAGAATTTCTATGTTTAGAAAACTTAACTTTCCGTTTTTTGTTATCATTATATCATCAAGGAACAGTTCTTTAGCATGTAATCATAAAGGAACAATTCTTTATTGCATCATACAAGACAAGTTTATAACCCATCTACTTCACATTAAGAGCATCTTTAGACTCACCTTCCATCTACATCAATTAAGGTGCATGACTGAACATGTGTCAAGTCAAGAGGATACTCAACCTAGACCTTTCTTCTACAAAGAGAGTTGCTTCTGTGACTCCTTGAATACCTAGAAACCAGCTTAGTTTTCCACTCTATCGGAATATCCATATACCGCTGCCCGCACATTCAATATTCATTGCATGCTCCCGTCATCTCCTTCTTAAGAGAGAAATGACTCATAAATTAGTCAAGGAACATATGTATCAGCAGTACGGTCAGGATACTTGGACCTCTCTTTCACAACCTCTTTGGTACCAAGACGGCTTTCTATGCATAGCACTTCATGCAGATTGTTTCCCATGTTGTCATTTGTTCTGATTATATCCAATGCCACTGGTCCCATGGCCTCAAGATTGGCTCACACTAGCTACAGATCAAATTTGAACACTATATTCCCAAGGGTGAAAGGATTTGTCATCTCCTTTCCTTACATGAAATAGAGACAGAGAAGCACTTTACCTTCAGATGCTAGGTGTAACACGAGATTTAAGGAAGGTACTATTGTTTGTATAGAGATCATAGAGATCACTTGCCACCTTTCATAATCCTAACCAGAGGTGTTTTGCTTTATAGTTTTGGTAACTAAACATCCTCCTCTAAAGAGGTCCTCCCAGTCCCAACAAACTAGTAGGTCAATTATCTCTTCCTTTCTTCCTCTCCTTATAATAGGGGGCACCTAATGCATGTCAGCAGCTAGCACAAATGGGGTTAGATTTGTAAGGTAGTGCTTTCCTCAATGTTGTTGGAGAATCAATCATTCCAAAGTACAAAGCATTCATATGAAAATAGACAAATACTGAGAAAAGCAACAATTTGCTAAAGAGGAACGAAGAAGTGATGATATAATAAAGAGGTAGTACGATAGATTAAAAATGAGCAAATGAGATGCCTTTATATAGGCTCAAGTTGATGAGGGGTATAGATGTTGGCCTCCACTACACATTACAATATAAGAAAATAAAAAAGTACTCCCAATGGCATATAAAGAAGTCGACTATAGCTCAATTTAAAAAGGATGTCAAGGGGCCTGATGAAAGGATACATGTGTTCCAACATACCCCTTTAAATACAGCTTCGAGGGACTAGGAAGGTGGCATTACACAGCCATCCACCCTTAATGACAACTTCTAGGAAGGTGGGATAGTGTGAGAAGAGTGCAAGTCTCATGTGATAAAGTGTGCAAGTGTGCAGAGCGTGAGAGTTGCAAGTGTGTAGAAAGTCAAGAGTCGTGTGTAGGTGTCAAATATACAAGTGAAGATGTAAAGTCAAGAGACATGATAGGTTTGTCATATGTGAGGAATATGAATGATGCATTTCCCAGATATGTTAGGAGAGCAATAGTTAAGTGTTGAAGAGTCATCTTCTAAAATTATATTATGGAGACAAAGCTCCATGTATTATATTGAACAAATCTCAAATTGTATATTTGATTCATCAATAATATTGATGTTTATTTAGTAATATTATTGTTATTTCATGAATGTTACATTCATTGATATTGATCATAGAAATTGAATGCTCTAATATTGAGTTTGATTAAGATCCTATGAAAGTAGACATATGAAATAATCTGGCTAAAAAGCCAACAGTGGTATCAGAGCCACAAGTCCTCACTTTGTGTGAGAAGAATTTGCTGGCATAAATTTGGAGATTTTTTGGTGTGAATCTGAAAATTATTGGAGAGAAGTTGTAGCTTGAAGAAGCTAGCATCAAAAATGCACTCTGGTGTTATTTTGAAGAAGATTGAGAGAAGAAACTTGTTGATAGTACACCGAGGAGAAGATAGAAGAAAGGGTTGATTTCACCCTAAAGTTGAGCAAATTCGGGTTGATAAAAGCACCCGGGAATTGAGAAATGAAATTATAGACTATTGAAGTCACAGTCATTGAGAAAAGAAAGATTGTCAGTGAAGTCACCAAAGCAAAAGATGCCTGGTTGAAGAAAAGACAAGCATTGCTATTGTTGTCTAGAATAAATTGAACCATAGAAGTGAAGCGTGAAGCCAAGTCATAGAGGTTACTGGTGAGAGAAGCCGAACTGCTGAAATATAAGTTGAAAGTTGTAGCCGAGTTGCCATAAGTAAAAAAAAGAAAAGCAGTATTGCTGGAAGCCACCACATAGAGAGCAGAGAAGCCGGAGTGATTGACAAAGATTGCCATTTCCATCAGTTGATATCAACAAAGAGCCATTATTGGAGTTGTACTCTAGAACAATTAAGAGGCCTATCGAAGACTTAATTGTCGAAAAGCCTAGGCTGAGTGTGTCGAAAATTAGAACACCCAAGAGCCATAGAAGCGTTGAGGGAATTTGAAACGCCAACTGAAGTTGTTTGAGAAGAGCAAGAAGTGCACGGACCAAGGAAGGCAGTTGAAACTGTTGCCACATTTTGCACGGGGTGCAATGTTTTCAATTTTGTAACAGTGCTGCTCTTCCTTTTCCCTCTTCCTCTATTTTCCTTTCTTCTTCTCTCCCTTTCTCTTTCTTTCCTACATTCTCTTTCTCCCCCCCTTTCTTGGAGCCCCTCAGTTGGATCTCAAAGTTGACAGCAGTTGCCCTGGAAAATGGCTAAGTGTTGGTGCGAAGTTCGCACTTCGCCCAGTTTTGGTGCGAAGTCCGCACTTCGCCCAGTTTTGGTGCGAAGTCCGACTTCGCCCCTCTTTCTGGGCGCACCTTGTAGCAGGCTGGCAGGCTAACAGAAAAATGACTAAGTGCTGGAGCAAATTCCGTACAGCGGCAGGAATCAGCTTTCATCTGTGCGCACTCCGACTTCGCAGCGAAGTCGGAGTGCGCCCTTCACAGGTGCGCAGTAGGGAAACAAACTCGGAAATGCACCCAAGGCATGAAGGCCTTCCCGACTGCGCTGTTTTCTGCCTGTGCAACCCGATGGCGCTCTGATCCCAGGCGAAGTTGGATAAACTGCCTTTCAAGGCAGACACGTGTCAAACAGCATCATCCATCATCTGACAAGTGTCCAACTTCGGGATTTGAGCCAAGACGTGCCGAGCAAAAGGACGAGCATGGGCTGCACTACCTATGCCAGTGGCCTCATTTAAAGCTGATTGGAGGTTCTACCTGCTCCAGCTACCCGCATTCCTGCCGAGAAGAAGTTCTGCCCAACACACCGCCACCTAGCTGTCCAGCTTCCAGGAAGACCATGCTGCGGGTACAGTCCGGTCCGACAAAGGTTAGCATTTGCAGCTCCTTCGCCGCTTTTGTCAGCTAGTGTTTGACTGGGACTCTGTGCCCATTAATGTAACGGGAGGGACTCGGGCTATAAAAACCTACCATGTTTTCATTGTAAAGGGTGGAAGGGGAATGTCTGTTAGGGAACCATTGTAACCGTGCTTCTGCTTATAAATATAAATTGTATGCCTGGTTCTGTTCTGCTGCTTTTATTTCTTTATGCTTATGCTTTACGCTTCCCTGTGTCACGGCTCGTTGATTCATTTCAGCATTTGGTGGTCAGGCGCCTTTAGCATTGTTTGTGCCATGGCTTGTTGATTCATTTCAGCATTTGGTGGTCAAGCACTTTTGAACTTTATATAATAGATGTGGTAGCAGTTCCATCAGTTGTGTGTTACATTGCTGTTCGTAGTGGTGATTGATGCGTTGCCGTGCTGTTAGTTCTCCTTGTAGGGAGAATGTTTGCTAGGGGACCATTGTAGCTGTGCGTATAAATTCTCTGCATAACACATATACCTGGCTCTGACATCTCTTAGTTGCTTTCTGTTTGAGTTTCCGTACGTAGTGGTGATTGATGCATTGCCGTGCTGTTAGTTCTCCTTGTAGAGAGAATGTTTGCTAGGGGACCATTGTAGCTGTGCGTATATTGCTTAATACAGAAAGTACACTTAGGTTTTGCAGTTCCTGGTCATGCTTTGTATTTATGATGCAGTAAGTAATGGTGATTAATGTGTTGCCGTACTGTTAGTTCCCCCCCACCAAACTCCAATCATATTTGTAAATTCTTTCCGTTCCTTTATCTCTTTCCTGCACTCTTAGCTTAAACCATAAAACCCCCCCAAAGGAGCCGGCCTTCTCCGGAGATTGGCACGGAAGGCATCTCTTCCTTCCGGCCTTTCATGCTGGTGGGCGAATCTGGGCGCATTAACCCAAAATCCTTTCCTCATGGCAGATTCGTAACCAACAGTTTCTCTGGCACGCCCGGTGGGACCAGGGTTCCAAATTTGAAGAGAGATTTTCTGATCAGTCTCCACCTGGCACTGACAGTGGTTTCTGAGCACTTGGTGAGACAAGGAAGTTTCTCACTCCCAACAGAATTGAAGCACCGGTGTTCGCTTCATTGCTGTTCGAAATCTGAACACTCGGCGACTCTGCACGAACAAATCCTCTGAGTCCGAAAGACCGGTCCTAGCACCTTCATGCAAACAAGAAGGTGGCGAGCAAGGGATCCGAGAAGCCCGCCTGACTTTTACGAACTGGACATCAACGCTCGAGGCGAAATTGCCAAGCTGGCTGATCCGCAAGCTCGTGTCGACGAAGCCGAGGCTGAAATTCAAGAAGAAGCCGAAGCCGAGGTCGGCGGAGCTGAGTACGAAATAGAAGAGGCCGAGGAAGAAGAAGCATCTGCATCCTCGAAAAGTACCGACACTGAGTACACAACCGACGGCGGAGAAGAAGAAGAAATGGCTGCCCAACAACAAAATGATGATGATCTCTTCCCGGCGGTGGACTCTACAAGGCCCTTGGCCCTGGTCGGACAGCAAGCTGTGCCCCCTGCTGCTTTAAAGTCTATCCCTACATACGACGGCTACGGCAAGATGGCGTACGAGCACATCCAAGACATCCTTGCCCTGGCCGCATTACATTCCATTACTGATGAGAGTGTGAAGACCCGTCTCGCCGGCCCTTTCCCCGAGGGGAAAGCTTCTCTATCGGTGGAGATCGCGCGCAGAGGGATCCATCACAGGGTGGCCCCAGCTTGCCAGAAGGCTCGTGAAAGGATGCAACGAGTCTGCTGACCCTACTTCTTTGCTGCATCAGTTCCAAAGTATCCAGAGACACCCTCAAGAGGAGGTGTCTGACTTTAACATCAGGTTTGCGAGATCCTGGAAACGGGTACCTCGCGAACTTCGGCCTTCAGCTGGCATGGCTGCTCACTACTATCTGAGATCCTTCAACTCAGACATATGCCTGCTCGTCGAAGATTGCCGGAACGGACGAGTTTCCTGCTCTGTACGAGGCTGCCCAGCAAGCTGAAGCTGACATTATTTCTATCGACAAACTCCCGTCCAGGGTGTAGGAACCCATTCACCCTGACTTCCCCAGATCCCAGTATCCTCCTGCTTTTGGTGGTGCGCCGTCCACATCAGGGCAACAACCCCAGCAGCAATGGAATCTGGCGCCGGTCGTAACTCCTTACTGCCCGCCTCAATTGCATTATCCTCACCCGCCTCCTCCTGCTCCGCATTTTCCAGCACTTCCTGCTCCTCCGCGATACGCACCTTATTCTAACCCTCCTCCATTAGCCGCATTGCCTCCACCGGCACAGTTGCCGCCTCCTGACAGTAGCATTCAAAATACAATTCTCCAGGAGGTGCGGGCTTTGGCCTCGGGATATCATGCCATGTCCAATGACATGACCGCTCTGAAGAAGAAGCAGGCCCAGATGGACCTCGCTCCTAGGAGGCCATATGCGCCCCCGGCGCTGACAAAAGACAAGCCCCCGGAGCATCAGTTGCAGAGGCGTCCGCCTCCGAGAAATGCTGCTATAGAAGACCCGCCTGGTCCTTCCGACCAGGTTAACTGGTGCACTACGTGCAACGACCCGCATTCGGAGGAAGATTGCACTCTGCACCAGCACTACATCCAAACCTTGGCCGACAGCGCCATAGAGGACGATGAACTCTACATGATCCTGGACGGCGAAGCCAACTTTGCCCTCCCAGAGGAGAATCTAGTGCCGCCCGCCAAGGAAGAAAAGAAAACCGCAGATGCTGCCAAGCCTTTGCAAGTTTATGCCAGAAGAGAAAAACCGCAGCCCGGTGGACTGCCACCGTACAAACGGCTGTGGCCCTACATTGCCCAGGAGAGGGCATCCAAAGATAAAACTGCAGCCAAGCCTCCTCCGGCAAAGGCTGCCCCTGTTCCAGCCAAGCCTCCTATAGCAAAGACTCCAGTTCCGGCTAAAGCTCCCGTACCTCAACCTCCAGCTGAAACCAAAGAACAAGCCCAGGAGAGCCTGAAGTACCCGTCTCTGACCAAGAGACAACGAGTTGAGGCTACCCAGCAGTACTGGACGAAGTACGAGCCGACAAAACAAGCAGAAGGAGCTAGTACCTCGAGCTACAGCATAGTAGACGAGTTGAAAAGAACACCTGCTAGAATCGGCATGTATGATGCTCTTCCGCTCCCGGGCCGGTGGATCTGCTGCAAGAATCTCTGACGAACATGAAAGGCGGCAAGCAGATACAGCCCGCTGTCCTGGTTCAACCTCTGACAGTCTCGACCACTGGGAAGAACAGACCGCCTCCCTTTTATCTGTCTTTACGGATGCAAGGGCACATAGTTCACAACTGCATGGTGGATTCTGGTGCTTCCACGACCGTGATGCCGAAGGCCGTCTGCGATGAGATCGGGATGGAATACACACGGAGCAGCCAAGGCGTGCTGCAATTAGACGGCACCCCTGTCAAGACAGTTGGTGTAATAAAGGACATCCCTATCCGGCTGCACAAGGCTCTCGACATCGTGGTCATCCAAGAGGTCGTGGTTGTTGACTTGGCTCCCTACTTCGGCATGTGTCTCTCTCGGGAGTTCATTGCGAAGTTGGGCGGTTACCTGTCTCTAGACTACTCACACATGGAAGTGCCCTTCAAAGGAAGGAGACTGAAAATTTTCAATGAGAAGCCTTCCACCTTCCTAGTAGAGAAGATACCCGGAGGAGAGTTGGACTGCATGGTCCAAATTGTCGGAGGAAGAGTTGGTGACAGTAGAGCTGACAGAGCAAGCCTTCGAAGTGCTACAGCTTGAAGATGAGTTCTCTTTGCGGGACTTCAACACCGTAATTGAGACAGAGCAAGGCTGTTACTCTATCGTACAGCCCGAGAGGCTTGACAAGTCAGCTGCAAAAGAAGTGGGACCTGCACCTGAGAAGCTGTGGAAGCTTTTCTTTGACGGCGCGCGATGCAAAAATGGCGCCGGTGCAGGGGTGCTCCTGGTTTCTCCGACAGGAATCCAGAAGGACTATACCTACAAGGTTGGCCTGGAGCCGCACTAACAACTCGGCGGAGTACGAAGCCCCGTGCTTGGGTTTGCGAAAGGCGGAGAGGCCGGGGATCAAACACCTGCAGATCTTTGGAGATTCAGAGCTGGTGTGTCACCAGGTTACGAACAAGTGCGCCTCCAAACAGCACTATCTTAGAGCGTATCGCAACCGGGTGTGGGACCTGATGGAGTCGTTCGACTCGTTGAATGTCAAAGCGATATCGCGTGAGAAAAACAAAAAAGCTGACATTCTGGCGTCTGTTAGAGCCAGGTACGTTCTGGCTGATGACGTCGTCCAGAAACCGAAGCCGGTTCGCACTATTTACAGGCCTTTTGTGCCTGATAAGGACACCCACTGGCAGGTGTTCAGTTGTGACGAGGAAATCGTCACATTTTTGGTTAACGAAGTTGGTTCAATCGAAGGTAGAGACCCTGATGACGAGCAATATGAGGGGTTGATACAGTTAAGAAATAATCATGTCCCAAAAGGACTGATTACATTGGAGAGTCTATTTGATCAGAATGACAGAGCAATATCCCACAGGATCAAAGTAGACCCGAAGCAGTATGCTGACCTGGAACTTGAACATGTAAAACTATCAAGGTCGGAACAGATTGCACCTCGGAGGAACTTGAGCAGATCAGATCACTATGCCGAGAGTTCCCCGACATCGTGGCCTGGTGCTACGAGGATTTGAAGGGGTATGACAGAAATGTCATCCAGCATACCATTGAGCTAGAGGATGGTGCCAAGCCATTCCAACAGAAGCAGAGGGTCGTAAATCCGAAGATTGAGGCCATGATGAAAGCCGAGCTCTTGAAGATGCTGGAAGCCAAAATCATCTACCCCATCAAACATTCATCCTGGGTCGCGAATTTGGTGCCCGTGAGGAAAAAGAATGGCGACATTCGTCTCTGTGTCGACTTCGAAACCCGAATCGGGCTTCCCTCAGGGACCACTATCCGCTTCCCCAAATCGACCAGATTCTACATATCGTTGCTGGAGCCCAGAGATTCTCACTCATAGATGGATTTTCCGGCTACAACCAGATTTGGGTCAAATATGAGGACCAGCATAAGACGGCGTTCACCACCAAGTGGGGGACGTTCGCCTATCAGCGCATGTCGTTTGGCTTATCCAATGCTGGTGCCACATTCCAAAGGGCCATGGACCTGGCCTTCCGAGAGCTGCTCAATAAGATCATTGTTATCTACCTTGATGACATGACTCTTTTCTCTCACCAAAGAGGGGATCATGTTTCACACCTACGGCAAATATTTGAGATGTGTCGAGAATTCGGCATTTCTATAAACCCGAAGAAGTCTGTCTTCGCGGTAAAAGAAGGAAAGTTGTTGGGACTTGTCATCTCTGAGAAAGGCCTCGCCATTGACCCTGACAAAGCAGAAGCCCTCCTTCGCTTGCCAGCCCCCATCGATAAAAAAGGGCTGCAGTCCTTCTTCGGTCAGATTAACTTCGTGCGGAAGTTCATTCCGGACTTCGCACAAGTGATCAAGCCTATGGCCGAACTGCTGAAAAAAGATACAATTTACGAATGGACTGATGAGAGAGAGCAAGCCTTTGAGGAAATCAAGGCTCGAATTGCGCAAGCTCCGGTGTTGACAAACCCGGACTACTCCAAGGACTTCATCCTTTATGCAGTGGGAGAACCCGAAAGTTACACTGCAGTCCTAACTCAAAAGGGAGACGATGGTGAGGAGCGCCCCATAGCATTCCTGAGCCAAGTGATTCAGCCGCATGAGGAAAAGTACAACTTTATAGAGCGGCAGGTTCACGCTGTTATGAAATCCCTCCGAAAGTTCAGGCATTTTGTCTCCCAAAGCAAAACGACTGTCTTTGTGATTCACCCGGACGTTCGAAGCTTCATCATACAAGGAGAACCGGGTCACAAGAGAGCAGGATGGATTGCAAAAATCCAGGAGTTCGACATCGAAGTGCGGCCCACCAAGCTTATCAAGGGCCGAGCCTTGTGTCAAGAATTGGCCCGAAGCGCTGTAGCCGGCATCTCCGCCTGTAAGTGGGAGGACACAGCGACACGCATCTACCTAGCCAACTCCTTATCGAAGGGGAGTGATTGGACAGATGAACTGGTGAGATATTTCTGCACCGGAAGATGTCCAGATCACCTGAACGCCTCACAACGAAGGAGATTTCGGCTAGGTGCACTTAAGTACACTCTTCGCCCCGAGGGGCTTTACTTCAAAAACATCAACGGCATCCTGTTGCGGTGTGTCAGAAAATCAGACCAGCCTAGGGTTCTCGGAGATTTTCATTCCAGGATGCCTGGGGGTCATCATTCTGCAAGGCCTACGGCCTTAAAAATAATTAGAGTTGGGTACTATTGGCCCACTCTATTTACAAACGCTCATGCGGTCTGTTCCAAGTGTGATCAATGCCAGAGGTTTGCTGGCAGAAACAGAAAAGCACCCCTGCCCCTTCAACCGATTCAGGCCGAGACTCCGTTCCAGCAATGGGGTCTAGACTTCATTGGGGTGATTTCGCCTAGTTCCTCTGCCGGACACAAGTTTATTCTTACGACCACCGATTACTTCACACGGTGGGCGAGAGGCAATCCCGACCAAGAACACAGACCAAGAAACGGTCATCAGGTTCATTGAGAGCCTGATTACCCGCTTCGGGGTTCTAGAGTCAATTGTGACGGACAATGGTCCGGGATTCGCAGGCGCTGTACTCACGGAGTACAGTGGCAAACTTGGCATCTATCATAAGATGTCTTCTAATTACTACCGGCAGGGGAATGGCCTTACCGAGTCTACTAACAAGAACCTCCTGAAAATCATCCGGAGGACCATTGACAGAAACAAGCGGACTTGGCATTTACTCCTGAACCGGGTGCTGTGGGCGGACAAAGTTTCATTCAAGAAATCCATCAGAACGTCCCCCTATGCGCTCGTCTATGGCAAAGAGGTTGTCATGCCATCCCACATTGAAATCCTTGCCCTATGGATGTTGGACGAAGACAAGAGCAGTGGAGACCCGGTGGACGACAGACTGTGCCAACTCCTGCAGTTGGAAGAAGACAGAGAAAAAGCATAGCAGGCCTTCACTGATCATATTGCAGCCACTCAAGGCTGGTTTGCAAAAGGCACCACTACCCGAGTTTTTAAAATCGGGGACCTGGTGCTGAAGTGGGTCTCATATAAGGCAAAGCCGGGCAATCACGGGAAGTTTGATGCCCTCTGGGAGGGCCCTTATCAGGTTGCCCGGGTGAACCAGTTCAATGCCTATGTACTTCGGGATATGGAGGGTCAGCTCCTACCTATCCCTGTTAACGGGTTCCACTTAAAAATTTACCGCTGCTGAAGGTGCCCGAGTGGCCCTTCTTTGTAAAAATTTCCCTTATGCATTTTTGTTTTCCAGCATGTACAGTTCCCAGCTTTTAATTTTTTATTTTTTGAGCTAAACTGCGACATGGGAGAGAATACAGACTTCGCAGCGAAGTCTGTTGTCGCCCCTCAGAAGGAGCGAAGTTCGTGAAGGGGCTGCTTGAGTGAAGAAGAAGAAAGCAAAAAAAAAAAAACATCTGAGTGTTGGCCGCTGCCCGACTTCGCAGCGAAGTCGGGCTGCGCGTCAGCCAAAACACGAAGTTTGAATGGAGAAAAAAACTGCAAAGGCACGAAGAATCGGACTGCGCTCAGTTTTGAGCGAAGTCCGACTTCGGCCGGCTTGCGCGCGAAGTACGAACTACGCGCAGCTCGCGCGCGAGGTGCAAACTTCGCACGAAGTTCGAACTTCGCCCGAACTTCGGGCGAAGTCCGAACGCGCTTCATTGTTCAAGCGCAGCTCGTGCACCCGGTCCAAAGAGGCAGTAAAGTTCTAAGTGTTCGCCTCTCTTCCAAAGTCTGCAAAGGGCCGAACTGCGCTCAACCCTCGGGCGCGGTAAAGAAAAAAGAAAAGAAAGTCTCAATGCAAGTCGCAGCTCGCGCAAGAAGTGCAAACTTCGCGCAAAGTTCGAACTGCGCCCGAATTTCGGGCGAAGTCCGACTCCGCCTTGTTTTCTGGGCCAGCTTGGACAGTTGTTTAAAAAAAATGAATAAAATATTCTAAAAGCTCCAAGCTGGGCCCAAGGCGCATTGCGACCGTTTTGAGATGGGTTTCCGCGCCAAGGGTTTTTTCTTGAGCAGTGTGCCCAGATTGCGGCAGTGACGTCAGCCATAGCGCAGCGTTCAAGGTAAAGTTAATGATTGCACAGTCCTCAATGAAAAGTGCAATCAAAAAAGCATGGCACAGCAGTCGGGATACCTTTTTCCAAACATTCTCCTGCGCGGCCACCCAAGAAACATAACTCCTTCACTTGCCAGCCGACCTACCCCCTCCTGCGCGACATTAATGACGCTGTCATTATCTAGAAAAGGGGGTCAGATGCATCCAGACATGCCAAACTGCGCAGATTATTCCTGTGACTGCGAAATCTGCTACAGACGCCCTGAATTCGTAATTATTGTTGTTTCAGAGAGATGGACAGAGGAAAGATGCCAATGCCAGCGCAATCCAGCGAAGGGTGCGAACCCGAGGATTTACCGCGACCAAGTGTTTTCAGAAGTGAAACACCGCCGGAGCGAAAGTCAAAGTCCCGGCCAAAGAAAGTACAGCGTGGGCAAGCCCCACCACCTCCGGTAAATTACTTGGCGGGATACAAGGACGGCTCGTTTTCTATGAGCCTGACCAAGCTGCGGACAAATGTGGAGAGTTGGGCTGACAAGGTTTCGCCCTCTCACCATTTCGGAGCGGCGTACAAGTCAAACCTCTTCCGGTTCTTATGCCCTCCTGTCCATCAATGCCCGGAGCTGGTAGACCTGATTGTCAGACATTACAGACCAGTTACCCGGAAGATTTGCAACTCCAGCGGTAAACCCTTGTTCGCGCTACGCAGGGAGACTGTCCAGCCAGCTTTCGCCCCAGGGTTGGAGTATGACTCCAGCACAATTGTCAGAAAGATAAATCTGGGCGAGCAAGCGGGACGCTTCACGCATACCAAAAGGATGAGGGATTTCCTCAATTCAGAGCTGAACGCCCCGCTTGCAGCTGGACAGTGGCCAACCGGCCCCATGCCCTTGGCGAGGTTTCAGAACAAATATTTATACACCATTCTGGCATGGATCCTCGGCTGCGACTCTGATGAGCTGGTACAGCCGTACCAGCTAGCGCTGGCAGAATGTCTCCTGTGTGGAGAATCCTACGAACCAGCAGCGCAGAGAAGTGGAAAGCGTCCCATATTTTTCGACTGGGCGGACTGGCTGGCATACGCCATCCACTCCAGCCTGGTCAAGCTCCAGAAGAAGCAGTCCACCGAATTTCGGTTCAGTTCTGTTCTAGCTTGGCTATGTTTGTATCATTTGCACTCCCGGATGCCGATCCCGAACCTGAAGAAGGTCAACGAGAAGGGAGAGCCACAGCCCGTCTATGACTGGACGGATGACCTATACCGGAAAGGGTCTTACTACAAGTTTAACTTCAACTTTCTGGGATTGGTCATGTCAGTCTTCAGCGAGGGCGAGATCCCTCGCCCCCCGCGAGAAATGACAAACTCTTTGTTGAGTCAGAAGCTCGGGGACGTCTTTAAACTGACGCAGGGGATTGTGGTCAGAATCTACGGATTCAAGGGCAAACCTCATCTGCTGCCCTACTGGTGCACGGATCATCAGTTTGGGATGGAGGTTGCCCGTCAGATGGATTACGTTGAGGAGTTCGGCCTGGGAAAGAAAAGAGGCCAGATTTTTCAATATCCTCTTTCCTGGGCGAACGTTGAGATTTCCGAGGTAGGACAGCATGTCTATCTCGAGCGGGAGCTTTTTGACATTGGTCTGATTCTGCTGCCGCAAAGCTGGAAGTACGACCCGTATGGGATAAGGGGAAAGTTCACGCATCTCTGCCCTCGGGCGGATATAATCGAAGACAGATGCGATGTGGTCCATGTTGACCTTGACTGGGAAATTGACTTGATGGAAGCTTCGCCTCCGTGGCAGGATTTTTACTGCGAGGAGGTAGCATATGACCCCAAGTGAAACCCGGACCACCAGTTCTCATCTCCAGGGTTTAAAAAATTCCTCTCCAAAATAGCAGGCCTTAACTGGCCAAAAGAAAAGATTATTGAATGCTGGAAGATGAGGTGCCGCACGCAGCACGACAAATCCACCAGGAGAAATCTGGCCGTTGATGACGACTTTTCAGTTCTATACGACCAGCACCATGACAGCTGGCGGCCGTTCGCATATCAAGATTACGTTCCCCGAGGTCCCTTTGAGGGTTATAAAGGAGGGTCTTCCTCCCAACAGTTGTACACTTCGGCAACTGCCAGCGCGGGCCCAGCAGACATCCAAGTGGACCCAATGCAGCCCGTTGCTTCCAAGGTGGCGCCTGAAAAGGCGCAGAAACCAGTCAAGTCAACGCCTGAGGTGACCCTTCAGGCACAAAAGGCGCCAGCGCCACCAGAGAGCAGACCGGTTGCGGCAGACCTTCTGCAAGTCAAACCTCGATACAAGTTTACCGTGGGAACATCAGCGCCTGCTGCACCTGCTTCATCTCCTTCCCCCGATCCGGCCATTGTTCCAGAAGAGAAGAAGAGGAAGAGAGTTGAAAAGATCAGGCGACCTAGTCTGACAGTGCAGCAGCCAGTCGCAGAGCCGCAGCCGCGTTCAGCCGCTCCAGAGCATGTTTCTCTGGGCAGTCCCGAGCCAACCGCCGGAACCAAAAGCGCAGACATCCATCCAGCATCGGCTCAGGCGGAGCTCGCAGGTACGTTTGCTGCCCCACTCTCTCTGGTCTCATCTAGCCCTACTCCTACTCCATCCCCCGCTCAATCCGAGCAAGCCGTGGCCGCATCTTCCTTCCCCGTCTCCACACCCTTCTAGCGGCCCCCATTCTTTTGACCAGTTTGCTCAGAACCCCAACGTTTCCCTATCTCTGAGTCAAACCCCAAACCCTTCGCCTGAGGTTAGTGCTGAAGCCGTGCATTCACCGTTACATCCGCCGCCTCAGCCGCTTGAAACCCTTTCAGCATCAGCCGCTCCCATCTCCACTCCCCGGTCGCCCTCAGAAGCGGCCGATCCTTCCAAAGTCCGTCCGGTTCCTCCTGATCCCATTCCCGCAGGAGAGACGTCTCAGCAGAACCCTAGGCTGGGGGAACCAGACTTCATGGACGACCTCCAGAATACGGACGATTTGCCTCTGGCAACAAGAGCTGTAGAGTACCCTATCTCTTTCCTCCAAAACCTGAAGCGGAGGAGACCTGAAGAGATAGCCGCCCCGGTAAAGCGCACCAAGTTTAACTTCGAGAGGAGAGTGCTTACAACAGAGAAGATAATCCCGAAAGTGAAGAAGCCTCTCCGGGAAATGACCAGGGCGGACTACGAGCTCCAGGCAAAGGAGAAGAGCTTTGACGATATCGACAAGCGATACAAGATTCAAGGAATCATTCGTAAAGCGGATAATCTCCTTGTCAAGAGTCTGGAGGAACAGGAAGAGCTTTTCGGGTTGCAGGATAAGACAAGACAGCTTGAAGAGGACCTGTCCAGGTTCACTGAGCAGCTGGAAGCGGCGCAGCAAGAAATAGATGAACTAAAAGCCCAGCTGGCCGCTTCTCAGCAACAAGCCGCAACGGAAAAGCAGGCAGCCTTGGAGCAGATTTCTCAGCTCCAGGAGTCTTTGAAACAGGCGCAGTCGCAATCTGCAGAGAGAGCATCTCAAGCGACGGTCTTTTCGAAGAGCAAAGTTAAGGGGATGCGGGCTGATCTGCTGCGGGGATGCAAGCCCCACACGTATAAGGCTATGTCAGTTCTGGATTTCGCATCCAGAATTCAAGAAGTTTCTGCCCAAGGAAAGCCTGTGGTAGAGGAGGCCGAACGCCAAGCGAAGCAATGGCTGGACCTGGCAATAAATCTTCAGGAGCGCGAGCGCGATGGCCTCCAATTCTCCCCCATGTCCTCATTCGCTGCAGAATGGGCAGATCGCTGCAGAATGGGCAGATGCAAGGGTAACCTTGCATAAATATTTTTAAAAAGTAGAAGAGGTGAGGGTCGCCAGACGAATGCTGGACGCATTCGAACACGAAAGAGACATTTGTATGGCTCCCTTTCACGCTCTTTCGGAACTAGGATGCCCGGGCTTTGTTGAGAATGGTGAGTTTCTCACCCATGAGCAGGTGAAAAAGAATTGGCGGTCCTTTGAGGCAGATACTGACTGAGATTGATAGCTGGACTGAGCCAATTCAAGAAAGTCAGGTCACCCAGATGGTGTCCAAATGCTGCAAGATCAGCTCCTACTTCCAGGAGCTAGGAAAAAGATACCTCACCATCGACCTGCACGCGGTCGCTGCTTTCCACGCAGCATTAGAAGAAGTTGTTGACCGCCGGCCATTCGAAGCAGAAGCCTGGGGCCAAGCCCAGGCCGCATACAACCGCATCTGCGAGGCAGAAGCAAAAGCTGGAGAGCCTTTGAAAGATGGTTCTGAGGAGGCAACTGACGAAGGTGAATCTGAAGAACAGTTGCCGCGAGGAGAACAGTTAGAGCAGCAAAAGGCAGGGGAAGCAAGTTCCTCTGCACCCAATGGATGAAGGCATGGATTCTTTGCGCCGAGGCGAGCTCGACACCCCGCGAGCCGCCAGAAATGTTGCCACATTTTGCACGGGGTGCAATGTTTTCAATTTTGTAACAATGCTGCTCTTCCTTTTCTCTCTTCCTCTATTTTCCTTTCTTCTTCTCTCCATTTCTCTTTCTTTCCTACATTCTCTTTCTCCCCCCTTTCTTGGAGCCCCTCAGTTGGATCTCAAAGTTGACAGCAGTTGCCCTGGAAAATGGCTAAGTGTTGGTGCGAAGTTCGCACTTCGCCCAGTTTTGGTGCGAAGTTCGCACTTCGCCCAGTTTTGGTGCGAAGTTCGCACTTCGCCCAGTTTTGGTGCGAAGTCCGACTTCGCCCCTCTTTCTGGGCGCACCTTGTAGCAGGCTGGCAGGCTAACAAAAAAATGACTAAGTGCTAGAGCGAAGTCCGTACGGCGGCAGGAATCAGCTTTCACCTGTGCGCAGTCCGACTTCGCAACGAAGTCGGAGTGCGCCCTTGACAGGTGCGCAATAGGGAAACAAACTCGGAAATGCACCCAAGGCATGAAGGCCTTCCCGACTGCGCTGTTTTCTGCCTGCGCAACCCGATGGCGCTCTGATCCCAGGCGAAGTTGGATAAACTGCCTTTCAAGGCAGACACGTGTCAAACAACATCATCCATCATCTGACAAGTGTCCAACTTCGGGATTTGAGCCAAGACGTGCCGAGCAAAAGGACGAGCATGGGCTGCACTACCTATGCCAGTGGCCTCATTTAAAGCTGATTGGAGGTTCTACCTGCTCCAGCTACCCGCATTCCTGCCGAAGAAGTTCTGCCCAACACACCGCCACCTAGCTGTCCAGCTTCTAGGAAGACCATGCTGTGGGTACAGTCCGGTCCGACAAAGGTTAGCATTTGCAGCTCCTTCGCCGCTTTTGTCAGCTAGTGTTTGACTGGGACTCTGTGCCCATTAATGTAACGGGAGGGACTCGGGCTATAAAAACCCACCATGTTTTCATTGTAAAGGGTGTAAGGGGAATGTCTGTTAGGGAACCATTGTAACCGTGCTTCTGCTTATAAATATAAATTGTATGCCTGGTTCTGTTCTGTTGCTTTTATTTCTTTATGCTTATGCTTTACGCTTCCCTGTGTCACGGCTCGTTGATTCATTTCAGCATTTGGTGGTCAGGCGCCTTTAGCATTGTTTGTGCCATGGCTTGTTGATTCATTTCAGCATTTGGTGGTCAAGCACTTTTGAACTTTATATAATAGATGTGGTAGCAGTTCCATCAGTTGTGTGTTACGTTGTTGTCCGTAGTGGTGATTGATGTGTTGCCGTGCTGTTAGTTCTCCTTGTAGGGAGAATGTTTGCTAGGGGACCATTGTAGCTGTGCATATAAATTCTCTGCATAACACATATACCTGGCTCTGACATCTCTTAGTTGCTTTCTGTTTGAGTTTTCGTACGTAGTGGTGATTGATGCATTGTCGTGCTGTTAGTTCTCCTTGTAGGGAGAATGTTTGCTAGGGGACCATTGTAGTTGTGCGTATATTGCTTAATACAGAAAGTACACTTAGGTTTTGCAGTAAGTAATGGTGATTAATGTGTTGTCGTACTGTTAGTTCCCCCCACCAAACTCCAATCATATTTGTAAATTCTTTCCGTTCCTTTATCTCTTTCCTGCACTCTTAGCTTAAATCATAAAACCCCCCAAAGGAGCCGGCCTCCTCCGGAGATTAGCACGGAAGGCATCTCTTCCTTCCGGCCTTTCATGCTGGTGGGCGAATCTAGGCGCATTAACCCAAAATCCTTTCCTCATGGCAGATTCGTAACCAACAGAAACATTTGCAAATCCAGTGAAACGATTGATAGAGCAATGTTGATTCGTGAATGCCCTGATGTGATTAAAGTGCCTATGAATCTGCCTGACATGACTGTCACAGTCTGACAAGGGCACAACTATTTATAAGTTAAGCTCATAATTTGGACGAAATATTTTATCAACTATTTGGGCATGCATTATAGGAGTAAAAAGGAGGTTATCTAAATCATAGTTGAGAAAATCTGTAAAAAAATCCCTATTTGAGCCAATTTTTCCTGAATCACAGCCTGGCGGATTTTTTACAAAACTTTGTGATATGCATGAAAACATATTTTTTTCAATGAAAATTTGCATTTTCTTTGGTTTTTTCAATAAAAATTTCCAATTTTCCCCATTTTTTTGCCGATTCCCGATTTTTCCTAATTATTTTTCCATGTCGATTCTGATTTTCTCAACTATAATTTAAATAGTGATTTGATTTATGCCTCATTGATTTATTTGAAGATACAAGGTCGAAAAGTATTTGATTAGACTCTAGGAGAAATAAGGAGGAGAACTTTAATATTGAATGAAAAATTAATTTGGAGAGAAGGGTTGATTAATTGAATTTGATAATTGATTGATTTGACAGACTGTTTGAAGAATTTCATTATTGAAGATTGATGAATGTAAAATTGTTTAATTTTTGCAAATTGAAATTTGAAAATTGAAAAAGAAGAAGTCATAAGAATAATTTTTGCAAATTATTCTTTGGAGATATAAGAAGTCATAAGAAGAAGAAAAAATTGAAAAGTTGAATTTGGGAGATATAAGGAAAATTGAAATTGAAATTTGAATTTGATTAATGAAATTTGAAGATTGTTGAAATGATTGCTTGATTAAAATTGAAGATTTGAAATTGGTTGATACCCCCACTTTGTATAAGGTAAGGTAAGGATAAGCACAAGCTTTTTTATTTATTCTTAAGGCTCGTCAATAGGGGTAGAGAGCTCTTTAAAGGTCCTTTTTGTTAGATTAAATTTGGGAGAAATAAGGATTTCTACATCAAAGAAATCATCATGGAAGAAAATAATCAGAATGCTCTGATAAGTAAGGAAAGATTGGAAGTTTTGAAACTTCGTATACAATATTTGATTGAAAATTTTGATGAGCAACAAGACATATCAATGAGATTAAAAAAGCATTTATATTCAATCTACAAAGAAGTTAAAGATGAAAACTTTGAAACATTTGGTTATTATCTATGCTCAAAGCTCACTGAAGCACATGAAAATTCTAAAGATGTTATTATAATACCTATTGATATGGGTAGGATAATGTATATTTATAAGGACAAAAACCAAAAGCAAGAAGAATTGATTAAAATCCTAAGGGATAAATCAAAAGATATCAGTTGTGACACAAATGACTTATGTCTGAATACTAAAAAAGAATGTAATGAGATGTTATTACATTCAACATATAGCAACAGGTTTGAAAATAAAAATTCATCAAATTCAGAAATTTATTATTGTGATGACTTATTGATTCAATGTTCATAATCAACATTAACAGGACAACATCAAAATTGAGACCAAGACAGTGAAGGACAAAGCAAAGAAGGAGAACAGGTTAACAAGACAATAGCAAAAGCTCAAACAAAGGTTCAAGCACAGTGCAAGATTGGCTAGCAGGGTCAATAAGCAGAATCCATGGATGAACACAAGGCAGAAGATGAAGATGAAGATTGAAGACTAAAGTATTCAAACCAATCAATGTAATACAAGGGGTGTTGGAGAATATTACATTATTTGGTAGATGCTAAAGTACCCCCATGGTACAATTGTACATTTACAAATATTAGATTAGGGTGTGTGATTTATATTTCCCCTAAAGTATGTGTCAATGTGTGAGAAGAGTGAAGTGTCATGTAATAAATTGTGCAAGTGTGTAGAAAGTAAAGAGTTGTGTGTAGGTGCCAAGTATACAAGTGAAGATGTAAATTCAAGAGACATGAGAGGTTTGTCGTATGTGAAGAATATGTAAGGATACATCTTCCAAATATGTGAGGAGAGCAATAGTAAAGTATTGAAGAGTCATCTTCTAAGGTTATATTATGGAGACAAAGTTCCATGTATTGTATTGAGCAAATCTCAAGTTGTATATTTGATTCATCAATAATATCGTATGTTTATTCAGTAATATTATTGTTATTTCATGAATGTTATATTCATTGATATTGTTCATAAATATTGAATGCTCTAATATTGAGTTTGATTAAGATCTTGTGAAAGTGGACCTGTGAAATAATCTGGCTTAAAAGCCAACAGCTCCAATGGATCCAAGCGCCAACATCAATCTATAGCGGTATGTAAAGTAGAAGCACAATCGTTGTCGTCAACAACCCAAAAGGGCCAACACAGGACTTTATGAAGATTTCGAAAAAATGGCTAGGACTAAGAGGGCTTGGTTGGATAATCCTAAGAGGACATGGAGTTCAATCCCTCAACACTTTTCTAGCATTCATGGTTGTGGAACCAATAGAAGAGGACAAGAAATTTCTACAACTCCTTGATATGTGAGGGGTGGCTGAAACCCAACGCCAAAGAACAGCAGTCTTGTCCTATCGCAAGCAAGAAGAAATAGATAAAACCTCAGAAGCCACTCTTGAATGCAAACAAGAGAGTACAGATCTATCATTAAATTTTGGCTAATTGTAGCTTCCTATAAGTGCTTATTACTACTCTTGACTACAAAGATAGGGTGAAAGAATGAGATCAAGGTTATGCACAATGGCGAATACTTGCAAATAGGGCGAATATTAAGATTTCCAAAATTGGAAATTGGTGAAAATGGGAACCCTAGACGTCGGCCCATTAGCCCAAAATTTTCGAGACCAAATTTTTTTTAGGGTCCATTTGCCCCGCTATGATACTTATTTCACAGAGCATTCCCATCTAACTTTCGCCTTCAAATTATAAAATATTTCATTTATCCCGCCAAATTCACCTCTTATACCCCCATTATATATAGCTAACATGAGAGCGATACTCATACATTTAAAACACTAATTCTCCCCGATAGCGAGCGATACACAACAAGCGAGAGATGGCAACAAACAACAGACAAGAGACAATAAGCGACAGAGCAAAAGACAAAAAACAGACAACAAATAGAAGGCAGCTGGCACCAGCGACAGACAACAGGCGACCACAGCAAACAACCAAGAGACAAATGTAGCAGGCAACCGCAGCAGGTGACAAACATAGGGCGACAACAAGAGACAAACATAGGGCGAAAAAAGCAGGCGACAGACATAATGTGACAGACATAGGCCGACACACATAAGGCAACAGACGTCAGGAGGCAGACAAGACACGACAAACAAGAGGCAACTGTAGCAAACGAAAGACATTACGCGACCGCAACAAACGAAAGACAAACGACAACTAACATAACATGACAGACACGGGGCAACATACATAGGGCAACTAACATACAACGACTAATGTTGAAATAAACGAACTAAGTAGAGCATTGTATAGAGTAGATTTATAGGGTTACATTAGGCTCAGATTAGCCCACAAGAAGCGCAGTTGGCGAATAACAAATGTACCCTAAATAACCCAACCTAACCAAATGCTAATAATATAACAATAAGACTAATAATGTAATAACAACATATAGCCTGAAATAGAGATACGCTAACAACTAACACACGGAGGTTGACATACGACGACTAGCATACAACGACTGACATATAGACATAAGGCGACAAACATAGTCTTCGGGATTTACGTCAAACATCCAGTTTTCCTGACCAATAATTCTCTTTTTTAAACATCTTGTTCATGTTCATATGGAAGAACTTTAGGATCTTTGTGCATTGCCTCCATTAAAATACATTTTTATTTTTCATGCTTTATTTATTTCCTATCATTCCTTTTTCTCTATCTGTTTTTCTCTAAAACATGGACACTCAATAAAGAGGTTTTCCTATTATTTAGGCACCAATCCCAAGCCTGGTTTTGAAATCATTCCCTGACTACGTTGGAGATTCCTGAAACTACAATGCAAAATGAAAATAAAAATAATAGTTTTCATACAATCCCCACTTCCAAAGAATCTTCTTCTAAGAAACCTAAACATAGAAAGTTAACCCAGTGGATGATTGGAAGAACATTTCAACTTGAATGGTCAGCGGAATTTCCATTTATTGAGCCAGTGCAGCCAGAGAATAGTAATGAAACACTAAAAGAATGTAGATGCATAATTTGCAATTGGAAACTTGGAAAGGATCATAGAATGCAAGGTAAAAAACATACAATAGAAAAACATTGTGGAAAAGTTTATATAAAAACAAAAGAAAGTGATGAAACAAAAACGAAAACTGTTAGGTGAAAGGATGCATCAGAATGCACACATCAGATATGCACTAAAATATGATAAAAAAATGAAACAACAACAAACTCTGGTTGAGAAAGGTGGAACAATTCAAGCCAAATTTTGAAAAATGAATAAGACCACTTTAGCTTCAAAAAGTTTGCAGTTTGTTGTTATATATACTATTCTTAAAAAAGGTAGACCTATGTCTGATTTCATTGATTATAAACATCTATTTCAACTAGCTGATGTGCAGAACCTTCCCAATGCCCAATGGTCAGATCGAAGTGGTTGGAAAATGGCAAAATGTCTCTCATTGGTTGAGAAGGACCTTAAAGAAAAAGTAAAACATACCAAATTCATTTCACTTTCAATTGATGAGGTAACTGTTCTTGACAACACATCTTGGAATTGCATGCATGTTTACACATTGGAAAATCATTTAAGGCAACCTCATCTACTTGCACTATGTAAGATGGTAGAAAATTACAATGCGAAAAACCTTTACAATGTTGTAAGTTGTAACTAGTTTAAAGGAAATAATAGAAATGAATGATATGGAAATAGCCACTAAGTTAATATGCGTCTGAGCTGACTGTGTTGCTACAATGCAAGGACACAAGAATGGTCTTTGTGTTCGACTACAAACATCAATTGCCCCATATTTGATCTCTATTCATTGCATGGCTCATAGAATGAATCTTGCATACAAAATTGTGAGCACATTTGAAAATGTAGCGAGAGTGGAAGAACTTGTTCGTGAAATTCATGCTTATTTTTCGCGCAGTCCAAAAAGATTTTCAAAGTTTAAACAGTTTGCACTAGGAGTTACTAAAGGTAAAAAGTTGTTAAAAAAAATAGATACTAGGTGGATTTCGTTGTATCAACCGACATATAGAGTTTTCAAAGAATAGAGTTTTAAGTGTTTGTTTCAGCTTCCAACATTATAATCAATTGATTATTTAAAAATTTGAATATATTTCACATTATTTGTTATCAGTTTTATACAGGATATTGAGAATTGACTTTTCGTTTTACTAAGACATTTATATTTTGATATCATAAAAGGGATTGTTTCAGTTTCCAGCATTGTAAATTTGTTGTTTTTATATCATGTTGTTATATTATTGTGTCTATTTCCAAAAATTCTATTTTTTATATAATAGACGTTTTATTGGCTTTTCTGTATATCATAGCCCTTTTTATTTGATTATGTATATGTTGATGAAATTGTATGTTTAATATTTAAGCCTTGTTATTAGATTATTTGTCTATGATATTTAAATTATTTATTAGATTTGTATTTTATAAACCATTTATGACAAAGCAAATATCTGTGTTAAAATTCAGTTATTTAAAAAAAATTTATAAAACATAAGAGAATTTTTTACCTATGTTCATCTTTTCTAGCAATTCATTCTTAATTGACAATTATATATTGCATCCACATTAACTAATTAAAACATCATATTTTTAAAACAAAATTTTAAAAAGACAATACACAATTTCTAGAAATTGTCTCTTTTATTGATTTGAAAGCATTCTTTTACAATTTACAAAATTGTTGACTACTATAGAACAAAAACTACAGTCAACTACTTGGCTTTCTCCTGGGTGCCTGTAGAATGAGTTGGATCTTCTTGAGAATGAATTTGTGTTAATGATCCCTCATCAATATCCCTTGCTTCCAGTGCACTAGCTCTTACCAGACCTTGAGTCGTAGTGGTCAAACCCACTAGCAATGATCTTTCTTCTTTCATAGGATCTTCTCTAAAACGTGCATTAAGTTCTTTCTCATTTTGTTATAACAAAATGTCCATATCCAAGTCATTACCTCTGATGACTTTCTTGAGCCAATTGTTTTCTTTGACGGTGTACTATAATTTTTTTTTCATATCCAAAGCATTAAGCAGACTATTTCTTGCAATTTTAATTAACATTCTCATGTCACTCACTTGCGTCTTCAAGTATTCAAAATTAGACTACAAAAGAGAAGAGAAAGACGTTAATATAAATAAACAAAATATATGTAAGAAAGAAATGACTTGCAGTTATATGTAAAACATAAATCAACGGTAACTCTTGCAGTTTCTGCAACTGCTACATTTTTCTTATCTGTTTACCATTCGTTGAAATATGTTTGGGCCTCGACATTGAGGTTTTCCAATCTGTTCAGCATAATTTTTAGAATTTCATCATTGTATGTGGATTCGGCCTTCACGCTGTCGGATTCAGCCTGATGTAACAATGCATCAAGCTTTTGTAGTTCATTCTTCACCAATGAAAACATCTCGTTTCTTTTTGAAAATTTCTTGAATCAGGCATTTATTTCTTTTATTAAACCTTAGCCCGATATTTCCAATATTTTAAGCCTTCAATATCTGACAACAAGCTTTCCTTAACTATAACTTTACAATTATGAGTTAATAAAACATTTTCTGGAAAATTTACTTTCTCATAATCGCTTAGAGGATGTTGGGTGGCGATTTGATGGGAGAGAGATGAGGTAAGTGCGGTGGTAGCTGCCCCAACACCCTCTTGTGCTTCATTACAGCTTTGCGGATCCTGAAGCACATCAGTTGCCTTGAAAGGCAAAGATTCGGGATTGGTATCCTAATAAAGAAAATCGTCATCAAGATTACCAGAGGGCATTTGAGAAGCGCTCTGCACATTTGAGAGATTCCCGAGGGAATATGCTAGGAAGTTAGAAACGGTCTATGATTGACTTATGCTTTATCCCGAAGGCGGTGGTGTAAGGAATTGTTTCCCACGCATACGATATTGGCCTCTCATCATTGGTGGTACTTGTTGTGGGTGCATTTGCGGTGGTGGAGGCAATGTAAGCATCATTTGTTTTTGTCTTTGGAATACAGTCAGCTATGCAGGTCACATCTTCCTTTGGTAAGTGTGGTTAAATAAAATTTGTTTTTGACATTGTCAAAAACAAATTTTATTTAACCACACTTACCAGAGGAAGATGTGACCTGCATAGCTGACTCTGTCCTCATTGATGATAGATCCACTTGTCGTTGGTCTAAAAACATATAAAAAATTTCCTTAAACTAATTATAATTTTAAATCACTAAAATATATAATTTTAGAAAATAGATTCTAATAGTAAGGTTACCTTTTGAGCCGGAGGTTACTTCTTCAACATCAACTGTAACATGTCTAAAAATAAAAGGAGTTGGAGGTTACATCATACGTTTCGCAGTTCTTGTCGCACTTACTGGTGTCGATTCCGACTGTGTCAGAATCTCCAATGGCTTCCTGCATGAGACCCCTTATGGCGGTATCCCTTTTAGTAGCAGATCCAGCTGGTTTTTTCTGCATTCAAGCAAAATTAGAAAATTAAAAAATTAATTGGAAGGAAAAAAATATAGTTTTTTCGAAAATATAATTTTACCTGTATTTCTTGTTCGGTTAGACCAATAGCCATCAAGCTCAGGTGCAATACGGTCAGAGATGGGGTATCTTGAACATTGTAATATGCTTCATAAAAAGGAGAAATAATGAAATTGGTGGATGTTACTACACATGTAGTTTGTTGTCTTTGGGAGTTGAGAAGATCTTGTTTAATATGTCTCGAAATGTAGGTGCACCAGTCAAATCTGGTTCCGAAAAGACATCGAACCAAACAGGCCAATGCCCATAACGGCGTGTCTGTAGGTCGTCCTTACAAAACAAGCCTTGCTTGGAACAATTATATGCAAGCATCAAGAAAATTATCTGCAACAATGGAAACGTTTAAGCCCCTTTTGGACTTAGTAAGGTGAACAGAAAAAAAAAAAAATGATAACATTATTAGAAAACAGAAATTAGAATACCTTAAAAATGCAGAATAATAAAAATTAAATTTTAAAAATATACCTCTTAAATGTTGCGGTTCGAGACCGTATTTGGTCTCAAGTAGTTGTTTGTCATCGTCGCTCAAAACGTATTGATTGGTCACTAGTTGACCATCGGTATATGGCAGCCCTATTAGTCGCTACAAATCTGAAGGTTTCACAGTAAAACAAATATTCTTGTTGACGATGGTTATCTGGACAGTGGACCTGTCATCGTTGGAGATGACAATCCTTTGCATGAGGGCGACATTGGTGTTGTACTGAACCATTTTTATTACTCCTGCAAGACCAGACTTCTCGACCCATTGTGTATCTCTTCCGGGTGTGTTAAATATTGGAAATGTTAGGGCAACAACTGTTTTGAATGTAAATTTAGAAGGAAGAGGAGAGGAAGAGCTAGCCATATGAATGACGATTTGATCTGATTGTAGGCAAACAATCTGGATTCTGGATTCTGGGTTGCGTGTGGAAAAAATCTGTAGTGGGAGAAAAGGAGGAAAAATGAGTCTACATGCCTATTTATAGAAGTTTGCATGCCTGAAGTCAGTGCATGCGCAACACGTGGCAGCATCGTATTGACGATAGGTAGAAGGTCACCATCTGCCTATCACCAACAAAGGTCACCATCTGTCTACCGCCAGGAAAGGCCGCCATCTGTTTGTCGCCAGCAAAGTCCGCCATCTCTTTGTCGACATCTATCTGTCACCATCTGTCTATCGCTAGTAAAGGTCGTCATTTGTTTGTCGCCATCAATGGTCACCATCTATCTATCGCAAGCAAAGGTCGCCTTCAATCTATCGCTAGCCACATTCGAGGGCCATCTGTGGAGTTTTTGTGAAGGCCACATTCAGGGTTCGGGTGCAAGAGTCGAGAAATGGGGAAAAAACGGAAGGAAAAGAACTTTGCGATTATTTTTGGAATTTCAAGGGTTTGCCAGCAAGCAACAAAAACACCTCCCTTTCTTTTTTTCTTTTTTTTTTTGAAGACCTTACAACCACAACGAAAAATAAAAAAAAATCACTAACTTGATGTTTTCCAACCCATCAAAAACTCCACAATTAAGCATGCTCGATTAGAGTAGTACTTGAGTGGGTGACCTCCTGTGAAGTCCCGGTTTTGCACCGAATTTGTCTTGTCGATAGTCTTTTGCTGTTGTTCAATATTTTTTCCAAATATTAACAAAAATTCGCCCCATTACTATAATTTTTGGTGGAAATAAAATGTAAATCACCATGACCTCTATATGAGTTTGGCCAGGATTCGCCTGGATTTTGAAACTGATTCGCCTTTTTTTTATAATTAGATTTCAGGTCTGACCCCTTATGCATAACCCTGTCTTCTTTTAGATGTGGTCCAGTTGGAATGGAGGGCAGGCCATATTTATCCTATTTATCCGCGTTCAAATGAAGTCCAATTCCATCAAGTGGGTTGTTATACATGAGCCCCGACTACATGCATGTAGGGGAATTCTTGCTATCGGTGGGGCTAAAGAGGAAGTTGCTTTCACCTTAAAATCAAAAGCTACCTAAAAAATAAGGAACGCTCTCTATCCGTTGCTTTTAAAAAGAGGCCCGACCCGATGCCAAAGAAAAGGATTAGACTACTTGAACGTCATTGTGAATAGGACAGATGGATAGGTAGATTGATTGGAGGGCTTGCCCTCCACAATCCAATGGTCTTTTGATTCGCCACAAGGAAAAGGGAATAGGTGAAATATTAAAAAGCAAGCTCGTAAAGCCTTTTAAAAATGCATCAATGACAAGTCCTGGGCCTCCCATGCTAATTCTTTATATGATATCCCAAGGCAGCCCACCATTCATATATTTTCCCCCCCAACATCATGTTATCTCTTCTCTTCAGGGGACATCAAAAGAGTTATACATAAACTAAGCACTAGCAAGGTTGTTGATTTGGAGGGATTTCAAGCTGAGTTCTTAAAGTATGGTGTTGAAGCTCTTGCCTATGCCATTGCAGAATTATTCAATGAGGTTGTTTGTTTTGGGTTCCCTGCCTCCTGGTCACAACATATTATCCACCCCATCCACAAATAGGGGACTATTCAGATCTGAATAGCTACATAATTATTATGATTAGGCACACATGTTCTAAGCTTTATGCAACAATTTTGAAACTCTCAGAATTGTTGGATCAAGGCAAGCTTAGAGCGAGAGAGCAGGCTGGTTTTAGAAGCGATCATTGTACTATTGATCATGTTTTGACTCTCAAAGCTATTATTGAGGAGGCTCGCCAACAATCCTCTAGTGTTTTGTTGTTTTGTGGACTTCAAAAAGGCCTTTGACAGCATTCCCAGGGATCTTTTATTTCAAATACTACATGACATGGGCATCTTGGAGCTCTTTATCATTGTCATCACAAGACTAGAGGACAATTTTTTGTTTCTTAGAGGATGTCCAAAGCACCATTGGCATCAAACAAGGTTGTCCCCTTTCTCCTTCACTCTATGGGTTTTACATTAATGAGCTTGAAGAATTTATTCGTGAATACTAGAGTATGCTCACATCAGTTGCGGGTCGAGACGGACAACCATATTTCTTGAGAGGATACGGTATTTTGTCTTTGCTCTATTCGGGAGGTGGAGACTAAAGAACATTTCATCATCAGGTGTCCTATTTATTATAAGATTTGAGCAAGGTACTATTTACTTGTATAGAGACTTAGATGGATCTCCTTCCACTTTTTTTAGCTATCTTGACGAAAGATGCTTGGCTCTTTACCTCAAGGAAGCTATGAGTCTTCGGCGTCAATTATTACAAGGGAGATAGACTACTACTCGACTAATCATCTCATTCAAGGTTATGCATAAGGGGTCAAATCCAAAATCTAATTATAAAAAAAAGACTAATCAATTTAGAAATCCTGGCGAATCAATTTCGAAATCCAAGCGAATTCTGGCCAAACTCATATAGAAGTCATGGCAAATTACATTTTATTTCCACCAAAAATTATAATAATGGGACAAATTTCTGATAATATTTGGAAAAAAAATTAAACAACAAAAGACTATCGGCAACACAAACTCAATGCAAAATCGTGACTTCCCAGGAGGTCACCCACCCGAGTACTACTCCAGTCGAGTATGCTTAACTGTGGAGTGTTTAATGGGTTGGAAAACATCAAGTCATAGTGGTTTTTTGAATTTTTGGTTGTGTTTGTGAGGAGGTTAAAAAAAAAAAAAAAGGGATGTTTTTGTTGCTTGTTGGCAAACCCTTGAAATTCCAAAAATAATCGCAAAGTTTTTTTCCTTCCGTTTTTTCCCCCATTTCCTAACTCTTGCACCCAGCCCTCAAATGTGGCCTTCGAAAAAACTCCACAGATGGCCCTCGAATGTGGCTCGTGACAAACAAAAGGTGACCTTTTCTTGCGACAGACGGATGGCAACCATTGTTGGCAACAGACAGATGTCGACAGACAGATGGCCACCTTTGTTGGCGACAGACAGATGGCCACCTTTGTTGGCGGCATACAGATGGCCACCTTTGTTGGCGACAAACAGATGGCAAACTTTGCTGGTGACAACCAGATGGCGACCTTTGCTGGCTACAACTAGATTTCTACCTATCGTCAATACGATGCTACCACGTGTCCTTCCATCTGCCACGCGTCGGACATGCACTGACTTCAAGCATTCAGACTTCTATAAATAGGCGTGTAGACTCATATTTTCCCCATTTTTTCCTAGCACAGATTTTTCTCCCCTTTTTTCCACCTGCATCTCAGAATCCAGATCGTTTGCCTACAATCAGCTCAGAGCGTCATCCAAATGGCTAGCTCTTCCTCTCCTCTTCTAAACTTACATTCAAATATAGTTGTTGCCCTAACATTTTCAATATTTTCAACACACCTGGAAGAGATACGCAATGGGTCGAGAAGTCTGGTCTTGCAGGAGTAATAAAAATGATACAGTACAACACCAATGTCGCCATCATGCAAAGGATAATCAACTCCAACGATGACAGGTCCAATGTCTAGATAATCGTCAACAACAAGAATATTTGTTTTACTGTGAAACCTTCATATCTACAGCAACTAATAGGGCTGCCATATACCGATGGTCAACCAATGACCAATCAATACGTTTTGAGCGATGATGACAAACAACTACTTGAGACCAATACGGTCTCGAACCGCAACATTTGAGAGGTATATTTTTAAAATTTAATTTTTATTATTCTGCATTTTTAAGATATTCTAATTTCTGTTTTTTAATAATGCTGTCCTTTTTTTTTCAGTCCACTCTACTAAGTCCAAAAGGGGCTTAAACGTTTCCACCGTTGCAAATAATTTTCTTCATGCTTGCATATAATTGCTCCAAGCAAGACTTGTTTTGTAAGGACAACCTACAAACATGTCGTTATGGGCATTGGCTCGTTTGGTTCGATGTCTTTTCGGCACTAGATTTGACTACTGCACCTACATTTTGAACCACATTAAACGAGATCTTCTCAACTCCCAAAGATAACAAACTACATATGTAGTAACATCCACCAATTTCATTATTTTGCTTTTTTATGAAGCATATTACAATGTTCAAGATACCCCACCTCCAACCGTATTGCACCCAAGCTTGATGGCTATTGGTCTAACCGAACAAGAAAATACATGTAAACTATATTTTCAAAAAAACATCTTTTCTTCTTTCCAATAAATTTTTTAATTTTCTAATTTTCACTTGAATGCAGAAAAAAGCAGTTGGATCTACTACTAAAAGGGATGTTGCCACAAGGGGTCTCATGCAGGAAGCCATTGGAGATTCCAACACAGTCAGAATTGACACCAGTAAGTGCGACAAAAACTGTGAAACGTATGAGGTCTTCCTCACCTCCTCAACGTACACCTCTGGCTCCTTTTATTTCTAGACATGTTACAGTTGACGTTGAAGAAGTAACCTTCGACTTAAAAGGTGAACTTACTGTTGACAATTTTGTCACATTGCTTGGAGGGGTAAAGAAATTTAAAGTATAAGTATAAGAAATTTCAAGGAACGCCCTCTGGCGGAAAGGTTGCTCCGAGCCAGGCAGAATACGGATAAGTTGCTCAAGGAGGCCAGGAAGAAGAGAGGGTGGTCCTTGGCAAGAGTGGAGAAGTGTGTTGTCTTTGACACAAAAAACGCGAAGCTCCACAAAGTGAAGAAGGTGCCAAAGGTTCAGAAGCCCCTAGATGAAATGACACCTCATATTACACCTATCACGAGAAGATCAAGGACCTGGAGAAGCTAGACGTGGATGATGAATTGAAGTCCATGCATGTCAAAATTGATTCAATCAGCGCCAAACTAGTCAACGAGCGCCGCTATGAAACGGAGAATGCCAACATGCAGCTGGAAGAAGACCTTGCAAAGACTCGCGCCCAGCTGGAAGACGCTCAGAAGCAGTGCGAACAAATGAAGCAAGAGGTGACTGCCCTGAAACAGCAAGTGGCTCAGCTCCAAGATGCTGCAGGAAGCCAAAATAAAACACAAGCGGAAACAAATGAGAGGGCCAAGAAGTTTGAAGCCCAAATCATTGAGATGCAGCAACATCTATATGACAAGGAAAACTTGGAGTTGTTTGATAGGGGCAGAATCAAGAGCATCCGCGCCCATTTGTTAAGAAACTTCAGATCTCAAGCCTCCAGTGCCCTGACAGTCCTCTCGAATATTACAGAAGCCCAGAGTGCAGCCTCGCAAAGTGGGCCAACTGTTGATGAAGTGATGCATGAGATACGGCGCCGACTGAATTTGGCCTTTGAGGCACAGAGCATTAAGTATCAGGATTTGTAGGTGCCAACCATGAGTCGGACAGCAAGGGATTGGTCCACCGCTCAGTCCACAGTCCATGCCTTCTTCTCAAAATTGAAGAAAGCTCAGAAGGCCAAAACGGCTGATGGACGTATTCAAGCAGGAGCAGCGCACCTCTTTGGCGTATTTTCAATATCTCTCGTAGTTGGGTTTCCCGGGTTTCACTGATGATGACGGGAACCTTTTATCTAAGGAAGAACTCAAGCCCGTGTGGCTCCCTTTTGAAAGTGATACTTCTGAAATTGATAATTAGGTTGACCCCATTACAGAAAAACAGGTCACGGATTTTATCCTCAGATATTGCCAGATTGCAGCTTGCCTGAACGATTTGAGCAAACGAGCCAAGCATGCCGATATAGGCCAAATTGACCAGTTCCACATTCTGGTCAAATCCATTCAAGATCGCGAACCTTTCCAGAAGGAAGCTTGGGCTCATATCCGTCGGACAATGGAGCATATCCGTGACCGTCTTCCTCCACCGCCTGAGCAGGAGTAGAACCCAACGCCCGATGAGGAAGGAGGAGGAGAAGAAAAGGAGAAAGAAGTATCTGTAGAGGAACCCCTAGAAGGAGAAGAACAAAATGAAACAATGACCGGAGGTGACTCTGGCCCAAGGGATCAAGGCTGAGGGTCCGTGCACCGAGGCGAGCTCGTTACCCCGCGAGCCACCAGGAATGTCGACAATTTTGTCACATTGCTTGGAGGGGTAAAGAAATTTAAAGTATAAGTTGGTTTTGTAATTTCTTTTCTTATTTTTCATGAATTCGTTCCCTTGCTTTTCTTGTATTTTGTAGCATTACAGCAATTTTGGTTCCCATTTTTTGGCCCCCTTGTATTTAATTCATGTATATAAGAAGCTTCGCCAGCAGAAAACAGAGAGAAAAGGACAGCTTCGCAATGGAAATCAGATAAGTCCAATTTTGGCCTAAATATTTCTAAGGCATGGAGGGCACTTCGCTCACAAGACTACCGAAGTAGCCACTTCGGGCAGAGGAGCTGCGAAGCTGCAATTTTAAGTTGAGCGAGAATGTTTTTAAGTTAGCCGAGTCACTTCGCTAAAATCTTTGTCGAAGTGTTACTTCGGCCCATTTTTCCAGCGAACTGTCACTCAGGCGAGCGCCAGTTCGGGCCTTAGCCTGGCGAGCTGGCTACTTCGGCCATTCCCCTGGCGAACCTCCCACTTCGGTCACTGTTTTGCAAAAGCGCTAATGGAAGAATAGAAAATTGTCAAAGGCAGGGAGTAAACTTCGGTCGATGCTCCCCCGAACTGTCACCTTTTGGTTTGATCGTTGCGAAGCGTCTATCCAAATGCAACGGGAGAAGATTTTGTAACACATCGCCAGCAGCCAACCACTTCGGACAAGTTCCTTGCCAAAGTAGCATTTTGGGCCCATTTCTCAGCGAAGCAGCATGTCTTCTACAAGCAGACTGGCCACTTCGGCCATTTTATCTGGCGAAGCTATCTTCAAGGCCATTTTCCAGCGAACTAACCCAGACGAGGACATTTTGACTTAGGGCTTTGATCCCCATCCTAACCTTCGCTTCGGCTCGAACTCATTGCGAAGCAGCACTTCGAACGAAAATCCAGCGACGCTTCACCCGAAGCGCATCTGACGATAGTGCTCCTCCCGAGGGGCACACATTCCAAGACTGGGTATGAGTCCAAGACATGCCAGTGGCACATAAATGCAACTTTCCCCGCCTAACATGGCCTTGTAACTAGTTATGGTAATTGGATGGGAGGGTTCAATTGTGAAAAGTAGGCGAGCATCATTACCAGATCCGCCCTAGCATTCTTGTAAATCGGGTTCATTAATGGCACAGAGGGGAGGGTCCTCTATAAAAACCCACGCATTGTAATGAAAACGGGAGGGAACATTTTGCTAAAGAAGTTGTTGTAGCTAAAAATTTTGCTATCAATACTGAAGATCTTTGGCTCTGAATTTGTGCCTTCTTTTTATGCTGCCTCTGGCAAGTATTTATGCTTTCATTTAGCTTTCTCGTTGCTGTAATTCTGCTATCTGGATTTTAGCATGAGAAGGTGAATGTGTCTGGAATTCTGTTAGAGGATACATAAAGAGGCATATGCAATTTCTGTTTCTGTTACATTTTATTTATTGAATGCTGCTAGTTTAGATATAGATGAGTTATTGTGATGCGTGTTTTTTCCCACTGCAATACCAAGTTATTTCCATTTCTCTCTATTTCTTTCTTGCACCCTTATCTTAAAACCCTTGTAGTTTAATATAGGAGCCAGCCTTCTTCGGAGATTGGCACGGAGGGCATATCTTCCCTCTGGCCTTTCAATGTTGGTCCAGGTCTAGGGCGCTTAGACATTCGAAAATCCTTTCCTATGGCGGATTTGTGACCAACACTTACTATTTGAAACTACGATTTAAAATTATGTATTTTATTAATTTTAAATTATAATTAGTTTAAAGAAATTTTTTATATGTTTTTAGACCAACGGCAAGTGGATCTATTCATCAACGAGGACAAAGTCAGCTATGCAGGTCACATCTTCGTTTGGTAAGTGTGGTTAAATTAAATCTATTTTTATGGCATTGTTTTTTACAATAGTTTTAATTGATATTTTAATGTAAAATTTTGTAGGGGAGTTGACTGTATTCCAAAGATAAAAAAACGATGCTTCCACCGCCTCCACCACCGCAAATGCACCCACAGCAAGTGCAACCACAACAAGTGCCACCAATGATGAGAGGCCCAAATCGCATGCGTGGGAAACAATTCCTTACACCACCACCTCCGAGATGAAGCATAAGTCAATCACAGACCGTTTCTAACTTCTTGGCATTTTCCCTTGGGAATATCTCAAATGTGCAGAGCACTTCTCAAATGCCCTCTGGTGATCTTGATGATGATTTTCTTTATCAGGATACCAATCCCGAATCTTTGTTTTTCAAGGCAACTTATGTGCTTTAGGATCCGCAAAGCCGTAATGAAGCACAAGAGGCTGTTGAAGTAGCTACCGCCGCACTTACCTCATCCCTCCCATCAAATCGTTTCCACTGTTGCAAATAATTTTCTTCATTCTTGCATATAATTGTTCCAAGCAAGACTTGTTTTGTAAGGACGACCTACAGACATGTCGTTATGGGCATTGGCCTGTTTGGTTCGATGTCTTTTTGGCACCAAATTTTGACTGGTGCACCTACTCACATTAAACGAGATCTTCTCAACTCCCGAAGACAACAAACTACATATGTAGTAACATCCACCAATTTCATTATTTCCCTTTTTTATGAAGTATATTACAATGTTCAAGATACCCCACCTCCAACCGTATTGCACCCAAGTTTGATGGCTATTGGTCTAACCAAACAAGAAAATACAGGTAAAATTATATTTTCGAAAAAACCATCTTTTTTTCTTTCCAATTAATTTTTTAATTTTCTAATTTTCGCTTGAATGCAGAAAAAAGTAGTTGGATCTGCTACTAAAAGGGATGTCGACACAAGGGGTCTCATACAAGAAGCTATTGGAGATTCAATCGGACTCAACACCAGTAAGTGCGAGAAGAACTGCGAAACGTATGAGGTCTTCCTCACCTCCTCAGCGTACACCTTCGGCTCCTTTTATTTCTAGACATGTTACAGTTCACGTTGAAGAAGTAACCTTCGACTCAAAAGGTAACCTTACAATTCGAAACTACGGTTTAAAATTAAGTATTTTATTGATTTAAAATTATAATTAGTTTTAGGAAATTTTTTATATGTTTTCAGACCAACGGCAAGTGGATCTATTCATCAACGAGGACAGAGTCGGCTATGCAGGTCACATCTTCGTTTGGTAAGTATGGTTAAATTAAATCTATTTTTATGGCATTGTTTTTTACAATAGTTTTAATTGATATTTTAATGTAAAATTTTTTAGGGTAGTGTTGTCACATTTTGCACGGGGTGCAATGTTTTCAATTTTTGTAAGAGAGCTGCTCTTCCTTCTCCCCCCTTTCTCTTTGTTCCCTACATTCTCATTCTTTTCAAAATTGACAGCACTTGCCCTGAAAAATGGCTAAGTGTCAGGGTATGCTGAGGTGTTCGGGTTTTTTGCGGGCCATAAACAGGGGTGATAAAATGGACAAAATGAGCCCTGGATATTTTATTATTGCAGATCTTCTCGCAAGCTTTCCAACGATATATTATAATAGGCGATCGGGTCAGCGGATCAAAAGTTATGGCCCCGGGAAGCTGAACCAGGAAACCCAGTTTTTTGTGCGAAGTGCGCACTTCGCCCAGTTTTGGTGCGAAGTGCGTACTTCGCCCAGTTTTGGTGCGAAGTTCGCACTTCGCCCAGTTTTGGTGCGAAGTGCGTACTTCGCCCAGTTTTGGTGCGAAGTCCGACTTCGCCCCTCTTTCTGGGCGCACCTTGTAACTGGCAGGCTGGCAGGCTGACAAAGAAGAATGATAACTGCCGGAGCAGGTCCGTACAGCGGCAGACACCAGTGTTCACCTGTGCGCAGCCCGACTTTTCAGCAGAGCCGGAATGCGCCCTTGACAGGTGTACAGTAGGGGAACAAACCCGGAATTTGACCAAGGCGTGAAGGCCTTCCCAACTGCACTGTTTTCGCCCACGCATCCCAAGGAGCTCCGATCCCAAGCGAAGATAGATAGACTGCCCTTCAAGGCAGACATGTGTCACACAGCATAACCCATCATACGACAAGTGTCCAGCTTCGGGATTTGAACCAAGACTGCCGACCAAAAGGGATAAGTATGGGCTGCACCGCCCGTGTCAGCTGCCTCATTTAAGACTGATGAGAGTTTCCACCTCCTCGCCTACCCACATTTCGTCAATATAAAGTTCTACCTAATGCGCTGCCATGTGGCTGTTCAACCTTCAGGGAGACCATGCCGAGGGTACAGTCCGACTGACAGAGGTCGACATCAGCAGTTCCGCGGCTGCTTTTGTCGACTAATGTTTGACTGGGACGTTGTGCCCATTAATGTAACGGGGGAACTTTGGGCTATAAATAGCCACCACGTTTTCATTGTAAGTGGTGGAAGGGGAATGTTTGTTAGGGAACTACTGTGCTTACTGTAACCGTGCTTCTGCTTATGAATACAATCTGTATGCCTGGTTCTGTTCTACTATCTTTATTCTTTTATGCTGTCTTTCATTATATGCCTTAGGCCCACCTGTGTCGTCGCTCGTTAATTCACTTTGGCATTTGGCGATCAGGTTCCTCTAGCATTGCTTGCTTAAAGCACCTTCTGTACTTCATTATTTAAAGCATTCATTATAAATTTGGTAGCAGTTCCATCAGTTGTGTGTGACGTTGTTGGCCCGTATCTGGTGATTGATGCGATCCCTCGCCGTTAGTTCCTTGTAGGGAATGTTTGCTAGGGAGCCATTGAAGCTGTGCGGTTAAACTCTCTACCTAACACATATACCTGGCTCTGGCATCTCTAGGTTTACTTTCTACCCCTGTCAGTGTATGTATCTGGTGATTGATACGATCCCCTGCTGTTAGTTCCTTGTAGGGAATGTTTGCTAGGGAGCTATTGAAGCTGTGCATACGCTGCTGGTGTATCGGAAGTACGTCTAGGTTTTGCAGTTCCTTGTCATGCTCTGTGTTTGTATGCAGTAAGTAGCGGTGATTGGTGTGTTCCCGTACTGTTAGTTCCCCCCCACCAACCTTTGGACATATTTGTAATCTCTTTCTGTACATTTGTCTCTTTCCGTTCATTTATTTCTTTCCTGTTCCCTTTTGCTTAAATCAAGCCCCCCAAAAGGAGCCGGCCTTCTCCGGAGATCGGCCGGAAGGCATCTCTTCCTTCCGGCCTTTCAATGTTGGTTCGCGGGTCCAGGGCGCAATAGCAGCAAATCCTTTCCTCGTGGCGGATTCGTAGCCCAACAGTTTTTGGCACGCCCGGTGGGACGCTTTGTCTCGCATTTGGAAGATCTCAAGCTCGTCCTCATTCGGGCTGACAGTTTCTTTCCGAATGCTTGGTGGGACAAGGAGGTTTCTCACCCCCAAACAGAATTGAAGCACTGGTGCTCGCTTCATTGCTGTTCAAAATCAGAGCACCTGGCGACTCTGCACGTTCATATTCTCTGAGTCCGAAAGACCGGTCCTGACGCCTTCATTCAAGCAAGAAGGTGGCGAGCGAGGAACCCGGGAAACCAGCCTGACTTTGCGAAATTAATACCAACGCTCCAGGCGAGCGCGTCAGGCCGGCTGATTACCAAGCTCGCATAGACGAATCCGTGAGGTGAGACGTACAGTCTCCATATTTTAAGGAAGCCCGAGTTGGTGAATCTTTGGCTTGCCTTCATCTGGCAAAATCACCTGGCGACTCCGACTGAGCTGAAGATCCAGATTTCTTGATCGCAGGCGCCCTTTTTTAAGCTGATAGAAGACACCCCGGAGGAATCAAGGTTTGGTGAGCAGCCTTGACCTCACAAGCGGAGAAATGAATGTTCACCTACAGTCTCCACCGTGGTGGTATTGGCTCCAACCATCACCGCAACCGGTACCCGAAGAGGGCTCCCGTCTGAAAAATCTCCTTGCCACATCGTTCATCAATTGTACGGGTACCGGCATGAATGACAATCGCCACATTGCACCATGTTCGCGACCTGGCAAGCTTTGGGAGGCCAACCGGACTTCAAAGATCATCCGAAGTACAATCGGATCCGGTCCGGGCACCTGCGAGTTCACCGGATAGGCAACCAAAGCTAGATTTGTGGTGGCGGCATGCCAATAGCGCCGCAAAATTTTGTGTAAATAATCCGGCTATTATTCCAAGTTTTAGTTGTTTTTCTTTTTTCAGTCTGTGCAGTGTTTTCTTTTTAAGTGTTCCGAGTAGGCAGTTGCCGGGGGTGGATCTGAAGAGCAGTTGCAGCGTGGGTGACTCTGTTGCCCAATGGATGAAGGCATGGATTCTTTGTGCCGAGGCGAGCTCGACACCCCGCGAGCCGCCAGAAATGTTGTCACATTTTGCACGGGGTGCAATGTTTTCAATTTTTGTAAGAGAGCCGCTCTTCCTTCTCCCCCCTTTCTCTCTGTTCCCTACATTCTCATTCTTTTCAAAATTGACGACACTTGCCCCGAAAAATGGCTAAGTGTCGTGGTATGCCTGAGGTGTTCGGGTTTTTCGCGGGCCATAAACAGGGGTGATAAAATGGACAAAATGAGCCCCGGATATTTTATTATTGCAGATCTTCTCGCAAGCTTTCCAACGATATATTATAATAGGCGATCGGGTCGGCGGATCAAAAGTTATGGCCCCGGAAGTCGAACCAGGAAACCCAGCTTTTTGTGCGAAGTGCGCACTTCGCCCGATTTTGGTGCGAAGTGCGTACTTCGCCCAGTTTTGGTGCGAAGTTCGCACTTCGCCCAGTTTTGGTGCGAAGTGTGTACTTCGCCCAGTTTTGGTGCGAAGTGCGTACTTCGCCCAGTTTTGGTGCGAAGTCCGACTTCGCCCCTCTTTCTGGGCGCACCTTGTAACTTGCAGTGGCGGTCGACAAAGAAGAATGATAATCGCCGGAGCAGGTCCGTACGACGGCAGACACCAGTGTTCACCTGTGCGCAGCCCGACTTTTCAGCAGAGCCGGAATGCGCCCTTGACAGGTGTACAGTAGGGGAACAAACCCGGAATTTGACCAAGGCGTGAAGGCCTTCCCAACCGCACTGTTTTCTGCCCACGCATCCCAAGGAGCTCCGATCCCAAGCGAAGATAGATAGACTGCCCTTCAAGGCGGACATGTGTCACACAAAGATAACCCATCATACGACAAGTGTCCGACTTCGGGATTTGAACCAAGACTGCCGACCAAAAGGGATAAGTATGGGCTGCACCGCCTGTGTCACCGCCTCATTTAAGATCGATGAGAGTTTCCACCGCCTCGCCTACCCACATTTCTGTCAATATAAAGTTCTACCTAACGCGCTGCCACGTGGTCGTTCAACCTTCAGGGAGACCATGCCGAGGGTACGATCCCGACTGACAGAGGTCGGCATCGGCAGCTTCCGCGGCTGCTTTTGTCGACTAATGTTTGATCGGGACGTTGTGCCCATTAATGTAACGGGGGAACTTTGGGCTATAAATAGCCACCACGTTTTCATTGTAAGTGGTGGAAGGGGAATGTTTGTTAGGGAACTACCGTGCTTACTGTAACCGTGCTTCTGCTTATGAATACAATCTGTATGCCTGGTTCTGTTCTACTATCTTTATTCTTTTATGCTGTCTTTCATTATATGCCTTAGGCCCACCTGTGTCGCTGCTCGTTAATTCACTTTGGCATTTGGCGATCAAGTTCCTCTAGCATTGCTTGCTTAAAGCACCTTCTGTACTTCATTATTTAAAGCATTCATTATAAATTTGGTAGCAGTTCCATCAGTTGTGTGTGACGTTGCTGGCCCGTATCCGGTGATTGATGCGATCCCTCGCCGTTAGTTCCTTGTAGGGAATGTTTGCTAGGGAGCCATTGAAGCCGTGCGGTTAAACTCTCTACCTAACACATATACCGGCTCGGCATCTCTAGGTTTACTTTCTACCCCCGTCGTTGTATGTATCCGGTGATTGATACGATCCCCGCTCGTTAGTTCCTTGTAGGGAATGTTTGCTAGGGAGCTATTGAAGCCGTGCATACGCTGCTGGTGTATCGGAAGTACGTCTAGGTTTTGCGGTTCCTTGTCATGCTCTGTGTTTGTATGCGATAAGTAGCGGTGATTGGTGTGTTCCCATACTCGTTAGTTCCCCCCCACCAACCTTTGGACATATTTGTAATCTCTTTCTGTACATTTGTCTCTTTCCGTTCATTTATTTCTTTCCTGTTCCCTTTAGCTTAAATCAAGCCCCCCAAAAGGAGTCGGCCTTCTCCGGAGATCGGCCCGGAAGGCATCTCTTCCTTCCGGCCTTTCAATGTTGGTTCGCGGGTCCAGGGCGCAATAGCAGCAAATCCTTTCCTCGTGGCGGATTCGTAGCCCAACAGGTAGCTGACTGTATTCCAAAGACAACAAAAAAGATGCTTCCACCGCCTCCACCACCGCAAATGCACCCACAACAAGTGCAACCATAACAAGTGCCACCAATGATGAGAGGCCAATATCGCATGCGTGGGAAACAATTCCTTACACCACCGCCTCTGGGATGAAGCATAAGTCAATCACAAACCATTTCTAACTTCTCGACATTTTCCCTTGGGAATCTCTCAAATGTGAAGAGCGCTTCTCAAATACCCTCTGGTAATCTTGATGATGATTTTCTTTATCAGGATACCAATCCTGAATCTTTGCCTTTCAAGGCAACTAATGTGCTTCAGGATCCACAAAGTCGTAATGAAGCACAAGAGGTTGTTGGGGCAGCTACCACCGCACTTACCTCATCCCCCTCCCATCAAACCGCCACCCAACATCCTCTAAGCGATGATGAGAAAGTTAATTTTCCAGAAAATGTTTTATTAGCTCATAATTGTGAAGCTACAATTAAGGAAAGTTTGCTTTCAGATATTGAAGGCTTAAAATATTGGGAATATTGGGCTAAGGTTTTAATAAAATAAATAAATGTTTGATACAAGAATTTTTCAAAAAGAAAGGAGATGTTTTCATTGGTGGAGAATGAACCGCAAAAGCTTGATGCATTGTTACATCAGGTTGAATCCGGTAGCGTGAAGGCCGACTCCACATACAATGATGAAATTTTAAAAATTATGTTGAACAGATTGGAAAACCTCAATGCCGAGGCCCAAGCATATTTCAACGAATGGTCAACAAATAAGAAAAAAGTAGCAATTGCAAAAACTACAAGAGTTATCGCTGATGTAAGTTTTACATATAACTAAAAGTCATTTCTTTCTTACATATATTTTGTTTATTTATATTAACGTCTTTCTCTTCTCTTTTGCAGTCTAATTTTGAATACCTAAAGATGCAAGTGAGCAGCATGAGAATGTTAATTAAAACTTCAAGAAATAGTCTGCTTAATGCTATGGATATGAAAAAAATATTACAATACACCATGAGGGAAAACAATTGGCTCAAGAAGGTCATTAGAGATAATGGCTTGGATGTGGATATTTTGTTAAAACAAAATGAGAAAGAACTTAATGCACCTTTTAGAGAAGATCCTACGAAAGAAGAAAGATCATTGCTAATGGAGTTGACCACTACGGCTCAAGGTCTGGTAAGAGCTGGTGCACTAGAAGCGAGGGATATTGATGAGGGATCATCAACACAAACTCATTCTCTAGAAGATCCAACTCATGCTTCAGGCACCCAAGAGAAAGCCAACTAGTTGACTGTAGCTTTTGTTGTATAGCAGTCAACAATTTTGTAAATTGTAAAAGAATGCTTTCAAATCAATAAAAGAGACCATTTCCAAAAATTGTGTATTGTCTTTTTGAAATTCTATTTTAAAAATTATGATGTTTTAATTAGTTAATGTGGATGCAATAAATAATTGTCAATTATGAATGAATTGCTAGGAAATATGGACATAGGTAAAAAGTTCTCTTATGTTTTATAAAAACTTTTTAAATGATTGAATTGCAACACAAATATCTACTTTGCCATAAATGGTTTATAAAATACAAATCTAATAAATAATTTAAATATCATAGACAGATAATCCAATAACAAGGCTTAAATATTAAACATACAATTTCATCAACATATACAGAATCAAATAATAGGGCTATGATATACAAAAAATCCAATGACACGTCTATGATAAAAAAATTATAATTTTTGGAAATATACACAATAGAATAATGACATGATATAAAAACAACAAATTTACAACGCTGGAAACTGAAACAAACACTTTTATGATATCAAAAAATACATGTCTCAGTAAAATGAAAAGTCAATTCTCAATATCCTATAGAAAACTGATAACAAATAATGTGAAATATATTCAAATTTTTAAATAATCCATTGATTATAATGTTGGAAGCTGAAACAAACACTTTTCAGATTGTACAAAATATTCTGTACTCATACCCAAAATTTTTGTCTCTACAATCTGATCAGTGTTACCATTATCCTCATCATCATGAGTATTCGTGACACCTCTTCTGTCTGCTAGAGATTTCCAATATGCCAAAGCTCTTTCATAAGGATACTGCTCCACCTCATAGGTCGACACATATACTCTCAAACAATTTTCCAAATTTTTATCCAACCTATTTCGAACTTTAGATTTTACAAACGATAATGCACTAAACACCCTTTCATCTTCCACTGATCCCAAAATCATCGTTTGATATAATTCATATAAAAGAAAATATTCACTCATCGTATGTTGTAAGACACTACTGGGATGCAATATTTTCCACAAATGTGAAATAGAACCTGGTTCATGATGGTTAGTCAATTGTGAAACTTGACCAACCATTGTCATTCCAAAATTGTTTGATTGTTTTATCAAAATATCTTTGTTGAGAACACCATTGATTTCAATACCATTGACTTCCACACGTTTAGTGAAATGGTTAACAAGAGTGCCCATGTATTTGAGAAACAAACCATTTATAGTTTGGTATTCAGTACAAGGATCTCAGAACATCGGGTTAACCACACCCATAGCCTCAAGCAATTCATCTCTTTGAAAATGGTCTCTTATTTCTTTTGTCAAGGTTTTTGCTATTTTTCTCAGTTTAATATTTGTATCGTGTACAACTACATCAAATATGTTGTATGTTATGGGCATTTGTTCAACTTCATTTGTAGCTATATCCATTCACTTATCAAAACAATATAAAGGTATCATCTTTCCATGGACATTAATACAAAGATGATCGTTTATGTTGAACTTCAAAAAGTTCTAAGGATCATTGATGTTTGTTAATGTTCTCCAACTCTCAAACATGGGATCCATAAAACTTTCACCAGATGTGTACATCATATCAATATGCATACAAATTTGTTTTCTCATCCTGATGAAATCCACAATATAAATTGATCTTTGTTGTGCAAGTTTAATCAAAGTATTCATTTCTTCCAACATTGGAAGAATACCACACAATGTGAGAAGTGTTTCCAAGTCACTCATTCGGAATAACAAATATTTAGCCTTATCAACTGCCCTACGATTTGCGTACATAAACCCTGCCAAGGATTGATATTCTTTGAAAACTCTATATGCTGGTTGATACAATGAAATCCACCTAGTATCTACATCTTTTAACAATTTTTTACCTTCAGTAACTCCTAGTGCAAACTGTTGAAACTCTAAAAATCTTTTTGGACTACATGAAAAATAAGCATGAATTTCATGGACAAGTTCTTCCACTCTCGCTACATTTTCAAATGTGCTCACAATTTTGTATGCAAGATTCATTCTATGAGCCATGCAATGAATAGGGATCAAATATGGGGTAATTGATGTTTGTAGTCAAACACAAAGACCATTCATGTGTCCTTGCATTGTAGCAACACCGTCAGCTCCAACGCATATTAACTTAGTGGTTATTTCTATATCATTCATTCTTACTATTTCCTTTAAACTAGTTACAACAACATTGTAAAGGTTTTCCGCATTGCAATTTTCCACCATCTTATGTAGTGCAAGTAGATGAGGTTGCCTTAAATGATTTTCCAATGTGTAAACATGCATGCAAATCCAAGATGTGTTGTCAACAACAATACCTCATCAATTGAAAGTGAAATGAATTTGACATGTTTTACTTTCTCTTTGAGGTCCTCCTCAACCAATGAGAGACATTTTATCATTTCCCAACCACTTCGATCTGACCAATGGGCACTGGGAAGGTTCTGCACATCAGCTAGTTGAAATAGATGTTTATAATCAATGAAATTAGATATAGGTCTACCCTTTTTAAGAATAGTATATACAACAACAAACTGTAAACTTTTTGAAGCTAAAGTGGTCTTATTCATTTTTTGAAATTGGGCTTGAATTGTTCCACCTTTCTCAACCAAAGTTTGTTGTTGTTTTATTTCTTTATCATATTCTTGTGCATATCTAATATGTGCACATTCTGATGCATCCTTCCACCTAATAGTTTTCATTTTTGTTCCATCACTTTCTTTTATTGTTATATAAACTTTTCCACAATGTTTTTCTATTGTATCTTTCTTAGCTTGCATTCTATGATCCTTTTCAAGTTTCCAACTACAAATTATGCATCTACATTCTTTTAGTGTTTCATTACTATTCTCTGGCTCCACTAGCTCAATAAATGGAAATTTTGCTGACCATTCAAGTTGAAATGTTCTTCCAATCATCCACCTGGTTAACTTTCTACGTTTAGGTTTCTTAGAAGAAGATTCTCCGAAAGTGGGGATTGTATGAGAACTATTATTTTCTTTTTCATTTGGCATGCTAGTTTTAGGAATCTCTTCATGTTGTTGTTCAATTTCATTAAGAAAATTTCATCTATGGGTATTTCATTATCGGGGATATCTTGAAGTGGAGGCATACCAGGGTCAATAGTGTTTTCTACAAACAAAGGTTTTCCATATCATTTTTTGATTTAAAAACACACATTCTATTAAAAAATACAGATAAACACTGGACAAAGCCATCAACCAAAAAAGCACCATTTTTTAATGAAGAAAGACATTATATATAAAATTAACAATATACAAAAATTAACTGGTTAGTAAGTAAAAGGTGTTTGTACCTTGAATTTGTGCAGATGTTGATGGCTAACTGGATTTTGAAATATGATGAAAGTATTTTAGGATACTCTTTTTATCGAAAGATTGGCCTCCCTTGTTTCCATTGCCAACAGGTGATATTTTACCTATATAAACGAAAGATGAACATGAACATCATGTTTAAAAAATGAAAATTACTGGTAAAAGAGAATTACTATTCAAGAAAATAGGATGTTTGACAATAATTTTGGATGATTGATAGAAAGACTAGACGTCTATAGAAAATCTGAATGGAAGACAGAAACATTGGACGTCTAACACCCATAGGTTCACCATGTGACTCAAATATACTATTAGTGTGATTGCATCTTCTCCAATGTAGTCAAGGAATGATTTCAAAACCAGGCTCGGAATTGGTGCCCAAATAATAGGAAAACCTCCTTACTAAGTGTCCATGTTTTAGAGAAAAATGGGTAGAGAATTGGAGGCAATTAATTTCCTTCGAGTGGAAGATAGAGTTGTAGGCTCATGAATAAGAGCAAAACGGAGCTTTCGATATATGGACTTACATTCCTTATCATTCATGGGACAAACACCAATGCAACAAACAAGTTGACTGAGGAAAAATGTGGGGAAAGAGAGTAGTATTGGGACATCAATTAGGAGAGAGAAGCAGCATAATCATCGGCCAAACATGGATTAAAATGAATCATGAGATGGTTGGTAGGATTGGGTGATGTAGGAGGAAAATATGGAGAGGTGGAAGAGAAGGAATTCAAGGAGAAAGTCAACATCACATGGTCAGTCAAGGCAAGCTGACTAGACCTGAAAGTAATTAATATCAAAAAGCGAAGTCCTTTTGTTGATGACATAGTCAACACACTTGTACCTCCTACATATGGAAAACTAGTGAACCTAAAGGAGTTAGGAAACTAAGGAATTCCATTGACAACCACAATGCCATGTGACTTGCACAACTGAATCAAGTGTTTTACATAAGCTGTAATAGGATGCTTCTCATTTGCAGAGGTCCATGTGAATGCAAGATCCTTGGGGTTGAGTTCAAAGAGACAGAACTTGTCCTTTGTAAGATCATGAAAAGGTTGTTGGTGGGTCCCATTGCAGTCATTGAAGTCATCTAAAAGAATGACATCACCCACTAATGAATATGTAGAAATCTCCGAGAAGAGATCTAAGTATGGGTCACTGTTGGCATTTCTGCCACATTAAATTTTTTGACAATTTTTTGCCTAAGTATGGAACTGTAAATCGGCAAATCACACGCAGAAGCATTGGCATTTTCGCGGGCACTAAAAGAGGATGATAAAGTGGACGAATTAATATTTTGATGTCTCATTATTGCAGATCTCTTCGCAAGCTTTCCGGCGATATATTACAATAGGTGATCGGGTCAACGGATCAAAAGTTATGGCCCCGAAAGCAAAGCCAGCAAAAGTCCACTTCGGGCTTGAAAAAAATTCTAAGGCCTGAGGGGCACTTCGCCCAGAATGCTGCCGAAGTTGCCACTTCGGGCTTGAGCCTGGCGAAGCATCCACTTCGGCCACAGTTTTAGCAAACCTCCATCTAGTTGGTAGAAAAATATCTAAGGCAGGAGGAGAACTGCCACTTCGGGCCTCCCCTTCAACGAAGCTTCAATGTCAATCGCGAACCTCAAGTCGGCCAAAATTGCCTAAGTCGGCCGCTTCAGCCCCGAATGGCAATGTCGGCCACGAAGCTCAAGTCGGCCCCGAAGCTCATGTCGGCTAAAAAGCTAAACGTCGGCCAAAAGGTTCACTTCGCCCCCGAAGCTCCATGTCGGCCCCCGAAGTGCAATGTCGGCCACGAACCTCACGTCGGCCAAAATAGCTAATGTCGGTCGTGGACCTCCACGTCGACCAAGAACAAATTTCAATGTCGGCCAGAATCCCAATGTCGGCCAGAATCCCAACGTCGGCTATAATCTCAATGTCGGCCAAAACCCTTTGTCGGCCAGAAATGCTCAAATTCGTTCGAATCACCTGCGAACTTCAGCTCCGAGGACGAACTGCAACGAACTTCGGTTTTAGCATGCTCCCAAAAAACACTAAAGCAGGTTTACCTCCAAGTTCGGCCTCCACTCCTGCCAAACCCTAGTTTCGGGCCATTTGTTCAACGAACTTCATCCTTGGACCCAGTTCGGGCGAACTCCAGCAAAGGCATTTTTTAGACGTTGAGACAACAACAGAAGAGGGCAGAAAGGGACAGCTTCGTTCAAAGAAGGGTAAACGGGCAGCTTCGCCGAAGAAAATAGGCAGAAAGCTCACTTTGAGCTTGGTAAAATTTCTAAGGCAGAGGGGGAGCTTCGGCCAAAGCTTCTCCGAAGTATCACTTCAGCCCCCTTCTTCAGCGAAGCACCCATTTTCCAGCGAAGCAGCAAAACAGGGAGTTGGGTCGCCTCATTCCCTACAACAAAGTTGGCCACTTAGACTAAAATTAAATTAAATGCCCGCTTCGGCCAGTTTTTCTAGCGAAGCTGTTTCCAGAGCTAGATTTCAGTGAACCACCCTCTCATGAGGCCATTTTGACTTAGGGATTTTGTCCATCCTCCAAACCTCCAGTTCGGCTAAGTTTTCCAGCGAAGCTGCACTTCGGGTGCATTCTTGGCGAACCAATAATCCCAAGTGCATTCTGACACCGACACTACTCCCGAGGGGCACGCATTCTAAGACCGGGTATTTATCCAAGGCATTTGTGCGGCACATAAATGCAGTTTTTCTCGCCCGAAAGACCGGCATCTATTTGTGGTAATAGGATGGGAAGTTTCAATTGCAGAAGATGCCCAGCGCAATTTTTGGAGCCGCCTGAACGTCCTAACCAGAGCAGGTCTGCGGTTCATAAATGCAAGTTTCCCCACTTAACGTGGCCCTGTATCTAGTTCCGGTAATTGGATAAGAGAGCTCAATTGAGAAAAGTAGGCTAGCATCATTACCAGATCTGTCCTAGCATTTTTGTAAACTGGGATCATTAATGGCTCAGAGGGTCGGGTCCTCTATAAAAACCCTAGCATTGTAATGAAAAAAGGGGGAGAACTTTTGCTAGAAAGTTGTTGTAACTTGATTTTTGCAATTAATATCAAGAACTTTGGGCCTCATTTCTCTCTTGTATGCTGCCTTCTGTGATTTTTTCTGCTATTTTGTCTTCATTTATGTACTGTAATTCTGAATCTTGGATTTAGATGTGTGATTGGGGACAAAACCCTGGAATTCTCCTGACGGATACATAAGGGAGAAAATGTCGTGTTAGTTTTCTTATATGCTGCCTGTGGATAGTGTTTTTGTTATATTTACCTGTTTCTTAACTGTTGTAATTCTGAAATCTGGATTTCGGCGTAAGGGATTAGGCGGATCCTGGAACTCGTCCAGAGGATACATAGGAAAGCTAGTACGGTGGTTATTTATGTTTCATTCTTTGTGTTTATTGTTGCTACTTCAAGTTATTAGCTAGTAATCGTGCTACTGGTTCTTTCCCTCTGAAAATCCATTGATATTCTTTCCCTTACTCCCTTTATTTCTTTCCTGCATCCTTACTCTTTTTATCTCTTTCCTGCACTCTTAGCCTAAAACACCAAGTAGTTTAGTAAAGGAGTCGGCCTTTCTCCGGAGATTGGCACGAAGGGCATCTCTTCCCTCCGGCCTTTCAATGTTGGTCCAGGTCTAGGGCGCGTATACATACAAATCCTTTCCTGTGGCAGATCTGTGACCAACAGTCACCACAAAGTGAATGGCAAAAGTTGATGACGTTGGAGGAAAACAAAATACTACTATGAAGATGTCCTTAAGAGGGGGTCGGCCTTTTCTTGATTTGAAACCACATATCTGGAGTGCTCATCTAATGCAGCCAATAATATATGTTGACAAAGGCAGTCCCGAGCAGACAACTAAAAATCAACTCTTCAAACTACCCAAGAATGCTGGCAAGATTCTCTGTGCTCTGATACCACTGTAATATCCCGGGTTGGAATAGAGCCCAATTTTTTCCCAACTTCCTGTTACCTCTGAATGTATTGATAATTTGTTTGTATTTGTCCAGGTTATGATATGCAGAGTTTTTGCTCGAATATTGTTTTGCAGCAAAGTGAATTCTCATATATTCATACAAGTTCATACATGCATAAAGGATAACCAACAATGATCGTATATTTTCGACTTCTTTGAAAACAAGAAGCATTCATAACAGTTTTACAATTACAAATACCAGATTTATCAAGCGTTCATATTTATCTCTCCAACTGATAGTAAATTCAATTCAGCACGTGCTACAAATCATAAGTAATAATAGCTTGATTCTAACCTCTTTGTGCAGGACGTGGTATATATGTCTATCATTCAACGATACACGCAAGGCTTGGGGAAGGCACGATATCACATTGGCGTTGAATGGCGCCCACTCCAAGCATTTCGTGACTATTGTATGGCCGATACCCCTATTTCCCTCTTACGCTGCCTTCTTCCTTCATTTCGCTGCAAACTCCTAGCCATGCCAAGACCTTTGATTTGTCACGGAAATCTGTTGGAAATGTGTCGGCCAATAGACACGATCAACTCCAAGGAAAACCCGATATACTTAGTTCGGCGGCGACACTAAGATTTATAGCCTTCGGCACACTTTCATAAGGTGTGATGATACTTGTGTGTGCAGCCAGGTCGACGGAACCCACAATATCTTCCTACGTCAACTTCCAGACTCCCGTATCTTTGCCCAAGCATCCAACATTAACTCATACGGCGGTGGTAAGATGATACGCGGCTAATAAACTTAACTCTCTTTTTTGTAATTCAAATCAAACAAACTGCAAACCCTGATAATGCCTCCGAATACAATGTTCTCTTAATTTTACAACTTCCTTAAATCAAAATGAACAATATGATTTGTAAACAAATACCCATAAATTCGGTCCCGCAATTTTGTCTCCGAAGGAGACTTCACGAATTTGTTCTCCTACGAACCCTGCCTGGATCCGCCTCTGAGACTGCTCCAACGAGGGTTTTCATCCTCGCCCAAACCTTCAGCACTCTGTCAATCCCCGAGTAGAATCGATCTGCCCTCCGGGATTTCGTCCGTCGAGAAAATCCTTCGGGGTTTTCGTCCCGCTGGTGGAAATTTGGCCACAGGCACAAATCTCGTGAAGAGAAAAAAACAATATCCAGAATGAATCCAAATGACTCTCAAACCCTTTTTTATAATAACCTCGGGAAATTTCCGAAAGGAGAGAGAAAATATTAAATATTCACTTTAATGAATAAATACTCATTAATTCCTCATTAATTCAATAGTTCAATTATAGTTGCACTTTATTAATAAAAATAAATTCATATCGGGCAACTATAAAATAAATTATTAAATTACCCTTATCGCTCCAAAAAGGGGAAATTACATTTGAAAACCTCGCATAAGAGATAGTAGCCAAAGCACAAGAAGAGGCACGGGCATAGCAACAAAGAGAGACTAGAGCTTCTGCTAGGGCAAAAGGCAAAGGCATTCAAAGACCTTGAGGCATTGTATTTGTCATAACTCACAACATATTTTGTAATTTGTACCCTTCTATATTATGAGAAATACAAGATGTGTTTTGTCACTTTCATGTGTCGTTTAAGGCTTTAAGCTTGTACCACTTGCCACTTTCATGTGTCGTTTAAGGCTTTAAGTTTGTACCACTTGCCAGTTTCATGTGTAATTTAAGCTTGAATCAATCACAGCATTAATATTTGATATGCATAATGTTAATTCATTGTGATATGCATGAAAAAAATTGTCAATGAAAAATTGCATTTTCTTCGGGCTTTTTTTTGTTGATTTTTTGTCGATTCACGGTTTTTTTCCGATTCTTTTGCCTTGCCGATTCCAATTTTCTCAACTATGTTACACACACATGTAACCTCCACAACTTAGTTATCAGCAATACATCATGGTCTGATCAAGCATACAACACACAAATTTGCCTTGACCAACATCAAACAACTTACATCAACGAAGAACTCCAACATACCCACCTCCACATTCCTCAACCAATATGGATGGTGTACATATAGGTATCACAAGATCTAATAGGTGGTTTTCAACTACCCAAGTACTACCAAACTACCTGTATACATCAAAACATTAAAATACCCCATAACATTACATTATATTTATTATGAACAAATAGAGCAAACACATGTAATGCACATATAAGCCAAGCTCCTATGACATGTACAACAAATTCTTTTTACATGTATGATCAAAACGGTAATTTGGCACATGCAACCATGTGCGCACATACAAGTAATGTTCATGAACCAACTCATTTGGCTACATCCACCCCCTCCTTTGGACTTGTTGGCATCCTTGCAAATAGACTGTTGAATGTGCTTCTTGAATCACTCGTCGCACTCCCGCTTCTTCCTTTTCCATGCATTTGCAACTAGACGCTTCATGCATCTATGCTAGTGCAACTTTTTTTGTCAATTCCTTGATGCACTTCGTGCAACTGGACGCAACACAAACTTATGGGTTTCACACATCAGCACCTATGTCAGGGGTCAAGGGAGCAATGCCCATTGCCACCTCAATGGCCCAATCACCAAATCCTTCATGATCTAGTCCAAAATTTCCCTACAGTCAACATTGTGGTGGTAGGCAGCGATGGTAGTCTAAAAACAATTTCAACACCAACGAAGCTCCTTTTGACAACCTATTTGCAATCAATATACTTTGGAATGAGACATTTTGAGATGACAAGGCAAACAATCAGGCAAATGTTGGCGTAGATAGGTCACTAGTCGATGGGATGATTGTCGGCATGTTGGTTGACTAGCTCCCCATCAACATGATCAACAAGGTCTGTCAACAACTCACCCATTGGCCAAGTCTAGTTTGTTGACATCTCAGCTATCAATCGGGTCCTCTCCATCAATAATTCCCCTATTTGTAAGCGGTTTGACCACCAACGCATTGACAAGGTTCCCAAAAGCAAAAGCCCCTTCAACCTAAGGCCTATCTACCTACCTAACAAGGGGGGGTCTCACAAACTGTCAATCATAAACAAGTAACCCACTCGCTTTATCAACTTTAGAAGGATTACCAACCCATCCATTAAAACAGTGTCAAATAGCATTGCCCATGACAAGGCCTCAATGGTTAAAGACCTAGGCAAGGCTCCCATGGCACAATTGACTACAAATGCCCAATTGGCAATCCTAATGACACAATTGGGATGATGATAGTGTACATGGCCAACAACCCCCTTCAGTATATCTTTGACAGTGATCTTGCACCCGATAGCATCCAACGCTTATTTTGCTCTAACGACGTTGCTCATTCCTCTAACAAGGTTATTCAAAAAACATCCCCTCTTGTTGACACCTACCCAGACAACACTTACTCAAATGGTAGCTCGTATGGAACCCTTGGTGGCAGCCTTGACAATGACCCTAACAACGTGTTCAACTCTTCAACACAATGACTTGGACAACAATTCTCACACTAAAAACAGCCTTTCTTTGGATGGCTAATTTCACTCAAACAACAACTTGTCCACAACAATGACCCTAACAACATGTTCAACTCTTCAACACACAACACTCCAACAAATGCTAATGACTTGGACAACAATTCTCACACTATAAACAGCCTTTCTTTAGATGACTAATTTCACTCAAACAACAAATTGTCCACAACAAACATCATTTTCTCACACATCAAACTTCATTGAATCTGAAACTAAATGTCACCAAAGGAAAACAACCTTTCCGACATCTTTTATTTAGGTTTGAACAATCACACAAATGCACAATACTTCCAAAAGCTTCCCTGCTCACCTAGAGACGCCTAAGATGATGTTTTCTCAATTTGGGGCTTGGACACCTTCCTAAATGGTGTCACTCAGTTCATTTGGTAATACCCTAACAACATACTTTGGAATGGCAATGTCTCTACAAACCTATTTAAATTACTCTCCTTTGAAAGCTACTATGTTGTCGATCCCTGAAAGTAGTACCTTGATCTTCCCTTTTGTACATGCATGATTTTCCCTAAAAATATGGAAATGGTTGTAGTTTGTTTGAGGGAACATGTTCTCAATCACTTAATTTCGTTCCCTCGACAATGCAAATAGTTGTTTGTCTTCTCTTGCCAAAAACTTATTGGATCTATGTCGTTCCATGGCATATGACCTTCACTCTGGTTCTCCATTACATCTAAAAAATTGATCTAGTGTCGTAGGTCTCTTCACCACCAAGAATAAGTGTCAAAAGTCCATGTTCAGACCCCCTGACATATAAAACCATTATGACATGTTAACTTGTCTTCACAATTGGATTTCGTATAACTTGCGCCAAGCCAACTAGAATTAGAAAATAAAAATAAATTATAATGGATCATCTATCATTTACATGTTTTACCTTTCTCCAATTATTGTCATATAAAATTTCTTAACTCCTCTCTTTGTTGACATTGCTTTGTTTTGGTAATCATTAGAGGCTCGTTTGATTTGTCTTCACTTGAACTAGTTTTGACATTGCCTAAACTATGTCTTCTAGGTCACTATAAAAACTTTTTTTATTTGGATAACAAGCTTCCTTTTTCAAATGCCATCCTCCATCATCTGGACAACCTTTGTACTCAAATATACATGCTACATCCTCCACCTAATAACCTTGCATGTCTACTTCCTTCGTCCTCAAGTTTGCATTGGCCTCTACTTCCTATCTAAATCTTTGACTTTCTTTCAGAATCTCAAGCCCTCTACACATCATTGGCCCAACGCTATTTGCATTACGCTAACAACATCATGTGAAATGCCCACAGAGATGACATTTATGACATTGTACAATGCGTCCACCCCATATATCTTCAACATCTTTTGTTGCTTTGGTGGTCGTTATGAAACCTACCACCAATAGCACCTCTCATTGGAACAATCTCCCTCTATATTGCATGCACTTGTTAAGTGGTCTTCAAATTCAAGGGACATTCCTTCATCAAATGTTCTTCCTCCTAACAATTATCGTAGAATATTTGTTTTGCTCCTTTTGACTCATAGCACCCTAAGTCTCGTTCAAATTTGAATTCCTCAAGAAGTCGCATCATCTCTCTATAGTAAATACTTAGTAATGTTCTTACTTTGTCATGCTTGTTTTGCATGTCACATTTGTTCTCGAAGTGAATATTGTCATCGCTCTCGTCATTGACTGCCTAATCCCTAAATCTTGATGATATCCTCAAGTTGTTCTCCAAGTTGCTCTCATTCTTGGAGTCATTACCCTCGTCTCTAGAGTCACTTTCATCTTTGAAGTTACTCATCATTCCCCTCTCATCCTCTACATTGAGATGATGTCTTCACATTGCTTTCTACATTCATAGCCCACTCAAAGGCCTCTTGATGGCATCGAAGGGACCGCCTTGATCTTCTTTCTATACGTAGGAAGAATGCCCTCCATGAACCACCTTTTCTTCAATGTGTCTAATGGCTTCTCCTCTAGATGGGCGACCAACCCATTCAACCTCTAGTTGCAGGACCCAATAAACTATCTCACTATGCTCAATTTTATAGATATTTGGAATGATCATGTTATTGAGAGGCAACCTGAATTTCTTCACAAAGGCTTCCTACAACTCCTCCCAAGTCTAGTACTTTCCCTCGGACAATTCCATATACAATTACAAATTCCATGCAATGTTGTAGGGAATAATCACCCCCAATCTGTTTCATTCCCATGCAAATTTCCCAATGTCTAACAAGGTCCTTTGTTCTATTTCCATGAAATGTGGCACACTTGCATGTCAAGTCAATAATTGTCATTGTCCTAATGAGTTGATTAAGGATAGATAATGGTTGCTACCATGTCGAAATCTGATCACACATTGTCGAACACCAACATGTAGTGCTTCAAGTTTTTACTCCTGTCTCACACGTTATTGGATGCTCTAACAAGCAATCGCTCAAATGCTTGGTTCTTGATTTGTGCACCATTGAACATGCCAACTTGCAATTGCTTCGATGTCGAACTCCCATCCAATGGACCATTGGACACAACCACCAACAATTGTTCCGATGTTGGTCTTTTGTCTCACTTACCATTAGACAAGCCAACCTATGGTTGTTTCAATGGCAAACTCCCATCCCACTCACCATCAAACGCAACAACCTAAGATTGCTTCATTGTTAGGCTCCCAATCGCTCAACATCAAATGCACCAACCTACAGTTGTTCCAATGTTGGACTTGCCCATCATCAAACACACAAATCTGCAGTTGTTCTGATCTTGGACTTTTGTCTTGCTCACTATTGGACATGCTAAACTCCTATCTCACGCTATATCCAACACAAAAATTGCTTCAATCACGGCTTTTGACACACAAATTGCTTGAGTCTTTATCAATCTTTCTTATTGAAATAGGTTTACTATGTTATTAGTCTCATTGTTACTTGTCCCTTCATCACTTGACCCTTCGTTAACGTCAACAAACAAGTTTACATCACTTTCTATTTCAAGCTCCCATCTTCCCTCCTCCCAAGGGGAGAAGGGCATGCTTAGACTACTCCACTCATCGATCATGTTGTAATCATCCTATTGCCATTGTTGCATACCTTCTTGAGGGAGAAGCTCATCGTAACTACATTTCACCAAGTTCGACTCAACTCCATAGAGGCAATGGTACCAAAATGCGATAATAGAGTGCAACATATTAAAATATAATTCCATTATATGTAAATAAACAAAGGTACACAATGGGAATATCTTACATATACATGTTTATATGCTACAAACATAGCATATATCCTTGACAACCTAGGTATTTGGAATGCATCATGGTCTGGTTAAGCATATAGCACACAGACTTGCTTTGACCATTGACCAACATCATAACTTGACAGACATTTCCATCTCTATACCAACATACCCACCTCCACATATCTTGATGAAGGTAGATGGCATACATATTGGCATTATAGGATCCATAGGTAGTTGGAAACTGCCCAACTACCACTAAATTACATGTATACTAAGTAAATGCATTTGTATTTGCGTTCAACTTCAACAAAGTTAAAAATCAACTAAAATTTGCCATCAAAAAGACCCTTATAAAGTTGGTCATTAAGTTCAACCAACAAAACCAAATGGCATGAGCTCAAATGGTTAAAAATACGAACTCCAAACATGGAGACTCAGCTTCAAATCTTGCTAGTGATATATGCATTATTGCAAAGTGTTGCGGTTTATTTTAATACAAGTGAGGCCCGTTTCAATCACGAAATAACCAATTAAAAACAATGACAAATATATATTGTATCTATGTTTATTATATTATAAAGAAAGCATATTTTATATACATATATAATATTAATATATATTATAACATGTAATAACAAGGGGCATACATTATAACATATCCCTATATTATATATAACTTGTATGCGCAATAAACCAGTGAGCAAGCAAATATTCTAAGAGTTGTCCAAAGATTCAAGTGACAGCATTTTGAACTTGTATAAATTTGTTGCAGCAAAGGTATTTTTCATTTACTTGTGCTTGTGCCTGTGTCCATGTGAAATAACTAAAAGTGACTTTTCCTGGCACCATCTTTGCTTCAGGTTCAGAGCTCTAGTGAGACAAAAAACGACGTCAGCATCAATTTACACAATTTAAAGGCAGTACCTTCCTTCACAGTGACGACACTGAGGATGAGTCAATTGGAAGAGGAGAATCCACAAGAACAATGCTACAGGAACAGTGATGGCTGATATGTGGAGGTGAACATCCACAACTTCTATGCAAATTTACTCAGAGACCTCAAAAGTTAGTTGACTTTAGGATTTCTTTCAATACTATTTGGCAAACATGATTACATGGTCTATATGCATCTAAACATTAAAATACCCCTAAACATTCAATTATATTTATTACAAACAGTTTGAACAAATGTGACGCACACATACAAAAAAATTCCCATGACACGTACAACAAACTTTGTTTACACGTCAACAATATGGTGACATGGTACATGCAGCCATGCCCTCATGCAAATGTAAGGTTCATGCACCAACTCATTTCATTATACTAGAGACCCATAAAAACCAATTAGAAGTCTCCTCCAACAACCAGCTTACTGCAGAATAATGTCCACTTAGGGTTGCATAGGTCTATAAAATGTACTCGCTTTAGTAAATGAATATGAGATGTCAACAACATCATAAGGGTTAATTAGTTTGCTTTGGTATAACTATTTGGTGGTTATATATCTAAAAATTAATTGGTGGTTATAAACCTATTATCAACAATTCATGAATATAACATTCAATCTCAATAAAGACACCTCCTTCACTCGCCCCTTCTTCCACTGTTGCCTCTCTTCTAATTGAACGCATGATTTCAACATAGCTGAAATGCTCACATATTAAAGAGAACCATAATCTGTAATAATTTAACTTTTTATTATGCTTATACATGCATTTTCCAATCAATTTACACATGGGAAATTAGTATTGTATAAGGACAAAAAGATGAGAAAAATGATCACAACTCTTCTAATTCCAATTGATGTAAAACTCACCAGGGGGGAGTTGTGTCTGCGGAAACATCTTTGAATCTAGTTGACTTTGAAATGACATATCTAGTGTTGGGCTATTACGAGACTGAGATGAAGTCACCTTGCGTCCTCTCTTCTTGTTACCAAAGCTGTATGCATCAAGTTGTTTTTGGAGTTTTTCTGTGTTCTCCTTTATAAGATAACATGAATAAAAATAAATAAATTAGAAAACAATTTCAAATACATCAAAATATGATAAATGCATAAATTTCACATAATAATGAGAAAAGCAAAACCCTTCCGTAAAGTCTACACAAAACATTGAAAACAGAAATACTTAAATTGCTTCCCCATCCTTGCAACCTTTCCTCCCTTGCATTCCCAAGAAACACTACCTTTAATTATGACTAAGAACAGTAAACAGAAAAACAATTTTACATTCTATGAAAATTTAACTTCAACTACGATGTTGTAGAGAAAACCACAGTGTTTGCATGAATGGAAAACTTTAGGGACTGTGGAATGAAACTCTGATCAAGTCCTCCCTCCTCAGAATTTGGACATATTAGGTCTTTGATATAGGAGATTTGTGAATCTTCAAACTCTAATCCATAAATTGTTTCTCAATCAATTCATGGTTCAGAGTTCAGACTTCATACAATGTGTGAAGTTGTAACGACAATAGGTGTTCCAGAATTGTTAGACATCTCCATATACGTGCATACAAATAACAAGAAGAATAATTCATACACAAATCATTAGTATTATAGTGAAAAATGATCAAAATTAGGAGGATGAGATATATGAAAATTCCTTCTACATTATCCAGACGAGGATTCTAGCACTAAAACCAATGTTACTTCAAACTGAATTAATACACATCAAAAATGGGAATGGTGTCAAAAATGCAGCGTGCCAAATATGGGAAACAGGAATAATAATAGATCGGAAAAATAAAAAAAAATTAAAAAATCACTAAAAATTAAAAAACCGGTTATTATTGTCAATAAAAACGATAAAAACTTAACAAAATTCACATTTTATGTTGATTTTTATATAGTATATCTTGCATTGTGTTCACCATTAGCTATCACAGACTGGGATTTGCATGTCAAAATTTAAAATGAGATATGTAAACATACTTATCACTAAAGAGCTTCAAAATCAGCATCATCTGGTTTTAAACCTGAAGAATACCAGATGCCGATAACAAATGCTTAAGCGATAGTGAATTCTTTTCGATTTCTGTCTAGATTTTGAGCAACAAAGCAAATGCCCTGGTACAGAATTTTAGGACCCACTTCCCATTACCTCATAAGCCCTTTTGAATGTTCTTCGATCTAGGAAAACACAAGATGATTAGATACCCATGTTTTCTTTGCCCTTCTCACTAGTCACTTCTCGCATCAAATTTAATAGCATTTTTGGGAATGTGCAATTTCGATAATCAGTTGTGACTTCAGTTTATTGTATTTTTGACAAGTATTTATGTACATTGAATGGCAGAAGGCAGCCAGCTGGGAGTGTAGAGAATTGACCCCTTACACTGGCGAACACGACACAATTTAACCCCATCAAACATATTAACACAATAACATAATAGCGCAAGAATAAGGTGATAACAAGAATTGAAATCACAATTTCAATAATGGTAATAAAAAGTTTGTATGATAACAAACACCCTAGTGGTATGTCGTTGGACTGTTATCCAGGCTACCCAAGTTCAAATCAAGGGAAGGGAGGCCCCGTTGTGCTGCCAAGGAGTATGGCCCCCAGTAGTGCCACCCGTTGTACTTCGCCTGCCTTCAAAAAAAAAAAACAAAAGATGCTACACTCTCAAGATTCACAGGGGACCATCCTAGGAGGAAGGTCAAATTTTGAAAGTCATGTTTTGATTATAGGAACCTAAGGGCTATCAATGCTGTTTTTTGGGCTGCGTGAAAATTCGTCAAAAGAGAAAAAATTCATATTTCTCAATCTGGATAAGCAAATCAGTTGCCAATTGTTTTGCTTTGAAGAAAAATTGCAGACCTAACTGTTTATGTGGAATTTTAGCTTCAAATTTTTGGGGAGATATATTTTTATTAAACCCTAGTTTGCATTTTTGTTGGGGCGTGAACTTATGTAGCTACAAAAGTTTTCTGGAGAGGAAGATATTGATGTTAAGGAATGCTGGAAAACTTTTAAATCTTTTAAATTTGCTGATTTTGAATGGAAATGTAAGCTTTTTGCTTATTTACAAGGAGGAGTTTTATCTATTAGGAGGTGAAGTCACTATCCAAATGTGTAGCTCCAGACAAACATCTATCTCAAACGTGTAGCTTCAGATGTATAGCTCCAGACGTGTAGCTCCGGACGTCCAGCTCCATACGTGTAGTTCCAGGAGAGGCAAATTGGCTAGAGCGATTGTTGGGTGACTTCAAGATAATGCAAGAGAAAATTGCGTTGCATTGTGATAGCCAAAGTGTTATTCAGCTAGTGAAGAACCCAACATTCCATGATCACACGAAACACATTGATGTTAAGTACCATTTTATAAGAAATGTGGTAGAAGAAGGTAGGATCCTGTTGGAGAAAATTGATACTGAAGTGAATCCTGCAGATATGCTTACAAAGTCGGTCAAGACAGAGAAGTTTGAGTGGTGCAAAACTTCTCTAGGCTTGCTGAAAATGTAATAAGAGCAGCATTGGGAAATTGGCATTGGATGGAAAAATATAGGCAAAGAATTCTTGTATACTAACTTCAAGTGGGAGAATGTTAGGAGATGAAGTCACTATCCAGACGTGTAGCTCCAGACAGACGTCTAGCTCCAGACAGACGTCTAGCTCCAAACAGAAGACAGACATCTAGCTCCAGACGTGTAGCTCCAGACAAACGTCTAGCTCCAAACGTGTAGCTCTAGACGTCTAGCTCCAGATGTGTAGTTCCGAGAGAGGAGACAAACAGTTTTTTGGAGTCTTCCTTTGGGAGAGGAAACGAATAGTTTTCGGAGTCTTCCTTTGGGAGAGGAAACGAACAGTTTTTTGGAGCCTTCCTTTGTTTATCTATAAAAGGGGAACAACCCCTTGCATGTAAATAAGATTGTGAATGTAAAGTTTGTTGAAATCAATAAAATAACGAAGCTGCCATTGCCCCATGGTTTTTCCTACACATTGTAGGTTTCCACGTAAAATTTCTGTGTTACTGTCTTTTCTGTGTTATTGTGTTTTCTGCTTGCATGTAATTTTGATATTTAACTAACATTATCTTGGTATATGAACTTTGTTCATGCCCATAATTTTATATACACACAGAAAGAATTTGAAGTTGCATTTTTTAACAAAAGGGGATTGGAGAAAAATGATGAAAAAGTAACTAGGCTCCTGGATGAACATAGAGCATAAAGCAACAGAGTGGCTATGATGGACATACAGGGAACCAAAGGATTAATTATGGATATTCAAGTGGCACAAGGGCAGCTTGGCATCATCACAAACTACCACCAATCAAGATTTCATTTGGATGGAAGGATGATCAAGATTGGTACTAGTTGTCAGCATTGCTTAGAAGATCATATTATTTAGTTTCTTTCTATGTTTCAAGGACAAAACATTTTGTAAGGGGGGTGGAATGTTAGATACCTATGGATAGGAATGTGGGGATATAATATTATATTGTATATGGGTATTATGGCATGGGTCACACATAACCCAAGGGTGGTTATATTATAATATTATGCACTTTGTAACTCATGGAAGGTGAACCACCACAATTTCATATGGGTGGCCTTCCAACTTCCAACCCACCAATTATTGTATAAAGAGAGATGCACCCCTAACTGAAAAGGCATTCATATTAAGTATTCTTTGTAACAATCTTGGCTCATGGAGCTTGGAGATATTGTGGAGTGATTCCTTCCTTAAGGAGTATTATTGGTGTTGCCCTACCTGAAGGGTATTTTCATATCTTGTCTTGTGTGGATTAATTATTGTGGCTGATTTATTTAATATTTTTGCATATTGGTGAATGATTTTTGTTAATGAGAAAATAGGTTCTTAACAATAGAGATTGTTAGACCAAAAAGGGCTTTAGGAGAACATGGGAATTCCCTATTGAGCATTCTAAAGGCCATTTGGAAATAAAGTAGCATGTGAGATTTAATGCAAAGCCTCGCAACCACTACCTTAGGTGAGTATATCTCCATTCTGTGTATGATGAGGAGTTATCTTTCACTCTCTTAAAGTTACTTAGCAATTCTGAAACACATCATTTTCATTCTTCTTGCTTTTGGTATATTTCAGAACAAAAGCCCCTCAGAAGGCCCTGTGGAATTTAATAAGAGGCACTGTGAGCAGTTTGTTTCTCCAACAGCTATTCTATCTGCCTTATCTGGTATGTATAAGGTTAGAATTATTCACCACACAACCAATGTTGACAGCTTTCTTTGAGCAAATTATATCATCCTTGCAAATAGCTGCTGAAACCATCTAAATATATCAATACAATCCTCTTTGCACTATAAGTAGATATTTTTGCAATTCCGTCATGCATAAATTTTCAGCTGAAGACTTTAAGATGCAAACTATGTGCTTATTTATCAATGTTCTGATATAGAGAGATTAGTTTTGGCTGTTTGTAAAAAAATTTAACCATCCGATCATTGAAGAGTCCTATACTCTTGTGCACAAAGAATTTTACAGTGTGTGTTCTATCACTCCCAGAAGCAGATAGATCAGTAGACCTACAGATTGCCAGATAACTCACACATGCGGCTATCAATAAAAGCATTCTCGTCACAAAAACTAAGCTGCAATTATGACCAATAATGAAAAGCACACAAAATACCACCCCTTGAAGGAAGTTTATCAGTTTGAACAATTTTTTTCACAATCATAGGGATTGTGCATTATCAATTAGCATTGCAAAAATGGATTTTTGTGTACCTTTTCTATAGTTGAAGTGGCTGTCATCTGAGAGAGACGTCCTTCCACTGATTCAAATACATAGAACAAGGGAGAAAAACTTGTAAGAAAACATATAAGCTAGTATAACAAAATGTGATATCAAATCTTTAGGAAACTTCTAATGCGAAAAAAAAAATTCAGATATAGCAAAGTGGTAAGAAAATTACTAGCTTAAAACCAGATATGATAAAACTACACAATGGCTACAATTTGAAGTGCATAATGCAGAAAGGACAAGAAAAACTGAAAATAGTCTACATTTATTACTTTCCATAGATTTTTCAATTATCTTTTTTTTTAGTTGTATACCGAAATGTTCATTTAGCATTTCTATTCAAATCATAGTTACCAGGTTCAGTTTGGTTCAGAGGTTTGGAAGGCCAAAACATTTTCAGAGGTTCAGTTTTTTTAGGTATCTTTCGTTTGGTTAAGAAATTTTCAGATAATCAATATTCATAAAAAACCATAAATATATGCAAAACAAAACATAGAAAAATTCAGATTCTTCCAGGTTTTCTACATTCAAGTATATTTTATACTTTACAAATGTATAAGTTATATTTTACAGGCCATATTTTGCATTTGTTTTATTTTTGGAATTCATAAAAAAAATTGCAAATAAAACTATATATGTATATATAAAAAAAGAACAGAACTGAACCAAACAGAACCGTTTCAGTCCAGCCCGAAAAGTCCAAACCTGGTAACTATGAAGGAACCTGAACAGGAACTGACATGGAAAGAATCTGCTGTCTGAAAAGCTCAATGAAGACAATTTCGTCGATAAAACTCTTGGGTTTGCATTTGCACTTTATACAAAAATAATCACAAACAGAGGTGTAGTTTGACTAATAAAAGGATTTCTAGCAGTAACAAGTGTCGTTGCGAAAATCATCTGCACATGCAGCTGTAATTACGAATATATCCGTCTACATGTCTCAATATGCGTTTACTGACAGATTCATGCATGCGTGTCTTTGCCACGATGTCAATATCAACATCCAGTTGTCAAATATCTATATGCCAAGGATCATTTTATGCACTTCACTTGGTAATGATGACTTATATTTCACCTTTTTCTAGTAAAGTATGAAACCATATGGATTCCTAAATTCAATGTTGAATCAAGCCCAAACCATGAAGTCAAACAAATGGCATAAAATTACAGCCTTAAAGGTTACCCTAAACAGATAAACAATAACATGCTAAAAGTAATGATGAAGAGAGAGCCAAAAATCAAGGTAAAACAGAGATAGAAAGGAGCTCCAATGGATCCAAGAACAAGCATAAATTTGAAGTGGGATGTAAAGTAGAAGCATAGTCTTCATAATCACCAACTATCCCAAAATATCTGACACAGGATCTAATATTGCTCTCAGAAGAATGGCTTCGACTAGGACGCCCTGGTCAAATAATCCTAGGAGGACATGGAGTTCTACCCTTCAAGCCTCTTCTAGCATCCATGGTCATGGAACCAATAGAAGAGGATTGGTAACTGATAAGCTACATCTGTCTACAACTACTTGATACGTTAAGGGTGGCCGAACTTGATATCAGAGAATTACAGTTCTATCCCACCGCAAGCAAGAAGAAGAAAGAACCAAAGCCCTAGTGACCACTCTTGTATGCAGACAACAGTGCACAGATCTATCATTAACATTCTAGAGAGTTGTAACTTCAAATGAATGAATATTACTCCTGATTGCAAAGATAGAGTGAAAGAATAAGATGATTAGTCAAGTAATAGTTAATCTCCCCTATAATAATGATGTTGAAAAGTGATACCTTCCCTACGGTACAAAACCAAGCATCTTAGGTCAACAAAGTAGAAAAAGGTGACAAGCGATCCAACCTAAGTCTCCATACAAGCAATAGTACCTTCCTCAAATCTCATACTTAAAAAAAAAACCCCAAAAGTGAAATGTTCTTCAGTCTCCACCTCCTGAATAGAGCAAAGACAACATACCCTAACCTCTCAAGGAATATGGTCGTCCATCTCCACTTGCAACTGATGTGAACACAGTCTAAGTTAACTATACAAACAATAGTACCTCCCTCAAATCTCATAATAAACAGTGTTGGAATATCTGTAATATGACCTTATTAGGCCAAAGCCAACAGTGATGAAGTTCCAACAAGTGCTCTTGATGTAGCCTATGGGAAAGTGCTATGTAAGCCTACGAGCGTTCTATATGTAAACCTACAAGAATTCTTCTATGTAAACCTATGGGCATCTTTATGTAAGCCTACGAGCCCTTTTGATCTATGCACCCTTAGTGATATTGGTTAAACCACCTCTATGGTTAACTTTGATTAGAGGATTTAGTATATTTATTATATTGTAATTTATACGTCAAGTCAGGTTAGTATGCTTGAGGTTAGCATTAAACTAGGGATTTGGTATCACTATAAATACCCCCAATGACTAATCCATTGTATCAGTTTGTGATGTGAGATCGTGGGGGTGCCTACGAGCACCCACACTTTATTCCTCTTATTCGATTCTCTCTCTATAATTTCATCTATATGCTCTTTTAATTTGTTCTTCCTTTTCTGCATATGATTGTGGTGTTCAAAATGTTTCAAGAAAAAATTGCAAATTCAAACATGGTATTAAAGCCAATACGAAACTTCGCTTAATCACACAGAAGGGTTGTATAGCCAAATTGTAGCAGATATCAACAAATCGTCAACTTTGTTGGATTCCTTGAAAAATTTTAGAGGGGAGCCCAATTCAACATTACTCACGATTTCACCATCTTGATGCCTCATTCCGCGTATGAAAAAATTTTGCATTTTGCCTCCAAAACCTGAAAATTTGAATTTAAAAAAAAAAAAAAAATTCAGACAAATATTCTCTTAATGAGCAAAACAATTGCACAAGGGTGTATACGAGAAAGAGCATGACATGTCGCATTGTAGATTCTGAAGTGGACTTAACATTATCGTGCGGTAGTGGTTTGACAGAAAGAGTTTTGCATTGTAGATGACTGATCTTAGGTTCAAAACAGATTCAAAACTCAGAATTCAAGTTAAGGAAGACCAACAAAGAGTGCACTTCAAACACAATAGAGTATAACAAACCAATGTTAGCAAATCACCACTATTCTCGTATGATAATTCCACAGAATCTCACGATATCTTAAATGCAAATGTCTCACAGAAAATCTCCCTGAAATATTATTAATAAATCTACTTTAAGCAATGCATAAATGCAATGCTTATTCGATTACATATTACAAAGCTTTGTCTTCAATATATACATACATGAGACTCTTCATATTCATATGACTCTTGACCTTTACACTTACATAAACTCTTCATCTCCTCATACTCACAGGAGATCTAACTCTTCACATTTCTCAAATACATAATAATAAATCTCACATATTTACATAAAGACAAAGTCTCTCATGATTGCTCATAACTCCTCACTTCTAAACATGACACTTCACTCACATAACTCACACTTACTAACATGACACCTCACACATAACTCCACACTTATTTACATGACACATAACTCACACTTAATAACATGACACCTACTATAGACTCAAATATTAAACACACCCTAATCTAAATTATTTACAAGGTCCTTGCATTAATATTGCAAGGTACCAAATAATGTAATACCTCCAACAACCAAAACACAAAATTATATAAGTAAAACAACAGAATGATTTTATTGCTTAAAAAACAAAGTACAATGCAAGCAACATCTAAGAAGAGATATGAGACTATCATATCGCATCCATTACTCATGTTTTTTACTGTCAAGGGTGAATCTCTCTTTACACAATAATTGGTGTGTTGGAAATCCACCATATTGGATATGGAAGGTCACCCATATGGAAATGTGGAGGTTGTAGGTGCTAATTTGGACATGGTGCCATCTCCAGTGCCACCTCGGAGTTAATGGAGTGTGTATGAAGTCAAGTATGCACAAAGAATTTTGTCATGTAATAATTTTGTCATTTTGAGTTGTTTTGTTACATGTACGTTATGTGTCTAATGAAATGTTGTACATGCAATTAATAAAGTCACGAAATGTAAATGACAATAAACACATGTGATATGTATGTCAAGAAATGATGAGGTGTAGATGTAGTTAGCTGGAGGGAGTGAAGGATGCAACCACCTCCCTGGTTGTATAAATAAGACACCTTCTTCATTCAAATAAGGAGAGAAGGTACAAGGGTGTAACCAAGCATGTATTTTTGAGTACAAGTGTAGATAATAAGAATACCTTCATTCAGACATTGTTATGCAAACTTACGCTATTGTTATGCATGTGCCTGTGAGTTACTCTTGTTGTTATACGATGTTGTACATGACCGTATAAATTGTTTCCACCTTGAATGCTTGATGTGGATAGTTGTGCAAAGTCGTCTAACTTCTGGACTGGGTCATCTAGATTGTTGTGTTACCACGACGTCTGACTCTATGAGAGGCCATCTGACCCATGTTGTGTGTGCACAACCGTCTAGGCATATTACTTGTTGTGTTGTCATGTGCAAAGCCATTTGAGGGTGTATTCCAAGATGTAGCCACTTCCAAATTTGCATGTTGATAGTAAGCATCGAACATGAATGTTGTTGATTTCTCCTAGCATCCTTCATTCCCTATTCCTTCAATTGTGGAATACCACTAATGTGTTACATTTGGCGTAGTTGTCGTTTGAAGTTCAAACGCATGACCACATGGATATGGGAGATGTGAACACATGAGGACAAGAGATCAGCCGATGAGAAGAAGCCTGAGGATTGTGCAACAAGCATGGAGAAATTTTGAATGTGCAACAAGCACGGAGAAATTTTGAATGTGCAACACGGGCAAGAGAGTTGCATTTTGGCAGCGGAAGGGACAGTGAGTTACATGAGGATGAAGCAATCAACACAGAGGAATTGCATGACAGCGGAGTTGATCACGTATATTCTACCAAAGTGCTAACGGAACTTGCTAGCGAGGAGATACGCACATCAAAAGTTGAACGAGTGTGGAACCCTCAAGAGGAGGGAAGTATGGACAAAGGAGGTGAAGAAAGGTGGTAAACATTGTTTTTGAAGATGGAGGATGATATGTAAGTGGAGATGCAATGTGTAGATGAAGGATGGGCCGATGAGAATGTTTGTGCAAGTGGTGAAGTAAACGCCAACATGGTTCATGCACAGGATGAGGTGGAGCAACTGGTGACTCTAGCACAAGTGCGGGGGAGAGTGCCTAGAGGTGTGGAGGATGAAAGTCAAGCATGAGGGCAACCACAGGAGAGTGTGCTTTAAAGACCAGAGCCAATGCTCATATATTCACGAAGGAGATTGTGAAGCATAAGCACACGAGGAACAGGCCAAAGATTGTTTGTAGATGACCTATCATCAACAGAAGGTTCATTGAGTGGAGAACAGACCAATGAACAGCCACAACTGATGGCAAATACTACTGCAATAGCGGGCAAGCAGAAATGCCCAGAATTCACATCGGACAAGAGGGAGGACTTGGAACATCATATCGGAACGTATGAAACAATATGAAAGGCGAAATGGAGTAACAAATCAGGATGCATGGCTGCGACTGTTGCAAGCAATATTATGTGGCATGACAATTAATTGGCATTTGAAAAGAGAACCCTTCACAGATTGAGCTAAGTTGAAGACAGATTCAATAAGGAATTTCGATTGCTTTGCGATGATACAAAGATCATTTGTGAAATTTATTTGACGAAGCAAAAGGATGAAACGATTAAGTCTTACAATCATCATCTAAAGGAACCGATCTATAAAACAAAGGTAGAGCCAGTCAACAGGTTGCAAAAGAGATGGTTCCTTGACAGGCTGCTGCCAAGATACAAAAAGATGAAAGTGGTTCCACCAACCACATACCAAGAAGTGTTTGATCACACACTAAACCTGGAAAGTGAAATGAAGACTATAATAGCAGGCAAAGGAAGCATGAGTCACGATCGAGATGATGACTCTAATAGTGATCAAGACAACCTTAGCGCAACAATCCAGGCCATGCAAAAGGACTTGGAGAGAATGATCAACAAAGTGAAGGTAGATAAGAAAGACATATGGTTTGATAATGCCCAAGACAGCATAATGTAATATTTGCGAAATTGCAGGTCATGCGATCGCAAACTGCCTGTTCAACTTGTGAGGTGCGAAGCAACTAGTGGTGGATATCGGCACAATCGTCAAGGAAACAAATATAACCAGGGAACCGAAATGCAGGAAATTGTGGCGAAGGAAGATTACAATATGATTTGGATGAAAGGCCAATCATATAGTACAAAAGATGTTAGAAGAGGGGACACTTTGCATAGAATTGTAAAAAACGCACCAACAAGAGGATCCGGGAGCAACACAGCAATGATGTGTAGATGTGGACCTGGCAACCATAAGGAGGGGAGTTGTCTGAAAAAGGTGAATATAAGAAACTCGCAGAATGTCAATTTCATTGACATAGAACAGCCTCAAGTGGACTAGCAGCAAGCAAATAAGGAAAAACACGTGCTGGCAGTGACTCGGGCACAAGCAAAGAAGATGAAATAGTACCCAAACCCTGCCAAGGTGAAGGGGAAATGACAAAAATAATGTATGCAGTTAGAGAAGAACAAAAACAGGTATGAAAACACAAATCAGATGGATCAAAAACAGTGTTACAGATTGCATTTCTGAAAATGTTGTTTGATATTCAAGGATTAAAAAGGGAATGTAAATTTGATACAGATGGGTCATGTCATAAATCATCAGAAAACTTATTGAATATACTTTTCAGATGTGGAGGAATCATATAAAATTATACACATCATAAGAGTTATAGCAAAAACAGTCTTCAAAGGTATGGACTTCAAAAAAAGGATTTATAAGTTTCAAATCAACAAAAATGTTAGGAGGTCTGAGCTCACTTCAAAACAGGCCCCACGCTTCTCATTAAAAGGTGTTTTTGAAGATAAAGGCTTGAATAATGGAAATCCCTAAGTACAATTACAGCAAAATTTAAAAAAATGACAAATAACTTCTGATTTTCTAATCTCAAGTTACCATTAGAGAAATTTGTGATATGCTCCAATTAAGCTGCTCATTGATGATTCACCTTTTGTGTTCTTCATGCAAAGATGTTGTCTTGCCATGAAAATTGTGGCTGGATGCAACACTTTAACAGCATTCACTCATAAAGCTCATAATAGAAAAGACCTCTATTCACAAAAGATTATTGGAATATATCAAATGGCAGCTCAATTGGTTAAATACCTCAACTTTCAAGGAGGACACCCAGGTTCAAATCTTGCAATGCCATACATGCTAATTGCCAAAAATGTTATTGTAACACTACTATGTTGTCAAGATGCAATATGGGTGGGTCCCGTTTCAATCCCATATAACCATTTAAAAAATATATATATATTGGAATGCAAACTGGAGCATATACAAACAATTGACACACTGACCAAGCTGTATCCATCAGCTTAAACTGTTGTTTATAACTTTCAATAATGTTCCCAATGCTGAAGGAGATCATATTCTTTGAGATATGTGCGCTAGTGACCTAGGTATTGTTGATAATTGAACAAACCTGCCAGAAAATGCAATGTGTTGCTGGAAAATATCACATTCAGGATAGAACCTTATTGATGTTCTATTGGCAATTAGATGCTCATCAATGATGGATGAACGTCATTGTTGGAAGCGTAGCGCTGAAGAGAGGCTGTGAGATTGCTAGTACTCACAAGGAAGAATGTCGTTATTTCAATGTAACTGCTCATACAAAGGGCCAATCCATGGTGGCCAGAGATACATGCAAAATCTTTGAAATGATTTTGAATAATCAAACTGAATGGAGCTAGTCTCAGGAGATCTGCTCCGATACCATGTTGGAAAATTATATATTTTCAGTATACCCCAGGATTTAACACTTGAGATACTAACTCACAATTCTTCAAGTCACAACTTCAAATGGAATACACAATAGAAAATATTGAATATTACTTCCTCCATATGATGATACACTATGAGCCCCTGAAGATTAAATTACACGAACCCAGAGATGCACATATAATGCAAGTGCATAGAACTCCTTTCCAATTTCGGCTTAACTGGATTGGTAGTATGCTAACAATGGAACAGAATTGGTTGATAACCAATTCTGCCATATTGTGAAAAGTGAAAACTATGACCAATACTATCACAAACATTATGCATGAAACAAAAAACAAACTACACAAACACAAGTTACAACCAACCCTGACATGAGTGAGAGAGAAGGTACCCCCATGTGACTCCAAGAGTACTCCTGCCACAGCCAAAGAGACGGGGGGCAATCTGAAACTGGTCAACAATCATCTCATAAAGCCTTTTAACTGCACTAATAAAGGTCCTTAAATGCCAATATACAGCATGCATCTTGGTACAACGTTGAAGGCCATTCTAAAGTCTAAAAGACAACAAATGACTTCAGAAGACCATTGCCAAGCATCCTCGATAATAGCTCCAAGTGTAAAAACATGATCAATAGTTTTAAAATCTCTCTGGAAGCTTGTCTGTACTCTTGTTCTAAAATTAGCCTTCTTCAACTACTGAAAAAGCTTAATGTCCAATACCATGCCATAAAACTTAGAAAATGCATACCCAATCATGATATCTCTGTAAATATTCAGGTCCAGACTATCACCCAATTTATATAGGGTAAATATCATGCTGCAACCCAAAAAGAGGAAACCCCAACAAAGAATATTGTTAAATAAGTCTACTATGAGAAAAATAAGTCATTCATTGTGATAATTGAGAAACTTTGTCTCAACTCTACAATCAGCTGCCTTTCTAGTGGATAGTATCTAAATGACTCTCCTAATGTCTTCCAGGAATAAAAATAGAGGACAAGAATAGAAACCTTTGGAGACTTTAACAATGGTCTTATCAAGAATATGATAAAGACAATTCTACATGTCAAAAAACACTCGGAAATAACCAGCTATACAAGCATCCAAGTGCAAATCCAACTTAATGAACGAAAAAAAAAAAATCCAATACTGTAGCTTCTATCATGACCTCTACCATGTATCACAACAGAAACAGAAGTACATATACATAAGAGTACACAGAAGATTCCCAAGCAATAGTGCTGCTAATCCCTTGTTTTATTTAGATAATTTATATAATCTTGCAAAAGCATCCACTAATTACTAGTCCAGATCTGTGAGCTCAGGAAAAAAAACCTGCAACTAAAGTGTCAGACTTTTGTTTGAAAGCCCTGAAGAGCTCCACAGAGATGTTTCCCATTGCATCACTAGCTAGTGGATCTGTTAGCTTTTCCAGCCATATTGACACCCGAGGAAGGCCCTTGGACTTCTGGACTGTAACCTTTGCAGAAGTGGCACCTACAAATATAGAAATTTGATTAAACATATTTTGCATCATAGAATTTGGAAAAAAGGAAAAATCTCCTTAAAGTTATTTCATAACACTTCAAACAGTACAATTTTCCAACAGCGTAATTTTGAATTAATCTCGTTCAAGAAATGGCCTGAAAAAATGCAGATCCTTTCTTAAACTGGGTTCTAACCTTATCAGTAAAATCAGTCCATGCCACACAAATTTGTTGTTTACTATAAAGCTCAATAGTTCACTAAAATATAAAAAATGAGCCACAATTATATGCAATAAACATGATATTGTTACATGTTTATAGAGTTATTTTTTGCAATTAACAAACCCAGCCAGAAAAGGAACTAATGACTGTTACGTGTTACATGGTCTATCCATAAAATAACTTCACTCCCTTGTGTGTGGCCCAAGGTCAAATCTAATTATGAGTTGTTGACATATAAAAAGGTCATCCACCTGTTGCCACATTTTGACTAAGGGGTAAAATTTTGAAAAAACTGCTGCGCTGTTTTCATGTTCGAATCCTCTCTCCTTTCCTCCTTTCCTCCAAGACCGGCTTCGCCCAAAAATTGGCTAAGGCACAGAAGTTCTCTGGTTCGCCCCCCAAGAGTAGCGAACCTCGGGTTCGCCCGAATTGACAGCGATGCCCAGCTTCGGGCAGAAGGCGCAGCGAACTTCGGCATCATTTTGGAGCGAAGTGCAGAAGGGTGTTAAAATATTCTAAGGCAGGGTCACCTCAAGTTCCGAGCGATTCTCAAACTCGCTCCCCTTCGCCAGCAAGCCCCGGTAAATATAGGGGCTAGATCTTGGTTTGAGGCATCACACCATTTCTTTCCATGGAACTCACATTACACATCCCTTCAATCCATCGGTTCACTAACTCAACTTTCTATCCGGTACAAATTTCAATATCTAACAGCCTAATCCCATTGACACATACTTCATAGACCAATACCGAAAAAAGGCTTCTGCCCCACATATATATAAAAGGGTGGAAAGATGGACTAGCGGCTGCCTCCTCCCCATACACAACCCGGAAAACTACTGCAGTAACTGCAACCCCGGGCTTCACTGTGTCCGATAAAACCAACCATGAATTGAATGCTTCTTCCCCCATCAAAAAGCTGCCTGCTTTTAAAGCTCTGGCTGCGGACTCTCAGCCTCACCAAGGCCCCGGACCGAACTGCAGCCCAAGACATGGAAAAATATTAAGTAAGATGACCTCCCCCAAAATCGCTTCAAAACCCGGAGAATCTCGGAATCGCCCAAGTTCTCGAGCAAGCCGCAGCACGAAAGGTGAAAAGGGGCTAAGGAATGGCTCGGCTCGAATGAGCGAACCTCAACTTTGCTCCATTTCTGAGCGACTCTCGGCCTTGCACCAGTTCTCCAGCGACTCCCAGCTTCGCTCCATTTCTGAGCGATTCTCAGCATCGCTCCCATTTTGCAGCGAACCCCAGGTTCGGCACCTAGGCGCGGCGAACTCCGTCTTTAGGGTGATTTCCGGCGATCGACAGCAGGCTTCGGAGATATCAAAAATCAGCTAAGGCATGAAAGTCCCCCCCAGCTTCGCTCCAGCGCCCAGCGAACCTTAGCATCGCTCTCCTATTGTGGCGAATCTCAACTTCGGGCTAAACATAAGCGATCTTCGGAATCCACGCAGGATTTCAAATTTAAGCCCTGGGCTCGATTCCAGCTACCTTCGACCGGTTTTTTGGGCTTCAGACCACAGTAAAGAAGGGTGGTAGGTGGACATCTAAGGCGCATCAATGGCGCACGGATTCAAGTCTCAGCCCATCCCTCCAGGATGCCCTGTTAGGTCCCAACAGCATTAATGAGACATGTCGTCTCAACTGCAGAGGTCGTCCGGAGCCGCTCTAAACACGGGTGAGCTGCATCTCACGGAACCTCCGTCATCTAACAGGGGTCAAATCTCAACTGCTCCGCCCGTTTTGGGGATTGAGAATTAATGTAATTGGGGGGGAATTCTTCTATAAAAACCGCTCAATGAACTGTAAAATGGGGGGGAACATTTTTCTAAAGAGCGGATGTACTTGGACTTCCTGCTTCAATATTAAAACTCCTGGTTCTAACTCTGGACTCCCTTCCTGTGTATGATGCCTTCTATGCTTATTTCTGTTAATTCTGTTTCTTCTTTTGCATACAGTAAATTCTGCAATCTGGATTTGAGTGTGTGAATTAAGAACGAAGTCTGGAATTGCTAAAGGATACATATCAGTGTGTGTTCAATTTTAGTTTCTGTTATGTTCATAATATTGATTGTTGCTGGTTTAAGGAGTTAGTAATTGTGTTGTCTGTTCTTCCCCTTGGAACAATCTACATTTCCCATTTCTTTCGGTTATTTACATTTCTTTCAGTATCTTTCCAATCTCTTTCTGGTTCCCTAATCTAAAACCTAGTATAGTGTAGTATAGGAGCCGGCCTTCTCTGGAGATTGGCACGGAAGGCATCCCTTCCTTCCGGCCTTTCAATCTGTTGGGCGGGTCTAGGGCGCGTAGATAGACCAAACCCTTTCCTAGTGGCAGATTCGTAACCAACAGTTTCTTCTGGCACGCCCGGTGGGACGCAATCGTTCCACCTCATAAGCAATATTGAGGAAGTGATGTTCGTCTCGTTACTGTCAAATCTAAACATCTGGCGACTCTGCTAAACTCGGATACCTCCAAGTCTCGAAGACCAGTCTAAAGGAAATCACGTCTTCATGCGTACAAGATGGAGAGCTAGAAACGTAGAGAAAGAGACCGAGTACTACGAGCTTGACATCAACGCCTTTGGAGAACACCCTAGGCTAGTCAAGTCGAATATTCTGTTGAACGAGGCATCATCGCAAGAAGCTGTCGTTGCTGAACAAGATCCGGCTTCAGATAGCACAACAACTAGCTACCCTCGGAATCCTCCGAACTCTCCAGATCATCAGGGTCTTCCGGTTCTACCTAACGTTCAGTTAGGTGCTTCGGGTGTTCCTGTCCAGCCAAATCCCAACGCAAACATGGCGCAGCCGCCAAATCAGCAACAAAATCAACCGCCGAACCCGCCCAGGCTATTCCCAGCCTGGAACCATTCAAGGTCGTTGAACCTAGCAGCACAGGCCGCCATCCCAGCCGTAGCACTGAAGGTCATTCCTACTTATGACGGTACTGGGAAAACGGCGTATGAGCATGTCCAGGATGTTGTTGCTCTGGCTACCATCCACGGTATCACAGAAGAAAACATTATGGTGAGATTGCTAGTCTTGTCCCTCAGAGGGAAGCTTTTGTACTGGTACCGATCCTTGCCGCCCGACACTATTGCTACCTGGCACCCAGTTGGCAGAAAGGTTGATACAAGGGTTCAACGAATTGGCGGACCCTTACTCCTTGCTCCACCAGTTCACGACCATCCAGAGACATCCGCAGGAGGCCCCTGATTTCAACGTCAGATTCGCTCAGACCTGGCAGAGAGTCCCTGACAGTCTTCGGCCAACCTCTAAGCAAGCAGTGTTATAATTCCTCAAAGCATTCAACTCAGACCTCAGTATGAATATTCGGTATTCTGGGGTCAACACTTTTCCGAATTTGTATACGTAGGCACAAAAGGCGGAGGCCGACTTGATCGCCATTGGCAAACTCCCGCCAAAAAAGACAATGCCAATCTTCTCGGATTTGCCTCAGTACCAGTACACCAGCACATCCACTCAGTTGCCTCCCGCACCTTCTATGTACCCGATTCCCTCGTGAAATCCGAGTCAAGCGCCCAAATTTTCCGCAGCTTCCCGCTCCAGCAGTTCCACAACTTCCTCCGCCCCCACAATACCCGGCCTTGCCTCCACCGATGGCCCCATTACCGTTACCGGCTCCTCCAACCGTTGACCCGCAAACCAAGCTTTTACAAGAGCTGCAGTCTCTTAACTCTACCGTGAGGACGCTATCCAATGATATGGTTGTTATGAAAAAGAAGCAGGCCCAACAAGAATTCTTGTCGAGGAGATATCGCTCGCCGGCGATTACAAGAGATCAAGCAGCTCAGGCTGGTAGGCCTCCCGCAAGGAATGCTGCCATTCTAAATGGCGAAGAGCCGAGCACCTCGGACTATTTGCACTGGTGCTCCACTTGCAATGACCCGCATGGCGAGGACACTTGTATGGTGCACCAAAACTATGTCCAAACGTTGGCACGCAACAATACCGCACTAAGTACGAGGCCATAAAAGAACTAGAGGTATCCACTGCTTCGGTTTACCACATTGTTGAGGAGATGAAGAAAACTCCTGCCAAGATAAGTCTTTATGATGCTTTGCAACTTCCTAGGCAGGTTGACCTGTTACAGGAATTGCTGAAATCTGCCAAAGGAGGAAAGCCGACGCAACCTGTGTTAGCTCAGACTCTGACAACCTCAGCCACAAGGAAGAACTAACCACCACCGTTCTACTTGTCTCTTCGGATGGAAGGGTGGATCGTGCACAATTGCATGATTGATTCTGGTGCAGCGACCACCGTCATGTCAAGGGCATTTTGTGAGGAGATGGGCATGGTATACACACGGAGCAGCCGAGGTGTTCTTCAACTGGATGGCACTCCTGTGAAAACAGTGGACGTCATCAAGGATATCCCCATCCAGCTCCACAAGGTACCCCATATGGTTGTAATCCAAGAGGTTGTAGTTGTTAACTTGGAGCCATATTTTAGCATGTGCCTCTCAAGGGAGTTCACCGCTAAGCTGGGGGGTTATCTCTCTCTGGACTACTCGCACATGGAAGTCCCATTTAAGGGAAGGAAGGTGAAGATCTACAATGAGAAACCCTCCACCTTCCTTATCAAGAAAATGGCCGAAGAGGGGCAACAGGATGATTCAGTCCACCTAATGACAGAAGAATTAGCGGAGGTAGATCTGATAGAAGAATCCTTGAGGAGCTGCGGGCGGAGGATGAATTCTCCTTGACTGATTTTAACGCCATGATTGAGTCGGAGATGGGATGCTATTCCATCACCAAGCCTGAGAAACCAAAGGAACAGTGCAGGAGGGTAAAGACTGCCCCGAATGAGCTATGGAAGCTTTTCTTTGATGGTGCCCGATGCAAAAACAGCGTCGGGGCAGGAGTTCTTCTGGCTTCGCCTTTTGGAGAACAAAAGGATTACTGCTATAGGCTTTCCTGGAGTTGCACCAACAACGCGGCGGAGTATGAAGCCCTGTGCTTAGGGTTAAAGAAGGCTGAGAAGTTGGGGATCAAGCAGCTGCAGATTTTTGGAGACAATGAGTTAGTTTGCAAGCAGATCACCAACAAGTGCGTCTCCAAGCAGCACTACCTCAAGGCGTACCGCAATAGGGTTTGGGACCTATTGGAGTCCTTCGAGTCACTAAATGTACAAGCAATCTTGCGGGAAAAGAATAAGCACGCATATGTCTTAGCGTCTATCAGAGCCAGATACTCCTCGGCTGATGACATGATGTAGAAGCCTAAGGCGGTAAGAACTATTTACAGGCCATCTGTGCCTGATAGGGACACCCAATGGCAAGTGTTCGACAATGACGAGCAAATCATCAATTTTTTAATTCATGAAGCAAGTACAATAGAGGGTAGAGACCCTGATGACGAGGAATATGAGGGGTTGATACAATTGAAGAATAACCATGTCCCAAAAGGACTAATCACTCTGGAGAGTTTGTTCGACCAAAATGACCAAGCAATCGCCCATAGAATCAAGGTTGATGAAAAGCAATATAGGGAGCTCGAGTTAGAGCCCGGCAAGGTCATCAAAGTTGGGGCAGACTGTACCCCTGAAGAGCTGGAGCAGATTTGGGCCCTGTGCCGAGCATATCCTTACATTGTCGCATGGTCCTATCAGGACTTGAAGGGGTACGACCGAGAGGTCATCCAGCATACCATCAAATTGCAAGAAGGGGTCAGACCCTGCAGACAGAGATAGAGGCCGGTTAATCCCAAGATCGAAGTGTTAATGAGGGCTGAGCTCCTCAAGATGCTTGAAGAAAAAATCATTTACCCGATAAAGCACTCTTCCTAGGTTGCCAATTTGGTTCCGATTAGAAATAAGAACGGAGACATTCGCCTGTGCGTTGATTTCCAAAATTTGAACTAGGCCTCTTTGAAGGATCACTACCCGCTCCCACAGATTGACCAGATCCTCCATGTAGTGGCAGGAGCACAGCGCTTCTCCCCCTTGGACGGTTTCTCTGGATATAACCAAATTTGGGTAAGAGATGAAGATCAGCATAAGACGGCATTCACCACCAAGCGGGGGACGTTCACCTACCAGCATATGCCCTTTGGTCTCTCAAATGCGGGGGCCACCTTCCAGAGAGCCATGGACTTGGCGTTCGGTGAACTGCTGAACAAAATTATCGTCATCTACTTGGATGACATGACTGTGTTTTCACACAAGAGAAGAACATGCCTCGCACCTACAGCAAGTATTCGAGAGATGTCGGGAGTTCGGCATATCTATAAACCCGAAGAAATTTGTCTTCGCAGTAAAGGAAGGGAAATTGCTAGGCCACATCATCTCTGAGAAAGGACTTGTTGTTGACCCTGACAGAGCGGAGGCCCTCCTCAAGCTCCCACTCCCAGCGAACAAGAAGGGCCTATAGTCTTTCTTCGGCCAAATCAACTTCGTGAGGAAGTTTGTGCCTGATTTCGCCCAAGTCGTCAAGTCAATGACCGAACTTTTGAACAAGGACGCCGAGTTCACTTGGACAGAGGAAAGGAAGAAGGTGTTTGAAGAGATTAAGGCCAGGATTGCCCAGGCCCCTGTATTGATCAACCCCGACTACTCAAAAGACTTCATCCTTTATGCAGTCGGGGAGCCCGAGAGCTATGCTGCAGTCCTAACACAAAAGGGAGAAGATGGCAAGGAGCGCCCTATCGCATTCTTGAGCCAGGTGATCCAGCCGCATGAAGAGAGGTACAACTTCATTGAAAGGCAAGTACACGCGGTGATGCGGTCCCTCAAGAAATTTCGACACTTTGTCTCCCAGAGCAGGACGACAGTATATGTTCATCCAGACGTAAGAAATTTTATCATTCAAGGGGAGATGGGCAACAAGAGGGCTGGTTGGGTCACTAAAATCCAGGAGTTCGACATTGAGATCCGACCCACCAAGTTGATCCGCGGTCGGGCGCTATGCCAGGAACTCACGAAGAGCACTGCTGCAGAAGTGACAGCCTGTCAATGGGAGGACCCGGTGTCAAAGGGCAACTTCTCCAACCAATCTGCGGACGACGATGACTGGACAGACGACTTAATATGGTACTTCAATACTGGGAGATGCCCAGACCGTCTCAATGCCTCGCAAAGGAGGAGGTTCAGGATCCAGGCCCGCAAGTATTTGTTGCGCCCAGAGGGGCTATTTTTCAGGAATATAGATGAAGTCCTCCTAATACGTGTTAGGGGGAGTGAAAGAGAAAATCCTCAATGAATTCCATTCCGGAATATCGGGGCGGCACTTGGCTGGGAGGCCAATGGCCTTAAAAATCATCAGAGCGGGCTATTCTTGGCCCACGATTTTTGCCGATGCATTCTCAGTTAGTCGGAAGTGTGACAGGTGCCAAAGGTATGTTGGTCGGAACAAAAATGCTCCACTACCCCTGCACCCGATCCAAGCCAAAGCGTCGTTCCAACAATGGGGTTTGAACTTTGTCGAGACGATATCGCAAATTCTTCGGCGGGGAACAAGTACATACTGACTGTCACAGATTATTTCACTCGATGGGTTGCGGCAGTCCCGCCAAAGCACGCTAATCAGGAGGTAGTCATTGCCTTCTTGGAGAAATTGATTACCCGATTTGGGGTTCCAGACACGATCGTGACTAATAACGGCCCAGGTTTCATAGGTGCCAAACTCAACGAGTTCGCCAGCAAGTATGGGATTTACTTGAAAGCCTCTTCCAACTACTACCCGCAGGGGAATGGCCTGGCAGAGTCCACTAACAAGAACTTGCTGAAAATTCTAAAGAGGACCCTGGAAAGTAACAAGCGAACTTGGCACCTGCTCCTTGATCAGGCACTGTGGGCAGACCGTACCTCTATAAAAAAGTCTATCAAGACGTCCCCGTATTCGTTAGTGTACGGGAAAGAGGTAGTCTTGCCTACACATGTTGAAATGCCAACACTCTGGATGTTGGATGATGAGAGGGAAGACCTTGATCCCATGGACGCCCGACTGGCCCAGTTGCTACAACTGGAAGAAGACAGGGGGAAAGCTTATGAAGCATACAGAGAGCACTAAGAACTGGTTTGAAAAAAGAACTGGCCCGTGTCTTCCAGGTCGGGGACCTAGTGCTGAAGTGGAATGCGTGGAAAGCAAAACCGAGGAATCATGACAAATTTGATGCCTTCTAGGAAGGCCCCTTTCAGATTTCCCGAGTTAATCAGTTGAATTCATTCATCTTGCAGGACATGGAGGGCCATACTTTGCCCATACCAGTCAATGGCCTTCACCTGAAGGTCTATCATCGGTGAGAAGCATCTAGGAAAGTTTTTGGTGTACATAGTTTTATTTTCGCTGTTCCGTTTTATATTTTCGAATGTAAATATGTTTTCTGCTTTAAGAGCATTTATTTTGTGTTCCCGGAGTATATTTGGAGCAGATCATGTGTTCCCAGCAAGGAAGAGACATTTTTTCATGGAGACCGAACGCAAAGCTCAGCTTCACTCGTCTCCCTTAGCAATATCCAGCATTCTCATTTTCGGGAGCAACGCTCATCCCCTTGGAGCGCAGAAGGGAAAAGGCCTCCATCGCCCAGATTGAAAAGTCTAACTTTGGGCGTTAAGTGAATATTTGCCTAAGTGGAGGCCGAAGCCAAGGTTCGCCGAGGTTTCGTCCCGAAGACGAGCTTCAAAAGGGCAAAAAGGAAGTCCCCAACGATTTTCAAGCAAGGTCAAGTTCTACCAATACTCAAGTAAACACTGCGGTTCGCTCGATCTTAGAGCGAACCCAAGGTTCGAGCAAGGCTCAAGGAGAGAACGGGATTCGCGCGAGGCCTAAGGCGTCAAACACTGAAGAAGAGAGAATCTTGCTAAGGCCCCACCATGCCAAGGTTCGCACGACCTTAGGACGAGAACGGGTTTCGGGCAGAATGTGGAGCGAACCCGAGGGTCGCCCGAAGTCGGGGCGAGACACAGGTTGAATATCTGACGAAGATTGCCTAATATTCAAAGCGAAGTCGGGACTCGCTCGAGGCTAGAGCGAATTGAATATGTGTTGACCCACGAGTGACCAAAGGTCCGGCCCAAGGGGAAAGTGCGAAGCACGGCGACAAGAAATAAAACATGTCGGAATTCCCTAAGGCAAAGCCTAAATGCTGTGGTTCGCTCGATCTTAGAGCGAAGCCGAGATTCGGGCAACTATCCGAGCGAGACTAAGCTTAGGGCAGAAAAGGCTAAATCCACTAAATCCCTACCATACGAAGGCAGTTCGCTCCTATATGGAGCGAGAGCCGGAGTTCACTCTGATTTTAAGCGATAACGAGATTCGAGCAAGGAACAAAGCGACGATAGGGTTCGCTCTAACTTAGTGCAAAACGCAGAGGGTAGGTCGTGGTTCGCCTGAGGGTGAGGGCGAGAACGAGGTTCGCTCAGATTGGGAGCGAACCGCAGAAAGGGTTGAAAGCGCAAAGGCAGCATTTCGGATGCAACTCCCCCTGAAGCTTGGTCTCACTTGAAATTTTAGTGAACCATGGACCGTTGGGTGCAATAGGCGCTAAGGCACATAAGTCAAGATGACACCCACTTCAAGGCATGTTTTAGAGAAAGAGAGGCAACTCGCATCCCCAGACAAATTAGCATGGTAAGAGACATTGCCTCGGGACAGTAAGAGCGAGAACGAGAGTCGACAAAGCGCGACAGTAAGAAATGCAGAAAAGGCCAATATTTTGCCAAGGCACCGCTTGAAGCTATGGTTCGCCCAGTTTCAAGCCGAAGCCCAATTTCGGGCGACCATCAGAGCAAGAAGCGGGCAAGAGTTCATTCACAAAGGCCCCCACCGTGCCAGGGTTCGCACAATCCGTGGGGAGGTAATGGGATTCGGGGAGCATTAGGAGCGAACCCAGGAATCGCCCGAAGTCAGGGTCAAACGCAAAATTTAAAGCCAGCCAAGGTTCGCCCGAGAAAGATTGTGCCACTCCAAGACGAAGTTCGGGAAATATTGGAGCGACGCCGGGATTCGCTCAAGGTCTTGAGCGAAGTGCAGGTCTGCCCAAGTTCGGGTGTCATCATCCCCGAAGCTGGAGTTCGCTCTAACGTTGAGCGAACCTCAGCCCCAAACAACAAGGCACGGCGAGCATTGGGCCACGCAAAAACGCGGCGGCAATTTGCACTCCCAAGGCGCACATGGTTAATGAGGTTGGTCGCACGCATTCCTAAGCAGTTCGTTAGGAGAAAAGGACGGAGCCTCGGGATCGAAGATCGAGGGGTTTGCGCTTTCAAGAAAGATTTCACGCCATGGAAGCTTCCGACCTTAGGAAAACGACACGGCCACCGATGGAGAACGGTTGCTTCTACCAACTCTCATCTCCAAGCATTTACTTCAGGCATGCGCCATTAATGGAGCAGTTCGCACCCAGGTCCATAAAAGGAGCGACGCTCCAGTTCGCTCATCCATTTAACTCCTCAAAATTTACCCCCTGCTGCGCTAGTAACCATAAACAGAAAAATTCACCAAAAATCAGCAGCGCACATGTGTGTCTTCATGATCCGTCATGGGCAAAAGGAGTGCCGAGGAAAAGGCGAAAGCACTCAAAAGTGGAAGTGCAGAGAAGCCAGAGAGCAATAAGAAACGGAAAGCTGAGGATAAAAAGAAAAAGAAAGAGAAGGACAAACAGAAAGAGCAGAAGCAGAAACCGGAGGGAGCAGAGGGGCCGAAGAGGGAATCAGGATCAACAAAGGTGGTAATTCCCCCACCCATCGACAATTGGGCAAAATTAAAGGATGGCATCTTCTCCCAGAACATTGATCAACTGCTGCAGACCATCGATGAGAGACAGGAGAAGGTTTCCTCCGCAAGCCCAAGGATTGCAGCCTATTACTCCAATCTGTACTGGTTCTTGTGCCCCCTGTGCACAATTGCCCCGAGCTGGTGGCTGTTGTCACCAAATATTATAATCCGCTAACTAGACGGGTTCAGAATAGAGAAGGGAAAGTTCTTTTTTCACTCTTTTCTGACACCGTCCAAATCGCCTTTGCTCCCGGGCAGCTACCGAACACGGATTACACCATCAGAGCTATCAACATCGATGAGCAGAATGCCAGATATCAGAACACCTCGCAGATGCGGCATTTCATGGAGTCCCAGCTGAGGGACCCACTACCAGCCAACCAGTGGCCAACACTGCCTATATCTCTGAGGCATTTCAAAAGCACTGATATGTATACAATTATAGCATGGGTGTTCGGGCTCGCCACTGATGTTGTGGTATACCCCTACCAGGTCGCCCTTGCGAAATGCATCTCGCATGGGGAATTCTACGCTCCCAGCGCCATGGGGCCAAACACGAAGCCGGTATTCTTTATCTCGGCGGACTAGGTAGCGCACAGCTTCCATTCCCTGCTGCAAGACCTGATGCAAGGAAAATCCCAATCTTTCAGACCTTGCTCGTTCTTGGCCTGGCTCTTCCTCTTTCATATGCACAGTAAACTCAAGTTTATTCCCATCAGACGCACCAACGAGAAGGGCAGGCCACTACCTGTGTACCAATGGACTCGAGTGTTGTTGAAAAAAGAGTCCTACTACATGTTCAATCAAGCGTTCCTTGGCCCTGCTTTGGAGCTCATTCATGGCTCTTGCCCTCGCGTCCCCCGCGAAATGAGAGATAATATGCTGCGGCGCAACCTGGGTGACACTTTCCAGCTCACACAGGGCTTCGTCATCCGAGTCTTTGGGTTTACAGGTAAACCCTTTCTGCTGCCCTACTACACCACGGAGTATCTGTTCGCCCTGGAGATCGCGCGGCAGACTGATTACACGGATCAAGCCTATGGCCAGGGAAGGAAGTGGGGGCATATCTATGATTTTCCATTCAAGTGGGGCAAAATCGAAGTCAACGCCACCGGCGTAACGAGTTCCTTGCAGCAACGCTCCAAAACTTTGGCCTGATCGAACTCCCACAACGGTGGAAATACGACCCCCTGGATGTGCTAAAAAATTTCCTTGGGATGAAAAGCTTCCACATCTGCCCCCGCCCGGAAATCATGGAGGAGCGCAACAATCCGTCGGGGCGCGACCTCAAATGGCACATAGAAAGAATGCGATCCTTCCCGCCATGGCATGATTTTTATCACATAGAGGCGGAGTACGACCCGGCGCAGAACCCTGCTCACGATCCTAACTCCAAGGTCTTCAAAAAGATGGAGGGCAAATTGAAAGAGTTGGGTTGGACCCCAAAAAAGATTTCGGACTGGTGGATCATGAGGGCCCATACCAAAAAGGAAACATCAGAGAAAATCCTCGTGGGCGACAACCAGTTCTCCATGCTCTACGACGAACATCATGACACGTGGCAGCCAATCCTATTCGGAGATCTCATGCCTCGAGGCGCCCAAAGCCCAGGAAGGGTACAAAGCCCACCAAAGCAGCACAAGCAGCCACTTGGGCAAAGTGTGGGATCCGGCAACGCAGCGAAGGAGGGCCAAATAGTTGAACAAAAAGTGCAGCAGCCAGCCGAGAAACAGGATAAACCATTAAAGAGGCCAGCTGAAGCAGCACAAGCAACACCTCCTAAGAAGAAAAAGCCTCGGGTCGTGATCAAGCCTACCACATCTCCCTCAAAGAAATCTGTTGGCTGAGGTCCAAGCGCGTCTATCCCGGCCACTGTGCCACAAAAGGAGGTGGTACCGCAGGAGAAGGCGATACAACAAAAGGAGGTTTCACCGCAAAAGGGGATTGCACCAAAAGTCCTGAAAGAAATCGTCAACTTGGAAGAAGACACCCCGCCGGAGGAAGAAGAGTGGGCGGTCCAGAGTCCCATAACGCAGTTGTTTACCACGTTAGCTCTCACAGAGCACGCAGGTACGCACTCTCTTTTCTCTCTCCCCTCTTCAGAACCTCCGCCTGCTGTACTATCTACTGTTGAAACCTTAGTGTCTGCATTGCCTTTAGGCAGCGAACCAGCGTCCACCCTTCCCCTCACGGTATCCCATCCTTTCATCGAAGAAGTTCAACCTTCTACTTCTGCCCGTCTTGACCAGCAAGCATTTGGCTTATACGCTTCTGCCCCAACGCATTTGAAACTGTTGCCCCCCTCCAACTAGGCACTGCTAGTCAAGGTTCATCACCTCCACCCAATCTCTCATCTTCAGCAGCGAATCCGCCTTTGAACCTTGATAATCCTCCCGCTGCCATCCAGACCACAACTTCCCCAATAGTTACAGAGGTCCCAATCTCCACCATCCCTCACCTGTCAGCAGAATCCATGCCCCAGCAGGATCTGCCTCTGCTCACGCCCATGTTCGGTGGAATGGAACTCATGGAGCAAGAGCTGGAAATGATAGAATGCCCCGTGGCAGACAGCCTCGTCCAGGAACGGCAGAGCTCATTCAGATGGATCAAGGAAATCAAGAAAAGGAAAGCGCGAGAGCCTTCTGGGTTGAGAAGCACGCCATGTTCGATCTTCAGAGGATGGAGTTGCACAAGGTGAAGAAGATCCCAAAGGTTCAGAAACCCTTGGAGGACATGGCGCCCGAGGACTACACTTACCAGCGGGTAATCAAAGACTTGAAAACAGTCAATGTGGAGAACGAGGTGGGGGCCATTCAGCTCAAAGCAAGCACAGTCTACCTGCACCACGAACACATGAAAGAGCGTTGCTTCGCAGCAGAAAATGAGAACCTAAAAATGCAAGAAACCCTGGCAAAGATGCAGGCCCAGCTGGAAGAATCCAAGAATGAATCCGAGCAACTGAGGCAGCGAGTGGCAGCTTTGGAGCAGGAAGTGGCCGAACATAAAAATGTTGTCGAGCGCCATCTCAAGGAAGGCGAGGAGGCACAGGCCAGGATAGGCAGGTTGGAAGCACAGGTCCAGGAAGCGCAGCAGCAGCTCGAACAAAGAGAGGCGCAGATAGAGGTCTTCTCCGGGGACCGAGTGAAGGAGGTTCGTTCCAGTTTGTTGAAAAATTTCCGAACTAGAGCCTCAAGGTCCTTGTCCGTCCTCATGTTTATTTGGGAAGCCCAGCAAGCGTCCGCTTAGGGAAAGCCTGTGGTAGAAGAGGTCGAGCGCGAAGCAGAACGCTGGCTTAGCCTGGCCATTGAAGTCAAAATTTATGAGCGCAAGGACCTCCAAGTCCCTCCAATGACCCAGATTTCCCGAGAGTGGGCCACTGCAAGATCTACTCTGCATGCTTTCTTTGATAAATTAGAAAAGGTCAGAAGGGCCAGGAAATTGCTAGACGCGTTTGAGAAGGAGAAGAGCATCTATCTAGCGCATTTCCAAACCCTCACTCGGCTCGGTTTCCCCAGCTTCACAGATAATGATGGAAACTGCCTACCTAGGGATGAACTGAAGCCAGCATGGGACACTTTCAAGGAAGATACTTCTGAAATTGATGGTTGGGCAGACCCTATCCTGGAAACGCAGGTGACCCAATTGATATCCAGGTTCTGTCAAATTAACGCCTGCCTAGCTGATCTGAGCCAGAGGGTTGACCAGGCCGATATGCTCCAGATCGAGACCTTCAAGCGCCTGTTGAAAGAGCTTCACGATCGCGAGCCATTCCAAGAGGAGGCCTGGACTCAGGTTAAGGCCACTTACGAGCGCATTCGTGACCGCCTCGCCCCTCCGAAGACCAACCAGGAACCAGAAGAAGAGGGAGAAGGTGAAGAGCATAGTGAAGAGGAGACAGAAGGAGGAGAGAAACTCGAGGAGGAATCCGCAGACAGCAGCAGTGAATCGGAAGAGGAAGCAGAAGGTGACTCCGAGCCCAAAGGATAAAGGCCTGGGGTCCTTGCATTGAGGCGAGCTCAATACCCCGCGAGCCGCTAGGAATGTTGCCACATTTTGACTAGGGGTAAAATTTTGAAGAAACTGGTGCGATGTTTTCATGTTTGAATCCTCTCTCCTTTCCTCCTTTCCTCCAAGACCGGCTTCGCCCAAAAATCGGCTAAGGCACATAAGTTCTCTGGTTCGCCCTCGGGTTCGCCCGAATTGACAGCGATGCCCAGCTTCGGGCAGAAGGCGCAGCAAACTTTGGCATCATTTTGGAGCGAAGTGCAGAAGGGTGTTAAAATATTCTAAGGCAGGGTCACCTCAAGTTCGCTCCGTTTCCGAGCGATTCTCAAACTCGCTCCCCTTCGCCAGCGAGCCCCAGCCTCGCCAGGGCCTCGGAGCGAACTGCAGCCCAAGACATGGAAAAAGATTAAGTAAGAAGACCTCCCCCAATATCGCTTCAAAACCTGGCGAATCTCGAAATCGCCCAAGTTCTCGAGCGAGCCGTAGCACAGAAGGCGAAAAAGGGGCTAAGGAATGGCTCGATTCGAATGAGCGAACCTCAACTTCACTCCATTTCTGAGCGACTCTCGGCCTTGCACCAGTTCTCCAGCGACTCCCAGCTTCGCTCCATTTCTGAGCGATTCTCAGCATCACTCCCATTTTGCAACGAACCCCAGGTTCGGCACCTAGGCATGGCGAACTCCGTCTTTGGGGCGATTTCCGGCGATCGACAGCAGGCTTCGGAGATATCAAAAATCAGCTAAGGCATGAAAGTCCCCCCAGCTTCACTCCAGCGCCCAGTGAACCTTAGCATCGCTCTCCTGTTGCGGGGAATCTCAGCTTCGAGCTAAACATGAGCGATCTTCGGAATCCACGCAGGATTTCAAATTCAAGCCCTGGGCTCAACTCCAGCTACCTCCGACCGGTTTTTCTGGCTTCAAACCACAATAAAGAAGCGGGTAGGTGGGCATTTAAGGCGCATCAATGGCGCACGAATTCAAGTCTCAGCCCATCCCTTCAGGATGCCCTGTCAGGTCCTAGAAAAACTCCAAAGGACAAGCTGCACCAACCGCATTAATGAGACATGTCGTCTCAACTGCAGAGGTCGTCCGGAGCCGCTCTAAACACGGGTGAGCTGCATCTCATGGAACCTCTGTCATCTGACAGGGGTCAAATCTCAACTGCTCCGCCCGTTTTGGGGATTGAGCATTAATGTAATTGGGGGGGAATTCTTCTATAAAAACCGCTCAATGAACTGTAAAATGGGGGGGAACATTTTGCTAAAGGGCTGCTATACTTGGACTTCCTGCTTCAATATTAAAACTCCTGGTTCTAACTCTGGACTCTCTTCCTGTGTATGATGCCTTCTATGCTTATTTCTGTTAATTTTGTTTCTTCATTTGCATACAGTAAATTCTGCAATCTGGATTTAAGTGTGTGAATTAAGAACGAAGTCTGGAATTGCTAAAGGATACATATCAGTGTGTGTTCAGTTTTAGTTTCTGTTATGTTCATAATATTGATTGCTGCTGGTTTAAGTAGGAGTTAGTAATTGTGCTGCCTGTTCTTCCCCTTGGAACAATCTACATTTCCCATTTCTTTCAGTTATTTACATTTCTTTCAGTATTTTTCCAATCTCTTTCCGGTTCCCTAATCTAAAACCTAGTGTAGTGTAGTATAGGAGCCAGCCTTCTCTGGAGATTGGCACGGAAGGCATCCCTTCCTTCCGGCCTTTCAATTTGTTGGGCGGGTCTAGGACGCGTAGATAGACCAAACCATAGTAGCGAAAATCGACAGAAAATCGCGATTCTACGATGATTTGATTAAAATTGCATTGGAATCGGCATTTTTGAAAAAATCGGCGATTTTTTTAAAAAAATCGGCAAAAAATCGGAATCACGATTTTTTAGGAAAATCGCGATTTTTTGGCGAAAAAATCGCCTGCGGTCGCATGGGTAGAGGAAACTCTATAAAAGGTGTTTTTTTTTTTTATTTTTGCTCATTTCTTCCTCCAAGCTTTGAGAGAAACGTCTGCCTACCTCTTGCCACACTAAGGACAACACTAAAACACATCAAATACCCGGATTTGTCGAAGTTTGAAGGAATCTGCTAGTCACCAACAGCCACCAACAGCGACCAACAGCGAATTGCATTGAAGTTTTAAGGATCCGGAAGCTACCAACAACCACCAAAAGGTTTCATTTGAGGTAAGCAAACTGATTTTAGGGTTTAGTTTTTTTTTTCATTAGGGTTTAGTTGAATGTTTGAAATTGAAACAACTTAACAAGTATGCCAGCAGCTAGGGTTTAGTAACTTAGGGTTTTTTTTTTCAACTAGGGTTTAGTGAAACTGATTTTAGGGTTTAATGTATTTTTTCATTAGGGTTTAGTTGAATGTTTGAAATTGAAACAACTTAACAAGTATGCCAGCAGCTAGGGTTTAGTAACTTAGGTTTTTTTTTCAACTAGGGTTTAGTGAAACTGATTTTAGGGTTTTTTTTTTTTCATTTGGGTTTAGTTGAATGTTTGAAATTGAAACAACTTAACAAGTATGCCAGCAGCTAGGGTTTAGTAACTTAGGTTTTTTTTTTCAACTAGGGTTTAGTGAAACTGATTTTAGGGTTTATTTTTTTTTTTCATTTGGGTTTAGTTGAATGTTTGAAATTGAAACAACTTAACAAGTATGCCAGCAGCTAGTGTTTAGTAACTTACGTTTTTTTTTTTCAACTAGGGTTTAGTGAAAATGAAACTAATGTGAGGGCATCCTTTTCCCATCGCCAATGTGCATTCGGTCAAGGTCAACTATGAGGCCAGGTAACCCTCATTCAATTCCTGGTTATTTTGTCGTGTCTTTTGAATTTGTTTTAAAAAATAATCTGAATTTAGGATTTTACATGTGAATTATTAAGTTTCCTTCCTCTTGGTTGTTTTTAGATTTATGGTGGGAGGACTTTGGTGCATATACGCCTCATCTACAGCGCTTCGCCATTAGAGTTTTGTCTCAACCATGTAGCGCTTCAGGTTGTGAGCGCAATTGGAGTATGTTTGAGCACATACACTCCAAGAAGCGCAATAGGCTTACACAAGAAAAATTGAATGATCTTGTGTTTGTTCACTACAACCTTCGCCTCCACCACAAGAAAATTTCAGGAACAAGTACCGAGGCCTTTGACCTAGACGAGATTGATCCATCTAATGATTGGATCACACAGGAGGAGGAGCAACAACGAGATGTTCTCTTCAGCATGGAGGAAATTGAAAACTTAGAAAACCTAGTTGAAGATATGGCAACAAAGGAACAAGAAGATGCACAAGCCTCACAACCAAGGCACCAAAGTCAAAGAGAGACTAGAGCCTATAGTAGGGCAAAGGGAAAAGGGATTCAAAGACATTGATAATTTGATTGACTGTTGACTCATGACATTTTGACATTTTGTAATTTGAAATTTTGAAATTTTGTACTGTTATAAACTTACATATTATAACTTATAAGTTATAACTTATAAGTATTAAGCAATATAAGATGTGTTTTGTCTCTTTCGTGTGTAGTAGTTTAAAACTGTAATACTTTGGCTTTAAACTTGTAGCACTTGCCATTTTCATGTCTATTTTGAGCTAGTATCACTTATAGTATTAATATTTGATTTGCATAGTGTTATTTCATTGTGATATGCATGAAAAAAAGAAAATTCAAAAAAAAAATTGCCTTTTCTTCGGTTTTTTTTTTTTGCCGATTTTTTCCCGATTGCCAATTCGATCCGATTTTTTCCCTAGCCGATTCTGATCCGAATCCGATTTTCTCAACTATGGACCAAACCCTTTCCTAGTGGCAGATTCGTAACCAACACCACCAACACATAAGAGTATTAAAATATACCAACTAAAAACACATCCATCATTGATACAGCGTCAAGCACCACTGCTGGTTCGTTGGTCAGTCTAGATGTCCCTATACATTTGTACTTGGATAAACATTTTATGAACTTACTAGATTGGCAGAAATTAGTTTAGAACTTTGATGTTAATATGGTTAGAGGTTTACCAAGCATTTGATGTCAAAATCCTCTTAACAAATAGTTTTTGGATTTAACAAAATTTGGTTACTATAAGACTTTTTTATTTGTAATTTAACACAATCATACAGCATAGAAGTTGACATGTCAGCATGACCTCTCATTGATTTTTATATATAAACATAAATAAACTGCTCAAGAGTTGATATTCATTTCATCTTTTGAAGTGAACTGATGTTTAACATTTTAAAAAAATGTTCTTATAAACATTCTTCTTCTTCAACAAACAGGGTAAGAATATGCTTTGATATGTGTAACTTCAAGCATGGAAAAGGAGGCACCATAACCACCAACAGAGCTAGCAGGCCCCCCTAGGATGAGCCTGACATTGTCAGATGAAAATGAATCTCCAAGATAGCTTACAAACTCTTCCAGTGATCCGCTAATCCCAACTTCATCCCTCTACAAAGGAAAAAGAAAAATAACCAAAGTTCAATATTTAAAATATGAAAAGCAATATTGAATTTTTTTTCCTAACAGATAATGTCACACCAGTCGGCATTTGAACATAAATGATCTAGTTTGGATCCAAAAAACAAATTGTATTAATACAGATATATGCATCAATTCCATGTCACTTAGAGGAAATCCAAGGATGGAATCTCAAACCTTAAAAGTATGTTGGCAGTCAAAACAAAAAAGTAGAACAAACCTGCTTGCAATATTTTTTAAAATAGGAGAGATAAAACACTTTACTAAAACGCTGAATGACACACAAATAGGGAAGAAACTATCACAAAATGAAACTATGTGTAAATCAGAGACATTAATAAAATCATCATACAACTTTCTGCAGACACTACAAAACAATAAAATAAGAGTTATCAAGGAGGAACAATGTCTTGGTCAGAATTTAAAGATAAATGCTACAAAGGATATGAGAAGCTATGTGCCTTCCAAAAAGCATACAAAACAGAAATCCAACATGGATGAAGTTTTAAGATGAACATAGATTGGTCAAGCCTCAGTACCATATCTTGTTGTTCAAAACATGAACAAAAGCATGTTGTTCTTGTAGGTACAAATGAATATGAGATTAATCAAACCAACAGAGAGGTCTGGAAGAAAAAATTAACAAAGTACACACCATGATTCTTAAGCTACATGGCCTTTTGACCAAAAAAAATTGATAATGGTAAAAAAGAGGTTTTTTATACAGGGTCCCAAAACCTGTTTACATAGAGTGAGATATTATAATGCCAATTTACAAAATATGACCAAAGAACAACAAAATTGCAGTGTTCCTGTTCCAACTCTCAATGACCAGCGATCAAACACAATCTGCGACCTGGATAGTCTAGCCATTTTCCTTTCCAACTCTGTTTCGTCCGCTACCCTTCCCACTTTCACCTTTTGAAACTCCTGCGGCTTTAATGAAAATTGCTTCAATTGACACCTCCGAATCCTTGGATAAATTTTCTCCTTGCCAGTTGTACTCCACACATTATGACTCCAAGTTTTTCCTTTTGGGTCTGGTGACTGGATTGGGGATGGGGCTTCGTCACCTTTTCTATCATGATTGCTGCAATTCATTTTCATTACAAGCCTGCAAGTCTTCCTCCTCCTCTGCTTCATTCTTATCCTCCTCCTCCTTCTGCAGTTTAAGGCTTACATTTTCATCAATCATGATTTTAATCCTCTTGGCCAACACATTCTCATCAAGCCTTTCTTCCCTAAAAATCCTTCTATTACGTTCCTTCCATATGGCCCAGGCATAGTGCGGTAAGGCCATATCCCACCAGGAGCGTTGTTTCTTTAGGCTTTTTGGAATCTTCCATTGGTATACCAACTGTTGAAACGTTTGAGGCATGACCCATGTGATTTGCAGATGTTGAAACACTTCCCAGAACACCCTCCTGGAGTAGTTGCAATGTAGTAGCAAGTGATCCACATCTTCAGCTCCTTTTAAACACAAAATGCAGCAACTAGGCAATGGCATACCTCTTTTTCTCAAATTCTCAGTGGTTAGAAACTTGTTCAAGAAGGCCAGCCAAAAGAAGAAGGCAATTTTTGGTGTTAAGCCTTTAATCCAAACTTTCTTGTCAGGAAACTCCGGGTCATGATTGTTCCTTGTCAAGACTTTATATCCTTCTTTTACCGAATAGGAGCCAGATTTATGTCCCAGCCAAGACGGATCATCCTTTCCACTCAGCTCACTTATGAAAGTCCTTTGTAATCTCCTATTGAGTGTGTTTGCTGCTTCCATTAGCTCTTCTCTTTTGGGGAAATTTGCTTCCATTCTTTCTTACCATCCCTTATGCAGATATAGGAGTTCACCATAGCCCCCAGATTGCCTGATGCCCAAACTGCCAACTCCTTGAAGATTGGGATTTGAGCCAGTGGAACCTGCTCCAGCCAAATATCATCCCAAAAGAAAACTTGAGAGCCTCCCTTAACATTCCATTTTATCTGATCTTGAAACATTTGCCTGCATTCTTTAACTCCATTCCAGAAGGCTGAGCCCCTTGGGAGGGATTCCAACCTCAGGAAATTATGCTGCCCCTCTAGGTATTTGGCCTTACACATCTGAACCCAAGTTGTTTTTTCATCAGTACTGAGTCTCCAGGCCAGCTTTCCAAGCAAAGCTGAATTGAAATGCTTTATTTTCCTAAGGCCTAACCCTCCAAATTTCCTAGGCTGGCATACCTTCTTCCAAGCCACTAGCGCCAACCGTTTCTTTTCTTCCACTCTAGTCCACAAGAAGTTGCTGCATATTTGATCAATCTTTTTAGTCATTGTGCCTGGTATTCGAAAGACAGAAGAGCAGTAAACCGGGATGCTTTGAAGAGTGGTTTTAATGAGTTGGTACTTGCCTGCCTGGCTGAGTGTAGCACCTTTCCAACTTGCCAGTCTCATTTTAAATCTGTCCATGAGGGCTTTCCAAAGATCCTCCTTGATTCTTCCTTTGAAGAGTGGAATACCCAGATAGGTGCAAGGGAAGGAGCTTATTTGGCACCCAAATAAATCAGCAATCCTCCTTTGTCTAAGTTGGGGGGTGTTTAGAAATAATAGCTTACTCTTATTGAAATTTATCTTCTGCTGGGATGCTCGTTCATAATCTTTCAAGACCTCCAAAATTTGCTTTGCTTCCATCAATGAAGCTTGCCCCAAAATCATCGTGTCATCCACAAACTGATGGTGCGTGGTGGCTGGAAAACTTGTTGACGGATGCAAGCCTTTGATCTTAACATTGCCTTTCCTTGCTCCAATAGCCCTGCCCAAAACCTCTGCCATAATGATGAAGAGATACGGAGAAATCGGGTCACCCTATCGGAGTCCCCATTGAGATTGGAAAAAACCTGCAGGTTCCCCATTTATGAGTATAGAGAATGAAGCAGAGGACACACATGTGCTAATCCATTTTCTCCATTCAGGACTGAAGCCAAACTTGCTTAGGACCTTGTCCAGGAAATGCCAATTTACCCTATCATATGCCTTCTGCATATCCAATTTCAAGAACATCCCTTCCCCCTTTCTCCTATCCACGGAATGCAACACTTCATGTATCTCTATAATACCATCCATTATCTGTCTTATGCTCACAAAGCCATCCTGTTCCTTCGAAATGATCCTGGGTAATTGATGCTTCAATCAGTTAGCTAGCAAATTTGTCAATAGCTTGTAAATGGTATTACACAGACTAATTGGGCGAAAATTCTTGAACTCATTGCTCCCTTGGACTTTAGGGATCAATGCCAGGAATGTGGCATTCCATGACTTTAGTAGGGCATTAGAGGTCTGAATTTCACATAGCGCCTTCCAAACATCTTCTCCCACTATGTCCCAAAAGTGTTGGAAGAATTTTGCCGGAAATCCGTTAGGGCCAGGCGCTTTATTCTTTGGGAAGAACATGATTGTATCCTTGACCTCTTCCTTGGTGAAGGGCTTCAATAAACTATTGTTTATATCCTCATCTATCAGGCAGGGAATATGTTCTAACAGGCTCTCCCCTATTGTTTCCTCAATTGGTTCATCATCAGAGAGTAATTCCTTGAAGAAATTCACCCCCATCTGTTTGATTTCCTCAGGGTCTTGAGAATACTCACCATTTTCTTTTTTGATCTCCGTGATTTTATTAGCAGCCCTGTGTCTGATTGTTGTGAGGCAGAAAAATCTTGTGTTCCGATCACCTTCCTTCAACCATGTAACCCGGGATTTCTGTTGCCAATGTGTCTCCTCCTAGGCAATTATATTATGAAATTCACATAGTTGCTCCTTCTCCTGCTCAGCGAGATCCTCAAACCTTCCTGTCTCTTGGATTGCCATCTCCACTTGGGCAATGTCATCTTTAATCTGTTGCTTCTTCTCATTGATCCACCCAAAGGTTTCCTTGTTCCAAATTTTTAGTTGGGCTTTGACATGCTGCAGTTTCTTTGCCACCACGAACATATTTGTCCCTGTGACCTCCAATTGCCACCATTCTTTAACTTTCTCTTCCAGCCCTGGGTGGGAGAGCCACATGTTCTCAAAGCGGAAAGGATACTTCTTCCTCAGCCTGTCTTCAGTTACATACAATAACGGGCTATGATCTGAACCTATTTTGGGGAGAGATTTCAGATTATAATTGGCAAATTTTTCCACCCAACTTTTAGAGGCCATCATTTTGTCCAACCTACACATTATCAGGTCTTTCCCTACTCTGTGGTTAGTCCAAGTATACTTACAGCCATGCAGTTCTAGATCCATCAACTGGCAAGATGCCATGAAGCTCCCCAGGTCCTCAGTGGCTTCCCCTAATTCCTGTCTTCCTCCTATTTTCTCTTCAGCCAGAAGTGGGGTGTTGAAGTCCCCAACAATGAGCCAGGGGAGATCCACCCAAGCTTGCCTAGCTATGGATAGTGCTTCCCAAAGCCGATTTTTATCACGATGTGGTATTGGAGCATAAACTATTGTCACCACAAATTCCTCTTGTAGAAGAACCATGGGCCTCCCATTAGGACATTCCTCAGATCCTCTCCGCAGGTAAATTTAAAGAGCATATAGTTATTCGGCATAGCAATTACTTCCACCTGACCCTTCAGGATCCATTTTTGTCTAATCCACTTTCGCACCAGATCTATGTTCGGTCGTGAGTCCAAGAATTTTCCTACCAAGCAACAGTTACCCCGAGTCGCCGTCTGCTCAGTGATGGTCTTCGGAATATGCCAGCAAAGAGCTCGAACCTTATTCTATGAATCTAGCTTCAAGAGCCCCTAAAGCATCAAAGGAGATCAGAAGGTCTCACCAGGACCTAATCGATCGGCAAGATAACTCCATTAAATCAGAGCCATGTGAAGTCCTTTGTTTGCTTAAAGTTGTGATATTGCTGACTCCTACTTCCGCAAGAGAGATCTATCCAAAACACATGGCCTGTTGACAATTATTTGCTTTCATGTATTCATAATTCTAGAGTACCATAAGATGAAGAAGAGAAAAATGATTTGCTTGGATTAACAAATAGAGACTAAGGATAAGAACAAGCAAATGTTCATGATTGCTTTCACTTTATGGATCATCAAATTGACATGCAATGGCAGTACAAACTTCAAAATAGGAGGAAGAAGAGTGAACACAAGTCACATATGGGAAAAGCAATGCAAGTGAGAGGTCTATACAGCAGTAGCCAGAGGATCCTTCATGAGGACCAGATTGTTGAATACCTGAATTAATGCAAATATTTACCTTTATGACCACCTCTAGGGGCAAACCAAGTATTGAAGGATGAACCACAGTGAATACCCTGGTGCATGTGCATAGTGGATCTTGAGAGGAGTTACTGGCACTTAGCAGTACCTTATAATCATATTATTTGGACATTATGACTAGTTACTACAAATAAGGGCACTCCAATTGGTAGGGGATTATCTAATGCATTCTCATCATTGTAGAGAAACTCGGCAAAACTCAACGATTTTTGCTGAGCCTGAGTTTGACTCGGCCTTGCCAAGCCACTCGGGCACGTGACTCACGAGTTTTCCAGACTTGGCCAAGTTTTTCAAAAACTCGCCGAGTACTTGGGACTTACGGGTTTTTGAAAAATTCAACGAGTCCTGAGCAAAGACTCCGCCAGCGCAAGATAGATCGGGGAAACGTGATATAAAGCTTGTTTTTTTTTTTTAATTTTGCTTATTGCAAATTGGAGAGCACTGCCTACCTCCTACCACATCAAACAAAACACTAAAGTGCATCCTTACAGCAGATTTTTTGCAGTTTGAAGGAATCTAGAAGCCACCAACAGCAGCCCAACTAATTCATCTACGGTAAGAAAAACTCTTTTCAACTGTTTTTTTTTCAAGCATGTTTTTGTTCTTTTTTTAAGATTCAAACCAAATGCAACAGTCACCCAACTATTGCGTTTGAGCTAGAAATCTGAAAAACTCTTTCACATTGTACCTATCTTTGTTTTCTCTTTCAGCTGTCTTGTTTTTTTATCTTTTTAAATAATGCTTCACAAGTATTGCTGCCTGATAACTATATATGCAAGCCCAGTTTTCAGCTGTCAAAGTTTAAACTAGGGTTTAACAACTAAGGCATTTTTTTTTTTTAATTTATAGATAGTATTTCCAATTTTTTTGCCGAGTCCCAAGCTTTTCCAACTCTTTCGCCTTGCCGTGCCCGAGTTTCTCAACTATGATTCTCATTGTCTTTTTGCAATTTAAAATTACCTTTGGGAAATTGACCATCTTGAATTGGTGGAGCATATATTATCTGCTTCACCGTTGTTTTAGCACTTCTTTGTTATCCACAATACCATTACTCCATTCACTACACTAGTGTTGTGAAAGAGCACAATAGAGTTGGCACTGTCATACAAAGTTTAAGGACAAATTTTCAATATCAGAAGAATCTTCCTGGTGGTCCTGAAAACAGAAATGTCATCAGAGGGTCATTAATTATTTGCCTGCAAGTATTAAGGCAATTTATAAGCCCACCAATTAGAGATAAGGCGATTTATTTGGCCTCTTGTAGTTATTCAATAAGGCCACCAATTGGATAAAGAAGATACATATTCTTTATGGTGAGGGCCCATGTTGTGCACACACAACTACTATTCACTTGTATTTGGGAACAAGTAGAGTCTAGGTCCCAGAAGGAGAGGATTTCTGTTGAATCTTGCTCTCTGTCAGCCACTTTAGTTATTATTCTGGCTTTATGCTTTCCATGGCAGTCCAATATGTGCTTGGAATCAACCATATATAGTATTGAATAACAGTTATAGAAAGAGGACCTTTGATCTAGGGGAAGTTCAAATGTGGACACCATGGAACCAGATCCAACCGCCACTGAGCCGCCAACCAGCCCAGGAGGCAGTTTCTGTTGGGTCCACTTCCAAAGGTCATACAACTCTTGACCTGATTAAAGAAACAATTATTGTTTCGGAAACCACAAGACATGCTCTACACTAACGGTGGCTCCAAATCAACCTGCAGGCCTCAGATTTGTTAAACACTCCGAACGACCTCAAAATTGCATTCTAAAATTATGACCCTATTTTGGCACCAAACTGCCAACTGTTAATATTTGCATTGGTGCCAACTTGATACAGGAAATTGGAGAATGTTGCCAAATATTAGTAACTATTGGAAGATGAACCAATTTATCTCCCAGCAATGTCTCTTCTTATTTCATTTACATAATGCATCAAAAAGCATTGTTTGAATGTGCAAAGGAATTGGTATCGCTTTACATCTCCTTCTCTATATGAATAAAGTTTCTGTTTTAGCTCCTAATTCGTTTGTCTTTTTCGCATGAATAAACTCACGTCCCTCTTTTCTCTGCCAACATTGTGCTAATCAGCTTCCACCAACAAAAACCAGATCAACCCCAAGCTCATTCAAGACATAAACATCTAAAAGTTATTGCGCTTTTAATGAAAGACTTTTAGAATTCTAACTCTACGTTGTCAAATGTCACCTCTATTACTAAATGTTAGTGTAAGACAATGGCAAAAATAATAGACCTATGTCAAAGTGAGCTTGTAAAATGCAAATCTTTCTTGGCCTTGATAGAGAGTTATTTTCCCTTATTGAGTTATTTTTAGTGTTACATTATTGTGCATCTTGGATGGATTATTTTTTATCTTTACCTTCATATGGAGATAATTTTATTGAATGTAATAGCCCATAATTAGGCAGAAAGCAATCACTAAGCAATACATGTCCCTAAATTCTATTATTCACTTCAGATTCTAGTGACAAGGGAAAACAAGTTTTGAAGTGTGCCCCTCCCACCCTAGATGGATATGTGCTATTGGTCAGAGCATCTTCTTTCACAACAAAAATCAAGGAGGCAGAATCATAGAACCTACGTAAAGAGCAATTATGAATAGGCAGACGGGCCAGTCCTAGAAGTTGGCTACACCGCCTAATTTGCTTGGTAGAATGTGTCATGTTCTTTTAATCTGAAGAATTAACATAAAGCAGTTTTACCCAAAGAAGGGGCTGGTTAGTTAAGCATGTTCATGGGCTTTCAAATATCCTCTCTATTTTTAAAATTTGATACCTCCAGCTCCTCTCATTCTTGGGATTATTATGAAATAAAGTAGCCAATAACGAAAATATCACCAAAATGCACCACAAAAACTGCACGCAAAGGAGATATATGGCAAATATTCCCATTACAGCAGGAAAGGTCCAGCAGTGTTGAAAAAATTCTCTAATAATCATAATTATCACGTATCACAATTTTTCTCAACCCCCCATCAAATGGCATTAGCTCAACTGTATATTCCTCAACTTTCAAAGAGGAGACTCACGTTTAAATCTTGCCAAGAGATGCATACTTAATCACCACACTGTTGCAATACCACTATGTGGTTATAATGGGTCCGTTTCAATCCCATATAACGGATTTAAAAAAAAAAAAAATCGCCCCCCCCTTCTTTTCTAACACCATAACTCAGTGTACAAAAATATCATGGACCTAGGTACATATCATTTCACCTGGGAACCCTTTCACACTCTCCCTGATTGTAAAAAATAATCTTCTGAATAAAAAGCACCCTTACACTTGCATCTTATTTACCTTGTGGAGACAAAAATATCCCTAATATTCAGCAGCTTTTGGGATCTCTGATCATACTAAACCAAAGTGCTTTTAAAAAGAAATAGATTATTTTTTCACAAACTCACTTTGACTGATGTTTTCATGATCTTAGTGAATCTTAAGCATTCTAGCGATGGTTTTTGCCTTCCCTGTTAATATGTTTAAGATCCTTATCATTTTTCGATTCACATTTTGTAGAGGACATGATAATTTGCATTTGAATGGCCAAAATTAGAATAACCATCAATGAAATTACCTTGTAAAATTAGGTCCTGTTAAATTACATCAATGGAACACGCATTCAGTGCATATAGGATAAACACCTCAGAAAGGTGAAATTTATGAACAGTGAGCAAGATAAAGGATTAAATATATTTTGTTTTCACAAGAATCATTGCTTAGATACCAATTGCAGTACAACTCCACTGAGGAGGAATAAATATCCTGACAAGCCATGAAGCATGGTTTCCAAGTCTCAGATGTCCAAATATGTTAAAAACAAATATAGAACTTACAAATTACATGTTTGGTCCCTAGACATATGAACCATGAAACCCAAAATTTTACTGCTTTATAGGGGTTTGATATTGATATATATATATATATATATATATATATATATATATATATATATATATATATGCGCGCACGTGTGCAAGGCCCAAGTTATTATTCACTTTGTCACAAGGTTGAAGGAACTACAATTTGAACGAAAAGTTCTTTAATTTTAAAATGTTTTATAAACTCCAATTTAGTATAAGTTGCCATGGATGAAGGGTGCAACCATGCTATCAAAATTACCTCTTGACCAACTCAAAGAACTACAATTTATTAACTTTCATTCCGTGCAAGTCTTAATGGTCCGAGGGTGAAAGCATGACATCAAAATTACCTGAGGCTCGACTCCAAATCTACAAGCCTCAAAACCAAACGTGATTGTTGTCTTTTTTTTTTTTACATCACCTCATCTTTCCCATTCTAATAATAATTATCCAGGGCTTGGATCAGGCTCCAACTGTAGAAGGCTAAAACCTGGTCTCTTTTTCTTTTTTTAAATCATTTCGTCTTTGTTGCCAAACTAGAACTATTGGACATAGCCTTAAGTGTATATAGATAGATAGATAGATAATAGCAAACTGATGGAACCTATTACTCTGGAAGAAGTTCATTCAGCTCTTTTCTCTTTTGATAAGGATAAATCCCCAGGTCCGGATGGACTCTCTGCAGCATTCTATCAGCATAACTGGGAAATAGTGAAGGATTCTTTATTGGTGGCAATGGAACAGTCTAGGGTAAAACAGTACATACCTTATAAAATAAATGCAACATATCTTACCCTGATTCCAAAAAAGAAGGATGCAGAATTGTTTGATTCATTCAAGCCCATAAGCCTATGTAATATGGCATATAAGATAATCTCCAAAGTGATGGTAAATCGGTTAAGACCACTATTAGACAAAATAAATTATTTCAGAAGAGCAAGGAGGATTTGTGAAAGGGAGACAGATTATGGACAGGAACATAGTAGCTCATGAAGTAATGCATTCAGCAACTTCTAGAAAATAGAGAGCAATGGTCTTAAAACTTGATATGAATAAAGCCTATGATAGGGTTAAATGGGATTTTCTTTTTGCAGTATTAGAAAAGTTTGGATTTGGGAAGAAATGGGTCAGATTGATTAAAGCTTGTGTCTCTACGGTATCAATCAGTGTTGGTCAATAGGCTCGTAAAAGAATCATTTAAAGCCAAGAGGAGTCTTAAATAGGGAGATCCTCTGTCACCATTTCTATTCATTATTATCACAGAGGTATTGGTAAGGAACCTGAAGAAGGCGCAACGAATGGTATCCGCATGCAACCAGTCCCCAACGCCAGTTTCCAGCCAGCTTAAAGAGGTATCCTATCCGAATGGTGTACCCATGCATACTTGTGTGTTTTCATCATTTCCATATATTTTCCAGTAGGGTCATAGGGCCTCACAGAGGTATTGGTACAACCCTTTTTGGGAGGGCAGGAAAAACAAGGCCAGAGTTTTGAATAACTTATTAAAGGAATATGAAAGAGCGTTAGGGGAAAAATGTAATAGGAGAAAATCCAAAATTTACTTCCTAAAACACTCTAGCTAGAATTAGAACAAGGATATCCAGGTTACTTCAAATGGAGGAGGCAAATTTGCCAACAATATATCTAGGGATGCCCTTATTTAAGGGGAGAATGAGAATAGAATTGTGGAATCCAATTATAAGTAAAATTCAGAATAAACTACCAGCATGGAAAGGTAGATGGTTATCATTAGCAAGAAGAGTGCAGTTAATTAAATTAGTCTTACAGGTCATTCCAACATATTATATGTCCTTGTATATTATTCCAAAATCAGTAGAAAAAAGTTTAATCTATATTATGCGGTCATTTTTGTGGTCAAGATTACATGATAAAAGGAAATTTCCTTTGGTGAAATGGAGCAAGGTGTGTGATGATAAAACTAGGGGAGGTCTCGGTTTAAGAGTTCTTACAGATGCAAACTTAGCTCTAAGGGGAAAAGTAATTTGGAGATTGTACAAAGAGAGTCAAAGACAATGGGCAAAAATTCTTCTAAGTATGTTGAGCCCAATGACCCAAGCTTAATCTTTACTACATTCTCACTACCAGATGGTTTTGCACTATGGAATGGTTTAAAAAAATTAATTGATCTAGTGATTAAAGGTCTAAGATGGGTGGTGGGAACTGGAGAAAAAAATCTATTTGGATGGATACTTGGTATGATAAAAAACCACTCAATCTAGATCCAATTTTGAAACCATGGATGAGATTACTTCAAAACAAATATGGTGATAGGGTTTCAAACATTATGTACAAGGATTAGGAAGGAAGATACAAATGGAAAGAAGATTTTTTTACAAGTATACCAGACATTGTTGCTAGGAGGTAATTGAGCAAAAAGATAACAATAGTGATTATTCCAAGGGGAATTGAGGATAAGCTGATTTGGGAGTTGAATAGCTCAGGAGAATACACAACAAGAAGTGGATATAATGTAAAGCACCAACAAAATAGGAATACTACAAGAATATGGAGAGATATTTGGGATAGCCCAAGCATTCCAAAAGTCAAAATGTTTGTATGGCTAGTAGGTCACAGGAAAATTTTATCCTAGGATAACCTAATGAAAAGGGGTTTTCATGGCCCCTCACAATGTGTTCTATGTAAAAAGGAGGAGGAGAGTATAGACCATCTCTTGGGACACTACTCAATAGTCTGGGAACTATGGCAATGGATTCTTAATATGTTTGGTAAATGCATGGTGATGAATGGAAGAATTGAAGAATGGTTAAAGCAATGGCAAAGCACTTTTAAAAGTGAGGCATTACAGACAATTTGAGATACATCAAAAGATACAATACTTTGGACTGTATGGCTGGAAAGGAACAGAAGAATATTTAAAGGAAAGGAAAGCAGTTTAGAGGTAATGAAAAGGAAGATTTGTTTAGCCATAGAGGAGTCTAAACCAGCCCTATCAACTCACCCAATCCCTAATCTTGAAGCAGAGAGCCTTGATAGATGGAGTCAAGTCATCAATTGGAATTATGATGGTGGGTATAGGAGAAACAAAAGGAAGGCAAAAAATATAAAGTGGAAACCACTAAAAGTAGAGTTGGTCAAATTGAATTTTGATGGAGCTTCTAAAGGAAATCCAGGACCAATGAGGAGGAGGAGGAATAATCAGAAATAATAGGGGTGAGATTTTGTCACATTACACTTTCAGTAGTGGATTTAAGACAAATAATGAAGCTGAAGCTTGGGCAGCTTTGGAAGGATTAAAAATATGCAGACAAATGAAATGGAACAGAGTATGGATGGAAGGCGATTCATTAATAGTAATAAATGCAATTTTGAGGAAAGCAAAGGCTCCATGGAACATACAAGAGATCATTGTGGAAATACAAGACCTTGCTACAGAGTTTGAAGAAATCAGGTTTACACATACGTTAAGGGAAGGGAACAAATGTGCAAATAGGCTAGCCAATAGAGGGGTTTTAATAGAGGATCGTGAAGTTAAATTCTCTTTTCCATGGTTAGAGGAAGTAGTAAGTTTAGCTGAAGCTGACAAGAAAAATCTGAAAGGAGCAAATTCAAAATAATGTTCCAAAGGATTACAAAATGTTTCAAGGGATCCATTTATAGATCAATGCATTGGAGGAAACTAACAGTCCAGATTTGGTAAAGCAGACTATGATTTCGTGAAGCGAGTAGAAGTTTTGTATGCTGAAGCAAAAGAAGATGATATCAGATGGACTTCATGGCTGAATGGATTATTTGAGTTGTTGGTTGGATTATGGGACAAAGTATGGATTGGAACTTTCAACTTTTTGAGACTGCTAAACTATTTATTAAAATAATACCATTATGATTTGTTAAAATGTCATTATAATATGAATGAGATTCATTTCATAACTCATTAAAATGATAAAATGTTTTTTTAATTGGTTATTTGGGATTAAAATGAATTCCACTTGTATTATATAATGACTCATAGTTTAGTTATTATGCATATATTCCTTGATAAGATTTAATCATGAACTTTCAACTTTTTGAGACTGCTAAACTATTTATTATAGTTCTTGTGGTTGCACTTGTGCTTCAGGATGAGATTAAAATGAATTCCACTTGTCTTGTATAATGACCCATATTTTAGTTATTATGCTGAATGCATATATTCGTTGATAAGATTTAATCATGTCAACTTTTTGAGATTGCTAAACTATTTAATATAGTTCTTGTGGTTGCACTTATGCTTCAGGATGGAAATTAATGGTCTACAGTTGGTAAAGCAAACTATGATAATGCAAATTTTGGAAATTTCGATCTACTAAGATGCAGTGCATAGACAGTAGAGGTGGAGTTTTGGTATTATGAAGGCTGCTGCAAGAAAATATCAAGAAGAAAGATGCTAAATTATGGAATATTTGTATTTACAAAAAAAAATCAAAAAGATCCAAAAAAAATGAAAATCAAGAATTAAAATGAACTGCAAGCTTACTGCAGTGGTAAGGGCTTTTGCCTCTCTTTGAGAGGTCCAAGGTTCAAACCCCACCACTCAATGTGAGGAGACCAGGACCCCTCATAAAAACTTGTGTAAACTCATTGAAAAAAAAAAAAAAAATCAAGAATTCAAACTTTTTCTGAAAAAAACGTAGGTATCTAGCTATAGCAACATGAGAATTGAATTTGTTTGTAAACTCTCAAGCTCTAAAAGAGAGAGTTGTGATAAGGGTGGGACCAAAGTACAACCCCTTTTCTCAAGCAAATATATAGAGAGATAGATGGATGGATGTATGTAAATGTATCAGCCAAGCCTATATCGTTTGATAAAGGTGTCCTCTAAACCAGCATGCCTCTTGGAGGTGTAAAATCCCTGTTAAAAGAAAGAAAAATATTATATATACATGTTCAATTTTGTGTAACTCTTTCGATTTCGATGATTTGACCAGGATCATGAAAATTAAGTTATCTCAATCGTTGGAGTGGTATACCATTCGCTCACATACAAAAAAACGTATAAAACAAAAATAAGTTGCTGCGAATCTGATTAAAAGTTCCTGTAATTTTTTTACAATTAAAATTGTCAAAGCATTTCAATTTTGGCTCGGGACTCTCATAAGTACAGATTTAAAATCTTAAAGTCAAAAATCACGTTAAGAGCATTCCGGATGTCTATGAATACCATAAATTATAATAATTCAGACCTCGTAAAGCAGGCTATGATAGCGGATGTTTTAGAAATATTATTCTCCTAAAATGCAATGTATAGGTAGTAGAGGTGAAGTTTGGTATTGTGAACACTATGAGAAAATATCAAGAACCCTTTGAAATATTTGTATTCACATACAAAATTGAAAATATTCAAGAAAAAAAATCAGGAATTCATTTTATGTAAAATTACCCAAATTTTTATCTATAGCAACTCAATTAACATGAAAATTATATCTAGTGAATTATATCTATTTATAAACTCTTAGTTGTGATTTGCCGCTTGTTCTCCGGCCAAAAATTTAAAACGAAATTTAATTTTATTTTTGTTAAATAGCCGAGTCAAGTCGAAGAAACAAAGTAAATTTGAAGGAATGAACAGAGTGAGTAACTAACAAGTTCCTCGAGCTGGTCCGCAGTTTTGATAGCTTGCCATGTATTGGAATGGAAGTCTGTGATTTGAACCTGCAACCTTCTGCCATCCCCAGCTTGGACGAGGAAAAGGAACGGCAACAGGGCATGGAGCGCCGCTGTCTCCATTTCTGCCTTTGCCTCCCCGAACACAGACTGAAATCCTTTTAAACTTAACGGCATTTTCTAGCTTAATGGAAACTGCACTTAGCATTCAGAACTTTCTTCTTTCGATGTGGAGACATATGGCCACATTTGGGGCCATATGCGAGCGCCTCGCCTATCAAATATTTTGAATCAGGGAAGATGTAATTTAATGATGATAAGTATTTTTCCGTGTAAAGTTTGCCCTTTTGTACTTGAGTTTTGTAATGATTTTTTAAATTTAGCTTGGTTATTGGAAAACGTTAAAGAAAATTATACTTTTAACGCAATTCTTAAAGGTTCATTAGTATTGTTTATATGAGTTAAATATAAATATATGTTTTTTTGTTTTTTTAAATATAAGTATTTTTTTTTTATGATTTGAATTTGAGAGTAGGTTGGATGAAATGAAATGAAAGATTTTAATTACGTCCGCGAGACCCAAATATGGTCTATGGGACCTTAAATATGGAAGTACAATTATTCAAATCATATCATATGATCTTTAATATCTTTGAGAAAGTTGTTCCTTCTTCTGCTGATTTGTGTTAGCAATTCTCCAACTTTTTTTATTTTACTGTCTTCAAATAAATCTGCAATAAACTCGTTCCCAAGTGTTTCTTTGTATTTGTCATGGATATCTGAAAAACTCGGGCATTTATAGATGAAGTGTTCCTCTGGCTCTACTGCCCCTGTGCTGCATAGAGTATGTGCTGCATAGAGTACATATCCTTTCTTCCCATTGTTCTTTGGGCATTGTCTATCTCCCTGTTTCAAATGGTATATTTTTTTTTTTTGGATTTGGTTATGTGAGAAACCGCTACGCACAACGCTGAGAAGGTTCCCCAACCATTTAGGAAATTTAACACACAACCATCACACACTCACCCCCCTCACACACTTGTCGACGCCACAATTTAAATCTTGGACCTCTCGAAAAAGAGCTAAAGCTCGTACTATTACGTTGTCCCCTCTGAAACAATCCAACGACATACTAATAAGGTGTTCCTACTGGATATATTATGCTATTTTATTTTTAGATTTATTATATATTGGAGAAGTGCTATTAAATTTGAGAATATATATATATATATATCTTATGCCTTCGTATTTTAACCTTGGTCATTTTGTGACGAATATTTAAAATTAAAAAACTAAGGTTTAACATTTAAATCCAATGTAGTAGAGTTGCACATCATACTTTGATAATTAAAGTATGGTTGAATCAACATAGATAAAGACCTCCCTATGATAACAATCCAATAACATACTAATAAGGTGTTATTGTATTATGCTATTTTATTTTTAAGTTTATTATATATTGGAGAGAAGTTGTGCTATTAACTTTGAGGGTATATAGTAAATATCTTATGTCTTCAGATTTTAACCTTGGGTATTTTGTGATGAATATTTAAAATTTAAAAACTAAGATTTAACATTTAAATCCAATGGAGTAGAGTAACACACCATACTTTGATAATTAAAGTATGGTTGAATCAACATATATTAGATAAATATCTTTTATGTGATGAGTCATCTTATATAACCCCTATAGTCCTTTGAATGTTAAAAACTATTTACTTTTCCCCCTCCTCCCCCTCCCATGGCTCCTGGTTTCTGCCCAGTCCCTGGCTCAACCCAGGTCATCCCTCCCGGAGAGTGGTTGTTTGCAGATGATCTCCTGGGGGGAGATCCTTCTCCACTATCTGCGCCCCTCCCGGCCGGCTAGGGTTTCCTTGGTTGTTTTTTCGGATTGGTGCTTCCCAGGGATCCCCGTTTGGTTGGGGATCCCTTCCCTTTTTCCCTCAGGCTTCCCCCTGGGGTTTTTTGCCGGTGATTCGCGTGGATCTGGTCCCCTGCGTTTCTCAGTGCGGTGGAGGCGACGGTTTAGGGTTTGGACAGCTTCCCCCTTTTTCTTGTGAATCCTCGACAGGCTCTGTGCTTGGACGGGATTCTTGGTCCCCGCCGCCGGGATCCTCTTCCCGTTTTCCCGGGCGGGTTCCTTGTGGTGCAACTCTCTGGTCACTTCTCGATGGACTGGATCCTCTCTGTGCTGGCTGTCGGCTTCCTACAGAATGGCTCTCGCTGAACTGAATGTTTTCCCGGTGGGCGGGATGGTTTCTCCATAGGGCGGGATCCGCCAAATCCGCCGATTTTCCCGCGAGGCGGGATCCTTTCTTTTTCGTTGGTTTCCGGATGGCGGGATTTCCTCGTTGCTTCCCGCTAGGCGGGACCGTTTGTGGTGGTTTTAATCGCTTCCCGCGAGGCGGGATTTTATTGTAACGGTTTTTCTTTGCTTCCTCGTCGGGCGGGATCTTCTCAATGGTGGTTTTTGGCTACTCCCCGCTGAGCGGGATCTCCAAAACTACTTTTTTTCTTATTTGTTTGTTTCCCGCCGAGAGGGATTGTTTCATGCTTACTGTTACCGTTGGGCGGGATTTCTGTTTTGGTGTTCAGTTTCAAGGGATTGATGCCCTAGGCCCATTGCTTATGTAATCAGGTTTTGGGATCCTTGTTAAAACCCGCTATAAATACAAACACATAATTATCAAAAAAAAAAAAACTATTTACTTTTATTCATGTTATGCTTTAAATTTTTTTTTTTTTTTTTTTTAAACATTTTAGAAGGGATGTCATTTTCGGGTAAGACCCAAGGAGGCAGGGTATCTCTTCCGCCAAAATTGTCCAAGGCTCGCACCTGGCCTACTATCTTTGACATACTCAAGAAACAAAACCTGAAACAACAAAAAACAAAAACACACAAACACAAACACACAAAAAGACTGAAAAAATAATAAATAAATAATAAATAATAAAAAATAAAAAATATTGAGTGTGTCAAAAAGATAAAGCACACCCAAACACACACACAATAAGATAAAAAAAAAACACAACACGAACCACATAGAAAAAATAACATAACAAAATACAGCAGAAAGCTACAAAGACACAACCAACAAAAACATGAAAAACAAAATCAACCAAAACCTAAAAAATTATAATAAAGAAAACAACCAACAACAGACAATAGAGAAAAATAAAAACATAGAAAACAATCACGCACCAAAACACAAAAACACCAATTAACACAAACATACATAAATACAAGTAGAAGAACAACAACAAAACAACACAAAAACAAAAAAAAACACACACACACACATAAATAGAAAAGAAAAAGAAAAAAATAGAACACAACAATGACCTTTCTAGACCAAAAGACTATTAACATCATAATCAACAAAGAAAACAAAAGAAAGATTAGTTTGAGCTAGGGAACTAAAATACCCTGATCGAACCAAAGAGAAGCAAAAATAAAGCAATAAGAAACTAGGTACCTTCAGAACTGGAGCCATCTAAAGAAATGATAGAAAGAAGAGGTTCCCTTATTTGTGAAGCCCACCATCTAGGAGGGTGGTCGTAGCAAGTAAGATCACCTTTGTCCAAAGCCCAATTAGCTAAAGCATCAACACTCTTGTTATGATGTCTGACCACATGATTGTAATCAACTTTCAAAAAATCCCATCTAGATTAACTGAATCTTCTCAATAATTATTTTTATTCTCCAATCAACCTTATGATTCTTAGAAGGATTCTTCAAAATATTAATCATGAGTTGAGATTCAGACTCAACTAGTACCTTTTCCCAACCAACCTTAGTAGCCTCTTGAAGGCCTCTAAGGATACCATACCCCTCAACAAGGTTATTGTATAGAATACCCAAATTCTCAGCAAAAGTAAAAACCAGGGAGTCATCTAAAAGTCTACCAATTCCTCCTGCACTAGCTTTTCAAGGGTTCCCTCTAAAGGCTCCATCAGTATTGACTTTTCCAAAATCCTTAGGAGGAGGTTGCCAATTCCTTGTTCTATCCATCTTGTAATTACTCGCATTCCCTTTAAGTTGATTGCTCTTATAAGAGTTAATATTCAATCTTTGCATCACTTGATCCCATCTTTGGTGGGATTTTTGGGGGTGATTAAGGAGTTGATGGACTGATTCAACTAAGTTGGCAATGGTCTTTTTCCAAATATAGTGAATATCCTTCCTTTCTTGATTAAAAATTTGGTTGTTCCTTTCATTCCAGATATTCCAAAGAAGAATGGCAAAACCCATCCAAACTAAATGCCTAATAAAATGATCAACACCCTCTTAATTAGGCCAATCCCTCCAAAGTTGTTCAAAAGTAAAAAAATTGGACCACTGTAAGCCAAGTAAAGTGGCCATTCTCCTCCAAATCTTAGAGGCTAAAGTACACTCAATAAAAATATGGCTGAGAGTTTCCACATTCTCTCCACACATTTCACATCTAAAAGGACCATGAAAACCACACTTCATAAGATGCTCTCCGGTAAGCACCCTACAATGCAATATAAGCCAAGTAAAGAACCTCACCTTAGGCCAGAGCTTTTGAGCCCACAACTAAGAAAATATGTCAGATGATTGGTTGGGATTATTATGGCACAAGGCCAAATAACCTTGAGCATCTGAATACTCACCCTTAGTAGTATTGTTCCATCCAAAACAATCTTTATCGTGGGACCAAGAGAGAGATCTCATATGAAGGATGCACTGGATATCTTGTCTTTGCCTTTCTGGGATTTGAATATTCCAGTCCTCAATAGGGATCCAATATCTACCAACCTCTGAATTATCAGTATGGTACCGACAGTAATTAGCCACCTTTATCCAGTTAGCTCGGTGAAGCTCCTCCATCCAAGGCCTCCAATCGAGAAAATGAGTTATCAAAGGCTTGTAACTATCCCAAATATTTGTCCACAAATTTGGCTGTTGACCATTATGAATGATCCAAAATAATTTTTTCTTTATCAACTCCTCACCAGTCTTAAGAACTGCTAAAATGGGAGAACCTTTGGAAGGCAAGTGATAGCGAACAAGGTCTTCAGGACTTTTTTTCTCAGCATATTTAGCATGGAGATTCTTGGCCCAAAGAGCATTGGGGTTATGCAAAATTATCCAATATAATTTAGCAGGTAAAGCTTTGTTGTTATTAATAGCAAACCAAAATCCTAACCCCCCTTAATTCTTAGGAAGACATAAAGTGTCCCATTTCACCAAGGCCCGTTTTCTTTTCTCCTTAGTACCACTCTAGAGGAACCGATGACTAATTTGATCCAGTTCTTGAAGAATGGCCTTTGGGATATTCAACACGGTAGAAACATAAATAGGAATAGCTTGAAGGAGTGATTTTACCAAGGTGATTCTACCCCATAAGAAAGCCACCGATTGGTCCACTTTCCAATTTTCTTCTTGAATTTGTCCAACAACCAATTCTAATATTTTTTTTCTGTCTTCGAATATTGATGAGAATACCTAAATAAGTGATTGGAAGGGAGATCTTCTTATATCTAAATTTTATCCAAGACCATGGATTCCTGTTTGGTAGAGCAGCGAAAGAAAATGACTTTAGATTTATCTTCATTGATCAATTGCCCGGTAGCCTTATAAAAACAACTAATGATTTGTTTAATAGTAGAAGTTTTCTTAATTGTAGCTTTACCTAAAAGAGTAGAGTCATCAACAAATTGAAGATGAGAGATAGGTATAGCTCCATGAGCAATGGTAACTCCCTCGAGGGTTTTGTCTTCTCTCTTTTTGGTTATAGCCCTATCTAAGCATTTAGCAATAATTATGAATAAATAAGGGGATAGGGGGTCACCTTGCCTAATACCTCTGGAAGCTGGGAACAACTGAGAAGGCCTGCCATTGATAAGAACTAAGTAAGAAACTGAAGAGATACATCCCATAATCCAATCCATTCAATCTTGAGATAAACCAAATTGCCTCAAAACTTTGATAAGGAAGTGTCAATCCACTCTATCATAAGCTTTGGATAAGTCTAACCGAATGAACATGGAAGGAGATTTTTGCATATCTATGGAATGGATGGCTTCCTGAGCAAGAACTATCTCATCAACTATTTGATGCCCTTCCACATAACCCCCTTGTTCAAGGGAAATAATCTTATGCAAAAGAGGCTTCAACCTTTCCACCATGATCTTAGTAATGATTTTGAGAAGAACATTACATAAAGCAATAGGTCTAAAAGTTGAGATATGTTCAACCTCTTGAGCTTTTGGAACAAGAGTAATATAAGTTTTATTGATAACTTTCAAAATTTCTTTGGCTTTCCTAGCTTCTTCCACCACCTCCAATAAATCAACATGAAGGATATCCCAAAACTCTTGGTAGAACTCAATGGGAAAACCATCAAGACCTGGGGTTTTCCTTTTTTGCATTTTAAAAACTACATGTTAAAGCTCATTGATAGTAACAAGAGCAGTCAAAATAGATTTCTCATAAGTGATAAGAGAAGGGATTGCTTGAAGAATATTTTGTTGAGAAGTTGTGTAAAGAGGAGTAGCAGTAAAAATATTGGAAAAGTAATTGACAACAATAGAGTTCATTCCATCTCAAGTGTAGACATCTCCAAAATCTGATTTTACGAAATAAATAAAGTTGTGAGATCTTTGAGCTAGAAAATATTTGTGGAAGAAATTTGTGTTTCGATCACCTTCTTTGAGCCATTGAATTTTAGATTTTTGCTTCCATAAGAGTTCTCTTTTTTCCCATTCCTCTAACCGAGTTGTGAGTTTAATTTCATCTGCACTTGTATACTCTGTGAGGCCATCTAAACAGATTTTCTTATTCAAATTTTCAAGTTGAGCAATAACTTCATGTTTTTTTTAACATCCCCAAACTCCTTCCAGTTCCAAGTCTTGATTTTGGATTTAATGTATTGCAATATTTTGGCAAAACAAAACATCTTAGTCTCATACCTAGGTTTACCTTCCTTCCACCATTGTTGCACTCGAGGTTTAAAGGAATTGTCTCTAAGCCACATTAACTAAAATAAAAAAGGAGAGAAACTCACATTGGTTTTCCACATTTCCACCATGACTAGCCAGTGATCCAAACCAACATTGTTAAGAGTCTTCACTTTAGAAATGTGACCATGGATTAAGAAATTGTTAGAGAGCAAGAACCTATCCAATCTCTCCATTATACAAGCTAAGCCTTACCTTCTGTTAGACCAATTCATAAGGCCATTATTTGGTTGGATGTCCACAAGATGGAGGTTTGTAATATATTCGCTCATGAGGTCAGTGCTCCTATCCAAATTTCTATTTCCCCCCATTTTCTCATCTAGAGAGAGGATGGTATTAAAATATCCTCCAATCAAGATCCAAGCTTCAAGAAAATGAGAGACAATATAAGTAATATTCTTCCACTGTCTTCTTTTTTCCTCCAAATTAGTCGAAGCATAAACAGTAATGCAAAGCATAATTTTGTTGGAATGTCTGCTTTGAATAGCTATAGCCAAAATATCCCAACTGCCAACCATATGGTGAATAACTACCTATTTTGGGTCCCAAAGGCAAGCAATGCCACCAAAAATCCCCTAGGAACTGAGGGAAACCACTTTTTTGGTTAGCCAAATTCTACTAGCAATTGATTCCATATCCTCTATTGACATCTTCGTTTCTTGAAGGAAAACAAGATGTGGATGATTTATCTGAATCATTCTTCTAATTTCATTTTTTTTGAAAGACTCCCTTTGAGTCCTCTAGTATTCCAAGTGATGATCTTCATTAGTACCAAGGTTCAAAAAGTTGGGAAGGGTATTAATATTACCTTCCTCTACAAGCTTTTCACCTTCTTTTACCATATGATATTGATTAGTCTTGCGACCTGCCTTTTGATTAGAATCTATCTTCAATTTTTTTCTTATTTCTTGACTTACTCCAATTGAACCTGATATGGCTTCTAACCTTGAAGAATGCTTGTACATAGTCAAAATGTTACCAGAAGGTTCAACAAAGTCTATATTGGGACATATATTATTTGAAGTTTTAACATTTAAAAGATTGTTTTTCTTGTGAATATTTTTTCTTTTTTTGTTGAAAACCTTTGATTTTTTGGTTTGTCTTTGAATTCTTCCCTTTATCTTTAAATTGCATTTCTAAGATTTATGTTTCCATTATTTACTCTTCCTCGCTTAGGACCTCATTCATGGAAAGAATTTCAAACATATTAGCAGATAACTTTGATTGATCCTTCATAACTGGTTTTTTCTGAATGTTCTTCTTAGGCATTTGGAAACCTATTGAATTTATATCTTCTTTCTTTTGATCTGGAATTTTATTTGGACAAACACTAGCCAAATGACCATATTCATGGAAAATTCTACAACAAAAAGGAATGTTCTCATAGTCCACTACTTGCTCCCAAGTGTCCTCCCCAAATTGTAAAGTGATATTTTTAGGTAGGGGTTTGTCAAAATCCATTAAAACACAAATCTTGATCATAAATAATATGTTCAAAGTTTTGAGTACAATCAACAGTAGTCATAAATGTTCCTAAAGAGTTTCCAATTAAAGAAAAAATAGTCGGATTCCAAAATTCAATTAGGAGGCCAAAGAGTCTAACCCAAATGAGACCTGTAGAAGGCATCTCTTCTTCAACTTTAAATTTAGTATGCCAGGGCTTCATGAAAAGCCCTGCCCTTCCAAAGAACTAGGGACCCCCTTGAAAAATTTTCTCTCTATCTTCATTATTAGCAAATAAAACAAGAAAATAACCATTTGGATAAATAGAGATTTGTAACTCACCTTTAGTTTTCCAGCTTTTTGCAACCCAAAATTTGAAATTAGATAGGCTCGAATGAAAACCCATGAAATGACAAATTAGTCCTCTTTTTCTAGATCTTCAATGCCAGTCTGAATGTTGCCCATATCAAGCTTAACAATAGGAATTCCATCAGCTACTTTAAGAAATCCTGACTCTGTTTTCCTGGGATCAATATTAGGCATTCTTAGAGGTTTATGAGAAGCCCTAATATTAATATTAGCATTAGGTCAAGGTTGTCCACCACGGAGGACATCCCTAAAATTCATTTTTGGGACTGATTCTTCAAAATTCTTACCCTTGATAGGGGTTTCCATAGTAGATTTATTTTGTGGGTGCACCTTCGCACTAGATTCACTTGAAATCTAAGCCATTTTTTGATCAGGTACTTGAAACTTGTTTCATGATCTCTTTAATCCATGCCCTAGACATCGTGGAAAGGTATGATTTTCACTTTTCTTTTCTGCAACAAATTGGAAGTTGTTGTCACTCAAGTTCACAGCATGAAGATTTGTTGCAAGACAAATTTCTAACCCATCTTGGATCCCAACAATATTTCCTGTTAAAATTTTGAGCAAAAACCACAAAAACATTGGCCACTAGGGCCCGAAGGCTCCAAAAACCAGCTTCTAGAGCTGCTTGCACTTAACCTAGATGAAACCCTTGCACAATCGCTTACCAAAAATCTCATTCACACATAGGGATGCGCTAGGATTTATGTTGCTCCAAATGATCTAAAAATTTGTGGAGACGTTCTAGGGTTTGTCAGGCATCTACCCTCAATATTTCAGCTCAATTCGAGTCCAGATGAGTGAAATATGGCTGAAACAAGTTTGGTGGTTTGGGCAGTCCTGCAAAAAACATCCCTCCAATTTTCTCACTTACTTATGCTTTACAATTTAACTACATTTATAAATTTTTAAATTCAAATGAGTTATTTTAGATGTCTTTCTTAGTTTTATTTTATAGCTTTTATAAATTAGTTTAAAGTTTAGAATGAAATTTTTTTAGTGTTAATGGTATGATATGTCAACCAATATGTCTTAAATTAAGAAGTGTTATTTTATAATAATTTTTTTTAAGTATTAGTTTTTTTTAACTTAAAAAAGTTTGATATTGTATTCATATAGAAAATTGAAAAGATCTAGAAAATGAAAATAAAAAATTCAGACATTTTATGTAAAATGATGTAGGTTTCTAGTTATAGCATCTCAATTGAGATGAGAAGTGTATCTATTTGTAAACTCTCAAGGTAATTTGTCAAGGGTAGGGGACCCAAGTACAACCCCTTATTATCTAGCCAAAATTAAAAAACAAATTTTGATATTTTATAATAAAAATGATTTTGAACCTCTTTTAGATCAAATAGTTTATAAATTCTATATAGATGAAGAAAAAAAATTAATATTCACAAGACCAAAAATAAGCTATGATATAATAAAGCTTTATTATCGACATATTTTGTTATTTTGTTTTTTTTTTATAAGTTGTGTGGCTTTTATTGGGCCCACTCCCATCAAAATAACAAAAGATTATTTTTAACATTTAGTAAACAAGGGCCCCTCCCATGACAAAAACTAGATACAAAGCCATAAAAAGATGGCAAAATATAAGACAACAAAGAATTATAATGTTCAATGACTAGACTATCTATAGAAACTTATAAAACAACAAACTTTATTTTGTATTAAAGGTAGTAAGGCAAAGCTCTCTCCATATAAAGAAACCAATCCTAGGATGTCCATATCAAGCACCACTTTCCACCATATGATCATCTCTAGAGACTATCATGATATAACCATTATCACAACAAAGTCATTGTCCTTCAAGGCCAAATATCTCCTACAAAATTTTTGTCGCCTATTCAATGTGTTAGTATAAAAGAAAAATGATCAAGATCCAAGAGGACCATGAGCACACCATCTACATGATAAACACTAAATAAAACTCAAAGCAAAGCTTAATCCCTCTCCCATTGGAGAGTAGTTGACAATGTAATTTGCCTCACAAATGGGAGACACAAAATCCTCAAATATTCAACAAGTTTATCTTTACACAACACAATAATGACTTGGACATTTGCAAGAACAACACTCAACAACCAAAATAAAGCCATAACCAAGCCCTCTCCCAATGAACAAAAAAACTCAAGTGTAATAATTGGTTGTGCTCATAAACATCCACAACAAACCCATATAGAGAGTTCCCCTCAACCAAATCTCTTTACGAACCCTTGTATTACAAACTAGATGGCACTCACTACAACCATTTTGTCAAAAGCACACAACCTTGTCCATCCCAAAAACTCCTCAACTTTTCTTTTCTTTTTGTTGGAGAACAAGGGGTTGTACTCAAGTCCCCCACCCTTGAAAAATCACAACTCTCTCCTTTAGAGCTTGAGAGTTTACAAACAAATTATTTTCTCTTCTCAATTGAGTTGTTATAGCTAGATATCTACATCATTTTTCATAAAATGTTTGAATTCTTGATTTTCATTTTCTAGATCTTCAATTTTTTTGGTAAGTTAAGTTGAATTAAAAGTGGGTTTTTATCAAGGATCCCAAAACTTGATTACATCAAACTGCAATAGGAACAATCCAAGGATGGACATCAAGAAAGGCTTGAGGAAAGCCTTGAGGAACACCTTCAGGAAAGCATTTAGGAAGGTAGTGAGGAAAAATGCATGGAATAAAATTTGAAAAGCCCGCCAAGCGGGAAAGGAGAAGGCGGTAGAAGAAAATAAGAAAACTCGCCAAAAATCAAATTTGAAACATCCCAAAGGTGGGAAAAGAAAATAGGCACCTAAATTTAAATTTGAAACATCCCAAGGGTGGGAAAAGGAAATAGGCACCAAACCACCCATGGGAAACTAGAAACCATGAAAGATACAACTTCCCACATAGGGGAAAACCAGCCAGAAGTAGAAAAACCACCCTACACCAAAGGGTGGAGCAGAGAAACTACTATTATAGTAAATCCTACCTAAACAAGGATGGGAAGTAAGTAGGGATGCCATAGGATCACTCAAACAGAGAAAAAATTGAATCCCTTGCGATCCTGAAAGGTGGAACAACCAATAGAGGATTTCCTCAGGCCATAAAATCCTCAAGCATTGAATCACAGGCCTGGAAAGTGGGTCAGCATACTAAGGAACTCCACAGGCCATGAAGTCCTCATGCAATGAAGAAGGAAGCATTCAAGGATGCCATCCCAGCAGAGGAAGCAACATAAGTAGAATAGCACATCGTAGGAAAAATATGGGAAAGTTTTCAAGGAACCCAAGAGGAAGGAGTCACAAGGAAGCCCAGATGTAGACAATAAAGCCCATATAGAAAGGATGCAGCCAAAAATCCCAGATAGCCTTCAGCACCGCCATTGAACAACTTGTTGGTAGTTTTGCACTTTACCACATTGGGATTTTGTTGGAGCATTTTTTATTGTAATGCGGCGGTATTTATTTTGAAATGTTATTATGGATCTATTTCATATGTTACTTTTCTATTTTAGCATCGGAGTTATAAATGTTTAAAAGGAAAATAAAATATAAAACTTCATTTGGAATTCAAGTTTGCTATATTCAAAGGGCACTGTGAATTGGAGGCGTCTTTGGGCATGTACACTTTGCAAAAAATGAGAAAGAAATATTAGGAAGAAAAATGTGAAGGATTAAAAGATTCAAGCGTGCCCAAAATATGGAACATCAAAGAACGTTCACCCCAAATATGGGGCGAAAGCTTCATTTTCCCCTCCTTGGGGCGAACATCTTTTAAAATATGTAAAAAATATATAAGAATGTCTGCCTTTCAATCATTTCAGCGAACAGGCGCGTTCGTCCCAAGGATGGGACGAAAGCTCCATTCGCCCTTGGGACAAACATAGTATCAAAAGGCGATGGAAGGGAGGCATGGTAAAAAATGAGGCACAAAAAAAATGATATCGCATTCACCCTGGTCAAGGGACAAATATCCCATTCACCCCTCTCAAGGGTGAATGTGTATCGAAAGTAAAATGTAATCACGTTCGTCCCTCCCATGGGCGAACGTGCCCCAAAGACGAAATGAAATCGCATTTGCCCTGGTCGAGGGGCAAACATGTTCCCAAAATGAAATCGTGCGAACATGTCAGGTAACAAAAGTTTGGACGAACATGATTTGTGTCAAAGGGCGAACATAGTTTTGAGCAGATTGGGTGAATGCAATTACAAAGATAAAACTATTCAATTGTTAAGTTTTACCACGATCCATGAGGAATATAGTCAAGCAAGAATGTGTTCTTCCGAGGTGTCCCCAGAGCAGGTTTTGACAAGCATTAAATAATGATGGCAATGAGTAACTCGAATTGTGAATCCCTAGTGAAGAAGAAAGGGCCATGTTGAAAGCATAGGAAAATTTTCATGATTTCCAAGGTAAGGATGCATTTTCAAGGTATTTAACGTTTCTTAATTTTCTGTGCACCAACACCCAAGATGTTGATTTCGTGGAGGAATTTCCTTAAAGCTGGGTCTCTTTATTGAAACGATGAGTTTTAATATTTCCAAGGAGGAATTTTCTCATTACAGTTCCTAATCTGCGATCATTTTGTCCTCATGTGCATTTAATGAAAGAGGCAAAATCCTCTATAAATACTAATCAAATTTCCATTGTAAAAGAGGTTAGACATTTTGCGATAAAACTTTCCAAGTTCTCTGCATCAATAGAAGGCACCAGGCTTCTGAATTTGCAAGTGATTTTGTGTGCAATTTCCTTCTTTATTTATGCATTTCTATTTCACATTTATGTTCCTTATTTGCTGTGAAGTTTAAAATTTTGAATTTGAATTTAAATATTGCTAGTGAGGGAGTGAGTGCTCAAGTGCTATTTTGAAGGTTTTTTCTACAAATTTACAAGTAAATCCTGTTGCTTTTATTTTATTATATGCTATTTCATGCTTAGGTGATTTCCTGCTATTAGTTTGCCCTAAATCCTACGCTTTCGGCCTGTGGCCATATTTCCCATCTCTTTTCGCATTTTCTAGTTTCTTTCTTGCATCTCTAGTCTTCAACCAGTGTAGTATTTAGCTTGGGATCCAACCCTCTTTGGATATTGACATGAAGGACATTCCTTTCCTCCAGTAATTCAATGTTGGCCATATATAGGGCACACAAACGCAGTTTTGTTGATTAGGCAAATATTTGACCAACACAGCTTTAGGATAACAGATGAGGAAGTCCTGCAAGGAAACAACAATAAGGAAACCAGAGGCCCTCCCAGGTAGGCCACAAAAGAAACTGAAATCCTGTTGGACCCACAACATCAATCCCAAAGAGCAGAGTCATAGAAGAAAGCACATGGTCCTCCCCAAGACCAAAAGGATGTTGTGCAAAATTGCTCATGAAGCCACTTTCCTACAGCCCTAGCATTCTGCAACTAAAGAATATCCAAGGGCAAACGTCAAGAAGACACCTAAAAAACTTGGAAAAAACTGGGAAATCCAAGGAAAAAATCCCTGAACAACCTAAAAAACCTAGGGAAAGTCCTAGGGAAGAACCCAAAACCATCCTAGGACCCAGGCACCGAAGGAAAACCCCACCAAAGGGTAAGGAAAGGGGTAGAACATTGGATCAATGATCTCCCTCCCCAAGGAGATCGTCTACAACACCATCCTACCAAGAAGGAAGGGTTAAGGAAGTGCCAGGGAAGCTGGGACAGGATCAGGGACCTAGGACAGGGCTAGGGAAGGGATGTAGGGAAGTGGAACAGGACTTCCATAGGAAGTCACCTATAGAGCCCCTTAGATCTTCAATTTTTGTGTGAATACAAAGATTCCATAATCCAAAATTCTTCTTGACATTTTCCTACAACAATATTCACAATACCAAAATATCCACCTCTATTATTTATGCATTGCATCTTAGTAGAGTAATATTTCCAAAACATCACGCTATCATAGTCTACTTTACTAGATCTGGATTACTAGTTTCCTTCTTGAAGCATAAGTGCAACCACAAAAATTGTAATAAATAATTTATATGAAAACACATTAATGTTATAAAATAAAATAAATATTACCAATGGAAAACATTAAAGTAAATCATAATCATTATTTGATTCAAGCAATCAACATTTTCTTGTTAGCTTCAACTAAAATTGCTACTTCCTCTAACCATAGAAAAGAGAATTTAACTTCATGATCCTCAATTAAAACCCCTCTATTGGCTAGCCTATCTACAAATTTGTTTCCTTCCCTTAACATATGTGTAAACCTGATTTCTTCAAACTCTATAACAAGGTCTTGAATTTCCACAATTATCTCTTGTATGTTTCATGGAGCCTTTGCTTTCCTCAAAATTGCATTTACTACAATGAGCAAACCACCTTCCATCCATACTATGTTCCATTTCATTTGTTTGCATATTTTTAACCCTTCCAAAGCTACCCAAGCTTTAGCTTCATTATTTGTCTTAAATCCACTATTGAAAGTGTAATGAGATAAAATCTCTCCTCTATTATTTCTAATTATTCCTCCTCTTGTTGGTCCTAGATTTTCTTTAGATGCTCCATCAAAATTCAATTTGACCAACTCCACATCTAGTGGTTTTCACTTTATATTCTTTGCCTTATTTTTGTTTCTCTTGTACCCAACATCATAATTCTATTTGATGACTTGACTCCATCTATCAAGGCTCTTACTTCTATATTAGGGATTGGGTGAGTTTATAGGGTTGATTTAGACTCCTCTATGGCTAAACAAACCTTCCTTTTCATTACCTCTAAATTACTTTCCTTTCCTTTAAATATTCTTCTATTCCTTTCTAGACATATAGTCCAAAGTATTGCATCTTTTGATATATCCCATATTATTTGTAAAGCCTCACTTTTAAAAGTGCTTTGCCATTGCTTTAACCATTCTTCAATTTTGTCATTCATCACCATGCATTTACCAAACATATTAAGAATCCATTTCCATAGTTTCCAGACTATTGAGCAATGTCCCAAGAGATGGTCTATACTCTCCTCCTTTTTACAAAGAACACATTGTGAGGGGCCATGAAAACCCTTTTTCATAAGGTTATCCCAGGATAAAATTCTTCTATGACCTACTAGCCAAACAAACATTTTGACTTTAGGAATGCTTAGGCTATCCCAAATATCTCTCCATATTCTTGTGATATTCCTATTTTGTTGGTGCTTTACATTATATCTACTTCTTGTTGTGTATTCTCTTGAGCTATTCAACTCCTAAATCAACTTATCCTTGGCTCCCCTTGGAATAATCATTGTTGTTATCTTTCTACTCAACTACCTCCTAGCATCAATGTCTTGTATACTTGTAAAAAATCATTTTTCCATTTGTATCTTCCTTCCTAATCCTTGTACATAATGTTTGAAACCCTATCACCATATTTATCTTGAAGTAATCTCATCCATGATTTCAAAATTAGATCTAGATTGAGTGGTTTTTTATCACACCAAGTATCCATCCAAATAGAATATTTTCTCCAATTCCCACCACCCATATTAGACCTTTAATCACTAGATCAATTAATTTTTTAAACAATTCCATAGTGTAGAACCATTTGGTAGTGAGAATGCAATAAATATTAAGCTTGGGTCATTGGGCTCAACATACTTAGAAGAATTATTGCCCATTGTCTTTGACTCTCTTTGTACAATCTCCAAATTACTTTTCCTCTAAGAGCTAAATTTGCATTTGTAAGAACTCTTAAACTGAGACCTCCCCTAGTTTTATCATCACACACCTTGCTCCATTTCACCAAAGAAAATTTCCTTTTATCATGTAATCTTGACCACAAAAATGACCGCATAATATAGATTAAAATTTTTCTATCGATTTTGGCATAGTATACAAGGACATATAATATGTTGGAATGGCATGTAAGACTGATTTAATTAGTTGCACTCTTCTTGCTAATGATAACCATCTACCTTTCCATGCCAATAGTTTATTTTAAACTTTACTTATAACTGGATTCCATAATTCTATCCTCATTCTCCCCTCAAATAAGGGCATCCCTAGATAAGTTGTTGGAAAATTTTCCTCCTCCATTTGAAGTAACATGCATATCCCTACTTTGATTCTAGTTGGGGTGTTTAGAAGTAAATTTTGGATTTTGTCCTATTAAATTTCTACCCTGAAGCTCTTTCATATTCCTTTAATAAGTTATTCAAAGCTCTCGCCTTGTTTATCCTTGCCCTCCCAAAAAGAGTTGTATCATCTACAAAATATTGATGGGTGATGTTGTTGATGTTATTACTAGCCTTAAGTCCACTTATAAACCCATCTTTGTTAGTCTTCTTCAAGTTCCTACCCAAAACCTCTACCATAATAATGAACAAATATGGTGATAGAGGATCTCCCTATCTAAGACCTCTCTTGGGTTTAAATGATTCTATTACTAACCCATTGACCAACACTAAATATGAAACTGTAGAGACACAAGCTTTAATCCATCTAACCCATTTCTTCCCAAATCCAAAATTTTCTAATACTACAAAAAAAAAATCCCATTTAACCCTATCATAGGCTTTACTCATATCAAGTTTTAAGACCATTGCTCTCTCTTTTCTTGAAGTTGTTGAATGCATGACTTCATGAGCTACTATAATCCCATCAAGAATATGTCTCCCTTTCATAAATCCTCCTTGCTCTTCTAAAATAATTTTTTCTAACAATGGTCTTAACTGATTCACCATCACTTTGGAGATAATCTTATATGCCATATTACATAGGCTTAAGGGCCTAAATGAATCAAACAATTTCACATCCTTCTTTTTTGGAATCAAGACAAGATATGTTGCATTTAATTTACAAGGTATGTATTATTTTATCCTAGACTATTCCACTATCACCAATAAATAATCCTTCACTATATACCAATTATGTTGATAGATTATTGTAGAGAGACCATCTAGACCTAAGGATTTATCCTTATAAAAGAGAAAAGAGCTAAATAAACTTCTTCTAAAGTAATAGGTTCCATCAATTTCTTGTTGTCTTCATCTGTTATAATTGAAGGCACTTCTTGTAGTAGTTTATCATTAAAATCTTCAAACTCTTACGTTCGTAGAATATTATGGCAAAAAAACCTTATTTCCCTTATGATTTCACTTTGGTCTTTAGTCCAAACCCCTTCTGTTGATTTAATTCTACAAATTTTGGATGTCGATATTTGTATTATTGCCATCCTATGAAAAACCTTTGTAGTTTTATCTCCTTTTAACCAAGTCTATCTCGATTTTAATATCTAAAATTTCTCTTCCTTACTCAAAATATTATGATATTCATTAAGCAACTTGATTAGGACACCGAAAGCATAATTTATTATGCTTATTAACCACGTGAAACTTCACGTTGGATTGTATGTTGAAGGCTAAGTTGGCTTTTTTACAGTCAGTTAGCCACCATGCTTGCATTGGGTTGGTTGTTACCAACCAAATTATGCTTCCATTGCATATTCTATATTTTGTAACCTGTTTGTGCTATTTAAGCCTTGATGATTAATAAAAATGCATTCAGAATTCCAGTTCTGTATCACAAATCCATTTCCTTTGGGCTTGGATTATTATGATCACCTTTTTGGAATTTTGAAAGTTTATCTTTTAGTTCTTATTTCTTCTCAAAAATATTTCCAAAAGTGTTATTGTTCCATTCTTTTAATCTAGATGTCATTGATTTAATTTGTTTAGGAAGTGTATACAACCCACCATTTCCTAAATAATTCTATGTTTGTGCTATCATATCAATAAATTGAGGGTGGTCTTCCCATGTTTGCACATATTGAAAATATGATCTTTTTTTTTATAATTAAATTATCACCATTTTAACTCTTATTGGCTAGTGATATAAACCAATTCTTGTCAAGGTATTAATTTTAGAACAAATCCCTTCATCTAGCCAATGGTGTGAGGGTATGCATTTGTCTAATTATTTTGCTATTATATTTCGGCCTCTCTTGTTGTTGATCCATGTATAGTTGTCTTTTTCAAACTCAATCTCCCATCGATTATTGTTTTGAATAAAAGCTAAGAAATATCTCATACTTTGGGTTAATTTTCTAGTTCCCCAAAAAAATTCATCCACCTTGGTTATGGTATTAAAATCTCCTATGATCATGAATCGAGATTTTTGGTCCTTACTTCTCATAAATGCTTCAATCCCACTTCATACTTCTAATACGTCTGACTGAGTTGTAGGTCCATAGACATTGATAAGGATGAAACAAATATCTATAAAGTAACATGTGACTAAAGAGGCTATCCAATGCCTAGTTTTATGGATGGTTACATAGAGGTTCTAATAGGATTCCAACATGTTAAAATTCCCCCTACCACTCCTTCAAAATCCACAAAATCCCATTCACATCTCTCCCATATTGATTTCGTAGTTTTGGAAACTTATTTGTCTTTTTAGTTTATTAGATACAAAGAATATCAACCTTATAACTTAAAAAAATGCCCATTATACACTTTATTTGAGAGGGCATTAGCACCCCTTCTATTATATGAGATGATAATTATGTCTCATTAGGGGCTATTGGTCCCATCTACGAATCACCATTATCATTTTGTTGTAAAGATAAGTTCAACCAATGTAGTTCGTATTCCTTTCTTCATGTTTGATCTTGCTTCCCTCGATCTCGCTTGATAATTTAAGGGTTTTTCTCTTTTTGCCTTGCTTGTATTAGGAGTAGGTCTTATTATTCTATTTCTCAATATTCTTTCACAATTTTCTTTTTCATTAGTCTATCCTCTCTTGGCTCTACTATGAAAGCTTTTGACTTGTCCTACTCATTTTTTGGTATTTCCTTATTAATGGTAGAGGTATTAACATCTAACACTACATTTTCTCTACCAATTTTATCTTCTTAAATGGTGCATGGTACTTCAAGAGAGTCTTCAAAATGTGATGAGACACATTCCTTAGATTCCTCAAGAATGTTTATCCCTAAATCATGATCATATTGAATAGATGATTTCTTGTTAACATTATGAACCTATTATACTATGTCCACTAAGCTATGATATACTTTTGCTTCACAAGCTAAAGCCTCAAAAGAATTGGTATTTCTTCCAATATCCTTCCTTACTGGTCTCCATTGTTTATTTACTTCCATCTATCTAGACCTATTTTTTGGAAGTTGAAAACCATCCTCATCCATGTCCATTTTTAAGTTTCTCTTATAGTTTTCTACATATGTTTTTGTTGTACTCTTCTTAGAGCATGATTTTTCAATATTTCCACCTTATGACATGTTCTACATCTAAAATATATGTTTTTATAATCTATGATTTGGATCCACAACTTACCCCCATACTTAAGAATGATTGATTTTGGTAAAGGTTTACTTATATCAATCATGACCAATATCCAAGCATAAATAGCCAAGAAATCATCTTTTGTAGTTTCTAAAATCTCAAGGAATTCTCTCAAAGTGTTGTCTATTGCATTGAGGGTATCCATTTCCTAAAATTCAATGAGCATCCCCTACATCATAACCTAAATTAATACTAGGGATAGATTTACATTTTCAGGTGTAAAACTTTCATACCAACGAGTAAGGAAGAGTCTTACTTTTCCCATAAACCAAGGACCCCCACAATGAGGACCTCCTTTAATGATTTCTTATATAGTAAAATAGGTTCCTTGGAAAGGAGTGCCAAATTTGAGAAGAAGAATTTGAAAAGGAATGTAAAATACCAGAAGAATAATCTAGTGAAGACCTCAAGATATTCAAAATCTTGAGAAGAAGATCCTTCTTGAAGTTAGTATTCGACAAGAAGACTTGAAGACAAAGGAAGCTTACAAAATATAGGATATTTGAAGATTACCTCTCATAGCAAGAAGGCATTGCTTCAGAGACAAAGCCTTCTCCAAATCTACAACAGAAGGATAAGACCACAAGAGGAGAACAAGCCACAAAATATTAGGCTCATGAAAGAAAGTTCGAGATCATCTTTTGGTGAAGAAGGAGTTGTTTAGGACAATGTACAAAAAGTTGCAGGATCCTACTCGAAGTAGCAACCTGGTGATCTTAGACACCAAGATTCATATCCTCTACAAAAGCGGTAAAAAAATTACAAAAGCTTTAAAAATTTAAGCAAATTTTGGTGCAAATAAACTTGTTAATCGGATTACTTATCAGATTTGTTATAGCACCTCAATTTAGATTAAAGTTGCAATAAGAAGAAAAATTGGATTACAGTCTTCAAAAAGTGTAAAAATAGAAAAGTTCTTTTTAAGCTTCATTTGCACATTAATTAGGAGTTGATTATATTTTAGTATTACATATATCAACTACCTATTATCTACTTTGGAAAAATAAAAAGAAGACCAAGTCCTACAATATTGAGTGTAGTGAAATTGTAGAATAATTATTGAAGGTTCATTTCAAATTATTCTTGATTAGTTGCAGTAAATTGAGTAAGTGCATTGTCTTGAAAGTTGATTGGAGTGATAAGGTGAAATTGTTAGTGCAATAAAAGAAAGTTTATTATATTCATTGGCGCTATTCTTTTATTCTCAAAAATTATTGTTTGTGTTCTTGAGAAGGGCACAAAATCAAAATTTATCAAAGTGTCTAAAGATATTACTAGTGCACAAAAATTTGCAATACTTAGTGGCCAAGTGAAGCCACACAAATAGGTTAGAATCCTCCAAAATTTGGAGAAGAAGACAACTAACCAAAATAAAAAATAGAAGCTTAAAATATTGAGGCTTGGCGATTCTCAAATCCAAAGCATTACAGGGTTAATTGCATGGTAAAAATAGCAAAAAATTATAGCTACAAAGAAGCTTCTATCTACATCATTAAGGGCTCGGATTTATCATCAAAGTATTCAAGAAAAAATGGTAAGGAGTCTAGCCAAAGAGACATCCTCAAAACCCCCATATTTGCATTTAAAATATGATACAAAACCATAATTTTAGACCTGCAAAAGAGTGCAAGAAAAGGTGCAATAAATATACATATAAGATTACGTGGTATTGCACTTCTAAAATACGTTATACATAGGAAGAGAGCAGATTTGAAGGTGCCTCGAAAGGAACAATATCTACAGGGTAATCCATCCAAGGAAGGCCGAACGTTAGCACTCTTATTTCATAGCAAAAGGAGCCACTCAAAGGATCACTCTTCGCATATCTTGGATGAAAAAACCTACAAAATCAAAGCCCATATAAGGCTATTATCAAGATGCATTTACGTAGATAAAAAAGTGCTCATCTAAAAAGAGAAGGCATCAAAATCTACTTCTACCAATGTGGGACAGATAGCATAACAAGAGGCTATCTACACTACATAGAAGACAATGAGAAAAGGTGCTATATTCAAGGTCTTAAACTTGGATAAGATCATCCACCAAAGGAAGCACCAAAATTGTCATTCAAAGCTCCATAGCACCTCATCAATTCACCTACAAAATAAAAGATTGCTTGTTGTCCAAGAAACAAAGCAAGCTAAGGAAATGTATACGAAAGGAGTTATAATATTCTCCTTGGAAGCGTTATAGCAAAGGACTTCATGCAGAGAGCTTGAATGCCACTTGGCATAAAATTTCTAAGGTGTCATTTCATCTCTCAACACTCAAGAAACCTCACGTAGGAGTTACAGGGAATATTAAATAAGTGGTGACGCTTGTTATCTTCCACAAGCCTCACACAAGTTCCCACACGAGTGCTCATACATTACAGAGTTATCAAGAAGCGTTAAAGAAGGAAATAGGTACATTAAAAAAGGTGGAGTGCTCATATGTAATGGATGTCACACTTATCACAAAGTTCAAAATATTTCTTCCATAAAAAGGTGGTCAAGTCCAAAGCAATCAAGCATAGAAAAGTGCAATCAAAGCATAGCGTGGAAGAAAGGAAGAGAAAACATTAAAATCTCTTGGTCTTGAAGGTCAAACCTCTCCATATTTGTAGCACTGACGTTCTAGCATTAAAGACAGGGAATTAAGCATTGTTTCTAGTGCCAAATGAGGATATTAAAGTGCTATTATATTCAGCCAAAAAAGGTGTTGAACAGTGTGGTGATACAACGTTCAAAGGTAAGGTTTAAATCCCATTTATTATTGCTTTCACTTTAGGGAGATATAAGGGTAATAAGCTAAGGTCAAATCTTAGATTTTGAAAGCAAAAAATATAAGGGATAACTTATCAAATTGAAATAATATTTGCAATTTAACCTAGGAGAAATAAGGAATTTTACTTGGGATTAAATTCTTTAATATTTTGCAAATATTATTAATTTTCTAATTTTCCAATTTTGGGAGTGATAAAGGTTACAACATCAAAATAGGTTATTGAAAATTAGAAGCACTTGAATAAAATCCTAAGGGTTACAAAAGAGGTTTATTAAGATTTTTTGATTAAGGTTGGAAATTTATAATTTTCTTCTCTCAAAATTTCTCAAAAGGGACAAAAGAAATCCAACATTAAAACCTCTTCAAAATTGAAAAGTGCTTAGTTCAATAGGATTCATAAGGTGTTAGAAAATTTGAATTTGATCTTTACAAAAACTGTACAAAATCAACCAAAATTGAACTATACTTTACAGAAGCACTATATCATACTCCAAAATCATTAGGGAGTCATAAGGCATTCTACAAAACTTGATAATAATAATATATATCAAAGATTACAAGTTGAGAAGATATAAGCTTTCTTCAAACACCTAAATTAGGTGTTCACACTCTCATTACTAAGGAGACGTAAGGAAGCCTACAAACCTAAGGATTAATAAAGGTTTTATCCAATCAAGCTTATATATATAAGCTTGATTGGATAAAACAAATAAATAAATAAATATATATATATATATATATATATACCCAGGTGTTGTAGGTGAGTTGGAGAGGAGAGGGCAATCCTCCAAGGGATGTCCCAAGTTCAAATCTCCACCCTACCAAAAAGCTGAATTGGGTATCCAAAATCCAATTGATAATGTTTGTGCGAGCGGTGGCTCGGGTGCGACTCCCGGGTGAATTTGACGGTGTAGAACCCCCTGTTCGTGGTCTCTCAGACCAAGGCGGCCCCACAAGGGGTTTTTCGCTAAAATATATATATATATATATATGTTTGTGGAAAATACCCCAAATGGGATACCACTTTTGGGTAAGTTCCAAGGAGGTAGAGGTATCTATTATACCAAAAATACCCAGGGCTCGCACTTGGCCTGCCCCCTTCGACACACTCAATGAGCATACCTAAAACAACAAAAACAATAACAAACAAACACAAAAAACACAACATCAAAAAACAAAGACAAACAAACAAAAAAAAAACACAAAAAAAACAAAAACAACATAAAAGCATAAAAACAACAAAAAACTCAAAAAAAACAAATAAATAAATAAAAATAAATAAAATAAAAATAACAACAAAACACAAAACACATAAGAAAACCTTAAAAACAACAAAACATCATACAAACACTAAAAAAAACCAAAATCACAAAACACAAAAGACAAAAACATGAAAAGCAATAAAAACACACAAAAAAAACATAAAAACATAAAAAACAACAAAAGCACAAAAAAACAACTAAAACAACACAAAAAAAAATAGTACAAAAAAACACACACACCACTTGAAAAACTAAAAAAAAAAAAACACAACTATGACATTTCTAGGCCAAAAGACTTTTAAAGGAAGATTCAACAGAGGAAACATAGAAAGATATGTCTAAGCTAGGGAACTAAAATACCCTGACCGAACCAAAGAGAAGCAAAAATAAAGCAAAAAGGAACTAGGTACCTCTAGTACTAAAGCCATCCAAAGAAAGGATAAAAAAAAGAGTTTCCCTTATTTGTGAAGCCCACCATATAGGAGGGTGGTCGTAGCAAGTAAGATCATCTTTGTCCAATGCCCAATTAGCTAAAGCATCAACAATCCTGTTTTGTTCTCTGACCACATGATTGTAATCCACTTTCATCTAGATTAATTGAATCTCCTCAACAATTATTTTTATTCTCCAATCAACCTTATGATTCTTAGGAGTCTTCAGAAGATTAATCATGAGTTGGAAGTCAGATTCAACCAAAACCTTTTCCCATTCAACCTTAGCAGCCTCTTGAAGGCCTCTGAGGATACCATACCCATCAATAAGGTTATTGGAAAGGATTCCCAAATTCTTAGTAAAAGTGAAAACCACGGAGCCATCTGAAAGTCTACCAATTCCTCCTACACTAGCTTTTCCAAGGTTCCCCCTGGAGCCTCCATCGATATTGACTTTACCATAATCCTTAGGAGGAGGTTGCCAATTCCTTGTTCTTTATATCTTGCAATTACTCATATTCCCTTTAAGTCGGTTGCCATTAGAAGAGTTAATATTAAATATTTGCATCACTTGATCCCATTTTTGGTGGGAGTTTTGGGGGTGATTAAGGAGTTGTTGGACTAATTCAATTAAGTTGACAATGGTTTTTTTCCAGATATAGTGAATATCCTTTATTTTTTTATTTAAAATTTAGTTTTTCCTTTCATTCCAGATATTCCAAGGTAGAATGGTAGAACCCATCCAAACTAGCTGCCCAATAAAATGATCAACACCCTCCTATTTAGGCCAATCCCTCCAAAGCTGTTCAAAAATAGAAAAATTGGACCATTGCATGCCAAGTAAGATGGCCATTCTCCTCCATAGCTCAAAGGCTAAGATACACTCAATACAAATATAGCTAAGATTTTCCACATTCTCTCCACACATTTCGCATCTAAAAGAGCCATGAAAACCACATTTCATAAGTTCCTCACTAGTTAGCACCCTACGATGCAATAAAAGCCAAATAAATAACCTCACCTTAGCCAGAGCTTTTGAGCCCACAAATGAGAAAATATATCATAAAATTGGTTGGAATTATTATGGCATAAGGTCAAATAACCTTGAGCAATTGAATACTCACCCTTAGTAGTGTTGTTCCATCCAAAAAAATCTTTATCATGGGATCAAGAGAGATCTCATATGCAAGATGCATTGGATATCTCGTCTTTGAATTTTTGGAATTTGAATAGGTCAGTTCTCAATAGGGATCCAATATCTACCAACATTTGAATTACCAGTATGGTATTAATAGTAATTAGCCACCTTTGTCCAATTAGCTCGGTGAAGCTCCTCCATCCAAGGCCTCCAATTAGGAAACAGAGTTATCAAATGCTGGTGACCATCCCAAGAATCTGTCCAAAAAAATTTCTACTGACCATTATGAATGACCCAAAATAATTTTTTCTTAATCAAATCCTCACCAACCTTAAGAATTGCTAAAATAGGAGAACCTTTGGCAAGCAATTGATAGCGAATAAGGTCTTCGGGAATTTTGTTCTCAACATATTTAGCACAAAGATTATTGGCCCAAAGGGCATTGGGATTATGTAAAATCCTCCAATACAATTTAGCAGCTAAAGCTTTGTTGTTATTAATAGCATATCAAAATTCTAACCCCCCTTCATTCTTAGGAAGACATAAAGTGTCCCATTTCACCAAGGCCCATTTTATTTTCTCCTTAGTACCACTCCAAAGGAACCGATGATTAATTTGATCCAATTATTGAAGAACAACCTTTGGGATATTCAACATGGTAGAAACATAAATAGGTATAGCTTGAAGGACAAATTTTACCAAGGTAATTCTACCCCCAAAATAAAGCCACCTATTGGTCCACTTTCCAATTTTCTTCTTAACTTTGTCCAACAACCAATTCCAATATTTATTTTTCTATCTTTGAGTATTGATAGGGATGCCTAAATAAGTGATCGGAAGGGAGGTCTTCTTATATCTTAATTTATCCAAGACCATGGATTCCTATCTGGTAGAGCAATGAAAGAAAATGACTTTAGACTTGTCTTCATTGATCAATTGCCCGGTAGCCTTAGAAAAACAACTAATGATTTGCTTAATTTTAGAAGCTTCCTTAACTGTAGCTTTACTTAATAGAGTAGAGTCATCAACAAATTAAAGATGAGAGATAGGCCTAGCTCCATGAGCAATGGTAACTCCCTCAAGGATTTTCTTGTCTCTATTTTTGGTTATAGTCCTACTCAAGCATTCAACAAGAAATATGAATAAGGGGAGAGGGGGTCACCTTGCCTAATACCTCTAGAAGTTGGGAATAGTTGTGAAGGCCTACCATTGATAAGAACTGAGTAGGATACTAAAGAGATACAATTCATAATCTAGTCCATCCAATCTTGAGAGAAACCAAATTGCCTTAAAAATTTGATAAGTGTCAATCCACTCTATCATAAGCTTTGGATAAGTCTAAACGAATGAACATAGAAGGAGATTTTTGCATTTCCATGGAATGGATGGCTTCCTGAGCAAGAACTATCTCATCCACTATTTTATGCCCTTCCACATAACCTCCTTTTTCAGGGGAAATAATCTTATGCAAAAGAGGCTTCAACCTTTTTACCATGATCTTAGTAATGATTTTGAGAAGAACATTACATAAAACAATAGGTCTAAAAGCTGAGATATGATAAGCCTCTTGAGATTTTGGGACAAGAGTTATATAAGTTTTATTGATAACCTTAAAAATATCTTTGGCTTTCCTGGATTCTTCAACCACCTCTAATAAATCAACATGAAGGATATCTCAAAACACTTGGTAGAACTCAATGGGAAAACCATCAGGACCTGGGGTTTTCCCTTTTTGCATTTTGAAAACCACTTGTTGAAACTCATTAATAGTAACAGGAGTAGTCAAAATAGAGTTCTCCTCATAAGTGATAAGAGAAGGGATCACTTGAAGAACATTTTGTTGAGAAGTTGAGTCAAGAGGAGTAGCAGCAAAAAGATTGGAAAAGTAATTCACAACAATAGAGTTCATACCATCCCAAGTGTAGACAACCTCTCCAAAATTTGAATTTAGGGAAGAAATAAAGTTGTGAGATCTTTGAGCTAGAAGAGATTTGTGGAAGAAATTTGTGTTTCGATCTCCTTATTTGAGCCATTGAATTCTAAATTTTTGCTTCCATAAGAGTTCTTCTCTTTTTTCCCATTCCTCTAACTGAGCTATGAGTCTAATTTCATCTATACTTCTGCTCTCTATGAGGCCATCTAAACGAATTTTCTTATTCAAATTTTCAAGTTGAGCAATAAATTCATGTTTTTTTGTTGAACATACCCAAACTCCTTCCAGTTCTAAGTCTTGATTTTGGATTTAATATATTGCAACCTTTTGGAAAAATAGTACATATTAGTCCAAAATCTTGGTTTACCTTCCTTCCACCATTGTTGCACTTGAGGCTTGAAGGAACTATCTCTAAGCCATATTAACTGGAATTGAAAAGGAGAGAAACTCTCATTGGTTTTCCAAATTTCCACCATGACTGGCTAGTGATCTGAACTAGCATTGTTAAGAGTCTTCACTTTAGGAATGTGACCATGGATTAAAAAATGTTCAGAGAGTAGGAACCTATCCATTCTCTCCATGATACAAGCTAAGACTTACCTTTTTTTAGACCAATTCATAAGGCCATTATCTGACTGGATGTCCACAAGATAAAGGTTTACAATATATTCATTCATGAGGTCAGTGCTCCTATCCAAATTTCTATTTCCTTCCATTTTCTCATCCAGAGATAGGATGGTACTGAAATATCTTCCTATCAAGATCCAAGCTTCAGGAAAATGAGAGATAATATAAGCTATATCCTTCCACTGTCTTCTCTTTTCCTCCAAAGAAGTTGGAGCATAAACAGTTATGCAAAGCATAATTTGGTTGGAATGTCTACTTTGAATAGATATAGCTAAAAGACCTTAGATACAAACCATATGATGAATAACTACCTATTTTGGGTCCCAAAGGTAAGCAATGCCACCAGAAGTTCCCTAGGAACTAAGGGAAACAACTTTTCTAGCTGGCCAGATTTTACTAGCAATTGAATCCATTTTCTCTATTGACATCTTCATTTCTTGAAGGAAAACAAGATGAGGATGGTTTATCTAAATCATTATTCTAATTTAATTTTGTTTTGAAATTCTCCCTTTGAGTCCTCTAATATTCCAAGTGATGATATTCATTAATACCAAGGCTAAAATAGTTGGTAAGGGAATTAATATTACCTTCCTCTACAAGTTTTTCACCTTCTTTTACCATATATTGTTGATTGGTCTTGCGACCTACCTTTTGATTAGAATCCATATTCAATTTTTTTCTTGTTTCTTCTTACTCCAATTAAATCTGGGATGTCTTCTAACCTTGAAGAATGCATTTACAAAGTCAAACTATTGCTGGAAGATTCAATAGAGTCTATCTTGGGACCTGTATTATTTGAAGTCTCACCATTTAAAAGATTGTTTTTCTTGTGTATATTTTATCCCTTTTTTTTGTTGAAAACTTTTGATTTGTTGGTTTGTATTTGAGTTATTCCTTTCATCTCTAAATTGTGTTTCTAAGATTTTTGTTTCCATTATTTCCTCTTCCTCACCTAGGGCATCATTTGTGGAAAGAATTTCAAATATATTAGCTGATAACTTTGATTGATCCTTCATAACTAGTTTTTTTAGTGTTCTTCTTCTTAGGAATTTGGAAATTCATTGAATTTGTATCTTCTTTCTTTTGATCTAGACTTTTATTTCGGAAAACACTAGCCAAATGACCATATTTATGGCAAATTCTACAATGAAAATGAATGTTCTCATAGTCTACTACTTGCTCCCAAGTGTCCTCCCCAAATTGTAAAGTGATCTTTTTAGGTAGGGGTTTGTCAAAATACATTAAAACACAAATCCAAGCATAAATAATATGTTCAAATTTTTAAGTACAATCAACAGTCATCATAAAATTTCCCAAAGTGTTTCTAATTGAAGAAAAAATAGCCAAATTTTAGAATTCAATTGGGAGGCCAAAGAGTTTAACACACACGGGACCTGTAGAAGGCATCTCTTCATTGGCTCTAAATTTAGTATGTCAGGGCTTCATAAAAAGCCCTGCCCTTCCAAAGAACCAGGGATCCCATTGAAATTTTTCTCTCTATATTCATTATTAGTAGATAAAACAAGAAAATAACCATTTGGATAAATAAATATTTGTAACTCACCTTTAGTTTTCCAGCTTTTTGCAGCCCAGACTTTGAAAGCAGATAGGCTTAGATAAAAATCCAAGAAACAACAAATTAGTCATTTTTTCATATCTTCAATGCTAGTCTGAATGTCACCCATATTAAGCTTAACAATAGGAGTTCCATCAGCTGCTATAAGACATCCTGACTCAGTTTTCCTCAGATCAATATTAGGTATTCTTAGAGGTTTACAGAAATCCCTAAAATTAATGTTAGCATTAGTTTGACGTTGTCCACCATGAAGGACATCCATAAAACTTATTTTTGGGGCCAATTCTCGGGAATACTTGCCCTTGAAAGGGGTTTCCATTATGGACTTATTTTGGGGGTGCACCTTAGCACTAGATTCACTTGATATCTAAACCATTTTTTGATTAGTTTCTTGAAACTTGTTTTGTGATATCTTTAATCCATGCCCTAGACACCGAGGAAAGGTATGCTTTTTACTTTTATTTTGTGCAGCAAATTAGAATTCATTGTCAATCAAGTTCATCGTATGATATATTGAAATATAAATTTCTAATCCATATTGGGTCCCCTGCACCATATCCAACTAAAATCTTGAGAAAAAACTACAAAGATGTTGGCCACTAGGGCCCAAAGCCCCGAAAAATAATCTCTGGAGTTGCTTGCACTCAACCCAAATGAAACTCTTGCATAGTCGCTTACCAAAACTCTTGTTAATACATAGGGATGTGCTAGGATATATGTTGCTCCAAATGATCTACAAATTGGTGGAGATATTCTAGGGTTTTTCAGGCATCTACCCTCAAAATTTTAGCTCAATCTGAGTTTGGATGAGTGAAATATGGCCGAAACAAGTTTGGTAGTTTGGGCAGTCCTACGAAAAACGTATCTTCAATTTTTACCCTCATTCACTCCATGGACCAAATTATATACTTCAATTAGGGATAAAATATCGTAATATAGGGAACTATAAGAAATACTACAATTCTATCTCATTTCTACAAATTTAACCTCTTCAAATGGGTAAAAGAATGTTATACAATGAATGTAAAAATTGATTCAACAAGAACTAGTTCACAAAACATGAACGCATGTGGTATATTGAATTAGAAGGCAGTCATCATATGATAAGAAATATACAATGGTTTGACTATCTTGAAGTTGCTAAAGGTTACAGACTAAGAATTGTAGACAACCAAACTTATCCTATACATGGATATGGATGTGTAACACCCAACAAATCATTTCCAAATATTCTACTACAAAAAGTATTGTATGTTCCTAGATTAACATTCAATCTCATCTCAGTAAGCAAGATAGTAGAAAAAAACTATATGATTAACTTTAGATATATGTATGGTATCAATACATGTCTCATTATGAATCAAGATGGAATATAAGCAACAGGTTTAATCCATGAAAATACATACATCCTAGACTCAATGGAAAACTCACAATATATTGTGGTGTTTCAAAATGACACTAACATATTTACAGAGGAACAAGTTGAAGAAAATGAAGAACCAATACACCAAAAATACAAGCACGGAAGAATCAAAAACAAAAATATGAGAGAACAATTACACCATACCCTACTCATTCATCAACAATCAGATCCAAATGAAGATACTTGCAAAGAGAACTATAAATGTGGTTGGATAGAAGATAAGGAAGATGAATATGAACAAGCCAAAGATCATCCAATGAAAGAAGAATATTTAGCTTCAGCTACAACTTACTCTACATCATATGAAGACACACATTACCTGTTGAACTTGAATACAAAGAATGCAGAAGAAGAGTACAAAGTTCAGGATGATGAAGAAGAAGATCAATATTGAAGGCTAAAGTCTTCAATACCCAAATAATGTAATACAGGGGGTGTTAGAAATAGAGTATATTACATCATTTGGGTCATGTAAATCTATCTTCCAAGTTACATACTTAGGACATTATATTACTTTAGGAGGAAGTTATCTAGTTACTTCATGCAATGTAATAAATGCATGTGTCAATGTGCAAGTTGTATATGTGCAAGTTATTCCTTGCACAGCTAGGTAGAGTTTTGGCCAAGGAATCTATTTTCCTATATTAGAAAGGCCTCATTGTAATACATACATAGAGTTAGGTAACATATTTAGATAGTGTAGCTTAGAGCATAGTACAATTATGTGTAGATCGCCATCCATTGGTGATGGGTGCAATGTAGTTCAGTAGCTTTATTAATGGAGTGTTCATTTCCTCCATAGCTACATTGTATTCTTTTATGTAATTTCTATTTATAGTATATTTCAGTCATCTAGCAGATTTACTTTCTTTCATATTATTCTACATCTTGTGATTGCTATCTCCTAGTGCTCGTTACATAAAAAGCTAACAACCCTTTATAGTGAGGGGTCTTCCCTTATTTATAGCTTTTGCTATCCTCAAATGAAACTAATTAGTATGTAAAATCATGAGTAGAATTGATTTCACATGATATTTAGGATGATCTGGCACCACTTTAACATTTTTAGCATACCCTATGCTAGGCCTTAAGCAATTATGGATGTAGGATCTCCAAAAATGCTCAAGTGGAATGGTTATTACTTTTTGGCTCTAATAACTTCCACATGTCCTAACTACTATTTTCTAGAGTTTCAAGTGTCTTTCATACCGAGGTATCTCAATTCAAGATGTTACTACTATCTTTATTACCTTCATGATTGTCTACCTTTATGTAAGCATGTCAAATATTTTGGGTGATGATCTCATATTTTATTAAGAAACTTTGGTCCAAGATGTTGTTTTTTTACCTTACCTTCTAGACTATTTTTTATGCTATTGTATGTCTTCTCATTATGCCAAAACCTTTTTGAGGCTGATCTAACATCATTGTAAAATTTTTTAGCTTACCTTTACTTTTTAAACTTTAGCTAAAAGGCTAAGTGATTATCGATCATGTTGGGATTTTGAAAGTGCTTTGTTGACATCAATAGAAAAATGCTTTGACATGCTCCCTTTCTAGCCTTGAGGACTCTCTACCGTTAAATATATTCACATTGTGAGATATTTTGAAGTACTTTGCATACATTAGCATAGAAAAGTTTTGGCTTACCTCCTTTGCAGGTCTGACACCAAGCTAATCCAAATAAGAGCTTCCAGTTTGGAAGAATATGTAAACCTTAAGAAATTTTAAGCCTAAACATATTTACTTAAACTTCTATAATAACATACATGAAGGAATTATGGATATAGATAGGTTTCAAGCTCAAATGATAGCCAAAGTTTCATTTACTACCTTATTGAGCTTCTCCTAGTCTAATGCATATACCCTTTTTTTGCTAATTCATTCCTTGCTTCTTTATTATCCTCCAAAGTTACCCTTAAATAGATATAAGTCAAAATTATTATTTTTCATGAGCTATTCTCTTTGTCTCTTTATTCGATTTTAGCCAGTTAGATCCTTATTGCTCTTTACCATGATCTTCAAGGGTGTCCTTTGTATGGATCGATAATCCTAGACAATTTATGGAGGTTTCACAACTTGAAATCTTTGGGATGCTTTGTGTTTCCATGGATTGCTACGTACTAATGTCCTCTTGATAAAAATAAGAACTTATCTTATTGAAACCTTGACTAAACAACTCAGGTCCCTTTTCTTCCTCCATTGTTCCTAGGATTTCTTTACCAAGGGTCCTTTTTGGATAATCATTGAGGATCCCATTAGATTTGGAGTGAAGTTTTATTTTTCAAACCCATCTATCTAGATGATGGGTGAGTTTACAACAATTGTATGGGATGAAATCCTACCAAAGGTAGATCCATTTTAGCCATCACTTGAAAGGCTTTGGTACTCTTACTAATGACAAAGTTTGGATTAGCTGCAACTAGAAGGGATATGAGCCATTGCTATCTAATTTGGTTTATTAACATAGCCTCATGGTTTAGGGATTTTAGAATTTGATAGCAAATTTCAACGAAGTCCTTCCCTTGTCAACATCTCTAGCATTTTCATGGCATTAACTACTTGATAGATGGATGGGGCTTTAGGTCCTTTCATCTTGCTTTCTTCAAAATTTACTCTAGATGGCAATTTTGCTCAAAATTCATCTTTCTAATAGGATTTTCCCAGTATAATGAAATTTTATTACAAATACATGGTGATAAATTATTCCCACATGAAGGTTCCATGGATGGAAACATGATCCAATTTTAAAATAAGATTCCATGCAACTACTTGATACACAAGCTAGATGGTGATGGCATGGTGAACTGGATCAAGCTACCAAAATTTATTGATAGAGAAGTGCTAGAGGATCATAAAATGTATGAGATCAACATGATTACTAGAGTGCTTTAAGATGATGAGGATCCTAAGGTCAAATTCAAGGAGATTGAGCTAGGTAACTACCTCATACAATAAGAACCATTTATCATCTTAATTTTAACTAGCCAACAAACATAGCAATCAGTTGAGACATGGATAATTCACTTCAATGGTTTAACATATAGGAATGAAGCAAACACACATATTTAATCAATTTACCCATAATAAATCCAAACTAATTTTACATGTCAATTGTTATTTAATTTAATAGACAATATGGTTGAATATGAAGTATTGTGCACTAGCTTGAGGATGACTAAGAAGATGAGGATCAAGAACCTAAAGGTATGTGATGACTCTGTATTAGTCATAAATCAGGTTAATTTCCAATGTACTGACAAGAATAAATAGTTGAAGCTATATAAGCATTGGTTCTAGGATTGATTAGAAAGCTTTAATACTTATGATATCAAGGCTATTCCTAGGGAGTTATATGTCAAAGTGGATGGACTAGCATCAATGGTAGCAATATTTGACCGCATTATCAACATATGGGATAAACCAAAGGAGCTAGAAGTAGTATTTAGACCAATAGTCCTTGATAATTTTGATCATTGGTGGGTCTTCAATAATAACATGTAAATCATAGAGTTTCTTATTAGAGAAGGTCAACACACTGTAGGTAAAAATAAGTATTAGGATGATATAAAAATAAGGTAATTTAGTTAAAAATAAATCAATTGTTAAAGGGTTAAATACTCTAGAAAGTTTATTCAATCTAGACGATAATGCAAAACAAATCTAGCATCAAGGTAGAAGCCTCTTCCTACCACCTTATTAAAGTCACTTTAGGAAAGTGTTGGCTTTTTAGCTAGATTCAATCATAGGTCCCAATATATAGGAACATATAACATTCAATATTTTAGCATTCAATTATAAATGGCCAATATTAATGAACATAATATTAATGAAATAACAATAATATAAACTAACTAGACAAAATCAATAACAATATGCATAAGAAAACTTACAATATAATTGCTCAAAATATTGTATACAAGCTTCAATATTATCTAATAAATTTTCTATTTTTCTTTGATACAATACATGGATCTTTGTCTCCATAATAGGATCTTAGAAATGAGACTCTTTAATACTTTATATATTGATCTCCTCACATATTCGATAAATGCATCCTTTACTATTCCATGCATAAGATAAACCTCTCCTGCATCTTGGCTTTACATCTTGCCACTTGCATACATGACTCCTGATTTTCTATTCGCTTGCATGCTCGTACATCTACACACTTGCACATATTGTTATATGACACTTGTAATCATCCTACACATAGACACATACTTTAGGGAAAATATAAATCACACATCCTAAACTATTGATTCACACTCTAATCTAATATTTATAATATTTACAATAGTACCATAATACCATGGGGCTACTTTAGCATGTACCAAATAATGTAATATTCTCCAATAGAAAAAACTTGTTGCTTGGTAAAGAATGCATCAAAGAATAAATTACCCTATTCAAAGAGCTTTGTGGCAAGTATGGGGGTATCGTTCCATGGTCCTATGAAGATTTGAAGATGTACTGTAAAAAAATCACAAAGCATACTATCAAACTAGAACCAAATGTAAGGCCTATCCAACAAAAATAATGACCAGTGAACCCCAAAATTGAGGTAGTTATGAAGAAAGAGCTCACAAAGCTTGTATAGGCGTAAACCAACTTTCTAATAGAAAATTCTACCTAGGTTTCTAATATAGTCTTGGTTCAAAAAATAATGGTGATATCAAGATATGCATTGAATTTAGGAACTTGAATAATGCATCATTGAAAGATTACTACTCTTGTTGGCTTTAGATTAGATTCTATTGAAAGTAACAGGTCATACATGTTGTCACTCTTGGATGTTTTCTCAAGGTATAAATATAATTAATTCAAACACAATGATCAACATAAGATGACCTTCATAACAAAATAAGAAACCTTCACCTACCAGAGAATGTTGATTAGGTTGTTAAACATGGAAGCCACCTTCTAGCGAGCCATGAAAATTACCTTCATAAGGGTAGTTGGTGATAGCATTCTCATATAATTTAATGATTTAATATATATTCAAAAGATAGGAGCAAGCATATCGAACATCTTGAGTTTACCTTTTAGATGTATAAGCAATATGGTATCTCACTCAGCCCTAAAAAGTCCATATTTATGGTTCAAGAAAGTGACTTGTTAGGTCATGTAGTGTCAAAATATAGTTTAGCCATAGAATCTTATAGGATAAAACACATCCAAAACCTTCCTCTTCCTACTTTTATCAAAGGAATATAGTCCTTCCTATTTCAAATCTAGTTTATTACCAATTTCATAACCAATTTTGCCCAACTGGTCAACCCAATCACCAAAATGCTAAGAAAATATGCAACCCTAGTGTGGAATGATAAAGGTGAAAATGCATTCAAGATATTAGAGACACCATCACCATGGCTCTAGTCCTAATCAATCCCAATTTCTTCAAATATTTTAGTCTTTGTGTTTAGGATAGATGAAAATATAGATGTAGTTCTAACAAAAACATGATACGGATGATGAACACCCCATATAATTCATGAGCTAGATACTTCACAACCATGAATAGAGGTATATCTTCATTGAAAAGTAAGTGTTTGCCATCATAAAATATCTCAAAAAAATTAGGTATTGCCTATCACAAAGCAATATCGCCATCTTCATAGTTCATATCTATGTTTGATCTATTGTACTTCATAGTGAATTAGAAGAAAAAAGGACTAAGTGGATAAATAAGATTCAAGAGTTTGATATAGAAATTAAACCTACCAAGCTCATTAGGGATAGGGCCTAATATGATAATATGACAATGTCTACTCTAAAATATCAAATTTCCATAGTGTAAGAGGATAAAGTTAATGATCAAACAAAATGTATGGAAGATATTTGTAGGTACATGGTCACCAGATAGGTTCTAGAGATTAACATTAAGGAAAGGGCCTGATTTAGATAAAAGGTAACATACTATACATGGTTGGATGGTATTTTGTTTAGAAAGGGATATAATGGCATCTTGTTGAAATGTGTTAAGGATGGAAGGATAAGAATCCTAATAAAATATTACCATGATGAGAGAGGACATTATTCCATGTCAATTATGACTCATTAAGTCTTAAAGGTCGGATATTATTGGACTATCATATTTTTCATTTTTTTGCAATGGGCCAAAAATTACAAATCTTGTTGTCTGTTCATGGAAAATAGAATAAAAGTATATGTGCCTCTAAATCATGTCATCATCATAGAACCATTCCAATAGTTGGACATTGAATAAGATAAGTCATTTATCTAGTGCAAGATATGGATGGATCCTCATTGCAACTGATTGCTTCACAAAGTGGGTTAAAATGGTGCTTGTCAAATTAGCTAACTAGGAAGTGGTTGTCCAACTATTAGAATATATCATCATGGATTTGAGACACCATCTATAGTAGTCACTGATAATACCATCTCAACAATAGAGTTCAAAGGGATAAATTTTTCCTTGGAATACAATTTGTGCTCAAGACATCCTCTAATTACTACCCCTAAGGCAATGGGATCATAGAGTCTACCAACAATAATTTTATAAAGATATTGAAGAATTTTATTATTGAGTTGTAGAGGGATTAGAGGATCAAGTAATGCCAAAAACCTTTATAGGGTTATCTCCTTATAAATTGGTTTATGAGAAAGAGATTTTTTGTCTATCAATTTGAAGCTCCCTTTCCTTCAAATGTCACAATAAGTGGAGCTCAAGGACATTGATGTCAAACCAATGCAAGTATGATTGAACATACTAAGGACAATACAATACCAATAGGTAGTTAAAAGGTGGTTTGACAATAAGCAATCAAGATGGATTATAAGGAACATTGTTTAGTATTCAAGTGGGATAAGTATATAGCCAAACCTAAAGGTCACCAAAAAATTTGACTCTCTCTAGAGTGGGCGATATCTAATCCTATAGATTGTAAGTCTGAATACCTATAAGCTTACCAGTATGAATGAAAGAATGTTGTTGATTTTAATAAATGAGTAACATCTCTTATCTATTTGATAAAAACTCAAGCCAAGAGAAATGATGATGAGTTTGTCTCAATAATAAGGTGATGTCATTAGTTGCAAAATATCCATGGGATCAAACCACTCAACATAAGGAGTGGATCACTCCCAAAGTCTAGACTTTGAAAAAAATCTATTTCCAAAAAAAATCTTCTTCCATCAAACCATCATGGGCACTACATCTACCTCCACTAATCCTTCCATGTAAGAGGCTAGCTTAGTGTCACCATGTTTCACAACTATTTTCCCTCTCGAGTTTGTTTTACCATAACCAATACTAAAGTTAATAGAAGAGGTAGGGCCCTCCAAGGGAAATGGTAAGAAAAGGTTAATTAGAAAAATGAAATGCTACCCTTCTCAGAGTCCTAAGGAGTTGTTGGAAAAACCCTATAGAAGGGTTGAAGAGGGTAATTTTAGATATACCATCAAGGATATAAGGAAGGAAGCCCTTAGGAAGTTCAACCTTAATCCATAAATAGACTCATTAAGCATAAATATATTTTGTACCTTAGGCCTAGACATAAGCCTAGCCCCGTAGGTGTGGAACCGTATTGTACTGGTGGAGGTTTATGTGAAAAGATACAATTACACTAGTAGGAATAGTAGTCCACCTTTGTGGACAGAAAATTCCTTTCATATTAGAGAGGAATACAAAGAAAATTCTTATGACATCTAACGAGCTAGTAATGTATATCACTTGTAACCCAAGGAGACAAAAGGACTTCTATTATAAGTTCCACTCAAACTATTGATAGGGTTTCTCAATCCCTCATATTAAGAATCCAAACAAGGTGATTAACTTTAAAATTCTATTGGAATTAGATCTATTTAAAAATAATTTCCAAATGGTTTTATCAAGGATAGGAGCAATGCTTGGGGAAAAAATATATGCTAAGGTCTATGAAGATCAAATACACCTCTTCCATGTAATTGAGATATACCTGGGGCACTTACAAATGACCATTATACCCGATACATTGTTGACCAAATGAGTAATCAGTTCAAGGAGTTAAAGTCAGAAAGGAAGTTTACATACACCTCCTATGTAGTTTGCTTGATATTTTATCAAAGGAAAGACTGGTTCTTGACACTTCAACTAAATAAAAAATGATCAAACAAGAAACCTCTTTTAGTGGTGAAGTATGTTGATGTACCTTGTCGTGAAGTAGGTAAAACTTCATACTATTTCTATGACAAAGTATACAATGTGATCATGGAAACGATGAGGGGTAAAGCTCTAAGATTGTAGAACTAATTTAGATAGCTTTTAAATTAACAAAATAGTCAAATGATGATTTCTACATAAGGAGGTCACAAATTTCATCCACCTCTATGGATTTTCAACCATGCCCTTTGAGTTGCCTGCATTTATACTAGACTACACATTCAATCCTAAATAAAAAAACCAAGTTAATTAGGTGGACCTAAGGTATTTCAAAGGGTAGAACAAGACCAAATTTTACCTACTCAAGTAGCTAATCATGAAGATACACCTAAGTTAGGAGGGTCCCACAAGGTAGTGTAGGAGAAACTAAGAATATAAGGCTAGAATAACTAAAGGATAAGGGATTGAATACCTTCTTAATGGACAAGAAAAGTTATTGGATAGAGAATAAGAAAATACCTAGAAAATAATTAGCCCTAGCTATCTTGGGAAGCATTACAGGATATGAATATGAAGTACAAGGATGATATAATAATCCTTAAGAGTATCATTCCTTCGACACTAAGGTAAAGGAGAAATTTGACCTAGACTTCAAATTAAATCACTAATCACTAGGGTCCTTGGAGAAGTTGGGGTACTTTGAAAAAAAAACTCTTTGCTTGGTAGAAGATGAGATATGAAATAGCGACATCAAAGAGGCCAACACAAGAAGACACATTTGATGAGAAATTATCTACCATTTGTAATTAGAGACACCTAAGGAGGGTAAACAAAGAAATAACAACATGGAAAATACTAGAAATCTCTTTAAATCTTCCAAGTCCACCTCATACCTTTATGCCTAAAATCATCATATCCACTTCACCAACCTAACTGGCAATTGTTAGCTCTATTGTGCAAAAGTTAGTGAGAGAGAGGTAATATAAATTTAAGGAAGATGCTTATGGGTCTATGTTTGAAAATATGGTAGTGGTGCATCAACAATAATGATAGACACTTATACATGAGAAAATCCCTCAAGGAGGAACTTCTACCAATTTGGGAATGGCCAAAGTAGTGGCCACCACTATATTCACTTCCACTTCCCTTCCATTATCCATTGTTGCTACCTCTTTCTCTACTTGTACTTTTATTTTTACTTCTTTCTCTTCTCCCACCCCTCCTATCACACTTCATCATTTGTCAATATGGCCCATAGTTCTCCTAGAGGTACCTTACATCTAACAACTACATTTACTCCTAGCCCCACACCCATGTCTACTTTTGTGAGTAAGTCTACAAAAGTAGCTCCAAAATCTAGTGCAGTCATAGGGTCTAATAGAGTCTTTGTATGAAATATTGCATAATATCTTAAGAAAATAAACATCCAAAAAATGTTTGAATTTTTTGTAACTAAAGAAATAAAGTTGAAAAAGGAATACAAACAACTGAGAGACAAAACCTTCTAGGATCTAGTATAAATACATTCATAGTTGGCATCTAGAAAAATAAGATCCTTGTTGTTGAAGTAATAAGGAATGACCCTTCCAAGATTTCTACATCCCTTGTTGACTTCACTGCTAGGGAATATGAGTTATATCTACATCAACATATTTTTACCAAATAGTTAACTCATAAATAAACTATTAATTAGTGTGATAATGCAATTTGGTCAACTAGCAGTGAGGGATGATGCAATTAAAAAAGAAGAATGAAGAGCTTAAAGTGAAAGCGGCTCAATTGAAGATTGAGAAGAAGAAACCTTGATAGGAAAATGAGGCCTTGAAGAGAGACACCCTTGAGAAGGATAAACTAAAGATGTGGGTCAAAGGACCTTAAGTTCTAATATGACGAGGTTGAGAAGAAAAGGCAATAGCCAAAGGATATCTCACATCAGTTTACAAAGGAGTAATACTAGTTGAGGAAATAAAATAAAAAATAAAAATCTCAACTAAAATACCAAGTGAAACATCTACAAGAGGCCCAACAAATGAGGTGTCAATATATTGATGAACTCCAAAAAGAAATGACTATGTTGAAAGAGGGAGAAGCAATTACAAACTCAAGAAAAGTCTTCAATGTTCAAAGGATGAAGTCCCTTTAGGACAACATAAAGGTTGAAGTGATAAGTGCCAAAAGATAATTCTATTTTATAACATACACAAAATACAACCTAAACCAAGTGATAAAAACCATCAAGGAGGCTGAAAATAATTAGCTATAAAAGAGAGATTCTAGGAGGTGTCCAAACATCTAACTATAATGTTGACATTACAAGCACAACAATTAGGGATAGATGAAAGGATATGGTAAAACAATTGTAGTATCTTAGCTACTTCCAAGGAATTAGCCATAGAAAAAATATTTTGCAAATCCAAAAATAACATTGCAAAATAGTAAAACTTTCAAAATGGACAAAATTTTTCTGTCTCCAAAATGGACCTATTGGATCAAGGGAGTGATTTGCTTGTAAAATAAAGCATTTTGCTTGTAAAATTGATCAATTAGCCCAAGAGAGTGATTCACTTGTAAAATAGATCAATTCGCTTGTAAAATGGATCGATTGGATCAAGGGTGTCAATTCACTCATAAAGGGTTCCAATTCAATTAGCAAAGGATATATATTTGCTTATAAAATGCAAGTGAATCACTTGCAAACACAAGCAATTTGTTTGCAAATACGAGTGAATTGCTCAAACGAGCATAAAAGTGAAAATCATCATGGATCATTTTGTGGTGCACTAAGAATTTTTGAAGCCTTTTAAGCCTATTAGTGGAATAATTAGAGGAATGTAACATTTGGAGGTGTAATTTTTTTCTAAAGTTACCCCAAACCTTTACTTTTACTAGGAGTAATTATTTCTCACCCTAGGTAACTTAGGGGTAATATTTTGCTATAAATAAGGGTCTAAGGCCCTCATTGTAATCATATTTTGACCATGAGAATTTAGAGATACACTATGTAAAATTCACATTGTGCTTTGTAATCATGATGTTATAAAAAATTGGTAAGCCCTGATGCATACCATCAGTAGTGATGCCCCCCTAATTTGCTAAGTCCATGACAGTTGGGTATGGCTATTCTTGCCAATATTATCAATTTTATAATCAAACAAATGGGTGGGAATTAATGTTATTCAATTTATTATGTGTTGACTAATCATATGCTATCCTTACCACATTGTAACATTCGTATTTGATTTTATTTCTTGCACTCTATATATCACAAATTTACTTTTCACACTTGTATGCATTTTGTTTCCACACTTTACTTTCATGTATTTTATTTAATGCATTTAATTTACATTCATAGTAGTTAGTTTATATTAAAGATTCATATGAGTAAATCTAGGAGCCAACCTTAATTGGAAGGTTGGGGAAGCCTTTGGAAAACCCATCCAACCTTGTTGAAACTTGGATTTGGGGGTGCAACACTTAAATTAGAAGTCAAGACAATTTATTGGATTATCATAGTTTTTGGCATGACTGACAGGACTAAACCCCATTTTTATGAATTTTTGTTAATTTTCTTATTTTTGTGCCCAAAGATACATTCATTATGGATAAAGTGATTGGATCAAAACCAAATAAAATTTTTACTAAATTTGATTTTACAAATGATTCACTAATAAAAGCAGGCAATTTGCTCAATTTTGAGAAAGTTTAGAATTCATTAAAAGTGAGCAATTTGGTTGACTTAGTGAGTGGATCACATGATTTCACCTGCATTTTCATAGGTTGAGTTCATAGTGACTTGTCCAATTTTTTAGTTTCAAGACCAAATTTACTTGAAATTTCATCAAATTTTTATTATTTATGCTTGAAACTTGTAGGTATTTTGCAATGGCAACTTTGATACAAACTTAAAAAAACTATTTTTTTTACAAAGACAACTTTGATAACATTCAAGCAACAATAAAAACTTGAATTTGACCTTGTATGTGTATATGCTATGGTAAGATAACTTAAGATAGATTTTTATTCAAAAATTGACTAAGTGTAAGATAGTAAGTGATTTGCTCGGTAAAGTGAGTGATTCGCTCCAAAATAGTGAAAATTTTCTAAGACAAATCTAGTGAGCGATTCACTCAACAATTGGAAAGTTATTTGCTAGGAAAGACAAGTTCCTTTCTCCCTCCCTCGTGGGAAGATGATTTTCTCTAGTCTTAAAAGCACTTCACTTTGAGTGATCTGCTTGGGCAACCTTCTCTTTCTACGAATTTTTCGAAGTTTATATAAATGAGTAAATCATTTGATAAAGCAAGCAAACTGACCAATTTTTTATCATATTAGAAAACTATATCATAATTGCAAATTACCCTAAATTTCAAGCAAATTGCTCTAAATTACAAGCAAATTACCTGATTTTGTGAGTGAATCATTCAATAGGTAAAATTTTGGATTTTTAGATTTTTTAATATTTTAACAGATTTTAATCCCATCATTCTATGTAGGTATATACACTAGAGGATTTAGGATGTGCTTTATATTACAGACTTCAACAAAATCATGTGACCAATTTGCTTTCAAAAAATAATTCAAGGGCACTACCTTGAACCCCATCCTTTGAAAAGAGGGAATCATACAAGCTTTGCTCCTATCTTTAACATTTTTGAGTTTCAAGCAGTGTTATGGAAATATTTGCCTCACGACTATGATGTACCCCATCCTTAACAACAATATGACCAAATTCCTCCTCAACAAAACAATCATAAAGCACCTCCTAGGTTACAAAACCAATTCCCTAATTGAACCTACTAAAGATTGCTAAATTGGGTGGCCTATTTAGTATCTATGAAATAACTATGCACCTTTGACAAGAATGGAGGCAAGACAACACAGGACCACCTTAGTAAATTGTTTATACTTAAGTCAATTCTCTACATACAAGAAGAGGACAAAATGGTATGCTTGTTGATCTACCCTCTTTTTGATAAAGCTACCTTATGGTATAGGGGATTACCAAATAATTTAGATATTAATTGGGCATCAATAGTGTTGCATGGATTTGGAAATATGGAAAATGGTTACTCAATTTTGCTTAGTTAAGTACAATACAAAGACATCCTGATGAAGATATACATATTTTTAATACTAGATTATTGAGGAGCTTGAACTTAATTCCATAAAATGTTAGGCCAAGTAGAGAACAATCATTACCATAATAAATCAAAGGTTTACAAATTAACTTAGATTTAATGGTTTGTAATGCTAATCATCATACACTAGCTACAACATTCAAAGAAGTGTCTAGAGTAGAGGAGGTTCTCATTTGAGTAGGAAAGATACCCTTACTCCACCAATGGCCTATGCAACTCAAATTTCCTAGAATATGCATATACCTAGATTCACACCCAACATTTCACCTATTTTTAATTGTTAAACAAACACTTTTTTTTATCCTTATATGTCGCCATACATTATTACTCATCCTTCCCAAAACTTGTCATCTACTTTAGCCTTTTATCCATAACTTTTATCCTTCCCTACTCCATTTGACTCAAGAAATGAAGCCAACAATAATTTTACCATGAGAAAAATTATGGATATGACCAAAAATTTGGTAAATTAAAATAATGTTGTAAACCAACAATGACAACAATCATAGAATTGGTGGAACCAAAAGACTCCATGCTTGATAGGTTCTCGAACAAGATGTCAATAAAGAAGAAAATTAAGCTCATAATCACATTCTTAATACCAACATAGAGGTTGAACCAACATGATGTCTTCCTTGTAATGATAGGCATAATCCCATAGAGTGCATTGGAGCCACTAGGCCTTCATAGACTATTCAATATAATCAACAATGTCATGCTCAACAGGTTGTCCTTATAGGTCAAACTATTTCCTTAGCTAATTCAACCATGTACTAATAACCCTAGGCTTCACCATCAGTGCATACCCTTCCTAATCTCAATTATGCAATCCTAGCAAATTTTAGTGCTATAAAAGTATATGAGAAGTCAATGTTTGAAGATGATGCCATATGCACTAATCAACAAGGGATTGAAACTAGAGATAAGAGGAAAGCTTCTCAAGAGTAGTTTGTTAATAAGTTAAAATTGGGAAGAGTACAAAATTCCTTAGAATGGGAAGGCTAACTTTACACTTAAAGGATAAAGTACCCATTGTATCACAACGAGAAACAAAAGGATGTGGAGAAAATGGAAAAGGAAACAAAAGACAAAGAAGATTGTGAATAAATTGATCCTTACTCAGATACAAAATCAGAGTCCATAGAAGAATGTGAAGTGTTTACTTTGGAAGAATAAGAGTCTACGATGGAAACAAAAATCAAGCCAAAATACAAGTGATTTGAGTCCTTTTTTTAGGATGTCCTACCTATGGGGATAAAAAGGGTAAATATACAATTAGATCATCAAGCATTAATGCCTCCCTCAAATTATAAATTTGAGCATACAAGAGTGATAAAAAAGGGAATGCATATAGAATATGAAGAAGAAGGAGACATCTCTGTCATTAATAAGGAATTACCAGAAAATGAGCAAGATAAGTCAAAAGCTTTTATAATAGAGCCAAGAGATGATAAACATTATGAAAAATAAAATTGTGAAAGAATATTGAGGAATAGAATAATAATACCTACTCCTGATATAGGCAAGGAATGAAGAGGAAAATCCTCAAATTATCAAGCAAGATGCAGGGAAGCAAGAGCAAACATAGAGAAAAGGAACACAAACTAAGTTGGTTCAACTTCTCTTTACCAAATAAAAAAATGATATTGGTAATACATAGGAGGGGCCAAAAGCCCCTAATGAGACATGATTATCATCTCATGGAATATAAGGGGTGCTAATGCCCCCTCAAAGCAGGGGTGTATTAGGGACCTATGTTTAAGTAATAAACCAAATATTATCTATATCCAGGAAACTAAAATGATAAAAGAAAAGTTTTAAAAACTATGAAAGAAATATTGACAAGATGTGAATGGGATGCTATGGATTCTGAATATGAAGCATGGGGAATTCTAACTTTTTGGAATCCTTCTAGAACCTCTTGTATAACCATTCATAAAACTATGCATTGGATAGTCTCTTAGTAAATTACTACTTTGTAAATATTCGTTTCATCCTTATCGATGTCTATGGACCTACAACTCAGTCAAGTAGATTAGAAGTTTGGAGTGGGATTAAAGCCTTTATGAGAAGTAAAGACCAAGAAAACCAATTCATAATAATTGGAGATTTTAATGCCATAACCAAGTTGGATGAAAATTTTGGGGGAATTAGGAAATTGACACAAAGTATGAAAGACTTCTTAGCTTTCATTCAAAACAATAATCTATGGGAAGTTGAGTTTGAAGAAGACAACTATACTTAGACCAATAATAGGAAAGGCCAAAACCTAATAGAAAAAAAATTAGACAGATGCATTCTCTCAGATCATTGATTAGATGAAGGAACTTGTGCTAAAATTAATACCTTAACAAGGATTGGTTCAGATCACTGGCCAATAAGAGTTAAAATGGTGGTAAGTGAATTAAAAAAGATCATAGTTTAAATATGAGCAGATGTGGGATTACCATCCTCAATTTGTTGATATGATATCTCAAACATGGAATTCTTTAGGTAATGGTGGGTTGTATGCTCTTCAAAACCAAATTAAATCTATGACATCTAGATTAAAAAATTTGAACAAGAACACCTTTGGAAATATTTTTAGAAGAAAGAAGAACAAAAGATAAATTTTCAAAATTCCAAAAATGTGATCATAATAATCCAAGCTTAAAGAAAAGGGAGTTGCTTAGTGAATATCATAATATTTTGAGTAAGAAAGAGAAATTATGGAGATTAAAATCAAGACAGACTTGGTTAAAAGGAGATAAAAATATAAAGCTCTTCATAGGATGGCTATAGTACATAATTAGTAGAATTAAATCAATAGAAGGGGTTTGGATTGAAGATCGGAGTGAAATTAGAAAAGAGGAAAAGTTATTTTATCATAATATTTTAGGTTCAAAGGAGACCGAAGTTCTTAATGATAAACTTCTTCAAGATATTCCTTCAATTATAATGAATGAAGACAATAGGAAACTGATGGAGCCTATTACTCTAGAAGAAGTTCATTTAGCTCTTTTCTCTTTTAATAAGGATAAATCCCTAGGTCCATATGGGCTCTCTACAACTTTTTACCAACATAATTGAGATATAGTGAAGGATTCTTTATTGGTGGCAGTGGAACAATCTAGGGTAAAACAATATATACCTTATAAAATAAATGCAACATATCTTACCCTAATTCCAAAACAGAAGGATGTTGAACTGTTTGATTCTTTTAAATACATAAGCCTATGTAATATGGCATATAATATTATTTCCAAATCGATGGCGAATAGATTAAGGTCATTGTTGGACAAAATTATTTCAGAAGAGCAAGGAGGATTTGTGAAAGGGAGAATTTTTTTGGATAGGATCATAGTAGCTCATGAAGTTATACATTCAACAACTTCAAGAAAAGAGAAAGCAATGATCTTAAAACTTGATATGAGTAAAGCCTATGATAGGGTTAAATAGGATTTTCTTTTTGTAGTTTTAGATAAGTTTAGTTTCGAGAAGAAATGGGTTAGATAGATTAAAGCTTGTATCTTTATAGTTTCTTATTCAATGTTGGTCAATGGGTTAGTGATAAAATATTTTAAAGTCAAGAGAGACCTTAGACAAGGATATTCTGTATCTCCTTATTTGTTCATTATTATGGTAGAAGTTTTAAGTAGGAAATTAAAGAAGGTTTACAAATATGGGATCATAAGTGGACTTAAGGTTAGTAATAACATAGATAACATCACCCATCAATAGTTTGTAGATGATACAACCCTTTTTTGAAGGGCTAGGATAAATGAGGCCAAAGCTTTGAATAAATTTTTAAAAGAGTACGAAAGAGTTTCAAGGTAAAAAGTTAATAAGACTAAATTCAAAATTTACTTTCTTAACACTCCTACTAATATCAAAGTAAGAATTTGCTGATTGCTTTAAATGGACGAAGTATATTTACAAACTTATATAGGGATGCCTTTATTTGAGGGAAAAAGGAAGGATTGATTTATGGAATCCAGTTATTAGTAAAGTTCAGAATAAACATCCTGTTGTGGCTAATCCACAACACACCCCAAAATTGGGGACCCACCTTTTTTGTAGGCTTTCAAAGAAAATCTCAGTGACCCAGATGCTAAAAATGAAGAAAAGGGGCAAAATTGCATAAGGAAGAAAAGTGTCGTGAAATCGTGACATGTTGCTCCGTCGTAGCCGAAACCAGAAAAGTGTCACGAAATCACGACATGTTGCTCCGTCACAGCTGAAACCAGAAAAGTGTCACGAAATCGTGACGTGTTGCGCCGTCGCGGTCGAAACCAAAAAACTGTCGCAAAATCGTAACGTATTGCGCGGTCGCTGCCGAAAAAAAAAAAGTGTCACGAAATCATGACATGTTGCTCCGTCGCGATCGAAAGAGGAGAGAGAAAGGCAAAATGAAAAAGTGTCACAAAATCGTGACATGTTGCTCCGTCGCGGCCGAAAGAGGAGAGAGAAAGGTGAAGTAGAAAGGCGTAGCGAAATCGCGACATGTCACAAAATCGTGGGTCAAACCAGTCAAACAAGCTGCATGCATAAAAACGTCATGATTTACATGGGACCGTTGCAGAAGGTGCAGAAAGCGTGAGACATGGCATACAGGTGTCAGAGTTGCAGAAGCGTTACATGCAACAGAAGATTTCAAACGTTTTGGCATCAAGCATGAATCAAAAGCAACGAAAAGGCAAGGAATTTGAAAAGACGCATTCTGGAAGGTGAAACGAAGCGACGCAGGGTGAATCGAAAAGCCGCACCAGACAGTATAAAATTAGAAGCGCAGATTGAACAGAGGGTTGGAAATTGCTGCTAGCAGAGTTGCAGAGACAAAGGCTGCATGTCATTCTGGACCTGCACTTGGAGAAATTTCCTGCATTTGTTCTGGATTTGCTTAACCTAGAACATTCTGTCATTGTAACGGATATATTCTTTAATACAGAAACACAGAGAGTTGGAATCTCATTGATAAGAAAGGAGTCTTTTTGCATGCAAGATTTAATGTTTTATTTTTCCCTTTCAGATTTCCAGGCTTTTAGATGAAGTTTAATGCAAGTGTTCTTGGTTGCTTCATGCGAATGTCTGAATCTGAAATTACATTAAAAACCCTAGAAACCCGCACCTAGCTTATCTAGATTGTGTGAATTTGTAGGTTCAATAGGTTAGGTTGCATGCAGAAACCTCATTATCTTCGGTTTTGTCAATCAGAATGGTCGCACTCTGGACATAATTTAGTTTCACTTTCATTTGCATTTCTCTTATTTTCAAACCCTTATTTTATTTTTTGCATTTTAATTACTGTTATTCAAATAAATAACTAAAAATCCATCAAAGCTAAGGATCAAAATATATTTATTTCTTAGATTTATTCATTTTGAGTCCATTGCAAATTCAAATTGAAATAAACCACAGTGCCCCTTGTTAATATCCACTTGTAACCCTAAGGTATTCCTAGCATTCAGATTAAAAACAACATCATTGATATACAAAGAATTAACATAACAGGAACCTTGGAGAAATTATCTGTTGTAATTTCTTTGCAAGCAGAGGATTCTGGGACTCGGATCCTACCGGAGAGTGTGCTTTCACAATTGGGTGAAAATACCACTCAACAGATTGGCGCTAGAAGGAGGGCCCGAATTGGTTTACTTTATTTTTGATTTCATACATGAGTAATATATTTTTGATTTAATTTTGAAATCATCTCTTAAAACTCACAAATAGCTAAACTACAGCTTTTGTTTTCTTTTGTTGCAGGTTTTCTTTGAAATAATCGAGGGTTTCATCAGGCAGGCTGGACCCATCGCGTCGTATTGCGACTAGGTCCCAAAAACCGGGGAAACCATTTTTCATGACCTTACGCTCACTGGTACTCCCAAGAATAAAACCAAGCAAGTCGTAAGCTTACCAGTCTCAAAAGACCTGTTTTCTCCAGGAACATCGGGTGGACCTACGCCAGTAATATCAGTTGCCACTAATATTCCTGTTGTCAGTAATATTTCCACTACTCTTGTAGGGTTGTCTTCATCAATTTTGAGTCAAATGGCTCAACCTCCAGCAGCTCCTTGGTATGGAGCTAATAATATTCCTTTGAACATTGCAGGGGATATCCATGAAATCTCCAAGAACATTGAAAGGTTTTTACCTAAGTACAAACCAGATGGCCCAAGAACAGCAGAAGAACATATCCAAGCCTATAGGGATGTTTTAATTAGGCTGCAAGTCCAACATGAAGATGTGGCTTGCAGACTTTTCCCCATGAGTTTAGATCCAATAGCATATGAATGGTATATATGCTTACCAACTGGTTCAATCACTTCATGGACGCAAATGGAGAACGCTTTTGTCAACCAGTTCAGGTCACCTTTGGATCCCGCAACCATTTACAATCAATTCATTACATGCAAAAGGGGCCAGGGTGAACCAATCAGAACATTTAATTAGAAATTCCAAAAGTGCTATAATAGAGCAGTTTGGCATTTTGCCATCGATCCCACAGTGGCTTTGCAGATATATTTTGGGGCATTGGACCCCATGACAGCTATGTTTGCTAGACGAAATCCTCAAGTCACCACGCTAGCTCTAGCCTATAATGAAGCCATGACCATTGAGCAGCAAATGACACCACAGGGCTCCTATGATGGGACAATATGCTCCATATGGTCAAGCTCCCTTGGAAAATCAGATCATGGCACCTTAAAATGGGTAACAACAATGTGATTCCACCGAAGGAGATTTATTCAAAGGTTGAAAAGCTCAAGAAAATAGTTCATAAGCTGAGCAATGACATGGTTCAAAAGCAGAAGTATGAATCCTATGCCCCTCACTCAAATCGAAATTTCAACAATAGAGGGAGACATTGGAACACAAAGCCAAACAATGGGGGAGTACCCGCTCCCATTGCTAATCAACTAGATGCTTTTGCAGGACCTAATCAATCCAATTCCATTTTGAATCTTTTAGATTTGGCATGGGAAAGGGGGTGCAGGTTGCACAACACAAAAGAACATAATGAGAGGAATTATCCTAAAATTGCTAGATACACTCATTGTCTTCAAGCACAAGTTGATGATTTGGAACTGGTATCAAATGAGGGTCCACCGCAACATCAAGATGATAACATTATGGTTATGGAAACTGTATATCATCAAGAAGGTGAGAGTGAGGAAGAAGAAGACAAAATTTTGGAATAGGAGGTGCAAGCGTTTCAAGATTTCAGAAAGGGGAATCATGGATACCATTTGAGAAGTAAATCTAAAGCCCCTAAAACCTCATCAACACCTCCAAACAACTCTATTCTTCCTCCGGATACTAAGGCAGATAATAATCCTCCTCCTCCACTCAGAAAAGAAATGTCCAACGACGTGCAGAAGACAGTCAAATTCAAAAAACCAAACTATGACATAGTGGAGGATCTAAAGAAGTCCAAATCTAGCCTTTCGTTCTTGGACGCAGCTAGATTGCCCGACCAAAAGGAGGCGTTGATAAAAGCTCTGAACTCACCTGATCAAATGTGGAAGGGAAAAGGAGTTGAGTCCCATCTGATTTTACGAAAGGAGAGACGGGATGTCCCGCCATTCTTATTGACTCTAAGAATTGCGGGTAAGAATTTGCATAACTATTTGGTGGACACGGGCACCATGAACAACCTCATGCCTTCGGAGATATGTCAAATGCTGGGTCTGCAACCTGTTTCATCCAAATGCAAGGTCCTGCAACTGGACAGATCAGAGGTAAATGTGGTAGGGACCTATATGATGTCAAAATTCAATTAAATACTGAACCCAGGGTCCAACAAGTTATCGACATTCTGGTTGTTAATATCCCTAATAGATATGGCATGCTACTTGCGAGGGATTGGATGAAAACTCTGACTGGCTATTTTTCAACAGACTACTCACATATGTGGCTACCCTGGAAAGGAATTGCAAATCAACTCAGAGTGGAAAATGAACCGAGGCTTAAGGAGATCATAACAGAATTTAACAAGCCGAATGAAGTTCAGTTTTCTAAGCCAGAACTGGGGGTTTATGCACTTGATGTTGAGGAAGCTACTGAAGAACCTAAAGAGAAAACGTGTCATGGTGGCTCTTCTGAGGAAAATGATTGCACATGGTTGCTCAGGTTCGATGGATCAAAATATAGACAGGGAGCAGGAGCTGGAGTCGAGCTCACTGGTCCAGGAGGTAAACCACTATTGGTTGCTTACAGATTACAATTTCCTTGCACGAACAATGTGGCAGAATACGAAGCATTGATCTTTGGTTTACATCTAGCATTGAGCAAGCAACTTAAATGCTTGAAGGTTTTGGGAGATTCTGAGCTGGTAGTCAAGCAAATTAAAGGACAGTATACATGTCATGACAGGAGATTGAGTCTTTATAGAACTAGGGTTATGGACCTCATTGAGGAATTTGACGCATTTAATATAGCCCTTATTTCTAGAAAAGGAAATCGAATAGCAGACTCTCTTGTAGTCACCGCGGGCATGTTAAACCCGGTTGATATAAAAAGATGTAAAAAGTTCTCCATTGAATTGGTTCCTTGTCCATCAATACCCGACAATGTCAAGAATTTTTAGGTTTTTGAAAATGATAGACACGTTTTCAAATTTGTCACGAACTCGGGTATTTTTGAAAATCAGGTGATTGATGAGGAGCAAAGGTGGCAAGATGAAACATAAAATGAGAGTGAAACCGCATGTCAATCCAACAAGATACCTAAAGACATGGTTTCATTAGAGAAAATGTTCGACGTGGGATACAAGACCAAAAAAGGAAAAAGAGTCCCACTCCCCAAAGATGCATGTGATTCAATTAATCTAGGGAGTGCAGACAATCCAAAGGAGGTGTACATTGCAAAGGCATGTACGGATGAAGAAAGGAGAAATATAATGCAGGCATTGAAACATTACATAGATTGCATTGCTTGGAATTACAATGAACCGAAAACATACAACCAAGACATTATCACACATACCATCCCTTTGAAGCCAGACTCCAAGCCTTTTAGGCAAAGACAACGAGTTGTTAACCCGCTATTGGAGCATTTGATCGAAAAGGAGGTTAAAATATTATTGGAAGCGAAAATCATTTTTCCTGTTAGGCACTCAACTTGGGTTGCTAACCTCGTTCCAGTAAGAAAAAAGAGTGGAGAGATTAGGCTGTGCATAGATTTTCAAAATCTTAATAAAGCCTCTCAAAAGGATAATTATCCATTGCCATCAATCGATGAAATTCTACAAACGGTAAATGGATCTGAAATGATGTCCTTTCTTGATGGGTATTCTGGATAGAACCAAATTCTTATACATCCAAATGACAAGATGAAAACAGCCTTCACCACCAAGTGGGGGACATTTGCATATAAGAGAATGCCATTTGGACTATTAAATGCTGGTGCAACATTTCAACACGCCATGGACTATGCATTCAAAGGGCTTATAGGCAAATGCATCATCGTGTACGTGGATGATATTCCAGTATTCTCAAAAAAGAGAGAAGACCATGTCAAAGATTTGAAGAAAGTGCTCCAAAGGTGCAGAGAACATGGAATTTCCTTAAATCCCAAAAAGTGCATTTTCGGAGTAACAGAAGGAAAGTTGCTTGGTCACATCATTTCAAAAGAGGGCATATCCATCGACCCAAAAAGGATACAAGCTATCCAAAATTTACCTCTCCCAGGTAGTAAAAAAGAATTGAGATCTTTCTTTGGGCAGGTTAATTTTGTGAGGAAGTTTATCTCTAGCTTTGCTGAGATAGCCAAGCCTTTGAACAAAATGCTCAAGAAGGATGTGGATGTAAAGTGGAATGAGGAAAGTAGGGTGGCATTTCAAAACATAAAAGATGCCATTTCCAGAGCCCCTGTCCTCATAAGTCCGGACTATTCTAAGCCTTTCTATATTTATGCTTTCGCATCAGAACACTCTTTCGCGAGTGTCTTAACCCATAAAGGTGGGGATAGTGCTGAAAACCCCATAGCATTTTTAAGTGCCCCTCTAAAAGATGCTCAATTAAGGTATTCAATCCTTGATAAGCAGATGTATGCACTTTTCAAAACGATGAAAAAATTTAGGCATTACATTGTACATAGCAGAGTTATTGCCATCGTGCCTGACTCTGTTGTTAAGACCATGTTTTTACAAAATGAACTAGGTGAGAAAAGAGGGAAATGGATTTCCACCATCCAAGAATTCGATCTCGAAATCCAACCTATGAAACTAGTTCGAGGACAAGGACTGGTGAAGGCGATCGCTGAAAATAATCCACAAATAACATGCCAATACTCGAATACATAATACATTGCTAAGGATGACTGGTATGTTGATATTGTGCAATTTTTATTGAATGATAAGTGTCCTTCTAATCTGAATTCAACCCAGAGAAGAGCTTTAAGGCTTAAGTCTGTCAATTATCTGATGAAATATGGTGTTCTTTACAGGAAGAATCATGAAGGGATCTACCTGAGGTGCCTGAACAGAGAAGAAGCTGCCAGGGTGTTGCAAGAATTTCATGGGAAACATGGAACTGGTCATGGTGCGACGAATGCTACAACGCATCAAATCCTGAGAGCAGGATACTACTGGCCCCACATTTTCAAAGATACACATGCCCATGTACGAACTTGTCATATCTGTCAAGTGGCTGCCAATAGAGAAAGAAATGCAGCCATGCCCTTACAACCTGTAGTTGAAATGAGACCATTTGCACAGTGGGGACTAGATTTCATTGGGGTTATTAACCCAAATTCTTCTGATTCTCATAAATTCGTATTGACAGCTACATACTACTGTACAAGGTGGACAGAAGTGATTCCTACTAAACATGCCACCACAGACTTTGTAATAAGATTCCTTAAGGACCATATTATAACAATATTTGGAATGCTCGATTCTATTGTCAGTAACAATGGTAAAGCTTTTATTTCTACATAGTTTGCAGATTGGGCATATGACAACAAAGTGAGCTTAAAGTTTGCATCTAACTATTATCCTCAAGGAAATGGGTTGGCCGAATCTTCAAATAAAAATTTGTTGAATACCATTAAGAAGTTGCTGGAAAAGAACCCTCGAGATTGGCACAACCAATTGAAGTTTGCCCTTTGGGCAGATAGAACCAGAGTAAAGGAATCCATAGGGAATACTCCCTATCATTTGGTCTATGGGCAAGACCCGATATTTCTTGCAAATTTGAAGTTGGAGACCTTGCATTTCATACAAGAGTACTTGGGGAGAGATGATCAAGTTGAAGCCAGGTTAAGTCATTTGTTGCACCTTGATGAAAAGAGAGAAGAAGCCATGAATCACATGAATAAACACCAGGAAGTTATCAAGAGATGGTTTGACAGAAGGAACAAAATTAAGTCATTCAAAATTTTAGATCTGGTATTACTATGGGACAGAAGACATGAGGAAAAAGGGAATCATCAAAAGTTTGATTGTCTTTGGTTGGGCCCCTATCAGATTTTAGAAATTCTAGAAAAAAATACTTTTAGGCTAAAAACTTTAGAAGGAAAAGATTTTATGCTATCGGTTAATGGGCAGATTTTAAAGCATTATTTTAGCCCTTAGGTTATGGGATTTTGATGTTATTTTTTCGGTTTTGGTGGGGATTTTCAGATTTTGTTTTCATTGTTTAGGATTGTTAGTATAGCTAGGATTTTGGTTGTGGATTTGATTTCAATTGACATGTTTTTTTTATTTTGATAAAAATATATATATATATATATATATATATATATATATATATATATATATATATATATATATATATATATATAATAATAAAAAAATTGAGATGTCAACTTATGCTCAAGATTAGGAGAATATGAAATATTGGAACTGTCTTGTAAAAGCTCCACAAGTCACACAAACATTTTAAGTTATATCGTTTGATTTTGTGATGCATGAAGTAGTCAATTTTGCATGATAAATATTTCATTTGCAATTCAAGAGACAATGCATTCATGTTACATCTCACTTTACATATACATTCCATCTTAGTTGCATATGCATCTTAGGTACAAATCATTAAAGTATGTCAATCCCTCTTAGGGTTGTGTTATAACATAAATGTAAAAAAAAAAAAAAATCCTAAGGTTGGAAACTGAGTCTTGAGATATCTAGAACCAAGCACGTCTTATACATTAAAAAGGATCTTGAGCAAAATGATCAAAACCTAACTTGGAAGAAAAGGTTGGGCGAAAGAAGTTTTTCATGTCTATCCTATTATGCAACATGATCCTTAAAATAGTGGTTTTGACCACTTCCATAGAGCTTAAAGCCTAAAATCGAGTAGTAAGGATAGGGTTAAATCCTCATCGAACTTAGGTTGAGGATCCAATTCCCCAAAGCTTTGATTTGACCTACATGGAGTAGTAAGGATAGGGCATAAATTCTCATCTCGCTTAGGTTGGGAATCTGATTGCCCAAAGCTCTTATGTCTCATTTCATAATAAGTCTTGGATTGGAAGGATCGTACTACTTGTCCTCTGCAAAGGATGGGTAGTCATCCCCAAGGTCTAAGCAATAAATTAATATTTTCCATTTTTATCCAAAGCTTGGATTGGAAGGATTGTACTACATGTCCCTAGCAAGGATGGGTAGTCATCCCCAAGGTCCAAGAAGTAAAAAAGTTAATTTTTCCCACCTCACCTTTATTTTGGATTGGAAGGATCGTACTACTTGTCCTCTGCAAAGGATGGGTAGTCATCCCCAAGGTCCAAAGAAATGAAGATAAGTTTTGGATTGTGGGGTTAAGTGTGCCCATGCATGGCAACATGTCTTGTCTAAAAAACAAGACCACTGATTGTCCAAAGGGTTAGACTAGCATGACCATTTCTTCCATAATTGGTTAGATTATTTTGCTCAAAGTGAGGTAATGAACTCTAAATCAGAATAGTAAGGATAGGGTTAAACTCCCATCTCGGTTAGGTTGGGAGTCTGATTCCCCAAAGTTCTGATTTCACATTCACTTGCACATGGGTTTAAGATAGTAGGGACTCATAACCAACTTTGGGATATAATAAGGCAATTAATTAGTGGATCCTAAGAGGGTTTGGCAATCTTGAATGTTTGTACATAATACTAGAAGAATGACTATGCCTTTTATAAAAGCAAAATCTCCTAGCATATTCATTAGGTTACACAAATCATTCACAATCTCACATATGCATTCATGCAAAACTGACAATGGAGTGTTGATCAATTTCAAACGATAGGGAATGAAATTCATTGCACACACTGAGCTAATACTTGATGATTCGATGATTCATGTACTTTTGATCTTTGGGCATTTGTTTTTATTGCTTATGTGTTAACACATATTTTTGAGTTTGTATATGTTTTAGGTTGGGTTCTCACTAAAATGCTCAAGAGCATTTGACAATAGAGTCACCATTTGTTGTGGCTGATCCACAACACACCCCAAAATTGGGGACCCACCTTTTTTGCAGGCTTTCAAAGAAAATCTCAGTGACCCAGATGCTAAAAATGAAGAAAAGGGGCAAAATTGCATAAGGAAGAAAAGTGTCGCGAAATCGCGACATGTTGCTCCGTCGCGGCAGAAACCAAAAAAGTGTCGTGAAATCGTGACATGTTGCTCTGTCGCGGCCAAAACCAGAAAAGTGTCGTGAAATCGCGATGTGTTGCGCCGTCGCGGTCGAAACCAAAAAAGTGTCACGAAATCGCGACGTGTTGCGCGGTCGCTGCCGAAAACAGAAAAGTGTCGCGAAATCACGACATGTTGCTCCATCGCGATCGAAAGAGGAGAGAGAAATGCAAAATGAAAAAGTGTCACGAAATCGTGACATGTTGCTCCGTCGCGGCCAAAAGAGGAGAGAGAAAGGCAAAGTAGAAAGGCGTAGCGAAATCGCGACATGTCACAAAATCATGGGTCAAACCAGTCAAACAAGCTGCATGCATAAAAACGTCGTGATTTACATGGGACCGTTGCAGAAGGTGCAGAAAGCGTGAGACACATGGCATACAGGTGTCAAAGTTGCAGAAGCGTTACATGCAACAGAAGATTTCGAATGTTTCGACATCAAGCATGAATCAAAAGCAACGAAAAGGCAAGGAATTTGAAAAGACGCATTTTGGAAGGTGAAACGAAGAGATGCAGGGTGAATCGAAGAGCCGCGCCAGATAGTTTAAAATTAGAAGCACAGATTGAACAGAGGGTTGGAAATTGCTGCTAGCAGAGTTGCAGAGACAAAGGCTGCATGCCATTTTGGACCTGCACTTGGACCAATTTCTTGCATTTGTTCTGGATTTGCTTAACCTAGAACATTCTGTCATTGTAACTGATATATTCTTTAATACAGAAACACAGAGAGTTGGCATCTCATTGATAAGAAAGGAGGAGTCTTTTTGCATGCAAGATTTAATGTTTTATTTTTCCCTTTCAAATTTCCAGGCTTTTAGATGAAGTTTAATGCAAGTGTTCTTGGTTGCTTCATGCGAATGTCTGAATCTGAAATTACATTAAAAACCCCAGAAACCCGCACCTAGCTTATCTGGATTGTGTGAATTTGCAGGTTCAATAGGTTAGGTTGCATGCAGAAACCTCATTATCTTCGGTTTTGTCAATCAGAATGGTCGCACTCTGGACATAATTTAGTTTCACTTTCATTTGCATTTCTCTTATTTTCAAACCCTTATTTTGTTTTTTGCATTTTAATTACTGTTATTCAAGTAAATAACTGAAAATCCATCAAAGCCAAGGATCAAAATATATTTATTTCTTAGATTTATTCATTTTGAGTCCATTGCAAATTCAAATTGAAATAAACCACAGTGCCCCTTGTTAATATCCACTTGTAACCCTAAGGTATTCCCAGCATTCAGATTAAAAACAACATCATTGATATACAAAGAATTAACATAACAGGAACCTTGGAGAAATTATCTACTGTAATTTCTTTGCAAGCAGAGGATTCTGGGACTTGGATCCTACCGGAGAGTGTGCTTTCACAATTGGGTGAAAACACCACTCAACACATCCAATGTGGAAAGATAGATGGTTATTGTTAGTAGGAAGAGTGGAGTTAATTAAGTCAATCTTACAAGTCATTTCAACATATTATATGTCATTGTATTATATGCCAAAATCAGTTGAATTTTTTTTAATCTATATTATGTGATCCTTTTTATGGTTAGGTTTATATGATAAAAGGAAATTTTCTTTGGTGAAATGGAGCAAGTTGTGTGATGATAAAACTAGGGGAGGTCTTGGTTTAAGAGTTCTTACAGATGCAAACTTAGCTCTTAGGGGAAAAGTTATCTGGAGATTGTACAATGAGAGTCAAAGACAATGGACAAGAATTCTTCTAAGTATATTTATCCCAATGACCCAAGTTTAATATTTACTGCATTCTCTCTAACAAATGGTTCTTCTCTTTGAAATGGTTTAAAAAATCTATTGATCTTATGATTAAAGGTTTAATATGGGTGCTGAGAACTGGAGAAAAAAATCTATCTAAAAAACCACTCAATTTAGATCCAATTTTAAAACCTTGGATGAGATTGCTTCAAGATAAATATGGTGATAGGGTTTCAAACATTTTGTATAAGGATCGAGAAGGAAGATACAAATGGAAAGAGGATTTTTTACAAGTATACAAGATATTGATGCTAGGAGTCAATTGAGTAGAAAGATAACAACTATGATTATTTTAAGAGGAGCCCAGGATAAATTGATTTAGGAGTTGAATAGTTCAGGATAATACACAACAAGAAGTGAATATAATGTTCAACACCAAAATAATAATAATGTCACTATAATATGGAGAGATATTTGGGATAGCCCTAGCATTCCTAAAGTCAAAATATTTGTTTGGCTAGTAGGTCATAAAAGAATTTTATTTTAGAATAACCTTATGAAAAGGGGTTTCATGGCCCCTCTCAATGTGTTTTATGTAGAAAGGAGGAGGAGAGCATAGACCATCTCTTGGGACATTGCTCAATAGTCTGGAATCTATGGCAATGCATTCTTAATATGTTTGGTAAATTCATGGTGATGAATAAAATAATTGAAAAATGGTTAAAGCAATGGTAGAGCACTTATAAAATTGAGGCTTTATAGAAAATATGGGATATATCAAAATATACAATACTTTGGACTATATGGTTAGAAAGGAATACAAGAATATTTAAAGGAAAGGAAAGTAGTTTAGAGATAACGAAAAATAAGATATGTTAAGCCATAGAGGAGTGTAAACCAACCCTATCAACTCACCCAGTCCCTAATTTGGAAGTAGAGAGACTTGATAGATGGAGTCAAAGTCATTAAATGGAATTATGATGTTGGGTACAAGAGAAGCGTAAAGAAGGCAAATAATATAAAGTGGAAATCACCTGAGGTTGAGTGGGTTAAATTGAATTTTGATGGAGCATCTAAAAGAAATCCATGACCAGCAAGAGGAGGAGGAATAATTAGAAATAATAGAGGATATATTTTATCTCATTATGCTTTCAATAGTGGATTTAAGATAAATAATGAAGCGGAAGCCTGGGCAAATTTAGAAGGGTTAAAAATATGTAAACAAATGAAATGGAATAGAGTATAGATGGAAGGTGATTTTCTCATAGTAATAAATACAATTTTAAGGAAAACAAAGGCTCCATGAAACATACAAGAGATAATGAAAGGAAACAAATAGGCAAACAAGCTAGCCAATAGAGGGGTTTTGATTGAGGATCGTGAAGTTAAATTCTCCTTTCCATGGTTAAAGGAAGTAGAAAGGTTTAGTTGAAGCTAACAAAAAAATATTGATTGCTTGAATCAATTAATGATTAAGATTTACTTTAATGTTTTCCATTGGTAATATTTGCTTTAATTTGTAACAATAATGTGTTTTCATTTAGACTATTTATTATAATTTTGTGGTTGCACTTGTGTTTCGATAAGGAAACTAGCAATCTAGATTTGGTAAAGCAGACTATGATAGTGCAACGTTTTGACAATATTACTCTACTAAAATTCAAGGCATAGATAGTACAGGTGAAGTTTGGCATTGTGAAAGTTGCTATAGAAAAATATCACGAAAGATGCTAAATTATGGATTAATTGTATTCATACAAAAATTTGAAAAGATCCAAAAAATAAAAAATCAAGAATTTAGATATTTTTATGTAAAATTATGTAGGTTTCTAGCTATAGCATCTCAATTGATATGAGAAGTATATCTATTTGTAAAGTCTCAAGCTCTAAAGAAGATAGAACCCCTTATTATCTAGCAAAAAAAAAGGAGACACTGTAAAGTTTGAAGAATTAACATGTGAATATGCTTTCATGAAAGCATTTTACTGCCTCAATGAAGATATTTTAGAAGACTAACAAGTTCTTGAGATCCCATATGAGATTCAATTTTTTGTAACACCTAAGGCACCTGAGATTTTTGAATATACTTTTTCTATCCAAGATGTCATTATGTATGATCATGATAAATCTTGAAAGGGTGGTAAAATATTTGCTCTTCTAGAATATGAGACTTAGGGGGAGAGGATCCTATAGTAGAAGCGGAGAAACTTCTACAACCGATATATGAGATATTTTTATTAGAGTAATACTAATGGATGAAGATAAAATAGAAGAAGAAACCAAGCCATAATATAAAACATATATTTTTTTCTTGGAGAAATCTAAGTTTAAAGGGTGTAGAGAAACCTTATGTAACCCTTTTTGTGAAGATTTATCCCCTTTTGGGGATGGAATCCTAGAAATAGACTCTATTCAACAAATGGATAAAATTCACCTGTGACTCTTGAGATTGGTCAAGTAGTCCCAAATAAGAAGGTTGCATTGAGTAATAGAGAAGCCATGACCCTAAAAGTGGGGCACTTTCCTATAATGTTAGGAAGTACAACTATGGTAAAAATTATATGCTAACAGTTTGATACTTTGAAAGATGACATTGAATTGGTTTGGGGACAACAACAAGAAAAAACATTATTGTCAAGTGATGCTTTCAAAAAAAATCTTTATTTTTTTTAATCCATATATAAAGAGAATCTTATGATACAAAATTCTTAGCCAATTTCCATGGGTAAAATTAAAATATATGATCTAGCCACTGCTTATCTAAGCCAATCTCTCTCTTGATCTAGACTATCCTTGTAACAATCCCAATATAGCCATGTCAGCTAATAATTTTTATTATTATCTCGAGCCATAGATTTAGTTAGTTAGCCCTTGAGAATTAGAGTTAGGTTATTATTGATTTCATCTATAAATAGGAAGAATCTTTTATTAGTTTGAATCACTAGATAATTTGGATTTAAGTCGCCTTGGTGTGCATAAAAGACTTTTCATTCTCTAAGTGGCTATGAAACATTGCCCTCTCCAAGTAGATGTGGATTTTCTATTGCATTGATTTATTTCTAGATTTGATATTTGTGTATTATTTGTGACATTTGAATATGAAATATTATTGTTTGCATGTTGTTAATAATAATTCAATATTGAAGTATTGTTGTGGATATTAAATATTTATATGTTATCATAACAAGTTTGGTATCAGAGCATGATTCCAACTAATTAACAAAGATATTTGGTGCCCTAAAAATATTTTTTGTAATTTTTCAGAGAGAAACAAAGGTGTCCAAAATATCTCTTCCAAAAAAATAGTTTTTTTTAAATTATTTGGAGCAACTCCCCTCCTCTCCTTACTTTATATATATATATATATATTTTACATGGTGGAATCGGTAGCCGCCATGAATCCGAGCAGGTTGTCCAATTTTTATGGCCGCCATAGTATTATGCATTGTCCGCCTCGGAAGCCGCCATACAGATCTTCGCGCAGTCCGCCCCTATAACCTCCATGCCACAATCATTTTAAACCTTTTATGCCGCTAAAAGCACTAGAAAAGGGACAAGCGTTCAGTCCAGTGAGACCCGAGATTTGAATCTTGGACCTCCGACCCCCTTATGGGGTTTGGATGAACCAATTGGTCTAAACCTTAGAACTTAAATTTTGTTTATTTGGGCTTCCAACTGCCCAATCAGTCGAACAGGTCACCAATTGATCCATCAAGTCACCACACTAGTCAACTCTATTGAAATCGTAGCAATTTCCAGTCAGCGGGAGGTCAACAAAACAGATTGGTCTATGTGCCAAGTATCCACAGAATGGTGCTGCAACAATTGATGGTCACATGCAGCGACCTTTGTGACCTCCCGGAGTGGTGGTCTTCTTTACTTTATATTAATAATTAAATTAAATACAATTTAATTTAATTATTAAATAAAACATATCCTTTTCATTGTCTTTCCATTGTGTTTTCCCATGCCCCGCATCTCCATGGTCTCACATTTCATTTTTTTAAATTATAAACACCCCTCAACTTTCACATTTTTTTAATTATTAGACACCTCTCGAATTTCACATTTTTTTCTAAATTATTAACCCCCCATATCTCACTTTTACATTTCATTTTTTTAATTATTAAACCCCTCGTTATTAAACACCCCCCTAAAAAAAAAATCCTACTCATTTTAAAAATATTTTTCCCTAATTAATTAAATTATTTAAACAATTTTTTAATTTAAAAATAACTAAGTAAATATATAAGGAGGAGGAAGATGAGTATTCTGTGTCATCAGATCCTTGCAAGAAACCTATTTTTTGGTGTTTTTTTTTAAGCTATGAGTGCATGAATGAACCTACTAATAATATTGGTTGGATATGAGTTAACAATTGATTATAACATACTATTGCTTTAGAGGAGATGTTTATGAGCAGAAATATATGCCAACATAGATATCATGGTAACACTTCCTTTAATATCAATAGTTTCGATCGGTATCTTCTTTCTTCCTTAAACACCATGGATTCTCCCTCACCCAACACATCTGGTTCTTCTTCTCCTCCCATTGATCCTATCTCTGCTATCCCTCTAATTCATAATCCTTTTGCTAGTAATATTAACCTTGGTTTGCATCAATATCTTTCACAACAAGAACAAGTGGTTGCTTCCATTGTCAACCTCTTGAATAATCAAACCGAAACCTTGAATAAAATTCAAAGAATCCTAGTTCCATCCACTACTACACCTCCTCTTATCCAAGGGTCACAACAAACTGTTGGGCCCCAACCTTTGACCATTCATCAAGCACCCAATACTATTGTTATTCCATAACAATCACCTTGTCACAATCATCCATATTTTACCTCTTATAACCTAGGATTTACCTCTAATCTAGAATCCTTGATAGACAATGCTTCCAATTTCTTGGAATGGCCTCATGATATAAAGGTTCCTATCATAAAAATTCCCATATTTTAAGGTGTCAACCCTCAACGATGGTTGGATAGAATGGAAGGCCTTATTTGTGTGTACCATTTTTCTAAAATAGGTCATATCGCATTAGCAACTTCTAAGTTGGGTACCCAAGCTTATCAATGGTTGTTGTGGTAGCTTTGCCAATGTGGTGGCTCTCTTTTATGGCCTAAATTCAAAGAATGATTTCTTTAAATATTTGACAAGGGATATTCCACATCGTATGTGGTACATCTTATGCAAACTCAACAAATGATAATAGTAGAAGACTATTGCTTTGAGTTCACAAGTCTCCTCACCTATACCCATCAATTGAGACCCATGGTGGTGGTGTATTCCTCTTGCAATAAAATTCAAAATAAAGTAGACATGCATGATCCTTATACTCTTGATGATTCACAATGTATAACTCTAGCAACAAAATAAAATCTCCAAGATTTTGGTCCTCTATATAGACGTGATTTCAACTCTCATTGTCCTTAAAATTTTGAGAATTCAATAGTTTTTTTGTTCAAATGTCATTTACACCATCCCCAAGATAAAAATTATGAAGAATTTCATAACCTTCTCTTGGAATATGGAGACATTTGTTTTTGAGGATGGATATCCATTACAACATGAGCAATCGACAAACATAGGACAACAACCAATAAAAGTGGATGAAGTAGAACAAGAGAATGATACTTCAAGAATTATGCATATGAAGAGTATCATGTAAGTATTTAAAACAAATATTTGTATTATGTAATCATAGAAACATTACATTTATGCATACTTTTAGTAGATGTATTTTCAATAAAATATTTTATTTTGTTATTATGAAATGTTTTTTTTTTTTAACATGGTGGAATCGGTAGCCGCCACGAATCCGGGTAGGTTGTCCAACTTTTATGGCCGCCACAGTATTCTACACTGTCCGCCCCAGAAGCTGCCACACAGATCTTCGCATAGTCCACCCCTATAACCACCATGCCACAATCATTTTAAACCTTTTACATCGCTGAAAGCACCAGGAAAGGGACAAGCGTTCAGTCCGACGAGGCCCGAGATTTGAACTTTGGACCTCCACCCCCCTTATGGGTTTGGATGAACCAATTGGTCTACACCTCGGACCTGTTATTATGAAATGTTATTGGTGAATGGTTATGAATTTATAAGATATGATATGATCCTAGAGGTTATTATCCTATGATAATAGGGCTCATTTGCTAGCAATGGTATCAGAGCCACATTTGTTAGCCATTCAGGATGGATAGGAGTTGAGGAAGATAAATGATTGTACAATGATTGGAGGTTGAAGGAGGAATGTTAAGAGGAGACTGTTGGCAATTTTGGGTACATTGGGTACATTGCCTTTTGCTCAAGTGTTGATGTTGTCATTGATGTCAAGAAGCAGAAGGGTTTTTGTGAAAACTAAGGTAGACAAAATAAAAGGTTTTATTTAAAACCATGGACAACATATTTGAAATGGGTTTTTCTTAAAACCCAAGTTGGCTTTTCGTTTCGTCAAAAAAGGTGCCCCGGTGATGAAGATATTTAATTTTAATATTTAGTTTAAATTTTATTTAAAATTTAAATTAATATTTTAAAATTAAATTAAAGTATTTGCCGACGTATTTGGTTTTCGGGAAATACAATGCACCGACGTCGGTTGTAAATAATCTGTGTCAAAGGTTCTTAAGCACATGTTATATATATAAAGGAAGATAGAAGAAGACAAAGTGGGTGAATTGGGAAATGCGCTTGTTCGATGAAATAGTCGAAGAAGGAAGTAAAGTTTGCAAAGATACATAGGTGTAAGCATTGTTATTCATCGACCCTTGTGCGCTATTAAAAGGGTGTCTTGTTCGATGAAGATATAAAGTGAAACATTTAAACAGAACCTCCAAGAAAATAGCGAGTGCCCATCGACGAAGCTGCACAGATGACTAAGGGTGTCTTGTTCGATGAATAAATGTCTAGACAACATAGTAGATGACTGGGTATCTCGATTTTCGCAAAACAATCGATGAGTGGCAGTCTGGAAAGGAATTTCCTTAGTCTTCTTTTGTGCTTGGAGAACATGCATAAGACACACTGACTATCAGCTGATTTACATCCGACGCGGCACAGCAGTTGGTTTTCGGTCAATTGCTTGACGCAGAGAAATACGTGGTCTAAATCACCAATAAGAAATAGTGAAGAAAAGGTAAAGTACTCTTTGGTTCACGCGGGCAGCTTAGTCCACATGGTTGAGGCCCTAGTGCTAGGGCTTGCACGACTTGAGAGGTCATGAGTTCGAGTAGTGACGAAGGCTTAAAGTGCTACTAAGGTATGCCCCACATTTTTATTTAATGATGATGATACTTTGTTGTTTGAATTATTAGATTTTGGGAGTTATAAGGTTATGCAATGATTGATTTATTTTATTTTATGGTATAAGTGGTTTTGGGAGTTATAAGGTTATGTAATGTGATTTATGTTATTTTATGGTACAAGTGGTTTTAGGAGAGATAAGGGAGTTGTGCAATTAAAGGATTTGGTGATGATTATTGAAAGGTGGAATAATGTTGATTATCTTGTGATCTACTAACCCTTGTGAAGATTGGCAAAAGAATGTTGTGATGGTGGCAGATTTCCAAAGGGGTTCCTTCACTTCAATAAGGTATGGGCACATTCTTCTTATGAGTATGAGTGGTGTATGTTATTCCTGAAATAAGATTGGAGTGAAAAGGTTTTCAACAAGGTTTCCTTTGGTTGAGTGTAAATCCTATTTTCTGGTTTGTTGAAGACTACTTATGCATTGTTATCATTGATGAGAGTTTTGATGAATGCATAATTCTGGTTTGAGGTAGTGGAAGCATTGTGCACTAGGGTTTATGTTTGTGAGTCTTGCTACTTGCTTTGAGATGGTGAAACCCTTAGTTGGCTGTTTTGATATTGATGGTTGAGTTGCTTCCATAGAGGTTGTGTTGATCAAGTTATTGCTTCTACTTGATACATGATATTGGGCTTACTCCATTGAGTTGATTTGAACAAGTTATTCTATGCATTTGGTGATATTGTGTTGGTGGCTGTTTTGTTCAAATATCTTTGGAGGGAAAAGGATTTCTACTTGTTTCCTTTTCTTGTGATGATTGGTTGAATGCTTCAAGGTTAATGTTGAGTTGAATGATGTTGGTTAAACCTTGTCTTTGAGCATTGTTGTTGAAGCCCTAATTGGTTGAGAAAAGATATTGGTTGTTGGAAAGAACATGAGTATCATTGTTATATGAGATATTGCATAGTTGGCAATTGTTGGGTTGTGTTTCATGTTCTTGAGAAAAGCATACTACATCTATCTTATTCTTTTGAGATTTGAGATTGAGTTGAGATTGATATTGGGAGTTAAGTATAGAACATATTGAGTCTCTAACAATTCTCTTTATGCTTCTATGAGGTGGATGAATCACATTGGGTCTCTAACCATTCTCTTTGTGGGTTCATGCCAAGCAAGTGTTCTTGATAAACTTGTGAGCAGGTTTTGGACAGGTTCCATTGGGGACTTGTGAGCAGGTTTTGGACAGGTTCCATTGGGGACTTGTGAGCAGATTTGGACAGGTCTTAGCAGAGGACTTGTGAAGCTGAGGTTGATAGTTCTATCAGAGAACTTGAGGATAGAGGTGCATTGGTTCTATGAGAAGAACCTGAGGACAGATTTGTGCCAGACCGAAGGACTATGTTTGGTGCTGATCAAAGACAGAGGATGAGGACATTTGTGCTAGACCGAAGGATTGTGTTTAGTGCAAATTCGAGGACCAGCTTTGAGGTGATAGAGTTGAGGACAGAGGTCTCCAACCAGAGCAGGGAAGACAGGTGTCTTCTATGGATAGAGTTCCATTTGCTAAGGGCAACGGAGGCAGAGGTCTTCTAGAGGATCACCAGCCAGAGCAGAGGTAGGGGAAGGTATCTCCTTTGAGCAGAGGCTCATAAATTCAGATTGGGGGAAGGTTTCTCCTTTGAGCCGAGGCTCATAAACATTGTAATTGGGAAGGTTTCCCAAAGAACTTTGAGATAACTTTTAGAGAAAAGTTTTGTGGATGAACCATAAATTGTTGTGTCACTTTGTGGATGGTTTTGTGCATTGCTTTGATATTGCTTTGGATATATTGCTTTACTATTTTGAAGTATAAAGGAAAAAGTAAAAAGAGGTCTTATACTGTTCACCCCCCCCTCTCAGTATAAGCTTGTGTTCTTCAATTGGTATCAGAGCGGGTTCCTTCGGAAGGTTTAACAACTTGAAGGAAAAGCTAGTAAAGAACACAATGGATCATTCAAGTGGCAATGCAGCACCTATTCTTGATGGGTCAGATTTTGGTCTTTGGAGTGCAAGGATGAAGGTTCATCTAATGGCACTTGGGAATGAGGTTTGGGAAGTAATTGAAGATGAGTACACTATTCCTGAACATGGTCCTAATACTAAAGAAGAAAGGCTCCTACATCACAGCAATTCAAAAGCAATGAATGCAATCTTGAAAGGCTTACGGAAAGCAGATCTCACCAAAGTGATTCCCTGCAAGACAGCTAGTGAAATGTGGAATCGGTTGAAGGTGGTTCATACAGGTGATACAAATGTCGAAAGGCCAAGTTGAGACACTTCAAAGGTATGTTTGAACAACTCAAAATGAATGATGATGAAAATATTAGTGACTACATGCTTCGTATGGATGAAGTTGTTAACTCCATGAAAGACTTAGGTCTTGAGCTTGCTGAAAATGATGTTTGTGATAAGATTTTAAGATCTCTTCCTAATAGATTTAGTGAAAATATTTCTGCTATTGAGGAAGCTAAAGATTTGGATAAGTTGAAAAAATATGAGCTCCATAGTATACTTGCAACATTTGAGTTGAGAACTCAAGTGAAGGTTGATGTCAAGAAGGAGGCAACTTTCAAGACTACCAAGAATTCCAAAGGTAAACAACTTCAAGAGAGTGATGAGTCTTCTGATGATGAAGAGGCATATTACAGACAAGAAAGGCAAGTTCTTTAGAAAGCACAAAAATATGAAAAACGTGAGATGTTTCAATTGTGGAAAGTTTGGTCATTATGCTACTAACTGTACTGTTGCCAAGGATGAAAGTGATGAAGTTAAACAGGATTGTAAGAGCAAGGATTCTGAAAAGCATAGGCATCAAAGGAAGAACAAAGATGAGCACAACAATAAAGGAAAGAGGTATTCTCACAAGCACAAGAAGAGCTTCTACCTAGACAAAGCAAGTAAGTGTTCTAGCAGTGATAGTGAAAGTTCTTCAAGTGATAATGAAAATGAGATGTTGTTCATATCCGAAAAAGAGGAAGAACCAAAACATAGATTCATTATCATGAAATGTCTTAGATGTGGAAATTTTGGTCACCTTGAGGATGATTGCACAAATAATGAATTGGTTGTTAGTATGTATGAGGATGCTTCAGAAAATGATAAGGAAGATGCATGTATGGTTTTTGAAAAGGGTAGCACCTCTAGTGATAAGAAATCTGAAAAAGGCCTTGATAATTCAAAGTGCAATAAAATAGAGGATCTTGAATGTGAACTTACAAATGCTCTTAGTGTTTTGAAAAAGGAAAGAAAGAAGAATGCTAGACTCAAGGATAAGTTAGATGAATGTTGCATGGAGAGAGATGAACTTATAGAAAGTCTTGATGTCTCTATGGCCAATGCACAAGAACTCAAGAATGAGTTAGAATCTAAGGTGCTTGAGTATAGTGAATTAGAACAGAAAATGGCTTCGTTGAAAGAGGAAAATAAAGAGTACAAGGATAAGCTATACAGGTTTCAAGAAAGCTCCAAAAAGGTTAAGTCTCTCATCCAAAGTCAAAGAAATCCAACAGATAAAACAGGTCTTGGTTTTGTTAAGCCTCACAAGAAACAAGTTGGAGAGTCTAGTAAGAGATTCCAAAAGGAAGAAAGTTCTAATGAGGAAAGTATTTCAGATCATGAGTCCTTGAATGATAGATGCATAGAAACAGAAAACAGATTTTGGAATGAGAAGAAGGAGAAGTTTTCAGGACCTAAGAAGTCAAATAAAGGAAAGTTTCAAGGCAGATGTTTTGCTTGTCACAAGTTTGGTCACATGGTTGTACATTGCATGGCTCAAGTGAAGAAGGTAAATAACAGTTTCAGAAGTGGTAATTTCTTTTATGGGTATTGCTACTCTTGCAATCAGTTTGGGCACAAAGCAATTCATTGCAAGGCAAATAACAAGAACAGGTTTAGTCAAAACAGGTGGATTCAAAGAACAGGTATGCCTCAAAGAAATAACATTGTTACTTGTTACAAGTGCAACAATGAAGGTCACATAGCTAGACAGTGTAGAGCTGAAATTCCAGAATACAGGAACAGGAACAATGGCATGATCAGGTCCAAGGATCAAAACAATGACAGGAACAGGAATATGGACAAAGAGTTCAAGAGAAGGCCCGACAAGGAAGTTATAGACGCTGATGATGATCAGTGCCTAATGGGAGTTTTACTCCCACCCCAGAATTAATCACCTCATCAGGAGGTGGGGGAGGGACTAAGCTAAGAGGCTCATTCTTAGTTTCGAGCCCCAAAGGTGGCCCTTTGCCATTGATGACAAAGGGGGAGAGATATGAGTAAGGGGGAGAGCTTCAAGTGAAGAGGAAAGCTTCAAGTCAGGGGAGCAAAACTTCAAAGAGAGTGATTTCAGTTTTGGCTCTTGAAGATGTGTTTTTAGTAAAGTTTTGCCATCAATGACAAAGGGGGAGATTGTTGGCAATTTTGGGTACATTGGGTACATTGCCTTTGCTCAAGTGTTGATGTTGTCATTGATGTCAAGAAGCGGAAGGGTTTTTGTGAAAACTAAGGTAGACAAAATAAAAGGTTTTATTTAAAACCATGGACAACAGATTTGAAATGGGTTTTTCTTAAAACCCAAGTTGGCTTTTCGTTTTGTCAAAAAGGTGCCCCGGTGATGAAGATATTTAATTTTAAATATTTAGTTTAAATTTTATTTAAAATTTAAATTAATATTTCAAAATTAAATTAAGGTATTTGTCGACGTATTTGGTTTTGGGAAATAATAATTAAGAGTCGGTTGTAAATAATCTGTGTCAAAGGTTCTTAAGCACATGTTATATATATAAAGGAAGATAGAAGAAGACAAAGTGTGTGAAGTTGGGTAAAATGCGCTTGCCTTCGATGAAATAGTTGAAGATGTGAAGTAAAGTTTATAAAGATAATAGGTGTAAGTGTTGTTATTCGTCGACCCTTGTGCGCTATTAAAAGGGTGTCTTGTTCGATGAAGATATAAAGCGAAACACTTAAACAGAACCTCCAAGAAAATAGCGAGTGCCCATCGACGAAGCTATGCAGATGACTAAGGGTGTCTTGTTCGATGAATAAATGTCTAGACAACATAGTAGATGACTGGGTATCTCGATTTTCGCAAAACAATCGACGAGTGGCAGTCTGGAAAGGAATTTCCTTAGTCTTCTTTTGTGCTTGGAGAACATGCATAAGACACACTGACTATCAGCTGATTTACATCCGACGCGGCACAGCAGTTGGTTTTCGGTCAATTACTTGACGCAGAGAAATACGTGGTCTAAATCGCCAATAAGAAATAGTGAAGAAAATGTAAAGTACTCTTTGGTTCACACGGGCAGCTTAGTCCACATGGTTGAGGCCCTAGTGCTAGGGCTTGCACGACTTGAGAGGTCGTGAGTTCGAGTAGTGACGAAGGCTTAAAGTGCTACTAAGGTATGCCCCACATTTTTATTTAATGATGATGATACTTTGTTGTTTGAATTATTAGATTTTGGGAGTTATAAGGTTATGCAATAATTGATTTATTTTATTTTATGGTATAAGTGGTTTTGGGAGTTATAAGGTTATGTAATGATTTATGTTATTTTATGGTACAAGTGGTTTTAGGAGAGATAAGGGAGTTGTGCAATTAAAGGATTTGGTGATGATTATTGAAAGGTGGAATAATGTTGATTATCTTGTGATCTACTAACCCTTGTGAAGATTGGCAAAAGAATGTTGTGATGGTGGCAGATTTCCAAAGGGGTTCCTTCACTTCAATAAGGTATGGGCACATTCTTCTTATGAGTAATGAGTGGTGTATGTTATTCCTGAAATAAGATTGGAGTGAAAAGGTTTTCAACAAGGTTTCCTTTGGTTGAGTGTAAATCCTATTTTCTGGTTTGTTGAAGACTACTTATGCATTGTTATCATTGATGAGAGTTTTGGTGAATGCATAATTCTGGTTTGAGGTAGTGGAAGCATTGTGCACTAGGGTTTATGTTTGTGAGTCTTGTTACTTGCTTTGAGATGGTGAAACCCTTAGTTGGCTGTTTTGATATTGATGGATGAGTTGCTTCCATAGAGGTTGTTTGATCAAGTTATTGCTTCTACTTGATACATGATATTGGGCTTACTCCATTGAGTTGATTTGAACAAGTTATTCTATGCATTTGGTGATATTGTGTTGGTGGCTGTTTTGTTCAAATATCTTTGGAGGGAAAAGGATTTCTACTTGTTTCCTTTTCTTGTGATGATTGGTTGAATGCTTCAAGGTTAATGTTGAGTTGAATGATGTTGGTTAAACCTTGTCTTTGAGCATTGTTGTTGAAGCCCTAATTGGTTGAGAAAAGATATTGGTTGTTGGAAAGAACATGAGTATCATTGTTATATGAGATATTGCATGGTTGGCAATTGTTGGGTTGTGTTTCATGTTCTTGAGAAAAGCATACTACATCTATCTTATTCTTTTGAGATTTGAGATTGAGTTGAGATTGAGATTGGGAGTTAAGTATAGAACATATTGAGTCTCTAACAATTCTCTTTATGCTTCTATGAGGTGGATGAATCACATTGGGTCTCTAACCATTCTCTTTGTGGGTTCATGCCAAGCAAGTGTTCTTGATAAACTTGTGAGCAGGTTTTGGACAGGTTCCATTGGGGACTTGTGAGCAGGTTTTGGACAGGTTCCATTGGGGACTTGTGAGCAGGTTTGGACAGGTCTTAGCAGAGGACTTGTGAAGCTGAGGTTGATAGTTCTATCAGAGAACTTGAGGACAGAGGTGCATTGGTTCTATGAGAAGAACTTGAGGACAGATTTGTGCCAGACCGAAGGACTATGTTTGGTGCTGATCAAAGACAGAGGACGAGGACATTTGTGCTAGACCGAAGGACTAGTGTTTAGTGCAAATTCGAGGACCAGCTTTGAGGTGATAGAGTTGAGGACAGAGGTCTCCAACCAGAGCAGGGAAGACAGGTGTCTTCTATGGATAGAGTTCCATTTGCTAAGGGCAGCGGAGGCAGAGGTCTTCTAGAGGATCACCAACTAGAGCAGAGGTAGGGGAAGGTATCTCCTTTGAGCAGAGGCTCATAAATTCAGATTGGGGGAAGGTTTCTCCTTTGAGCCGAGGCTCATAAACATTGTAATTGGGAAGGTTTCCCAAAGAACTTTGAGATAACTTTTAGAGAAAAGTTTTGTGGATGAACCATATGAATTGTTGTGTCACTTTGTGGATGGTTTTGTGCATTGCTTTGATATTGCTTTGGATATATTGCTTTACTATTTTGAAGTATAAAGGAAAAAGTAAAAAGAGGTCTTATACTGTTCACCCCCCCCTCTCAGTATAAGCTTGTGTTCTTCAGAGACTATTGACATCAAGGTTGACAATCAACTAGATGTACATTCATAACATGAGAGGGTCAGAGAGGAGTTGTTTAGAGAGGAGAGTTGAAGAAGGATCATGACTAGTTGAGACATACTAGTTTGGAGCACCAGGCCAAAAGTGACAGTTATGTCTAGAAGAGAGGTAAGAAGAAGTGTGAAAGCTATATCCAAAGGTGATGAGAAAGGCCAAAAAAATTGTCTAGGAGGAAGGTGAGAGTGAAAGCTATGTCTAAATATGAGAGAAGGCAAGAAATAAGAGTGTTTTTGGAAGACATGTGTTGGAGAGTGGAAGAACATTAAAATATCTGAGCACCTAAGAGTAAAATAACATCAAAGGAATCATGAACATAAGCATTGGAGAGCTCCTGAGTGTAGAAGATATCAAAGCATCTATAAAGCAAAGCATTGGAAGAATGTGAGATAAAAGAGTTACTAGAGATTTAAATTGAGGGAGGCTCTAGAGGAGTTGGAGTTGAACACCGATATAGAGACAAGTATGTCATAGAGGTGTAAGAGTAACACTATGAGAGAAACGTAGAAAACCAAAACCTTAAGCATGAATTTCATCGACAATTGAAGGGTTTAATAGTACTCGTAACAATATTAAGTTTAGAAGGACAAAATATGATACTTGTGCATGCAAATGAGATAAAATAAAGCAAAGGCTAAAGCACCATTTAAAGGTATATCTTGAATTTCATGTGAAATGGAAAATCGGGCACACATTTTTTAAATTGGATTAATTTATTTTTTGGGAGACAAGGTGATTAAATACATTGAATAAGACTAAAGTAAAGAAGAATGAAATGAACGGGGATTTATAAGAAGAATAATTAATTAAATATTGGAGGAGAAAATTAAAATTAAAAATCAAGGAGATATAAGAAGATTAAGAAATTTGAAATTGATTGATGAAAATAATTTTAAAAGAAAAAAATAATTGAAATTGATTGAAATATATTGAATAATAAACATGGAAATAAAAATTTAGAAGTTGAAAGGAGATATAAGAAGAAAAATATTATGTTTTGAAAATTAAAAATTGATTGAAGAGAAGTTAAATTAATGAGTGAAGAGAGCCATGATGGCGACAGGAGCAGGAGCGACCTCAACAACCCTGGTGCCTTCTGATGGGATTTACCAAACCCTTGTAGGGGTTTTTGAACTGGAGTAGGGAGAGATTCCTCCTGCGGACGAAGCCACCAAGATGAACGATCCCAAGGGTCTTGATATTGATCTTGGCGGGTAGGGAATCTTGATCTGTGATCGGCCATGGGAAACCTACAAGGGGTTTGTTCCCTCCCTCCCTAGCAGTAACCCCCATTTGTAGCATGAAGTCCCTCAAATGTACCTCAAGAAGGTAACAGACAATCCAAATCCTAGCTCCTCTAGGATTGTGACCCATCCCTCGCTGACCACATCGAGAAAAAATATGGTGATCCCAGAATCAGTCATGGCACCAAAAATATCCATCGAATCTCTCTCCCTAGTGGGAAATTTTTTTGGAGGTAGGCCTGACATGGAGTCCATAAGAAAATGGGAGGGTTTCAAATGACGAACAATAGGAAGCTTCCAGTTAGTGGCCCTATCCAGAGGGATTTTTTTGATCTATCTAAATAACCAGAATGACTTTATCTGTATCCTCACTGGGGGTCATGGTTTTATAGCAGGAAGAACCTATTTCTCATTAAGTGGGGGGAAGATTTTAATCCTCATACTCAAGACATCAACTTCACACCCATATGGGTTCACCTCCCGAATATTCCCATCTAGTTCTATCATGAGGATATCCTATGTGGGATTGGGGGATACATTGGAGACTTTGTTGCTATTGACCCTACAACAAAGGCCATAACCCATATGGCTCATGCCAAAATTTGTGTCAATGCAAACCTGGCATCCCAGATTCCCACTCACATCAGCCTCATCTATGGAACCTTCAAGTGGTGCTAAGCAATCGAGTATGAGAATAAGCCAACATTTTTCATCGAATGCCAATCCTAAGGACATATCAAGTCTTAATGTCCATATCTCAAATAGCAGAAGGAGACACAAAGCTCCAAGCTCCCCCCCCAAAACTAGAGCACCAAAGCAGGATTCAACAATGAAAGACCCAAAGCCCTAGTCAACTTCAGATAGGAAAAGGAGTTCAAAGGGAAGCAGATGGTTGTCCAGGCACCTCTTATCAACCATTCTTCTACAGATTCAAGCCAGGTATGCTCCATGTTTGCTTTTACCAATAGGTTTGGACCTTTATCTACTTCCAATGATGAAGTCCTTTTACCTGAATATGCCCCCTCCTCCCCACCATCCAACCCCCATCCCCATCCCTTCCCTTCTAGATCTGGTCCATCCCTTCCCCCAATTGCTCTGCCATCCCCATCAGATCCACCTCTGAATCCTTGGCTGTTAACCCCTCCCTTCACGAGGTTGATCCTCCCCCCTCCTCCCCTGGAGGTGCTCCTGTCCCCTCCCAAATCCTCTGCCAAATCAACCCACCATAGAATGGACCTCAGTCCCATCATCACTAGAAGCAAAAAAGGCCTAGTTAACACAGGAAGTGAGAAGAAAAGAGGAAGATCTATTTTCGAACAAATAAAAAAGGACACCAAAAATCAAGTAGCCAATGGGATGCAGTCAACCTTGTTCCTAAATCTATTCAACCAGGCAAAGGATGAAACCAAAAATCCCAAACCTCCCCCCCTACTACGTAAGGGAGGGAAAAAACTTGCCAAAGTTTCCAGATGAAGATTCTCTCTTGGAATATTAGAGGTCTCAACAACATGAGCAAAAAAATATTAGCTCGAACCATTAGGAAGGACTACAAACCTACCATCCTCATTTTGCAAGAAATGAAGGTCGATGCATCTAGAACCAATAACATCTCCCAATCAGTATGGAAGAATTACCAATGGGCTTCCTCCCCTACCAAAGGTTCATATGGAGGCCTCATGTGCCTATGGGATCTAGATAAATTTAAAGGCAGGGTTATATCCTCCTTTGATAGAACACTAAACCTGGTTTTCTACTAAAAAGAAAACCAATTCACTTAGGTTTTATCCAACATTTACGTCCCAAACAATCCTATTGAAAGATGTATGCTCTGGAAATCCCTGTATCACATGAAGGATGCCTTTTCCAACCTCCCTTGGATGGTATCAGGGGATTTCAATTCCCCCCTCTTTCCCTCTGACAAGAGGGGCGACATATCCACTCCCTCAAAAAGCATCCAAGATTTCCAGAACTTTGTCACAGAAAATGAACTCATGGATATTCAGATTAAACGCTACCAGTTTACCTAGAGCAACAAAAGAGTAGGTCCTGAGCAAATCTAGGTTAAGATTGACATATTTTTCTTATCCCAGTAGGCCATTCCCATCTTTGGAGACACCTCTCTCATCTCTCTTCCTAGAATAGGCTCTGACCACTGTCCCCTCCTAGAATCCAATAGAGCTCCATCTTTCAAAAATCCATTTAGATTTGAGAACATGTGCATCCAACACACTAATATGAGGTAGCGGATCACTGAGTGGTGGGGGTTCCCTTAATCTGGGACTGCTGTTTCCTAAGTATCACAGAAACTGAAGGCAATAAAGGAGAATCTCAAAATCTCGAACAAGGAAGTATTTGGGAATATATTTGAGAGAAAAGAACAGATCTTGGGCAACCTCAAAACCTTAGAACAACAAATTCAACATGACCACTGGACTCCTTAGCTAAGAGAATAAGAGAGAAATCTCCTATCAGAATACCACAACATCTTAGCCAAATAAGAGACCTACTAGCGACAAAAATCTTGTGCCCTATGGCTAAAAGAGGGGGATGCCAATACGGAGTTCTTCCATGCTTCTACTCTATGAAATTGAAGTACAAACAATATCAAGGAGCTCACTCTTTCCTTTGGCACATTCTCAAGAGATATCTTCAAAATTAGAGATGAAGAAACCTCCTACTTTAGCGACATGATGGGAAAAAATCCCCCTGAACATCTTGAAGCCCAAGAGGCTCTCCTGTAGAACATTCCCCCTTGGTCACTCCCGTGATGAACTCTTCCCTCATCCAACCCCTCAATAAAAAAGAAATCAAACTTGCTCTATTCTCCATGCAAGATGACAAGGCCCCTAGACCAGATGGGTTTCCCCCCTACTTCTTTCAAAATTTATGGGATATCCTAGAGGAATATATTTGCAATGCCATCATAGAACTCCAACAAACCAAAACCATTCCCAGAGGGACGAACTCCACTTTCATTGCCCTGGTTCCCAAAACCCCTCAATGTAGATCTATGATGGATTTTAGACCGATCAGCTTATGCAACATCATATACAAGATTCTAACTAAATCTCTAGCATTAAGGCTCAAAAATATCCTCCCTGCGATCATAGATCCCTGTCAAGGAAGTTCAGTGGAAGGCATATCCATCACTGACAACATCATCTCCACTCAAATTTGTACAACAAGAATGCGACCATGTTCTTGAAGTTGGACATCTCCAAAGCTTTTGACAGGGTAAACAAATATTTCCTCCTAAAAGTCCTTTCTAGGTTTGTTTTTCACCAAGAATGGATTGACCTCATCAAAGGTTGCATTACTTCCTCGTGGTTCTTTATGTTAGTGAATGGTTATGCTGCATTTTTTTTCCCTAGCTCCAGAGGCCTTAGATAGGGAGATCCCTTATCCCCCTTCCTCTTATTCATTCTTATTGAATCCCTTAGGAGAGCCTTCAAATATACCTGTGCTTCAGGGAGAGTATCCGAGATCAAAGCCTCTTCTAACTCCCCTCCCCTGTCTCACTAGCAGTTTGTGGATGATACTATCATTATGAACTTGGCCTCTGTTATTCAAGCTAAGTCCATCAAGTACACCCTTGACATCTATGCTTTAGCAGCAGGGCAAGAAATCAACTACCTCAAGAGCAAATGTTATTTCCTCAACACTCCAGGCAACAAACAACGCAAGATTGCTCGTATCCTTCAATGTTGCATTGCTGATCTCCCCACTTCTTACTTGGGTCTTCTCTTGTTTACCAAAAGCCCAAAAGCATCCATGTGGGACAATATCATTGAAAGGATCATACGTAAACTCGCAAGGTGGAAGGGTTCTCTCCTGTCTTAGGCAGCCAAAGCAAATTTCACTATGTTAGTCCTCCAAAGCATCCCTGTCTATTTCATGTCGATTTTCAAAGCCCCAACTTCGTTACACTCCAATATTGAACAAATTTAAAAGAATTTTCTATGGTCTAGGATAGAGAAAAAGAAGAAGTTCCACTTAGTCAATTGGAAACAAGTTTGCCAACCCAAATCCCAAGGAGGGCTTGGCCTCAGAAGATCAGCCAATATGAACCTCGCCCTCCTTGCTAAGAAAGCTTGGAAAATATTTACCAACTATAAGGTAGAGTGGGTGTCGATCATCCAAGCCAAATATCTTCAACACCTATCCCTAGTAGAGGACAACATCCCATCTAATGGATCTACTTTTTGGCAGACTGTGATTCAAGCTAAATCCCTCATTGTCAAGGGTACCCGATGATAGCTAGGTAAGATCAACTTTTGGGATGATATTTGGTTAAAAGATAAACCCATTGTAGATATCCCAGAGCTTTCCATTCTTAAACCTTTGCTAGAAAGGAGGTGGAGAGTTAAATTGGTGGACTACATGGATAACCAAGGCAAATGGAAAACCGTTCCCACTGCCAGTGAAAATGGCCAAGTTATGAGAGCTAGAAATTTCTTATCCCACCTTCTCAAAACCACCATCATCCCAACCACAACCACTCTAGACTACCCCATATGGAAAGGGAATGACAGTGGGAACTTCTCCATCAGGTCAGCCTACTCTTTCCTACTCAACCCCCAAGTTTCCCCTATTCCCTTTAGCATAGTGTGGGTCAAGCATCTCATTCCCAATATTGGCTTCTTCTCATGGATTGCCATCTAAAAAAAAGCCCTCACTACCAACAATATCATGAAAAGAGGTCTCCCTATCCCAAATAGATGTCACATATGCCTTTCCAACTGGGAATCCATCAACCACATTTTTGTGGATTGAGACTTTATTAAAAAAGGCTTGAGCCACCTACTAACTACTTTTCAGATTCAATGCCCCCCCGACTCCCTAGTGGAATTCTTTATTCAGTGGCCTATACCGTTCAAAAGTCCCAGGGTATCCTTCCTATGGAAAGTCTGCCTCCACCATTTCATTTGAAAAATATGGCTGGAGAGAAACCGCCAAATTTTTTCCACGTTGAACAATGACCCTGTGTCCACTGCTTCCAAAGCTATTGCTTATGCTGCTAAAAATTCCTAACTTCTCCCGTGCTCCATTCCCATCAACAACCTCAAAGTGGAGATTCTTTAATCTTTGAACATCCCCATCCCTCCCAAGAAAGAAGGCTCATTGGGGACCCCCTCGAAAGTCTGCCTGAAGCTCAACTTTTATGGCACTTCCAAAGGGAACCTGGGTTTAGCAGGAGCAGGAGGGATTATCAAAAATCATAAAGGTGAAGCTATCATAGCTTTCTCTGAGAACTTGGATCACCAAACCAACAATGTGGCTGAAGCATGGGTGCTTTGGCATAGCTTGCACCTCATCAAGGACCAAAGAATCAACCTCCAAGTCGAAGGGAATTCCCTCAACATCATTTGGGACATTAATAGTGACAATATTCCATCGTAGAACATCTGATACCTAATACAAGAAACTAGAATTCTCATTGGTCAACAAAGGTAGGTTGTTGTTGCCCACATGTACCATGAAGCAAATAGGCTTGTTGATGGTCACACCAACATGGAAACCACACAACTGTATCTTTTCGTGTGGCACAACTCTCTACCACCAATCATCATCCACTTAGCAACCGTGGATTGACCAAGGTAGACCAACTGCCTTTAATTTTTCCATGCTAATCTATGATTTTTTTATCAAGGTTTTGCAGGTCTCATGGTGCACAATCTCTCGTGTGTCTTCTCTATGGTGTGTGCTCAATATCCACCAAATGATTGACCACCCTCCTGGCCCCCATTATGGTGGTGCTTGATTTTGGGTGCACATTTCAAACGTCACTGGTTTCCAAAGAAAGTTGCACATTCTCGACCTTGAGCAAATTTTTGGTTTGTTGCCAAATCTCCCATTGAGCTTAGTTGTCACCAAGTCCCTATGGTGTTTCATATCCACTCATGTAGTTATTGATTCATGGACACTCCCCAATCCCTAGTCACCCCACCCTTTCCTCCGCATCTCCACCTATCATCCTCCCACGACCAACGACATGACCGATGTCTCGCTTCATACCTATTTAAGATCTATTCGAGCCCCCATCTAGACCTATGTACTTCATCTCTACCACCCCAGCTTGTGCCCTAACTCCCTTGCCTCCTTCCATATTCCACTGTCTTTTGCCACCATGGCATTCCTTGAGCCCATTAGATTGCAACTCGATGCTCTGTCAGCCTCTTATCTGCAAGGTGCAGCTTTATCCCTTTCCTATCAAATTTCAAAGGTGTTGAGGCTGATATCACAATAAATTTTGTTAGAACCTGGTCAAACGACCATGTTACTATGAGACACATCTATTTCAAATTTATCCCTGAGCTTATTATCGAGGCATTTGACCTTCCTCTCTTGGATCGCCTGGTCCGATGTGACAAACACAACTGGGACCAAGAGCTTGAAGGATTTCTAAATTTCCAAGAATTTAAGTGGGTTGGAGTTACCTTGGATTGAGAATCCCTTCCTACCCCTTACCCCATCGTCACCATCCCTCTGCTTCAGTATCTATCTTGTGATGATCCGTCCAAGCCACTCTCTAGCTTTCACCTCACCTTGGTGAACCATTTTTGGGGATATAGGCCTATGAATATCCCTACTTTCCTCCATCGGTCCATTAGGATCTCTGTGGTCAATGCTTGCAAGAAGCACTCGCCTCCCATTCATCAAGGGTTGATGGTTGTTATTTTCCACCATGTCGCCACCTCCACCCCGCCACCCATTTTGATCAAACCTATTCAATCCAACCCTCCCTCTCTCCCACTCACAGTCCTACCCATTCCCTGTCTAGCGAACCTCTGGTCAGCAAGGAAGCCCTTGAAGTTCACATTCCCATCTCCAAAAAGGGGACTTCATCTGATGCTATTCCCTCCAAGCCCCTTGATGCGAGTGGCAACAAACTGGTGTATTCTAAATGCAAAGCCAAGGTCGAGGACAACTTTGCCCAGGTTCGAAGGTCATCCCGAGTGAAGAAAGTGAAGGCAAAATTAAGCCAGAATTCCCCTGTCCATATTTTTGAGGACATCAATGGGGATTTGATAACTGGCTCTACAATTTCCAGTAAAATTTCTAGGATGGTCATCAAGAGCTTCATTGCCGCTTTTGAGAGTACCAGTACAGCCATGAAACAATACCTCCAGAAGAATGCAACCAACACCAAGGAGGACTCCCTAGAGGCTGAGCCACTATAAGACAACTTTTGCGTCTATGGTTTGTTGGGTTTTTGGTTTACGTTATGGTTTGGGTTTCTCGCTTTATCTATTTTTTTTTTTGGTTTCTAGGATAGCCCTTATGTGGCCTATGGATTTTTTGCCTGTTGATGTTTAGCTACCGTAATTGTCCATCCCTGCATGGGAAATTTTGCTCCTGGGATAGTACCACCCTCCCCTGCATGGGAATGATAGTCGCAATGATGTCTACCTTCCTCGGTATGAGATTTTCCAGCAGTATGCTCTCTCTATCTATCAATATCTTATGTAAATATGGGATTGGGATCCAGCCAAAACCCACTTAATAGAACCACAAAATTACCAAAAAAAAAAAATGATGAGTGAAGAATTAAAAGAAAAATAGAATTTTTGGAAAAGAAAAAATTAATTTGGAAGTAATAAGGAATTCCACATCAAAGGAAATAAAATTTGTATTGATTGAAAAATGAGTACATCAAAAAATCCATACAATTTTAAAGGACCAAGCTTCATAAAGAAAAACTTTAAAAAATAGAAATATTGTCATAGACATGTGATAGATATAATAAGCCACAAGAAATTCACTCAAAACCAAAAATGGAATATGAGGACAATTTATGGTACATTGATTCAAGAGCAAGCCACCATATGATAGATAATTTTGATTGGTTTGATTCAATTCAAGTTAAAATAAATATACCAATGAAGATAGCAGATGATAAAATTTATGATGTTCAAGGATCAAGGCATGTCACCCTTAGCTTATCATATTTTGAATGTACATTAGATAATGTACTTTATGTTCCTTGTATAGCAAATAATCTTATTTCATTATCTTAATTGCTAGATAAAGGAATAATGGTAGAGTTCAAAAATATTAATGGCAATCAAATTTATCTCATTAAGAGACTAAATAAAATTGAAGCCATGGGATCCTACAAGAGTGATATATTTTTCTTGGATGTGATAGAAATATCACAAAATCATTTAGATCAACTTTTTCCATGAGCGATACAAGAAGAAAACCTATATTAAATAGAAAATTTTATGGCAAAATAACATGATTATGTATTCTTCAATAAAAAAAGAAATAAATCAAAAAAACATATTGAATACTCGTATCAAAAGACCGATATCAAGGAAAATAATATTGAAGGCAAAAAGGCCTTGATACCAAATAATGTAATATAGGGGGTGTTGGAGGTATTACATTATTTGATCCTTTGTAAATATTTATATTAGGATATGTGTTTATTATTTGAGTCCATAGTATGTGTCAAGTTCTTAAGTGTGAGTATGTGTCATGCAACTAAGTGTAGAGTTATGAGTGTGAGGTGTCAAATGTGTAAGTGTGAAATATGAGTGTGAGGTGTCATGTGTAAGAGTGAGTTATGACAATGATGTGTCAAGTTTAGAAGTAAGGGGTTATGTGTAATAATGAGAGACTTTTCAATTATGTAATATGTGAGATTTATTATGTAAAGAGGGGAATATGAAGAGTTGGTTCTCCCATGAGTTTGAGGAGATGAAAGGTCAAGAGTCATACATATGAAAAGCCTCATTTAAGTATTGATGACAAAGCTCTATATTATATAATCATAAAAGCATTGCATTTATATATGCTTATAGTAGATGTATTTTCAAAATAATATTTCATTTTGTTATTGTGCAATAATATTGGTGAATGGTTGTATGAATTTATAAGATATTATATGATCTTGGAGGTTATTATCTTATGATAATAGGGCTCATTTGCTCACAATTTTTTTTCTCTTTTAGTTCTTTCCTCTAAAAAATATTGCCAAAAGTGTTATTGTTCCATTATTTTAGTCTAGATGTCATTGATTTAATTTTTTTTGGAATTGTACGCAACCCACAATTATTTGAAGAATTCCATGTTTGCATTATCCTATCAATAAATTGAGTATGGACTTCCCACATCTGCTCATATTTAAAATATGATATTTTTTGCATTCACTTACCACCATTTTAAATCTTACTGTCCATTTGAACCAATCCTTATTGAGGTATTAATTTTAGCACAAGTCCCTTCATCTATCCAATCATCTGAGAGTATGCATTTGTCTAATTATTTTGTTATCAAGGTCTGGCCTATCCTATTGTTGGCCCATGTATAGTTGTCCTCTTGAAACACAACCTTCCATAGATTATTATTTTGAATAAAAGTTAAGAAATATAGCTTTGTTATGGCATTAAAATATCCTACGATTATGAATTAATTTTCTTGGTCTTTACTTCACAGATTAGTTGTCAGGCCATAGACATTGATAAGGATGAAATGAATATTTGCAAAGTAGCATGTAACTAATGAGGCTATCAAATGCCAATTTTTGTGAATAGTTGCATAGGAGGTTCTAAAAAGATTCAAACATGTTAGAATTCCCCCTATTGTTCCTTTAGAATCCATAAGATCCCATTCATAACTTGCCCATATTATTTTCATGGCTATGGAAAATTTTTCCTTTGTCAATTTAGTTTCCTGGATACAAAGAATATTAAGCTTATTACTTATATAGGTCCTTGACACACCTCTACTTTGGATGGGCATTATAACTCCTTATATTCCATGAGATGGTAATAATGTCTCACTAGGGTTGTTGGTCCTACCTCTAAATTACCAATATCAATTTGTTATTTAGTAAGAGAAGTTCAACCAATTTAGATTATATTCCTTTCCATATGTTTGCGCTTGCTTCTTGGCTCTTGCTTGATAATTTGAAGGTTTTCCACTTTTTATATTATCAGTAACAAGAGTAGGTATTATTATTCTATTTCTCAATATTCTTTCACAACTTTCTTTTCATTAAATTTATCCTCTCTTGGATCTGCTAATGATTTTTTTGACTTATCCTTTTCATGTTTTGGTATTTCCTTGTTAATGGTAAAGGTATTAACATCTAAAACTACATTTTATCTACCACTTTCTTTCTCTTAAATGGTGCATGGAAATTTAAGAGATTCTTCTAGATCTTATGAGGTACTTTCCTTAGGTTCAATAGGAATGTTCATCCCCAAATCGGGATCATACTAAGTAGATGGTTTCTTGTTAATAATTTGATCTTGTTGTACCATGTTATCTAAGCTCTTATATTATTTTTCTTCATAGGCTAAAGCCTCAAAAGAATTAGTATTTGTTATAATATCATTCCTTACTGGTTTCCATTGTTTATTTACTTTCATCTCTCTAGACCTATTTTTTGGAAGTTGAAAACCATCCTCATCCATATCCATTTGTAAGTTTCTCTTGTTGTTTTCTATATATATTTTTGTTGGACTCTTCGGAGGGCATGATCTCTCAATATTTCTCACCTCATGACATCTCCTACATCTAAAAGATATGTTTTCATAATCATGGTTTAGGTTCACAACTTACCACCATACTTACGAATGATTGATTGTGGTAAAGGTTTATTTATATCAATCATGACCAATATTTGAGCATCAATATCCAAGAAACCATATGTTATAATTTTTGAAATATCAAAGAATTATCCTAGAGTGTTGCCTCTTTCCTTGAATATATCCATTTCCCATAATTCAATGGGAAACATATACATCCTAGCAGGTATTACTACTATGGATAGATTTATGCTTTTAGGTGCAAAGCCTTCATACAAGCAGGTAAGGAAGAGTCTTGCTCTTCCCATAAATGAACCCTCTTTTAGGATTCTATCTCTTTCCTCACTGGAACAAAAAAATACTAAGAAGAAATATTTGGGAAGAAAGGATAAACTCACTCCTTGAGACTTCCAACTCTTATCAATCCAGACCAAAGCCCTTGGCCAAGACCCATTAATTTCACCAATAACTGCCCTTTCTTTCTGTAACAAGGATATATTCTCTATGAGATCCTCTCTAACCTCTACTACTAGGGATGATTCTATGGAATTAATTATAAATTATTCCATGGGAAGAAAACTATAAGTAAAAATTTACTGAAATTTACCAGTATATCCTTAGATATTGTATTATTTGAAAATAAACCTAATATAAATTACATGCAAAACTTCTAGGATAATGAAGGGGAAAAAGAAACTTATATAAAAAATTATATGCCCAGATGGACTATCCTATCTCATTAATTCCCTAGCCCTCCATTTCTCCTCCCATCATCTGAATCTTGGCTAACAAATATCTACAATTTGGTTTTTGTTGGAAATTCTCTGAGATTATCTCATTGGTCCCTTTACCAGTATAAAAAACTAATCACAATATTAAATAATTCAACTCAATGGCCAATATTAATAAATCTCATTCATAGAATAACAACAATATTTCACAATAATAAAACTCACAATATTATTCATAAATCATCAAATATACAATCTCTCATTTGTGTTTGATACACCTTGATACTATTTATTCAATACTCAATACAATACATGGAGCTTTATCTCTATTATATAACCTTGCAAGATGACTCTTCAATACTCAACTATTGCTCTCCTAAAACATCCAGAATATGCATCCTTTCCTATTCCTTACATATGATAAAAATCTCATGACTCTTCACTTTATATCTTATCACATATCGTATGACTCTTCACCTACATATTTGGAAACTAACATCTATGAATCTTGACTTAATAACTTGAGACTTTGCACTCTCTCACACTTTGCACACTTGCACACTTTATTACATAACACTTGGAATATTCTCACACATTGATACATACATTAGACAAAATATAACTCACACTCCCTAATCTAATATTTACAAATGTACCACATGCTACCAAATAATGTAATATATCTAACACCCCCTAGTACATAAATTGGTGTGAAGAATTATAGTATTTAGTCTCTAGTTCTAGTATTTGTCCTTCAAATATGACTTTTGCACTGCTTGAAGTTTGGACACTAACCTGTTAACCTATTTCTTGCAGTATTTATTAGACTTTCTTTATGACTATAGAAACAGCGTAACATATCCATGATCCTATTCCAATCCAATTTTTTGATCCATCCATAGTTTATTTCAATTTTCTTTTTGTGATTTATTTTTTGTTTGTTCTCTCATAAATTCTATAATTCTATAATGATCTTGATTTTGATTTACCTCTTTCATCTATTTCTATTTTCTTATTTTCAGTTATTTTTATTTCACCATTTTAAACATCAGTGCCTTTAGGAATTTTTGAATGATTTTTATTTTCATTCTTTTCACAATCATCTTCAATTTGGTCTTCATCAAAAGTTTCTATAATCCTTATTGTAAGCGATATTATTTAATTTTCTTCTTTAGCTTCTATCTCTTGAACTGCTTGAATTTCTTGGAATAAATTTTCTTTTCTTCTTCAGCTTTTATATTTCTTTGATTGTTGTTGTTGCACATGTTCATATTGAGGTTGATATTGCCTTGGATGAAATATTTAAAAAATCTAATCATCTGATTTCTTTGATTCAAATAATTATATCTACAAACACTTGTAGTATGACCTTTTTTATTGCATATGTGACAATATCTTTGTCTCCATCCAGGCTAAGATTGTGACGATGTTGCAGTTTTACTTGATATATTTTACTTTGATATCAAAGCATTATTAGTCATATCATATTTGAATATATTCTCCACTTTATACTCTTGAATAACATTAACTAACTCATTAAAGGTTATGGTTTTATTTAGCACTTGAAGTGAGTTAACTAAAATTTTGAAAGTCTTTGGGAGTGTTCTTAATGTAACTTGAACAAGTACCTTATATCCTACTTTATCTCCCAAAGTCAGTAACTTAGATTTTAATTTTGCTATCCCTCAAATAAAGAGTTCTATACTTTCTCCACTATTAACCTTTAATGACTATAATTATGATTGCAAATGCAAGATAGTTGCCTGGTTTTTTCCTTCAAATATTTTGCATAGTTTTTTTCCAAGTAATTGTTGAAGTGTATGCTCCACTTATATATGGTTAAATTTCATCTATTATGCCAAATTTTTGTTTTTCCTTTTCATATTTTGGCTTGCTATTTTTTCCATTCAATATACCCTAAAGTTTTTCAACAATGAAAATTGATTTAATATTATTTTTCCATAATCCAAAGTTTGGTCCTTTTAGAAGTTGTGATTCAGAAAGGAAAATTTTGCTATTTACCATAATTGAACTCACTTAGTAATTTTATTCATTCATCAAATCTAATTGTTTTCTTTTAACTCCCAAATTCACAAATTTCAAATTCAATATTATATCTCCCAAATTTCAAATTTATTCAATCAATATCAATAAATCAAATTTCACTCATTTACTTTCAAATTCAATTTTTTATTTTATCTTCTTATATCTTCCAAATTATTCTTTTAACTCTTATATCTCCTAAATTCACCTTCAAATTTCAGCTTCACATTTACTCTAATTAATTTCAATCTCAATTCAGATTTTAAATATTTTATTCCCTTACAACTCTCATTCATCGATTCATTCTTCAATTATTCCTTTTATCAAATTTAAAAATGCTTCTTAAACCTTATAACTTTGAAGTAAATTAGACACTCGAAAAATACTAAAAAATGTGCCCTCTTTAAAATCTTAACAATTTACATTCTTTACCTTATTCTTTTACCACATCTACTTCATCATGCATTAGGGCATCAAAAATCATCATACACTGTGATTTTTTAGTGAATATTACAATGTTGATTAATTTTTCTAAGTTTAGCTCCTTTCTAGACATGACTTATCAAACTCTTTGCATTCTTTAAGGTCTCAACATTATAATTTTTTGTTCTCAAGTATTGCATTCATGGCTTCATAGATTCCTTGTTTCATAGGAATTTGGCTCTAGATTCTTCATGCATAGGCTTTTTTCCCTTAGACTCTTGCTCGTCCTTGTCTTTTGTAATGTCCTCTCAATCCAACTAGCACTTAAAATTCTTCTTTTTCCTCTCATGACTCAAACTAGCATTCATTATTTCTTGTAGATGCCCTTCCTTCTCTACAGGATTTAGGCTTCTCTTCACCAACTCTTGGTTTCACATAAGTATCTTCCATGCTCATGGCTCACAATCAACATAACTTTATATCTTCTTATGACTGGAAAAACAGTCACAATCCATGCTATACACCTTACTTCCTCTTTTAATTCTATCTTTATTTTCTCCATGCTTTCTCAGATCTTGCTCATTTATTATTTTATAATACTTCAGTTTCACCTCTAAATAGCATTTATCTTCTCTAATGCTTGTCCTCCTTAGACTGCTCTCATTATTTTTCTATCAAATGGCGTTATCTTGATCTTCTCACATCCAACTTCTAGTAATATCCCTCAATCTTCCTTCCTCTACAACTCTTTCTTGGATGACATCCTCCTCTTTATAACTTGTAGCAATCTCAGGGTGTTATCAACTTGATCTTCATAGCAACAAAACTCCTTTTGCCAAATTCTTCTCGATGCAATATCAATCGACTTCTCAATTGTCTCAATACTTTAATATTCTATCTCTCCAATTTGCAACTTGGGTGACCTTATCCCTTTCCTTCAAACTTCACAAATTTAAATGGCTAGAGTGTAGCTCTAATACCATTGTTGGGAATTCTACTAGATTATATCATAGGTCCCTTTACCAGGATAAAAAATTTATCATAATATAAAGTGTTCAACTCAATGACCAATATCAATACATCTCATTCATAAAATAATAAAAATGTCTCATAATAATCAAACTCACAATATTATTTATAAATCATCAAATATATAATATCTCATTTGTGTTTGATACACCTTGATATTATTTGTTTGATACTCAAGATAATGCATGTAGCTTTATCTCCATTATATAACCTTACACAATGACTCTTCAATACTCAACTATTGCTCTCCCCAAACACCCAAGAGATGCATCCTTTACTATTCCTCACATATGACAAAAATCTTATGAATCTTCACTTTACACCTTGTCGCATATCATGTGACTATTCACTTGCATATTTGACACCTAACATCTATGACTCTTGACTTACTAACTTGACACTTTGCACACTTGCACACTTTATTACATAACACTTGGAATCTTCTCACACATTGACACATACATTAGACAAAATACAACTCACACTCCATCATCTAATATTAATAAATCTTTGAAGGCAATTCCCTTGTTGTGGTTAATCATGAAAAAGGTTCCTCGAAACTAGGTTGGAATATTCAAAATGTTATTAAGGAAAGTCAAGACATTCTCAGGCAACTTCCCTTAAGTACAGTTCAACATGTCTTCCTTGAATCCAATGTAGTTGCTGACACTTTGGCTAATTTTACAACAAACCAATATGATTGCATTATTTGAAAAGACTGCTTTTCGAAGGATTTAATCAACATTGTTCAAAAATAAAATGAGCAGGTTTCTTAATAATCACATAAATGCCAACAAAGGTATTTTTTTCAATGCCATAAGGTGTTTTGTCAACATCGGTGTCTTTCCTTTCAAGTGTTTTTTCAACACTATTGTCAGTTCCAACAAAGGTGTTCTTTTTAATATTATAAGGTGTTTTGCAAATAACCTTTTCTTTTGTCTTTGGTGTTTTGGCAACACCATTCCTTGTCCATTTCAGGATCCCACATGTTTCCTTTCAAATTGAGGGCTTTTTCAAAATTGTGGTTTTCATCACAAGGCTATTGTTTTCACCTCTGTGCAAAACCTTCTCCATCTGATAAGTTTATTAATTCGTGGAATGATGGAATGGTTCATGGTAGAGGGCTTCAAATTGAGTTCATGGGTGCAGCTAAAAATATTACTAGTTGTGTTGCTAAAGCCTTTCACTCCAGAATCATCAGCCATGTTTCGGGGGTGGTTGACCAACTCTTGGCAGCAACCACTATGATCAAGGAAGTTGGAGTTATCTTCTCTTTTAAATTAAAGGAATTACAGGATCTTTCGACGTCGCTTGGCGCTCTTCTCGCTCATCAACAGAATAATTCTACTAAAGATGGTGATAAAGCCTAGTAGTCCTAGGTTTTGGGTTAGTGGGATTTTTAAGTTTAGTTTCTATTACTAAACCTTCCCTATTTTATCGGGTATATCCCTGGTTTCTTTCTATTGTCGAAAAAGGTTATTGGAATCTTTTGTTTTGTTTTTTTGTATTCCCATGGAACTAGCACAACTCTTCCCTATGTCTATGGGGGTTGTTTAGTTTTTATTTCTTCGGAGGTAGTTAATAGCCTTATGTAAATAGGGATTGGGACCCTTCAACCCAACGATATTAATATATTTTATTACCTACCAAAAAAAATATTAATAAATGTACTACATGCTACCAAATAATGTAATATCTCTAACAATTTTCCATGACTTAAAAAATTATCACAACCCTTATTCTGGATGGTTGAATTTGCAAGGTCATATATCCCTCAATATCACTTAGATTCCTTCATATGACCACTCATTTTAAATATCTTCAAACTTCACACAAATTGGTCCAAGAATAATTTAAATTGGATAATCCTTCACAAAAATATGGCTCCTAAAAGATGAGATATATTTTAAGAAAAAAATACCTTAATGTTGCCATAGTTTTGAAATATTGTCTTCATATGGTCATACTCCCTCAATACTACTTGGATTCTTTCAAATGACCACTAATTTAAAAAAAAAAAAAAAAATCACATAGAATAGAACAAGAATCATCTGAATCAGATAATTTTATGCAAAGATATGGCTCCTAATATATTGTTTATTTTCATTATTTGTTTGTGGAAAACACCCCTTATAGGGTGCCACTTTTAGGTAAGACCTAAGGAGGTAGGGGTATCTATTCCACCAAAAATATGGCCAGGGTTTACACCTATCCTGCCCCCTTTGACACACTCAAAGAGCATGCCTAAAACAACAAAAACACAAATGATAAACAACAATAAAAAACACAAAATAGAACAAAAACAACACAAAAACACAAACACACACATACACATATCAAAAAAATAAAGGAAACATAAAACATATTACATCTAAGATCAAACCAAACCAATAGGGCTTTTAGCCAAGACTCAACAGAAGAAACAAAATAAAGATCTGAGTTGGGAACTAAAAAAACCCTAACTAAACTAAAGAGAAGCTAATACAAAAAAAAAAAAAATAGGGTAGCTTTATAATTAGAGCCATCCAAAGAAAGGATAGAAAAAGAGCATCCCTTATTTATAAATCCCACCAGTATTTTCATCCCTGATTTACATTTTCCCATAATCTTTTCATCCAAAGGCCTGTTAAAATCAACTTTTCCTCTTCTTTTTAAATTTCAACCACATTTTTTTCCTTCCTATCATCTGGTTTGTATCCAACTTCATCTTTACTAGAGGTTTGACTAACTCCTTATGGCTCTAGATTTAAATCTATTTTTATTGATATAGAATACAAGACTAAAGCTTGATTCATAGATCCATGGGATCCTCCTTGAGAATTAAATCCTTGTTTGACCTTCTCCATTTTGTATTTTTGTTGGTGAGTTATTCCTTCCTTAGGATAAATCTCAAAATTATTTTTAACTAGACCAAGGGCTTTCTCTAAGGAGTCTTTGACTATTTTTGGGTGGGGAATCTGTGAGCTATCCGAAAACTGGGTTTCCAAAATATTCATCTCCATAGAATCATCCACATCCTCTAAATCATCTTCCACTACAAGTTTTGAAAACATATTATTTGAGGAGGTTGACTTATATACAGGCTTCATTTTCTTAGTAATATGCTTTTTTTAGGAACCAAAAATTCCTCCTAACCTTGATCCTACTTTGTTTGCTCCAAGACTACATATTTTACTAAGTGACCCTATTCATGACATACCCGACACCTAAAGGGAATGTTTCCATAATCAAATTCTTACTCCCAAGTTTCTTACCTAAATTGCAAAGTGATTTTCTTGGTAGGAGGTTATTAAAGTCTATGAGCACACAAATTTTAGCATAAATAAAATGCTCAAACCACATTGTGTTATTTTTTATCATCATGTAGGTGCCTAAAGTGTTACAAATTGCTGAGAAGACTATAGGATCCTATAATTCAGCCAATAAACCAAAAAATCTGACCCATATAGGTCCTAAAGGCATTTCCTCCTTAGCCTTAAATAAAGCATGCCAAGGTTTCATGAATAAAACAGCTTGACCAAAAAACCAAGGATCATCTTGGAATATTTGTTGTTTATCCTCCTCATTAGCAAATAACACCAAAAAATATCCATTAGGATAATCCGAGATACCAAAATCACCTGAAGTTCACCATTGCTTCAAATCCCAATTTTTAAAAGTAGGTAAGGATGGTCGAAGAATATATTTTTTGATTGAATTAAATATTTAATTGAATGGAGGGATGTTTTTCGTAGGACTGCCCAAACTATCAAACTTGTTTCGGCCATATTTCACTCATTCGAACTCGGATTGAGCTAAAATTTTGAGGGTAGATGCCTGAAAAACCCTAGAACATCTCCACCAATTTTTAGATCATTTGGAGCAACACAGATCCTAGCGCATCCCTATGTGTGAACAAGATTTTTGGCAAGCGATTGTGCGAGGGTTTCATCTGGGTTGAGTGCAAGCAGCTCCAGAGGTTGGTTTTTGGGGCCTTCGGGCCCTAGCGGCCAATATTTTTGTGGTTTCTACTCAATATTTTAGTAGGATATGTTGCAGGGGATCCAATATGGGTTAGAAATCTATCTTTCAATAGATCATACCATGAACTTGAGTGACAACGACTTCCAATTTGCTACACAAAATAAAAGGGAAAACCATACCTTTCCACGGTGTCTAGGGCAAGGATTAAAGAGATCACGAATCAAGTTTCAAGCAGCTGATCAAAAAATGGCTCAGATCTCAAGTGAATCTGGTGCTAAGGTGCACCCACAAAATAAATCTACTATGAAAACCCCTGTCAAGGGTAAGAATTTCGAAGACTCAGCCCCAAAAATGAATTTTAGGGATGCCCTCCATGGTGGACAGACCTCAACCCAATGCTAATATTAATCTTAGGGCTTCCCATAAACCTCTAAGAATGCCTAAGATTGATCCTAGGAAAATGGAGTCAGGATGTCTTAAAGCAGTTGATGGAACTCCTATTGTTAAGCTTGATATGGGTAACATTCAGACTGGCATTGAAGATCTGGAAAAAAGAGGACTAATTTATCGGTTCATGGGTTTTCGTCCGAGCCTATCTGCTTTCAAAGTCTGGGCTACAAAAAGCTAGAAAACTAAAGGTGAGTTACAAATCTCTATTTATCCAAATGGTTATTTTCTTGTTTTATTTTCTAATAATGAAGATAGAGAGAAAACTTTTCAAGGGGGTCCCTGGTTCTTTGGAAGGGCAGGGCTTTTCATGAAGCCCTAGCATACTAAATTTAAAGTCGAAGAAGAGATGCCTTCTACAGCTCCCGTGTGGGTTAGACTCTTTGGCCTCCCTATTGAATTTTGGAATCCTACTATTTTTTCTTCAATTGGAAACTCTTTAGGAACTTTTATGATGATTGTTGATTGTACTCAAAATTTTGAACATATTATTTATGCTCGAATTTGTGTTTTAATGGATTTTGACAAACCCCTACCTAAAAATATCACTTTACAATTTGGGGAAGACACTTGGGAGCAAGTAGTGGACTATGAGAACATTCCTTTTCATTGTAGAATTTGCCATGAATATGGTCATTTGGCTAGTGCTTGCCCAAATAAAATTCTTGATCAAAAGAAAGAATATATAAACTCAACAAGTTTCCAAAAGCCTAAGAAGAAGAACACTCGAAAAAACCAGTTATGAAGGATCAATCAAAGTCATCTGCTAATATGTTTGAAATCCTTTCCACAAATGATGTCCCAAGTGAGGAAGAGGAAATAATGGAAACAAAAATCTTAGAAACACAATTTAAAGATGAAGGGAAGAACTCGGAGACAAACCAACAAATCAAAGGTTTTCAACAGGAAAAAAGGGAGAAAATTTACACAAGAAAAACAATATTTTAAATGTCAAAACTTCAAATAATACAGGTCCCAATATAGACTCTATTGAACCCTCTAGTAAAATTTTGGTTGTGTACGAGCATTCTTCAAGGTTAGAAGCCATCTCAGATTCAATTGGAGTAAGTCAAGAAATAGGGAAAAAAAATTGAAGATGGATTCTAATCAAAAGGTAGGTCGCAAGACCAATCAATATCATATGGTAAAAGAAGGTGAAAAGCTTGTAGAGGAAGGTAAGATTAATGCCCTTCCCAACTTTTTTAGCCCTGGTATTAATGAAGATCATCACTTGGAATATTAGAGGACTCAAAGGGAGTCTTTCAAAACAAAATGAAATTAGAAGAATGATTCAGATAAATCATCCACATCTTGTTTTCCTTCAAGAAATAAAGATGTCAATAGAGGATATGGACTCAATTGCTAGTAAAATTTGGCCAGCTAGAAAAGTGGTTTCCCTCAGTTCCCAAGGGACTTCTGGTGGCATTGCTTGTCTTTGGGACCCAAAAGAGGTAGTTATTCACCATATGGTTGGTAGTTGGGGTCTTTTGGCTATAGCTATTCAAAGTAGACATTCCAACCAAATTATGCTCTGCATTACTATTTATGCTCCGACTACTTTGGAGGAAAAAAGAAGACAGTGGAAGGATATAACTTATATTATCTCTCATTTTCCTGAAGCTTGGATCTTGATCGGAGGAGATTTCAATACCATCCTCTCTCTGGATGAGAAAATGGGGGAAAATAGAAATTTGGACAAAAGCACTGACCTCATGAGCGAATATATTGCAAACCTCCATCTTGTGGACATCCAACCAGATAATGGCCTTATGACTTGGTCTAACAGAAGGTAAGGCTTAGCTTGTATAATGGAGAGATTGGATAGGTTTTTGCTCTCTAAAAATTTCTTAATCCATGGTCACATTCCTAAAGTGAAGACTCTTAACAATGTTGGTTCGGATCACTGGCCAATCATGGTGGAAATGTGGAAAACCAATGTGAGTTTCTCTCCTTTTCATTTTCAATTAATGTGGCTCAGAGACAGCTTCCCGGGGGGGGGGGGGGGGGGGGGTGTTTTTTTCCAAAAGATTGCAATACATTAAATCCAAAATCAAGACTTGGAACTGGAAGGAGTTTGGGGATGTTCATAAAAAAACATGAAGTTATTGCTCAACTTGAAAATTTGAATAAGAAAATCCGTTTAGATGGCCTCACAGAGAGTAGAAGTGCAGATGAAATTAAACTCACAACTCAGTTAGAGGAATGGGAAAAAAGAGAACTCTTATGGAAGCAAAAATCTAGAATTCAATGGCTCAAAGAAGGAGATCGAAACACAAATTTCTTCCACAAATATCTTCTAGCTCGAAGATCTCACAACTTTATTTCTTCCCTGAAATCAGATTCTGGAGATGTTGTCTACACTTGGGATGGCATGAACTCTATTGTTGTCGATTACTTTTCCATTTATTTTTGCTACTCCTCTTGACTCAACTTCTCAACAAAATGTTCTTCAAGCAATCCCTTCTCTTATCACTTATGAGAACTCTATTTTGACTGCTCCTGTTACTATCAATGAGCTTCAACAGGTAGTTTTTAAAATGCAAAAATGGAAAACCCCAGGTCCTGATGGTTTTCCCATTGAGTTCTACCAAGAGTTCTGGGATATCCTTCATGTTGATTTATTAGAGGTGGTGGAAGAAGCCAGGAAAGCCAAAGAAATTTTGAAGGTTATCAATAAAACTTATATTACTCTTGTTCCAAAAGCTCAAGAGGTTGATCATATCTCAGCTTTTAGACCTATTGCTTTATGTAATGTTCTTCTCAAAATCATTACTAAGATCATGGCAGAAAGGTTGAAGCCTCTTTTGCATAAGATTATTTCCCCTGAACAAGGGGGTTATGTGGAAGGGCATCAAATAGTAGATGAGATAGTTCTTGCTCAGGAAGCCATCCATTCCATGGATATGCAAAAATCTCCTTCCATGTTCATTCGGTTAGACTTATCCAAAGCTTATGACAGAGTGGATTGGCACTTCCTTATCAAAGTTTTGAGGCAATTTGGTTTCTCTCAGGATTGGATGGATTGGATTATGGGATGTATCTCTTCAGTTTCCTACTTAGTTCTTATCAATGGCAGGCCTTCTCAGTTTTTCCCCAGCTTCCAGAGGTATTAGGCAAGGTGACCCGCTATCCCCTTATTTATTCATCATTCTTGCTGAATGCTTGGGTAGGACTATAACCAAAAAGAGAGAAAACAAAACCCTTGAGGGAGTTACCATTGCTCATGGAGCTAGACCTATCTCTCATCTTCAATTTGTTGATGACTCTACTCTTTTAGGTAAAGCTACAGTTAAGGAAGCTTCTAATATTAAGCAAATCATTAGCTGTTTTTCTAAGGCTACTGGGCAATTGATCAATGAAGATAAATCTAAAGTCATTTTCTTTCACTGCTCTGCCAGACAGGAATCCATGGTCTTGGATAAATTAAGATATAAGAAGACCTCCCTTCCGATCACTTATTTAGGTATTCCCATCAATATTCAAAGGCAAAAAAAATATTGGAATTGGTTGTTGGACAAAGTCAAGAAGAAAATTGGAAAGTGGACCAACAGGTGGCTTTCTTCTGGGGGTAGAATCACCTTGGTAAAATCAGTCCTTCAAGCTATTCCTATTTATGTTTCTTCCGTGTTGAATATCCCAAAGGTTGTTCTTCATGAACTGGATCAAATCAGTCATCGGTTCCTCTGGAGTGGTACTAAGGAGAAAAGAAAATGGGCCTTGGTGAAATGGGACACTTTATGTCTTCCTAAGAATGAAGGGGGTTAGGATTCTGATCTTCTATTAATAACAACAAAGCTTTAGCTGCTAAATTATATTGGAGGATGTTGCATAACCCCAATGCTCTTTGGGCCAATAATCTTCATGCTAAATATGTTGAGAACAAAAGTCCTGAAGACCTTGTTCGCTATCAATTGCCTACCAAAGGTTCTCCCATTTTAGCAGTTCTTAAGACTGGTGAGGATTTGATAAAGAAAAATTTATTTTGGATCATTCATAATGGTCAACAGGTAAATTTTTGGATAGATTCATGGGATGGTCACAAGCCTTTGATAACTCAGTTTCCCGATTGGAGGCCTTGGATGGAGGAGCTTCACCGAGCTAACTGGATAAAGGTGGCTAATTACTATCGATACCATACTGGTAATTCAAAGGTTGGTAGATATTGGATCCCTATTGAGGACTGGCCTATTCAAATCCCAGAAAGGCAAAGACAAGCTATCCAAGGCATCCTTCATATGAGATCTCTCTCTTGGTCCCATGAAAAATATTGTTTTGGATGGAACAACACTACTAAGGGTGAGTATTCAGTTGCTCAAGGTTATTTGACCTTATGCCATAATAATCCCAACCAATCATCTGACATATTTTCTCAGTTGTGGGCTCAAAAGCTCTGGCCTAAGGTGAGGTTCTTTACTTGGCTTTTATTGCATCGTAGGGTGCTTCCTGGTGAGCAACTTATGAAGCGTGGTTTTCATGGCCCTTTTAGATGTGAAATGTGTGGAGAGAATGTAGAAACTCTCAACCATATTTTTATTGAGTGTACTTTAGCCTCTGAGCTATGGAGGAGAATGGCCACTTTACTTGGCTTACAGTGGTCCAATTTTTTTACTTTTGAACAACTTTGGAGGGATTGGCCTAAACAAGAGGGTGTTGATCATTTTATTAGGCAGTTAGTTTGGATGGGTTCTACCATTCTTCTTTGGAATATCTGGAATGAAAGGAACAACCAAATTTTTAATCAAGATAGGAAGGATATTCACTATATTTGGCAAAATACCATTGCCAACTTAGTTGAATCAGTCCAACAACTCCTTAATCACCCCCAAAACTCCCACCAAATATGGGATCAAGTGATGCAAAGATTGAAGATTAAATCTTCTAAGGGCAACCAACTTAAAGGGAATGTGAGTAATTGTAAGATGGATAGGACAAGAAATTGGCAACCTCCTCCTAAGGATTTTGGAAAATTCAATACTGATGGAGCCTCTAGAGGGAACCCTGGAAAAGCTAGTGTGGGAGGAATTGGTAGACTTTCAGATGGCTCCCTGGTTTTTACTTTTGCTAAGAATTTGGGTATTCTTTCCAATAACCTTGTTGAGGGGTATGGTATCCTCGGAGGCCTTCAAGAGGCTACTAAGGTTGGATGGGAAAAGGTGCTAGTTGAGTCTGACTCTCAACTCATGATTAATATTTTGAAGACTCCTTCTAAGAATCATAAGGTTGATTGGAGAATAAAAAGAATTATTGAGAAGATTCAATTAATCCAGATGGGATTTTTGAAAGTTGATTACAATCATGTGGTCAGAGATCAAAACAAGAGTGTTGATGCTTTAGCTAATTGGGCTTTGGACAAAGGTGATCTTACTTGCTATGGCCACCCTCCTAGATGGTGGGCTTCACAAATAAGGGAAGCTCTTCTTTCTATCATTTCTTTGGATGGCTCTAGTTTTGGAGGTACCTAGTTTCTTCTTGCTTTATTTTTGCTTCTCTTTGGTTCGATCAGGGTATTTTAGTTCCCTAGCTCAAACTATTCTTTCTTTTGTTTCCTCTGTTGATTCTTGCCTTAAAAGTCTTTTGGTCTAGAAAGGTCATTGTTGTGTTCAATTTTTTTTCTTTTTTCTTTTTTTTGTTTAGTTTTTTGAGGTGTGTGTTTTTTTTGTTTTTTTTTTGTGTTTTTTGTGTTGTTTTTTGTTGTTCTTGTGTTTTTGTTGTTTTGTGTTTTTTTGTGTTTTTGTTATTGTCCTTGTGTTTTTGTTGTTCTTGTTCTTGTGTTTCTGTATGTTTGTGTTAATTCATGTTTTTGTGTGTGAGTGTTTTCTATGTTTTTTGTTTTTGTTTATTGTCTTTTGTTGGTTGTTTTTTTATTTTTATTTTTTAATTTTTTAGGTTTTGGTTGTTTTTGTTTTTCATGTTTTTGTTGGTTATGTCTTTGTAGTGTTCTGTTGTTTTTGTCTTGTTTGTGTTTTGTTATGTTGTTCTTGTGTTTTTTCTATGTGGTTCGTGTTGTGTTTTTTTTCTTATTGTGTGTGTGTTTGGTTGTGCTTTATCTTTTCGACACACTCAAGGAGCATGTTTTTTATTTTATTATTATTATTTTTATTTATTTATTTTTTAATTCTTATTGTGTGTTTGTTTGCTCCTTGAGTATGTCAAAGGTGGTAGGCCAAGTGCGAGCCCTGGGCGATTTTGGTGGAATAGATACCCCTACCTCCTTGGGTCTTACCCGAAAGTGGCATCCCTTCTGGGATGTTTTCCACAAAAAAAAAAGGATGGTCGAAAGCCCAAAATTTGATAGATCAACCCTCGTTGCTCCATTGCAGTAATTTCATCCTAAATATCAAATAATTGTAGATTAACAATTGGATATCCATCCAATGCTCGCATGCAACCAAAGTCTATTTTTTTGGGATCAATACTTTGCATACAAAGAGGTTGACGTAAAAAACCTTGTTTGCCAATTGAAATTGTTGGAGGTTGAGCACCCCTTACAACATATTTGAAATTTATTCTATCCATAGTTCCACCTGGCCCCTTCATTGTATCCTCCCTCCTTCTATGGCTCTTGCTCTTCAAACCCTTCTGCGACTCTTCTATTTTTCAAAAAACATTCCCTAGCTCGATTGGTTCATAATTTTTTCATCCTCAAGATTTTATGCCTTACACCCACATTCACTCATATTTATCATATGATATTTTTCTAATTCACTTACCATTATTTTAACTATTATTAGCTAGTTATATGAACCAACCTTGTCAAGGTATTAATTTTAGCACAAGTGCCTTCATCTAGCCAATAATCTAAGAGTATGCATCTATCTATTTTTTACTATAAAGTTCTAACCTATTCTATCGTTGGTCCATATGGTTATCCTATTCAAACTCAAACTACCATAGATTATTATTTTGGATAAAAGTTGATAAATCTCTCACACTTTGGTTTATTTTTCTAATTCTCCCATTTTTTCATCCAACTTGGTTATGGCATTAAAATCTCCTATGATCATGAATTGGGTTTCTTGGTCTTTACTTCTCATAAAGGCTTCAGGTGCACTCCATACTTCTAATATTCATGACTAAGTTTTAGGTCCATAGACATTGATAAGGATGAAATAAATATCTACAAAATAGCATGTGAGTAATGATACAGTTCAATGCCTAGTTTTATGAATTGTTTCACAAGAGGTTCTAACATTTCAACATGTTAGAATTCCGCTATCACTCCTTTTGAATCCATAGAATCTCATTCAAATCTTGCTAATACTACCTTCAAAATTTTGGAAACTTATTTATTTGTCATTTTTGTTTTCTAAATACAAAGAATATTAGGCTTATTACTTAAATAAATGTCCTTGATACACCTCTGCTTTGAGGGGGCATTAGTATCCCTTATATTCCATGATATGGTAGTCATGCCTCACTAGGGGTTGTTGGCTACCTCCAAATTATCAATATCAATATGCTTTTTATTAGAGAGAAGTTCAACCAACTTAGATTGTGTTCCTTTCTCTATTTTTGCTCTTGCTTGATAATTTGAAGGTTTACCTTTTTTTTCCTTTGCCAATATCAGGGGTAGTTCTTATTATTCTATTCCTCAATATTCTTTCACAACTTTCCTTTTCATTAATTTATCCTCTATTGGCTCTGTTAATGAAGCTTTTGACTTATCCTACTCATTTTTTGGTATTTCCTTGTTAATGGTATAGGTATTAACATCTAACACTGCATTTTCTCTACCACTTTCATTCTCATAAATGGTGCATGGAACTTCAAGAGAGTCTTCTAAATTTGATGAGATAAATTCTTTAGGCTCAACAAGAACATTCATCCCTAAATAAGGATCATACTAAGTAGATGGTTCCTTGTTAATATTTTGATCTTGTTGTACCGTATCCTCCAAGCTCTGATCTAATTTTTCTTCATAGGCTAAAACCTCAAAAGAACTGATATTTCTTCCAATATCCTTACTTATTGGTATCCACTATTTATTTACTTTCATCTATCTAGATCTATCCTTTGAAATTTGAAAACCATCCCAATCCATATTCATTTGTAAGCTTCTCTTATGGTTTTCTACATATGTTTCTATTGGACTCTTCTTAGGGCATGATCTCTCAATATGCTCCACCTCATGACATCTACGTCTGAAATATATGTTTTTTTTATCCATGGTTTGGCTCCACAACTTGCCCTCATACTTTTTTTAAATAAAGGGGTAAAAAATTATTGATAAAAATTTTGGATTACAGAGTACAACTGAGTGTCTAACTAGGACTCAAATAAATAGCAAAATAGGCTAAAACCACTAGACTAGATTGACACTTGAAGAAAACAACAAGAACAAACCACATTAAGTTCGAACATCCTTGTGGATCAACTCCTAGAGGCGTTGAAAGTCCTCAAATGGGAAACTCTCCCAATTATCGATAATCCAAGGATCCAATAGCTCAGAAGCCCTTTTGGCTAGGTAATAAAAAACCCCATTCCATTCCCTTGGAATGTGCACAAAGGATATAAATTCAAACTCTTCACTCATTCTGAGAATCTGAATGGCTACAAAGGCCAACTACCAATTAACTTCATCCACCATTTTACTGTTTAAAATATTAACCACAATTTGAGAGTCGGACTTGCAGATAATCCTATGCTAGCCAAGAGAAAACCCCCTTTGCAAGGCCTCAAGAATTGCAAGAGCTTCCATAAAATTATTGGAGTGAACACATTTATAAATGAAAAATAAAAAATTAACACCGCTAGCAAAATCTCTCCCAACATCGCCAATTCCAGCATGTCCAGGATTACCCCTGGACGACCCATCAACATTAATTTTTAAAACTCCTCTAGGGGATGGCTTCCACCTACCATCTCTCCTAACCTTCTTGCTGAGCTGAGGAACCCTATTAGGGCTAGAAGAGTTTGTACCATCCACAAAGAGACCAAGGGTCTACTGTACCTTCTCCTCCCTAGAATATAAAAGAGGGTCCATATCACATTTGTTATGGATAGTTTTTGGAACCATACACATGATCCTTTGCCAGATCTGTTGAATAGCTAAATAATTTCCTTGAAAGATGCAATGGTTTTGTTTGAGCCAAATCTTCCAAATGATGCAAGAAGGGCCCAAATTCCAAGCCACCCGAAGGAAGGGAGCATTTGCTGGAGGTCTGCCCAGACTACTCCAAAACTCCACCAAGGAGAGCACATAAAAACAAGGATGGTTCCAGGCACTCCACCAATGGTGCCAAATGTCTCTGGCAAGGGAGCATTGGAAAAATAAATGAGAAGAGTCATCCTTATTCTTAACGCAAAGGACACAAAAAGAGGGACCCTAAAATCCCCTCTTCCTCACGTTATCCCAAGTGAGGCATTTATTACAAGCTACCGACCAAAGAAAGAAGTTACATTTTAGCCAAGAAAATTTGTTCCACACCTTTTTCCACCATGTGATAGGAAGACTCCCAAACTTTTGCTTATCAAGAACTTGATAACCATTAGCTACATAGTAGGTTCCCTTGGGATCAATGTTCCAAGCCAGAATGTCTTTACCCCTCAGCAAAGAATAGGGTCTCCCTGTAATAATAAGAGCAAGCACATCTCTGTCCTTGGCTAGTCCCCCTAGGGCCATTCCCTATGGATCTTTCCACTTGTACATCTCCATATTTCCAAAATATTAGATTTTTTTAAAGTCCTCCACACGAGACCAACCCACTTCCAAGAAACAAATACTTAGAGAATGTAACCTAAGATATTGATTCAATATAGGAGGGTGGCTATCCCAAGAATCCTCCCAAAAAAGAGCATCTGATCCTCAATTGCAAATCCAAAACAAACCCTACTTGATTAAATTAGATCCTCTTTTTAGAGTGTCCCAGATAACTGAACCTTTCCCAACCAAGCTGATTCTAGGGATCTCAGCCTCAGAAATACCTCTCAAGTATTTACAAGATAATATTTTAGCCAAAATATGATCTTGAGAGGTACACCATCTCCAATAAAGTTTTACAACCAAAGCCTACCCAAAAAGAGTTGTCTGTCGCAACCCAAGGCCTCCCTCTTGAACTGGCCTACATATAGAATCCCACCTAACCAAACTCCATTTAGTTTGATCAAGTTTTTTAGACCATAAAAAATATCTTGACAAAGCATCCATGTCCTTTATGAAATGAGAGGGAGCTATTTGTACAAAACATCTGTAAATGGGTAAACCTTGAACAATAGATTTTAAAAGCAACACTCTACCTATAGAGGATAGCCATCTTACAGTCCAGTGATTCACCTTCCTTATAAACTTATCAAGCATAGACTACCAAGAAGATCTAGGTAAAGGATGAGATGAAATCGAAATACCAAGATAAATGAAGGGGGGAGTCCCAACCTGGAATATTAGAATGCGAGTAATCCTAGCTTGAATAAGAGGAGGGGTATTGAAGAATAAAATAGAATATTTGTCCTCATTAATCAATTATCCATAAGAACCAAGATATATGTTAAGAGATTGTCTAATATTGCCAACTTCCCGGATAGTGGTAACTCGCAACAAAGCAGTATTATCAACAAATTGAAGGTGGGAAAGAGATGGAAATATACTATCCCACTTCCACCTCCGAATGAGACCCTACCTGACTTGAGACTTGAGAAATCTTCCCAACCCTTTCACCATAATGATAAACAAGTAAGGAGATAAAGGATCTCCTTGCCTCAATCCCCTTGAGGCCTCAAACATCTATGATGGCTCATTATTAACAAGAAAAAAGAACAAGAAAGAAGAAACATAGCTCATCACCCATCTAATCCATTTCTCCTCAAATCTAAAAGCAACAAGAACTTTATGAAGAAAGTACCATCTGACCCGGTCATAGACTTTGGCCATGTCCAACTTAATGAACATTGTTTTCTCCTTAGAAGTTTCCATTGAGTGAATAGATTCTATAGCAATAACAACCCCATCAATGATTTGTCGTCCAAAAAAAAATCCTCCTTGCTCCTCAGAGATGATTTTCGTCAACCATATCTTCAGCCTCTCAGAAATATTTTTTGTGATGATCTTATACACAACATTGTAGAGCAATAGGCTTGAACATATCCAAGGAATTTGCTCCCTCTTTTTTGGGATAAGAACCAAAAAAGTAGAATTTAGGGCCCTTAGCATCTGTTTGTTCTTTTAGGACTCATGGACCACCTTCAGAAGATCAAATTTGATTAATTTCAAAAACTCCTGATAAAACTCAATCGGGAATCCATCTGGGCCTGGGGCTTTTCATTTTTTCATATTGAATACAATATTTTCCAACTCCTCAAGTGAAATTGGACCCATCAAGTGCTCATTCATCTCTCTAGAAATAATTGAGGGAATACAATTTAGAATAAGATTTTCATCCTCATCATTTGAGATGGAGTCCTCCTTGAAGAGAGAGAAAAAATACCTCTTAGTCTCTTATGAAATATCCCTAAAAGAATAGAGCAAGGCACCCTAGGAATTCATAAGAGATGTAATTAGGTTACCATTATGGAGAGCCTTAACTAAGTTATAAAATAAGGTTGTGTTCCTATCCTCTTCCTGAAACCAATCTACTCGAGCTTTTTATTTCCAAAAGATTTCTTCCCTCAATTCCCATTCAGCAAGGTCTTTCATAGCCTCAAATTCCTCAATGAGAAGCTCCTTCATGAGTCCCTGATCTCTAATGTTCTTTGAAGCTTCTTCCATCCTCCTAAGAGCCACCAAATTAGCCAAGGAAATGTTCCTAAAATTCAGTCTATTCCATCTCTTCAGTTTATGCTTAACAAATTGTAACTGTTTCATAAAGGAATACATAGTGGTGCCATGAGGAGGTTTGCCAATGGTCCACCAGCCTCGCATGAAATCATGAAGCTTAGGATCGCGAAGCCACATAAGTTGAAACTTAAAGGAATGAATATTCTTTAGCCCTAACTCCAAAGCAGAGAGTTTGATAGGCCAATGATTAGATACCCTACCCTCCAGAATCATAGAACTAGCACTTCTGTTATTACCCATCCAAAAATTGGAGATAAAAAACCTATCCAGTCTCTCTGATATGGAGTCTTCCCACATCTTATATTATGCCAGGTAAATATCCCATTATCTGGCTTGATGTCAACCAAGTTCAAGTCATGGATATGAGCACTATATACATTAGAAAAATGCTCAAGATGATCAATCCCACCATGTTTCTTCTCCTAAAAAATGATAGAGTTGAAGTCTCTAGACAAAATCCATGGGTATAGGGGAGCCAGAATTCTCATAAAGCAAATGTGCTCCCACAAATTCACTTTATCATTGTAATTAATAGGAGCATACACATTTTTAAGTAGTATGGTTTCACCAGATTTATTATCTTACCCGATCATCGAAATAGACCATCTACTGGAAATCCAAGTAAGAGGGGATATCTTAACCGGATCCCATAAAAAAGCAACACCACCAACATATCCACATGCACCAATACACTGGAATTACCCCCTTCTCCACAACTTAGGAGAAATATTGAATATATTATCAGTAGATAATTTAGTCTCTTGAATAAACACCACATCTGGAGAATGTACACGAACCAAATCACGAACAATTTTTTTTTTGGGGATGTTGTTCAACCCCCTTACATTCCATGAAAGGATAATCATTTTTGGGGGTTAGAAAAATGAAAGTCCAATGTTCTCACCAAGCCTAACTCCACAAAAGTCTCCCCCATTAACTTAATTTTATCCTGGTCCTCTTTCGACCCACCTTCATATTCTTATCCGAAGCACCTTTTTTAATTATTTTCTACTGCAATACCAATATCATACAATTTTGCAGTTCAAGGATGACTACATCAGTGTTTGAGTAGGAGAGGGCATAACTAAATCTGTGTCACTTTCCAAAATAGTTTTCCTTCTAGGGATAGATCCAACCATATCACCTATATTCAGATCCAAAGCCCTATGTTCTTCATTTAAACCCCCTAGATCTGATTCCTTAAGTTCCACCTCAATAAGAGACATCTGATTCGGCCCTATTATATTTGCATTAGGTAGCGATGTTTCAGGTATCTCCATGCACTCATCAAGATCATCTAATATTTCAAAAATATTAAGAACAACATCTAGTTGGCTATCCTTAAGGTCTCTGTTTGCCCTTCTTCCTCTGTTTTGAGGTTTTACCATAACAAAGCCTTCCTTATCCCATTCCCCTTCCTTTATCAAGGATTTTCCTTTATCCAAATTTTATACAGACTGAGAGGGCCCAGGATTTGAAGCCACGGGTGGGACAAACTTAGAGTATTTTCTTTGCAGGTGGCCATATTCATGGTAAATTTGGCAACAAAATGGAAGAGCTTCATAGTCAAGTTTTTGAACCCATGTAGTCAATCTAAACTGTGTTTCAATGAAATCCAAAATAGGATTGTTTAAATAAATTTCAATACAGATACGGGCAACAAATATTATCTTTTTATTCATCGTCTATTGTGACGGTCCAACTGGATTCCCAAGAAGAAGGGCAATCTTATGCAAGATGTCAGTTCTCCAAAATTCCAATAGGAGCCACGAAAGCCGAACCCACACTGGAACCCGTAATGGTCACTCCTTTGATGGGTTGAAACCCACATGCTAGGGTTTAAGAAAGAGTCTCACTTGGTTACAAAAATAAGGACCCTCTTGAAATGCTTTGTTATGATCCACAAGATAAGAAAAAACCACCATAAAATAGCTATTCACATTCAACATCACCTCCACGTCACCTTCAGGGTTCCAAGTCTTCCTAACCCAAGCCTCCACAAAGGGAAGAGAAATTTGAATGCCCAAAAATTTGTCAATAAGCACATGTTTTGTTAAATACTCCACATCTTTCGCCACGGAGTCTGGTTGAACCACTAGAACTTGCCTGGCTTCACATCTTTCCAAACATCCATTGTTCTTTAACAAGCGGTTCTCGACATGCACTGGGAAATCTTATTCATTCCAATTATTTTCAAATAAAAAAATATCACTAGCATGCAATCTCTGTGATAGGCCTGATGCCATCACAACATTCTTCCAATTGTTCAGACCTCCTCCAAAAACTGTTGCTATTCCCGTAGAGCATTTTTTCCTCATCAAACCCTAGCAGAGTGGTTTTTCCTCATGATTTTTTTATTTATTTATTGTCCCTTTGTTGACAACATTTCCCAACTTACCCCATACTTATGAATGATTGATTCTAATAAATTTTTACTGATGTCAATCATGACCAATATTCGGGCATAAATAGCCAAGAATATATCTTTTGTAGTTTTTAAAATCTCAAGTAATTCTCCTAGAGTGTTGCCTATTTCCTTGAAGGTATCTATTTCCCAAAATTAGATATGCAACCCATACATCCTAACCTATATTGGTACTAGGGATATATTTATATGTTTAGGTGCAAAAGCTTCATACCAATGGGTAAGGAAGAGTCTTGCTTTTCCTATAAATCCTAACCTAGATTGGTACTAGGGATAGATTTATATGTTTAGGTGCAAAACTTTCATACCAATGGGTAAGGAAGAGTCTTGATTTTCCCATAAACCAATAATCCCCTTTCAGGATTCTATATCTTTCCTCCATGGAACAAAAAAATTATAGGAAGAAACCTTTTGAAAAAAATGATAGACTCACTACTACATACTTCTAATTCTTATCAATCCATTATCTTAGAGTTGAAGCCCCTAGCCAAGACCTATTAAATTTACTATGACTACCTTATATTTGAGAAGCAAGGATATTTACTTTGTGATGGCCTGCCTAACCTCTACTACTAAGGATGAATCTAAGGATTTAGTTGTAAATCACTCCATGGAAAGGAAACTATAATTCAAAATCTACCAAATTTTATGAGAATATCCTATAGAAATTATATTATTTGAAAATAAAAATATAATAATTTGCATGCAAAACTTCTAAGATAATGAAGGTATAAATGAAACTTAGCTAGAATTTTTATGTATAGATAGAATGTCCCACCTTGCCGATGTCCTAGCCCTTGATTGCTCCTCCCATCATCCAAACCATGGCTAGCCAAAAAATGTAATTTTGTTTCCCATGACTTGAAAACATCGTCCTTGATCTGGATAGTTGAGTTCAAAAGGTTGTATCACCACCAATACTACTTGAATTTATTTATATGACCACTTATTTTAACTCTTTAAATTCTTTACAAATTAGCACAAGAATCATCTGAATCAAACAACCCTTCATAAGGATATGGTTATTGAAATATAAGATATTTTTTCTAAAAATAATTGCCCTATCGTTGCCTTTGTTTTGGATTACTATATTTACAAGGTCATATCTCCCTTAATACTTTTTGGTTCTTTCATATGACCACTCATTTCAAAGCTCTTCAATTTCTACATAAAATGGCATAACAATCATCTGAATCGAACAACTTCATGTAAAGATATGGCTCCTAATAGATGAGTAAATGTTTGAGAAAATTTGCCCTACCTCTGTTGATTTAGAATTTTTCATGGAAAAATGACTATCTTGTACATGTGAAATAGAGAATGTTTTCTCAACTTATAAGACCCATCCATATTACCTATATAACTCTATTATATGGTATTTTACGTTTTAAGTATCAAATTATTTGTAATCAGTCACTTTTGAATTCTTTCTATTTGTCTCTATTTAAAATTTGATGCATTACTAGCCCACACCTCACACCCATGTAGCACCATTGGAATAACTAATAAACCAAAAATACCCTAATGGTTTTCCAATCCCACATATCTGCTTTTCTACCCCTATTTAGTAATGAGTGGAGTGCCTTCCATCCTACTTGTATTTGTTTCATTTTACATATTCCTCAATTTATTTTGCTTTGAAAATTTGATACAAGGTATTTGTATTTTGTTACTACCTCTAAAGGATTTTCTTCAAATAAAATATATGGTTTTTTTTGCTTTGTTCAAGTAGAGAAGACCATAATTTTAGTCTTGCTAGTGTTTACTTGCATCTCAACTTCTTTACAAAATGCTCTAAATATTTTAGATGTTCTTTAAACTTTCAAGTGTCATGCCAATCAATATGAGGTCATTGACATAAATAAGTTTCACTACATATTTAACCATTGTATTCCCTCTCCTCCCATCCTTTATACCCATTCCTCTAATTTATCAATATAAAGGTCAAATAAAGTAGGTGACAATGGATAACCCTATTTCACCCTAATATCACTCCCAAAACACTTTGATAGTCCTTTTAGATTTCTAATTTTTGCCACCACCTACTCATAAAGTCTATGTATAGTTGCTTTATAGTTGGTTGGTATACCAATTTCTTCCATTATTTTCCATAATTTACCTCTAGGTATTGTGTCAAAATCCTTTTTTGAAGTCCATAAAACAACAATAAACTTATATTTTTTAATTTCATATCTTCTCTATCATGTGTCTTAAAGTGATGCAGTGATCTATTGATAAGCACTTTGGTCTAAACCTTGCTTTCTCTATTTCTCTTTTTTCTTGATTTTTTGGCCACTCACTAATTTTGCTTTCTACTATATTGTAAATCAATTTTGCAAAAAGAGGATTAATTATGATGGTACAAAATTTTGAAGGATTTTTGGTGTCTCTATTTTATGCAATGTGTAGATACCTAAAATTAAATCACCTATTTTACATCGATCTTCAAAGAAAACTAACATAATAGTCAAGTTAACCATAACAATTAAACCAAACCCAAGAATTGCTGAAAAAAATTAGGAGTGGTGATTTCACCTTGAAATGAATCCACTTTCAAACTGATGTATTCACAAATAACTCAAAATTACTCCACCTCCATTGGACTTGATTTCTAATGGTCAAGCACATGAATATGCCAAATTATGAGTACATCTAGCAACATATTTGTTTAGGCAGTGTATTTGCACCTGAAAATAAAAACTTTAAGTTGTGCCTACAAAGGCCTACCAGGGTGCAAATCTTGTTCCATTGACTGCCTACAAGCATAGAGGACCATTGAAAAGGAAATGAAGGTTATGGATTCTCTTCCACTTCCTAAATTTCTATAAACAACATCAATTAGGAGGTATAGTCAACCTATCAGTCAGCCCAACCAACCAAACCAGCTAGCATGCCAACCACCTCACCCCTCCTATTTAGAAATCTCTAGGAGGACCAAATTCAATAAATTATCCCCTTTGGGGAGTATTCTAAGACAAATTTATCTCACAATGATGTTCTACCAAAATTGCAATCAAACAAAACAAGTAATGAAGTGCTACCAAAATTCCTTCGTGGAGTCATCAACGATTTCGCTCTAAAGAAAGGAAAGGAGACATCTTGCACTTGAAATCTCGATAATATTATTCTATCATGCATTGTGGTTTTCTTATCAATTATCATTAGTGTTTTGTTTTTATAATTCAATTTTATAACATGCACTTTTGTATTCTATATTTTCAAATCTAACCACCATTATTGTTAAAAATTTCTTTTGTTTCAGTCCATAGGTGTCTTAGAAAACTCTTGTCTGACAAGAATAGCCACCAAAATATCTATTACACCAACAAAGGATATTTCTAGCTGCCCCATGGTTGTATTTTTTATTTCGTTGATGGATTGAGCAAATCTGTCAACCAAACTCATTTTAGGTGAAATATTCACAAAACGTCTCATACCCTTATCCTATCAAATTAAAAGTCATTGTCTATTTTAATACCCAAAGCAAATACATTGACCAAACCTATTACAGGTGATGTATTCCTCATATCTTTGAGAAGCCTTAGATTTTTAATCATCCCAGATTGTAATTCAACCAAACTTGTCCCTGTGCATATTTTTGATAATATAGATCTTTGTTTTTCAATATATCTATCATCAATTTACTTTAGTCATAATAACGAATTCGTCAGCTACAAAATTTTGAGCTAGCATATTTGCTATAGATCTCTCTGCATCCATATTCAAGGCAATATCACCTTATTTTTCATAAATAGAGGGTCTGACTATGCAAACCAGTAAGAAACAATCTTCTTATTGTTTGGCATCCCCCCTGATCATAATTTCCATATTTTTTTATTTATTTTGTAGATATTCACATATTCACCAATTGAAAGAGTTATAGTCGACAAAGTCACACAAGGAGCATATTTGACTCTAGAAAATATATTTGCACTAAAACCCAAAATAGATAAATACTCCTAATCCTCTAGTTTTCTAGTTCATAGCATAGATATTTTTGCCTATTTTGCTTTGTTGTTTCTATTTTTAACATGATAAAATAAAAGAAAAATCAAAAGAATCTTTAGATATGCTAACATTTTATCTTCATTTCCTAGGCATTCAAAACATAATATCACATGTAGCCTTGCATTAGGTTAATTTGTGTGATTTCATCCTTCTTGCACCCTTGTCTTCATAAGAAAAGAAAAAGAAAAATTTGCTTTCATAATACAGATAGAAAATCATCAAAAGTCAAGTTGCATATAGGATAACACTTTGTCTTTTGCATCATTGTTTTTCATATTGTATTGCATTGCATTGCACTATGATATTACACATTTGATCCTAAGATAGATTACCAAACCTAGGTGCTCATCAAAATTGAATATATCAACATATATTAGGGAATCTATAAGTCCTTCGATGAACCTGAATCTCTCCCACCAAGTATAGCACTACATGCAAAAGTATAGTCCTTCAAAATGATGGGTTAGCAGTAACACTCTCCTACTCGAGTGTGGATAAAGTTAGAAGGAAACATACCCTAGGCTAGTGCCCTATATGGGTGCACCCTTTTTGGCATCCAACATCTTTGATCAACTTGACATGAAAACATCACTTGGATCCCCTATACAAAAACCTTATTGTTTAATACCTTATCCTTAATCAAGACAAAAATTATTACACTTTAATCAAGATCATTTGACCTTGTTTGCTTAGATAGATCATATTAAATTAAGATAATAAAACACTTAACCAATTTTTAGTCCTATTGAAAAAATGTTAATGACCCCTTGATTAAACTGATATACAAACCTTGGGGAGAAATCCTTCTTGGCTAGTATATTACAGTGTACTAGCAGGATTCACAAGGAGGATTGTTTTTCAAGGTGACATAAGGATATCAAATGTCTTTTTCTTTACTATAACTACTCTCAAAATAAAACTTAATAAATTGAACTCCTTCTATGACATGTTCGAACCCCCTATATCACTCAAAATATTATGCAACAAATGGTGTTAAATCCAAGTGCTTCATCTAAAATTCTAGAGAAGCAATCTTTGATTGAAAACCCTACCTATGAGGAATAAAAGGAAGAAGCTCCTCTTTTCAAGACTCTTTCTCTTGTTTTGAATAAGAAGAGGTAGTCTTCAAATCCATGGATCATCTTGTTGCTTTCCTATGAGGAAACAAAGAAACCATGGAAGCTACCTTTAAAGTAGAAGAAAGGCTTCACTTTATCATGGAAGAACATTTTTTTGAACTTATGCACCAACCTAGATCAAACCTCATGAGTGCTCAGCAGTAAGACTCAAATGTCACCATAATTTTAAGAGGGACATAACCAAGTATTCCATCCTATTAAGGGAATATGGGATCTATACCTACCAACATAGAGCCACTAAGGTTAAATCTTCCCATATCTCCACACCTAAGCTATCCACAAGTTCAACATGTGGATGTTCTTCCTAGTATACCTCATGCTTCGAATGTGGTTGCTCCTAATCCATTCTATAAGTATACCTACATAGGCTAACATTCCCCTTCATAGTATTCCTCCTACTAACATGTCTTTTAAGATATTATTGGAATTAGTAATATAATAATTCTTTTTGGATCATCTCATTCAAGTCCTCAATATTACCCTTTAATTAACCCTTAGTCTCAGTCTATAGTACCATCAATGCATTATCTTAGATTTTATGATGTCAATGCTAGGTTAGAACAATTAGCAAAAGAAAACTTAGAATTCAAACAATAGTTAGCCTCTATTCAAGGAGGCGTGCCTAAGAAGTATTCTTATAAAGATTATTGTAATGAAATTCTATATCCCAGTTTAACAAATAGACCTTATACTTCGACCTTTGTATTACCAAAGTTTCGGTTGTATAAAGGAGAAGGTGATACTATAGAACACTTTCAAATTTTTAGAGCAGCAAGCCAAGACATCAAGTATGATAAAATGTTGTTAAATATTTTTTCCATGAGTCTCGGTGGTGAGGCCTTAGAATGGTTCTATCAACTACCCCATCACTCGATCAATAACATTTTTGATCTAGCCAAAATGTTCATCCAATATATTTATCACTTATATTGTAGAAAAGTATACAGTTGATGGCATGTATCAACTTAAGCAATGGAAAAACAAATATATCAATAAATTAGTGACTTGGTGGTGAAATCTAGTTAGGAAACTACCTTTTGCTCCACCACCTAAGGAGTTATTACATATTTTTATGCATAGTTTGCAAGAACATTTGTCATATCCTTTAGATATGACTCATGTTGTGTTCTTTGACAATGTGATAGATCATGCAAAACAAATGGAAGTTGCCCTTCAACGAAGAAGGCAATTGAGAATCAAGAAGGAAGAGGAGAAACCATCTCCTCCCAACACCAAATAACAATATAAGAACAAACATGTTTTAGGTGATGGTGTGACTAACTCTCAACCCAACACCAACTCCAAAATGGGTAATGTCAGTATTTTTACAGTACTAAGCAAGTTAATATTAGATAAAATGTATAAAAAACCTCCTATAAAGTTTACTAAGTTAAAATAGTCTTGATATTCTATGTTGCAACAACTGCTAGATGTTAATATTATAGAACTACCCCATATAAGACATACCCTTGAAATGGAGACACTTTACTAGTTTAAGGCTAACCAAAAATGTGCTTTTCATTGCATTAATGGTCACAATATGAACAAGTGTATCACCCTAAAAAAAGTGGTACAAGACCTTGTTGATCAAGGTTATCTAGTAGTCGATGGCCTTGAACAAGCAACATCTTCCAACTAATATTTTGGGATATTCTAGGACACCCTACCTAAACGTGGATAAAATATTGCCAATCAAGTGTAGTACAAGAATGCTCCTCCACCAGATCAAAGTATGGTAAGGATGATTCATGTTTGCACTACGACTAGACAATAGGCCAGAGAGAGGGGTCAAGATCTGAATCACCTATTGAACCCTCATTAGTTTTACAATCAAGACATGTGAATGCTCTTAAATAACCACCTTTGTTTTGAAACTACAAGTGTAGACAAAAATTAACCCATCCAAATGAGTCAATTTAACCTTAGATGCTTAGGAAGCCACTCAAAGTTGCTAATGTAATTTTTGATCTCCCCGTATTTTTAGTTTATCCCTTTTTCCTAGCCTCATTGAATCTACGGTCATCCAAGACCAATTACAAATTTGGTTAGGTTGATTTGGCACCAATATGACCTCCAACAATCAGATTTTATGGATTCACGTTCATCTCATATCAATCTCAAATTTGATGCTTTTAGGTTTTGCCCTTAAAACCCTAACCCTTGCATTACCATTTTGCCCTTTCTACCCTAAACCTAGTTTTTGTGTTTTGCTACCCTGCTGCCTTACCCTGAAACCCTCTATAAATAGAGGATTTGAGTTCTCTTTTTGGCCCCATGTTCCATGTTCTATGTGTGAGCTCCCATCTCCTCTTTGCAATGATCTATCTCCATTCTTTGTTATTTATGGCTTTGTTTTTCTGTGTGATCTTTTGTAACAACCCTAATATAGCCTAGTCGACTATATTTCCAATTTTATTTTTTGTTCGTCAAGTTAATTTATAAATAGGAGTAGATTTATTTAGTTTTCATATCATCAAAGTAATATTTTAATTGTGTATAATCACAAGAGACTTCACCCTATCTAAGTGGCTACGAGACTCTACCCTATCTAAGTGACTGAATTCACCTGGTTTACATTCTATCATGGATTAGATTTTACATTATACTTGATAATTGCATAAATTTTATGAAGTTATGTTGTAAGTGGTATCAGAGCTTGATTCGGGAGCTTCCTAATAAATTTTTTGGGGTGCAAAGAAGATATGGTTCACTTGAGGGACTTTGGTGTTGCAAACAACATATAGGCATAATTTTTTTCAGACACAACACATCATTTTTAGACGTAGAACATTTCCAGATAGGTGTTGGTTTTTGAACAGATCTGGTTCAAAGTTTTCTATCTTTGTTCGAGGGTCAAGATCCATTTGCAGTAGATCACAACCACTTCATTTAGTTTGTAAAATAAGGGAATACATATGCCAGATACTAAATCACAGACACTATAGAAGAAATATTCCAAATTAAGCAAGAAAATACCATTAAAATCTCAACAAACTTACCGATTCATAGGCATAAGTAAGCTCGATATAGAGAAGGACATTAAATTATAATTGATGTAGGGAGAATGTAAATCGACATTGTAATACATAGAAAAATGCATGCAAAATAAAGAAAATTTCTTAATTTTTTTCTAAGGTGAAAACGTTCACGAAAAACCTAAACTGTATCCAACATCATCTCGACACATGTGATCTCAAATTATGAGCAAACTTAGGTTTTCAACATTGGATTTTTTTTTATCGGCTCGATCAAATTTGTAGAGTCTCGGTGGAAGAATACTAGCATTACATTTTTTCATTCTCCTAGACAGGCGATAAACAATGCTCGTTTCTCAATTGACGAGTAACAACAACAAATTCTTGGTCAATCATACATGGACATTGAAGTAGATTCTAACGCCAATCTATTTAACCTTCATATCAATGAGTGGTAATATCGTGGTTATTTGGAACATGTATTTACTGCAAATTATAGTGTGGGGAATAATCTCAAATTTCACCTACAGACAGCCAAGCATCGTTTATAAGCAAGAGTCGACAGGTATTACAGCGATGAGTCGCTCATCCCACTCACACGCTCATGTGGATCAACACCTCCCTCAAGTGCTACTTAGCAAATTAATGTTGAAATTGATTAAATTGATCATTGACCAGAGAATAAGTCTGAATTGACCAAATCAATAGTTGGAAAAATTATCATTGAACTTGAAACAAAAACTACCCATTGACCTTGAAACTTGTTGATCATTGACCGTTCACAGATCTATTTGAACCTGTTGACCATTGAAGATTTGAAATCCAAAAAATTTGTCAAAGATCCGATTTTATCGTTGAAATTCAAAATTTTTAGTCGATTTGACCGTTGAAATTCAAATTTTTAAATTTTTTGCCACCCAAATTCAAAATTTCTTGTCGATTTGGCTATTGAATTTCAAAATTTTAAAATTTTAAATTGATTTGAACTATTTGAGTTGTTCCTATGAAAACCAAATCACATTTTGGTAGCAACAAGTGCATGCGTGAAACTCTCAAGTGGACTCAAGGAGTTGAAAAAATATTACGTGCTGAACAACCAGATGATGTGTTTATGAGTAGAAATAAATGTAAACCTCAAAATCAAGGTACGCATCATAATACTCCCAACAACATTAATAGTTTTGACCAACACCTTTATGCTACCCTAAATTCTATGGCTCTGTCTTCATCTAACCATTCAGATCCTTCTTCTCCAACTCTCAATAATCCTCCTCCTAACCCATCTTTCCCAATTCCTAATAATGTTGATCCCCACTTACGTCAATATCTTACTCAAAAAGAAGCAATGATGAATGGCATTCATATTACGCTGATAGCCAATAAAGCCACTATATCTACTTCTACACCTCCTCATACCCCCAGGTCACAAAATACTCCCAAGCCACTATTGCTTCTAACCAAGGCTTTGCCAATGATTTAGACCCATAAGCAAGTGGTGCTTCCAATTATTTGGAATGTCCTCATGATGTTCAAGATCATCGAATTTACATACCCACATTTGAAGGAGTTGACCCTTGTGGATGGTTGGAAAAAATGGAAGGCCTTATTCGATTACACCATATTTCAAAATAGGTCATGTTGCTTTCATGGCTTCTAAGCTTGGTACATAAGCATATCAATGGTTGTTATGGCAACTTCATCAAAATGGGTGTCCTCTTTTATGGCCTCAATTTAAGAAAAAAATTCTTAGAAGGTTTGATAAGGGATCTTCCACATCATATGTGGTCCATCTTATGTAAATTAAGAAAACAGGGTCAATAGATGACTATATCTCTAAATTTACTAGTCTACTCACCTATACACATGAATTAAGTCTAGCAATGGTGGTTTCTTTTTTTTGCTATGGTCTTAAGGATAATATTCAAAAGGAAGTTGGCATGCATGATCCCTATACCCTAGATGATGCACAACGTATAGCTCAAGCAGCAAAACAAAAACTCCAAGATGTTGGTCCTCCCTATAGGTATGGTTTTCATGTTCATCGACATTTTTGCAATTTCAAGCATTCCACAAGATTTTTCTACTTTAAATGTCATTCACATTATCCAAGATATCAAGCTTGTGTAGAATATCAAAAATTTCACTTAGCTATGAAAGAAAAGATTTACCTCAACCAGAGACATCCACAGAACCAACATATGAAGAAACACAAGAAGATGACATTGTGGCCCTTTCGGTTCATGCACTTATGGGTCTTCAAGCTCATCACACTATCAAAGTACAAGGATTCATTAAACATCAATGTGTTAATGTGTTGATTGATTTAGGAAGTACACATAACTTTATAGACTATAAACAACCAAATCCTTGAGCTTGTATATCCATTCTTCTAATCAAGATAAATTTCAAGTCCTTATTGCAAATGGAGGTAATGCTCAATGTGTGGATTGAACATCTAAAATTACAATCCAAATGGGGAATTATACATGGACGGGTACTCTCTTTGTTATGAACCTAGGAAGCTCATATGTCATTTTGGGAGCACAATGGTTATCTCAACTTGGTGATGTTACTATTAATATACAAAAATTATACATCAAATGGACAAAGAATGGGAGAGTTATTTGTCTTCAAGGAATTCAACCTCCTCCATCCAAAGTTGTGAGTTCACATAGCATGGAGAAGATATTGAAGAAAGGTGGTTATGGATTCATTGCCCAAGTGAATTCCATTGAGGCTCAATCCTTGGATTCTTTGCTTCCAGCTATTTCTTTAGATCTTCAAAATATTGTGGATAGATATGAAGAAGTTTTTTGTGAACCAAAGGGTTTACCTCCTAAGTGCACACATGATCATGCCATACATCTGATCCTTGGAAGTGTACCTCCTAATGTGCATCCTTATCGCTATCCACAACCCCAAAAGTTAGAAATTGAGAAGTTGATCCAAGAAATGTTAGAGCATGGAATCATTCATCCAAGCATTAGTCCTTATTCCTTGCCAGTAGTGATGGTACATCGTAAGGATAGCTCATGGCACATATGTCCTAATTTTCATCCTCTCAACAATATCACTATCAAAGATAATTTTTCTATCCCTATCATCGATGACTTGTTGGATGAATTATATGGTGCTAGTTATTTCACTAAACTTGACCTACGCTTGAGCTTTCACTAAATTTGAGTTAGAGATGAGGATATCCTTAAAACTGCTTTTCATACTTATGAGGCTCATTATGAGTTCCTAGGCATGCCCTTCGATCTCACTAATGCTCCATAAACTTTTCAAAGCCTCATGAACCATGTCTTTAGGCCTTATATTTGTAAGTTTGTCCTAGTTTTATTTAATGATATTTTAATATACAACAAATATTGGAAGGATCACCTAGTTCATGTTGATAAAGTCCTTTATCTCTTACAAAAGGAAAAAATCTTCGTTAAAAGATCCAAATGTGCATTTGGAGTCCAAGAGGTGGAATATTTGGGATGTATAGTATCTCATGAAGGATTTAAAGTAGATCCTCATAAAATCAAAGTTATTCAAGATTGGCCTCTACCAAAATTGCTCAAGAAACTTTGTGGTTTTCTAGGACTCACAGGATATCATAGAAAAATTATCCACAACTATGGTAATATTGCGACACCTCTTACTACTCTTACAAAAAAGGATACTTTTATTTGGAATGAAGCTACTTCTCAAGCCTTCCAAACCCTCAAAAAGACTATGTGTTCCACTCCAATTTTGGCCACTCCTAATTTTAGAAATCCCTTTGTCATTGATTGTGATGCTTCTGGCACAGGTATTGATTTGTTTTAATACAAGATCATCCATTGGATTTTGAAAGTAAGCAACTTTCATGAAATAATTTGGGACGATCCACTTATGAAAAGGAAATGCTAGATATTTTACATGCCATAGAAAATGGAGACATTATTTATTAAAACGGTCATTTCATTATTAATACTGACCATAACTACCTTAAGAATTTCATAGAACAATGTCTCTCATATCCTGAATAAAATAAATGGCTGACCAAACTCTTGGGTTATGATTTTGTCATTGAGTATAAGAAAGGTAAATAAAATGTGGTAGTTGATGCTTTATCTCATAAGTATGAGAATGATGTGACCATCAATGCCATCTCGGTTCCTTGTCCACAATGGCTTTCTCAACTTCAAGAAGAATGGCTTTATGATTTAGAGACTACTCAAATCATTCAAGATATAAAAATGGGATCATCACTACATTCTTACTTCTCATATTCAGATGGAGTGCTTCGCAAAAAAGATCACATATATCTTCCTCAATATTCAACTATTAAATCAATGGTTCTCCAAGAACTGCATGCATCCCCTCTTGCAGGATATTTAGGATTATTGAAAACATACCAACGAGTGAAGCAATAATTTTCTTGGAAAGGCTTAAAATCATATGTCAAGATATTTTTGGTTGAGTGTGAGGTATGTCAACGTAACAAAGGGGAAACAATTAAATATCTTGGATTGTTACAATTATTACCTATCCCTAACCGCTAGTGGGAGCACATATCCATGGACTTCATTGAGGGTCTTCCCAAATCCGAGGGTAAAACAGTGATCCTGGTGGTAGTAGATCATTTTTCCAAATATGCTCATTTTTGTGCCCTACAGTTGTTGGAAATATTAAGAATATTGAGTTGTCATTGATGTCAAAGAGTACATAAGGCAGAAGTATTTTGATGTCAAAGGGTACATGAGGCAAAAATATTTTGATGTCAAATATGCATGGTTGTCAAGGCAAAAATATTCCCCATGGTTTTGATAGCAAGCAATGGACAAAAATTCAAGGCAAAGCAATGGTCAAAAAAATTCAAGGCAAGAGAAGGATTACAATATTTAAATTTTAAATTTAAATATTATAAAGCTGAGTTTAAAAGCTTGGGACAAAAGTTTAAATTTGCATGGGCCAAAAAGATCTAATTTTTAAAAGAAAAGGAAAGAGGTTTAAACTGCAAAGGACAAGGCTTAAAGATAAATATTATAATATTTTTCAAATATTATAATATAAAGTTTTAAAAGGGACAAGGCGCCAAAATTATTAAGTGCATAAAATCAAAGTTAAATGTCATATTAGCACCGATGTCATGAAGCAAGGCAAAGGACAAAGCAAAGGATATAAATACACCAATGATTTTATTGCAAAGACTAATGTTCTTGGACATAGCATTTTTGATATCCCTTCGTGCTTGAATCGGTGAATGAGAAAAGGGAATAGAGCGCAATTTGTGGCACCAACGAACGAAGGACAAATATTTCATGTTATGTATTGAGTTTCAGTTGGGAGGCTAGCCCAGTTGGTCACTGAGCTAGCGCTAGGGTGCTTGGGGTAGGAAGATCACAGGTTCGAAATCGGGCAACTCCTATTTTTTATTGGCTAAGTTATAAATATTTTGATTGGTCAAAGAAAGCGCTTCAAATATTTCATGCTGGACTAAGGTTACTACCCGTTGGGGTAGCTCGACTGGTAACCAAGCCTTGGATTGGGTGTTGCATGGGCAGAGGTCACGATTTCAATTCTCATGCACTCGTGGGATGTGTTGATTGAGGTATGAGCACAAAAATATTTATTTAAATTTTTTAAAGGATAAAGTGTGCTGCCCTTGTATTGATTAAAATGAGGATATAGTTTGTTGCCTTGTGTTGATTAAAATAAAGACAAATATTTTTGTGAAAAGGAGATAGATTTGTTGGTTGGTTATTGATTAAAAAGGGGGTAAATTTTTGTTTATATTTTATTTAAGAAAATGAGTTATAAGGTGTATAAGGGACTAGTTGAAAGTGTATTTTTGTATGTGAAAATTAGAGACAAGGTGGTTTTGTTATTGCTTGAAAAGTATAACTCTTGCATGTTAGTAAAGGGGATATAAGGTGTATTGTGGATTATTTTGAAATTGTAATTGTTGCATTTTAGAAAGGAGATATAAGGTGTATTGTGGCTTATTGTTTAATTGTATTTTTGTATGATAAAGAGGAAAATTGTAATGGTTTAAAAGCTTTATCTTGTGAGACCAAAAAGGAGTTATAGAGCATTATTTTTCAGGCATTATTGTGCACATATTTTGAGAAGGATTTTTAATGTATAAAGAAGAGATTTGCTAACCAAGTTTTCAAGTGGCAAAAGAAAGAAAATTATTTTTGAGACAGGTTTTGAAGGCACATCATCATCAAGGCAGTTTTTAGAGGTATGGTATTTTTTATTCCTTTCTAAAGGTTGATGTTTGTTTGAAGGAAATATTTGTGATAACATATGGTGGAGGTATAAGGATTAATTTGATGAGCATTAGTGATTGATTGAAGTTGAGAGTATTTGTGTATTGCTTTGATTAATATTGGAAATATACGAGGTAGAGTTTGAGAACAAAGTGTGCATCATTATTGAATAAAATTGGAAATATATGTTCTAGGGTTTGAGAACAAAGTTGTGCATTATTGTTGAACAAAATTGTGCATTATTGTTGAACAAAATTGGAAATATATGTGCAAGGGTTTGAAAATATACTAGGAAGGGTTTGAGAGCAAATTGGTGCATTAACTTTGAGTCATATTGGGAATGAACTTGCAAGGGCTATAGACCAGTTTTGTGAAGCAAGTATGTGCATTGGTTTTGATTAATTTTGGAAGTACATAAGAAGTTCAACTATCAAGTGCTAGACTAGAGTATCCTTTTGAATGCAATGAATGTGAGACATGTGAGAGTGATAGACTTAATGAATATGAGAAGAACATATTGAGCATTTGTAATGCATATCATTCTCTATATGTTCATGAAGAAAAATAATTTTGGGTAGAATATGTCTGAATTACTTTAGTCAAAGAAAGCACTTTTGGGAAAGATATATGCAATCGTTTCTATGCAAGAATTAGGAATGTTTGAGCAGTTTTTGTGAGCAGATTTGAGTAGGTTTTATGAGCATATTTGAGCAAGCCTTGTAAGCAATATTTGAGAAGGTTGAGTAGGTGTTATGAGCATGTTGAGCAGAGTTTGTGAGCAGGATTGATGAGCATACTTGAGAAAGCATTGTGTGTAGGCTTGGAGCATATTTGAGTAGGTTTTGGTGAGTATATTTGAGTAATCTTTGTGTGTAGGCTTGGAGCAGATTTGAGCAAAGTTGAGAGCAAGTCTTAGAGTAGATTAGAGCAAATGGGATTGGTGTCTTCTATGGATAGAGGTCCATGAACCAGAGCAAAGGGGATTGGTGTCTCCTATGGATAGAGGTCCACAAACTTGAGCAAAGGGGATTGGTTTCTCCTGTGGATAGAGGTCCATGAACTAGAGCAAAGGAGATTGGTGTCTCTTGTGGATAGAGGTCCATGAACTTGAGCATAGGGGATTGGTGTCTCCTTTGGGTTGGTGCCCATAAACATTGTAATAGGGAATTGGTTCCCAAGAGATTTGTTGAAAAAAATTATAAGAAATATTTTCTCTATGGATGTAGCCCACATTGGGTGAACCACATTAAATCTATGTCTCTTATGTGTGTGATGATCTGTGCATTCTTTCATTATTGCAATTGTTAATATCGAATAATACTGCTTTGGAAATAAAAGTAAAAGTTTTATCTTATACATTTGGGTATCAAAAATCCAATTGATAATGTTGGTGCAGGCAGGGTCGGGTCCGACTCCCGGGTGACTTTGATGGTGTAGAACCTCCTGTTCATGGTCTCTCAGACCAAGGCGGCCTCGTAAGGGGTTTTTTGCTTAAAAAATAAAAAAAAAGTTTTATCTTATACTGTTCATCCCTCTCTCAGCATAAGTTTGTGTTCTTAAACAACATCCCTATTATGCAAGTAAGGTGGTCAAGATCTTCCTAGATTCTATTTTCAAACTACACGGTATATCCAAAATCATTGTGAGTGATCATGATCCTATATTCACTAGCAACTTTTGGAAGGAATTGTTTCACCTTAGTGGTACCAAGTTGAGTATGTTTGTTGCCTATCACCCCCAATCGAATGGTCAAACATATATTGTTAACAAATATTTGGTTACTTACCTTCATTGTTTTGCTCAAGATAAGTAAAATTACTAGATTCAATGGCTTTCCTTAGCTAGATGGTGGTATAAAACTTCTTACCATTTTTTCCTTAAGATATCTCTATACGAAGCCTTGTATGGTTAGAAGCCTCCAACAATCATAGACTATGTTCTCAGCACTTCTATGATAGCCCAGATAGATGACTTGTTACAACAACATCAGATGATGCCTAAATATCTTAAAGATAATTTGACCCAGGTACAAAACCGTATGAAGCAACGACAAGACTTACATAGTTTAGAATGACAATTCAACGTCGAAGATATGGTCATTTTGCACTTACAACCTTATAAGCAGTTGTACTTGAAGATAAATTCTAATCAAAAGTTGACTCCTTGATTTTATGGGCCCTGTAAAGTGGTCTGTCGCATTGGTGAAGTAGCATATCAATTAGAGCTTCCACCTTCATCTTGCATCCATCCAGTTTTCCATGTATCTTGTTTCAAACAAGTTACTGTCCAAAAGGTACAATGCCAGATAGAGATTCCATTAGTTGATGAAGAAGGTCGAATAACTCTCTAATCTAAAGCAAAACTACTATCCAAAGTACGTCATCTTCACTCATGCCAAATTTAAGATTTTCTAATTAAGTGGCAGGACCTTACAGAAGAAGATGCTACATGGGAGCCGAAGAGTATTTTTTAGTCTTTTCCAACTTTGAGGACAAAGCTTTCAAAGTGGGGGAGCCATGTAACAACCCTAATATATCTTAGTCGACTATATTTCCAATTTTATTTATTGTTCATAGAATTCATTTATAGATAGGAGTAGAGTTATTTAGTTTTCACATCATCGAAGTAATATTTGAATTGCATATAATCGTAAGAGACTTCACCCTCTCTAAGTGGCTGAATTCACCTGGGGTACATTCTATCATGGATTGGATTTTACATTGCACTTGATAATTGCATAAAATTTACAAATTTATATTGCATCTTTTACTAGTTGTATTAGAAAGCAAGTGGAAAAATTGCAACGATAGATTATGTACAAGGTATATCTTCAACTCGATCAACATAAAGGAAATATAGGCTTACTACTTTGGTTGTGGCCTTCAACCCTCCATTGTTTTTCTATTTTTGTTATAGTTATTTGAAATTTTATTGCATTATTATTCATCTAGTTTACTTATTTATGCTTTAGATAGATTAATTTTATTTTCTGCATTAGATATCAAACATAGACTCGTCTTTGTTTATTTCTTTTTACAATATACTACATTTTTAATATATTTTTATGTATTTCAATTCCATTAGGATCCATTTTTTAATACTTAGGTCATCCATACACTCTTTTGCATATTATGTTTACATTATTTACATTTTCATATGTATTTTGTTGTATTTTAGATTAGTTGCATCTCTCTTTTAGTCATGTGCATTATTGTTTTGTATTTTTACTACACTTAGGTTGCTTTTATTTGTTGTTTAGACTACACTTAACTTGTTTATATTGAATTTAGTTATTTATGTTCCTTCCGTTTATGTCTCTCTTTGTTGATTAGCACCTCATTCTATCACTGTTAAAATTGCATTTGCATCATTTTATTCATCCCCTTTTCCTCCTATCTTGAATTTGTGGTCCGTCCATATGGGGCACGGATTCAAAAAATTTGGTAAAACCCTCTACTTCGATGAGTGCATTATAGAACGTGTTTTTTGTGTTTTACTTTCTATTTTTCTCCAGTTATCATGAATTTACAGTCACCCATTATAGGGCACAAATTCGGTTGTGATAGATTTGGGGGTAAGCCTCTACTTTCCCTATTATCTTTCTATTCTTAGTCTTACATTTATTTGTTTTATTTTACATATTGTTAGAACCCTAGCTTCTCTTTTGCATATTGTTTGTCAATCTCCAAAAGGTTAGTAATATTTTTCTTCGCACAATAAGTTAAAAAGACCAAGGGGGCTTGATTGTTGTGCCATGAGCTTAGCCTTCATAGTGGATTAAGTAAGCCCCAAAACACTGACCACTTTCTTTTATAGTTTTTGTCTTTGTTTGCAATATTGTTTGGATTCATGATCATGGGCTTCGAGATGTGAATTCAACATAGGAACGAATGCTAGGACAAGTGTTATGTTAATATTTTAGGTTGTTTTATGTGTGTTTCCACTTGTTTTTATTTTTCTATAATTAGTATAGCAATATAAAGTTGATTTCAATCACATTTAGAAAATTTAATTAAATAACAAAATTCATTTTAGCCTTAGGGAGAAAAATTGTTTTCTTTAGTTATTAGACAATGAACAAAGAATTGCATGTAGTTTGGATAATAGGCTAACTTGTATGTGCATTATCTCTTGAACCCTTGCTTAAAAGAAAATTAAAATTTATTTTCTTATGTTCTTAGGATTAGTGTACATACAAAAATAAAAATCATTTTAGGATAGTTTCTTGTTTGTCTACATATTTATTTTCCTGCATCATTTTACAATACTCTTAGTTTATTTCTAGTTTGAGACCAAACATAGGTGTATTCTAAATTAACACATTAAACACTCCCATCCTAAACTTTGAGTGAGTTTTAAAAATACTCTTGGTGAATCCTTAAATCCTCTAATCCCTGAGTGTAGAGGAACATAGCCTTGTGGTTACCTTGGCTCCCAACAGATCCATTGAGAATCGTCTATACATGTTATTTTCCTCCTTTACATCTTTGGTGAAACCAATGTAAACACTTGCTTTAGTGTCCATATAGGAAGTATTTTTCCCCTTTCTCTTTTTTTTTTAAATCATAAATAAGACCATCTAATTTTGTTTATGTAGAATAGAAAAAATAAAGACAATAAATTCTACGTCTTTTGTGTCTCATGCAGTTTAATTTTGAACCATATTTCTCTTATCCTATGGCACATACCCTTAAAAATAAGTGAAATTTGTTAGAGCTAAATGATAATCCTCTATAGAATGAGGATGATCAAATTGATAGGGAGAATCCAAACATAGAAGAAGATAAGAATACAACTAATAATAAATTTGACCCAACAAAAGATCTCATGGTCAACTTATTTTCAAAATATATGATCATATGATGAAATTTTGTAGTTAAAATAAACATGTTTTGCCTAAAATATTACAAAAGGACATCCACTTCGATGAATCTAGACCGTCCCAATATCAAACTACGTCTCATCATAACATTCATGTTAATTCTCTATTCCAATATTCTTAAAATCACAATGTTAATCCATTTCACAACCCCACATATACTACTACCACAACCATTAATATTGGAGGAATTTCTCAATCTCCTCCAACTAGTAGCATGCCTCGGACTTATACTCAATTTCCTCCTCATCACAATCCTTCTTCCAATGTAAATATTCCTCTTAAAGTTAATAACTTTTCTCCTATCCCACCACAAGATAGTACACAAAACCCCCCATTTTGTAACCCTTACCATAATATTGTTAATACTTCAAACATTAACTAAGCATCCTATCAACAAAACATGCACACTAGTTATAACTCACCATTAGAGAACCTTGGGGTAAACGCATCAACTGCATCCGATTTACAGTTGCACACTAATAATACTAAAATTCAAAGCTTGACAACTATAGTGAAAAATCATGCATTAAGGATGGATACATTACAAGAACCAAGTTTCACTTATTCATACAAATAAATGTGCAACCAACCTCTAGATCCCATAGTAGTCCTTAAACCTTTTCCTAAGAACTTTCCCACATCAATTTTACCAACCTATAAAGGAACAAAGCACCATATTGAAAACCTAAGTATGTTCAGGACAAATTGTGATGATATTATTTATGAAGACATGTTGTTGAAGATGTTTCCTAAAAGTCTTGGAGGAAAAACCCTGGAGTGGTATTATCAACTACCTTGCCACTCCCTAAGGAATTTTGAAGAAATAGTTGAGATATTTGTTCAACAATTCAAAGTTTATGTAGAGAAGAGAGTTACCCTTCAAGATTTATATCTCTTGATGCAATCTAAGGAATAATTTTTTTCAAATTTCTATCTCAGCAGAGAATATTAGTTGGAATATTACAGTATACCCCACCTCCCTGAGATATGCTAGAGATATGTATTAACAACATGTAAGAACAAATTTCCTATGAATTAGAGATAGAAAATATCACCTACTTTGAACAAGCAATAGATATGTGAGAAGCGGAACACATTTGATTAATTTGATGAAGTATAAATACAAACAATAGGGCCAGGATTAACCCGAAGGTTGTGGAACCATTCAAGACAAATATAGGCGGAGTTGTAACAAATAACAACTAGCCTAATATTAATCAATCTAACAATATAAGATTGTTATGATTGAATTAATTAACAAATGAAATATTGAAATGTATTCTAACATACCCCCTTATTACAAAATTTTAGGAAACATGTAACTACTAGATATACTAGCATCCCCCATTATTTTGAAATACATAGAGAATTGCGAAACAATTCAAATTTGACACGTGCAAGTGCCTTAGTGAATATGTCTGCAACTTGAGCATTGGTGGAGATGTGCTGAAGCTGAATGTGGTGCCTTGGTACTTCATCTCGAATAAAGTGACATTGTGTATCAATGTGCTTGGTTCGTTCATGATGCACTAGATTCTTAACAAGGTTCAAAACACCCATGTTGTCGCAGAACAAGTGTATTGGAGATTTTGATGGAAGACCCATACTTGTCAAGATGCGACGCAACCATATCACTTCACACATAGCTTCATGTGTGGCACGGTATTCTGCCTCTGTTGATGAGATAGCAACCACCTGTTGCTTCTTGTTGTGCCAAGAGACAGGACCAGATCCAAGATGAAACAAATATCTTGAAGTTGATTTACGATCATCAAATGATCCGACATAGTCAAAGTTCATGTATTCTTGTAAGAAGAATTTGTTGTTCTTCTTATATTCTAAGCCATATTCCATTGTGCCACGGACATAGTGAAGAACTCGCTTTGCTGCTTTCTAGTGTGTAGTCTTAGGTTCTTGCATGAACCTCAAAAGATAATTGACAAAAAATATGATATCTGGCATAGTTTCGGTCAGATATATGAGACTCCCAATTAGCTAATGATAGAGAGTAGCATCTACCTAAGGTGATTTGTCATATCATGATAACTGAAGACCTGTTTCCATTGGTGTTGCCATCGGCTTGCAATCAGTCATGTGATATTTTTCTAGTAGTGTCTTGGCATATTTTTTCTAGGACACTTTGATGTAGTGCTCCCTCTGGTTCACTTCCAGGCCAAGAGAATAATGGAGAAGTCTGAGATATGTCATTTCAAAATATTTGCTCAAATCCTATTTGACAGAAGAGATCATTGTTTCTAAACTCCCTGTTATGAGCAGATCATCAACGTAGAGTACAAGCAACACTATTTTAGAGCCTTGCTTCTTGAAATAGAGGTTTACATCCGATGAACATCTCTTAAATCCATGCTGCAGTAGGTGATTATCCATTTTTATGTACCAAGCCCGAGGATCCTGTTTCAAACCATATAAGGATTTGACCAATTTGCAAACTTTCTGTTGTTGGCCTTCCACTTCAAATCATTTTGGTTGAGTCGTGTAGACTTACTCTTGGAGATCACCATTTAGAAAGACACTCTTGACATCCATTTGGTGCACTTTCCACCCATATTATGCTGCCATAGCACAAAGAACTCGAATGGTTGTCATCCGAGCAGTAGGTGCAAAATTTTCCTCGTAGTCAATGCCTTCTCTTTGAGCATAGCCATTTGCAACAATTCGGGCCTTATGCTTATCCATATGCCTTATACTTGACTTTATACACCTATTTATATCCTATGGGCTTCTTTTCGTATGGCAGATCAACAAGCTTCCAAGTTTTGTTTTTTATCAGAGACTTATACTTAGCATCCATAGCGGCCTTCCACTGACGCTCACCAAGAGCATCTCGTACTGATGCAGGTTCAAGTTCGTCTATTGAGGACATAAACACACTGTCATCATCAATATCCATATCTTCTATATCTCTTTATGGATCTATAGAAAGTTCCTCAAAATACTGACATAGATCATCAACCCTAGTAATCTCTGTTGTAGCTTTCTCCTGTCAAGCCATGCTGCGAGTACGAGGCCTATCCAATGTCAAATCTGGTGGAGTGGATAGCTTAGAGTCTCTAATCATACTTGTATACCACTTTGGATTCTTCTTCTATGGAGATGAATAATATGAAGAAGGACCTCCAACCTTGGATGAAGGAGACTTCTCAACCTTAGTTTCCACAAGGTCTAGGTATACATCTGATGTGTTTTCTGATGTGAAAGCCTCATCAAAAACTACATCTCTACTGATGTGTATCTTCTTGGTTAAGGGATCAATCAATCGATAACCCTTGGAGTGCTCATCATACCCAAGAAGAATGCACTTCAGTGTCTTCTCATCTAGCTTCTTCCTCTTTTCTTTTGATATGTGCATGAATGCTTTACAACCAAAAATGCGTAGATGAGATATGGAGGGTTTTCTGCCACTCCATGCTTCCTGTGGAGTCATTCCTTGTAGGGCCTTAGTGGGTGCCCTATTCAATAGATATACTATTGTGGTGACTGCTTCTACCCAATATTGTTGCCCAGTTATAGCTCCTATGAGCATGCAACGAACCATTTCCATGATGGAACAGTTCCTCATTTCAGCAACACCATTTTTCTGAGGATTATAAGTAGTAGTCAACTATCGTGTGATCCCTTTTTCAGTCAAGAAATCAAAAAATTCTTTAGAGGTGAACTCCCCCCCTCGATCTGAGCGGAGGATCTTGATAGAAGTCCCTAACTCCTTTTCAACAAATTTCTTGAATTGCTGAAAAAAGCCAAATGCTTCAGATTTCAGTTGAAGAAAGAATACCCACATCTTTTGTGAGTAATCATCCATGAATAACTGAAAATACCTCTTAACCCCACAACTGTTGGGACTTAAATGACCGCACAGATCAGCGTGAACCAACTCCAGAGGTTTCTTTGCTCGTGTAGAGCTCCTTTCAAAAAGCACTTTATGTTGCTTTCCAGCAAAGCAGTCAGAGCAAACTGGCAATGTGTTAGAAAGGGAAGGAAGACCCTTTACCATTTCATACTTACTTAACTCAAGTAAGTAACCAGAACTCATATGTCCATATCTCTTGTGCCATAGGGAAGTTGCCTCCATTGTAGAGACAATCATGGCTACATCTAGAGAAGAGATAGTACCTAGGGTAAATAAGCCATGCTTATATGAAGCAGTTGCAATGTTCTTACCCCTCCTGGTGATAGAACAACACTTCTTGTCCCCCTCAAAACTAAAGTTTACAACCATATTTTTTTCCAAAATTTGTGTGACTGACAACAAGTTGTTCGCCAATCCTGGAACATAGAGAATCTTCTCAATCTGGCACTTGCCATCAGGAAGAGTAACAGAGATTGTTCCTTCTCCTTGAACCTTGTAGGTTTTATCATTGGCAATAGTGACAGGTTTGCCCTCTTTGGCCTCAAAAGACTCAAACCATGATTTCTCACCAATCATGTGCTTACTGGCTCCAGAATTGACATACCAAATAGGATCCGTCTGCTTGGATACTGTGGTAGTCATGAGCACTTTGTGTGCTCTCTCAGATCCGTGTCAGATTCTTCAATAGCAACATTCACTTGTTGTTTGTTCTTTTGTGGTTTGTTCTGGCCTTTCTATTTGGATTGTTTATTCTTATGCCAACATCTGTTTGTATCATGACCTTCTTTGTCACAAATATTGCAATATCTTTTTTCTTTTGAGGTTGAGTTTGTTTCCCTTTTGAATCCTTTTGAGAACTACCTCCCTTTTGAAAATTACCCTTCTTCTTGTTTTGCCCCTTCCTGTTGGTGTATAGGGCAGTGTTAGAAATATCATCTTGTTGTAGTTGGCATGCCTCCTCTTATTGAAGCATATTTACCAACTCAACATAGGTAACTTGTCTTTGTGATACATTTTTTTTTTATTTGTGGAAAACATCCCAAAAGGGATACCACTTTTGGGTAAGACCCAAGGAGGCAGGGATATCCATTCCACCAAAAACGCCCAGGACTCGGACCTGGCCTACCACCTTTGACATACTCAAGGAGCAAACAAACACACAAAACCAATTTAAAAATAAGTAAATAACAACAAAAATAATAAAATAAAATAAAAAACATGCTCCTTGAGTGTGTCAAAAACAAAAGCACAACCAAACATGCACAATAAGATAAAAGAAACCACAACACAAACCACATAGAAAAACACAAGAACCACATAACAAAACATAAACAAGACAAAAACAACAGAACACTACAAAGACATAACCCAAAAAAAACATGAAAAATAAATACAACCAAAACCTAAAAAATTAAAATAAAAAACAACCAATAACAGACAATAAACAAAAAAAAAAACATAGAAAACACTCACACATAAAAACACGAAATAACACAAACAAAGAGAAACCCAAGAACAAGAATGAAAAAAGCACAAGAACAATAACAAAAAACATTAAAAAAAACAAAACAACAAAAACACAAGAACAACAAAAAACAACACAAAGAACACAAAAACAAAACAAAATAAAAAAACCCACCCACCTTAAAAAACTAAACAAAAAAAATAAAAAATAAAAAAGAAATAAAAAATGAACAAAACAATGACCTATCTAGACCAGAAGACTATTAAGGCAAGAATAAATAGAGGAAACAAAATAAAGAATATAATGAGCTAGGGAACTAAAAAAAATTGAATGAACCAAAGAGAAGCAAAAAAAAAAACAAGAAGAAACTAGGTACCTTCAGAACTGGAGCCATCCAAAGAAATGATAGAAAGAAGAGCTTCCCTAATTTGAGAATCCCACCATATAGAAGGGTGGCCATAACAAGTAAGATCACCTTTGTCCAAAACCCAATTAGCTAAAGCATCAACACTCTTGTTTTGATCTCTGACTACATGATTGTAATCAACTTTCAAAAATCCCATCTGGATTAACTGAATCTTCTCAATAATTCTTTTTATTCTCCAATCCACCTTATGATTCTTAGAAGGATTATTCAAGAGATTAATCATAAGTTGAGAGTCAGACTCAACTAACATCTTTTCCCATCCAACCTTAGTAGCCTCTTGAAGGCCTTTGAGGATACCATACCCCTCAGCAAGGTTATTGGAAAGAATACCCAAATTCTCAGCAAAAGTAAAAACCAAGAAGCCATCTGAAAGTCTACCAATTCCTCCCACACTGGCTTTTCCAGGGTTCCCTCTAGAGGCTCCATCAGTATTGACTTTTCTAAAATCCTTAGGAGGAGGTTGCCAATTTCTATTCCTATCCATCTTACTAATACTCACATTCCCTTTAAGTTGGTTGCCCTTAGAAGGTTTAATCTTCAATCTTTGCATCACTTGATCCCACCTTTGGTGGGAGTTTTGGGGGTGATTAAGGAGATGATGGACTGATTCAACTAATTTGGCTATGGTATTTTGCCAAATATAGTAAATATCCTTCCTATATTGATTAAAAATTCGGTTGTTCCTTTCATTCCAAATATTCCAAAGAAGAATGGTAGAACCCATCCAAAATAACTGCCTAATAAAATGATCAACACCCTCTTGATTAGGCCAATCCCTCCAAAGTTGTTCAAAAGTAAAAAAATTGGACCATTGTAAGCCAAGTAAAGTGTCCATTCTCCTCCATATATTAGAGGCTAAAGTACACTCAATAAAAATATGGTTTATATTTTCTACATTCTCTTCACACATATCACATCTAAAAGGGCCATGAAAACCATGCTTCATAAGTTGCTCACCAGTAAGCACCCTACGATGCAATAAAAGCCAATTAAAGAACCTCACCTTAGGCTAGAGCTTATGAGCCCACAATCGAGAAAATATGTTAGAAGAATGGTTGGGATTATTATGGCATAAGGTCAAATAACCTTGAGCAACTGAATACTCACCCTTAGTAATGTTGTTCCATCCAAAACAATCTTTTTTATGGGACCAAGAGAGGGATCTCATATGAAGGATGCCTTGGATATGTTGTATTTACCTTTCTGGGATTTGAATAGGCTAGTCCTCAATAGGGATCCAATATCTACCAACCTTTGAATTACCAGTATGGTACCGACAGCAATTAGCCACCTTTATCCAATTAGCTCGGTGAAGCTCCTCCATACAAGGCCTCCAATCGAGAAACTGAGTTATCAAAGGCTTGTGACCATCCCAAGAATCTGTCCAAAAATTTGCATGTTGACCATTATGAATGATCCAAAATAATTTTTTCTTTATCAAATCCTCACCAGTCTTAAGAACTGCTAAAATGGGAGAACCTTTGGTAGGAAGTTGATAGCGAACAAGGTCTTCAAGACTTTTGTTCTCAACATATTTAGCACAGAGATTATTGGCCCAAAGAGCATTGGGGTTATGCAACATCCTCCAATATAATTTAGCAGCTAAAGCTTTATTGTTATTAATTGAAGACCGTAATCCTAACCCCCCTTCACTCTTAGGAAGACATAAAGTATCCCATTTCACCAAGGTCCATTTTCTTTTCTCCTTAGTACCACTCCAAAGGAAACGATGACTGATTTGATCCAATTCTCGAAGAACAGCCTTTGGGATATTCAAAATGGAAGAAAAATAAATAGGAATAGCTTGAAGGACTGATTTTACTAAGGTGATTCTACCCCCAGAAGAAAGCCACTTGTTGGTCCACTTTCCAATTTTCTTCTTGACTTTGTCCAACAACCAATTCCAATCTTTATTTTTTTGCCTTTGAATATTTATGGGGATACCTAAATAAGTGATAGGAAGAGAGGTCTTCTTATATCTTAGTTTATCCAAGACCATGGATTCCTGTCTAGCAGATCAATGAAATAAAATAACTTTAGATTTGTCTTCATTGATCAACTGCCCAATAGCCTTAGAAAAACAACTAATGATTTGTTTAATATTAGAAGCTTCCTTAACTGTAGCTTTACCTAAAATAGTAGAGTCATCCACAAATTGAAGATGAGAGATAGGTCTAGCTCCATGAGCAATGGTAACTCCCTCAAGGGTTTTTTTTTCCCTCTTTTTGGTTATAGTCCTACCCAAGCATTCAAGCAAGAATGATGAATAAATAAGGGGATAGCGGGTCACCTTGCCTAATACCTCTGGAAGCTGGGAAAGACTGAGAAGGCCTGCCATTGATAAGAACTAAGTAGGAAACTAAAGAGATACATCCCATAATCCAATCCTTAGAGAAACCAAATTGCCTCAAAACTTTGATAAGGAAGTGCCAATCCACTCTGTCATAAGCTTTGGATAAGTCTAACCGAATGAACATGGAAGGAGAATTTTGCATATCCATGGAATGGATGGCTTCCTGAGCAAGAACTATCTCATCTACTATTTGACGTCCTTCCACATAACCCCCTTGCTTCGGGGAAATAATCTTATGCAAAAGAGGCTTCAACCTTTCTGCCATGATTTTAGTAATGATTTTGAGAAGAACATTACATAAAGCAATAGGTCTAAAAGCCGAGATATGATCAACCTCTTGAGCTTTTGGAACAAGAGTAATATAAGTTTTATTGATAACCTTCAAAATTTCTTTGGCTTTCCTGGCTTCTTCCACCACCTCTAATAAATCAACATGAAGGATATCCCAGAACTCTTGGTAGAACTCAATAGGAAAACCATCAGGACCCGGGGTTTTCCCTTTTTGCATTTTAAAAACTACTTGTTGAAGCTCATTGATAGTAATAGGAGCAATCAAAATAGAGTTCTCCTCAGAAGTGATAAGAGAAGGGATTGCTTGAAGAACATTATATTGTGAAGCTGAGTCAAGGGAAATAGCAGCAAAAATAATGGAAAAGTAATCAACAACAATAGAGTTCATCCCTTTTAGAATTAAAGTGCACTATGCCTTTGTTTTGACACTTGTCAGTTTATATTGACACTTGTCAATTTATCATATAGGCCTTCTGTCTATATATGTAACTCATTTTTATCAATAAAATTTCTATATATGTAACTCATTTTTATCAATAAAATGTCTATATATGTAACTCATTTTTATCAATAAAATAATCCCTTCAGTTTTACTCCTGTCATTTGGTATCAGAGCAGTCTTTCCCTGCCCTATGAAACTCTTGAGGGGGGATTTCCCCCATGGAAATCCTCCCTCCCCCCTCATTTTTCATTCATTTTTTTTTTTTGGATACTGAGGGAGTATGCTCTCCATCCCTTGCTGGATGGATCAGAAACTAGAGGGATTTCCCTCATGGAAATCCTCCCTCCCCCATGATTTTTTTTTCTTCCCTATTTTTTTTTTATTTTTTACCGAGGGAGTATGCTCTCCATCATTTGATGGATCAGAAACCAGATGGTAAGAATTTAAAGTTTAGGGAATTTTTTCATATTTTTTTTATTTTTCAGGTTCTGGTGCAGTATGCTCACACCCCCCCCTCGCAGGGACCAGATCAAGGGGCTTGGCGAGATTCGACCAGTCGCCATACCACTCGAAGGGCTTGTCCAATCGGAGTTTGAAGAACTCGTCTCAGTTTTTCGTGATGCTTTTGTGCAAACCAAAAACTTTGATCTTTTTGGTGTGCATTTCATCACCTTCACCATGCACAACTCCACCGCTAGTGTCGCATGGCCGCAGACGGTCGTCATCGCTCTCTCCAAATCATGGGAGCAAATCATTGTCGATCACATTGGAAACAATTCGACACTAGTTCTGCCAAAATGAAATTACACGCAGTCAGTAGTTGAGATCTGCAGGTCTGGAGTAATCATTTCAATGCGATCTTGTTTGTGAGAGCAAAAGAAGCAAAATCAATGGCAGACTGGGCACCTGTTGTCATAGGGTTTATCCTGTTCATCCGGCGACATGAATGTTGTGATTGTATTTTGCACAATTTGGAAGAAGGAAATCACAGGATTTCGGTGACTGCATTTCTGGATTTTGATATTTTTGTTAAGGTGGGCCACAGGTGTTTGAGAAATTTGAATTGAATTTTGCGGGTTTTGAATAAGTTTATTGTTGTTACTGTCGAGGTGACTTCGCCTTGGGAAGATTTCCAGATGCATGGCCAGCTTCATGGGTCGAATCTGGTCGTTGCAAAAGAGCTCATCGACCGTCACCGTCGAGCCCTCAAACTCACTGAAGCGCGTGCTAAACTCGAAATCGAAGCCACCAGAGCCACTGGGAGATACCGCCATCGCTAATGCCACCTTCGCCTCCACTTCTTCCATGGAAATCCCCTGTGCCAAGCTCTATTCCAGAGCCAAATTTTTCTCAAGCCAGCACGAAAGATGTGAAACAAAACAACGCACCGGATTGGTAGGTGCACTGAAGTATAACTCGCCTCACCCAGGGCTCGATGGCGCGCTCACGTAAGGCGTAGAACACGCGCTGTCATAATTGCACTGGAAGTCTTTGCAGTTGTTTTCTCACGGCTGAGGCGGCAATTTTTCCTGGCAGACCATGCTCTTCATCAATTCACACACAATTTCTTGGGCATTTTTTTGCATTTGGGTCGTTGCAGTGGTTGAAGTAGAAGATAGTGGTCTTCTAGTTTTTTTTGCCATGATCAAGGAGGCAAAGGGAGCCGAGAACGTGGCGCAAGGCACCAAGTAGAGGCACGTGGACGCATCCAATGCCACTTGGCAGTTGGTGCGTGTAGTGGGGTGAAGACGGCCCGTGAATGCATAGCTTGATTGGCGGTGGACAGATTCTAATATATATATTTTTTTTAGGTGGGAATGGCGATTTTGTTTTTTTGAAAAATGATGTGAGGCCCTTTGTTTTAGGAAGTGGAACACTGAGCATATGATTTTTTTATTATTGGAGTTTGTTAAATACACATTGTAAGGGGCATATGTTGTTAAACTAGAGGGGACAACTTTGTTATGTATGGGGAACTTGAATGCCCTCATTTAGAAATTGTATGAAGACAAGAGGGGAATGCTCATGAATAGTGGTTGACAGTATGGCCTCATTGGTCATTTGTTTTAATGATTTTTCACATTGAGGTGAAAGGCCAACATGGTCTATGTAAGAGGCTATTTTTTTTATTATTTTCACATGGAGAGTGGAAGTGAAAGGATACATGACCCCCTTTATTGTATTTAAAATATGAAGGCCCTTTTGACAGAAAAACATAGGGGTATTTATAGTCGTTGGAAACGGTTTTCCGCGACGGACACAATGGTGGTGTCATATTGTAAGTTTGAGGCTGTTTCAATTGAGTTTTTTAGCCTCAAAGTTTTTCTACCTTGGAGTGCACTTTCGGTTGTACCCGACACTCCCAAGGTACTTGTAAGTGAACCTAGTATTTAGTAGTATGCTCTTTCTACTTGGCGGATGCAGCGGCTGGTTACCCATGCATTTCGGTAAGATGAGGTACCTACCATAAGGACACTTATTCTAGGGACTACAGACATAGACACCCTAGACTCTATCCGAGGTTTTTTTGGATCTACTTCTGAAGACTACAGACAAAGACACTTCAGAAGATTCTCTTCTTTTCTTCTTCTCCTCCATATTTGGCATCTATGGCTCATTTTATTGTATTGAGTGCATTTTCGACAAAGACCGACACTCTTATATGGCTCATTTTTCATTTGTATTAAGGTGCATTTTTGGCTAAGACCGACACCTTCTAGATTGAGTTCACCATAAGGAAGGATTTGATATTTATGGTGGGACTAGTCAGTGACCTACGAGAGGCAACATCCTCTGAGGATGACCTGCAGAGGCAACAGACCCAAAAGTGGCTGACCCTGAGGCACCCATGATGACCCTGAGGCACTTAGATGGCTGACCCAGTGGCAATAGACCCGTGGAAGTGGCTGACCCTGAGGCAACAGACCGAGATGTATACACAGTGAATCTAGCATTATTCACAGTTGGAGAGCCAAGCGCAAAGAGCACAAGCCTAGACCAAATCAACAATAAGAGAGGATGATAGGTTGTTTTAGAGAAGTCAACATTAAGGGGGAATGTTACCTAAGGTTGACTTGTTTTGTTTCTTCTTTAGTAAGGATAGTACACTTTAAGAGGGAATGTTAGAATTAAAGTGCACTGTGCCTCTGTTTTGACACTTATCAGTTTATATTGACATTTGTCAGTTTATCATATAGGCCTTCTGCCTATATATGTAACTCATTTTTATCAATAAAATGCCTATATATGTAACTCATTTTTATCAATAAAATAATCCCTTCAGTTTCAGTCCCAACAAATCTTATGCAAAAGAGGCTTCAACCTTTCTGCCATGATTTTAGTAATGATTTTGAGAAGAACATTACATAAAGCAATAGGTCTAAAAGCTAAGATATGATCAACCTCTTGAGCTTTTGGAACAAGAGTAATATAAGTTTTATTGATAACCTTCAAAATTTCTTTGGCTTTCCTGGCTTCTTCCACCACCTCTAATAAATCAACATGAAGGATATCCCAGAACTCTTGGTAGAACTCAATAGGAAAACCATCGGGACTTGGGGTTTTCTCTTTTGCATTTTAAAAACTACTTGTTGAAGCTCATTGATAGTAATAGGAGCAGTCAAAATAGAGTTCTCCTCAGAAGTGATAAGAGAAGGGATTGCTTGAAGAACATTATATTGTGAAGTTGAGTCAAGGGGAATAACAGCAAAAATATTGGAAAAGTAATCAACAACAATAGAGTTCATGCCATCCCAAGTATAAACAACATCTCCAGAATCCGATTTTAAGGAAGAAATAAATTTATGAGATCTTCGAGCTAGAAGATATTTGTGGAAGAAATTTGTGTTTCGATCTTCTTCTTTGAGCCATTGAATTCTAGATTTTTGCTTCCATTAGATTTCTTCTCTTTTTTCCCATTCCTCTAACTGAGTTGTGAGTTTAATTTCATCTGCACTTCTCTTCTCTGTGAGGCCATCTAAACGGATTTTCTTATTCAAATTTTCAAGATGAGCAATAACTTCATGTGTTTTTTATGAACATCCCCAAACTCTTTTCAGTTCCAAGTCTTGATTTTGGATTTAATGTATTGCAGTATTTTGGCAAAATAGAACATCTTAGTCCCATGCCTAGGTTTACCTTCCTTCCACCATTGTTGCACATGAGGTTTGAAGGAAATGTCTCTAAGCCACATTAATTGAAAATGAAAAGGAGAGAAACTCACATTGGTTTTCCACATTTCCACCATGATTGGCCAATGATCCGAACCAACATTATTAAGAGTCTTCACTTTAGGAATGTGACCATGGATTAAGAAATTTTTAGAGAGCAAAAACCTATCCAATCTCTCCATTATACAAGCTAAGCCTTGCCTTTCGTTATACCAAGTCATAAGGCCATTATCTGGTTGGATATCCACAAGATGGAGGTTTGCAATATATTCACTCATGAGGTCAGTGCTTTTGTCCAAATTTCTATTTCCCCCCATTTTCTCATCTAGAGAGAGGATGGTATTGAAATTTCCTCCGATCAAGATCCAAGCTTTAGGAAAATGAGATATAATATGAGTAATATCCTTCCACTGTCTTCTTTTTTCCTCCAAAGAAGTCAGAGTATAAACATTAATGCAGAGCATAATCTGGTTGGAATGTCTACTTTGAATAGCTATAGCCAATAAACCCCAACTGCCAACCATATGGTGAATAACTACCTCTTTTGGATCCCAAAGACAAGCAATGCCACCCGAAGTCCCCTGGGAATTGAGGGAAACCACTTTTCCAGTTGGCCAAATTTTACCGGCAATTAAGTCCATATCCTCCATTGACATCTTTGTTTCTTGAAGGAAAACAAGATGTGGATGATTTGTATGAATCATTCTTCTAATTTCATTTTGTTTTGAAATACTCCCTTTGAGTACTCTAATATTCCAAGTGATGATCTTCATTAATACCAGGGCTAAAAAATTTGGGAAGGGCATTAATCTTACCTTCCTCTACGAGCTTTTCACCTTCTTTTACCATATGATATTGATTGGTCTTGCGAGCTACTTTTTGATTAGAATCCATCTTTAATTTTTTTTCCCTGTTTCTTGAATTATTCCAATTGAATCTGAGATGGCTTCTAACCTTGAATAATGCTCGTACACAGCCAAAATTTTACTAGATGGTTCAACGGAGTCTATATTGGGACTCGCATTATTTGAAGTTTTGACATTTGAAATATTGTTTTTCTTGTGTAAATTTTCTCCTTTTTTTTTCTGTTGAAAACCTTTGATTTGTTGGTTTGTCTCTGAGTTCTTCCCTTCATATTTAAATTGTTTTTCTAAGATTTTAGTTTCCATTATTTCCTCTTCCTCACTTGGGACATCATTTGTGGAAAGGATTTCAAACATATTAGCAGATGACTTTGATTGATCCTTCATAATTGTTTTTTTTTTAGTGTTCTTCTTCTTAGGTATTTGGAAACCTGTTGAGTTTATATCTTCTTTCTTTTGATCAAGAATTTTATTTGGGCAAGCACTGGCCAAATGACCATATTCATGGAAAATTCTACAATGAAACTGAATGTTCTCATAGTCCACTACTTGCTCCCAAGTGTCTTCCCCAAATTGTAATGTGATATTTTTAGGTAGAGGTTTGTCAAAATCCATTAAAACACAAATCCGAGCATAAATAATATGTTCAAAATTTTGAGTACAATCAACAATCATCATAAAAGTTCCTAAAGAGTTTCCAATTGAAGAAAAAATAGTAGGATTCCAAAATTCAATAGGGAGGCCAAAGAGTCTAACCCACACGGGAGCTATTGAAGGCATCTCTTCTTCGACTTTAAATTTAGTATGTCAGGGCTTCATGAAAAGCCTCGCCCTTCCAAAAACCAAGGACCCCCTTGAAAATTTTTCTCTCTATCTTCATTATTAGCAAATAAAACAAGAAAATAACCGTTTGGATAAATAGAGATTTGTAACTCACCTTTATTTTTCCAGCTTTTTGCAGCCCAGACTTTGAAAGCAGATAGACTCGGACGAAAAACCACGAACCGACAAATTAGTCCTCTTTTTTCCAAATCTTCAATGCCAGTCTGAATGTTACCCATATCAATCTTAACAGTAGGAGTTCAATCAACTGCTTTAAGACATCCTTACTCTGTTTTCCTGGGATCAATCTTAGGCATTCTTAAAGGTTTATGGGAAGCCCTAATATTTATATTAGCATTGGGTTGAGGCTGTCCACCACGAAGGGCATCCCTAAAATTTATTTTTGAGACCGAGTCTTTGAAATTTTTACCCTTGATAGGGGTTTTCATAGTAGAATTATTTTGTGGGTGCACCTTAGCACCAAATTCACTTGAGATATGAGCCATTTTTTGATCAACTGCTTGAAACTGGTTTCGTGATCTCTTTAATCCTTGCCCTAGACGCCGTGGAAAGGTATGGTTTTCACTTTTCTTTTGTGCAACAAATTGGAAGTCATTGTCACTCAAGTTCACAGTATGATCTGTTGAAAGATAAATTTCTAACCCATATGTATCCCATGTAACATTTATTGCTAAAATATTGAGCATAAACCACAAAAATATTGGCCGCTAGGGCTTGAAGGCCCTAAAAACCAACCTTTGGAGCTGCTTGCACTCAACCTAGATGAAACCCTCACATAGCCGCTTGCCAAATATGTCGTTCACACATAGGGATGCGCTAGGATATATGTTGCTCCAAATGATATGAAAATTGGTATAGACGTTCTAGGGTTTTTCAGGTATCTACCCTCAAAATTTTAGCTCAATCCGGTTCGGATGAGTGAGATATGGCCGAAACGAGTTCAGCAGTTTGGGCAGTCTTGCGAAAAATGTCTCATCTATATTTTCTACTTTCTTTCTATCTCTGTGATACATGAATGGAGGTAATCAACACTCTAAAATAATCTGGAAGAGATCTCATTACCACTAAGGTAAGGAGCTTATCATCAACTGGTGCTGCTAAGGAATTCAATTTTTCTTTCAACTCAGACACTCTGCAAAGAAATTTTTCAACTGTATCTCCTTATTTTATGCTTAGACTGTGTAATTGAGACTGGAGGAATAGAATGGTGGAGTCATTATTCCCTTCATATATAGTTTTAAGGGCATCCCATGCCGCTTTACTATTTTGACAGTCAACAATATGAGGTTGAACTTCATCAAAAATAGCAAGCAAAATGAGCACCTTCGCTTTGCTATCTTTCTTGTCAAAGTTTTTCTGATCAGTAGTTAGAGTTGTTGCTCCAGATATAGATGAAGGTCTTACTGTTGTTCCAGAAATAATTTCCCAAAGATCATCCATCTCTAGGATTGCCTTCATTTTGTTTTTCCATGGTGTATAATTTGGACCTTTCAATAACTGATGAGCATCAATCATTAGTTTTGCAGACATTTTGAAGGTTCCTTATAACACCAAATGGTCGCCCCTTTGATATACCTTAATTCCAGGCCGTTATACCAATACAAAATACCCGCCCTTACGTGAGGGAGACTATAGGTATTTTGAAAAACCAGAAAAATTACCCGCCCTTACGTGAGGGAGACTATAGGTATTTTGAAAAACCAGAAAAATTACCCGCCCTTACGTGAGGGAGACTATAGGTAATTTTAATGATTATACGATACGTGGTACTTATGCGGTACTGAAAGGGAATCACCTCGTTGATGGCACTGACCTTAGAAAGCCTTCAATCCGTATGCGTGGGGCATAAATTCCCCTAAACACTTTAGATATCCGAACTTTCATCTGGATTTAAGCCTAAAAAAGAGAGTGATTGGGGTAGTGGATGGAGTGAAACAATAGCAAAAGAAACTGGCACTTTCTGTATCTCTTTGCTGAATGTGAATTTGTAGAAAAAATGGGTTTATTTTTGAATTTTTTTTTTTTATGCTTTATGCTTTAGAAGTAAATGCTGAAAAATGAAAGCATCCATACAACATTAAAGCATAAAAAATGACCCTAGGTGTCGGTTACCACCAAGAATGCACCTATTACAAGTTTTGCCAAGTTTCTTGTAGAAATGCTTGAAAACAAATTGCTCACTATTTTCCCTTCAATATTTTGGAAAAAAATCACTCCCAATCCCCCCTTGATTTGTCAAAAAAAAAACACTCCCCCCTTTAAAATTTTCTTTTATAAATAATTTTTCAAATATTCTTTTATAATTAATAGTTTAAAAAAATAACTTTTAATTTTCATAGTAAAAAAAAGATTACTCAAAAAAATAACCTTTAAAAAACTATTTAAAGAAAATTAAAGTTGCATTTAATTTAACTAAAAATTAAAGAATTAAGAAAAAAAAACTTAAAAAAATATATATATATTTTTATACCTTTGTGCAGGGGGGATCGACGGGACTCGAACCCGCGACCTGAGGGCTCCTGGAGCCCTTACCACTCAGCTCACAATCGGTGATCCAGTGGGCTGATCTGGGAGTAATCCTCGATGCCCTCCACCTTAAACTGGGTTCGAAGGTGTAAAGCCTTACGCGGTGGTGCTTCCTCCTCCACCACCGCTCGGGCGGATCCACTAGCGGCTCGAGGGTGGTGCAGAGGAGGCATTGTGGTGGCGCGTGGGTGGCTGAGAGGTGGCGGGCTCACTGTGAGCCAAAAACCTAGCTAAATCACTCAACTCAAAGCTCTCTGAGCTCATTTCTCCTATGCAATAGCATTTAGACCAATCAAAATCTTTAAAAAATGCAGAACAGATGAGAACAAACCAACTCGATGTCTGTATTTGATACCCGATGTGTGAAGAAAATCTATATTGGAGGGTTTTGGAGGACTTGGATCAAATTCTAATCCAGCCAATGTTCTCTGATTGGCCTCTACCTTCCAAAAAAACACTCCTCCTTCAAAGGCACTGTGACCATAGTTAACGAAAAATAGGAGGTGCAATACCGGTTTGATGTCGTTCGCAGGTGACAGAGAAGAAAATGACGTGCTGTGTTGGTTTGATTTTTTTTTTTTGAAGGCTTCGATGTCTTTTATCCCACACGGATGGGAAGGGCAATCTTAGAAGGGTTTATTAGACCCTTTACTCCATAATGGAGTATCTCTTCTCGGGGAGAGGCTCTCACCCAAGAGGGTCGTGGGGTAGCCGCGATGTTGGATCCCACAACATGTAGGCCCTTTCGATTTTTGATCATGCGGTCGATCTTTGCCCTTTCGATCTCCTCTTTCGACCTTCGATCCTCTTTCAACATCGGTCGAACGCTTCACCTCTTCAATCGAATGGTCGAAAAAAAAATTCAATGAAAAAAATGAGAAATTAAAAAAAAAAATCTCAACCTCCCTAGCCTATCAAATTCTGAGAAAAAAAATTTCTCAAACTCCCAAGATGTGCCTCCAAAGCGGCGATTCTCAACGCTACTACGAGATCATTTTAAAAAATGAGAGTGGTGGAAAGAGTGGCGTTTGCTCTGATACCATGTGAGAAGCGGAACACATTTGATTAATTTGACAAAGTATAAATACAAACAATAGGGCCAGGATTAGCTCGAAGGTTGTGGAACCACCCGAGACAAATATAGGCGGAGTTGTAACAAATAACAACTAGCCTAATATTAATCAATCTAACAATATAAGATTGTTATGATTGAATTAATTAACAAATGAAATATTGAAATATATTCTAACAAGATCTAGCTAGAAGATTTGAAAAAACCCTTATGAGAAGGGGTCAACTTAAACCAAGAAAGGAAGAATAAAGGATGATGAATCCCCAATATAATAACAAGCATGTAGGTAGTGATGGGGTCACTAATAATAGATAAACTAATAATGTTAACACAAGCAATACCTTACAAAAATTGGTACTTAGGAAACCTCAAAAACCCCCACCATGAAACTTTATAATATGCAACCAAACTCATCAGTCCTTAAACAACTCCTTAAAGTTAAGATGATTTAGTTGTCCAACATAAGAAAACCTGACACAACAACAACTTGGTACAAACCCGACCAACATTGTGAGTATCATAGGGTGGATGAACACATGATAGATCAATGTAAGCGATTGAAGCACATGGTTTAGAACTTGATATATGAGGTTCACCTTGTTATAGGTGATCCCCAACATGCTCGTAACCACCAACCTTCAACTCACCAACCATTAACTCATCAACAACCAACAACTAATCAAGACATGGGAATATTTCAAAATACCCTACCCAGCCACAATCAATAGATAGCAAGCCAAATATCCTATCATAATGTGCCACCCCCATGTAATAATATGGTAGACATAATAGTGGTAACCACTAGACAACAACTTTAAGCACAACAACCTCAAAAACCTCAAAAGCAAACAAATTCAACCCCTAATGAACCCTCTAGACCACCTTAAGTTTTCAGGAATATCCAAAAGAAGAGTACGGATATAGACAAACCCACATTATTCTTGAAACCTCAACCAATAGTTTTCTTTGACTTAAAATAATAACTAGCTAGCACACCCATAAATTTTTCCCTCTTAGGGTTTCTATATACTTCTCTTATTCATAGGAAAGCCTTAGTCAAGCCTCTAAGCCAACAATTTATCCCACATGACCTACCACCTAGCAAATAGCTAATGTTGTAGGTGATATTTGGGTTAATCATATATCCTTTTATGATGATGATCTTCCTTCATCAATCTTGAAATGGTATTCTCCCCTTTACATCACTAGTTATGTTGGGGAACATTTTATCAAGAGGATCTTGGTAGACAATGGTTCTTCCCTTAATCTATGTAGTTATAAATTCTTCCAAATTTTTGGATTAAGGGAGGAAGATCTAACTAAATTAGACGTGATCATCAAAGCTTTCTATAACAAATCCCAAAAGGCATGTGACATTATATCCCTCCCCCTTAAAGGAGGACCCAAGATCCTAGATACCTTATTTTATGTAGTATCTTTCCAAACATCTTTCAATCTTCTTCTCGGATACCCTCGGATTCATGCTATGAGCGTTATCCCTTCTACTCTCCATCAATATCCTAAGTATGAATTTAAAAATCATCTTATCACCATCGAGGGTGACCCTCACCCATTCCAATACTTATCAATGGTTTAGAAAGCACAATAAAAAGTCAAATTTTATCCAATAGTTCCTTTTCACAAAATTTCTTCTTATTCTTCTCCTTCTAGGTATTATCCATCTCCTAAAATCACTAAAAAAGTTTAAGAACTGTAGAATTAGTGAGGAACTTCCAACCATTATTTCATCATAGGATCAAGTTAATCAATTAGTCCAACGTCCTCTTCTAGATATAGCAAAGTTATCACCTTCACCTCGAACCATGGGTTTGCCCCATAAAAAGGATGAAGTAGTACACATATAAATGTATACCTTTATTTACATGGGAACTTTGCATGAAGAAAATATTCATGGTAACAATCCTTTGCCCATAGAGAGAACCTTTGCCTATTATTACTTATTCAATGATTACCCACTATCTTAGTAGATCCTATCTAGTATGGGACATGAAGGTAAGGGCTTGGGGCCTCAACAATAAGGCATCAAATAGCCCTTGGAAGTTGAACTATGGCCTAGGAGATATGGCATAGGCTACATCCCTAATAAAAACCAAAACCCTTGCCAAACGATGATGATCAAATCATAACCTTTGCTAAATTCATAGATCATCTCAACTTAGAGTGGAGTGATGAGGATGAAGGACCCTCTTTCCTCTCAAACATATTGTTTTGCAATATGATAACCTTAGTTCACCCCAATTTGATCATGACTCCCAAAGAGTGTGTCAAGAGAGATAATCTTTGTGACATGGCTCATGAATATATCCTCCATAATAGCTTCTTCGATGGGCCAGTCCATTGTGTTACCCATATTCAGTCTTGTAATTCTCAAGAGGATCAAATTCCTTTGTTTCCCAAATAACTTGAGAAATTAGGAGTCATAATTCCTATCACTAAGAAAGAAGGCACAATCAGAGTACGTTTTCACTTTCTTTTAGCTCATTTAAGCCAACTGGAGTTGTTGGATGAAAGGCACATCTATGCCTTAGATCATCTTTGAGCCTATCAAAATAGGCTCAAGTAAACTTACACTGATAAATTTTGCAATCGTTCTTTTAACATTGGGGACCTTGTCTTTAAGGAAAATCAATAAAACACTAATACTCAAATAAATATGAATGACAAATTTTAGCCCAACTGGCTAGGCCCATTTTGTCATAACAACCAAGTTTATCTCAAGAGGCTATTTTTTAGGAATGTTAGATGGTAAAGATATTAAATAACCAACGAACATAATGCACCTAAAATATATTATGCATGAATGTACATCTATCATCTCTTCTATTATTGATCATTTTCTATTCTTCTATTTTCTTCTTCTTCATCCCACTTTTGCTTCTTTCGTGTCAACTTGCATTGGTTTACTTGCTCATACTGCATGCTTGCTTGTCATATCTTGCATTGCTTTCTTGATATTCTTCTTACTTTACACTTATTATTAACATGTGGTTACTTTGTTGCTTGATCATACTTGCATCTGACTGCTTGATCATTTAGAATTTTAGAAACTTTGCAATGAGGCAAGTGATGATAACTAGTTAGGTTTAGCTCATATGCATTGCACTCACACTAGGTCATTGATGCTTAGAGAATCCCCAACCTAGGGCACATCTTTTACTTTCTTCCATCAAGATGCTAATGATTACCTCTATTGTTCATATACATACATGAGGTATTTCGATGCTAGCATGAAATTTATTTCTATGTATTTTTACATTATTGCATTCATTGGCACAGAGTAAGCTTCTTTCTATCTCATATATTCCTTGACCTTGAAAATATCAACAATCATCAAAATTTTCCCAAGTCAAGGAATATATTTTTTCATCTATTGTATATCCATTGTCCTTTGCAAGTTTCAATTTTTTTTTCCTTTTTCTCCAAGACAAAGGATATATGCTTATTCTTATTTTTCTATATACACGTCTTTTTTTATCACACTTTCCCTTATTGATATTTCGATTATTCATGGATCCTCATAGGATAATATAGATACCGCATGAATATCCTTTATGGTGTTTATACGACCATTGACTATTCTATGCACATCTCTTAGCTATCAAAATTTCAACAAGGATACATACACACACACACTTTTCACTACTTTCTTCTTCTATCATCTATCTTTTACTTCTCTCTATCACATGCACACACACTTTTGCTATGCTAAATTACTCATATTTTTGTGAGCACTACACCTCTATATGGAAATGCTCCACTTTTGACCATTAACAAGCACTACATCCCTATTGGGTTACACTCTACTTTTGACTATCAATGAGCAATACACCCTTCAGGATAGCTTTATGGCTGCCAACGAGCATTGCTCTACCATAGACCATTTTCGAGCACAGATTCATATCAGGTATCACTCCACCTTTAGTCACTAGCGAGCACACCCATAGTAGGTATCACTCCATATTTTATCACTATTGACCACACACCCATAGTAGGTATCACTCCACCCACTTGTTCTCATCAATGAGCTCTACACCCTTGTAGGATCGCTCCATGGCCAATTGCGAGCATCACACTCATAGTGGGTATCACTCCATATTCAGTCATTTGCAAGAACACATCCTTATTGGGTTTCACTTTATTCCTGATATTTGGTCACTCATATTTTTTCTTAGCTTTATGTTTGTTTGATCACATTGATCTATCTTGATCTATGTTGATTCAAATGGAATAATCTAAGCACCCTTTTGTTTTATTTGATCTTTTAATGGATTTCTCCTTCTATTCTTCTTCCATATTTTTTCTCCTCTATCCTCTTATGCTTTTCTTCCACCACCTTTTCTTATCTACATACAATCATCTAATCATCATTAATCATTTAGGTTCATCCATTCATCATGCATTTATTCATACATTTTTTATCATTTAATTCAACCATCATTTTGCATTCATTCATCCAATCATATATAATAAATTTACAAACATATAATAAACACAATAAATAACTAATAAAAAAGATATGTATTGCTAAAAAATAAGAGTACAAGTTGGTGTGTCATTGTGCTATAATAAAAATCTAGGCACACTTAACCATATCCTAGCCTAGGGAAGCATGCCACACTCAAAATTGGCATGTCATCCTGATCCCCATAACACTATCCACATCTATGATAACACTAATACTATCCACTATTTACGGATCATAATACTATCCACGTCTATGATTATTATTGGCTTTGGGATCACTACACAGATGGTGGAGCCACCCTCTATCCCTTTAGGATTACCTGATGGTACATGGCCTTGTAGAAGCCCTCTCGTAGTGTGGTTGCCTCAAGCGCCTCTCGAATCCTTTATAGCTCCTCTTGAAATACTCTAATGGTCTTGTCACTCCTACTTTAGTCTAGTTATCTCCACTTGACGTGCTTTATCTTAACCCTCATCACATCCCTCTTTGTCATCATCATGTCCTATTTTACGATGGTTTGATCTCACTCTACAATGATGTTGCCTATAACACCTCGTAGTTTCTATATATTCTTGACCCTATCCTCTCAAAGTAGGTCCATCTCTTGCTGCATGCGAGCCCTCCCAACCTACATCGCCTCCATCTCCCCAACTGGATCATCTTGACCTATCATCCTACTATGTCCCACCATCATCATTATGGGGAAACTCTTGTTTTTTCACTTGAACTATCCTCAATGGTAATGGGGGCAACTCTTAGTGTTCTTGCTCCTATTGTGCCTGAGATAGCGATGATCATCCTACTGACCATCACCATATCCACTTGAATATCCACTTGCCTCTATATAGGTTTATCTATTCCCCTTTGATGTGACTTAGTAGTATGTTAGGTAACCTATTAGAGTGCTAGTTGCATACCCCAACCCATGATCTAGAGCCTCCACACTAGCATTGATGGTGAGATCCTCAAGGGCATTATACCCTTGTACCATATCCTATACCTAAAGGCCATATTGAAGTCATCGACCCCTAGATCAATGTACATAATATCATCCAAATCCTCCTCTACAAATCTCACCATGCCAGGGTCTCCTTCAACCCTTGATGGGTCTCTTTGAACCTACCTAAACTAGTAGTCTCCTAAGTCTGGCATCTCCTGTAGGATGTCAAACTACCTCTACACCTGGTCGAATCGAAAGAGCTCTAGCTCATCCTGATATATGGTCATCCACATGATCCTCTACACCCAAGCTATCTCATAGCCATCCTTTGCCCACCCTAAGTGTTGACACCATAGTCACCAATGATCATGCGATATCATAGCTCATCCACCATCCTCCTCCCCAATGGTAGAATATCGGCATATGTCCTCTGCACATGCTTGAAGGTTCAATCCCATCTAAAAACTATTGGTCTATCTGATTTGGGTTATGGCCCTCGTAGTGCATGTGGTATATGAATGGCTATGTGCTTCCAACACTATACCGAGAGCAATGTGGTGCATACAATACTTCTTTATCATTTGTAGACAATATTGTATAATGTCCTATACAAGAAGGCCACCACATAAGGGCCCCATACGAATCTAACATGTTGATCCTACATGTCTATTATAACCTCTACTAATACCCATGACAAGTTTTTCTTGCTAGTGTGGTATACCAATATCCCAACCACTATCTCATAGAGTACAACCATAAGTGCATCGACTTCATACTGCTCTGGCATCTCGTCAACATGAAGGTCATTTTGGTGGATCTCATGTTTTCAGTCCCTTGACAATATTTGTAATAATACCTGAGCTACCTACACTCTATACAATTACCTTCCATTAATAGGTATCCTCAAGATATACCACACGTCCTCTAGTATGATGATCATCTCACCATTAGATAGTCAAAACTTTGAAGACTCTGGATAACATCTCTTTATGAGAGTTGTCAACAGGGCTTTGTTCGCTTCAACCTGGGGTATCTTTTCCAGATGTAGTAGCCCCACATCCTATAGAACATACCTATGTACTATTTTGAGTTACCTCATCGTATCCTCTAGCGTTTCGATTACCATTCCCTGCTCTTGAGCACACCTTGCTACAAAAATAAAATTAATAAAATTTCATTAATTTCATGTCATAATAAAATTAATAAACATAATAAATCATAAAACACTAATATTGCAAGCATTCTTTTCCTCTTCTCTATCTAATTCCTCTCTTTTATTTATTTGTTCTCTCTTTCTCCATCATTCTTCTTATGTGATTTTGTGTCCCCTCCTTTCAAGGCATGAAATCACGAAATCGCAACCTGTTTTAGCCTGTTGCGAATTAATTTTCTTGTCGATGCCCAATAAAATTCTTGGTTGATCCCATAAATTTACGTTGGGTTTCATGCAATAATTCTTCTAAAAAATAAAAATAAAAAAGAAAAAATCTAATGCAACCTAGTCTAAAAGGTAAGTTTGGAGACATACCCATCCTGGTTTGTTGTTGTATCAGCTTTGCCGCTCTTGATAAATGCACGGTGCATCAAAAACATCATTTCTCTTTTTCTCCAAAGCTTTTCTTCTTCTTCTTATGGTGAGAATGAATTTATTTTCACCGTCCCCTCATTTTATCCCTCTCTTTCTCTCTCCTATTTTGTCTTTTTCTTTTTTTCTTCCTCGTTCTTCTATGTCTGCCATTTTGAGTTTCTTCAAGATTTTTGCATTCCTTGTAGATCTCGAGGGGGCACCTTGGCCTTGGGAGCATTGATGTCATCATTGCCTTGTAACATATGCAAAATTTATAAGTGTTCAAAATTATATCATTTTTGTACCATCCCTTTACCTAAACTGCTAACCCTTTTTAGGATGTCATTTCTATCCCACGAGTGTCTATAACTTTTATTTGATGCATTTATTATGCCATAAATGCATCAAAGAGGGGACAAAATGTAGACATGGAAAATTTACCCAACCAAATGAGTTAATTTTCTATTCGATGCTTAGGAAGCCACTTAAAGTTGGTAAATATAATTTTTGAGCTTCGCCATTTTCAGTTTACCCCTTTTTCCTAGCCTCGTCGAATTTGTGGTCATTTAAGACCAATTACAAATTTGGTTAGGTCACTTTGGCACCAATCTAACCTCTAATAATTAGATTTTATGGATTCACGGTTGTCCCTTATTGACAATTTCAACACTTCAATTTTGTGCCCTCAAAACCCTAACCCTTGTGTTATCATTTTACCCTTTCAACCCTAAACCTAGTTTTTGTGTTTTGCTACCCTCTCACCTTACCCTGAAACCCTCTATAAATAGAGGATTTGGATTACCTTTTTGACCCAATGTTCCATGTTCTATGTGCAAGCTCCCATATCCTCTTTGTGATCTTCTATCTTCATTCTTTGCTATTTGTGATTTTGTTTTTCCTATGTGATCTTTGACTAGCTGCATTAGAAAGCAATTGGAAGAATTGTGATGATAGATTGTGTACAAGGCATATCTTTTTTTTTGCGAAAAACATCCTAGAAGGGATGCCATTTTTGGGTAAAACCCAAGGAGGCATGGGTATCCATTCTACCAAAATCGTCCAGGGCTTGAACCTGGCCTACCACCTTTGACATACTCAAGGAGCAAACAAACACACAATAAGATTAAAAAAATAAATAAATAAATAAATAAAAATAATAAAATAAAATAAAAAACATGCTCCTTGAGTGTGTCAAAAATATAAAGCACAACCAAACACACACACAATAAGATAAAAAAAAACCACAACATGAACCACATAGAAAAAACACAAGAACAACAAAACAAAACACAAACATGACAAAAACAACATAACACTACAAAGATATAACCAACAAAAACATGAAAAACAAAAACAACCAAAACCTAAAAAATTAAAATAAAAATAAAAAACAACCAACAACAGATAATAAACAAAAACAAAAAACATAGAAAACACTCACACACAAAAACACGAATTAACACAAACATACAGAAACACAAAAACAAGAATAACAAAAACATAAGAACATTAACAAAAAATACAGAACAACAAAAACACAAGAACAACAAAAAACAACACAAAGAACAAGAAAACAAAACAAAACAAAAAAACACACACACCTGAAAAAACTAAAGAAAAAAGGAAAAAAAAATGAACATAACAATGACCTTTCTAGACCAAAAGACTTTTAAGGCAAGAATCAATAGAGGAAACAAAAGAAAGAATAGTTTGAGTTAGGGAACTAAAATACCCTGATCGAACCAAAGAGAAGCAAAAATAAAGCAAGAAGAAACTAGGTACCTTCAGAACTAGAGCCATCCAAAGAAATGATAGAAAGAATAGCTTCCCTTATTTGTGAAGCCCACCATCTAGGAGGGTGGCCATAACAAGTAAGATCACCTTTGTTCAAAGTCCAATTAGCTAAAGCATTAGCAGTCTTGTTTTGATCTCTAACCACATGATTGTAATCAACTTTCAAAAATCCCATTTGGATTAATTGAATCTTCTAAATAATGTTTTAATTCTCCAATCAACCTTATGATTCTTAGAAGGAGTCTTCAAAATATTAATCATGAGTTGAGAGTCAGACTCAACTAACACCTTTTCCCATCCAACCTTAGTAGCCTCTTGAATGCCTTTGAGGTGTATACATAAAAAAGAACACCATTGCACTAAAAATGAAGCATTGCATTATATTTCATAAAATGAGTTTGTGATACAATAAGCCCCTTTGTAGGGTGCTTCACAATAAAGATGCCCAAAGGGGGTGATCCCCTTTTACAATAAAAAATGGTGCTTGACTCTTCTTCATGCTACAACAATGTGGGAGGTGGGTTTGTTGTGACCACAATGATGACCTTGAGCTTGTTGAATCCTGAACCTGAAACTTGCACATAAGCAAACGAACAAGGATTTAGTAGCACCTGTCACAATGAATATGATAAATGTAAATGAAATGACTAATGTAAAATGAATATGAATAGAAGAAGGTAAACAATGAATATGGCTTACATAGCATAATCCGAGCAGCATAACATTAGCATTCTCCTCTCTTTTTTTTCTTGGACATGTGATGGTGCCTTTATAGGTCTTTGAGGGTTTTGGAGGGAAGGATAGGTGGCGATCCAGGGCTTCCAAGTGGTAGGGACTGGGTAGCCACCTATCTTGGGTAGTTGCAGTGAGTCACTAGAAGTGTCTCACTTAACTAGGGAGATGTGGCAAGTGGGTAGGTGCAAGTGGAGTGAAGTGTGGAGTGAGGTGTGAGATGTGGCAAGTGAGTAGGTGCAAGTGGAGTGAATTATGGAGGGTTGCCCCATGTGAAGGGACAAATGGGACAAGGGTGTATGAGAGGTGGCAAAGGAGTGATGGCGATGTGGCCAAGACACATGTCAAGTGAAGAGAGAGGGTATCCTAGGGGGATATTTTCCAGATTTAATAAAATATAGAAATTATAATTATGTGCAGGATTTTATGCCTAAGTCAAACTTAGGCAATGTAGAACTAAAATGTGCAATGTGAATGAATGATGTGTGGAAATTATAAGCCTAATTTTAGACTTAGGCATATATTATTATGCAAAATTATGATGTGCAATGTGGGTGAAATATGCAGTAATTTATATGCCTAAGTTTAGACCTAGGCATATAATTTAATATGCAAAATAATGTGATGAAATGCAAATGCCTAGATTTTAGTGTCTACATGAGTATATTATACCCCTCAGCAAGATTATTAGAAATAATACCCAAATTCTTAGAAAAAGTAAAAACTAGGGAGTCATGAAAGTCTACCAATTCCTCCCACACTAGCTTTTCCAGGGTTCCCTCTAGAGGCTCCATAAGTATTGACTTTTCCAAAATCCTTAGGAGGATGTTGCCAATTTCTTGTCCTATCCATCTTACAAATACTCACATTCCCTTTAAGATGGTTGCCCTTAGAAGATTTAATCTTCAATCTTTGCATCACTTGATACCATATTTGGTGGGAGTTTTGGGGGTGATTAAGGAGTTGATGGATTGATTCAACTAAGTTGGCTATGGTCTTTTGCCAAATATAGTGAATATCCTTCCTATCTTGATTAAAAATTTGGTTGTTCCTTTCATTCTAGATATTCCAAAGAAGAATAGTAGAACCCATACAAACTAATTGCCTAATAAAGTGATCAACACCCTCTTGTTTAGGCCAATCCCTCAAAATATTTTTAAAAGTAAAAAAATTGGACCATTGTAAGCCAAGTAAAGTGGCCATTCTCCTCTATAGCTCAGAGGCTAAAGTACACTCAATAAAAATATGGCTGAGAGTTTCTACATGCTCTCCACATATTTCACATCTAAAAGGGCCATGAAAACCATGCTTCATAATTTGGTCACCAGTAAGCACCCTACGATGCAATAAAATCTAAGTAAAGAACCTCACCTTAGGCCAGAGCTTTTGAGCCCAAAATTGAGAAAAAATGTCAGAATATTGGTTGGGATTATTATGGCATAAGGTCAAATAATCTTGAGCAACTGAATACTCACCCTTAGTAGTGTTCTATCCAAAATAATCTTTTTCATGGGACCAAGAGAGAGATCTCATATGAAATATGCCTTGGATATCTTGTCTTTGCCTTTCTGGGATTTGAATAGGCCAGTCCTCAATAGGGATCCAATATCTACCAACCTTTGAATTACTAGTATGGTATCGATAGTAATTAGCCACCTTTATCCAGTTAGCTCAGTGAATCTCCTCCACCCAAGGCCTCCAATTGAGAAATTGAGTTATCAAAGGCTTGTGACCATCCCAAGAATCTATCCAAAAATTTACCTGTTGACCATTATGAATGGTCCAAAATAAATTTTTCTTTATCAAATCCTCACCAGTCTTAAGAACTGCTAAAATGGGAGAACCTTTGGTAGGAAGTTGATAGTGAATAAGGTCTTCAAGACTTTTGTTCTCAGCATATTTAGCACAGAGATTATTGGCCCAAAGAGCATTGGGGTTATGCAACATCCTCCAATATAATTTAGCAGCTAAAGCTTTGTTGTTATTAATAGAAGACCAAAATCCTAACCCCCCTTTATTCTTGGGAAGACATAAAATTTCCCATTTCACTAAGGCCCAATTTCTTTTCTCCTTAGTACCACTCCAGAGATATCGATGACTGATTTGATCCAGTTCTCAAAGAACAACCTTTGGGATATTCAACACGGAAGAAACATAAATAAGAATAGCTTGAAGGACTAATTTTACCAAGGTGATTCTACCCCCAGAAGTTGGTCCACTTTCCAATTTTCTTCTTGACTTTGTCCAACAACCAATTCCAATATTTTTTTTGTTGCCTTTGAATATTGATGGGAATACCTAAATAAGTGATCTAAAGGGATGTCTTATTATATCTTAATTTATCAAAGACCATCGATTCCCTGGCAAAGCAATGAAATAAAATAACTTTAGATTTGTCTTCATTTACTAACTGCCCAATAGCCTTAGAAAAATAGCTAATGATTTGCTTAATATTAGAAGCTTCCTTAACTGCAACTTTACCAAAAAGAGTAGAGTCATCAATAAATTGAAGATGAGAGATAGATCTAGCTCCATGAGTAATGGTAACTCCCTCAAGGGTTTTTTTTCTCTCTTTTTGGTTATAGTCCTACCCAAGCATTAAGCAAGAATGATGAATAAATAAGGGGATAGCGGGTCACCTTGCCTAATACCTCTGGAAGCTGGGAGCGACTGAGAAGTCCTGCCATTGATAAAAACTAAGTAGGAAACTAAAGAGATACATCCCATAATCCAATCCATAAAATCCTTAGAGAAACCAAATTGTCTCAAAACTTTGATAAGGAAGAGCTAATCCACTTTGTCATAAGTTTTGGATAAGTCTAACCGAATGAACATGGAAGGAGATTTTTGTATATCCATGGAATGGATGGCTTCTTGAGCAAGAACTATCTCATCTACTATTTGATGCCCTTCCACATAACCCCCTTGTTCAGGGGAAATAATCTTATGCAAAAGAGGCTTCAACCTTTATGCCATGAATTTAGTAATGATTTTAAGAAGAACATTACATAAAGCAATAGGTCTAAAAGTTGAGATATGATCAACCTCTTGAGATTTTGGAATAAGAGTAATATAAGTTTTATTGATAACCTTCAAAATTTATTTGTCTTTCTTGGCTTCTTCTACCACCTCTAATAAATCAGCATGAAGGATATCCCAGAACTCTTGGTAGAACTCAATGGGAAAACCATCACCTAGGTTTTTCCCTTTTTGCATTTTAAAAACTACATGTTGAAGCTCATTGATAGTAACAGGAGCAGTCAAAATAGATTTCTCCTCATAAGTGATAAGAGAAGGGGTTGCTTGAAGAATATTTTGTTGAGAATCCGAGTCAAGAGGAGTAGCAACAAAAATATTGGAAAAGTAATCGACAACAATAGAGTTCATGCCATACCAAGTATAGGCAACATCTCCAGAATCTGATTTCAAGGAAGAAATAACGTTATGAGATATTTGGGCTAGAAGAGACTTGTGGAAGAAATTTGTGTTTCGATCTCCTTCTTTGAGCCATTGAATTCTAGATTTTTGCTTCCATAATATTTCTTCTCATTTTTTCCATTCCTCTAACTGAGTTGTGAGTTTAATTTCATCTACACTTCTATTCTCTGTGAGGCCATCTAAATGTATTTTCTTATTCAAAATTTCAAGTTGAGCAATAACTTCATTTTTTTTATGAACATCCCCAAACTCCTTCTAGTTCCAAGTCTTTATTTTGGATTTAATATATTGTAGTCTTTTGGAAAAATAGAACATCTTAGTCCCATACCTAGGCTTACCTTCCTTCCACCATTGTTGCACACAAGGTATAAAGGAATTGTCTCTGAGCCACATTAATTGAAAATAAAAATGAGAGAAACTCACATTGGTTTTCCACATTTCCACCATGACTGGCCAGTGATCTGAACCAGCATTTTTAAGAGTCTTCACTTTAAGAATGTGACCATGGATTAAGCAATTTTTAGAGAGCAAAAACGTATCCAATCTCTCCATTATACAAGTTAAGCCTTGCCTTCTGTTAGACCAAGTCATAAGGCCATTATTTGGTTGGATGTCCACAAGATGAAGGTTTGCAATATATTCGCTCATGAGGTCAATACTTTTGTCCAAATTTCTATTTCATCCCATTTTCTCATCCAGAGAGAGAATGGTATTGAAATATCCTCCGATCAAGATCCAAGCTTCAAGAAAATTAGAGATAATATGAGTTATATCCTTCCACTGTCTTTTTTTTCTTGAAAACAGTCAGAGCATAAATAGTGATGCAGAGCATAAGTTGGTTGGAATGTCTACTTTGAATAGCTATAGCCAAAAGACCCCAAATTCCAACCATATGGTGAATAACTACCTCTTTTGGGTCCCAAAGATAAGCAATTCCACCAGAAGTCCCCTGGGAACTGAGGGAAACCACTTTTCTAGCTGGCCTACTAGCAATTGAGTCCATATCCTCCATTGAAATCTTCGTTTCTTGAAGGAAAACAAGATGTGGATTATTTATCTGAATCATTCTTCTAATTTCATTTTTTTTTTAAAGACTCCCTTTGAGTCCTCTAGTATTCCAAGTGATGATCTTCATTAATACCAGGGCTAAAACAGTTGGGAAGGGCATTAATCTTACCTTCCTATATAAGCTTTTCACCTTCTTTTACCATATGAAATTTATTGGTCTTGTGACCTGCCTTTTGATTAGAATCCATCTTCAGTTTTTTTTCCCTATTTCTTGACTTACTCCAATTGAATCTGAGATGGCTTCTAACCTTGAAGAATGCTCGTACACAGCCAAAAGTTTACTATAGGGTTCAACATAGTCTATATTGGGACCTGTATTATTTGAAGTTTTGATATTTAAAAGATTGTTTTTCTTGTATAAATTTTCTTCCTTTTTTTTTGTTGGAAACCTTTGATTACATTTAGTTATTTATGTTCCTTCCATTTCTATCTATCTTTGTTGATTAGCACTTCATTCTATCAATGTTAAAATTGCATTTTCATCATTTTGTTCATCCCCCTTTTCTCCTTTCTTGAATTCATGGTATGTCTATATGAGGTGCAAATTCAAAAAAAATGGTGAAACCCTCTGCTTTACCCTTTTTCTCTCTCTCATGAATCGTTGTTGCCTTTTACAAGGTATAAATTTGATGAGTGCATTGCAAAACGTGCTTTTGTGTTCTGATTTCTATTTTTCTCCTACTATCACAAATTTGTGGTCATCTATTACAGGGTATGAATTTAGTTGTGATAGATTTGGGGGTAAATATCTACTTTTCATGTTATATTTTTGTGTTTAGTCTTGTGTTTCTTTGTTTTATTCTACATATTGTTAAAAACCTAGCTTCTCTTTTCCATATTGTTTTTCAATCTCTAAAAGGTTAACACTCTTTTTCTTCGTATGATTAGCTAAAAGGACCAAGGGTACTTGATTGTTGTACCTACAAGCTTAGCCTTCATAGTGGATTAAGCAGGCCCCAAAACACTAACCACTTTCTTTTCTAGTTTCTATCTTTAATTGTAGGTTTTTTCGGATTTGCAATCATGGGCTTCGAGGTATGAATTCGACACGGTAACGAATGTCGGGACAAGTGTTTCTTTAATATTTTAGGTTGTTTGCTATGTGTTTTCACTTGTTTCTATTTTTCTATAATTAGTATAGCAACATAAAATTGAATTCAATCACATTTAGAAAATTTAATTAAAATAATAAAATTCATTTTAGCCTTAGGAAGAAAAATTGTTTTTCTTTAGTTCTTAGGCATTGAACAGAGAATTGCATGTAGTTTGCATAATAGGCTAACTTGTATGTTCATTGTCTCTTGAAATCTTGCTTAAAAGAAAAGTAAAATTTGTTTTCTTATGTTCTTAGGATTAGTGTACATACAAAAATAAAAATCATTTTAGGATAGTTTCTTGCTTGTATGCATATCTATTTTCCTGCATCATTTTACAATACTCTTAGTTTATTTCTAGTTTGAGACCAAACGTAGGTGTATTCTAAATTAACACATAAAACCCTCCCATATCATACTTGGAGTGAGTCCTAAAAACACTCTTGGTGAACCATTGAATCCTTTAAGCCTCAAGGGTAGAGGAACATAGCCCTGTGGTTACCTTGGCTCCTAGAAGATTCATCGAGAATCATCTACACAGGTTATTTTCCCCCTCTACAACAACAAAAAAAGAGAGAACCCTTTTAACCTTTAGCAAAAATTAGAGGAGACTAGTTAAGATATTCATACTTTAGTTGTTACAAACCTCTTCAAGTCATAGAGAACTTGTTTAAGCTTTTAAGTGAACAAATAGTACCTAAAAACATCACTCATGATGATTTGGTTAATATGGTAGGGTAACTTATCATGAAGTAGGCAATTATATCCTTCTTTAAATATGACATTCCACCTATATCTATGCTCAGAGAGATACCCTTGTATATCACGTATAATACTGGAGAGAAATCCATTCAAAGGGTTATCATCAATAATGTTAGCTTTATTCATAAAATAGGGCTCAACAAGCAAGATTTAGAAAAATTAAATATTGTCATCAAAGCTTATACAACAAAGAATGAGAAGATTTTAAGACCATAGTTTTTCTAATAAAAGTAGGGCCTCATATTTTGAACACACTATTTTACGTGTTACCATGCTATTTAAACTGTAACCTTCTTTTAGGGTGATCTTGGCTCCGTGCTATGTAGGTTGTCCCCTCAACTTGTCATCAACATGTTAAATTTAAGTATTAAGGTAAGTTATACAACATAGTAGTTGACCATGATCCTTTTGCCTTTTGTCAAAATGTCTAGTCTGAAAACCCAAAGGCTTAACTTTTCCCTTCATTGAATGCTTCTCACCCCTTCATTAGTGATACCTTAAGGTTTGATTCACCTAAGGAAACAAGCATCCATCAATAAGAAGCAACCAATAGTTAGGATATGATAAAAGGTAAAGAAAATATAGAAGACACACACAATAAACCTAAATAACCAATGTCATGTGTTGTTAGCCTTTAAATTTTTTAGATTACATTCATCACCTCGTTTATCAGATTACCTTCTAGATGAGGAACAATCATACAAATAGGAACTTTCACTTTCATAGCCACAAGAATGAATACATGGGAATAACCCATGACCTATAGAGAAGATGTATACCTTGCATTTTCTTTCTAATATTTACCCTATCCCCAAACAAATCCTTTGTAACTTTAGCTACATAGAAAAAGGTATAGGACTTCGAGGACAAGGAATCAAAGAACCTTTAGAAACCATGACCCAGCTTGAGTGTAGTAGATTGGGGAATTTTTATAGCCATAATAAAATTATGTAAGTTTTTACTTGTAACGATGATGATGATAACACTTGGTTGTCCTCATTTGAACCACCAGTAGAAGAAACTTTGATAATAAGTCTAGATGGAAATAAGGATGAGGAAGTTGAGCCTCTCCCTTTTACCTATTTGGATCTCTTTTTCACAATACACACGAATCAATACTATCAGTATTGAGCCTATTGAAGAACAAAATAAGACTTCTATGGTAACCGTGACCACAAGCACATGCCATCTTCAGTGCATGAAGATAAAGATATCGCATCACATTCGATGGTTAATATTGTATCAAAATTACACATAAATTATTGTGAGGTGAATATTTTCTCACCCTCTTCTTAGAGATAATGACAATGACACATCTCCTTTCGATGATAACCCTATTGAAAGAACTACCTCTTTATACATGCATCTATCTTAATAATTTAACTGGAGCAACAATATTTAAAGGCCAATGAGCTACAATGTATAGGGGTTATATCTGCTCCTCCACATTAAACCCAACATACTAATAGAAGAAACCATAGATGTAAACATAGGATCAAGTGATAATCCACGAATGATAAAATTGGAAAGGTCCTAACTTTAGAAGAAATGGAAGAGTACACAAAGCTCTTAATCAAATACTATGATATATTTGCATAGTCTTTATGCCAACATGCTTATATTAGAAGCATCTTTAGTAGTTCATCACTTAGTATTCAAGCTTGATGCTAATCCGATGAAACAAAAATTACAAAAGATGCACCTAAAAGTCACTCTACTAGTAAAAGAGGAACTCTAAAAGCTTTTGGAGGTCAAGTTCATTAAAACTATCAATTATTTTGATTGGATCTCAAGCATAGTCCCAGTTGCCAAGAAAGAAGATATCATGCAAGTATGCATAGACTTCCACAACATCAACAAATCCTATCCTAAGGATGTTTTATTTTACCAAACATAGACATGATTGTCGATTTTTTTATGGGTTGTGGAATGTTATTATTGATGGATGGATTTTTAGTTACAATAAAATTCATATAGCACTAGAATATCAAGCCAAAATAGTGTTCACTACTCCCTAGGAAACCTTTTGTTATGAATTTATGCACTTCGAGTTGAAAAACACTAGAGCAACTTATCAACGTGCCATGATATTTTTTTTTAATTTAGCAAAAAACCCCTTGCGGGGTTACCTTGGTCTAAGAAACCACGACCAGGGGGTTCTACACCGTCAAAATCACCCGGAGTCACGCCCGGCCCTGATTGCACCAACATTATCAATTGGATTTTGGGTACCCAATGTGCGTTTGGTAGGGTGGATATTCAAACCAGGGACCTCCCTTGGAGGATTGCCCTTCCCTCTCCAAATCACCCACAACACATGGTAACATGCCATGACATATATCTTTCATGATATGATGCACAATATTATTGAATATTATATTGATGACCTTCTTGGATGATCAATGAAAAGAGAATATCATGTCAAGGATCTAAAATGAATTTTTGAGCAGCTTCGATAATATAAAGTTCGTTTAAAACCCTCCAAATGAATTTTTGGGGTGACATCTAGCAAGCTATTAGGATTTATGATGTCTAGATGATATATTGAGGTATGTCCTGGTAATATATTGGTAATAACCAACATACCATATCTTGAAACTTTAAAGATCTTAGAAGCTTACAAGTCAAGCTCCAAGCAATTTGGAGATTCACATTGCTATTAGAAAAAAAATGCAAACCTTTTCGAAACTATTGTGGAAAGCTATCAAATAATTGGGATGAGGAATTTTGAAAATCTTTTGATGCTGTAAAAACATACCTACTATCTCCCCAGTCCTCATCCCACCTAATCCCCTCAAGCCATTATTGTTGTATATAATAGCAACAATTCACACTTTAGGTATCATATTGGCACAATATGATGAACATGAAGAATGAGTTGTCTACTATATTAGCATAATTCTTATCAACCATAAAACTAGATATACCCCTTTGTAAAATATGTGTCAAGCGATGGTCTTTGCTGCTTAGAAGCTAAGATATTACATGCTAAGTCACAAGACATATGTTATAGCCAAGGTTGATCTGCTATGATACCTTATGTCTAAACCCTACCTTTCAGGTAGGACAACAAAATGGGTTATGGCACGTAATGTATTTGATCTAAGAATTTATTAGTTAAAAATTGGTTAAGGGACAAGTGATAGTTGATCAACTAGCCACAACCCCGTTACTATCCAGTCATCCCCTAGAGATTGAGTACCCTGATGAGATGGTATGTACTCTTGAGATATTACAATAGGATTCTTGGATTATTTTTTTCGATGGCACAAGATGTGTCAAGGGAGAAGGAGCAAGTCTAGACCTAGTATCATTACAACAAACAACAATTCCCTTATCCTTTAAGCTTCAATTCTCATGGACTAATAACATGGTTGAATATGAAGCTCTTATCCTTGGACTACGAGCAACCTTGGCCCTAAAAGTCATTAATATCTTCATTCTTGGAGATTCCCAATTAATAGCTAACCAAATCAATGGATTTTATCAAACTAAATATGATAAACTAAAACCATACAAGAACCTTATGGATAACTTGAAAGATTTATTTGAAATGTAACCATCGACTATTCTACGCTCTAGTAATTGCCAAGGGGATGCAATGGTTGTCGTTGTATTGCTTATACCTCTAAAGTTAGAGTATGAACAAGCAACAATTATAATTCATCAAATTAGACAACCAACAACATTGCAATTTAGTCAATAACCATTGGCTATCTTTGCCATTGAACAAACGCCAATCCTTGATGTTGGTATGATAAAATACAATTTTCTTAAAGATGATGTTTTATTTGAGGGATTGAACCACAATGAGAGAAATAATATTAGGCAATATGCCTGTCGATTTGTCATAATTGGAGATATCCTCTATAGGTAAATATTTTATGGTATTCTCTTAAGGTTCCTCAATGAAGATGAAGCCAAAATAGTCATTCAAGATGACCATGAAGGGGCATGTGGTGGACACTTCAATGGAAGTGCCATTGCTTAAAATATCATTTGTATAGGTTATTAGATGCTTATAATCATATACACAAATGCAACAAATATCAAATGCATGATAACCTAATTCATGCACCACCCTAAGAGCTTTAGTCAATTACATTCCCCCTGGCCCTTCTTTACCTAGGGGCTAGATATTATCAAAAAAATAAATACAGTGTCGTATTATGAACATAAGTTCATCATTATGATAACTAAATACTTTACTAAGTGGGTAGGGGCCATGCCCTTAGCCTTTTGTACTATTATTCAGGTCTCTAAATTTATCCTAAATTAGACCTTGTCATGATACAACATTTCTAACATGCCTATATCTGATAATTGTATTCCTTTTACAAATAAGAGTGTAGTCAAACTCTGTGCTGAATTCAAAATTTAGCCTAAGTAGTCAATGCCATATAAAACGTAGGGTAATGGTAAAGTTAAGACTTTTAAAAATATATTGATCTAAATCTTAAAGAAACTTGTAAACAAAACTGGTAGGGGTTGGCATTATGACTATATCCCAATTTATGGGTATATCACACTAGTTTGAGAACATCGATTGGTGCTACACCCTACGTCTTGGTTTATGGGACTAAGGCCATTTTCTCCTTTGAATTAGAAGTCCTATCCCTTAGAATCCTTCTAAAGGATGCAACAGTTGGTGATAAGTATCACTATGCATGGCTTAGCCAACTTGAGTTGCTCGACAAAAAGAGGACTCGTGTCTTAGAGCACATATGTGTATATTGTCAAATACTTAAGAAGACCTATGGGAAGTGAGTCTGCCCTCATTACTTTGAAGTAGAAAACTTAGTTCTTAAATAAAACCATAAAAATACCAATGCTAAGGAATACCTTAAGGGTAAATTCAAATCCAACTGGTTAGGTCCCTTCATAATAATAACTAAATATGGGTCTTGTTCACCTTATATGATAATGAGCATAGAGAACCTATCAATATAATGCATTTAAAACTATATTATGCTTGAATCTGCATGTTTTTATGATCATGTGCTTGACTACATTGATTTCTTGCTAAGTGTTTAATTCAATTATCTATGTTCTTATGCCTGATTGCTCAGTTGACTGTTGCACATAAAGGTGAGAGATTTGTTGTGACCAGTGATGATATTAGTTAGGAAATTGCATTGCATTTAGCTAGGTAGTCAAGGTAGAGAGTCTCCCTAAAGACTCTTCTTGTTCACACACATCTATTTGGTTTCCCATATCTATCAACTTTCAACTAATTTTCTAGGTCATAATGATGAATTTTGACACTACATAAGCATATTTTACTTTAAACATGGGTAATTTGAGCTAGTAAAGTTCTCTTTATCATCTCTCATGCTTATTCTTTGGCATCAAAATACCCTCATATGATTCATCTCCACACTTAGGAGATATGATTGATAGAATAATTCAATGCAAATTGAGTGCTTAAACATTATTAGGCACTTGGTAGCATAGGATTATTCTATCAAAAGTATCTCCTCACGGATTTATTAAAAATCAAAATTTTCATTTCTTAATCTAATTCTTTTCTATACTGGAGAAGGATATTTTTTAGGATTATTTGATAACTAACAATTCCTTTCTTTAAGCATTCAATGGCATGATATAACCCTATCAAATGCCCTTCCTCAATATAGAAATCTATTGGAGTTATCAAAAATTTATTCTCTTCTCTCCCCATATATTGGGTCAAGTGATGAATAGAGTGATCCCTCGCCTATTTGAGATCCAAATTATTTTCCTTTATTCTATCAAATAAATATGTTAATGATAATGATCAAAAATTTCTTGCTCATAAATGTCACTTGCATTGTTTGCATATCCCATAAAGTCACAAGCGATACTTTTGTAATGAGGCCATAACAAAAATATAGTCAGTAAATAGTGTGACATGTATTACGCTTGTAGTAGGTCATTAGGTTAGCAAAGATCCTCAACGACTCCAAAAATATCATTTAATTTGTGCATAATTATTTTAAGATGTATGATTGTCTATCATACATCTAAATTATAACAAAACATAACAACAACCTATGATCAATTTAGGTTCATTCTTATATCCAAATAAGAGGCTCGATGGAGTTATCTACCACTTAGTAAGTGATAGCATTCATATACGCTCAACAAGAGATGAATAACTCTATCAAATATTTTTCCTCGATATGAGGGTCTATCACAAATTCAATTTTATCGATTGGAAAATTCATCATTATACCTAATATGATTGCACATATGCATAGACTACATGTTTTGACTCGTTTTTTATCTTACTCTGTCGAGATGCATTGATTACCTTCATATTATAATAGGGATAATATACTAGCAAACACTTAATTTGTTGCATCACATAGTCTTTCCAAGGAGGGAATGGCAAAGGTAATTTCATGATCGAGGTGATTTCTACATAAATTTACCTTCTTGTCATCTTCCTTCCCTGAAAAGGTATAAGCTCATAGCTTCTAAAGAAGTGGAGAATGAGAATTATTATTTTTTTAAATAACTTTCAAAGATCCAAAAATATAATATAGGGAATAATTTTCGTTTCTCCTCTTTCAATCAATAGCAATGAGACATTGCTCATATATCATTTTGTTGGAGTATATTACATTATTTGTGCTAATGTACCCCCATGGTACCTTCATAGTACATTTTTTAAATATTAGATTAGGGTGAGTCTTAGATTAGAGTGTGAGTAATATTTTATGTAATGTAATAATGTGCAAGAAATGCACAAGTGTCATGTGAGTAAGTGTGCAAGTGTAATGTGAGTATATGTGTACAAGTGTCTTATGTGTAAGTGTGCACAAGTGTCTTTATAGTAGAGTGTGCTAAGTGAAGATTCATGTGTATGCAAGTGTCAAGTAGATATGCCAAGAGTCATGAGACTTGGCATAAGAAAAGGAATAGTCAAGTATCCAAAGAGTCATTGATATTATTCCATGGTGGAACATAGTGAATATAGATAACATAGTAAGCACATGGAGCATAGAAAAGCAGTTATCAATATCATTGTCAAGAGTCAAGTACTATATTATATAAGAGGAAAAAGAAGTAATAAAGTTTACATACATTTGAGCAACTAATATGCAAGTTGTGCTACATGCTTTATACATATATGATATAGGTATTTACATTCATAATTGTTGCTCATTAATGAATGTTAGTTGATATATTATAAGCCTTGATATATATATTATTTTGCTCATATTTATTTTGTTTACACCATTATTTTGATATTATTATATTGTGGTTATTTTATATTTGATCTTGTGGAATTTATCATGTAAGTTTGTATTAATATTAAGGCTTCAAAAGCCATCAGTGGTATCATAGCTACAAGTAGTTCATTGCATAGGTTGAATATATTTAACTACATATAAATTTGATTTTTTCCAATTTGATAAAATTGGTTTAGAGTTTGTCTACTTTAAAGGGAGATAGACCTAGAATCTATTGTAAGATCAAAGTAAGTAAAAAGGCTAGAGGTTTTCCATAGTTGTAAGAATAGCTAGTGAAGACTAGGACTTAACTATAGAGTCTTTCCATGGTTGTAGAATAACTAGTGAAGACTAGAACTCACCTATAGAGTCTTTCCATGGTTATAACTAGTGAATAAAATGACTCAACTATTGGGGCAAATCAACTTGAATATGATCATTACAAGGAAATAACCAACCCTCTTGACAACTAATTTCTATCAACTCAAAAGAAATTTGGAGGATTTTAGAACAATCAAGTCATTCTGATTTTGATTAAGGCATTAGAGAAATCTGAGTCACCTTGACATTACTTGGGTTCTTAGTTGCGACCTAAGACATCAACAATAGAGATTGTTCATCAAAAGAGTGAGAAGATTCCTACAACAGATAGAGAATAATTTCATCTTCCAATACAAGAGTAAGTAGAAAAGAAAAAGAATATATCAAGGATTGATATATCTTTCTAAATGTAAGCTTTGTGTCAAGAGAATATTGATTCAAGTTGTAGAATATTAAAGGTTTCAAGTCTTGAAGACAAGCCTTGACATCGATATACAAGATATAGGTCTTGAAGAGATACCTTGACAAAGATAGATAGATTGAGGCTACCTATTCTAAAATTCTATTCGAAATAAAGATAATCTATGAAAAGGTTTAGGTCTAGAAGATAGATTTTGATATAAGATAATATTTAGGCTATAAACCTTGACATTATGGTTTGATAAGATCAACCATTAAATATATGTTCTATTGAAGAAAAATAAGATCTAAATAATTATTCAAAAAAGTAGAATCCTAAGCATGAAGAGGCCCTATATTGCAAAAGAAAATTACAAGAAGTTAGCAAGCGATTATTAGAAAAAGAGAAGCTAAATGATGTTGAAGGTGTAGAGTTTTTGGATGCCCAAGGATAGAGTTTCAAGGCAACATTATTCTACCTATGTCAATGTGAATTAGGAAACAAAATAAGGAGAACATGAAGCATTCATCGCCAACATAACCATGAGCGCTATTTGACCTGAAAGAAAAATAACAACATAAGCATAATCACAAGCAATAATATTTAGTATGTCAACCAAACATAAGGAACATAAGTGCAGTAATAATATAGCTGAGTCAAGCCATTGCTAGAAGCTGCTATTGTAGGAAAGAACTATAAGAGCCTTTGTTGGAAGGATAAGAGTCGTTGTTGCATAAGAACTCTTAGAGCCATTGCTTGAAGGAGAATAGTCACCATCATAGAAGAAATCCAAGATCCATTGTTGGAAGGACAAGAGTTGTTGTCACAAAAGAAGAACTCCAAGAGTCATCGCTAGAAGGAGAAAAGTCACGACTAAGCTTACGTAGTAAAAAGAAAACACCTAAATTCAACACAAAAATAGAAATGCCAAAAGTTGTTCAAACATTTTCTACATGAATCCAAAAGGAGAATGAATGAACTGAGTAAATGTTGGTAGAACACATCATTGGTAGAAGGTAGTGAAACATTTACAATCAATTCAAGGATGCAGAAACATCAATAATAATGCTTATTGCATAACCATCTAGCAAAGTAACACAAAATAACATTGAGATACTCAAACGTTTCGTATTTTTTGCCTACAAAAAATGAAACATTCATTTGAAGGAGCGTTGCATTGGAAGGATCTAATTAAATTTTGCTTGCATGTGTAAGGAAATATAATACAAGGCATTCACAGTGTTCAAATAAGTTAAGGTGTGCACACTCTACGTTTTGGAAGGTAATTTTTAATTTTAGGGTTTTCAAGTTATTTAAGGAGTGATAAGGCTTGAATAAATAATTTAATACTTTATTAAGTTTTTTATAAAGTAAATTTAATTAAGGATTAATAAAATTTTATTTAAAAAAAAAACTTTTAAAAATTCAAGTAATGGTGCTTCAATTAGGGTTTTGAATTTAACAAACGAAGAAGGAAGCTAAAACACTTGGTTTTTTGGTAGGATTTTATGATTCTACTGTTTTACCCTTGGTTTGGGGTAATGGCAACCCATGCTTAGCCCCAAGCTACTTTACAAAATCCCTAATGGCTTATGCTTTCTTATTTACTACAAGTAATGGCTCTTTTTCTTTGTTTTCACATCCTCCTCCCTATGATCAAGGGAAGATAAATTCAATGATTCAAGCTCTTAATCCAAGAACTAGGCTACAAAATCAACCAAATATGCATGCTTGTCCTTCCAAAATCACCTTCATGCCCAAATTGGATGCAGCCCCTATGGTTGAGGTACCACCAGCTTTCACTTAGCACCCTATTCTTACCTTATCTACTCAATATTTGGTGTGCAAGTTTATGGGTTTGTGGCCTAGTCCCACTATGATACAAAAATAGATCAACATGAACTAGGAAGACAAAGTCTCTTCTTACGAATTTATAATGGCATGAAGAGGTTATTGTTGATGATTCTGTCACATTTCTCAAGGGGTAGAAAAGGAAAACAAATTTTGCACAGTGTTTTGTAAAGTTTCTCTTTGTTGTTTTTATTATTTGAAAAGTTGCAGCAATTTTGGCTTTCAATGCCACCCCTTTGTATATAAGGTAAAGGAGAAAGAGCTTTGTTGTCGAACAAGCTCGAGAAAAGAGCTTCGCCAAAAAAAAAAAAAAGAACTTTGCACCCGAAGCATTTCCACCACTACTTCGGGTAAAATTTTTGCGAAGTAGTATTGCCGAAGAAGAATGTAAGGGGAACGATAAAAGATGCACTTCGGGCCCGAAGCACTTCAAACCCCTACTTCGGGTGGGATTTTTACGAAGCAGTGTTTCCGAAGTAAAATACAAAGGAGGAAGAAGGAAACTACTTCGCACCCGAAGCATTTCCAGCAGCTACTTCGGGCGAGATTTTTGCGAAGCAGAATTTGAAGGAATGCAGTATTGAAGATCATTGAAGCATCCACTTCGGGCCCCTGCACCAGCGAACCAATTCTACTTTGCCAAAAATATTTGCGAAGCATCTGCTTTGACAAAATTTTGAGCGAAGTACTTTCCTCTGAAGTGAAAGATGCATTTTGAAGACAAAGATGCACTTCGGCTAGAATGCCCCCGAACCACAGTTTTGAAGAAGGATCACGGCGAAGCATCTCAAAGACTCATTAGCGAAGTATCTACTTCGATCGAAGGACCACACCGAAGCAGTTTTGGCACGACGAAGCAATGAAAATTAAAGACCCCATTTAGCAAAAGAGATATGCTTCGGCCTCCATCACCCCCGAAGCTGTCTTGCGAAGCTTCACCATGCGAAGTGCAAATCAAGGAGAGTCTGCTTCGACACAAGTTCATCCCGAAGCAAAGTTAAAAGGCTAGCAAAGCACTGCAAAGGCACGCGCTCCAAGCTGAGTATTTTCTCGAGGCGATCAAGTGACTCATAAATACATTTTTTTCATGCCCGGTAAGCTTGCTGCTCATTTTTGGCAATTGGAAACAAAGTATCAGGCCATGATGAAGAGCCCGACAAGCATGGCGGCCACTCGAGCACCACACCTAGAGACCAAGGACGTCCATACAGCTCATCAATGCATCTTTCCATGGTTGACCTAGTCATAATTGCCAGTTTAGCATAGGAGCTGGCCTTTCTTCGAAGATTGGCACGACGGGCATCTCTTCCCTTCGGCCTTTCAATGTTGGTCCAAGTCTAGGGCACATACATTTACCCAAAATCCTTTCCTAGGCAAATTTGATGACCAACAGTTTTTGGCACGCCCGGTGGGACAGACCGTATGTCTGTCTCAATAAGATCCATAACCAGTCAAGGTCCCATATTTTAAATCTCAAACCCGTCTACATCGGGGCCAATAGTTCTAATCAGTTCCCGATGTGACCCGATCAGTTTCACCTGACTAGTGGTAGTGAGAACCGATGCTCTCATTATCAAAAGACTCTTAGCATCTGGCGACTCTGTTTACCCGAGAATCTTTAAGTCGAAAAGACCAGTACCAAAGTTTGTGCCTTCATGCAAACAAGATGGAGGGTTAGGAATAAAGGAGAGGAAACTAAATTCTTTGAACTAGATATCGACGCCTTTGGGGAGCGATCAAGGTTGGTCACCCTCGAGTCTCTATTATGTGGGACATCCTCGCAAGAGGCTACTGTTAGCAAACAAGGCCTAACTTCTGATAGCATAGCATCTAGTTTTCCTCCCAATCCTCCCAACTCATCGAAGCATCCTAGTGCCTCCATTCCTATTAGTTGTCCTATTAGCAATCAAGGAGGAGTTTCGAGGATTCCTTTTTCTCAAAATCTAGGAGCAAGTATGGCACAGCAACAACAACAACAACAACAGCAAATGCAGCAACCACCGCCGCCGAGGTGGTTTCCGTCATGGGATTCTTTGTCACCACTAAATCTGGCAAGACAAGGGAAAGTGCCACCTGCTGCTGTCAAGAAGATCCCGATGTTCGATGGAACTGGAAAGACTACTCTGGAGCACATCCAGGATATAATATCTCTGGCGACGATCCATGACATCATAGAAGAGTAAGTGATGGTAAAGCTTCTGGTTCTTTCCCTTAGAGGAAAACTCCTCTACTGGTATAGATCTTTACCACCTGATACTATTATGGGATGGGACCAGTTAGCCGGGCAGTTGATGGGAAACTTCAACGAGTCCTCTGATCCTACCTCTCTCCTACATCAATTCACTTCAATCCAGAGGCATCCGCAAGAAGAGATCATAGACTTCAATATTAGGTTCGCTCGAACCTGGCAGAGAGTACCAGTTGGACTTTGGCCAATCGATGAAGCTGTAGCATACTACTTCCTTCGATCTTTCAACCCTGATATCAGTATCATGGTAAGATATTCCAACGTCAATACTTTTTTTGAGTTGTATGAATTAGCCAAGAGGGCAAAAATGAACTTGATCGCTATGGGCAAGCTTCCATAGAGGATGTCGATGACCATACTTCTTGAATTTCCTCAACACCAGTATACGAGCGCACCCACTTCATAGATCTCTACAACCCCTACACTCCCGATCTCATCTTGGAACCCAAATCTCATTATGTCTCAGATCACTGCCCCACAAATTCATTTCCCCACATTTTTGGCTCCACAGCCCATAGTTACTTCGCCATTCCCTGTACTGCCAACACCATTTCAACCCCTTGCCCTACCTCCAATACCAACGATGGCTACATTACCTTTGATTCCAAAAGCTGATGATATACAAGCCAAAATCTTGCAAGAAATGCAGTCTCTGAACTCCATAGTTCAGACATTGTCCAACGACATGACCATTGTAAAGAAGATGAAGCGCTGGTTCAATTGAATAATAACCACATTCCCAAGGGACTGATCACCCTTGAAAGCCTCTTTGATTAGAATGATCAAGCACTCTCTCATATGATCAAAGTCAATGAAAAGCAGTACCAAGATTTAGAGCTTGAGCCTGGAAAAGCAATAAAAGTTGGAACCGACTGCACTTCAAATGAGATAGAACAGATCCAGACCCTCTGCAAAAAGTTTCCTGACATAATTGCCTGGTCCTACCAAGACCTCAAAGGATACGATCGACGGCTAATCCAGCAAACAATTGAATTGTAGGAGGGGATCAAACCCTTTCGACAAAAGCAAAGACCAGTTAACCCAAAAATCGAGGTACTGATGAAGGCCAAACTTCTAAAAATTCTCAAGGCGAAGATCATTTATCCCATCAAACATTCCTCATGGGTACCGAACCTAGTCCCAGTCAGAAAAAAAATGGGGATATACGATTATGCGTAGACTTTCGTGACCTGAACCAGGATTCTCTCAAGGATCACTATCCTCTTTCGCAAATCGATCAGATCTTACACTCTGTGGCTGGGGCTCAACGCTTCTCCTTGCTTGATGGTTTCTCTAGGTACAATTAGATCTGGGTCAGGGATGAAGACCAGCATAAAACAACGTTCACCACCAAGTGGGGAACATTTGCTTATCAGCGAATGCCATTTGGCCTTTCGAATGCTGGTGCGACTTTCCAGAGGGCAATGGACTTAGCTTTTGGCGAGCTCCTAAATAAAGTTATCATCATCTATTTAGATGACATGACCGTTTTCTCCCGAAGAAGGGAGGATCATCCACTACACCTACAACAGATTTTCAAAAAATGTCGAGAGTTCGGCATCTCAATCAATCCAAAGAAGTCCATATTTGTCGTTAGCAAAGGAAAAGGTCTCGTTGTAGATCCCGACAGAGCCGAGGCTCTAACGAAGCTTTCACTCCCAGCAGACAAGAAAGGACTTCAATATTTCTTCGGCCAAATCAACTTCGTGAGGAAGTTTGTCCCCGATTTCACCCAAGTTATCAAGCCAATGTCTGATCTTTTAAAGGACGCTGAATTCATCTACAAAAGAAAGAAGGGAAGCATTCAAAGAGATTAAGGCCCGAATCGCTCAGGCACCAGTCTTGGTCAACCCTAATTACATTCAAGATTTTATCTTGTATGCCATAGGGGAGCCCGAAAGCTATGCTACGGTCCTGAAACAAAAGGGGGAAAATGGTGAAGAGCGTCCCATCGCATTTTTGAGCCAGGTAATCAATCCCCATGAAGAAAAATACAATTTCATAGAGCGTCAGGTGCATGCAGTAATGAAGTCTCTCAGGAAGTTCAAACAATTCATCTCCCAAAGTCGAGTTACGGTCTTTGCCATTCACCTCGATGTACATAATTTCATCATCTAAGGGGAATTTGGAAGCAAGAGAGATGGTTGGATGAATAAGATACAAGAATTTGACATCGATATCAAGCCCACAAAATTGGTTCGCGGTCATGCATTGTGTCAAGAATTAGCGAAGAGCGCAGCGGCTGAAGTGACAGAATCTCAAGGGGAGGACTCGCTAGTAGAAGAATGCTTCGCTAACTAGGAAGCGAATGAAAAATACTGGGTCAGAGAGATAATCAACTACTTCAACACCGACAGATGTCCTATGAATTTAAATACTTCGCAGTGAAGGTATTTTAGGATTCGGTCTTCCCGATACACTTTGCGCCCCGAAGGCCTATTTTTTAGGAACATCGATGGTGTCCTTCTTAAGTGCATAAAGGATGATGATAAAATGAGATTCTTGGGAGAATTTCATTTGAAACTATCTGGAGGTCACTTCGTAGGGAGGACAACAACACTGAAGATAATCAAGGCAGGTTATTACTGGCCCACTCTCTTCACTGATGCCTTCGCCGTTTGTCGCAGATGCAAGCAGTGTCAAAAGTTCATCGACCGAAGCAAAAATGCTTCGATGCCTCTTCGTCCGATACAAGTAGAAACTCCCTTTCAGCAATGGGGGTTGGATTTTATAGGGGTCATATCGTTGAACTCTTTTGTGGGACATAAGTTCATCCTGACCGCAACTGACTACTTCACCAGGTGGGCTGAAGCAATTCCCATAAGGCATGCAGATAAAGAGACTGTAATCACCTTCCTAAAGGGGTTGATCACCAGGTTTGGCATCCTTGAACCAATCATCATGGACAATGGCCCTGGCTTCACAGGCACCAAAATCAATGAATTCCTCTACAGATATGGGATATACCATAAAATATCTTCCAACTACTATTCGCAGGGCAACGGCTTGGCAGAATCCACCAATAAGACTCTATTGAGGGTGTTAAGAAAGCTCGTAGAGACAAACAAAATGACTTGGCATCTCCTTCTAGATTGGACCCTGTGGGTCGATCGAATTTTTGTCAAAAGGTCAATCAAGACTTCACCTTATGCCCTGGTCTACGACAAGGAGGCCATCTTACCTATCCATATAGAGATCCCTGCATTGCAGCTGCTAAAAAAAGAATATGGAGTCAATTCGATGGAAAGTAGGTTAGCTCAGCTATTACAGTTAGAGGAAGATCATGAAGAAGCCTACCAGAACTTCACTGAGCATAATCAGGTCACCCAAGAGTGGTTTAAGAAAAAATCATCCGACCACATATTCAAGGAGGGAGATCTGGTATGGAAGTGGGATTCCTGGAAGGCCAAGCCTGGGAATCACGACAAGATGGACGCCTTCTAGGATGGTCCATTCGAAATTATGAAGGTGAACTCAGCCAACTCTTTCATCCTCAAAGATGCAGATGGCCAAGTTTTGTCGATCTCTGTTAATGGTCTTCATCTGAAGACTTTTCACTGCTAAGGTAAAACATCATTTCTTTCATTTAAAAAAAAAAAATGTGTGTATATATGCTTGTGTATATAATTTGCATTTACATCCTGTCCCAAGATCGCAAAACTTAAGTACTACACTTCAAAATCCCCTTCGAGAACTTTTATGCGAAGTAGCAGTTGCAAGAAGGTTCGCTACGAAGCATGTTATTCTCAGAAGGGCCGAACCAAAATTCACATAGAGGCACGAAAAGAGCTTCGCACCCGAAGCATTTTTAGTAGCCACTTCATGTAAAATTTTTGCGAAGTAGATTTCAAAAGAGCTCTTGCGAAGCAGCTTTCGATGCAAAGCGACAGCACGGCAAAAGAAAAGTACTTCGGGCCCGAAGCATCGAAAGGCAGCCCGAACCAAAGGTTCGTCGTGAAGCAATTTTCGACATTGAGTTTAACATCGTCGAACCAACAATGCGCAAGGTGGAGAATTTGAAATGGCCTTGAAGAACGTGCTGGCAGCAACCTTGAAAGGAGTTCGAAGTGGGTGAATTTAAGGCAAAAGCGACGGGGTGTATCCCAAGATGATTTGATTATAAGAAAAAGCCCACACCAAGGTACAAGGTGGTAGCAGGTTGCTTCTCCAACATGAAGCGTAATCATCAAAGCATGTGGCCCTGCGTACCACGATGATTCAGAACCAATTAAAAGATACGACAACCTCTTCTATCCGAGGTGTAAATTTAATTTTAGTAGGTGCCATAAATTTAGGTAGTTGCCTTTTTAGGTTATAAAACGTGAAGTCTTAGCAGGAAGGAGGTTATTTATCCATTAGTTCGAGCTAGACTAAGAGTCCTCAGTTACTCTGTCATCCTCCTGCCCTTTTGCATCTAAGTCTTTCACACCAAGCTTCTGTATCGAGGACTCAATCGCCATTATGGGAAAGAAGAATTCCAAGGAAAAAGGGAAAGAGCCCGAAGTTGTAGGCCCCAAAAAAATAAATAAGGGCAAGGAGGAGAAAATGCATACTCCAAAAAATATAAATCCCCCCCTTCGCCCCGACAAACAGCCAATGGAAGGCGGAGATGACTCTGAGGAGGAGCAGCTTGTAGACCCGCCAATTGATGGGTGGGAGAAAATTAGAGATACAAAACTCTCCAAGGATGTGTCCAACCTTCGACGCACCATTGAGTTTATGGTGAGCCGACTCACTCCAGAGAATAAAAGGTTTGTTGCCTATTATTCTCAAATTTACTAGTTTTTGGCCCTTCCTGCTCACCATTGCTCGGAGCTAATTTATGCTATCGCAAAGAATTACCAGCCTGCATCCAGGCAAGTGTTGGATTCTTCGGGCCATAAATTATTTTCCATTTTGAAGGAAGATGTGAAAGCGGCATTTGCACCACAACAAGGGCCACCCAAGGGTTATTCGATTCACAGTGTTATTCTAAGCGAACAGATGGAGAGGTTCACTTCCAACAACTTCATATTGAAATTTTTGTGCAAAAACCTCAAAAGTGGGCTCCCTTCAGGCAAACTGCACCAAATGCCTCTACCCTTGGCAGCTTTCAAGAACACCAACATTTTCTCCATCATTGCATGGGTGGCGGGTATGTCGACAGACGCCTCGATACAACCCTGGCAGGTGTCTTTGGTCGAGTGTATTTCAAGAGGGAAATTCTATGCCCCCGATGCTGCAAGACCAAGCACCAACCCAGTTTTCTTTGATTGGGCAGAATGGGTGGCCCGAACCTTGCATACACGACTCACCAATATGAAGAATTTGGTGACGGGCCAGTACTTTGCACCCTGCTCCCTCCTAGTCTGGTTGTTCTTCTACCAGGTTCATCAGTGATTCCCCCATATTGCCATCTCTCCGAGCAATAAGGATGGAAATCCTCTGCCTGTATACCAATGGACTCCTCTCCTGTTGAGGACAAAGTCCTATTATTCTTTTAACCAATAATTCTTGGGGCTCGCCATGCATTTGTTGAAGGGTTCTTGCCCTCGGGTCCCCCTCAGTCTGAGAGATAAAATAGTGCAAGAAAATAAGAGAGATGTTTTTCAATTGACGTAGGGATTGGTGATTCGTATGTTTAGATTTACAAGAAAACCTTTCCTGCTCCCTGTTTTCCCTTTTGAGTACCAATTTGCATTGGAGGTCACTCGACAGAGCGACGCAACCAATGTCGTATATGGCCATGGTCGAAAATGGGCACATACCTGCGACTTCCCCTTCAGGATGGGAGTAATTGAGGTATCTGCCTTGAAACAAAACGTTTTCCTGGAGGAGAAGCTCACCAATTTTGGTCTGCTCCAGATCCCTCAACAATGGCTCTATGATCCCTTGGGAGTAATGAGGGATCACTTAAAATTTAAGAATTTCCACATCTGCCCCCACCTCAAAATCGTGGAACAAAGGAATAATCCCAATGGGGAAGACCTGGAGTGGCACATGGAGAGGATGAGGACATTACCTCCCTGGCATGAGTTCTACCCCATGGAGGTCGAGTTCGACCCTGATCAGTATCCCCTCCCAACTCCAAGCTCCACATTTTGGAAAAGGGCGAAAGACGATTTAAAAGAGGAACTGAAGGATTGGAGCGAGGAAAAGCTTCGGGAGTGGTGGATAATGAGGGTCCATCGCCAGAAGATGAATTCTTACAGACTCTTGGCAACAGATAAAGACTTCATGATTCTTTACGATGCCAACATGGAAACTTGGAAGTCTATATCCTTCGCTGATTTTTTTCCTCCAACTCCCTTGGGGTCGGGTGAAAGTCCAAAAGGAGCTGAATATTCCTTGGCAGAGGAAGAATCCGAAGCTACTCCAAATGCACTGCCATAATGACCATGGGAAATCCACGACACAAGTGTCGAAGAGGCAGAGCAGTCGTTGGAGAGAAAGAAAAGAAAGAGGCAGGAGTAAAGTCAAGTGCCTCCGAGCCACCCAAAGCGACCACGCACAAGGCCCCCAAGCGCCCATGCTTAGCAACCTGCATCAGACCCGATCGAAGCAGGTGTTGAAAGTGCGATGCCACCAAGTGCTGAGATGGTCCCAGACATAGACATCATCGATGTAGAGGAATTCCTCCAAGAAGGGGACCCCAAAGTAGAAGTCGTGGAGGTTGGAAGTGCCAAAGCCCAAAAAGAGTAGGAGTCGATTACATAGGAAGTCACCACGATCACTTTGCCAGGAGGGCACATAGGTACGTACTCTCCCCCCTTTGCCTTGATCTCTAACACGTCCACTATGGTCCCTATTGAAAGTCCCCATCAACCTCTCCCTTCCCCACAAAGTCAATCACCCCTTCGAACATTACATGTTTCCATTCCAACTCTTCCTAGCTCCACTCCACCTGAGTTTTCTGGCCAGGATCAGCTCGTTGAAACCACTTTGCCCATCGTTGTTCCTTCGACCCTCAATCAAGGCCAAGATAGTAGCCCAACGCCGAACCCCACAGCCCATCTCCCCATTATACACGGTGTTGTCCCAATGGCCGAAGCCCCCACTACACCTGTTGTCAAACCTTCTGGCGAGGCATTCCTCGTCGATTCCTTATATTTGTTTACCCCTGCGGCTGGAGATCCGAACTTATTTGAATCTGAATTGTCCATAATAAAGGAACGTCCTCTAGCCAAAAAGCTAATTCAAGCACGGCAAAACACAGAGAAGATGTTGAAGGCTAGGAAGAAAAGAGGGCGCTCTCTGGCCCAAGTTGAAAAGTGTGCGGTATTTGATTTAAAATCCAAGAAATTACACAAGGTGAAGAAGGTCCCTAGGGTCCATAAGCCTCTGGATGAGATGACTCTGATGGACTATGATTATCAGGAGAAAACCAAGGACCTGGAACACCTAAACCTAGACAATGAGTTTGTGTCTATGCATGTAGGGATCGAGACCTTCTGAGTGCACGCAAACATTGCAAATCAACGCAGATTCAAGGCAGAAGGTGTCAATATCAAACTAGAGGAAGAGTTGGCAAAAATATGGTCCCAGTTAGCAGGTGTTGAGGAGCAGTGTGAGGTAATGAAGAAAGAAGCACATGCCCTAAAATTGCAGATACAACAACTAGAATGTACAACTGAGAATCGAGCAGAGAGGCAGGCTGAGAATGATTTGAAGGCCAAAGAGCTCGAAGCAAAAATATTGCAGATGCAAAACCAGCTGTACGAAAAGGAGGGCCTAGGGATGTGTGATAGGAGCAGAATCAAGGAGATTCGCTCGCATTTGCTTAAAAACTTTAGATCTCGGGCCTCCAACGCCCTTTCAATTTTGGCCTATATCATGGAAGCCCGAAATGCCTCTGCTAAAGGAGGGCCAATCATTGATGAAATCAATCTGAAAGCTAGAAGCCGACTCAAACTAGCTTTCGATGTCCAAAGCACCAAATATCAAGACTTGCAGGTCCCTGCGATGAGTCAGATAGCCAGAGACTGGTCTACAGCCCGGGCCATAGTTCGCGCTATCTTCTCCAAGGTGCGAAAAACACAGAAGGTGAAGGACCTCATGGACATGTTCGAGAACGAGCAGCGCACATCAATGGGATATTTTCAAGACCTCTCTTCCATGGGCTTCCCGAGCTTCACAGATGATGATGGGAATCTCCTGTCCAAGGAAGAAATTAAGCCAACATGGCTTCAATTTGAAAGCGATGTCTCATAAATAGACGAATGAGCAGAGCCAGTAATAGAAAGGCAAATCACAGATTACCTTTTGAAATATTGTAAGATCGTGGCCTATCTAAACGATCTATATACTAGAGCCCAACATGCAGATATCGGGCAAATAGATCGGTTCCGTAGTTTGATCAAGGCCTTACAAGACCTAGAGCCTTTCTCAAAGAGTGCCTGGTCTTAGGTCCGTCGAACTATGAGGAAATTTCGTGAGCATCTTGCCCCATCGCCGCTGTAAGAAGCACTCCCAGAGGAAGAAGGAGGAGAAGAAGCAGAAGGAGGAGAAGAAGAACGAGTTGTCGAAGCACTCCCAGAGGAAGAAGGAGGAGAAGGATCTGGAGAAGACTCTGGCCCAACGGATTAAAATTAAGGGTTCTCCCATCGAGACGAGCTCGTTGCCCCACGAGCCGCCAAGAATGTTGACAATTCTGTCACATTTCTCAAGGGGTAGAAAAGGAAAACAAATTTTGTACAGTGTTTTGTAAAGTTTCTCTTTGTTGTTTTTATTATTTGAAAAGTTGCAGCAATTTTGGCTTTCAATGCCACCCCTTTGTATATAAGGTAAAAGAGAAAGAGCTTCGCTGCCGAACAAGCTTGAGAAAAGAGCTTCGCTGCCGAACAAGCTCGAGAAAAGAGCTTCGCCAAAAAAAAAAAAAAACTTCGCACCCGAAGCATTTCCACCACTACTTTGGGTAAAATTTTTGCGAAGTAGTATTGCTGAAGAAGAATGTAAGGGGAACGATAAAAGATGCACTTTGGGCCCGAAGCGCTTCAAACCCCTACTTCGGGCAAAATTTTTGTGAAGCGGTGTTGCCGAAGTAAAATACAAAGGAGGAAGAAGGAAACTACTTTGCACCCGAAGCATTTCCAGCAGCTACTTCGGGCGGGATTTTTGCGAAGCAGAATTTGAAGGAATGCAGTATTGAAAACACTTCGCCAAAAGATCATCGAAGCATCCACTTCGAGCCTCTTTGCCAGCGAACCAATTCTACTTCGTTGAAAATCTTTGCGAAGCATCTGCTTCGGTAAACTTTCGAGCGAAGTACTTTCCTTTGAAGTGAAAGATGCATTTTGAAGACAAAGATGCACTTCGGCCAGAATGCCCCCAAACCACAGTTCTAAAGAAGGATCGCGGTGAAGCATCTCAAAGACTCATTAGCAAAGTATCTACTTTAGTCGAAGGACCACGTCGAAGCAGTTTTGGCATGGCAAAGAAATGAAAAGTAAAGACCCCATTTAGCGAAAGAGATGTGCTTTGGCCTCCATCACCCCCGAAGCTGTCTTACGAAGCTTCACCATGCGAAGTGAAAATCAAGGAGAGTCTGCTTCGACACAAGTCCATCCCGAAGCAAATTTAAAAGGCTAGCGAAGCACCGCAAAGGCACGCGCTCCAAGTCGGGTATTTTCTCGAGGCGATCAAGTGCCTCATAAATACATTTTTTTGTGCCCGGTAAGCTCGTTGCTCATTTTTGGCAATTGGAAACGAAGTATCGATGATGATGAAGAGCCCGGTAAGCATGGCGGCCACTCGAACACCGCACCCGGAGACCAAGGATGTCCATACGACTCATCAATACATCTTTCCATGGTTGACCCGGTCATAGTTGCCAGTTTTGGTAACGAATTTGAGGGCTCGATCACAAGAGCCTCGGGGAGCCGAATTCTCAGGGCTCGAGGGCGTACTTCTCCTTGCTATGTAATTATGACTCAGAGGGTCGGGTCCTCTATAAAAACCTAGGCATTGTAATGAAAAAAATGGGGGAACTATCTGCTAGAAAGTTGTTGTAACTTGATGTCCTATGATTAATACTAAAGATCATTGTGTTTCATTTCTCTCTTTTATGCTGCCTTTTGTGTTTGATTCTTTTGTCTTTCTTCATTTGCATACTGAGACTCTGAATCCTGAATCCGGTGTGCGATTGGGGACAGTACCCTGAAACTCACCTGAAGGATACATAAGGGAGGAAAAATGCAGTATTAGTTTTCTTTTATGCTGCCTGGTGGGTTGCGGTTTCCGTTACATTCCCTTGTCCTAATCGTCTTTACTCCGAACCTCGAATTTTGATGAAAAGGAGAAGGAGAATCCCTGTGAGCTCGCCCAGAGGATACATAGGTAGGTTAATGTTGTGTTTATTTTGTCTATTCTTAGTGTTCCTTGCTGCTATTCAAGTTGTCAGTTAGTGATCGTGGTTCCTATTCTTTCCCACCTTAAATCACCAATTTCTCTTCCCTTACCCCTTTTTTATTTATTTCTCTAACCCTAACTCTATTTATCTCTTTCCTACACCCTTATCTCAAAACACCAAAGTAGTTTAGCATAGGAGCCGACATTTCTTCGGAGATTGGCACGAGGGGCATCTCTTCCCTTCGACCTTTCAATGTTGGTCCAGGTCTAGGGCACATACATTTACCCAAAATCCTTTCCTAGGTAGATTTGATGACCAACAGTTACTTTGTAGTAACCTTTGACTTTATAGAAGACAAAAACACCATATTTCATGGAGGGCCATGGTTTCTTGGTTCTAGCCCATTGTATATGACTCCTTGGACCACAACATTTGACCCACAAGAGGAAGAACCTAAAGAAATATCATTATGGGTAAGACTACCTTTCTTGCCCCTCCACCTATGAAATAAATCCACAATGGAGATCATAGGAAATGTCATTGGATCCTTCATATATTGGGTCCCCTCAAAGCCAACAATGCTATATGTGCACAAATATGTGTGCAAGTTAACTTAATAAAAAGGATTTCCAAAGTACATTGGAATCAAGGTTTTATACTGGGTATATAATCAACCCATTTATTATGAACACATCCAATTCAAATGTATTACTTTTCATGAGCATGACCATTTCTCTAGAAATTGTCCAACTAGAGTGGCATAGAAGGAGAAAAGGGATGAGACACAAGTCTTCCAAGAAATCAGGATAAAACCAAGAATATCAAGGAGTAGAAAAAGGCAACCACATGAAAAGCCTACTCATCAAAACACAAATAAGTTATCTATTCTCAATTTAGAAGAGGAGGAGAATACAACTACAACATCAAAACCATATAAAGGCACATCTTCCCAAGATAAATGGAAAGACACTCCATAGACTCCAATGGAAGAAAACTTAGAGGATATCCTAGGAGAAACTCAGACAAAAGAAAAATATCCTCTAGAAGAAGAAACAAAATAGGAGGTTGAAGAAATATAAACTGAAGAAGTAGTCATTCCAAGAGGAACCCTATCAACATATTCTACTTCCAAGGGGAGGAAAACAAATCAATAGTTAAGAAATGAACAGGCCCAAAAGGAAATACAGGCTAAAACACAAGCCAACATATTAGAGAGCTTCTCCAAGAACAAGAAGTAGTCTAAAAAATGAAGTTACTCTCATGGAATGGGAGGGGATTAGGTAGTCCCCTAAAAAAACTACTTAAAGTCACTAATTCAGAAGCATCATCCACATGCAGTTTGTATTCAAGAATAAAAAATGATAGAAAAAATAGCTATAGCAGAATGGAATAAAATATGGTCGCAGTCAGAAACAATCATAGTAGATGCAGCAGGAGCTTCAAGGGGTCTGATTCTAGCATGGGACCCCAAAATCTTAACTTGCACCAATAGGCACAAACACAACAACTAGATAGCAACTAAATTTGAAATGACAGATGGATACCCCATAACAATTGTCAACTTTTATGGGCCAAATCATCCAGAACAGAAGAAAGAGACATGGCAACATCTTGCTCAATGGTTGACCATTGAAAAGCCTAAAAACTTAATCATTGGTGGAGACTTGAATATGACACTCAGACATTGGGAAAATTCTAGAGGAGCTAGATCAAAAGTCCCAAATAAGGAATTAGTAGAAAGAATTATTACTGATGAATATCTCCAAGATGTTATCCCAAAAAAGAAAAATACACTTGGACCAATAGGAGATCTGGAACACATTTCATAGCTGAAAGGCTTGATAGGTTCCTAGTGAAAGAAGATCTATTGGTTTATTTTCCACTCCTCTCAAGCCACATAGTCCAAAGTTCCATATCAGATCATAAACCCATCATATTGGACAGTGGACAAAACCTTTTGGAACCAAGGAGAATCCCCTTCAAATATAATCCGGATTGGACAACTCACGAAGAATTCATCACTTTGGTTGAAAATACTTGGCAGCAACAAGTCTTGACAACCAATCCCCAAGAGATATGGAAAAGGAAAATTCATGACCTCAAAATAGCTATACGAAATTGGCTATCAAATAAAACCAAATTCAAGATAGAAAAAACCATACTGCTTCAACAGGATGAACAATTAGAAGCAGAAATTGGAGACTCTCCTCCTTTGCCACACCAAGAGGATGCAAGGAGAGAGCTGCAACAAAATCTCTACAAGATATATGCAGAAGAAGAAGCACAGTGGAGGCTCCGCTCAAGAATGACTTGGCTAAAAAAAGGTGACAAGAACACCAATTATTTCCATCTCAAGATAATGCAAAACTATCAAAGGAACTCAATCAGAGAAATTGAGCATGAAGGGATGAAATATATAGGGAAAGAGCAAATCAAAGAGCTGGCAAGCAAGCATTTTTCTAACCTGCTGACCAAAGAACATGGGAATATTCAAGCTCAAGAGTTGCTTCTGCAAAATATTCTAGTAGTTCTCAATGAGGAGGAAAAATAGGAAATGAGCAAACCACTCACAATGGATGAGTTAGAAGAAGTTGTCAACTCTCTTCCCAAGGATAAAGCTCTGGGTCCCGATGGGTTCACCAATAACTTCTACCAGCAATTTTTTCATCTTATTCGCGAAGATCTACTGAAGATGATTGAAGATGTTAGACTAAATGGTAAGCTCTTGGGTGCTATCAACTCCACTTTTTTGGCCTTAATCCCTAAAGAGAAAAATGTTGTAATATTTTCTAGATTTAGACCAATCTCGTTGTGCAATTCTTCTTATAAAATTATCTCCAAAATCATAGCCAACCGGATAAAAAAGAAAATTGGCAAATTAATTGTTGAAGAGCAAGGAGGATTCATCCCCAAGAAATAAATATATGACAACATTATAATGGTGCATGAAGCTCTCCACACCAGTAGGAAATCCAAAAAGAAGCATATAGCCATTAAGCTTGATATGGCTAATGCCTTTGACAGGGTAGATATTCAATTTCTTGAACAGGTGTTAGTTAAGTTTGGATTTCCCCTTCAACTTACGAGATGGATTGGAGCATGCATCACTGCCCCTTGGATCTCCCCATTGATCAATGGGGAACCTTCAACCTTTTTCAAGGCTTCTAGGGGCATCAAACAGGGCTGCCCTTTATCCCCATATCTTTACATCCTGCTAGCAAAGACTCTAGGGAGATCTCTCAACAAGCTAAGAAGGGACCAAAAGATCACAGGTATTAAGGCAGCTATGGGATACAAACAAGTTACTCATGCTCAATTTACTAACGACACCATTCTTATGGGAGAAGCATCAAGGAAAAATGTGAGGTAGATCAAAGAATGCTTAGATTGGTTCACACAAGCCACTGGAGCATTAATTAACACAAAAAAAAGCCAATTTTTCACCCAAAACACCTCAAAAGCTGAAAATAGAAGCTTCAGTTTAATCCTTGGATTCAAACAAGGAAAAGAACAACAATTTAGGTATCTTGGAGTCCCAATGGGTTTCCACCTGAAGCCTAAGGATAGCTGGAGTCCAATGCTAGAAAAGTTGATTAAGAGAATTCAGAACTACAACAATGGTTGGTTGAGTCTGGTAGGCAAAAGAGTGTTGATTAAATCCATTCTATCCACTCTCCCAATATATCAACTTCTTGTTTATCATGCTCCCAAAAGCATTCTTCATATGATTGATGGCATAATCAAAAACTTCCTATGGTAGGGAGGAAGGCAAACAAAAAGGAAGAAATTCCATTTAGTAAATTGGGATGTGATCACCAAAGCTAAAGAGCATGGTGGCTTGGGAATCAAAAAAATAGAAAATGTAAGCAACGCCCTAGGTGCCAAGCTCCTGTGGAACATGCTAAAGCCACCCCAAGCTCCCTAGAAGAAGATCTTGATCAAAAAATACACAAATAACTCTACAAGCATGCAGTTATTAAGAAATATAGAAAACCAGCCAGGTGCATCATTAATATGGAAGCATATAGTTGAGGCCAAGGCAATAATTGCAGAAAAAATCTCTTGGATCCTTGGAGATGGCAACAAGATCAATTTGTGGGAAGATTCGATCCTTGGCAATCCTCCATTACAAGAAATATGCAACCTTGATCTCCAAAACCAACTGCAAAGTTTAGGAATTGAGAAGCTTAGTGACCTTATAGAATGGTTAGAAGAGGAACCTACCTGGAAATCTCCTCCTCTCCCTATGCGTCTCCAAGATGAATGGGATTGTTTCAAGAGGCAGAATACTGGTATCAGACCCATCAAGAGGCATTTGTCAGATCAACTTATGTGGGAGGACATAAGAAATACAGGGGAGTATACAATCAAACTTGGAGTTCACTCCCAACTGGTTGGAACAGTCAACAAAAAATTATCCTCAGTTTGGAAAAAGAGGATTCCACCTAAGCTACAAGTCTTCACTTGGCTGGTGCAGCAGAACAAAATCTTAATAGGGGATAACTTGCAAAAGAGGAACATAGTGGGGCCTCATGTCTACCCAAGGTGTTTAAGGGAGAGTGAGACCATCAACCACCTCCTATTTGAATGCCCAAAAGCGATAGCTATCTGGTTGGAAATTACTAACAGATTTGGTTTGGTCTTTTCAGGGAGATTAAACATTGAAAGTTGTTTAAACCATTGGAGTGAAAAGTACAAAGGAGGCCTCAACAAAAAGCCTCTAGTGAAATTTATATGGGAATCAATCCCACACACTATAATTTGGCACATCTGGCTGGATAGAAACCAATGGATCTTTGAAGGGAAAGGAAACAAAATGGGTGCAATCATAGGGAGAATCATTTGGGATATCACAACCAATGTCAAAGAAAATTTTACTCAAAAGCAAAATCAAGAAGACTTGACTCCAAAAGAGTGTCATATGATTAGAAGTCATGATCTCCATGCATTCTTGGCAATGAGGTGCCACCATGTTGACTTGGAAGCTCTTGTCATCCACTACCCTACATTGTTCTTTGATGGAGCATCAAAGTCCAATCCAGGACAAGCGACAGCAGGAGGACTGATCCTTGCAGGCCCAAGGAAGGTGCTAATTAAATTCAAAATCAATCTGGGAATCACATCCAACAATGTGGCCGAAATCCTTGGATGTGAGATGGGGATGAGGCTCATGATAGAGGGAATTAGACACTTGTCGGTGTATGGAGATTCGAAATTGGTCATGACAACACTCTCCAAAAACAAAGATCTTCAATCTTTACAATTGAGGATTGTCCAAGACAGGATCAGGCGTTGGGAAAAAAATATGACTAGCATCAAATATTCCCACATCAGGCAGGAATTTAACAGGGATGCAAATGCCCTAGCTAATGAGGCAATTAACACCGCTCATCTCCAGTGTAGAGTCACAAAGATCAAAAAATAAAATTAAAAATAAAAATAAGGAGAGTCGCCTGTCATGGAGTGAAGAACTGCTCTAATGTCTAATGCTCCCTCTCTGTGTGCTCTATTTGCTTTGTCTTCTTCCTATTTTTTGTTTGCTTTTGATGCTTTGTGTTGCTGCTCTTAGTATGTTACGCAATCATTTTGTTATGGTTCTTGTCAGGCATCCTTGCCTGCTATTGTATTTGTTCTATACTCAGCTCTAGCTTCGACTTCCTTGCCTGCTAGGAGACTTTGTTTCTGTTTTTCATGCTTATTAATACAACTCTCTTTAAAAAAAAAGGTTTTATTTAATATTTCTTAGAGATGAAGTGAAAATTAGGAATTATCAAGTTTCTGTAATAGTCAGATTTTAGATTTGTTTTATTAATTTTTTGAAATACTAGATTATTTGTAAAATTAATTAATTTGGGAGTCAAAAGGAATTCAACCTCAAAATTAGGAAAGTTTCTAATATTTGGAAGACAAGGATTTCAATATATATTTTTTAATTTAGAAACTTTGAATTTATTTAAAACTAGGGAGTTATAAGGTAGTCTACATCAAAGGAAATATTTTATTAACATTGTTTGCATATCATGGAAGAAATTGTTAAGAATGCATTTAATGAGGATAGTGAAGAAATGTTGCATGCACTTAAGTTTTATTCTCAAAACTTAATAAATGACTTTGATGGAAAGAAACAAATGTCTAATGATTTAAAAGAAAAATTGTCTTTGTTTCTCAAAGAGGCAAAGGAAGGAAAATTTACAATATTTATAAGCTATCTTCATAAAATAAATTTAGGACATGGTGGGATTATCAAAATACCATTATACTTACTTCATAAGAGTGTTTAATGATGTATCTATCATTAATTAGTTTTGATATTTTCCAAGGGAAGAGACAAGATGAGAAAAATGACACATAATCTAAATGAAACATATGTTAGTTTCAATGAGGAATCATTGAAATAAAAGTTATATTATTGTGATGATTTACTAACTCAATGCTTAGAAGGTATATCATCAGGTATATCACAAATAAAGATGTAGAAAAAGAAAAGAAGAAAGAGGAAGAGAAGGAATCACATCAAGGATAATAGGAAAGAGAAGTTTTACAAAGCAACTTTTGATATTGGTCTTAAAGAGGTATATTGAACATCAAATCCATTGCAAGATCACTTGAAGAATGAAGACCATGATTGAAGACTAAAGTCTTCAATAACCAAATAATGTAATACAAGGAGGTGTTGGAGTATATTACATTATTTGGTACATGCTAATGTACCCCCATGGTACATCTTGTAAATATTAGATCAAGAGTGAGTCTTATATTAGAGTGTGAGTAATATTTTATGTAATGTAATAATGTGCAGGAAATGCACAAGTGTCATGTGAGTGTGCAAGTGTTATGTGAGTATATGTGCACAAGTGTCTTATGTGTAAGTGTGCACAAGTGTCTTTAGATTAGAGTGTGCTATGTGAAGAGTCATGTGTATGCAAGTGTCAAGTAGAGATACCAAGAGTCATGAGACTTGGCATAAGGAAAGGAATAGTCAAGTATATAAAGAGTCATTCTACAATGGCTATATATTACTCCATGGAGGAACATAGTGAATATAGTGAATATAGCGAGCATAGTGAGCATAGAGAAGTAGTTATCAATATCATTATCAAGAGTCAAGTACTATATTCTATAAGAGGAAAAAGGAGTAATAAATTTTGTATAGATTTGAGCAACTAATATGCAAGTTGTGTTGCATGCTTTGTACATATATGATACATGCTATTTACATTCATAATTTTTGCTTATTAATGAATGTTATTTGATATATTATAAGCCTTGATATACATATTAGTTTGCTCATATTTATTTTGCATCATTATTTTGATCTTACTATATTGTGGCTATCTTATATTTGATCTTGTAAGTTAAAAGCCATCACATATATCATCTAATCATTACTATCATGATTGTATGCCTGCATTTATGCATTGACTATGTGTTCATATAGAAATTAGGGGATCTTGTGATGAGGTGATGATGACCACTAGTTAGGATAGCATTCACATGCATTGCATTCACACTAGGTCTTTGATGCTAGCCCATCCATGCTCTTATGATCATGTATATACTTAATGTTTTCTATCGTATTTGTCTAACATGATATACTTGTTGCACTTAGCATGTCTTAGCATACACATCAATTTATTTCATTGGTTTTATCCCCTGCAATAGCTTTAACAAATATTTTAACGCATAAAGGGTGTTATTTGTTAGGTTGTTGTGGGCAAACCAAACCGTGATCTAAATCACCCTAATTCTACCCCAATATCCTCAAACACTCTTTTTATGGCAATAACTTGTTTGTTAAAATCAATTCAACCTTGTTATACCCACAAAAGGAGTTGCCATGAGAGATAATCAGATAGACAGTGGTTGGAATGCAATAAGAAGTCCAAGCTTACATATCATTATAGACTTTTGGATCCTAAAAACTAGTGGCAAATTAATAAAATACATAATGATTCTCATGTTTGCTTACTTTCAGTGGTTGCTTATTTCATGATTTGATTCATGTATGCACCAAACAACAAAAGAACAAGAAATTATTCCTAATCAAAACACCTCCCTGCTTGCCCAACGATGTCATCCTCTAAGTCACAAGGATGGATACCTATAACATTTTATAAAATCTTCATTTATTCTAAACAATTCTCCTCATTTTGAGCCCTCTTATTAACGCCTACCAAATGACGAATGGGGCAACATCTTGTCTTCTAACAGGCCTTAATAAGGGTTTCAAATGATAAAACCTTATTTCAAATAGATCTTATCATCTATACCAATGTATTTTCAAGGATGATTTGACATCTTCAATTCTTTTGAAACATGTTAAATGATAAGCATCTTGCGACATCAATACGATTAATGACAAGATATTATATTTAACATCCTATTAATTCCTAATCATCTAATTAAATATTTAAACTAGAGGCATTAAATGTACAACAATAAGAACATAAATTGTCTTGATATGACAAAATAAATAAACTATATCATGTGGACATTGATTGTCCTTTAGCATTGTATCATATGGACATATATTATCCGTGAAAACAAAAGTACCATAACATGTATCATATGGACATTAACTATCCATGAGCATTGTATTATATGGACATTGGTTGTCCTTAGTAGCATACCATTAGGACATCAACTATCCACAAGCATTGTACCATATCAAGACATCAACTATTCACAAGCATTGTATCATATCAGGACATTAATTGTCTGCAAGCATTGTACTATACCAAGACATCGATTGTTCATATATAAAAAAGGGGCATTAACTGCCTACAACACAACAATATATTTGAGCGCTTGTATAGTTATCATGCTAAGAGGCCACCACTTAAGGTCTATTGATGACATAAAATCAATCTGCAAGTTGCTATTCAAATCACCTTTCAATATATATATATATATATATATATATATAATATAGTAGTTGAAAACACTTTCATGCTCACTCATGATTGGATGTTGGTTCTCAACCCTTACTTTTTCACAAATAAAACAAATTTGTGAAAAATCCTTCTTTCTCTTCTAACCCATGACAAACCATACCAAAAATATTTGTTAACATCATTTAACATGAATAACCTCTCAAACTTTGAAAATCAAGACATCTTAGAATTTTGCAAAATTTATTTTGGACCCTAACCATAGTGTTAATGTGATTACTTCAACCTTTTTGAAATTTAATTTTACACATGTATTATTCTTAACATCAATATTACACCTTTTTTTCAACTAACATTCACTATTTCACATCTATTTATCAAAATATTATTTGAATCTCATTCGTTTTTTAAATTACATACGCTAAATTTTTCAAAAAAATAATTAATTTGGCAAAAATGTTAAAATAATTTTGAAATCAAAGTTTTACTCGTCAAGACATACAACACTCATCTAACATCATCAAAGTATCATACCATTAGTTTTCCCATCCATGCAATTTACACAAATTTTCATAACACATCCACTAAACATCATATAAACATACTCATAAAAATAAATAATTGATATATACATCGTCATCGACCTAGTGTACCACAATATACCAAGATCGACACACTTAGATCATGTTAGTGGGTTGAAGCATCTCATATAAAATTGATGCTCATGCACCACTTAAAAAATAAAACCAAAATACCAAGAGTATCACATGCCTAGTCCTGGGTCTCTGACCCACCCTCAATCAGACGAGGAGGAAACTGGACTGACTGTTGTGATGGTTGAGTCACTCATCTCATCCTAGAACATGAACGAGATTGAGTCCTTGAGGGCAATGGTTGCCTCTACTCTAGAGGAACAACTACATAGTAAATAGCTTTGTAGTAGGTGCTCCTCACCACCTCTATTGTATATTGAGCTTTTAGACTAGCTATATGGTCAAATAAACCTCTGATAGCCATGTCACTCCTCATGATATCAATTATAATTGCTCTAGCTATGGTTTCATCTTACTTGACCCACATTTTATCTTTCTTTGTATTGTCTAGATCTCTCTCCAAAATGGTTTGGTCTCTCTCTGCCAAAGCCATATCTTATGCTACTAGTGTCTGATCCAATAATCCTCTCTCTGCCAAAGCTATATCTCGTGTTACTAGTGCCTGATCCAATAATCCTTACTACTCAATCCTCCTCAGCATATCCTCCCTCTCCTATTGGGATGCCTCCTTAGCAGTCTTCATATTCCTTGCCTTGACATCATGAGCTATAGCTAGAGGAGGCACAATAAAATCTCAAGATGGTGTTGATCCATCTCTTGGTCTATGCTATGAATGCTCTTGTACTATCTAGACATGACAACGAGCCAACCTACTTAGTCGCAACCCCATAAAAAACTACCTCATAAGTAGTGTAACCCAACCAAGAAAAATTTGGTAGTACCACTGAATACACCCTAGGGTAACTCCCGTGTCATCCAAACTAAAATATACAATAAAAGAATCATCCACATCCTCCTTAGCAAAACCCTCAAGATCAAGAAGATCACCAAAGTCCATCTACCTCACTTGGATAATCTATTGGAACCACTACTATCCTAGCATAGGAATCCCTTAAACTAGGCCAAATTGTGTTTGAACCCTATCCATACAACAAAGTTCAAACTCTCCCTGTGGTCCCCACAATCATATGATCCTCCGCACCTTAGCTAAATTAAATTCATTAGCTGCCCACCCTATGTGATCCCTCAAGGGGTATCATAGTATCTGATCAGGATGGAGGTCATCAATCACCCTCTGAACTAGCATCATCACTCCTTGAAGGCTCTCTTGCCTATCATGGGAATGATCCCACATGAAACCTATATGCACATATAGATCTGCTGCAACCACTGGTAACTTGGCAATCCACCTTACAACTATGTGCTTCCATACGCAAACTTGTAGTAGAAGGCAAAAAACTAGACTCTTGCCCCTGTTGTAGGCCACAATATGGAGATTTTAGTAAAGCTTGCATAAGATAAAATGTCCCCAAGAAAATCATACGTGATAATCCATCATTTGGATGATGATCTCAAACAATCCCTAGTGCAATAACCTCTTGTTGATATCTCCAACCAACAAGCCTAAAACCACAACCCATAACAACATTGTCAATCAATTCAGTAATCTTGCTTAGAACAATGGCATGGATGCCAATGCCATAGCACCCTAGCTCAAAATGGTACCCATGAGTAAGCCTAGAGATGACCGAATATTTTTTACGACTATTTCATATATCAATGCCTCTAATAGGCACTTGTAAGATCCTTTAGACATCCTCTAAAGCAATTATCATATCTCAAATAGACAACAAAAATATAAATCACCTTTGAATGCCACCACTTTGCTAGCGTAGTCAAAAGGACGTGGTCAAGCTCAATGGTAAGCATAGTTGCCAAATGTACTAGACCCAACATATCTAGTACAACCTAATTTACAAGTGTCATAGTGACCATTATAGATCATAAAGCGCAAGGGCATCACTCTCTACTCTCTAACACATCTAACACCTACAACTAAGGAAAAACAACACAAAAGTCAAAATTAGTCAACCTATAAAAAGATATTTCAATTCTTAACAAATAGGCCAACTAAGAGCGAATTCATTGGGTGGTGAATTTATCAAAAAAAAGTGAATATGATGACCTACAAAATTCATGAATATGCCACCTTCTTGGTGTATTCGAGTCGACGTATTTGCACCCGTAGGATGAATATATTGACCATAACATCCCAAAACTAAAAAGACCAAAAAAAAAAAAATTAACGAATGAAAAAGACTCATACCTCTATCAAGGCCCCACATAGACCTACTCCACCTTGAACTTTGTCCAGTCTATGAATTGGTCATATCTCCTATGCCATTTTACAAACCTTGGTCTTTTCTCTAGAGCCCTTTATCTCTCTCATGTGTGGTAAAAATGACATTTACTTGTGGCCTTTTACCCTATTTTACCTTGAATTTGATAAATCTTGTCTTCTATTAATCTCTCATCCAACCTATTTGAGTTCCTTTGTGACTACAATTTGTCCTTCAAAAATTTGATGGGGAAGCCAAGTTGGGGCAATAACCAGTTTAAAGCCTTTTATTAGTTGTAATAAGAAAATTACCTAGTAAAAGCTTGAAATATTATCACTTTTGCTAAAAACAATCTTTTGATATGTTTTGCCTCGTATCGATTAATCGAAGCCCAGTCACCACAATTTTATAAAAAATGTAGGCATATACAACTATTTTTTATGCATTTATTAAATTATTTTTTGATAATTTGAGTTGTATTTACATTACGAGTTTTGAAAGGAAACCAAAACCTTATTACATTCAGGTTTGTATAGCCATACGTAGGAACAACATTCCGCATAGGTGCTAATGACCATCACAAAAACCCTCTAAGACCCAGAGGAAAATCCCTTGAAACAGAAAACCAACTGTATCAAAAAACCAAAAAATATATTCCCATCTGACAAAATCATAACCCAAAAACTAGTTGTATCAGCTTCAAAAGTCTCACCCGAACACTATCACACCCAAAAAGAAGCTATTAATCCAGATCCACCAGCGAAGAAACAAAGCCAGCCTACACGCCATCGGTCCAAAGGGATGGTCCCATGCTTGTCAATTTTTGGTGTCATCCTTCTTCTTTGTAACATATCGAGACAAAATCTTGAAGGCCTCCTCTAGGTACTTGATAGGTGTGCCTATGGTCGAAGCCACTAGCTCCAGCAACATCTGGGAGCACAAGGTCCTCCTTGTCACTCTCAAAATTGGATATGATGTGAGTAGAGGAGGAGGAAGGCTCCACTTTTGGCCTTTGAGCCTAGCCGAGGATTTGGCCGTTGGAGGAGTATTTGATGCAACCGCACTCTTCTTCTGCTCGCTTCACCTAGCACTCCTAAGAGGGGAAGGCTTGAAGCGGTCCCTGACTGGGCCAGGGCCGACAGGGGATTCGATAGGATAATTGGGCAAAGCAGGACCTTGTCAGGGAGACTTGCAGACACATACTTGACATTGTGGATAAGGGGCCTGTTGGCTAGGGCATGCTTGAAGATGATAGGTAAAAGCCCTTGGTGAAGCGGCTTCCCATTCAACTTTTAATATTTTTTTAGGGTCAAGAAAATGGAATACAAGAGGTAATAAGGGACACATACTACCTTACCATCCCAAAGGTGGTTGATGAAGGTGAGGTGGAAGCTTCGTAGAGGCTTATTCGGGTCATCGTAGGTCACATACTGCATTACGGGGATAATGGCAATATTCCAAGGAGTGGGGAGGGAAGAAACATCTAGGGTGGATTTGTCCCACCCCAAAATCTTACCTTTGTCTAGGAATTGATTCACCTCCTCTTCCCAGTTGTGCTTATCATGGTGGATGAAGCGACCTATCAGCGGGAGGTCGATGATTTTAGCTAGCATTTCAATAATCACCTTGAAGTGAACTCCCTGTATGGTGACCTCACCCTGGTTCCAAGAGGTGATAAAATACTTGGTGATTTGGTCCTCGAATCTAGATAATTTTTGCAAGAAAGGAGTGAATCCTTTGGCATCCATGAAAACCTGGGTTGTTGGGTTGAGGTTCAACTGAGCTGGTTCAACTAAATCCATGCTCTTGGTAGGGGAAAGGGGCCGAAAGTAGGGATATGGGAGGTGGAGGGAGCCGAAGAGAAATATATGCAAAGTTGAGGCAGGGGTGGCAATGGAGGGAGTGCAAGCAGATGGGTTGGAGCCTTTACTTTTTAAAAGGGAGTGGATCGAGTGGAGAGAGCCGAAAGTGACAGAGTCAGGTTGGATAATAATGTGGTGGGAGAAGGCACAACTCGAGCCTTGGGAGTGATTGGGAAGGAGAAGACAATTATTATAATACATGGAAAGATCAACCTTGATCCGCTTAAGATTTGGAAGATCAAAACATGCACGAGAAATCTGGGAAGCTTCTAGAAAGCACTCTGCGAGGGAAAATAGGGGGTGTTGGAAAAAGCAACGAACAACTTGGGATAGAATAAAAAGCCAGAGAAACTCACCATGATTAGCGAGGTAGGGCTGGAAATGCCTTCTCGGCTTCTTGTGATTAGCCATGTAGCAGAAAGGATGTCGGGATCTGATAGCTTGGAACACAATGACTTTGATGGCGCGCATGTTGTTGGCCTTGAGGTCTAGGCAACGCCATAAATCAACCAAGTGGGGAGTGTGAAGGATTTCCCACATTTTGCCACCTGTGAGCTCAAACCTAATGGCAGACTCGATCCACTCATGATAATTGCTCGTATTCCAAGAAGAAGGTCTAAGAAATCCAACAATGATGAGGAAAGCTCCCGTGATAAGCTTCATTTCAAAATTCAATTCATTGGGACTTGCCATTTTGAATATTATCCTTTTCATGACTTGTTGCATTGGTGATGTCTTGGGGAAAGTTATCTCTCCAAACTCTGAGGTTGTTGGATGATGCTGCCAGGTTGGCCATGAGATCGGCTAGCTAATTAGCCTCCCTGTAGTTATGGTGGATAGTCGTCTACGGACAACTTTGAAAGATCTTCCAGGATTCTTGGATGGTGTTGAAGATTTTCCAGGAAGGAGTCTTTTCATTCATCATGTAGTTGATTATATTTAAGGAATCACCCTCTATGATTACCTTTTTAGAGTCCTCTTGGAGTAGGACAAGCCCCCTCCACAGTGCCATGGCTTCCACAAAATTGTTAGATTGAGGCTTGAGGAACTTTGCAAACACAAGGACCAGGTTGCCATTATGGTCTTTGATGACCCCTCCTGCCCCAGCATACCAGAATTTCCTTTAGAATCCCCATCAAAATTTAGCTTGATCCACCCTTCCAAAGGCAGCATCCACTTGAGATTGGCTCTAAGATTGGGCCTTGGCTGAGCTCCAAGATCCTCTTCAGGTATACCAAGAGATTTCAAAAGGGCACATTCGAGAGCCTAGGAAGGGATCGTGGGGCAGGGGATGAGTCAGATGTTTTTAATAGCATAGGCAATGAGTCAGATGTTTTTAATAGCATAGGCAATGGATTTGGAAGCCACAGAAAGGGGGTCTCAAGAGGAGGAAAAAAATACCCTATTGTTGCGCTGTAGCCATATTTACCAAATGAAGTGATGGAGGCATAAGGACCAGAGGGAGTGGAGCCTGGGATTGTTGAATGGGTTTGGCCACTAGGAGAAAAGGTCAATGATAGAATTGGGTTGGACCCACTGGATGTGGAAGGATTGGAGCAAGTGCCAAGGGTTGCAGAGGAAAAAACACAGTTGGTGAAGATGTGATTCATAGATTCCCAGCTTGAAAGGCAAAGGTAGTAATAGTTTGGGATCATGAATCCTCTTTTGGCCATATTTTTTAGCGTGAGGATATTATTTTGGATTACAGTCCAAGAAAATAAACTTATTTTGGGGATGAGTTTCTTCTTCCAGACGAGGTTGAAAGGGATGGTTATACCCTAGGCCTTCTCTTGGAAGTTGTAGGTTGACTTTACAGAAAAGGACCCTTCATCAGTTCCTCTCCAGATGGGCCTATCTCCTGCTTCTCCTATTGGAATGGTGACTGCATTGAGCAAGCTAGATAGGGCAGCATCTTGATTAGAGAAGTTGACCACATCAATGGTTCTCCATTTAGGGCCTCCATTGAGATTGGTGATAAAGTTTGCAACCTTATTTCCTAGGGTGGCATTAGTGGACGGTTTAAGGACCGCCAGCTCCTTGTTTTCACTCAAAGGTTCCTCTTGAAGCCACCTATCATGCCAAAATTCAATGTTAGATTGAGGCCTGAGGAACTCTGCAAACGCAAGGATCAGATTGCCATTATGGTCTTTGATGACCCCTCCTGCCCCAACATTGCCAAGATTTCCTTTAGAAGCCCCATAAAAATTTAGCTTGATCCACCCTTCCGAAGGTGGCATCCACTTGAGATTGGCTCTGGGATTGGGCCTTGGATGAGCTCCAGGATCCTCTTCAGGTATACCAAGAGATTTGAAAAGGGCACATTCAAGAGCCTGGGAAGGGGTCGTGGAGCAGGGGATGAGCCAGATGTTTTCAATAGCATAGGCAATGGATTTGGAAGCCACAGATAGGGGGTCCCTAGAGGAGGATGAAAAGGCCCTATTGTTGTGCTCTAGCCATATTTACCAAATGAAGTGATGGAGGCAGAAGGACCAGAGGGAGCGAAGCCTAGGATTGTTGAATGGGTTTGGCCACTAGGAGAAAAGGTCAATGATTGAATTGGGTTGGACCCACTGGATGTGGAAGGAATTGAGCAAGTGACCAAGGGTTGCGGAGGAAAAAGCATAGTTGGTGAAGATGTGATTCATAGATTCCCAGCTTGAAAGGCATAGGTAGCAATGGTTGGGGATCATGAATCCTCTTTTGGCCAGATTTTTGAGCGTGAGGATCTTATTTTGGATAGCAATCCAAGAAAATAAACTTATTTTGGGGATGAGTTTCTTCTTCCATATGAGGTTGAAAGGGATGGTTGTAACCTGGGCCTTCTCTTGGAAGGTGTAGGTTGACTTTACAGAAAAGGACCCTTCATCAATTCCTCTCCATATGGGCCTATCTTTTGCCTCTCCTATTGGAATGGTGACTGCATTGAGCAAGCTAGATAGGGCAGCAACTTGATTAGGGAAGTTGGCCACGTCAATGGTTCTCCATTTAGGGCCTCCATTGTGATTGGTGATAAATTTTGCAACCTTGCTCCCCAGGATGGTATTAGTGGATGGTTTAAGGACCACCAGCTCCCTGTTTTCACTTAGAGGTTCCTCTTGAAGCCACCTATCATGCCAAAATTCGATGGTGTTCCCGTTACCTAGAATCCATCTGCTACCTTCCTAGATGAGACTTTATGTTCGGGTGATGGACTTCCAAAATGCTAAACCATTCTAGGGCCCTTGATCATTCAAGAACTGGTGGTTTTGCATATATTTCTTCTTGACTATCTCGACCCAATATGCACCGTTGTTGGTGTAAATCTTCCACGCATGCTTGGCTAGGAGAGCGAGATTCATTTGAGTGACTTTCCTGAGTCCAATGCCTCCTTTGCTTCTGCTATGACAAACCAAGTCCCAAGCCACCAGGGGGATTCTCTTCTTATCCTCACTCCCGGACCAGAGGAACCTCTTTTGGATTTGCTCAATCTTGGAGCTCACAAAGGCTAGGATTCTGAAGACAGACAAGAAGTACACTGGGATGCTCTAAAGATAGGTCAAAGTAAGGGTGGCTTTGGCTGCCTGGGAAAGGAGGTGACCTTTTCAAGAGGCCAACTTTTTCTTAATTCTTTCAATGACATTATTCCACATGGGAGCAGTGGGGTTGCCAGAGAATAGGGGGAGCCCAAGGTAGGAAGTGGGGAGAGCCTCCAGGGAGCATCCAAGGATCCATGCAATTTTGATTTTTCGGGTATGGGGAGTGTTGATGAATTTTTTTTTGCTTTTGAGGAGGTTGATCTTCTGACCTACAACATTCTCATAAAGGCGGAGGATGTGTTTAATGGCCTTGGCTTGAGCAACTGAAGCTAAAGTGGACAAAATGGTATCATCGACAAACTACTGGTGAGTAACAGGGTTAAGACCAGAAGCAGTTTTGATCCCAAAAATAAGGCCTCTCCTACCGACACTTGCAATGGACCTCCCTAAAGCCTCAACCAGGATGATGAACAAGATTGGGGATAGAGGATCTCCTTGTCTCAAACCTCTAGAGCTAGGGAAGAACCCAATAGGGGACCCATTGACTAAGACGGAGAACCATGGAGAGGATATGCATATTTTGATGAGATCAACCCATGTCGGGTGGAAGCCAAATTTGAGGAGGACATCAATGAGAAACTCCCAACTGACCCTATCAAAGGCCTTGTTCATGTCTAGTTTTAGCAAGAAAGTTGGTTTCTTGGCCAAGGTGGCAGAGTGCAGGGCCTCATGGATGGTTATCACTCCATCTGTTATGATCCTTCCTTTGATAGAGCTGCCCTAGAAGGGATCAATGATAAGGGGAAGGATCTCCTTGAGCCTATTTTCTAAGGCTTTGGTTAGGATATTGTAGAGAACATTGTAGAGGCTGATGGGATGAAAGTTAGATAGAGCTTTGCAAGCCGACACTTTGGGAACCAAGGCAATGAAGGTTGAGTTGATCCCTTGGGGAATGGCCTTGGAGGATTGGAGGTCTCTGACTACTGCACACACTTCGGGCCCAATCAGGTCCCAAAATGCTTGGAAGAAGCATGAAGGGAACCCATCTGGTCTGGGGGCCTTGTCAAGCTGCATAGAGAACAAAGCTCCTTTGATCTCTTCAATGGAGAGAGGGCTAATGAGCATTTCATTAGTGGAGGAGGAGATGGAGTGGGGAATATTTCCCAAGAGAGCTTCTGCAACCTAAGGGGAGCTAGGAGAGGATGTGCCCAGAAGGGACTGGAAGAAATTGATATATTCATTCCTGATCTCAAAGATTTCCCTTGTGACCCTTCCATCGCTGTAGGTGAGCTCTAATATTTTGTTGGAGCTTCTATTTCTTAGGGTAGATGCATGAAAGAATTTGGTATTTGAGTCACCATCCCTAAGCCAAAGGGCTCTCGATTTTTGCCTCCAATACGTTTCCTCTCTAGCCAGGATGTTGTGAAACTTAGCTAGGAGCTTGCTCTCTTCAGCTCTGATGTTGTTGTCTTGGTTGCCTTCCTGGATTTGTTGTTCTATGATCTCTAGTTTCTCTTTGATTATCTACTTGCTTTCGAAGATGTTACCAAAGGTTTCTCTGTTCCAAGTCCTGAGATTTTCCTTAATGAATCTAAGTTTTTGGTATAGTTACCCATAAGGGGACCCCTTGAAGGGCTGCTACCACCATTGAGAGACTTGGTTCCTAAAATTTGGATGGTGGAACCACATCGCCTCGAAGTGGAAGGGGCTCTTAAAAGAGGGAGCTTTGGTGGCTTCAAACAGAAGGGGACTATGATCAAAGCCAATTTTAGGGAGGGATTTGAGGGTGGCATCCCCAAAAATAGGGATAGCCTCTCTTGAAAGTAGGACCCTATCCAATTTGACCTGGATGAGATTGTTTCTAGCCCTTCTGTTACTCTAGGTGAACTTTGCTCCCTTCAACTAAACATCCATGAGTTCGTTCGCATCTATGAACTCCCCAAGTTCCTCCATGCTTCTGGTAAGCAAGGTGTTACCTCCTTTCTTGTCATATGGGAACAGGGGGCTATTGAAATCTCCTGCAAGGATACATGGGATGGTATTGAATGAGTTTTGCATATGGCTAATTGAGTTCCACAACAAGGCTCTTTCGAGAGGGTTATTAGGAGCATAGACATTGGAAAGGATCCATGTGTTGTTGGTTTTGTAGTGAAAAAACATGTTGATGATCCTACTTGAGGAGGAAATCAACCTTCCTTCAAATTTAGTCGGATCCCACATGCATAATAGCCCTTCAGACATTCCTTGGGTGGGAGTGAAGATGAATTCACTTTTATTCCATATTACTTTGGCAACTTTGGGGGAAGAGATCTCATCTACTTTGGTTTCTTGCAAGATGAGAATTGTGGGGTTGTAATATTTTCTTAGATTTGCAGCCAGCTGTTTCTTGGGGGCACCATTGAGCCCTCTCACATTCCAAGTGAGAATCTTCATTTAAAATTTTTTGAGGGATTTTTTGCCTCCCTTCGCCTGTTGAGAGGGAGGTTTGGGTTTCTTGGGTTTATCTCTTATCAGGTTGAGAGATTCAGACAACAAGGTGGCTTGGAAGCCATTTGCTATATCCTCTTCGACCTCTTTCCTTCTTTGCTCGGTAGTGGATGACCTTCCTCTTTTTCTATCACTTCCATAGTCAATGAGGGATTTTTTGCTCCGAGTCTGCTTGGGGCTGAAGCTCTCATAGGAGGGATTGGGATGGGACAGGACTTCCCTCATCTTCATCATCAAAATGAATGGATGTTAGTTCGAAATCTTCCAGCGGGGGGTGGGATGGACCAAATTTAGATGGGGACTCGAAAGGAACTATCTCTGCTAAAATGGCCTAGGGAGGGTCAGAGTGAAGAGGGGGAGGGGGATCAGCCGTAGGGGGTCCATTTTACCCTCAAAGAAAATAGGGTTAGATTCAAATGATAGACATACCTGATCAGTCTTCGGGGTCGGAGGAGGATCAACAATTTTTTTTCCTTTGTCTTCTGAGGAACCGTCCCTCCTTTGACTTGAGGCTTGGTTTGCTTGCGCATATGAGTTGTTCTTCTTAGGAAAGGGTTGGACATTCTTGGGATGATTATTCCTTGATGGAAGAGGATGGAACCAATTTTGGGATCTAGGAGGAGCCCTTGAAAAGAAAGAGTCACCATCCTTGGTTTCCTTTGAAGGTTTAGCTCTAAGAAGAGGGCACTGGTTTTTGAGGTGGCCTTGCATGTGGCACTGGACACAAAATGCTGGCTTGTTTTCATATTCTAGAGGTTGACACCATCTGAAGGATCCCAAAATTAGGTTTACGAACATGGGCAGCTCGGTCTCGAGATTGGCATTCATGAATATGCGGGCGTGGACCATTCTAGAGCATGCTTTGGTTGTAGAATCGATAGCCACCAGTTTGCCAACAGTTCTTGCAATAGCTCTCAGGACATCCTCGTGCCATAGGTGGAAAGGCAGATCTGGGATGTGGACCCAGATGGGTGTAAAGTTGATACTCTAGGTATTGGGATTGAAATCCACTACCCATCGCTTGAGAAACAAGCTCCTCCTACCTAGGAACCAAGGCCCCCTATTAGGATTTGGCTTGCATCATCATGGTTGCATAGCTTTATGGCAAAAAACCCTCTAGAGAGGGCTACAATCTCCATGTTTCCTGAGGTTTTCCATTTGGAGAAGGCCTAACGCCTTATTGTCTCCATATCTGGTCGTCCCCCAATGAACTTGCCAATTAGGGAATAAGATGCCTTTGAAACATAGCTGGAGAAAACCTCTTATGGGATGACGATATCCATTCCGATAGGAGTTAGGTGGATATCTGAGGTTTTTGGAGTGATCACCCCATTGGAGATGACCTGTGCGTATGAAGGCCCACCAGGGCTCCCAGGAATAGGTTCCTTATTAGGGATGGGACTCTCGGTAGGTCTTTTGTTGGGAGGCTCCTTGTCTCGAGGGCCCTTGGGGGGCTTCCCATGGAAACCCGCTTCACCATCAACAACACCATTCTTACTTGGTCTAGGACCTTCATCCACTGTTACAGAAGGAAGGATCCTACCATCACCATCATTGCCCTCTGTCCCTGCCATCCTTGCTCCCACTCACGACACCAACAACTATTCGTGCATTTATTAAAATTTAAAATGAATAAAAAAGAGGTAAATGTAGATACCTACAACCAAATCACCTATTTTACATCGATCTTTGAAGAAAAATAAAAATAGTCAAGTTAACCATAATAATTAACCCAACCTCAAGAATTGTAGACAAAATTCAACAAAGGAAAATCTACCTTGAAGAGAATTTTCTTTATGCTTGGTATATTCATGAACAATTAAAATTTCTCCCATCCTCGCTAGACTTTACTTCTAACGGTCAAGCGCACAAAATCTCCAGATTGCGAATACGCCTAGTGGCATATTTGCACCAAAAATGGAAACTCTAAGTTGTGCTTGCAAAGGCCTGCTAGGGTGTAAATATAGCTCGACTGACCACCTGCAAGCGCAAAGGATCATCAAGAAGGGAAGAAAGGGGACAAATTTCCTTCCAATTCCTAACTTGCCATAATCAATCTCAATTAAGAGGTATAGTCAACCAATCATCCAACCAACCAGTCAGCCCAACCAACCAAACCAACTAGCATGCCAACCACCTTGTCCCTCCCATCTGAGAAACTCCAAGAGGGCCAAATTCTATAAATTGGCCCCTAGGAGGAGCATTCAAAAACAACTTTTTCTTGCATAAAGTTTTGCCAAAATCGCAATCAAACTAAACAAGTAATAAAGTGTTGCCAAATTTTCCTCTTCGAATCATCAATGATTTCTTTCCAAAGGAAGGAAAGGAGACATCTTGCACTTGAAATCTCGATAATATTCTTCTATCATGCATTATGGTTTTCTTGTCAATTGTCATTAGTGTTTTGTTTTTATTATTCAGTTTCACAACACACACTCTTGTATTTTATGTTTTCAAATCAAACCACCATTTTGTTAAAAATTTCTCCTATTTTAGTCCTTAGGTATCTTAGGAAGCTCTTGTAGGACAAAAATAGCCACCAAAATCTGTATCACACTAGTAAAAGATATCCCTAGCTGCCCCATGCTCAGATTTGCCATTCCATTGACGGATTGAGTGAATCCATCAACCAAACTCATTTCAGGGGAGATATTCACATAACATGGTTGTGCCCTTATCCTATCAAATTAATAGTCATTATCTGTTTCAATCCCTTCATCGACCAAACCTATTACAGGTAGTGTATTCCCCATATCTTTGAGAAGCCTCAAATTTTTGGTCATCCCAACATCCAGTTCAACCAAACTTGTCCTTGTGTGTCTTTTCAATAATGTAGGAGATCTCTATTTTTCAATTTTTTTGTCATTGATTTAGTTTAGTTTAATAGCGAATATTTTGGCTATAAAATTTCTAGCTAGCATATTTGCTATAGATCTCTCTGCATCCATACTCAAGGTAAGGTCAACTTGATTTTTAATAAACAAGGGACCTAATTGTGCAAACCAAGAAGAAATTATCTTCTTGCTGGCCCTAAATCTTAATTTTTATTTTTTATTTTTTATTTTTTGTAGGTATTCATGAATCTTCCAGTTGGAAGTGTTTCAATCAACGTATGAACATAGGGAGAGTATTCGACTCTGACATATTCACATCAGCCACCAAAATAGATAAGTACTCCTAATCCTCGAGTTTTCCAATTCATAACATATATATTTTAGTTTATTTTGCTTTGTTGTTTCTCTTTTTAGCATAATAAAATAAAATAAAAATCAATAGAATCTTTAGATTAACTAACACTTTGTCTTGCTTTCCTAGGCATTCAAAACGTAATATCGCATGTAGCCTTGCATTAGGTTACTTTGTGTAATTTAATCCTTCTTGCACCCTTGTATTTGTAAGAAAATATAAAAAAATACTTTTGCAACATAGATAACCAATCATCAAAAGTCAAGTTGCATATGGGATAACACTTTGTATTTTGCATTGTTGTTTTTTATATTGCATTGCATTGAACTCCCATCTTACACATTAGACCCAAGGATAGATTACTAAACCGAGATGCTTATTAAAATTGAACATATCAAAATAGATTAAGGAATCTATAAATCTCTAGGTGAACCTAAATCTTTCCCACCAAAGATAACAATACACGCAAAGCACAATCCTCCAAAATGATGGGTTAGTAACAACGTTCTCCCACCTGAATGTGAACGAAGCTAATAAGAAACGTACCCAGGGCCAATGCTCGAGACAGATGCACCCTTTTTGGCATCCCATACAATGGTATAATTAGGCTCAATATATATTTGAGTGGAATCCCTCCTTTAATGATCCCATTAAAATTATTTTGGATGTATAATGCTAAGATGTTAACCCCACATTTGATGTTAGGCTTACAACCATTCTATACTTTTTTTAATGTATTATATGAGATTGAAATGATCCCACCCATATTACATCATCACCACATAGTGGTATTACAACAAATCTTGGATATTATCCATGTATCGTTTGGCAAGATTCAAACTTGGGTCTCCTTCTTCAAATGTTGAGGAATCTAATTGGTTGAGCTAATGCCACTTGATAACCCTTCTATACTTTGAACATTTTATACAATTTTAATATAATATTTGAAACTTATTGCTTACTATTTTTTTTTCTTGATAGGAGAGTTGGTTACAACCACACTATTTTTAGTAGTTGGCAAGCGCAGGGTTTCAAACCATAAGGGTTGCATCCACCAAATCTATTTCACCTTGTTGTTTTATAGCCCGATGTGAAATGGACCATCAGGTGCTCGAAATTTGTACTACCATCATTAATCTGGCACACACTCAGAGGATTTGTATTTGCAATAGGATTCCCCCAAGGTTTAAACCTTGGTCTATTCTTAGTAAGTGCCCAACCAGACTAGCACTTACCAATCCACCTAGCCCTTTGTTAGGACCCCATCCTAACACTTGATGTAATAGTCCTTGTAGAACGTGGGTAGTACCCATGTTAATATTTTGTAATGTTTTATTATAGTTTTGGATTAAGAAGTGCCTATGCCAAATGGTGCCCTTCTATGTAACCATTTTTTCAAGAATGTAACTGATTGTAGGTAGGAGATTCTAGCTCGGGTGGCATTTTGCATGTAAGCCAACCTTGGGAGTTAGGTGCTAGAGAAATTCCTTAAATCTATGAGAGGTAATATTGTACACATATTTTTGCATAATTGAATGACATATTGAAGGAGGTTGCCCCCTCGAAGAGGCTTGCGATTCAGTGCTATTGTGAGATTGTTCTTTTTCTGCAATTTACTTTCGTATTGTGCATTTTATTTCCAAGTGTGTTGTGAGCATGTGTGTTTATTTTCAAGTATTTGTGTGAGAGTGTTATTTTTAATAGTAGGTTCCTAACAAGTGGTATCAGAGCGCTTTCCAGGGCTGTGTTCTGCTATGACTACAACGGATTCTGCCAATTCGACTATTAGGTATAAGATTTTTGAGTTCAGTTTTTTCGTTTGCAAGTTTTCCTTATTTAAAAAAAAATTACATATAAAAAAAAGGCCAAAAAATATTTTAATTATTTTTATAGTAGTTGAGTAGGTTAGAAACCCTGTGTCGAGGGTTTTAAAATATCGTGAAGGAGCTATCGTTATTGGCTAAGCTAGATAGCCCATAAAGCATCTAGTGAAGTGAGGGGCGATCAGGCTCCAATACCCAGGCCTTAGACAACACTTGCATACGGAATTGAGCTCCCACGCATCTTCGGGTGTATCGAGAGACCATCTAGGATTTAACAAAATTTTATCCCTAGGAAGCTTTTTCGGCCTTGTATTGTCCATAGTGCATGGGACACAACATCCCGAAAGACTACCCTCCCGTACTGTCAGAGAGGCAGATAGTGTGCTCAAGGGTATGTGTGGAATCCTCCTTGAGTAGTGGCCTGAAATATTGGTCCGAGCACTATTGTTCGTCACTACGGTATAACAGAGGGCCTATGGATATTACATACACCCTTGCCTAGAGTACCTTGGTTCTGTTTAAACTTGCAAACAAGGTTGTTCTTCAAGTCTTCTATTCTGCTTAACCTGCAACCAAAAGCCCAAACCTATTATTGTATCCTACACAGAAGTTGAGCATACGAAGAAGACATCCCTATTCCAGAATTCTTGCATGCACAACAGGCAATACAAACTCCCAAAAGAATAACAAGGGGACAAGAATCGTCAGAGTCTAAAATAAGGGGTCAAAGTCAGTTACAGTCAGAAAAATTCCATCAGTAATAGTGAATACAGGGTGGTCAGGATAACAGTGTCATAACAGTCACCTACACAGTCAGAATAGTTACTTGTGCCAGTCTGAATAGTCAGGGAATATTAGTGATAGTCAAAATCGAACAGGGAACAAAATAGTATCAGTAATCAGAACATACAGGATAAAGATAGTTGATAGAGTTCTGGGAACCAATCTTCGGAGGCAAACCCGACCTCACCAGTAAAAAATTTTTACTAAAATAGGGATATCTCTTCACATAGAGCTCATATTGACTCAAAAATTTAGCAGATAATTCTACATTCTATTCCAGACAAAATTGTCCTTGGCAGCCCCTGGTCAAATTTTGCACCAATTTTCCAAAAATGGCAATTTTTTATTTTTCTTGCTAAGGCCATAACTTTTCAATGGTCAATCAAATTGATCCAAAATTTTGGGAATAGAAGCTACTTGTTATTCTGCACCAAAGACCCTCAAGGACTCACTTGTGAAATTTTAAGTCCAAGTGGAAGAAATTACCTTGACATCGACTTGCAACCAACCAAGAGATCACAAAAAGTCAAGAAATTCAGTATATCTCCTCATTGAGCGCTCAGATCAAGCAACCACCGAAGTGGACCCTATCCTAAAATCAATGTTGCAACCCATTTCCCAAATTAAATTTTGGACCCTTACTAAAAATAGTAACTCCTAAAAGCTACCTATCTATTTTTAGTAAGTCCCACAAAAAGCATCCAAACCTTCAATTATGGTTGAGGGAACTCGCCAACAAGTAGCAGAGAAGGAACTTCAAATAAAAGTGGACAATATGGGCAACAAAATCTGGTCTATGGTTAACAAAAGCATACAGGATATACAGTCCCAAATGCAATCTTTCCAAGAATCTATGAATGATCTCATCCATGCACAAAAAGCAATGAAGGTTGAATTGGAAAGTAGAGCCTCTACAGATTTCGCAGCTCCACATGACCAAGCAAAAATTGGTACAAGCCACCACCAATGAGCTATACCCAACTACAATGGGATGAGGTTACCCAAATTAGACTTTCCCAAGTTTGATGGAAAAGATCCTGAGGGGTGGATTTGTAAGGCAGAACAATATTTCACTCTTCATAATGTTGATCGTTTCCTATGGTTGACCATTGCTTCTTTTAATTTTGAATCAGATGCACTCCATTGGTTTTTGTGGCTTAGAAAGGCTGAACCTGACCTTTCATGGCCTGAATTTGTTCAACGCCTACTCACTCGCTTTGGTCCTAGTGAGTTTGAAGATTTTACAGGAACCCTTTTTAAACTCAAACAAACTTCAACTGTTCGAGAATACCAAACTCAGTTTGAAAAACTTGCCAATCGAACAACAGGACTAAGTGTTGATTCATTCCAGAGTTGTTTTGTGGGTGGATTGAAGGATGACATCAGGGTTGAGGTTAAATTATTGCGACCTCAATCACTACCACAAGCCATACAATTGGCCAAATTGGTAGAGGAAAAATTCAAGGCTCTTGGTCGAACTTCTAAATTTCCTCCATCTAAGTCATCTTTTGTGAACAAGCCAATGCCAAGTTCAACTAATAAATCTCCACCTATAAAAAAATTGAGTCATGAGGAGATGGAGCATAGGAAGGCCCAAGGATTATGTTACAATTGTGATGAAAAATATACCCGAGGGCATAGGTGTGTGCAACAAAAATTGTACTTGCTAGATATGGATGAAGTTCCCACTTCAGACTCTTCTGAGGATGAGGAGGATCCTCAAGAAATAGAAACCATAGATCAACCGACCAATCAGGAGGAATCCCAACCAAAAATTTTTGTACATGCTCTAGCAGGAGTATCCACACCCCAAACCATGAAGGTGATGGGCCATTTCAAAGGACAAAGGGTCATCATTTTGATTGACTCTGGTAGCACACATAATTTTATTGATCCACGTATCGCCAAACAAGGAAATTGTTACATTACCACATGCAATTCCTTTGAAGTTATGATTGCTAATGGTGGCACCCTACCATGTAAAGGAAAATGTCATAATGTTAAGCTAAAAATTGGGGACTATAATCTCAAGTCTGACATGTTTGCTTTACCCTTAGGAGGGTGTGATATGGTTCTGGGAGCACAATGGTTATGAACGTTAGGACCAGTCGTATGGGATTTTGCAGAATTATGGATGAAATTTAATCAGGATGGGTAGGAATATACCTTTCGTGGCACAAAGGCAGGAGCAGTTCAATTTATTTCTTCTCATAAGATGGAAAAATTGTTAAAGAAATCTTCCCATGGAGTGGTAGCTCGACTTTTTGCTATCACCGCTCCCGAGCAAGGGGAGTCTAGTCAACCACAACAATTACAACATATATTAAACAGGTATTCTCATGTCTTTGAGGAACCCAAGGGACTTCCTCCTCAGCGCTCACATGATCATGCAATCCAACTTGTTCCTGGCAGTTTACCTCCTAATGTTCGCCCATACCGGTATGCTTATGCTCAGAAAACTAAAATTGAGAAAATTATACAGGAACTTCGAGCTTCTGGAATTATCCGTTCAAGTGTTAGCCCCTATTCTTCACCAGTGTTGTTAGTCAGAAAGAAGGACGGCACTTGGCGCTTGTGTGTGGATTACCGAGATCTTAATAAAATTACCATCAAGGATAAGTTCCCTATTCCTGTTATTGATGAACTCTTAGATGAGTTGCATGGGGCTCAATATTTTTCCAAGTTGGATTTACGATCGGGTTATCATCAAATCCGTATTAAGAATGAAGATATTCCCAAAACGGCCTTTAGAACTCATGAAGGGCATTATGAATTTTTGGTTATGCCTTTTGGGTTAACCAATGCACCTTCCACCTTCCAGAGTTTGATGAATTCTATTTTTTGCCCTCATCTTCGCAAATTCATTTTAGTCTTCTTTGATGACATCCTGATTTATAGTCGCACATGGGAGGATCATCTTCACCACTTAGAAGCAACTCTCAAACTTTTGTCTGACCATCAACTTTATGCAAAGCAATCAAAATGTTCCTTTGGTCAACAGGAGGTTGAATATTTGGGGCATATAGTCACTAAGGAAGGAGTTCAGGTAGACCCTAAGAAAATTCAAGCAGTGCAAGAATGGCCCAAACCTCATACTTTGAAGGGACTTCATGGATTCTTGGGTCTTACAGGATATTACAGAAAATTTGTAAAAAACTATGGAAAGATAGCAACCCCCTCACAACCATGTTGCGAAAAAATTCTTTTGTGTGGACTGATTCCGCTGAGAAGGCTTTTGTCGATTTGAAGTTTGCTATGACCACCACCCCTGTTTTGGCAATGCCAAATTTTTCTAAGCCCTTTGTCATCGAGAGTGATGCATCAGGTACAGGCATTGGAGCAGTTTTAATGCAGGAGGGTCGACCATTGGCTTTCACTAGCAAGGCACTTTCCCCTCGAAATTTGGGCAAGTCCACATATGAGAAGGAAATGCTTGCCATATTACATGCGGTCACTCATTGGCGTCCATATCTCATTGGTCGACATTTTTCCATCAAGACTGATCATCAGAGTCTAAAATATTTTTTAGAGCAATGGGTGGCTACTCCAGAACAACAAAAATGGGTCTCCAAATTGTTGGGATATGACTATGACATTTCTTATAAGAAAGGTAAAGAGAATGTGGTGGTCGATGCTTTGTCTCACCTACATGAAGATCAGGCCATGCTACATGCCATTTCTTCATGTACCCATGTTAATATTTTGTAATGTTTTATTATAGTTTTGGATTAAGAAGCGCCTATGCCAAATGACGCCCTTCTATGTAACCGTTCTTTCAAGAATGTAACTGATTATAGGTAGGAGATTCTAGCCCGGGTGACATTTTACATTAAGCCAACTTTGGGAGTTAGGTGCTAGAGAAATTCCTTAAATCTGCGAGAGGCAATATTATACACATCTTTTTGCATAATTGAATGACATATTGAATGAGGTTGCCCCCTCGAAGAGGCTTACAATTCAGTGCCATTATGAGATTGTTCTTTTTCTGCAATTTACTTTCATATTGTGCATTTTATTTCCAAGTGTGTTGTGAGCATGTGTGTTTATTTTCAAGTATTTGTGTGAGAGTGTTATTTTTAATAGTAGGTTCCTAACACCCTTGGGGTCTTATTGCTTACTATTTTTTTTGGCTATGATTGTAGATACATCGTTTCACAATTTAATAATTATAGCCATTATTAATTTTTTTTGGGTAGTTATATAGGAGAGTTGGTCACAACCATGTTATTTTTTTTTAGTAACTAACAAACGTTCAAACTAGAGGAGCTGCTCCCATCAAACTTATTTTGCCTCGTTATTGTTGACTTAATGGTCCACGTTGTGAAGGGGACCATCAATCGTTTGGGATTCATATCGTCATCGTTGGTCTAGCATGCACTCGGAGGATTTAGATCGGACTACTACCTTTGCAAACAAGGTTGCCCCAAGGTTTGAACCTCGGTGTCTTCTTGGTAAGTGCCTGGGTGTCTTCTTCGTTGTACGAAGAAGACACCCAGGCACTTACCAAGAAGACAACCAGGTTCAAACCTTGGGGCAACCTTGTTTGCAAAGGTAGTAGTCTGATCTAAATCCTCTGAGTGCATGCTAGAACAACGATGACGATATGAACAACGAAGAAGACACCCAGGCACTTACCAAGAAGACAACCAGGTTCAAACCTTGGGGCAACCTTGTTTGCAAAGGTAGTAGTCTGATCTAAATCCTCTGAGTGCATGCTAGAACAACGATGACGATATGAATCCCAAACGATTGATGGTCCCCTTCACAACGTGGACCATTAAGTCAACAATAACGAGGCAAAATAAGTTTGATGGGAGCAGCTCCTCTAGTTTGAACGTTTGTTAGTTACTAAAAAAAAATAACATGGTTGTGACCAACTCTCCTGTATAACCACCCAAAAAAAATTAATAATTATAAATGTATCCTTTTACAATTTTTCTTTTACTCAAGTGAGGGGACCCGAAGCTCTAAATTGGAACTACCAACCTCAAGCTGGGAAACACTCAGCATAAATTGATCAGTTTACTACTTTGCCCTCGCAATATTTTTACCTTACCACTTCCTAATCAATTAAAAAAAATTAACAAAATATTATTATTTTAAATCTCTATAAATCTCAAATTTTTTGTGGACTCTCGCTGGTCATATGCCTCTCTTGATTTGATTGAATGGCATATATCACGTCCGTCGTCGGACTCGAAACCGCGTTGAAATGCAGTAAGGAAGACAGAGAGGGATACCCTCGACTGGCACAGTGAGTCGTTCGAAAGATTCCCCCACTATATGCCATGCCTAGCATCTGCTGCGCAAACTTACATATACTCTTGTCCAAAAGGTCAGCTTTACTTAACTGGTTAAACCTAGTTTTGCTCGAGGGTAATTAACAATCCAATAGGTTTAGTATAAAATTCAATAATAATTTTTATTTTTTATCTAACTTTCGTGCCAATTCCGATATGCTGTGGAGATTCGAATGTCTGATCTTAGAAATTCAGATAATGCATATTCCGATCAAAAATTCATTCCATGAGATTTGAAACGATAACCTTTTTTTCTGTCATCGACTCATTTCCTTGTTAAGTTTGTAATTGTGTTCTGCACAAGTGATTTGCCAAATTGAATTAAATTATGCAAATTATAGCAAGAACGAACAATATGATGAGGAGCACAATTATATCTTAAGTCTCTTAATAATAATTCCGAGAAAAATGTATCGATTTCTTTAAAAGATTGGTTTCTCCAGCTGCGTAGTTGTAAATAGAAATTCACCAAATTTTGTTTGTCTCTATTTAAGATTTTATATGTTAATTTATGATCGCAAATGTATGCTTAACTGGATTTTATTTAAATTTAAGATTTTATATATTAATCTATGATTGCAAATTTATAGTGTAGGTCAAAAGGAAAGGTGACCGTAATTTTTACCCCTTTAAGCTAATAAATAAAAATAATTATCACTCCTGACCACGGAGAACTTCTATCTAAGCAAATAGTTATTATTATTATTATTATTATTATAAATTAGTTCAAAAGTGGATGGTTGAGATCAGATATCTTTGTAATTTATAGTGCTATTTTAATTTTTTTTCTCAAATATGCACTAATCATTTAATAGAAGAAGTTAAAATTCAATGGCGATTTCACCTGGAAAAGTAGCTGTAGTTACAGAAATCGAGAGTGAAATAGGGTGAAATATCAGTTTTGGGAAGTGGAAGGATCTATTACAGAAACCGTGGTAGAAGAAGCAACTGCGAGTGTTTTGCTACTCAGGACCCCAAGTGTCTTAATTGTACAAGAGTAATTAAGAGAGACATTTGATCCATAGATTGTACTGTTATGAAAATGAGTAGGTATATTCTATTGTAAAATTGAAAGAGTGATAGTTCCTTCTTTGCAGTTGTTAGATGGTACAGGTTGTAAGGTTGCCACAGCTGGAGGCAACATTTCCTATGTAATTGACGTTACCGTTATAATCTTACAGTGATCAATACCTGATTATAAACTAGCTAGTAGACTAGATGAAGCATGTTATAGATAAGGTTATATTCAAATCTGTCTGAAACCCATATGTATCAAATGGAATGGCGTCTCGACCGTTTTAAATGAAAGTCACCCTTAAAGGGCAACATTGAGATATATCATTGTAAATGGAAGGGGAACATATTCTTTGAGGCCAAAATTGAAGTTGATACATATCATTTACCTAAGGATAGTTGATCCAACAGCTCTTAAAGACGATTTGTCTCTAACTGAACCTTTGATATGCTATTTCTTATCTTGGAGGCGTAATTCTATATATTACAGTTTTAATTCGATTAGAAAGACAAGAATAGCTTTTAATAAAAACAACTCTGTTCTTCTGCTTGTGTATGTGGAACATAATCTCAATCATCAATAGATGCCAATCTTTAGAAAAGGTTGTAACATGCATTTCACAATTACAATTTACAAATGAATGCAGTATTCCATCCTAAGTAAACATAGGATGGAAGCTTAGCAGTTTGTTATGTCCAAGACCATTTAGACTTAGCAATGGGTGGTAACAAAACATATATCACACGGTTCACCTCTTTCTCAAATTGGTAAATTGAAATTTTCTGCCTCACCTGTCTTTAGATGCAAGCCCTTGCTTCAGCAAGACCAGAAAAGAATGCTTTCATAAGTGGATGAAAAAGAATATTTTTCTCCGAATTCCCATGGGAGAGAAGTACAATTATATGTACCGTGAATGCCCCCCGGTAGAGAACCTCCATCCATGGAAGGGGCTAGAATTTTCTCTCTGTGGGCAGTCAGGGACTGCATATAAGTTAAATCTTCTGGTTGTTTCATCTGTTGCTGAGTTAAGCAAAGTTTCATGTTAAAGTTTGACAATCATTGAATTTAAGATCCCTCTGATTATATTCATTAGTGTTTGGAAATTATAATTGAGGCAATTTTAAACGTTAAATTCTGGTGAATAAATCATTTGAAAATGAGCAAAAATGGTTAACAAATTTTGCTTTTGCTCACTTAAAACAGTGTTAATAAATCAAAGGGGAGATTAGAAGCGTTTGGAGTTTGATGCATTTGTTTTCTCCTCGTGTTGTTTCCAAAACTGTGGACTACAAATTATAGTGTTTTAGATCCATTTTCAGGTTTTCTGGTTTACCATTCAATGACAGGCAGTGGCACCAGCAGGTCCAACAAGAGGCAGCAGCACTGGCAGTTTTATTTCTTGAACTTAATGGTGAACTTTATTAAAAATTTCATTTGCAAAATTATTTTGAACTTCAAGCTTGACAAAGTGGATTCAAACATGAACTTGGTGGCTCAGGTTGTTTCATAGCTCAATCTCTATATGGCTATTCATAATACCTTTTAAGTTTGTAAAGAAAGTTTTTCTCAGGTGTGGTACTAACATAAGGATTTATTCCATGGTGCAATTGAGTCTGTTTTGGTTATACCTATGAAATAGGGCAGGAATCCCTTCTTAGAAAGCTTACTAGCTCTACCATGGGAAATTCTCCCATGGCATTTATTAGTCTTAGAAGGAAAGAGTAACCACCATATTGAAACCTATCGAACAGAGGAAACGTGACTAGGTTCATATCCCTGATATTAATAAGAATCCTGCATTCTCCCATTCTAGGCCAAAATGCTAGTCAGGAGAGAGTGAGCATTTAAGAATGATGTGCTCTATTTTGTAAATGGAACATCTACATGAATTTCACTTATTCTTCACGTCTTCTTTATGATGAAGTGCAACATGTGAAAGCAAGAGACTGATGCCACTAATTCAGATCTGGCAAACCATAACTCAATCAATGCCAGTGTCAACAACCTTGTTTGGTTTCAAGGATGAAGTCATGAAAATAAGTTTTGGATGACATTCCATGGCGGAAGGAAGTCCTGGTGCACTCCGTGGTCTGGGGAAATCCTTAGAGGAAACCATCACAACGAGAGGTGATCCCTATGCCTTCAAGCTAGACTGGGCAAGGGAGAATTCATTCACCTTTGCTGTGTAAGTAAATGGATGGAACAAAGTTGCATTATGAAGTTTGCTATCATGTAGAAAAATGTTCTATTCATGTTGATTAATATTTGTTTTTACATACATATAGAAAGGAGAATAGTTATGCCTGTCATTTTAGACAAATCAAATCATAGTAACAAGGTTTGAAATTCTGGATTCATATGAGAAGTCTTAAACATCCAAAAATTTAGAATTTTCCCATTGTACTGAACTGATATTGCTCATGACTCAATGCTGCAAGTGGAAAACAAATGTTTGCAAGCAATGGAGAAGTTGCTATAAGAGATAGCATCCAAAGAGGAGTTCTGAGATGAATTCCAAGCCAAATATGAAGATATGGAGAAAGAGAAGAATCTTTCTTATTGTTCCACCAAAGAAGCTAGCACCATGACCAAAACAAATATAATGGGCTATCGAGGCAAAGGACTTGCCAAGCATCGCCAAGTTATGAGAGACATTATTGAAGCATTCTCAGGGCCTCAACACGGAGGTTTTGGGTACTTCGGAAAAGGGGAGTTTTCCATTACAAATGAAGCTGTCTTTTCCAATGTGGAGGGGAAGCCCCAATGCCCCCAAATTTTAAAGAATGAAGGAAGTGAAACCAGCAAACAAGAAATCCAACCAAGGTGCAATATAAATCCAAAAAGAGAGCAACCTTCCAAAGAAGAAGAATTGAGGGCAGTGATCACATTAGACAAGTGTAATGCAAGATACAAACAAAACAAGCACAAGCAAGTATGCATGCATGGGAAGAAGTGGAATGATCCGGAACTCAAAATTTTGGGTTAAGGAAGATCAAAGAAAGATTGCAGTTTAGGAATAACAGAGTATAACAAACCAGAATTCATAAATATAAGCAAAATAACAGAATGATTTTATTTTTTGGAAAACAGAGTACAATGCAAGGTTGCAAGCAATCTTCAAGAAGAGAGATAGTGATTCTCTTGCATCTATTACTCATGCTTTTTACATTAAGGGGTGCATCTATTTTTATACAATATTTTTGGTCTGTTGGAAATCTATCATATTGAATATGGAAGGTCACCCGCATGTAATTCTGGTGGTTCAGCTCCATAAGCTAGAAGGTCACCCAGATGGAAATGTGGTGGTTCACTTTCCGTAGATTACAAAGTGCATAGTAAGTTAAAATTACATACATATGACTTGTACTTTTGTGTATTGTCTTCTACTGATGTGTCAACATGGCTAAAAGTGTATTTTGGCTATGAAAATCTAAAAATAGAAAAATACTATTTTTAGCAAATATTTTGTTTTGCATTTTTGAGGGCCTCTAGAGGGTTTTCTCCATGTAGTTGCTGGAAACTTTGTCTGTGTGTTGAATTTGTTGTTCCCCCGCTGAGCTTTCAAACACTTATTGAATGGATCAAAATAGAGTCCCAAGCACAAAATTATGTCCTTGACAATGTGGTTAGGATCTAAAAATAGGTTTTTTGGGCATTTTTCAGAATAAAGCCATTCCCCAAAATGGCCACGTGCATAGTTGAGAAATCGGAATCGGATAAGAATTGGCATGGAAAAAGAATCAGGAAAAATTGGCAAAAAAATGGGGAAAAATTGACAAAAAAAAGGGAAGAAAATGCAATTTTTCATTGAATTTTTTTTTCCATGCATATCACAATTTTTTGGAATTAAAAATTGGGATTCTGATGCGATTTGAATCGACAACTCTGCTGAATTGGAAAATATCTGATCGGATCGGGATAAAATTAGGATTTTTGTAACTGTGGACTCACATGCGTGGATCATTCGTCTCCCCTTGAAAAGCAATGGTCCCCATTATATCAACTTTTGACACCGGGTGTGGAAATTGTTTCTTTATCATACTTTTTGTGAGCCATTCCCCTTGGTGACCAAGCTGTCCTACCTTGAACACTCTGTACATCTAAATGGACTACCTTCTGATGATCTTAGTCCATGTATCAACAATTTGATCCTCCTCCACTGGTTCTAAACTACCTGGATTGAGTTCTTCAATGTCCAATTGTTCGGCTATTAGCAAAGTATCCAACAGAGGTGGATGATAGGGCCTAAGAAGTTCAATGGTGAATATTAGATTTAAACCAATATAAGATGGAATATTCAATTTAAATACATTCTCTCCCACCTTCTTTGTGATGGTGTATGGTCCATAGCAAAGAGGTTTGATCTTCCTATGGGGTCCTACAAGTCTCTCTTTCTGAAGACGTAACCATACCTTATCTCCAACCTTGAATTGATGTGGGATCCAATGCTGGTCATGGCATTGCTTGTATTTTTTATGTCTTCTCCAAGAGGTCATGAACCTGTTGTTGGTTATGCTGAATCTGTTTTTCTTGTGGCCAAAACAGCCAAAGATCTAGAAGATCACCTTCAAGCTCTAGAACTCTTTTGTAAAGAAGTTGGGATGCAGGTGAACACGAGCAAAACAAAAATTATGATTTTTTCAGCAAAAAAGAAGAAGCAACAACTCAAATTTCAGTTTGCAGGAGAACCGCTTGATGTAGTAGTAGAATACAAATACATGGGCATAGACTTTCATGACAAACTTAATTGGAATACATGTAGGATGAAAAGAACTCAAAGTGGTTGGAGAGCACTATATGCACTTCAAAACAGGTGTAGGAATGCCGAGTTGTGGGACTGGAAGACCACCAAGGTCTTTTTTGGCCTACTTGTTACACCGGTTCTGTTGTATGGTTGCGAGGTGTGGGCTAGTGGCACAACAAATGGAAAATGGAGGCAAATAAAAAGGATTCAAAAATATCTAATCACAAACTTTCTCAAAATTAAGGCCACAACCCCTTATGAAATTATTCTAGCTGAAACTGGAATGTTCCCTTTAGAAGCAATTGCTATGACCAAGCTGTTATGTTACTTGAAAAAAATAGAAAACATGACAAATGATAGATGGCCTAGGGCAGCTAGGGACGAAGAGTTGCATAGGCGAAATAATACATGGATGAAACAAAATCAGAAATGGATGAAACGTTGGGAAATCAACATAAATGAATGCCCAAATGTCAACAAAGACAAAAAATTATGTGAATGAAAAGTTCAGAAGTGGAATGTGGAAAAATGCAAGTAGGAAAAGACAATATTATATTGCAAATTTTAACCCAACGTATGACCACAAGGAAAAAGCGTATATAGGCGCTGAAATCAAGTGGAAGGAAAAAGCGTATATAGGCGCTGAAATCAAGTGGAAGGAAAAAGCGTATATAGGCGCTGAAATCAAGTGGAAGGAAAAAATACTCATTGCTCAGATAAGGACTAGCTCTCATAGGCTTAGATGTGAAACAGGAAGATGGACAACGCCCAAAGAACAATGGGAAGAAAGGATATGTACTCTATGCAACACAGGGGCAGTAGAGACAGAGGAACACTTCATCTATAAATGCCCGAGTTTTTCAGATATCCGTGACAAATACAAAGAAACACTTGGGAATGAGTTTATGGCAGATTTATTTGAAGACAGTAAAATAAAAAAAGTTGGGGAATTGCTAACACAAATCAGCAGGAGAAGGAACAACCTTCTCAAAGATATTAAAGATCATATGATATGATTTGAGTAATTGTACTTCCATATTTGAGGTCCCATAGACCATATTTGGGTCTCGCGGACGTAATTAAAATCTTTCATTTCATTTCATTTCACAAACCGTGTTGCTTTTTCTGCTTCTTCTTTGTCCATGAGGTGAGTACTCCATGGGTTGTATAGGGAGAGCTACATCAGTGGGTGCCAAGGGTTAGAACTTAGAACCCAAAACAAACATGAAATAGGATGTGTTTGGTAGGGCTATGCAAATCTCAATTGTACCCATGCTGAATGCAAAGGAAGCTCTCATACCATGTGCATGGATGTTTGGAATCGTATATTTGAAGATGTACAATCAGTCGATTCACTACTTTTGTTTGGCCATCAGTTAGAGGATGGAAGGTTGTGGACATGGTCAACTTGGTGTCCATCATACTCCATAGGTGGATCAAAAAACTCTTAGAAATCTGCTATCCCTGTCAGAGACAATGGACTTCGGCAAGCCAAAGTTGACCCACATATGACTAAAATAGAGCTTAGCAATCTCCTCAGCAGAAATTGATTTCCTACAAGGAATTATGATAAATTTTTTTGAAAAATGAACAATTGCTACAATAACACAATGATTACTATGCTTAGATGAATCCATGGAAACTGATTCCCAAGGCTTGGATGGCATTGGCCATGGTGTACACATTCCTTGCTTCTTGTTGGTTGGTTTGACAACACAAGGGATACGTGACTAGATGTATCTCTCAACATCATTCCTGATTTTTGCCAATAGAAGTACTTTTGAAGAATTGCCAACGTTTTCTCCACCTAAAGTGACATGGTACTTTACTGAAGTGCGCTTCCCAAACCATTGTTGAGTGCTCATTAGCTAGTACACAAATATGTCCCATGTGAGAGAGGAGGTTAACTTAAAAATAAAAATCAAGAACATGCCTACCCATACAAAGAGCTTGGTATGTATTTGCAAAATTAGGATCTTCTTCATACAAGGTGGACTAATTGGAAGTCTCATGTCCACAAGAATCAAGAATGGTGGAGAATGCTATGATTGAAGGTCGGCTCAAACAATTTGTGGTTGAATTGGCAATTCCTTTATTGTGCTTGATGATCAGATGAAACTGCTGTAGATATGTGGCCCACTTCTGATGTCTTTCATTTCTTAGCTTACTCTGTGTTTGAATGAAATCCAGAGGTCTATGATATGTATGGATGATGGTTTCCTCGACCAAGATATAGTGCTTTGACTGTTTACATGCTTGGACAATGGCATAGAGCTCTTTGTCATATGCGGGATATTTTTGAACTGATGTTTCACTGTGATAGGTGTAGACATTAGTTTTGGACAAAAACAACAAAAACAGAAGTAACACTATGTGCAAAAGTTTTTGAGTGCAATACGCACTAAGTTTTGGTCAAATTGCAATGTAAATAAATGATTGGTCAAATGCTATTGAAATGTAATTGAAATGCAAATGTTATGTAATAGCCGTCATAAGTTAATACATTGCATATAATGTAAAGTTGGCATATGTGTCTAATATGCATCGGAAGGGGGAAGTAGTTATGCGCTTAGGTGTCCTGGAAGCCATTGCCAACAACGGCCAGGACTACGTTATAAAAGGGACCCCCCATTCATTGTTGCATATCTTGATCACAATATACGCATACTAGGCATAGACGAGAGATGAGAGCATATGTGCAAGTGCATATGAGAGCATCTTGTGAGTCTGTATACAAGTGCTGTAATCTGTAAATGTCATACAGGCAGATTATCAATGCAATTTATCCATTCTCTATCTATGTGTTGGATGTTTGTGTGTTGATACCAATATGCTAGATCATTAGACTTGTGCATTGTCAAGGTATTATGGTTGCAGGTTGGAAGACGCAGTCAGGTGTTGCAGGTTGAAGGTTGCAGTCAGGAGTGCAAATTGTAGTTAAAAGTTGCCGATGACAGTTGTTGAGGATAACCATCATACCAGAATCGCCGTCATGTTGAGTGCAATCGCCATCTAAAGACTTGCCATCCAGAGTGAGCTTGCTGTCTTGAGACTGCCATCTATAGGATGTCATGTGGATTTCGTCATGTTGATGTTGTCATGTTGATTGCAGACTTGGTCCAACCTGTCGTCTTATGTATTGTCGTCTAAGCAAATGATCATATTCACATTGTTCAACTGTGTTGACTATAGACTTGGCCTCTAAACTTTATCATTCTATCTTCATTGTTGGGAATCTCACCACCATGCTATATTTGGTGTCGTCGTTATCAAATCGAAGTTGGATCAAGAAGAATAACTAGCACGCGTGACGAGTAGGAAGGTGAATGACAGATTCCTTGCTACAAGGACATGGAATACAAGGTCGCGGAAGAAGTCAGATTCTTGTACGGAGAAGCACAAAAATTGGTAAACAAGTGGATCAAACTATTGCCAACAAAGTACTCCAATCCCAAAAACAGAACTCAAGGAACCTGTGGTAGAACATGTGTGGAGTCCTCAAGAAGAGGAGAATCCAAGAGTATTACACAAAAGGTGGCACATGTTATTAACAATGGAGGACGAGGTGCAAAGTGAGTTGCAGCAAACAAACGAAGAAGACGTTCGCGTAAGTCAAGACGCCAACGTGGAGGGTGCACGAGGAGACGACGAGTGGATGCTAACGCCGAAGCAAGCGCGGAGGAGTTTGCCAAAGGGTGTAGAGGACGAGAGTCAGGCACTAGAGCAACTGCACGTAAGTGCTTGGGCGAGTAGACCGGATCCAACGTACGTGTATTCGCGAAGTGAAGGTGCACCGAAATTGGTCGAAGATTGTTTGCAGGCAACAACACGGAGGGTGAGGAAGCACCGTGGGTCGAAGAAGTGCCAAGAACAGAGGTTCCAAACAAAGAAGTACCGAGAACGGAGGCACCAAGTGAAGAAGTGCCGAGAGTAGAGATACTAGAAGAAGCGCCATTTGAGCAATCATCGAGTGGGGAGGAATTAGGTGAAGAGAATCAACCCCCAATGGCGAATATTGCAAATATGGCAGGGAAGCAAAAGTGCCCACCTTTTTCTGGAGATGGGAAAGAAGATCTCGAACGTCATATAGGGACATGTACCACAATATGGAGAGCTAATGGGGTGCGTGACCCAAATGCATGGCTGCAATTGTTCCCAGCCACATTGAGAGGAATTGCGATTGATTGGCACTTGAAGAGGGAAAGAACAAACGCCTTCACAACATGGGCAGACTTAGTGGATGAATTCAAGAAGGAATTCAGATTGTTGCGAGATGATACGGAAATCATAAGAGAAATATATTCCACTAAGCAAAAGAAAGACGAAGATATAAAGTCCTACAACAGACGACTGAAGCAGCTTATTGACAAAATGGAGATGCAACCGGCAAATGGATTGCAGAAGAGATGGTTCATTGATGGACTACTACCACGTTATAAGAAGAAGATGAAGATAATACCACCCACGACATATGAAGAAGCATACGAAAGGGCGAGAAACTTGGAAAGTGAAGCCAAGCAAACTGCAACAGGAATAAGTCACTTCAGAAGCGATGACTCTGATAGTGACAAAGAAGACTTGCATGAAGCAATCCAGTCAATGAAGGACTTTGAAAGAATGATCAATGAAGTGAAAGGCAAGAAGAAAAAGAAGGAAATCTGGTGCATGGAGTGTAAAACAGAGGGGCATACGAATGTAACTTGTCCAAAGAATGCCTATTGTAATATATGTGATGTTATGGGACATGCAGTCGGGGATTGTCCATTCAATTTAAGAAGTGCAAGACATCAAACCTTGTCAGTGCAAAAGGAAGAACAAGAAGAAAAACCAAGTACTACAAGGAATGGACAAGGAGCAACGAGCGACGGGTATAGGAATAACCGTCGTGGAGGAAGACAAAATAATCAGCAGCAAGGGGGCCAGAGCCGATTACAGTATGATTCAGATGGAAGACCCATCATACAATGCAGAAGATGCCAAGAATGGGGACATTTCGCAAGAAATTGTTCCAACCCACAAGTAGGGGGTAATAACGGAAACAATAATCCACACATGTGTAGATGGTGTGGACCGGGCAACCATAAAGAAGTAAATTGCCCAAAGCAAGCGAGTTCAAGTGGAACTCAAAATATAAATTTTATTGATATTGGAGAAGCTGGAAGGAACCAACAAGATAAAGACAAGGAAGTGCTGGCCGTGACAAGGGCGTAGGCAAGGAAAGCCGACCAATACCCTAATCCTACTAAGGAGAAGGAAAGATGGCAAGAGACACATGATCTGTTAGAAGAAGAAATGCAAAAGATGAAGCAAGAAAGGCTCATCCAAGCGAAGCAAATGAAGAAGCCAATCGAGGTGGAAAAGAGCCAAGATGAAAGATCACCAACAAAAAAACTAGCAACACAAGTACTAAACACGCAAGTGGAGGTCAAGGTGTCTAGTTTACTGGATGCAATACCAGATCTTTTTGCGTCAGTAAAAGAGACAACTAAGACAAAGGATGTTGTGGAGACACCAACATATCAAGAAGTACGGACGATGATTGACCCAACTGTGCTGATGATAGAAGCAGGAAAGAAACCAACTTTAATTCATATGGAAATATTGAACCATAAGCTAATGCAAGTGATCGTGGATGGCGGCTCAAGTGTGAATGTCATGCCTGAAAAGACATGGAAGGATATTGGAGCACTCTTTTTGTGGTCTCCAAATTTCTGACTATATGGTGCAGACCAATATGGGATAGAAATGAGAGGAGTGTTGACAGCTCAAAAAGTAAGGATCGCGGACCAAGATTTTATCATGGATTTTGTTGTAATTGCTATGCAGAAGCCAGCATATGATGCATTACTTGGACGAGGGTGGCTGCGCATGGCGAAAGTAAATCATAATTGGGAAAAGGATCGTCTCACATTTAAAAAGGGACAATACAAGTACATGATAAACCTGAAGAATCAGTCCATGAGTCAGGATATAGCAACCTTTGATGAGTCAAGTACTTCATCATCCAATGACGATGAGGGGCAGGAGCCAAATGAAGGAGTACTCGAGTTGCAGGAATGTTCAGAAGATGATACACATTCAGATAGTGGACTCTTCCATTGGCAGATGGGGGATTATGAAATTTTTAAACCCCAATGTCTATGTATTCATGCAGAAGATGATGAGCACCAGGAGAAAGAGAAGAAGGCCACATATGAAATCGGAGAAACAAGCGGGAGAAAATCTGCACCAAAAGAAGAAAAGAAAAAGTGGACATTCCCGAAATTTTTTGCAAAATACACGATTGGAGAGGCGGTGATCGATGAAAAACCAGCACATCCAATCGATGTAATCAAGGCAAGCTGAACCAGACACCATCAAGTATGAAGGACCAAAGATGGTGGAGATAAACCTTGGTGAAGGGAATGAGTCAAAGATTATTCATTGTGGAGACGATTGGGATCCAATATTGAAAGTTGTTGCTTTCAGAATTTTCATGCAGTACAAAGATGTTTTTGCATGGACGTACAAGGACTTGAAGGGGATTCCACCTGAGTTGTGCGTACACAAGATTCCGTTGATTCCAAGAGCACAACCAGTATGAAGAAGACCATACCGCATGAACCCGAAGTATGCAGCATTGGTGAATACCGAAATACAGAAGATGTTGGATGTGGGAATTATCTTCAAGGTCACAGTGAGCGAGTGGGTCTCTCCGATCGTAATAACCTTGAAGAAAGAAGCAAACAAGATTTGAATCTGTGTAGATTTTTGAAGTCTGAATGCAGTTACTATAAAGGACCCCTTCACGATCCCATTCACTGATTCAATATTGGAGGAAGTAGTTGGGCACGAGATCTATTCCTTTTTGGATGGATTCTCTAGGTACAACCAGATCAGCATTGCTGAAGAAGATAAGTTGAAGACCACGTTTGTAGTGGAGAACGACATATATGCATATAATCGGATGTCATTTGGTCTATGTAATGCCCCAACTACATTTCAAAGAATAATCTTATACATTTTTGAGCAAATGTCCACTGGAAAATTCAAGTCTTTTTGGATGATTGGTCGCTTTATGGTAGAAAGGAAGAACACTTGAAGCAATTGGAAGAATGTATGAAGTTGTGCAAAAACGCTCGATTGGCATTGAATCCAAACAAATGCAAATTGTTGGTTCCATATGGAAAATTGTTGGGGCACGTAGTATGCAAAGAAGGATTGAAGACCGACTTGGATAAAATACGAGTCGTGTTGGCTATGGAAGAGCCATATGATGTAAGCTCGTTGAAGTCCTTTTTAGGACATGTTGGTTATTATAGAAGATTTATTAAGAATTTTGCACAAGTGTCCCAACTGTTGGATATGTTGACGTGCAAGACTGTTCCTTTTAGATGGATGGAGGAGCATCAAAAAGCCTTTGAAGAATTAAAGGCGAAGTTAGTGTGCACACCCATTCTGGTATATCCGGATTGGGAGGAGTTTCACGTCCACATTGATGCATCTAATTTTGCGATTGGATGCAGTTTGACTCAAGAGGGGCAATTCAAGGTGGATTAGCCCATTTATTTTGCAAGTCGCTTGTTGTTATATGCTAAGTAGATTTACAACACAACGAAAAGAGAAGTTCTAGGGATGGTTTATGCATTGCAGAAATTCAGACATTATCTGCTTGTTAACCCCTTTGCTTTTTACGTAGACCATCAGGCTTTATTGTACCTGATCAATAATCCAACTATCCATGAACAAGTAAGCAGGTGTCTTGTCATACTACAAGAGTTCGTATTCTTGGTGGTGGTGAGACCCAATAAGAAAAATGTGATCGTAGGTCAACTGTTAAGGATTCGCTTGGGAGAACCTATAGCAGGAGGAGTATTGGATGAATTTCTTGATGCTCAGTTGTTCGTATTAGATGTTGTACCCTCATGGTACAAGTATATTGGAGCATACTTATCAAAAGGCGAGCTGCCAAAGGAGATGTCGACAACAGAGAAGAAGCGCATCATTGTCAAATCAGCACCATTTCAGTTGATAGCGGGTTTGCTGTACAAAATCGGACCAGATGGAGTATTGCGGAGGTGCGTAATGGATGAAGTAACAAAGGTATTAAAGGAAGCTCATGAAGGACTGGCCGAAGGACATATGGGGCCAGATGCGACAACAAGAAAGGTGTTGTTAGTAGGATTGTGGTGGCCTACGCTCTATCGAGATGCATGAGAGTTCGTGAAGGCATGTGATACGTGCCAGAGAGCAAGGAAGCCACTAAAAAGAGATTTTATGCCTTTACATCCATCGCAGCCTTAGGAAATGTTTGAAAGATGGGGTCTTGATTTTGTCGGGCCATTGAAAACAAGTAGAAGAGGAAAGTGCAGATATATAGTGGTAGCTACAAAATATTTAACGAAGTGGGTAGAGGCAAGAGCATTGCCTGATAATTCTGCAAGGAGTACGATGCAGATTCTTATATGAACAAATCATTACGAGGTTCGGCATACCCTTGCAACTAACAAGTGATCGAGGTGGACACTTTGTTAATGAGATTATCCAGAGGCTTACCACGGAATTCAAGATTCTGCACTCATTGTCAAGCCCATATTATCCACGTGCAAATGGCCAAGCAGAAGCAACAAATAAGGTCTTGGTTTCCATTATGTATAAGACATGTGGAGTAGAAGGTGCTGATTGGGAAGAGTGATTGCCAACCATTCTGTGGGCATATCGGACAACATTTAAACCGACAACAAACCATACACCATTCCAGTTAATGTATGGACAAGAAGCGGTAGTGCCAGTAGAGTTCCTGGTACCAAGTTTAAGGGTGGCGGTACAAAATTGTCTGGGTGACCAGGAAAGCCTAGAGGAGAGGCTTGCAACACTAGTCCGACTGGATGAGACACGGGTGATGGCGCAGTGGGCGACGGAGGTTGCCCAACATCGAAGAAAAGCTTGGCATGATAAGCACCTGAGGAAGATGAATTTGAAGTCAGGTGACTTAGTCTTAAAGTTTGATGGCAAATGAGAGATCAAGCCTAGGAAATTGAAAACCTTATGGCTTGGACCTTTTCAAGTTATAGAAGTTTTAGACAATGGCGCAGTTAAGCTCCAAAAGTTAGATGGGACAGAATGTCCTGGTACAATTAATGGTTCAAGGCTGAAACCTTATAAGGTGGAAGCACAAATCAATATGGTCAACCTTGAATCAAATGAGGAACAAACCGTGGGAAGACTGGTTGAAGCACCACAACAGTCTTTGGACAGTTTTGAGGGAATATGAGTTCAAGAGTGGGGAGAGCCAAGTCGTCCCACTCGGAATAATGGTGCAATGCAAGAAATTGAAGACATGAATCTAGGGTGTGTGTTTGGGGAAAAGAATGGAGAGCAACCCGTCATGGAACAAGAAGAGTTGAAACCTCAACCAACTGAACGGTAGAGAACGTGGGTACATGTAAGATTCCCGGACACGGAAGAAGAAAGGAGACTTCGATCGCTTACTGATGCAGATATGCGAAGAATGGAGTTTGTAGCAAGAGAAAGGCCCGATCAAGAACCTCGGAGTGAAGGAAGTGAGTACAAAGATATGAGTCCATTAGCACAGATTGGTCTCATGCAACAAAGAATAGTCGGGAGACACAAATGCTGCAAGAAGAATATGAGACTTTGCAAAGATACAATGCATAGATGAGGGAACAAATTGTTCAAGAAATTGATAGCACAATACAAAGCCTTAATGAAAGGGAAGCACAAAGACAACAAGAGTTGAATGATCTTGAACAACATAGGCTGACTAGAGCAGAAACAACGGAGATATTGTGGAGAGATATTTTTGAAACACCTACATCTCAGGAAGGGGATGGAAGGAATTGGCAAACAGATAGTAGTAGCTTATTCTCCACAAGCTCCTACGAAATCAATATTAACTCTAGTAGCAGCAATAGCTCGAGCTCACCATTGACAAGATGATCTAGGAGAAACTTGACGAGAGCTCAACCAGTTCCCAAGCAGAAGAAAGAAGGAATGCCCAAAATAACTTTGAGGAAGAAAGGTAGATTAGAAGGCGATTGGATGACACACTAGCAATGGCTGTCACAGAAGAAGCGAGAGCCTAGTAGTTCGCAAGGATTACTAGGTACCCCTATAGTCATGCAGGAGATAGGTAACTTAGGCAACTCAGGGAGACTATCAGGTCTTCTTGGTCGTCTAAGGTTACCTGGCCAAGGGAGGAGTTTGGTTGACCTCCCTCCCAGTAGCTTGAGGGGAAGAATTTTCCCTCCCGCTACCCCTAGGCTGCATGGTCGACAGGATGGGCCGCAAGGACCATTCTTTGATCATGCACAAGACAACCAATCATGCGTGACTATCAAGTTGGCTTGTTAGGACTGCCTTGTGGCCCACGTCAAAACCAAAGATGTTGTAATAGATGATCGACTTGGACGAACCTCGGACAGCTTGGAGATAGGAATAGGCAGTCCCACATTATGGAGGCTCGCCCGATGGAAAGATCAGAAGTTAGGGAATCATCACAAGGAAGACGACGACGACAAAATAGAATTACGAAAGAACGAAATCGGATAAGGCAAGAGAGAATCCGACAAAACAGGGAAGAGTTACGAAGATTGGGCCATCAGATAGGTCCAACCAGACAGATGAACAGTGGCCGTACAAGGCAAGTGTCTGATGTCGTTTGGAGGCTGGCAAGACAGTAGAGGGCCGTTAGCAGGCTGGCAAGATTGTAGGGTGCAGTTAGTAGGTTGGCAAGACAATAGAGGGCCGTTAGCAGGATCACCAGACGATAGGGTATCCTTAGGAGGATCATTAAATGGCAGGGTGCGGTCAAGAGGAAAGCCAGGCAGCTGAGTGTCATAAGGAGGAAAGCTCGACATAAATTTGTTGTCAAGAGGATGGGTAGACAACAGATCGTCGTATAGATGGACCTAGGACGACAGGAAATTGCAGTCATGAGACAAAGGAGGATAATCACTGTCAGAGAAAAAGTGCACGTTATTTGTCAGTGGAAGATGCAATAGAAATCCAAGGATGCATGGTCGTACGAATCGTACGACAGAGGTGACACGTGGACCTCTGCCACGTTGTAAATATGTAAATAAACTTAAATATATATATATATATATATATATATAAATAGAAAAAGACAAAAAGAAAATGAGTGGGAAAAAAAGCACCGTCAATCGCATGCAAGGTGGCAAGGTGGCGATCATTTGACAGTTTGTCCTTGTTGAAGTGGCAATTATTCGATGGTTACGCATGGGCGGCAACCAACTTTTGCACTTATAAATAGAGGTAGTCTTAGGGAAGTGAGCACTCAAATTGCTCAAGTTTGCAGGTGAGACGAAGGAGATGCAAAAGTAAGTTGCAGGCACAAGATGTAGCGTTGGAGGGGGTCGTGGGGGCGTGCCGGCATTGTCGAAATGAACGGAAAGAAGTATGCTTTAGCATGTTCTAAAGGAAATATGGGGTGACATTGTACAAATGGCTAATGAAGAAATGGAGTTGCAAATGAACAAGGGTTTCCGGTCTGAGGGAGTAACTGTGCAGATGATAGAAGGGCAAGGAGTCTATGCGAAGAGACAAGGGCAAAGGAGGCTGCCATACAGACGGTGGAAAGAGTTGTACGAGTTAGGAGAAAGCGACCAAGTTATATATTCACCAACATGCAAGCATAGACCAACACCATAAGAGTTGTATTTAGAAGGAAGTGTCGTTTGAAGAGGTATAGTTAGAAGGAAGCGCCAGAGAGAGCGTTGTCTGGGTGTTACAATTTGAGAAGTGTACTATCTGAGTTGCAGTTAGAAGTGCCATCTATAGTTTGAGGAAGTGTTGTCGTACAAGTCTAGGTGTTTGTGACGGTAGGGGTGCCATACAAGCAAATTGGAAGCAAAGTTTTTGAGTAGGATGCATAGAAGGGCAAACGTTTCAGAAAGAATTCGATAGGCAAAGTAGCAGAGAAGAGCCCCACCTGACCTAATGACGGAAGGGCGTACAAAGCATAGTCATGCAGGATGCTCAAGAGCAAGTGATAGAGACTATGGCTCAGACACGGGACGAGGTAGTGAAAGGCAATTGCAACAAAGGCCAAATGCTAGCATTCCAAAAGAAAGGGAAAGAGATGCTAGACCTTAGGAAGTAAAAAAGAATAAAGAGAGGGAGAAGGTACCCTTGAAAGACATCACTTGGGTACAGTCAGCAGGAGAGTATTGTCGGATGTGGTGGGAAAAGGCTCCAAAGAATCATCCGTTGCAAACGATGTTGCAGAACACAAGAGTTAACTTTATATTGTAGATCCCAAATTTTGATAGAGAATTCTTTAAGGAGTATTTGCTGCAAATGTTGCAGACATACAATCCGCAACAACATGCTAGCAAAGTGAGAGTGGGTGACCAAGAGCTGATTGTTGTATTTTCAGCAGGCAACTTCAGGAGGATGTTTGGGTTGCCAAATCATGGAATACGGTAGTAAAAGACTTAGTAGATTCAAACCGGTGTAGACAAATGATCCATGAAGTAATGGATCTCACTCCAGATGAGGTACAAAAGTTGATGTCACATGGGAGCCAAGGAGTCAAGCAGCAGCAATTGAGGAATGAGGAGCTGCAATGTACCATGAATGTCATAATGGCAAGACTCTGGAGAACAACAAGCCTCGAAGATACCCATATGGCTCATACCTTATATGCAAGGGGTAGCAACTGGCATAGCCTATGATTGGGCATCCTACCTCTCATACCGCATTAAGAATTTCTTGATGTAGAACACGAAGAATTTTTCAATGGCATTTCATGCCATTGGCTTGTTGATGAATGTTGTGACGTAGGCAAAGGTGCATATCCTAGATTTGGACCCTCCTAGAGATGATTTATTGGAATTGGCACCAACAATTTTAAGGTGGATGAATGTAATGCCACATACGAAGGGAGGCACTCTGGTAAAAACATCAAGAACGAAAAAGATATTGAAGAGGAAGAATCTACTAGATGATGTACCTAGTGAGGATTTAGAGGAAGATGCACCACCGTCCAGGCCAAAACCAGCCCAAAAGGAGAAAAGGCATAGGAGGTTGGAAATGGAAGAGCAACCTCCACATCAGGCCACAGTGGATGCAGGTGGCAGGATGGAACAGACTGTGGAGGGAGGACAACAAGGAGTAATGTAGCAAGAAGTTGGGGAGAGAGCTGCAGTTGGACAACAATAGCCTGAGGAGGTTCAACAAGAACAGTAGGCACAAGAATTTCCGAAAATTGTGCCTATGGATAGAGAAGTCCAAGAAGCAGTGGATGCGATGGGAGACATGCAGTTGGATCAGCAACAATTTGATTCAAGTGCATCACCTCCGGTATAGGAGGAGGTACAATTTGAAATTACATCCATAGTAGAGGAAGAATGGGCAAGGAAATAGACCAAGCTAGCCAAGACACCAAAAAAAGGAAAAGAGCCGACAAAGGAGGACTTAATGTCAGTTGAACCTGAAATAGCCTTGGATGACAGTGAACTCCCAATTTTATATAAATTGATAAAGAGAGGAGGAAGCAGCCAAAGGAGGGAGCAATTGGCTGATATTGCAGAGCAGCCTGTAATGGAGGGCAAGGCAGCTAAGAAACCTATTAATCTGTCTAGAGGAGGAGAAAATGTGGTAGAGACAACCACAGAAGATGACACGGATACAAAGCTGAGTGATCATGTTCTGATAGAAGTGCCAAATTTCAGGCAACCACCAGAGTTGGGAGATCACATTGATGCATAGGTGGATACTTGCTTGCAGAGAATATCCAGAGTCATTGACAGATTGAGATTGGAGTTCCAAGTAGGCTGTGTTGGACAATGGAGGAAATGGCAGCTGATGACAGAGAATGAGCTGGGCAAACTAGTAAATTGGATCCATGATGAGGAATGGATGACAAGACTTGCCAGCATCCATCAGACGCAGCCATGGGAGTTGGAGACTGGCAGTATTAGAACCATGATCGGTGTGCAAGAACTGCCAGAGGGAACTCAGACATTGTACAAGAGACCAGCTCGTATATATATTAATGGAAGAAGTAATAGACTTTGCCCACAAAATGAAATAGTTGTCAAGTATGTTGAACTGGCACCGGAGTTGGTACAGACATATGCCAGGATTAACTTTTTGGCATACTTGGTGCGGTGGTTAGCCATAGGCATTGAAAAGATTCACAGTGTAGGCGAAGAAAGGGCTAACCAATTGCAGGCAACAAAATCTAAACTTTGGCAGGTGAGCGAGGAAGCCAAAGCAGAACTAGCCAAACTGAGACAGGAGGTTGAGGAGAAGACCAAGGCTAAAGAGGAACAGGATGAAGTGATTGCACAACTGAAATCCAAGTGCTCAATCAGAGAGCAGCTGGTGGAAGCTAAGACAAAGGAGCTGGAGCACAAAGATCAGTTGATTGCTGAAAGAGATGAGCAGCTTGCAGAAATGGCACAGGGAACTGCAAATGAAGCCTTTGCAAAAAGGGAGGAAGAGCTCTTGACGAAGTTGGCAGCAATGGAACAAAAAGCCAACCACTATGGTTTGGAATGGGCCAAGTATCACAATTATGCCAAGAGACTCAAAGACGAGAAAGAGGCATTGAAGTTGCAGATTGCAGAGATGGGAGGTACTGTTCCAACACCTCAACAACAAGGTCCAAGTCCACCAGAGCAGAGATGGATGTCGACGAGGACGTTGACCAAATCAAAGGGGAGGACAAATGTAGATGCTAGTTATGGACAAAAACAACAGAAACATAAATAACACAATGTGCAAAAGTTTCTGAGTGCAATATGAACTAAGTTTTGTCAAAATGGCAATGTAAATAAATGATTGGTCAAATGCTATTGAAATACAAATATTATGTAATAGCCATCGTAAGTTAATACACTGCATATAATGTAAAGTTGACATATGTGTCTTATGTGAGTTGGAAGGGGGAAGTAGTTATGTGCTTAGGTGTCCTGGAAGCCGTTGCCAACATCGGCTAGGACTGAGTAATAAAAGGGACCTGTTGCCACATTTTGCACGGGGTGCCATGTTTTCATTTTTATTGTAAGTATGCTGCTCTCCCTTCCCTCCTCCTCCTTTCCCTTTCTCCACTATCCCCTTTCTCCCCTTCTGTCAGTTTCATTTCCCCTTTTTCCCCTTGTACTTTCTTCGGTCAAATTCCCAAAACAGAGCAAAAGGTCCCTGAAAATTTCTAAGTCTAAGAGCGCAACCCGACTTCGCAGCGAAGTCGGGGTGCGCCCTTAAGTTCGAGCGCACTCGGGAATGCGAAGTGCGGAAAAGGACCGAAATTTGGCTAAGTACAAGAGCGCAACCCGACTTCGCAGCGAAGTCGGGGTGCGCTCTCTTTCCTGTGCGCACCTGGGAAGCAGCGGATCCTGAAAATCGGCTAAGTGCCAGAGCGCAACCCGACTTCGCAGCGAAGTCGGGCTGCGCCCTCATTTCTGTGCGCAGTCTGAACAGCAAGCAAAACTGGCTAAGTGTGGAGTGCGCAACCCGACTTCGCAGCGAAGTCGGGCTGCGCCCTCTAACTTGTGCGCACTTGGGCAGGATGTTTCAAGCAGCCCAAAAACTGTCTAAGGCACGGAGGCCTCCCCAACTGCACTGTTCCCCACTTGCGCTGTCTAATTGCGCTCTGATTCCGGGCGAAGTCGGACATAAAAGAGAGACTGCCTTTCAAGGCAGATGCGTCCCTCATCAGAATTTGACAAGTGTCCAGCCTCGGGATTCGAGCCGAAGATGTGACAGGAAAAGGACAGGCGTGGGCCAAATTATTATACCGCAGCTACCCTCATTTAAGCTGACTCAAAGTTCCATCTACCGCAGCTACCCGCATTCAAGCTGACTCAAAGTTTCATCAACCGCACTGCCACGTAGCTGCCAAGTTTTCAGGTGGACCTTGCTGCAAGTACAGTCCCTGTCTGCAGGAGTCAACATCAGCAGCTCTTTTGCCGCTTTTGTCAGCTTTGTCAGCTATTGTCGGGTCCGGGATTCTGTGCCCAGAGTTGTAATCGGGGGAAATTGCGCTATAAATAGCTGCACCACATCATTGTAAAGGGGTGGAAGGGGGATATCCTGCTAGGGAACCATTGTAGCTGTACGTTTGCTTCTGAATGCAAGATACACTTGGCTCTATTTACTGTTATTGTTCTTTATGCTGCCTTTACTTAGCATTTCTGCCTCATGTTGCTTATGTTATTGCTTACTGTTATTCTGCTATCTGGATATCGGTATTTGATGATTAAGTATTCCTGGAATGCATAGTTAGAGGATACATAGGATGAATGACATTTGTAGTTTCTGTAATGTATTCTGTATTTAATTGTTGTTAGTAGTGGTGATTGATAGTTGTCGTGTTGCTTATCCTCCCCACCCAACGCAAATCACATTTGTATTTCTTTCCGCATTTTTAATTTCTTTCCTGCACTCTGAGCTTAAAACCATCCGAGAAAACACATAGGAAGCCGGCCTTCTCCGGAGATTGGCACGGAAGGCATTCCTTCCTTCCGGCCTTTCAATCTGGTGGGCGAATCTAGGGCGCATTTCACTAAATCCTATCCTAGTGGCAGATTCGTAACCAACAGTTTCTCTGGCACGCCCGGTGGGACCCGAAAGTTTCCCACCCAAAACAGAATCGAAGCATCGGTGTTCGCTTCATTGCTGTTAAAATCAGAACACCTGGCGACTCTGCAAGTACCTGAATATTCTCTGAGTCCGTGAGACCGGTCCAAGCGCCTTCATGCATACAAGAAGGTGGAGAGCAAGGAATCCGGGAAACCAGCCTGATCTCTACGAAATTGACATCAACGCTCCGGGAGAGCGTGTAAGGCTGGCCGACTACCAAGCTCGCATAGACGAATCCGAAACCGAAATCGAAGAGGCCGAAGTTGAAGAGCAACCTACATCTTCGGACGACACCGATACCGAGTACACGACCGGAGGGGAAGAAGAAATGGCTGCTCAGCAAAATGATGACGACCTCTTCCCAGCGGTCGACTCCACGGGGCCCTTGGCCCTAGTCGGACAAGAGGCTGTACCCCCCGCTGCCTTGAAGGCCATCCCTACTTATGATGGCTACGGCAAAACGGCGTATGAACACATCCAGGACATTCTGGCCTTGGCTGCGCTACACTCTATTACAGATGAGAGTGTCAAGACCCGTCTACTGGCTCTTTCCCTAAGGGGGAAGCTTCTCTATTGGTGGAGATCTTTGCCAGAAGGATCTATCACGGGGTGGCCTCAGTTGGCAGGCAGGCTTGTAAAAGGATGCAACGAGTCTGCCGATCCCTCTTCGTTGTTGCATCAGTTCCAAAGTATCCAACGTCACCCACAAGAGGAGGTATCAGACTTCAACATAAGGTTTGCGAGGTCTTGGAAAAGAGTACCTCGCGAACTGCGACCTTCAGCAGGTCAAGCTGCACACTACTACTTGAGGTCTTTCAACTCGGATATCTGCCTACTTCTGAAGATAGCCCGAGTCGATTCCTTCCCTGCCCTATACGAAGCTGCCCAACAAGCAGAATTAGATATAATCTCCATAGGCAGACTCCCGCATAGAGTGCAGCCCCCCATTTATCCTGATTTTCCTCAGTCCCAGTATCCATCGGCCTCTGGTGTGATGCCATCATCCTCAAGTCAGCACCCCCAGCAGCCATGGAATCCAGCACCAGTTATAAACCCCTACGGCCCGCCTCAAATTCATTATCCTAACCCACCACCTCCGCCTCCGCAGTATCCCGCACTCCCAGCTCCCCCTCATTACGCGGCGTATTCTGCACCCCCGCCATTGGCTGCATTACCTCCGCCGGCCCGGTTGGCACCTGCAGATAATGATATTCAAAATAAAATCCTCCAAGAGGTACGGGCTCTGGCCTCTGGGTATCATACTATGTCCAACGATATGACGATAATGAAGAAGAAGCAAGCCCAGATGGAGTTCCTTCCAAGGAGACCATATCCTCCTCCGGCGCTAACGAAAGATCAAGCCGCACAAGCTCAAAGACACCCCCCTGCAAGGAATGCTGCCAATGAGGATCAACCTGGCACTTCTGACCAGGTTAACTGGTGCTCTACGTGCAACGATCCACATTCAGAAGAAGGGTGCATGCTGCATCAGCATTATCTCCAGACCCTGGCGGGCAGCGCCATAGAGGATGAATTATACATGATCCTGGACGATGAAGGCAACTTTGCCGTCCCAGAAGAAGATCCTGCGTTGCTCCTGACCAAGGAAGGCAGAAAGCCCGTTGAAGCTGCCACGGCCCAAGCAAAGCCATTAAAGGTATACGCCAGAAGAGAAAAGGCGCAACCTGCTGGGCTACCACCTGACAAGTCACTGTGGCCTCCTGCAGCCAAAGAAAAGTTTCCTGCGCTCAAGGCTCCCGCGGTGAAAGCCCCCGCAGCTCAGTCTCCAGCCGAAACAAAAGAACAAGCTCAGGAGAAGCTGAGATATCCGTCGCTGACGAAGAGACAGAGAGTCGAAGCCACGCAGCAATACCGGACTAAGTATGAGCCTGCGAAAGAAATAGAGGGAGCCAACACTTCAACCTACAGCATAGTTGACGAGCTAAAGAGGACCCCTGCGAAGATAAGTATGTACGAGGCTCTTCTGCTCCCAGGGCAAGTTGATCTACTGCAGGAATCTTTGAAAAATATAAAAGGACGGGAAGCCGACGCAGCCTGCTGTGTTAGCTCAACCCCTGACAGTCTCCGCCACCGGAAAAAACAGGCCACCTCCTTTCTATCTGTCATTACGGATGGAAGGCTATATAGTACACAACTGCATGGTGGATTCTGGTGCCTCCACGACTGTCATGCCGAGAGCCGTCTGCGAAGAGATCGGTATGGAATATACAAGGAGCAGCCAAGGTGTGCTGCAGCTAGACGGCACCCCTGTCAAGACAGTTGGTGTCATCAAGGATATCCCGATCCGACTGCATAAAGCCCTCGACATAGTGGTCATACAGGAAGTCGTTGTGGTCGACTTGGAACCCTACTTCGGCATGTGCCTCTCCAGGGAGTTCACTGCAAAGCTGGGTGGGTATCTGTCTCTGGATTACTCACATATGGAAGTGCCCTTCAAAGGAAGGAGACTGAAGATCTATAATGAAAAGCCTTCCACATTTCTAGTAGAGAAGATACCCGGAGAAGAGCCACAGAACGGCATGGTTCAGCTGACAACTGAAGAACTGGTAGTGGTGGACATGACAGAAGAAGCCCTTGAGCTGTTACAAGTGGAGGATGAGTTCTCCTTGCTGGACTTCAACGCCATGATTGAGACTGAGCAAGGCTGTTACTCCGTCACCCAGCCTGAAAGACTTGACCAGTCAGCAAGGAAAGAGGTAGGACCCGCACCAAAAAAGCTATGGAAGCTGTTCTTTGATGGCGCCCGATGCAAAAATGGCGCCGGTGCAGGGGTACTCCTGGTTTCCCCGTCCGGGATCCAGAAGGACTACACTTACAGGCTGGCTTGGAGCTGTACTAATAACGCGGCGGAGTATGAAGCTCTGTGCTTGGGTTTGAGAAAGGCAGAGAGACTGGGGGTGAAACATTTGCAGATCTTTGGCGACTCAGAGCTGGTGTGCAACCAGATTACGAATAAGTGCGCCTCCAAGAAGCATTACCTCAAGGCGTATCGTAACCGTGTCTGGGACCTGATGGAGTCATTCGACTCGTTGAATGTCAAAGCCATATCACGTGAGAAGAATAAACACGCTGACATTCTGGCGTCTGTTGGAGCCAGGTACGTTCCGGCTGATGACACTGTCCAGAAGCCGAAGCCGGTTCGTACCATCTACAGGCCTTCTGTGCCTGATAAAGACACCCACTGGCAGGTGTTTGATTGTGACGAGGATATCGTCACTTTTTTTATTAATGAAGCATGTACTATAGAAGGTAGAGACCCTGATGACGAGCAGTACGAGGGGTTGATACAGTTGAAGAACAATCATGTCCCGAAAGGACTGATTACCTTAGAGAGTCTCTTTGACCAGAACGATAGGGCAATATCCCACAGAATCAAAGTAGACCCCAAGCAGTACGTAGACCTGGAACTGGAACCTGGAAAAACAATCAAGGTCGGGACGGACTGCACTGAAGAGGAACTGGAGCAGATCAGATCATTATGCAGAGAGTTCCCTGATATCGTGGCCTGGTGCTACCAGGACTTGAAGGGGTATGACAGAGAGATGATCCAGCATACCATAGAGCTGGAAGATAATGCAAAACCTTTCCGGCAGAAGCAAAGGGCAGTAAACCCGAAAATTGAAGCAATGATGAAAGCAGAGCTCTTAAAGATGCTGGAGGCCAAAATCATCTACCCCATCAAGCACTCATCTTGGGTCGCGAATTTGGTTCCTGTGAGGAAAAAGAATGGAGACATCCGCCTCTGCGTGGATTTCAGAAACCTTAATCAAGCCTCGCTGAAGGACCATTACCCGCTTCCCCAAATTGATCAGATCCTCCACATAGTTGCTGGAGCACAGAGGTTCTCTCTCTTGGACGGATTCTCTGGATACAACCAGATATGGGTAAAGGACGAAGATCAGCACAAGACAACGTTCACCACCAAATGGGGAACGTTTGCATATCAGCGCATGCCCTTCGGCCTGTCTAATGCCGGCGCTACGTTTCAAAGAGCCATGGACTTGGCCTTCCGAGAGCTGCTCAACAAGGTCATTGTCATCTACTTGGATGATATGACTGTATTTTCTCACAGGAGAGAGGACCATGCTTCCCACTTGCGGCAAATATTTGAGAGATGTCGTGAATTCGGCATTTCCATCAACCCGAAGAAGTCAGTCTTCGCGGTAAAAGAAGGTAAGCTGCTAGGACATGTCATTTCTGAGAAAGGCCTTGCAGTGGATCCTGACAGAGCAGAAGCCCTTCTCCGCTTACCCATCCCAGTCGACAAGAAGGGGTTACAGTCATTCTTCGGCCAAATCAACTTCGTGAGGAAGTTCATACCGGACTTCGCACAAGTAATTAAGCCCATGGCCGAACTGTTAAAAAAGAATGCCGAATTCTTGTGGACTGACGAAAGAAAGCAGGCCTTCGAAGAGATCAAGGCTAGAATCGCGCAAGCTCCGGTGTTGATAAATCCGGATTATTCCAAGGATTTCATCCTGTACGCGGTGGGAGAACCCGAGAGTTACGCCGCAGTCCTGACTCAGAAGGGAGATGATGGCGAAGAACGCCCCATAGCGTTCTTAAGCCAGGTGATTCAGCCGCATGAAGAAAAGTACAATTTTATTGAGCGGCAGGTTCACGCAGTCATGAAATCCCTCAGGAAGTTCAGGCACTTCGTCTCCCAGAGCCGGATAACTGTCTTCGTGATACATCCGGACGTCAGGAATTTCATCATACAAGGGGAGCCAGGTCACAAGAGGGCAGGATGGATAGCCAAAATCCAAGAATTTGACATCGAGGTACGGCCAACGAAGCTGATCAGAGGCCGAGCCTTGTGCCAAGAGCTGGCCCGAAGCGCTGCAGCTGAAATCTCTGCCTGCAAGTGGGAAGATCCGATAGCAGAAACTAACCTTGCCAACTCCTTATCAGAGGAAAGTGATTGGACAAATGACCTGGTGCGGTATTTTAGCACCGGGAGATGTCCAGATCATCTCAATGCCTCACAAAGAAGGAGGTTTAGGCTAAACGCCTTGAGATATGTACTGCGCCCCGAGGGGCTGTATTTCAAAAACATTGACGGCATCCTGTTGCGATGCGTCAGAGAAACAGATAAACCGAGGGTCCTCGGAGAATTCCACTCCGGGATGCCTGGGGGACATCATTCTGGGAGGCCTACGGCCTTAAAAATTATCAGAGCTGGGTATTATTGGCCCACTCTCTTCACAGACGCACATGCGGTCTGTGTTAAATGTGATAAATGCCAGAGGTTCGCTGGCAGGAACAGAAAAGCACCCTTGCCCCTCCAGCCAATTCAAGCCGAGACTCCGTTTCAGCAGTGGGGTCTAGACTTCATCGGGGCCATCACGCCTAACTCTGCAGCGGGACACAAGTTTATCCTTACAGCCACCGATTATTTCACTCGGTGGGCAGAGGCGATCCCCACTAAGCATGCGGACCAAGAAACGGTCATTGGGTTCCTCGAGAGCCTCATCACCCGTTTCGGGGTCCCGGAGGCAATAGTTACAGACAATGGTCCGGGGTTCGCAGGCGCTGTACTCACGGAGTACACCAACAAATACGACATCTATCACAAGATGTCCTCGAACTACTACCCGCAGGGGAATGGCCTGGCCGAGTCCACCAACAAGAATCTACTGAAGATTGTTAAAAAAATAGTAGAGAGAAACAAGAGGACATGGCACCTACTCCTGAATCGGGCGTTGTGGGCGGATCGCATATCGTTCAAGAAGTCTATCAAGACATCCCCCTACGCGCTCGTGTACGGCAAGGAGGCAGTTCTGCCTACCCACATAGAGATACCCGCACTCTGGATGCTAGATGAAGAAAAAGGCGACGGGGATCCAGTGGACGCCAGACTTTGCCAACTATTGCGGTTAGAAGAAGAAAGGGAAAAGGCATACCAGGCCTTTACTAAACATGCTGAGGCGACCCAGGGCTGGTTTGCGAAAGGCACCACCACCCGAGTTTTCAAAATCGGGGACCTAGTGTTAAAGTGGGACTCACTTAAAGCAAAGTCGGGCAACCATGATAAATTTGATGCCCTCTGGGAAGGTCCCTATCAGATTGCTCGGGTAAACCAATTCAATGCATTCGTGCTTCGGGACATGGCGGGACAGCTTCTCCCCATTCCTGTCAACGGTTTCCACCTGAAGATTTACCACCACTGAAGGCACCCAAGGGGTCCTTCCTTGTACATATTCCTTTTCTGCATTTTAGTTTATGACAGAATGTATATATTTATTTCAGTATTCAGCTTTTAGTTTTCAGAGCCTAAGTGAAGCCTAGAGCAAACCCCGACTTCGCAGCGAAGTCGGGCATCGCTCCTTGAATAGTGCGACATCGGGAGTTTGAGAGAAGGCAGCTGACAAAAAAGCCAAAAAATGACTAAGTGTTGGGTGCGCAACCCGACTTCGCAGCGAAGTCGGACTGCGCACCGTCTTGGGAGCGCAGTCGGGCAGCGCAGAGCGAAAATTGGCTAAGTGTTGAAGTCGGACTGCGCAACAAATTCTGGGCGAAGTCGGAGTGCGCACGTTTTCTGGGCGAAGCCTGAGTGCGCCCTCAATTTCGAGCGCACCTTGAATGACTTGTCACGGGAAACGAGGGACATAATGGCAAAATATTTCTAAGTATGGGCCCAGGCTGCGCAGTGAGGCATAACGCGAAGTTGGGTTGCGTCCCTCCTTAAAACCCTGGGCCAAAAATCTCCCTCGAAGTGTGTGCCCAGGCGGCGGCCGTGACGTCATTGGAAGCACGAGGTCCGAAATTTTTTTAAAATAATGATTGCGCGTCTTTCAAAGCAGATGTCATTAAAAAAGCAGGCGCATTAGGACCAACCGCAACCAAGGTACGCCTTCCAAAGAAAAAGCCCACGCACGGCCGCCAAAGAATAATAGCGCTTCCACCTACTTCGGGCAAATCACCTTAACCCCCTCCCTTGCGCCATTAATGCTGTATTTTTTCCTAGAAAAGGGGCCCTGGCATACTCAGAACATCCGAATTATCAAGCCAAGTCTGAGCTGCAAGGCGCAGAATTGAAGAATTAGTAACCAGAATCCCCGTCTCTGCCACCTCGAGCAGAAAAGAGAGAATGGACAAGGGAAAAGCGCCAATGCAGACGCAGTCCAGCGACGCAGAACGCGAGGCTGAAGAGCATACAGAATCCAGCGCTCATGAGAGCGAAGCGCCACGGGAGCGAACAAGGAGATCCAGGTCGAAGAGAAGCCAAGGGCAAGCTCCACCGCCGCCCATCAACCGCCTGGCCGGGTATAGGGACGGCGAGTACTCTATCAGCCTCACCAAGTTGCGGCCAAATATAGCGAAGTGGGCTGACAAAGTTTCACCCTCGCACCATGTCGGGGCTGCATACAAATCGAACCTGTACTGGTTCTTGTGCCCTCCCGTCCACCAGTGCCCGGAGCTGGTTGAATCTATTGTGACATACTACAAACCAGCTACCCGACAAGTCTGCGACAACCAAGGAAGGGTGTTGTTCACCCTCTTCAAGGAGAGCGTCCAGCCAGCCTTCGCCCCGGGGCTCCAGTACGACCCCAACGCCATTGTCAGGAGAATTAACCTGGATGAGCAGGCGGGCAGATTCGCTCAGACCAAAAGGATGAGAGAGTTTCTCGACTCAGAGCTGAAAACCCCGCTACCAGCCGGACAGTGGCCGACAGGCCCTATACCCCTGGACAGGTTCGAGAATAAATACATATATATTATCCTGGCATGGGTACTCGGCTGCGACACGGATAGAATGGTGCGCCCGTACCAGCTGGCGCTCGCAGAATGCATCTTGCATGGGGAGTTTTATGACTCCACTGCGCAAAGGAGCGGAAGGCGCCCTATTTTCTTTGACTGGGCAGATTGGGTGGCGTACGCCATACATTCGAACCTGGTCAGGTTGCAGCAAAAGCAGACAACAGAGTTCCGACTCTGCTCGTTCCTCACATGGTTGTGCCTGTACCACACGCACTACCGGATTAAAGTGCCTGACCTAAAAAAGGTGAATGAGAAGGGAGAACCGCTGCCTGTGTACGAGTGGACAGAAGCCCTGTACAGGAGAGGGTCGTACTACGATTTCAACTTCAAATTTCTAGGTATGACCCTGGCGCTGTTCAACGGCAAGGCATCTCGCCCACCACTGGCCATGACGAACTATCTGAGGAAGTACAAGTGCGGGGATACCTTCCGGTTGACTCAGGGCATTGTGATCAGAATCTACGGATTCAAGGGGAAGCCGTTCCTGCTGCCCTATTTTTGCACTGAGCATCAGTTCGGTATGGAGATATCGCGCCAGATGGACTATGTCGAGGAGGAATTCGGCCAGGGAAAGAAGAGAGGCCATATTTTCAAGTATCCTATTACCTGGGCGAACATTCAAGTGCACGAGATTGGGCAGCATGTCTACCTCGAACAAGAACTCCTCATCATGGGCCTGATACAGCTACCTCAACGCTGGAAATATGACCCGATTGGGGTCAGGGGAAAGTTTGTACATATCTGCCCCGAGCGGAGATCATGGAGGAAAGGTGCAATAAAACAGTGTAGACCTGGAATGGCACATTGAGCGGATGCAATCATGGCCGCCATGGCATGATTTTTACTGTGAAGAAGTGGAGTATGATCCGGAGCGCAATCCAGACCACCGGTTAGACTCAGCAGGCTTCAAGAAATTCCTCTCAAAGGTGGCGCCCCTCAGCTGGCAAAAGGACAAAATTATTGAATGCTGGAAAATGAGGTGCCGCACGCAACACGATAAGTCTAACCGGAAGACATTGGCCGTAGATGATGAATTTTCGGCCTTATATGATCAATACGCCGACAAATGGGAGCCGTTCGCATTTCGAGATTGCGTTCCCCTAGGCGCCAGAAAGAGATATAAAAGGAAGCCCCCGTCCCAGCAATTGCCTACTCAAGGGACTTCCAGCGCGACACCAACAAGCAGCCAGGTGGGCCCAATGTTGCCTCCAGCTCCTGAAGCGTTACCTCAAAGGGTACAAGAGCCAGAAAAGTCAACTTCTGAGGTGGCCCCCCAAAAGGAAAAGGCGCCAGAAGAGTCAACCGGTGGAACGGCCGCAACAAGCATTCTTCCGTCAAAACCCAGGTACAAGTTTACCGTGGGAACATCGTTGCCAGCCGCCCCAACCTCCTCCGCCTCCTTCGAACCAGCTGCAGCTCCAGAAGAAAAGAAGAGGAAGAGGAGCGAAAAGGCCAAGCGGCCTAAGGAGTCTGCACAGCAAACGGCCGCAGCACGGACAGTGACGGCCGCGCCGGAAATCATCTCTTTGGACAGCCCTGGGAAAGAAGCAGAAGTTTGGGCTGCAGGCGTCCTTCAATCAGCGGCTCAGGCGGAGCCCGCAGGTACGTCCTCTTCCCCGGTTCCCCAGATCCCAGTTGGCCCTGCCGTAACACCGTCCCCCACTGTATCAGGGCAAGCCCTAGTTGCATCTTCCTTGTCACAAATCTCCCAATCCTTCCACAGTCCCCATTCTTTCGAGCAGTTTGCCCAAGACCCCAACGTTTTCCAAACCCTGAGTCAAACCCTAGACCCCTCGCCTGCGGCCAGTGCCGAAGCCGTACCTACATCGCCGCGCCGCTCACCTCCATTGTTCAAAACCCCGCCTTCACCTTCCACTCAGCCGCTCGCTTCCCCTAGGACCCGGTCGCCCTTGAAAGCGACCACGCCTTCTGGAATATCTCCTGCTTCATTGTTTGCAGGAAGAATGCCGCAGCAAGATTTAGTCTCGGCGTATCCGATGCTGGCGGAGCTTGACTTCATGGGAGAACAGCTGCAGATTACAGATGATCAGCCTCTGGCAGCGAAGGCCGTAGGGTGTTCCGCCTCTTTCCTCCAGGGCGTCAAACGAAGAAGAGCCGAGGAGATAGCTGCCCCGGTGAAGCGCACCAAGTTCGACTTGGACAGGAGAGTGCTGCGAACCGAAAAGTTGATCCCGAAAGTGAAGAAGCCTCTCCGGGAAATGACCGAGGCTGACTATGAACACCGGGTCAAGGAGAAGAACTTTGACGATATAAACGAAGAATACGAAATCAACGGTATTCGCCGCAGAACTGACAATCTCCTTGTCAAGCGACTCGAGAATCAGGAGACGTTGTTTCGGCTTCAAAATGACTCAAGGCAGCTGGAGGAAGATCTGGCTAAGGCCACCACGCGGCTGGAGTCTACCCAGCAGGAAATCAATGACCTGAAAGCACAGCTCGCCGCCTCTCAGCAGGAGGCTACAGCACAAAGAAGGACGGCCGAACAGCTGTCAGAAGAGAAGAAGGCAGCATTGGAGCATGTCTCTCAGCTGCAGGATTCGTTAAGGCAGGCCCAATCTCAGCTCAAGGAGAAGACGTCCCAGACGGCGGCCTTTTCGAAAAACAAGGTCAAAGAGATGCGGGCTGGTTTGCTGCAGGGATGCAGGGCTAATGTTGTCAGGTCCATATCCGTCCTGGATTTCGCATCCAGGATCCAAGAAGTATCTGCCCAGGGAAAGCCTGTGGTAGAGGAGGCCGAACACCAAGCGAAGCAATGGCTGGACTTGGCAATGAAAATTGAAGAGTTCGCGCGCAAAGGCCTCCGATTTCCCCCAATGTCCCGAATTGCCCTAGATTGGGCAGATGCAAGGGTAACCTTGCACAATTATTTTGAAAAAACTGAAAAAACAAGGGCCGCCAGGAAAATGCTGGACGCATTGAACCATGAAATGAACATTTGCCTGGCCCCCTTCAACGCTCTTTCTGAGCTCGGATGCCCGAGCTTCGTCAAGGATGGGGAGTTTCTGCCCCTTGAACAGGTGAAGCTGAATTGGCTGTCTTTCGAGGCAGATACGTCGGAAATTGACAGCTGGGCCGAGCCAGTCCAGGAAGCACAGGTCACTCAGATGGTGTCAAGATATTGCAAGATCAACACCTCCCTTCAGGAGTTGGGAGAGAGATATAACACCATCGACGTGCACACAATTGCAGCATTCAGAGCAGCGCTGAGAGATGTCAGCGATTTAGGGCCCTTTCAGGCAGCAGCCTGGGACCAGGCCAAGGCCGCGTACAATCATGTCCGTGAGCGGGAAGGTGACAGTGGTGATCATTCGGATTCAGAAAGAGGAGGAGAATCAGAAGAAGAAACTGCTGAAAGCGAATCCGAAGAGGAGCAGTTACCCAAGAAGGGGACGTCGGAGAGCAGCGGAATGCGGGGAAGGGACGAAGGCCTTGGTTCTTTGCGTCGAGGCGAGCTCGACACCCCGCGAGCCGCCAGGAATGTTGCCACATTTTGCACGGGGTGCCATGTTTTCATTTTTATGTAAGTATGCTGCTCTCCCTTCCCTCCTCCTCCTTTCCCTTTCTCCACTATCTGTCAGTTTCATTTCCCCTTTTTCCCCTTGTACTTTCTTCGGTCAAATTCCCAAAACAGAGCAAAAGGTCCCTGAAAATTTCTAAGTCTAAGAGCGCAACCCGACTTCGCAGCGAAGTCGGGGTGCGCCTTAAGTTCGAGCGAGGTGAAAAGGGCGAAATTTGGCTAAGTACAGGAGCGCAACCCGACTTCGCAGCGAAGTCGGGGTGCGCTCTCTTTCCTGTGCGCACCTGGGAAGCAGCGGATCCTGAAAATCGGCTAAGTGCCAGAGCGCAACCCGACTTCGCAGCGAAGTCGGGCTGCGCCTCATTCCTGTGCGCAGTCTGAACAGCAAGCAAAACTCGCTAAGTGTGGAGTGCGCAACCCGACTTCGCAGCGAAGTCGGGCTGCGCCCTCTAACTTGTGCGCACTTGGGCAGGATGTTTCAAGCAGCCCAAAAACTGTCTAAGGCACGGAGGCCTCCCCAACTGCGTTGTTCCCCACTTGCGTTGTCTAATTGCGCTCTGATTCCGGGCGAAGTCGGACATAAAAGAGAGACTGCCTTTCAAGGCAGATGCGTCCCTCATCAGATTTTGACAAGTGTCCAGCCTCGGGATTCGAGCCGAAGATGTGACAGGAAAAGGACAGGCGTGGGCCAAATTATTATACCGCAGCTACCCTCATTTAAGCTGACTCAAAGTTCCATCTACCGCAGCTACCCGCATTCAAGCTGACTCAAAGTTTCATCAACCGCACTGCCACGTAGCTGCCAAGTTTTCAGGTGGACCTTGCTGCAAGTACAGTCCCTGTCTGCAGGAGTCAACATCAGCAGCTCTTTTGCCGCTTTTGTCAGCTTTGTCAGCTATTGTCGGGTCTGGGATTCTGTGCCCAGAGTTGTAATCGGGGGGAAATTGCGCTATAAATAGCTGCACCACATCATTGTAAAGGGGTGGAAGGGGGATATCCTGCTAGGGAACCATTGTAGCTGTACGTTTGCTTCTGAATGCAAGATACACTTGGCTCTATTTACTGTTATTGTTCTTTATGCTGCCTTTACTTAGCATTTCTGCCTCATGTTGCTTATGTTATTGCTTACTGTTATTCTGCTATCTGGATATCGGTATTTGATGATTAAGTATTCCTGGAATGCATAGTTAGAGGATACATAGGATGAATGACATTTGTAGTTTCTGTAATGTATTCTGTATTTAATTGTTGTTAGTAGTGGTGATTGATAGTTGTCGTGCTGCTTATCCTCCCCACCCAACGCAAATCACATTTGTATTTCTTTCCGCATTTTTAATTTCTTTCCTGCACTCTGAGCTTAAAACCATCCGAGAAAACACATAGGAAGCCGGCCTTCTCCGGAGATTGGCACGGAAGGCATTCCTTCCTTCCGGCCTTTCAATCTGGTGGGCGAATCTAGGGCGCATTTCACTAAATCCTATCCTAGTGGCAGATTCGTAACCAACAGGACCCCCCATTCATTGTTGCATATCATGATCAAGCTTTATGGGTATTTGATGATAGTCAAATTTGTGGTTCGTTTTGGTGAAGAACTTTGCACCATAGAGTTGGTCCAACAAGTCATCTATCCAAAAAGTGGTTAGCAGTTCTTCACAGTGATTTTATTCAAAACTTTGTAGTTGATATAGAGTCTCCACTTTCCATATTTATTTAGAGCCAAGACAATTAGAATGCCATATGGTGAAGCACTTGGTCTAATGTGCACCTTTTGAATCAATTCTTGGATTTGCCACCTGATTTCATCATTTTCAAGGACTGATTTGCGATAAATGGGTGCATTAGACAAAGGAGAATTTGGAATTGTTGGTCACAAATCTGCCACAGGAAAGGATTTTGGTAACTATACACGCCCTAGACTTGGACCAACATTGAAAGGCCGGAGGGAAGAGATGCCCCCCGTGCCAATCTCCGGAGAAAGGCCGGCTCCTTTACTAAACTACTTGGGGTTTTAAGCTAAGAGTGCAGGAAAGAAATAAAAGAGGATAGGGAAAGAAATGTAAATGATTCAGTGGGAAAGAACCAGCAGCACGATTACTAGCTAATAACTTAAAGTAGCAGCAATGAATACAAAGAATAAAACCTAAAAGAATACCATGCTAACTTCCCTATGTATCCTCTGGAAGAGTTCCAGGATTCAACCACCTTCCTACGCCTAAATCCAGATTTCAGAATTACAACAATTAGGAAAATAAATGAACGTAGCAGAAACCACTAACCAGAGGCAGCATAAAAAGAATTTAACGTAGTATTTTCCCCCCTATGTATCCTTCAGGAGAATTCCAGGGTCCAACCCCCAATCACACACCTAAATCCAGGATGTAGAATTACAGTATGCAAATGAAGAAATGGAATAACAGAAATTATCGCAAAAGGCAGCATACAAAAGAGAAATTGAGCCCAAAGTCTTTAATATTGATTGCAAAAGTCAAGTTACAACAGCTTTCTAGCAAAGGTTGTCCCCTTTCTTCATTACAATGCTACGGTTTTTATAGAGGACCCGACCCTCTGAGTCATCAATGCCCTGGATCTGAGAGTACGCCCTCGGCCGTCTAAGAAATCCGCGCCCTTCCCCTTCTGTTACTGAGCTTTCACATCCCTTTCCACAATTAGCAACCATAGCCGCATCAGCCGGGGAAATCTGCATTTATGAGCCGTCTGACTCGTCCTAGGCTTCTCTGGGTGAGGTGCTCGAGTGGGTTTACAAGTTGCCCTGGCTTTTCTTCTGCAACTGATAGTTCTTTTCATATTACCACAAATGGGCACCGGGTCTTTCGGTCAAGAAAAATTGCATTTATGAAACACTCAAATGCCTTGGAAAGATACCCGGCCTTGGGATGTGTGCCTTCGGAGAAAGCGCCCTTCGTTCGTTGAACCCTAGAGGGTGCTTCGCCAGATTCTAGTTCGGGGCTTCGCTTCGCAACAAGTGTGAGCCGAAGCAGAAATGATGATCATGAGTGAGTGCTTCGCTTGAAGGATTCCTAGGAAACTGCTTCGCAAAGACCATATGCCGAAGCAGATGTCCCTTGCCAAAGCATGGCTTCTACCTTCCTTATTACTTCGCTAGGGATGTAGGCTGAATGCCGCTTCGCAAAAGATTTCTTCCGAAGTAGCGGATGGTTGCTTATGGATTGTAAACTGCTTTGCCGCGAACCATTTCAAAAATAGTCGTTTGGAACTGTTTCGGCCGAAGCGGATTCTGCCTTAGAATATTTCTTTAACTTTTCGGGGGAGGCAAGTCCTTGGATGGGGGAGCTTCGCACAAAAAGTGGCCGAAGCAGATGCTTCGCAAAGGTTTGGGGCGAAGCGGGATCCATCAAAATTGGTTCGCCAGAGGAGGGGCCGAAGCGGGTGCTTCGCCAAAATTTCAGCGAAGTACTTTCACACACTTAGAAAATTTCATCATTTTGCTCTTCGCCGCTTCGCAAAATTTCCACCCGAAGTAATTGTTTTGGCTGCTTCGCTAGCGAAGCACCTTCTGTGCCTTAGCAAATTTTAGGCTCCTATCTGGGTTCTCCTGTTTCCTTTTCTTGGCGAAGCTCTGAAACCTGGTCTGCTCTGTGGCGAAGCTCTGAAACATATGGCTTATGTACAAAGGGGATAAAAATGAAAGCCAAAATTGCTGCAATACTTGAAAATACATAAAAGCAAGGGAACAAATTCATGAAAACTTAGAGAATACTCTACAAAATATTGATCTCCATTACCCCTCCAATCAATGTGACAAAATTGTCAACAGGAACTAAATCAATGGAATGTTTTACTTGACAAGGTAGTGGAAAACCAATTGGTGACTTGAACAAGCCATCATATTCCACCACAATCTAGTCCATCTACTTCTGTTGTGCAGAGCCTGCTATTGACGTAGCAACAATCCTTCTACGTTGTGACTTGATCATCAATAGAATGAATTTCCTTGTTTTGGCTATCATCTTCTTGCTTTGTTTGGCATTGATTAAGCAAATAGAAGTAGGAGGAGATACCTCTGGTATGCTAAAGCATTGACCTTTGATAGTGATGAAGACAATTTGGGGCCTAGACTCATATGCACCACACCTCTTCCACATGAATGGTTGGCCCAAAACCACATCATAGACACCCAAGGGCACAACATCACACAAAACTTCATCTTTGAAGGGTTTGATGGCATAAGAGAGGAGACATTGTTGAGGGATACAAATGTCTCTCCCCTATTATACCCATCCAACATTATATGGTTTTGTGTGTGGTGTGATAGGCAGATTCAATCCTTTACAATATCAACAGAAATCTGATTATTTTGATTCCAACTATCAACAATGAAATGTAACGGCTTACCCCAGACCCACATTTTTGAGTGAAACAGGCGTTCCTTGTCTTGTGACCACTCTGGTGCAGCATATGTGGTGGCAATGGTCACATTTGGTTCAACTTCCACGATCTACTTCTCTCTATCCTCAGCCTGTGGATGTGGAGGTGGTGATGCAATGGTAGAGGATTGCAACTTAGCAAACATTAACTGAATTGCTCAACACTCCTCCTTCGAAGGTTGGTTGCTCTTGTGATAATTGCACCATTTGGGAGTTTTGGCCTTTGGGGGATTCTTTTCTTGGGAGCCTTTTTTTTGGCTTCAATTCTGATTTTGGGGCTGACCTCCTTTGTCTCGATTCTTTGGAGGGTCACTCTTGAATTTCTTTGGTTGGTACTTAGTGATTTGGTTCTTGTTATTTGCTTCTCATTTTATATTTTTGTTTTTGTGCTTCTTCTCCAATTTGATAGTAAGTTTGTATGCCTCTCCCAATGTCTTGAATTCAAAGAGGTCCATTGTGGTACTTGAGGATTCGATGCCTTTCAGTATCTTGAATACCTAGTTTTGCTGCCATGGAATGGAAAGCATCAGTATAATCTTGAATAGATTGGTCTTCCCCTTGATGCAATTGCTGCCATTGCATGTATTGGTCTTCATAGCCTCCCTCAGGATAATATTCTCCCTTGATGATTGTTGGTCACAAATCTGCCACAGGAAAGGATTTTGTGTGTATACGCGCCCTAGACCTGGACCAACATTGAAAGGCCGGAGGAAGGGATGCCCTCCGTGCCAATCTCCGGAGAAAGGCCGGCTCCTTTACTAACTACTTGATTTTTTTAAGCTAAGAGTGCAGGAAAGGGATAAAAAGAGTCAAGGGTACAGGAAAGAAATAAAAAGAGTAAGGGTGCAGGAAAGAAATTAAATAGCTGGGTATTGTGGTGGGAAAGAACCAGCAGCACGATCCCTAACTAATACCTTGAAGTAGCAGCAATAAATATAAAGAATAAAACATAAATGAATACTATGCTAGCCTCCCTATGTATCCTCTGGAAGAGCTCCAGGATTCATCTATTTTCCTACGCCTAAATCCAGATTTCAGAATTACAGCAGTTGGGAAAATACATGAATATAGCAGAAACACTAACCACAGGCAGCATACAAGGAAACTAACACAACGTTTTCTCCCCTATGTATCCTCCAGGAGAATTCCAGGGTTCTGTCCCCAATCACACACCTAAATCCAGGATGCAGAATTATAGTATGCAAATGAAGAAACAGAATAGCAGAAATAATCACAGAAGGCAGCATACAAGAGAGAAATGGAGCCCAAAGTTCTTAATATCAATTGCAAAAATCAAGATACAATAGTTTTCTAGCAGAAAGTTCCCCCCCCTTTTTCATTATAATGCGTGGGTTTTTATAGAGGACCCAGCCCTGTGAGTCATTAATGAACTGGGTTTACAAGGACGCTCCGACGGTCCAAAAAATCGTGCTCGCTTCCTTATGCAAATGAGATTTCACATCCCATTTCTATAACTAGTTGTCGGGCCGCGTTAGACGGGGAAATTTGCATTTATAAGCCGCAGACCTGTCCTGGGCGCTCCGGGGGAATGCTCAAGTGGCTTCAAAAGTTGCGTTGGCCATACTCTGCGACTGATACCTCCCATCCTATTACCTCAAATAGATACCGGGTCTTTCGGGGCGGAAAAACTGCATTTATGTGCTGCAGAAATACCTCGGATAAATACCTGGTCTTTGAATGCGTGCCCCTCGGGAGAAGCACCGTTGTCAGAAGCGCCCTGGGTGAAGCTTCGCTGCAGTCCGCCCCCGGAGCTGAGGTTTGCAAGTGATTCGGACGAATTTGAGCATTTTTGGCCGACATAAAGGGTTTTGGCCGACGTTGGAATTCCGGCCGACGTGGAGGTTCGCGGCCGACGTTGGAATTCAGGCCGATGTTGGAATTCAGGCCGACGTTGGAATTCGGGCCGACGTGGAGGTTCGCGGCCGACATTGCACTTCGGGGGCTGACTTGAGCTTCGTTGGCGAAGTGGACTTTTCTGGCCGGGTTAGACGTTTTGGCCGACATGAACTTCGGGGCCGACATGAGCTTCGGGGCCGACATGAGCTTCGGGGTCGACATGAGCTTCGCTGGCGAAGTAGAGGTTTCTGGCCAACTTAGACATTTTGGCCGACGTTGAACATTGTGGCCGACATTGCACTTTGGGCTGACGTTGAACATTGTGGCCGACATTGCACTTTGGGCCGACGTTTAACTTTTTGGCCGACGTGAGCTTTGCTGAAGTGGAGGCCCGAAGTGGCAGTTCGGCCAAATTCTGGGCGAAGTGCCCCTCTTGCCTTAAAGATTTTTCTGCCAAGATTTTCCTGTCCCTTCTTTGTGAAGCTGCATCTTTCCCTCTTTTTGTTCAGCGAAGCTTCTTATCTTACCCTGTTTTGCTGGCGAAGTGACTTGCCAGCCTTAAACTTCTTTCATCATCGGGACGGGGAGGTTCGCTGGAGTTGGGGCCGAAGTGGAGGTTCGGCGACCAAAGAGCCCGAAGTGGCAACTTCGGCAACATTCTGGGCGAAGTGCCCCTCATGCCTTAGAATTTTCTTCAAGCCCAAAGTGGACTTTTGTTGCCTTTGCTTCCGGGGCCATAACTTTTGATCCGCTGACCCGATCACCTATTGTAATATATCGCCGGAAAGCTTGCGAAAAGATTTGCAATAATGAGACTGTAGCGTCCCCCCCTGGTTTTGCGCTTTAGATATTTGGGAACTCTAATAAATCTCTCCTAGTTTTTTTCTTGATTATATTATACTGCAGGTCTGAACCTATTTATGGATCACTGTATATGCACTTTGGTGTCTCTATTCCCCATAAAGCATAATCACAAGTCTGTTGTAGCTGTTGTTGCAACTTATCATAGTCTGATTTTGGTTTGTAAGGAACCTCAAGAGCAGGAACAAGGTCCCCTTCAATTATAAACTCCTTCAACTGATGGACACCTGTACCAACTTGCAAGCTGATTTCATTGTTCACCGGCAAATCTGGAACTACACTGTGGACTGTTGTAGCTGCACTCCATATTCATTCAATGATGTTTGACAGATCTGAAACTAAATGGTGGACTTTTGTAGCTGCACTCTGCCTACCCCTTTCATCAATAAATTAACCAGCACTCTCTCAAATGAGATAACTGTATCCCACAGCCAAAATTCTACAGATTCAATGAAGGGTTTAGAATCTGCTTCAGACCTCTGTAACTGTTAATAGTGTCCAAAGGACAGGCAGCACCATCTTGAAGATTACCAGCAATTTCTTACAGTAGTCTGTCTCATGCAAACACACTAAAAGCCTCTCCACAAATGATTAAACTGATTGGGAAGGGTTTCCAGTGATCAAACCTATACAACCCTGTCCAATATATATAATTTCCTTCTCATGAAACACTACGGACTGTTAAGGTAATATGGCATCAAGAAATGAATACACCCACCACTCAAATATCCCAAACAACAGCTCAAAATGGGACACCCAGCAAGGAGTTGACAGTGAAACAAAATCAATTTCAAATAATTAATGTTCAAACTACAACTTTTTCACAAAAGGTATAGCTGGTACTGTAGCAGTACGGCTACTGTAGCAATGGCATAAAAATATGCAATCTCCAAAACAAACACACCAAATTTCCTTCTGCAAGTCTGTCAATTAAACCCTCAAGAAATTATACTCTTCTAATCAAAACAAATACCTCTGTGAATCTTATTGAAGTGTTGATCCCGAACTCTGAATGAATCCGGCAGACTGATTGCCTAGGGGTGATCTTTCACACCCGAAAGCAATGTTACTGAAGGAGGTTTTCGTCCCCAACAGCCGATAGAGTCTCAAATGCTGATGAAACCCTAGTTGCTCCGTACTCTATAAATGATGATGAAGGCTCAGCCCTTCTGATGTGAATACTGTGTGGTGTCCTAGCTCCAAATATTCCCTGTATAATCTCTGAATGACCTTGTGTGGTAACCCAACTCCATAAGTCTTTAAAACTGAAGTCCAACTGCAATCCTCGTGTGGAAATGCCCAGATTGACCCGAGGGTAATCTTGCAACCCCGAAGCCAATGTCCCTGTAAGAGGTTGCCGTCTCTCACAAGCTCCAGAATCTCTGTAAATGGCTCTGCCAGAGAGTCCTCCAAAAAACCAGAGAGAAAAATAATAATCTTCGCATAATCCAAATGATCTCCCAAAAGCCTTTTTAATATTCCCTTTTAGGGTTCTCCCAAATTAGGGCAAAATTAGGGTAGTGCACACAAAATAATTTAATTTCTAATTTTCTCTTATTTTCCCTCACCAGGCCCCCTTGTGCACTAGGTTCAACCACTTAAAGTTATTTTATAAAGTGGCCCCCCTTTTACAACGTTATAAGTGACCCTTTATAATATAAAGTACAAACTTTATAAATAATAAAATAATATGTCACTTAATGAAATTAACTTCGGCCATTAAAATACTGGACCTCCGCTTATCAGAATGAAAAACTGTGAACAGTTTTGGATACCCAATTTGGCAAAGTGTAATCCTGCAGTTGACTCGTTGACCGAAACCCTAAAAATGACCACTGCTAAAAATAGAAATCTCGTCAAACGACCTCCGAACGAGCCCAAACGACAATCAATCAAAAGCTCTCTAGGTTTTGTCAAAGATTCTGATATCTCCAAAGGCTCCCCTACATCCGATTTAGCCTACGGGAGCTCATGTATAGGCTAATCTGCTCTGCACACTGACTGCCTAAAAAAGGGGACATTACAAAGACATCAAAAGATCAATTCGTCCACTTTATCATCCTCTTTTAGGGCCCGCAAAAATGCCAACGCCTCTGCATGCTCTTTGCCGATTTAAAGCTCCATACTTAGGCAAAATTTTGTAAACAAAATTTAATGTGGCAAAAATGCCAACAATGACACCCATGATTTAACCCATGTGAACACTACTTCATCATCATTTTCCTCTTTGACCTTATTACAATATGCTTCCCACCAATTATGACTAGATAATGTTTTCAAGAGTTCAAAAGTGATATTCTCACCATTGGTGAATTTATTTATAGAGAAATATGAAGATAACTGATCCAACCAATTTTCTTGGGCATCGGTATTTATTATTCCTTCAAAAGTAGGAATATCAAAATTCACTTGCACCTTAAAAGGTGTGGGAACACTGAATGGTGTTAGGGTAGTGAGATGTCAAAATTTGTAGTAGGAAGTCGTTGAAGAATTTGAGCAAATTGATCCATCGTCTCATTCCTTTGTTCCTTTGTTTCACGAGGGCTTTGCTCAACATCTCCTTGAAAGGATTGACTATCTTGGTTTCGCCCATTCTAGTTCCCATCTAAGATCATTTAAAACAAGGGATGTAATTAGAGGGATCTTGCGTCTGATACCCAAACTTTTGATATCCTGATTTTGTGTTTATTGATATACACTCAAAAGATAAATAGCTCTGATACCACTAATATGGAACTCTAAATTTTGAGTTAAGGAAGATCAAGAAAGAGTGCAATTTAGAAATATCAGAGTATATCAAATTAGAGCAGAGAAATATAAGGAAAATAACATAATGATTTTATTACTTAGAAAACAAAGTACAATGCAAGTAGTCTCTGAGAAGAGATGTGAGGCTATAAAATTTCATCCATTGTTTTTTTATAGTTAGGGTTGCATCTCTCTTTTTACAATATTTTTGGTGTGTTGAAAATCCACTATATTGAATATGGAAGGTCACACGCATGGAAATATGGGTGTTTCACCTTCCATGAGTTAGAAGGTCACCCATATGGAAATGTGGTGGTTCACCTTTTCTTATGTTACAAAGTGCATTAAATGAAAATTACATACACATGACTGACCCTTTTGTGTTTTGTCGTCTACTAATGTGTCAACATGGCTAGAGATGCATTTTGGCCATGAAAATCTAAAACTAGAATAATACTATTTTTTAGCAAATATCTTCTTTTGTATTTTTGAGGACCTCCGGAGCGATTTTTTTCCATGCAGTTGTTGGTAACCCCCGACAAGGTTGCCTGCAGAAATTGTTGTTCTCCCTCAAAGTTTTCCAATGCTTCTTGAATGGATCAGAATGGAGTCTGGACCACAAAGTTATGCCCTTGACAATGTGGTTAGGATAAAAAAAGGTTTTCAGGCATTTTTGAGCATAAAGCCATGCCCCAAAATGGTCACATGCCTGCATCATGGAAAAATCAGCCTTATTCTGTTAAATATTGGGAATAGAAGGTTATATATCTCAATTTCGTTAGGACCTTCACCCATGTGAGCATTGTGGTAGGAAGCTCTTGGTTTCTAAATGCAATAAAAAATTTTCTGAAGGGAAAGCAACCGTTGAAAGTGATGCCCATCATGTTGTTGCGATGTCCATGAGGTTGGATCAGTTCAAGCAAATAGGGTATGATAGTTACAGGTTCTAGATCTATATTTGCATTCAAAGTCTCCATTATAAATTGTTTTGCCATCCAAGAAGGTGAAAGTTAGCCATCCATGAAGGAAAGTTTGCCATGCATAAAGGAGAAAGTTTATCAATCATCAAAGAGAGTAAGCTATTCGTCAAGCAAATATGCCCAAGCCAAGTATGTTGTTTCTATATAATGCAAGTTGTTGATAGTTGTAAGTTTAAACATTGTGAACATATTGTTGGTCAAAGAAACTTCAATCTCCACTTGAAGCATGGAGGAGTATTTCACTCTATAAATAGGAACAAGAAGCTTTCACCTTGGTATGCAAATGAATTGTATTTCACTCATCAACTAAGGAAGAAGGTAAGCTTTGGAAAGCATGTGGTTAACCAAGGAGGAGCTAAAGAGGAATTGTTAAAGCTAAGTTCAGCAAAGCAAGGAATAATTCAGTCCATGAAAGGAATAACAACATAATTGTATCTTTTTTGTGTTTTTATCCAGTTGATCTTTAATGGTGTTGTGCAAGGATATAATGGAGTAGGTGTATGGAATTATGTAACAAGAAGAGCTATTAAAGTGGAACGAAATTACAAGAGAAAATGCAATTTTCTAATTTGTTAAGGAAAAAAGCACATCATCATTCCAAGTTTTTATATATGCTACATTGGGTGGTAGTGAAGGAGAATTTATGAAATCTTCATTAATTCAAGATTCAAGCACTTGAAGATCAGGAAAAGTACAAATATGTCCGAGAGATTTTGGTTGGTCTCTACATTGAAGAAGAACGAAGGAATTTGTGTCTACACTTCTCATGTCTTAGGTAAACTTCAAAGAGAGGAACATGATTAAGTCGATCAACATTTCTATCACTTGATCATCCAAGTGAAGAAAAAACGACCATGAGGTATGCTAGGTGGTGTTTGAACTACTTCCACCATTTGTTCTCATTGGTGAGCAATAGGTCATATAATGCATTCATGGGACCTTATGGAGCAAGAAAGTTTGTTAGTCATGGCATCCTTAAGTATATATTTGTATCATTGGCATACATACATAAGGAGACGGTTTGTAGGGGAATTTGGAGCCTATGTAGCTTTGGAAAGTTTACACTCGACATATATGTGTTTTGGCCTATAAGAAGTTGTTTCTTACTCAATTGTACTTTTCATTGAGAAGCTGTTTTTCGACACTGTTCATTTAAAGGATTTAGATGTGGCCTTTTTTGTTAAAATTTCTCACAAGATGATGCCAATGAGTGTTAATTGACTAGACCCAAGTTTGGTTTTCATATTGGCACGTGGATACATTTTTAAGTTTTTAACAATGTTCATGAAATAGCTGAATGTGGCAAAGCACAGGACCCAATACCACTGTTTGTACCAATTGTTTTCCTAAGTTTTTCAATAATATTCACCTATTAATTAGTGGTGTTCCTCTGCTAACCAATGTGTTCGCTTGCTAATTGGCAGGGTTGTTTTTCCAAATGGTCGGGGTTACCATTTTTTGATTTGGCAGGCAGATGAAGAGGAGAATATGTGGGGAATAGGAGTCCACTTCTGATATGTTCCTATATATCTTGACAAGTGTTTATTTCAAAGCCTGATTTCAAATTTCTTTGAGAGTTCAATTGTAGATAAGCACTCATAGAAGATGTTTTTGGGATGAGGGGAATTGGCATCCCCTTAATGAGCTTAGCTATTGCATGAGTGGAGCATGTTGGTTGTTCACTCGCAGGTAGTTCATATTCCTTGTAAGAAAGACTAGTTCAATTAAGCACAGGGAGAGAAAGCAAAGCTTCTAGTTTGAGTAAGAGCTTGAAATTTATCTTCATGTAATCAGAGTGAGCAGCAAAAGATTTTTGCACTTGATATTTGCAATTGTGAAGCATTGTAGCCATTTTGTCATTTCCTCAAGCAAGCTGAAGCCATAGGATGCTTTTTTTTATGGAGGAGCAGTTCATGTTGGTTCTCTCTTTCACCATATTGATTGTAATCAGTTTGAGTTTGTTTTAATTGATACTAACATGGGAAATGAAGGTGTTTGTGGTTGTTTGGGCAATTTTGATGGTCCAAGTTTGGAAGGAGACTTAATATCAGATCATACCTCTAGTACTCTCATTGTTCTCTTTGTTAAGGTATCTTAATGTTGAAAGACTTCCATTGGAGAGGATGCACTTCTTGGCACATCAGTATTATGTTGTTTGTATATTGGTCGATTAACCATTTTGTGGAAGGCATTTCAGATTTTTTGTTGTGGCATATGCTGCCCAAACAAAGGGGAAGTATTTTGGTATTTGGATTTGTTGTCCATTGGAGGATGGTAAAGTTTGCGTATTTGATGGACCAAGCCAGGGTAGCATGATATTGGTGTTACTTGCTACTTTTTACTGCTCCATTGGAGCATTTGTTGTTTTGTACTAGTTGCAAATGTTATTTACATAAAGGAAACTTGCTTTTGACATTAAGTTTTACATTCAGTTTGAACTAGTTTTGAGATTAATATTTAAACACTTTCATGTCAGCTTTGAAATTTAACTGTTAATAGACATGAGTTTGTCCACGTTTTTGACCCAGCTATCAAGTTAATTTTTTTCTTTTAGATGAGCTTTTGAGGTACCAAAAGCCTCTTATCTGGGGGGTGTGATATCCATTGAAGACTGAGTCAAATAGACAAGATGTTTTTCAAATATGAAGAAACATTGGGAAATAAAGGGTCATTGGAACTGTTGAAGAGCAAAGGACTTTCCAAATCCCTTTCTCTTTCTCCATTGCTGGAAAAGCATAAATTGGTGATGTGTCTGCATTTTCCACTATTGGCAATGCAAGAGTTTGAGAAATTTGGGTTGTCGGAGCTGTCCTATGCTCTCATTGTGTTAGTGAGACTTTGTGTCAGTTTATATATGTGAGCAATATAAGCTGAAGCAACATTTTCCTATTGGTTATCTTCCTTTAGGCTTTTGGCTAAGGATCCATATCCACAAGGTTATGTGTCTGATTCCCTGGTGTAGCTACGCTGTTGCAAGTCTATTAGCAAGCTGTTATAACTTGGAAAGTGTTTACCTTGCTATGGCCCTTGGATTAGGCTTTTGGTTAAGGAGCCATATCCACAAGTACAAGGTTATTTGTTTGATTCCCTCTACTCTCAACGTCGCTACATCGTTGCAATTCTATTAGCAAGCTGTTATAAATTACCTGCAAAGTGGGTACCTTGCGATGGCCCTTGGTTTGGGCTTTTGGTTTAGAACCCATATCCACGAGTATGAGGTTGTGTGTTCGATTCACTCTACTCGCGCTGTTGCTATGCTGTTGCAAGTCTATTAGCAAGCTGTTATATTTCACTTGGAAAGTGAGTATCTTGCCATGGCCTCCTATTTGGGCTTTTAGTTAACAACCCATATCCACAAGTACAAGGTTATGTGTTTGATTCGATTCACAAGGTCTTCCTGCTTAGATCTTCGTGTCCCTGCTATTATGATGCTTATCTTATTTCCAATGTTTTCTATTGTTTTTGCTATGTTTTCTTTTGTTGTAAGCCATTACACACAGAAATTGTTTTGGTCTTATTTTTGGTGGAAAAAAGCTATGTTGAGTGAGCCATTTGAGGGCTGCCACAAATCATTAGAGGAAGAAAGATTAGGCAAAGGAAGCATGAAAAAATCTAAGTGGTCCATGATGTGGCTCATTGACGTCATTGACGTCAAGGAGGTCAATGAGGGTAACAATATTCTGACTATGTAGTGTGATGCAGGTGCAAATGGTTATAATCTAAGCTAAGGTTTTATGAGTTTTTAGGGATTTATTTGGCACACATTTTGGATATGAATTGTATATTTAACTTCAGGCATGGGGATAACAATATTGAGGTTGACACATCTAGTGGATAATCAATTAAGGATGATGTTTGGGTAGTTGATTACCTTTGGAGGATGGTGTTAGAGAAGCATGGATTAGCTAAGACTCAAACCTAGAACTTCCTGCTTCAGGCGATCTGCCATTGAGCCATTAACCCTTTGTGGATTGAGTAACAAGTGTTGATTGACACGAGCTGCAACAACCACCCTTAAGCTGTAGTCAAGGGGTTTACCTAGCTACTTTGGCTTTGATAACATGTTAGAGAAGCATGGACCATCTAGAATTGACACCTAGGACCTTCTAGCAAGTGCTCCCACTTCTCTACCACAGAACTGCTGTCCTTTTGTGGGTTGAGTAATGAGTGTGAATTGGCACAATCTCCAAGACATGGTTTATACATATATGATTTATTAATGGTTTCTTAATGTAAAAGTTCAAGATGCAAAATCTTTCTTGTGCTATTGTGTTTGCACTTTGCATTGTGTATTTTTCCCTTATGATACATGCTTTTGTTTCTGATTTATTACTGAGACTTCCCATAGTCTGATTAACCATTTCTGTTTACTTATAGATGTTAATATTTTCATTTCATTTCACTAATCTTTTCATTGTTGTGCAATTGCAGTAGAAGTGACCAAAAGTCTTTAATTTGTAATAGGTCTCCTTTTTCTTAAGAGTTTCTCTTATCCTCATATTTTGTATTGTTACATTGATTTACTGAATTGCATTACCTGTTTGGAGTCATTCATGGACATAAAATATGATTTGATTTCATTCTTACCATGTTTATAATCACTTCGAATTTGCTGTTATATCAGGTGTTGATACAAGAGCGTGAAACATTTTTTTGGAATTCTTTTTTCGGTTGCTCGATAGTAGGCTCATCATGTCAAGCTCAATTCCTGCTATTGAGCCAGAATTGGTTATAGCACATAAGCTGCAGGAGGTTGTTTCTTCTGCTTGACTACTAGTTTTACATAGCTTATATTTTGTTTATTGTAAGGGATAAATCTAAATTTGTCTTTTTGATGTAGATGATAATTGAACTCATCGAACAAACGGACGATAAAAGTAAATTGTTCTAAATAACCATTAAAACTATTCCATATTTAGTTCAACTTTACAACAAAGGTTAATTATGGAATTAAAAATAACAATATAAATTGTCCTTTCATAATATTTAAACTGTAGTGACCAGGAGACAATTATGGGTATGAGAGATGGGGACAGGGATAGGGACAGGGATGTCAATTTTCAGACAATAGATATGCTTGCACTTGGAGACACCGAAATTAATAAATAAAATTTAATATTTAAATTTGTATAATTAAAGTCTACCAAACACACAAACAATAAATAAAATTTAAAAATTACCAATGCACGAAATGCATAAACATTATAGTAGCTTACATGAGTAAAATTTATAATTATTAGCTCATGAGGTTTAGAGCAATTAATTGGGAGTGAAGAGTTTCACATCTTAAAACAAGTTTCAAATCTTATAGGTGAATTTTAACATTTGCCTAAGGTGTTTGCAACAATTGGTGGGGAGTTAGGAGTTTCATACCATAAACCAAGGTTCAAATCGTTTGGATGAACCTTAACATTTTCCCATGGGGTGTGGGGCAAGTGGTCAAGAGCCAAGAGTTTCACACCATAGACCAAGGTTCCAATCCCATTGGTGTACCTTAACATTTAAGCCCTTGGGGTTTGGGGCAAGCAGTTGGGAACGAGGACCTCAAAACCATACCCAAAGGTTCCAATCCCAGGGGCGAACTTTAACATTTATCAAATGGCATGAGCTCAACCAGTTAAATACTTTGACTTTCAAGGAGGAGACTTAAGTTTGAATCTTACCAATAATATATGCATAATTGCCAAGTTGTTGTAAAGTAGTTTGTTGAAAGATCGTGATAACATGGTCACGATGTCATACGAGCGGGACCTGTTTCAATCCCATATAACCAATTAAAAAAATAAAATTATACTCATAATTTAAAGTTATCAAAATAGGTTATCAGGGAGTGATAAACACTCCTATCGATGTCTAAATAAATAATTAAGAAATCCTCAAGCAAAGAATGAATGCATAATGATTTTTTATAAGTTTAGGGCCTTTCAAATTCATAAAATAGGCTTTCTTGAGCACCTTTGTCTTTCTAGGGCCTCTATTTACTATTAACATTATTGTTTAGGGCCTCTAAAGAGCCATTCAACTTTGCAATGCTGTTTAGGCCACTTGTGAATACCGTTATGATTTTGTTTAGAGGAAAGAGTGGAAAGAAAACTTTAGATGCCAAATGCAATTGATTTTATCTAGCTTAATTTGAAAGCATGATTTGTTAGGTTGAGCCTTTAGGGTTTTGAATGTATAGGGTATGCTATTTTTGAAGTGGATATAGGCAAGAGACTTCAAAAAGTTCCTTTTGGGGGGAGGGTGGGGGGTGTTGTCTTTGAGTATTGGCATAGGTCTTTGAGATGAGTACCAATATCTCAGACAAATAAAGTAAGGTAAAGTATTTTTAACGTCTACAAGGTCAAGGCCATATGGGACGATGTGGTTATCCACCCATACCAAAGTATAGTGTACAACCCTATCCGCTTTTGAATTTGAACCTTAGACCTCCTATTTGGAGTTCCAGAGTCTTAACCATTAGGCCCACTTGATTATTGGTACTAGGGATGAGTACTAGGTAGGGGGAGACGAGTGTGTAAGTGGCGATGACTTAAACAAATTGCATATTCGAAGATCACTACAAATTAATGAACTTTATTTCTTGCTAATAGAAAATCGCAATGCCATCATTGTGAGAGTTTTCTTTTGCCCCTTTCCTTGTATGCTAACCAAAGCTAACATTTTCTTAAATTCAACTATTTCTTGCATTTTTATTTTTCCTTCATAATTCTCTTTTTTATTTGTTCATTCTATACCTACATCTTAAATTTATTTATTTATTTTTACTTTTTTTTTTTTAAAATTAAGGTAAAAAGTCTTCTTTATATCTTATTCAAGATACAATAGGGAAGCCCATTAGGTTTAACTCCAACTAGTGAGAATGTTTGGCTCCCTATGAGCCTGTTAGTGTTCAATTCCCATGGGTTTTGCAATAATATGGATTATTGCAATACCACAATAATGTGATTTGTTTTTTTTCAATGAGTTTTACAACATTATGTCAATTATGCATGTATTGTTTAACAAGATTTGAACCTTGGTCTCCTCCTTGAAAGTCAAGGAATCTAACCAGTTGAGCTAATGTCATTTGATTCAATAATGTGATTTGTTGAAATACTGTGGTAACACAATTATGATATAATATGGATGAAGCGCTTTCAATATTACATAACTAATTAAAAAAAAAGATACAATAGGAAAACTACAAGACTTTAAAATTAACTGAAAAGAATATGTGTAGATGCCACAAGGCAAATTATCAAAAATATTTAAAACATTATTAGCTACTAACTATTCTAGTAGAAATTTAGGGTTGGCTTTAAGATTCAATTATTTTTGTACATAAAATAAAGGAGGAAATTAATGACGTGATGCACGTTTGCTAGAGGGGTATGTCTCTGTTTCATGTAGGAAAGGTTGGGGATTATACAACTGTTGCCTTTGCTGCTCCTTCCCTCCATTTCTATATGTACCTTGGACGTACAAATATTTGAAGGGGATCCCACCAGAAGTGTGTGTACATTGGATTCCGTTGGTTTCGGGTATCAAGCCAGTAAGGAGGCCATACAAAATGAACCTGAAGTATGTGGCCTTTATCAATGCAAAGACAAACAAGATGTTGGATGCAGGAGTAATCTTCAAGGTGACGGTGAATGAGTGGGTGTCACCGATCGTGATCAGCTTGAAGAAGGAAAGCAATTAAATCCGCATTTGTGTAGATTTCTAAAGTTTGAATACAGTGACCATTAAGGATCCCTTCCCAATATCCTTTGTTGATTCTATTTTGGAGGAGGTAGCCGAACATGAGATCTATTCATTTTTGGATGGATTCTTAGGCTATAATCAAATCAATATCATTGAGGAGGATAAATTGAAGACCACTTTTGTAGTGGAGAATAACATTTATGCGTATAATTGAATGCCCTTCGGTTTGTGCAATGCCCCAACCACATTTCAGAGAATCATTCTGTACATTTTGGAATAGATGTCCATTGGTAAGTTCAAAGTTTTTTTGGATGATTGGTCATTATACGAGAAAAAGGATGAGCATCTGAAAGCATTAGAGTGCATGAGGCTATGTATGAATGCTCGGTTATCCTGAAATCCAAAGAAATGTAAGTTGCTAGCAAAGAAGGCTTGAAGACTGATCCTGTAAAGATAAGAGTCGTTATGAGCATGGAAGAGCCCTATGATGTAAGCTCATTGAAGTCCTTTTTGGGACATGTTGGGTATTATCAGCCTTTCATCAAGAAGTTTCCCACCCATAAGGTGTTCTAACGCGCAAAAATGTTCCTTATTGATGGACAGAGGAGCATTAGAAGGCCTTCGAGAAGTTGAAGGCAAAGTTGGTTTGCGCGCCCATTCTAGTGTTTCCAGATTGGGAGAAAAAGTTTTACATCCATGTAAACATGTCTTATTTTGCAATTGGATGTAGGCTAACCTAAGAGGGGTAGTTTGGGTTGGATCAACTCATATACTTTTCAAGTCGGTCGTTGTCGTGAGTAGATAAAATTACAACATAGTGGAACAAAAGGCTTTGGGTATGGTTTATACAGTACAAAAGTTTAGACAGTACTTGCTTACCAATCCCTTTGCCTTAACGTAAACCACCAAGTATTGTTGTACCTGATCAACAAGTCGACCATCGATGGATGAGTTAGTAGGTGGCTCATCACATAGCAAGAGTTAGTGTTTCGTGTGGTGGTGAGATCGGGGAAGAAATATGTAATAGTGGATCAACTATCATGAATTTGCTCGTGAGAACTTGCGGAGGGAGGAGTGTCGGATGAATTTCCAGATGCTCACTTATTAGCTGCACTACCGTCGTCGTACAAGTACATTGGGGAATACTTGTCGATAGGAGAGCTACCACAAGAATTGATGGTAGCAGAAAGAAGATTATCATCAAGTCAACACAGTTCCAATTGTAAGATGGATTGCTGTATAAAATTGGACCTGATAGAGTTTTTGCAGAGGTGTGTAATGGATGAAGTGAAAATAGCATTGAAAGAAGCTCATGAGGGACTGGCAGGAGGGCATTTGGGGCTAGATGCAATGGCGAGAAAAGTGCTTCTGGCAGAGCTATTGTGGCCCACCCTCTATCGTGATGCAAAGGAGTTTGTGACAGCATGTGATGCGTGCCAGCAAGTTGGGAGACCGCTGAGGAGGGACTTTATTCTATTACAACCATTGCAATTGCAAGAGGAGTTCGAAAGATGGGGTCTAGATTTGGTGGGATCAGTAAGAACTAGGAGGAAATGTAGATACATTGTGGTGGCAACGAAGCATTTGACAAAGTGGGTTGAGGCAAAGGCATTGCCCGACAATTCCGCAAGGAGCATTACGTGCTTCTTGTATGAACAAGTGATTACAAGATTCGGCATACCTTTCCAATTGACAAGTGATTGCGAAAGACGCTTTGTTAATGAGATCTTTCAAAAACTCATCACAAACTTCAAGATCTTGCACTAGCTGTCTAGTTTGTATTACCTCAGGGTGAATAGGCAAGCGGAGGCGACGAACGAGGTCTTGCTCTCGATAATGTATAGGACGTGGAATTGAGGATGCTGATGGGAGAAAAGATTGCCAACAGTTCTATGGGCATACAAAACTACGTATAAGCCAACGACGAACCATATGCCATTCCTGTTGATGTATGGGCAAGAGGCAATTGTGCCGGTTGAGTTCTTGGTACAGAGTTTAAGAGTGGTGGTGCAGAACCATTTAGGTGACCAAGAAATCTTGGAGGAGAGGCTAGTGACATTAGTTAAACTCGACGATATAATAGTAATGGCATTACCCAACGTTGGAGGAAGTCGTGGCATGACAAGCACCTGAGAAAGATGAATCTGAAGCTAGGTGACTTGGCCTTGAAATTTAATGGCAAGAGAAAGCTAGGAAAATTGAAGACTTTGTGGCTTGGATCCTTCTAGGTTGAAGAGATGATGGATAATGGTACAGTAAAATTGAAGAAACTGGACGGGGTAGTGTGTCCCAAGATAGTTAATGGTTCAAAGTTAAAGCCATACAAAATGAAAGCACAAGTGAATATGGTTAATTTTGAACCAGCCGAAGAAGAAGCAAGCATAGGAAGGTTGACTACAACACCAAATCAGCCTTCGGAACTTTTTGAGGGTATCTTGGTCCAAGAGGGGGAATCAAGTCAGACCAAAGAAGAGGATGCTGCATGAGAATATAGTGATTTAGAACTTGAAAAAATGCTAGTTTGGCTGTTTGGAGAAGAAAATAGCATGGAACTAGTAATTGAGTAGGAGGAATTGCAACCTCACTCTACAAAACAAAGAAGAATACGGGTGTATGTTAGATTTCCAAACATGGAAGAGGAACAAACATTGAGATCACTGGATGAAGAAAATACACAACGAATGGTGGTGATGGATGAAAGACAAGAACCACCAGAGCATGAACCTTTGAGTGAAGGTAGCAAGTATTAAGCCATGAATTTGTTGGAAGCCATTGGACGTGCACAACAGAGAATGGACAAAGAAGTGTAGCAGTTGTAGGAGTAAAGTGAGCAATTGCAAAAAAGAAACAAAAAGTTGACAAGACAACATGCACAGGAGATAGTGAGGCTGTGGGATGATATTCAAACAAGAAGCAAAACTATAGCAACTAAAATGGGATGGAGAGACATCCACAAAGTGACATTGCCAAGTAGAGTGGAGGATGGGAACTTGGGACAGGAGGAATCCAGTAATCTGTCCTTGACGAGTTCAAGCAGTATTGAGGAAGACTGGAGTAGTGAGAGCTTAGGCTTGGAACTTTGAAGAAGAGTTGGGAGAGGGATATTGAGGAAACACCAAGTTGCCCAACCGACAGGCAGTGTGGATGAACGACAACAAACAAACCAAAATCAAAATATATATGAGGAAGTAAGGCGGATGAGTAGAAGGAGCCATGACCTACCACCAAATTTGAATGGTTCCTTGGGGAGGCGAAGTGATCTTCAAGGACTACTAGACAACCCAAGCCATATATACGAATTAGGCAATTCAAGCAGTCTAGGACTATCAGGTTCCTTGGGCCGTTTGGGATTGCTCGACCAAAGAGAGAGGTTGGTTGGCCTCTTTCTTGATTATCTGAGGACAAGGTTTTTTTCTTAGATTGTCTCTTGGCCATGTAGTCGGTAGGGTGGCCCGCTAGGACCACCCTCTGGTTGTTTAGCAACCAACTCAATGCCATATAGCCAACAGGGTGGCCCGTCAAGACCACACCTTATTTGTCATAGAAATAGGAGACACTGGGCCACACTTGGACAATCACAAGTTGTCAAAGGCTATCGGGGAGGGACAATTAGAGAAATTAGTGCATTTGAGTTTGCAAGACTTTCATGGAGGAGATGGCAACAAAGAAGACGACCAAGGAGCAAGGAAAGAAGGCAGTTAAACCACCCAGGTTGTATAGAGCACAATGATAGGCATTGATGACAAGAGGACAGACAGGGTAGTACAACAGGTTGCTGTACAAGAGAGCAACCTACAGTAGAATGCTGTACAAATGAGGTGCGTATTGTAGAATATTGTACGACAAATTGCCATACAATACAATGCCATACGGTAGGATGTTGTACAACACCAAGGCGGCTTAAGAGAGCACATCGTTGAGAGGAGAATGAGGAAGAGTCGTCGACAGGACAGATGATCCGATTGGATGTTTGGATTGCCATCCGACCGACATGGCAAGGATGACTTAGTTTTAGGAAAAAATGGGGGAAAAGCGCGACTTATAGTTACATGCAAGGTGGCAAAGTGGTAGTTGGGAGGTAGTAACACATGCAAGACAATTGTCCTCCCCACTCCCACCACCTTATAAATACACGCTGAAGGATGGCCAAGAGCATTCCAATGCTCAGTGCCTGAGGGAAAGAAAGAGGAGACTAGCGTATGGAGTTGAAGAGAAGAAGGATTGCAAAACTGTACGAATGTGTCCTAAGGAGGAAGTTGCAGTGTCAAAAGTGAATGCCATAAAGAGGAAGACTATTGAAGACATTTTTTGAAGTGTACAGACCGCATAGGCTATACGAATTGTTGTAGATAGAGGAAAAGCAAAGTTGCAGAGGAGTGCGTGCGAGATTTTGAACTCTGGAAATTGCCATATAGAAAATTGTGCAAAATCATGCTGTTAGAGTGGCTGTACGGTGGGGTGATTGTAGCAAAACGCTGTACAAAGAAAGCCGTCCTATGGGTGGTAGCAATCTAGAATAAGATAGGCATTCCTATCCGCAGACTGTTCCATTTGGAATAGGCTGTGTGACAAGAGAGGACCGCATAGTGTGAGGTGTATGACAAGTGTGCGCACAAGGAGTGTATGGTAGGAACCGTCATACAAGTAGAGTGCGTACGACAGGAAACCGTCGTACAAGTAGAGTGCGTACGACAGGAAACCGTCGTACAAGTAGAGTGCGTACAACGAGAAACCATACAAGCAAAGTGCATGCAACAGGAAGCTGTACAAGCAAAGTGCGTACTGCAGGACTTCGTACAAGAAGAGGCCATATGTTAGGATTCCATACTAATGTTATTTTGTAATTCTCTTTGCTTAGGCAATGACCCACGTCCAACGTGGGGGATCCTATCTATAATGTTATTTTGCAATATTTTGTAATGTATGTGGCAAGTAAGGAACCTAGCCAAGTGGGGCCATTTCATGTAACCGTTATCAAGATTGTAACCGACGTTTGGTAGAAGATTCTAGCTTGAGTGGCATTTTGCATGTAAGCCAACTCTTGAGCTTAGGGTTAGGGTTGCATGAAGTCTTTTGTTTAAAAGCTATGAAGCCATGTACGAATGTATCTTTTTGCAAGTGAATGAAATATTGAAGGAGGTTGCCCCCTTGAAGAGGCTTGCAATTCAGTGTTTATTGTGAGAGTGTTTATTTCTGCATTTACTTTCCGCATTGTGATATTGCATGAGTTTCTGCTTAATTTCAGTATTTTGTGTGAGTTTGCTTATTTTTAATAGTAGGTTCCTAAAAAGTGGTATCAGAGCGCTTTCTAGGGCCAAGTTCTGATGCGACTGCGACAATTCTGGCCCATCTGTTCCGCCTGTTAGGTATAATTTTCTTGTGTTTTTCATTTATGTTTTCCTTCATTTAAAAACCAAAAAAACAGCAAAAACCAGAAAAATAAAAAAATTAGTCTTTTTTTCAGTAGTTGAGTAGGTTAGAAACCCTATGTCGGGGGTTTTAAAATATCGCGAAGGAGCTATCATTATTGGCTAAGCTAGATAGCCCATAAAGCGTCTAGTGAAGTGAGGGGCGATCAGGCTCCAATACACAGGCCTCAGACAACACTTACGCACGGAATTGAGCTCCCATGCATCTTCGGGTGTATCGGGAGACCATTTAGGCTTAAACAAAATTTTATCCAATAGGAAGCTTTTCGGCCTTGTATTATCCATAGTCCACGGGACATAGCATCCCGGATGATTACCCTCCCGTACTGTCAGAGAGGCAGATAGTGTGCTCAAGGGTATGTGTGGAATCCTCCTTGGGTAGTGGCCTGAAATATTGGTCCAAGCACTATTGTTCGTCATTGCGGTATAACAGAGGGCCTATGGGTATTACATACTCCTTTGCCTAGTGTACCTTGGTTCTGTCAAAACTTCATCCTGCAAAAACAAAACCCTCTTGTTTAGCTAAACCTGCATTTACGATCCACAAAAGTGAGCATACGGAGAAGGACTTCCCTATCACCAAAGAACAAACTTTTGCATGCACCAACAGTCAGGACAGAGTCAGCAAGCGTTTGTGATAGTCAGCAATATTCCGATATCATCCGGGTAAGTGGCAGTAACAGTCGAGTCAATGACAGTAATAGTCAAGTTGATAGTGGTAGTAACAGTCGTCTGTACCGATCAGATATTACAGGTTATCAGTGTCAGAAACAGAACTGTCAGTGTCAGTAACTGCACAAAACATAGAATCTTGAGGTTAGGGAAGTGAACAGTGTTAGTAATTGTAGTACAGGTGACAGGGACAGGGATAGGACAGTGACATGGGGATTAGTAGACAGAACACACATGTTAGAGACAGTAATCCAGTACCTAACTTTTGAACCGAATCTCCAAATAAAAAACTGACCACACCAATAGACTCGTCAAACACCCAAGCACTTTTTCGGACTCCTTACTAAAAATAGTAACTCCTACAACCACACTTCTATTTTTAGTAATTTAGTAAAAGAGGTTCAAGACTATCCAAAATGGCTACTGGCACTCGTGGACATCAAAAAGAGATAGATCAAATTAGCTCATTGTTGGAATCCCTAAAAAGCAGCATTGATAGATACATGTAATTCCTACATACTTGTAATTCCTTTGAGGTTATGGTAGCCAATGGCGGGACCTTACCTTGCAAAGGTAAATGTCGTAATGTTAAAGTAAAAATTGGGGAATATGAGCTCAAACAAGATATGTTTGCGCTTCAACTAGGGGGATGTGATATCGTGTTGGGAGCTCAATGGTTGGGCACATTGGGAACCATCTCATGGAACTTTTCCGAGCTTTGGATGCAATTTTCACAGAATAGACAGTCCCACACTCTCCATGGCTCAAAAGCAGGGCCTTCATAGATTATCAGTTCAAGCCGAATGGAGAAGATCATCTCGGGGAGTCATAGCTCAGATATTTGCGATCCAACCTCACCCTTCCGAGGAGGATTCCGTTCCCGCAGATTTGCAACTTATTTTGGCCAAGCACAATGTTGTTTTTGCTGAACCATCAGAATTACCGCCTCGTCGCTTCCATGACCATGCTATTCCATTGTTACCTGGCAATGCACCGCCCAAAATTAGATAGTACCGGTATCCTCATGCTCTTAAGTCAGAAATTGAGAAGTTAGTACAAGAATTGTTAAAATCCGAAGTCATTTGGCCAAGCAACAGTCCTTACTCTTCTCCAGTTTTACTAGTGCGCAAGAAAGATGGGTCCTGGCGGTTGTGTATCGATTACCATGAGCTCAATAAACTCACCATCAAAGATAAGTTTCCTATTCCGGTGGTGGATGAATTACTGGATGAACTACATGGGACTATGTACTTTTCCAATTAGACCTTCGCTCTGGGTACCATCAAATTAGGCTCAAGGATGAGGATATTCCTAAGACTGCTTTCTGTCCTCATGAAGGTCACGATGAGTTTTTGGTGATGCCATTTGGCTTGACTAATGCTCCTTCCACTTTTCAAAGCCTCATGAACAACATCTTTCGCCCATTCCTTCGAAAATTCATCCTAGTTTTCTTTGATGACATTCTGGTTTATAGCCGCTCATCAGAAGAGCATCTTGTTCATGTGGATCAGACTCTAAGATGTTGGCACAACATCAAATTTATGCTAAGCGGTCCAAGTGTTCTTTTGGGTTGACAGAAGTAGAGTATTTGGGAAACATTGTCACCAAGGATGGCGTCAAAGTTGACACCAAGAAGATCCAGGCGGTTCAGGAATGGCCGAAACCTTGCACTCTCAAGGGTCGTCGGGGATTTTTAGGGTTTATAAGTTATTACCGTAAGTTTATTCATAACTATGGTAAAATTGCAGCCCCCCTCACTTCCATGTTAAAGGACTCTTTTACTTGGATGGGACCTACTGAACAAGATTTCCTAGAATTGAAACATGCTATGACCACCATGCCAGTCTTAGCCATGCCGGATTTCACCAAACCTTTTGTCATTGAAAGCGACGCTTCTGGTCGTGGTATTGGTGCAGTGTTGATGCAAGAAGGGAGACCCCTGGCTTTCACTAGTAAATCACTCTTCAGTCGTAATCTAGGAAAATTCACTTATGCTAAGGAAATGCTAGCAATTTTGCATGCGGTAACCCATTGGCGACCGTATCTCATTGGGCGTCATTTCTCCATTAAAACTGACCATCAAAGTCTCAAATGGGTTTCTAAGTTCATGGGATATGATTATGATATCACTTATAAGGGCAAGGAGAACATTGTGGCCGTTGCTTTCTCTCATCAATTTGAGGCTCACAGTATGCTATGCGCCATTTCATCGCCCATTCCACAATGGATCGATTCCTTACGACAGGAGGTACTTAAGGATTCAGGCTTGCAGACTTTGATTGCCTATACACACTGACTCTACTTCATGTCTTGGCTACACTTGGGATGGCCATGATTTGTGTTACCACCAACGCCTTGTTGTTCCCCACACATCATCCCTACGAGAACTTCTCATGAGGGAATTGCATGCCGCTCCATCTGCCGGCCATTCAGGATTCCTCAAAACATTTGAGCGGATTAAGCGCACTTTTTTCTGGAAGGGTATAGCACTAACGAAATTAGGAGCACTTAGGAAATTAGGAGCATAAAGATTATTAACCAGATATTGCATTAACATGAAGTTCGAAAGATTACAATGCTTAAATAAAAATATTATTAACCAGAACCTAGAAAGCTTAGGAGAAAGAATAGGGAAGAAGAAAAATAGGGAGGAAAGGAAAAATGAGATTAGGAGTCAAACTCCCTGCCGTCCATGCCGTCCAATCCTGCTGACTTAGTTGCCGTCCAAGGAGGTAAAAGGGTAAGGTCCAAAGCTTACAGTGGTAAAACAAATTTTTTACTTTTTTACCCTTTTAACTTCCAACATTCTCCCCCTTAAAGTTGAGAGGATTGACTATATAGTCTCTCAGCTTTATATATTGAGCTTTAGCCATGCCTTTGGTGAAGATATCTGCAATGTTATCCAAAGTGCTGCAATATTTAAGCTCAACTATCTGCTGCTCCACCATGTCTCGGATGAAGTGATACTTCATATCAAAATGCTTTGATCTGCTATGGTGGATTGGATTGTATGCCAATTGAATGGCACTTATGTTATCACAATACAATCGATTTGGACCACTTTGACTTTCTCCAATTTCTTCAAGGACTTTTCTTAACCATAGGGCTTGAGTACTAGCATGTGTGATGGCTATATACTCAGCCTCAGTAGATGACAATGCTACAACAGTCTGCTTCTTGGAACTCCATGTGATTAGTCCCGACCCTAGACTAAAACAGTTCCCTGATGTAGATTTCCTATCATCTATATTGCTGCCCCAATCACTATCACTGAAGCCAACTAATTTAACAGAATTACATTTGTGGTAATGGATTCCAAAATCCAATGTACCCTTTACATATCTTAAGATTCTTTTAGTTGCTTGTAGATGCAACTCAGATGGACTTGCCATAAACCTTGAAACTAGAGAAACAACATATTGAATATCAGGCATTATGTTGGTGAGAAACATCAGACTCCCAACCATGCTTCTGTAAGTGGTCATGTCAACCTTTGGTGCTCCGTCATCCTTGCTCAATTGGATTCCATGTCCAGTTGGAGTTGCAACTGATTTGCATTGCTCCATGGCAAATTTCTTGATCATGTCTCGAGCATACTTGTGTTGACATATGAAGATCCCCCTATTTGATTGATGCACTTCCATGCCTAGGAAGTATCACATTAAACCAAGATCTTTCATCTCAAACTGCTTCATCATGGAGTTTTTGAACTCCATATTCATTTTAGTGTTACTACCCATAAATATTAGATCATCCACATACAAACAAACTATGAGAATGTCTACTCCATGCTTTAGGTAGTACAGAGTTGGTTCACTTTTGCTTCTAGTGAATCCATACTCGCTGAAATAGCCATCAATGTGTGAGTACCAAGCTCTTGGTGCTTGCTTGAGGCCATAAAGTGCCTTTTTCAATTTATAAACAAGGTTCTCCTTTCCTTGTTCTTGAAAGCCTTGAGGTTGTTGAACATAAACCTCCTCAGTCAAGTATTCGTTCAGAAAAACACTTTTCACATCCATGTGTTGAATGTTCCATCCTTTATGGGCAGCTAAGGAAAGAACTGATCTGATTGTCTCTTGTCGTGCAACAGGAGCGAAGGTTTCCTCATAGTCAATGCCAAATTTTTGAGTAAAACCTTTTGCTACTAATCTCGCCTTGTGCCTCTCAATGCTTCCATCAACATTGTATTTTGTCTTGTAGACCCATTTACATCCAACACATTTTTTTTCCTTTTGGAAGCTTTACAAGCTCCCAAGTATCATTATTTTTTATAGAGGTTATTTCCTCTTTCATGGCTTCTTGCCATACATTCCAGAGTACAAGCCTTCTCATAGCTAGATGGTTCTAGCTGTGCACTAGTTAATAAAGCATAATTAACTACATCTCCCTTAGGATCTTGGGAGTCATCATCCCCATACATATGCAGATTTTCAAGTTTCTGCAAAACTGAATTCATTTCACTAGCTTGGCTTCTAGTGTATCTTTTCTGATAATTTTGATCCAATATTTGAAAAGATGGATGATGTTGTAATGTTCTTTTGCCTATTGATGGAGAGTCAATGTCCATCGGTGAAGAACTTACTGATCTCTGTGGAGAAGGACTTGGAGTGGTGGTTGAAGTACTTGATGTAGTACTCCTGCTTGGGCTTGGAGGGGTTGGTGTGCCTTTGCTTTTCTTGGGAGACACCTGCTGTACCTGCTATACCTGTGAAGAACTTACATCTTGGGACTCATCATCAACAAAAATTCTTTGATGACCCCATTCTCCCCCTTCATCAAAAATTACATCCTTGGAAAGTACAATTTTATGAGTCTTGGGATTGTAGAGTCTATATGCTTTGGTAGACTCACAATACCCTACAAATATACAAGCTTGACTTTTGGGATCAAGCTTCTTCCTCTTCTCATCAGGAATGTGTGCGTATGCTAAAGAACCAAAAACTTTGAAGTGCTGTACATTGGGTTTCTTTCCGTACCACCCCTCATAAGGAGTGATGCCATCTAAACTAGAAGCTGGACTTCTATTTAGAATGTATACACAGGTTTTTACAACATCAGCCCAGTACATATTAGTTAGATGCTTAGTCTGAAGTATCGTTCTTGCCATCTCAACTATGGTGCGGTTCTTTCTCTCGGCCACACTATTCTGTTGTGGGGTATAGGCAGTAGTGAATTGCCTTTTGATCCCACTTGCTTTACAATATTTCAAGAATTCTTTTGAGGAGTACTCACCTCCTCGATCTGTTCTAAGACATTTTACAAAATACTCACTTTGTTTCTCTACATTGTTTCTGAAATCTATGAAGCAATCAAAAGCTTCATCTTTATGTTTCAGAAAAAAATCCAGCACATTCTAGAGAAATCATCTATGAAAGTGAGAAAATAGGAATTGTTTCCGATACTCTTTGTCTGCATTGGACCACATATGTCCGAATGCACTAATTGAAGTGGATAGTTGGCTCTCCACGCTTGTCCTTTTGGAAACTTTGACCTTGAGTGCTTTCCCAAAGCACATCCTTCACAGACCTCCTTCTGTTCGTTGATTTTGGGAAGTCCTGTCACCATTGCTTGAGAAGTTAACAATTTCAAGCTAGCGGAATTAAGGTGACCATATCGCAAGTGCCAAAGCACACTTGGATTTGCTATAGCTACATTTGCAAGTTGAGCTCCCCCTGGCTGGCCAAATTTGAGAGGGAATAACTGATTCGTGGTCATTGGGACCTGTGTGATGACACGATTACAATTGTTTTTATCAAGAATGAGACATTTTCCTTCATCAAAAACAAGTTTGTAATTATTCTCCATCATTTGCCCAACGCTTAGCAGATTGTGTTGGAGCTTTGGAGTGTAGTAGATGTCATTCACTTTCTTTAGTCCTTCTTTCGTTGGAACTTCCATGGTTCCAATGCCTTCGACTTGCAAAGCTTTATCATCCCCTAACTTGATGTGGGATTTATAAGTGGAATCTAGAGTAGCAAATAGATTTTCTTTGCCACTCATATGGTTTGAACAACCAATATCCAAAATCCATGTGTCATTTAGATTCCGTTTTGATTGTCCATATGATAGAAAAAGATTAGAGGTATCATCTTCTTCTCCATAATTTCCATATTGACTGCTGCTGCCTTGAGAAGATTTTGACCAACAGTCGCGAGCAAAGTGGCCTGTCTTGCCACAATTAAAACAAGCTGTTTTGGACTTGTCACTTCCTCGCCCTTGATTTCCACTTCGTTTTGGATTTCCTCCTCTATTTTGGTTTCCACCTTTGTTCTGATTGCCTCCTCTGTTCTGATTGCCTCCTCTGTAGTTGCCTCTGCCTCTTCCTCTTCGCTGGCCTCTGCCTTGACCTCTTCCATGTCCTCTTCCAATATTTTCATTGGATGTGAAGGCTTTATCATCGCCTCCATAGCTGGTTGAAGGAGATTCCTGTAATCTCTCTTCATGAGACATTAACTATCCGATTAATGCATTGAATGTTAAACTGGAAAGAATAAGGAAGAAGAAAAATAGGGAGGAAAGGAAAAATGAGATTAGGAGTCAAACTCCCTGCCATCCATGCCGTCCAATCCTGCTGACTCAGTTGCCGTCCAAGGAGGTAAAAGGGTAAGGTACACACCCTTTTAACAATTTTTTTACTTTTTTACCCTTTTAACTTCCAACAAAGGGCATGAAAAAGGACATTCAAAATTTTGTAGCAGCTTGTGATAATTCTCCAGGCACTCTCCAACCCTCTCCAACCCTTGCCCATTCCTGACCAGGTTTGGACCGATATTTCCATGGATTTTATTGAAGGGTTACCTAAGTTTGGAGGTAAATCCGTTATTTTCGTGGTAGTGGATCGTCTTTCAAAGTATGCTCAATTTTGTTCCCTCTCCCATCCTTACACAACCTCCACCGTTGCCCAAATTTTCCTCGATTTTATCTTTCGCCTTCATGGTATGCCCACCTTCATCGTGTTTGATCGTGACCCAACCTTTACTAGTCACTTTTAGCAAAAATTGTTTAAGTTGCAGGAAACTAAGCTCAAAATGAGTTCAGTTTATTATCCACAAACGGATGGCTAGACGGAGATTGTCAACAAATGTTTGGAGACCTACCTTCGTTGCTCTACCCCTGATCATCCTACTCAATGGGCAAAGTGGTTTCCTTTGGCTAAGTGGTGGTACAACACTTCCTATCACACAACAACCAAGGTTACCCCTTTCGAGGCAGTTTATGGGCGCCCTCCACTCACGCATTCCTCCTACATTCCAAGTAGCTCCAGGGTCCATGCAGTCGACACTACTCTCAGTCAATATGCCGATGTCCTCTGTCAATTGAATATGGATTTGGATGCGGTCCAGAACCGGATGTGCCAACAGGCTGACCAACACCGTTCCGAGCGCAGCTTTGATGTGGGTGATATGGTTTTCCTTCGCTTGCAACCGTACAAACAGTTGTCCCTAGAACTTTGCAGGTGCCAGAAACTTGCTGTGAAATACTATGGGCCCTACCAGGTTTTACAACGGATTGGTGCCACAACCTACAAATTGGCCCTTCCACCTACATCCAAGCTCCATCCTGTTTTTCATGTCTCCTCTCTCAAAAAAGTGGTGGGCACTCAGGTACAGGTACAATCGACACTCCCAAAATTAGATGAAGGTTCTATCTTGCTCGAGCCCGAACAGTTTTTGGATCGTCGGACTCGCACTCTCCGTAACTGCACCATTATTGAGGTCCTTGTTCAATGGTGTGGACTCTAGCTAGAAGATGCTACATGGGAGTCTCTCCATCAGCTCCAACACCGGTTTCCTCATCTTCAGCTTTGAGGACAAAGCTTTTTGAAGGGGAAGGACATGTTAGGATCCCATCCTAACGTTATTTTGTAATTCTCTTTGCTTATGTAATGACCCACGTCCAATGTGGGGGATCCCATCTATAATGTTATTGTGCAATATTTTGTAAGGAAGGCACCTAGCCAAATGGGGCCATTTCATGTAACCGTTATCAAGATTGTAACCGACATTTGGTAGAAGATTCTAGCTCGAGTGGCATTTTGCATGTAAGCCAACTCTTGAGCTTAGGGTTAGGGTTGCATGAAGTCCTTTCTTTAAAATCTATAAGTACCACATCAGAAAATTCCTCCAAAATGTGGCAACAGCTTCCTAAACAGCCCAGCCTGTCCCATTATCCGTGGGTCATAATCAAAGATCTGTTTCCTTTATTTATTTGAACGAAATAGTAGGGAATAACCTATTTGGGAACAGAATAACAGTAACATTTTGCTAACTTCCAATTGGTCTTTACCCATCATTTTATTGTCTCATACCTAGGGCAGATATCCATGTAATCCTCCTCCTTAATACATGTGCTGGATATGGTCCAGTACTCCCAGAGGTTTCAAAGTTATCATGGAGGTTTCTTGTTCTCATAAATCTGATGATCACCTCGAGATGCTTCCTACTTCTGCTTACCGTCCCACTTAACAAGCTTATCTATATTTATGACTGTAAACAGAGGGGTGCAGAGGAGTGTCATCCTTGGATTTGAATCTTGCATCTGATTGCATGTAAGTAATGGTGATTGAAATCCAACACCCCATAAAGGACAAGGCTAATTCAAACATAAACAAACAAAAATCACTTCAACTGAAATCTCCAAAAAATATGGAGATCGAAAGCCATTGTCTCAGAATTGAACATGCCAGTGAAAAAGATAAAGAAAATGGTAAGGCTTTATGATCTTTTGTTTTATACAATTTGCACATATCTCTTCTGTTGCACATGTCAAGATGCTTGTCCAAAGTGATGACGTAATAATTCCGTTCCAGTTTGAGTTGTAGCGTTCTTGTTTTAATGAGTGTCTTATGATTTGTTTGGTTATTATTTATTAATTTTTGAATAACTTAAATCACTTTAGAACTCGCGTGTAAATGTTTTCTGTGTTTTCCAAGGATCTTGCACATCATCTCTCTTTGCTTTGTAGGGATTTTTTCACCTATGTTTCACATGGACCTTTCATGGTCACTGCTTATTGTTAGAATTTATTGTTAGAATTTCTCTGGACAGTTTTCTCATATTTGTTGTTAAAGTTCTTGTTAGTTTTACTTCATTTTTTTTAAGCTAAAAAATCTGTTCTAGTTTGTCACTTAGAACTGATGAGCGCTTTCATTGTTATGTTGATGTTGCTGGCTTACACTCAGTCATTTTTCAATTACACAGAAAGGTATGGAGTAGCATTAAAAATAATTTCTTTAATTTAATTTAGTTATGAAATTTTGCTTTATCTTCATCCCAAGTAAAATTTTTTAGATAGAAGCTTTGTAATTTAATGCTCCAAAATGTCATATTTCGCCTAACACTAGCCAGTGGTAGTAGTACAGCGCTTATTTATTTGGTTAATATTGCAGGGATGTGGCACTTTATGCACTTGGTATTGGAGCCTGTGGAGCTAGTGCTGTGGATGAAACAGAATTGAAATATGTATACCATCCAGATGGGCAGTTACACATTCAGGTCACATTCTTTGTGAACATATGTAAAAGAGATGCTGAGTTATTTCCCTCGATATATTAGTATTGGCATATGGACAGTCATATCAGGAAGTTAATGAAAATATGTTCTCGATAGTAGTTGTCATTTTTGAAAAAATTAAAACTCTATAATTCTACAAAGAACATTGCTGTTGGCTTAAAATAATGTACAAGAGTAATCAAGAGTGATTAACAACTTAATAGTGTCATGAGACAATTTCTTGTTAGGAATTAGATTGTTGATAACTAAAGCCATTTATTCTTGAACTGTTATGTTCATTTCGATCATTGAATTTGGGGGTGGTTCCTTTGGTGACATTAATGATTAGTGCCAATTATATCAAATTCCCTCTTAACTATTGGTTCTTTAAGTATAGCAAAGGTAACCTCTGGGATATAATGATGCTGACGACAGCAATACTGACCGTTAGGCCAAATTAGTTTGTAGGACCAATCAAAGCATGTCTATTTGCTTAGAGGATGTCTATAAGAAGTTCTTCAAGCTTTGTTTGATTGTCTTGATTTAAGGCTTCATATGTTAGTATGTGATTGCCAATGTATGTGTAGTTGAGCCTAATGTCATTGCATAGGAGACAGGTTAAAAGGAAACGTGCTTTGGTAGATTCTTTGTTGCTGATTGGTTTTTGGTTGAGTGCAGTTGCTGGCTTCATTGGGTAGTTCTTGTGAGTTGGTTCTTAATGTTGCGATCATTTTTCTTTTGTTTTGGGGTTCTGAGACTAGCAGCTTCACACAGGTAAATGGGATGTTATAGTTTAGGATTGATGGAGTTCTTGTAATGCCAATTTTTTCAAGTTGCTTGGGGATTTCAAGTTGCTATTGCAAAGACATTTAAGCCGAAGGCTAGTTTGATTCTGAAACAATTCTATAGAATTGATTGGACCCTTTAACATGTTGGAAGTGAAACAGAGTATACTAACCATGGCCCAAAAAATTGCAATGGATGGTGGACGATGCATGGAGATGGAGCTCCGTAGCTTCATAATATTTCCATTTACCTCTTATCAAAGGCGGCTAGTTCCTTGGTGGCAGCAATGAATTGATCAACATATAACATTATTTATTAAGAGAACTGTTGGTTACGAATCTGCCACTAGGATAGGATTTAGTGTAATGCGCCCTAGATTCGCCCAGCAGATTGAAAGGCCGGAAGGAAGGAATGCCTTCCGCGCCAATCTCCGGAGGAGGCCGACTTCCTATGTTTTCTCAATTTGGTTTAAGCTCAGAGTGCAGGAAAGAAATTAGAGATGCAGAAAGAAATATAAATATGATTGTTCCGGGTGGGGAAGATAAGCAGCACGGTAACAGCCAATCACCACTACTAACAACAATTAAACACAAAATATGTTGCAGAAACTATCAACACCATTCATCCTATGTATCCTTCACTTTTGCATTCCAGGAATACTTAACTATCAAATACCGATATCCAGAAAAGCAGAATAACAGTAAGCAATAACATAAGCAACATGAGGCAGAAATACTCAGTAAAGGTAGCATACAAGACAAAGACAATCAATAGAGCCAAGTATATTTCGTATTCAGAAGCAAATGCACAGCTACAACAGTTCCCTAGCAATATATCCCCCTTCCATATTTTTTTACAATGATATGGTGCAGCTATTTATAGCGCAATTTTCCCCTCCATTCCAACTTTGGGCACAGGATCCCAGGCCTGACAATAGCTGACAAAGCTGAAAAAAGCGGTTGATGTTGACCTCTGCGGGTATGGAATGTACTTGCAGCAAGGTCCACCTGGAAACTTGGCAGCTACGTGGCAGTGCGGTAGATGAAACTTCGAGTCAGCTTGAATGAGGGTAGTTGTGGTACAATAAGTCAGTTCACGCTCGCACACCTTCTGTCGCATCTCTGACTCGAATCTCGAGGTTGGACACCTGTCGGAATATGATAAGGGGAAAAAAATCTGCCTTTGAAGCTCATACTTTCTCTCCTGCCCGACTTCGCCCAAAATTGGAGCGCAATCGGGCAGCGCGGGGTGGAAGCAGCGCAGTTGGGGAAGGCCTTCGTGCCTTAGAAATTTTCTGGGCAGGTTTCAACGTTCTTTGCTCGAGTGCGCACAAGTCAGTGAGCGCAGCCCGACTTCGCTGCGAAGTCGGGCGGCTCAACACTTAGCCGATTTTCTGAAGTCACCATGGCAAATCGCCCGGCTGCGCACTTCCTTGAGGGCGCCGCCCGACTTCGCTGCGAAGTCGGGTGGTCCCAACACTTAACCACTTTTTGGATATCTTTCTCATTGACGTCGCCCAGGTGCGCATAAAATTGGGAGCGCAGCCCGACTTCGCTGCGAAGTCGGGTGGCTCAAGACTTAGCATTTTTTTTGGGCTCAGCTCCACACATCAGCTTCCCAAGTGTGCGTGAAACTAGGAGTGCCGCCCGACTTCGCTGCGAAGTTGGGCGGCTCCACACTTAGAAAATTCCTGGGCACGTTTCTGACAATTCTGCCCAGGTGCGCACAGATAGGCGAGCGCGGCCCGACTGTGCTGCGCAGTCGGACGAACAACACTTAGAAAGTTTTGGGCTCTTTGCCCTCTCAGAGAAACAGTCAGAAGTATGGGGGAGGAAATGGAGAGAATGAAACTGATGGCAGAAAATATAGGGGATAGTGGAGAAAGGGAGAGAAGAAAGAGGGAAGGGAAAGCAGCATCCTTACAAAAAATTCGAAGACATGGCACCCCATGCAAAATATGGCAACAAGAACAGACTTGCATCCAAGAGCATGGAGAATCTAGTAGTTGTATGCAAGCACGTTCCTCCATACAAACCATACAAGTTTGTATAAGTTCCATATATACTTTTTTATGTTTTCTTGTTACGATGAGTTGAGAAAAAATGATATGATAAAAGTGCATGTGACATATAATTGGTAGGAGCTTTTAATGTTCGATTAGTGTGTGGATAATTGGTGGGTATGATAGTTTCCCTTTGCCAACTTCCGACTACATTTCCTTATGTTTGCTCAACTGATCACTAGGGCATGCTCATTATCATTGTGGTATTTTGTACACTTGACTAAGCTTTCTTCAAGGAAGTATTGCAGATGATTGGATTGAGAATGTTACATGCTTGATGTGTTTTCAACTTGTGTTGCATACTTGGTTGTAAGTGATATTCTACTATTGTCTTCATTACATAGTACATAATATAGTGTTTCATTGCAAAGTACCTGGTTTTGCATCACATTAAAGCGTTGTATGTTGTGTCTTGTGTTTAATTAAGAATGATTTTCCATACTACATTTTTGGCGTTGTTGCCAACATAGATCTGGGCTAGTGGTATAAGGAGTTGATCAGGGAGATCCCACACTTTACTCTAGGGAAAAGACAACATTGACAAGCCCACTAGAAGATTAGAGAGGATTTTGGGCAAATAGTTTAGTGTGGTTGACGAAGAATGTATGACTAACGATGGAGCGTGTGTGGAAGATCCAAGAAGTAGAAGCATGTTGCAAGAGTTGTCTCTTTCCATACAAAAAGTGTAGAAGGTGTAACATCTATAGTGCTCCCTCAAAATGAGGGGGGAAAGGGTGTATAGGCACCTCTGCCGACTCAACAAGAGTAAAGACATAAAGAACAAAGCAACGACTAGTTTGGTTGTATAACATGTTTTGCTTGAGGGAACTTTGTTCTGGATATAGAACATGTTTGGTCCCCTCAAGATCCTTTGACAAAAGGGCTCTTCTCTAACAATGAATGAAGCACATATTAGTTGAATTTGGTTTGTCGAAAAAGGCTTTTGCAGGTGGACAAGTTGGTGCATGATCTTATCAACATTCATGAGTGTGAGTGTCGACATAATCATGAACTATCGGATGAGTTGAATATAGTCATATCATATTTAATGTTGTATGTTGTGTCGTGTTTCTTTGGTTGTCAAATAGTAGTCACCACATAGTGTTGTTGCATGTGTAGTAGGGATGATGTGTTTGTAGTAGTTATTGTGTAATGTTATGGTGGATATTTAATGTTTTCATGTAAATAGACTATTAGGTGGCCATTGGGCAGTTGCCAACTGACTACCAATTCTTGTCATATTTATAAGTATGTCACTATGTTGTAGTTGTTTTGTTTTCAATGGTATTCACCCTAAAGTGTTGTTGCATGTGTAGTTGGGATGATGTGTATGTAGTAAATATCATGTAATTTTGTTTTTTTTTGGTAATTAAAATATTTCATTCATACCGGGTTTTACAGGTTGACCCAAAACCTATTTACAAAAGTCAGCCTTATGCTGAGGAACCGAGACTTAAGCATACTGAGGATCCTCCGTCCTCTATCCTTACTAAACTTCCTTAACTGAGATCCTCCACACTGGTCAGCCCAACCCAGGCAAGACACAGACGATGAAAAGACACCAAAGCCCTTATTGGGCCTCAAAAACCAGAAACTTCCTACGCACTCCCTGAAGTTTGCCAAGACAAAGACCCCAACAAAAAACAACACACGCTCTGCACAGAATGTAACAAGACACTAGCTAAGATATACATATTCAGTTTTTACACAACAAAATTCTGAACAGAGTCAAAACATGGAGGATCCTAGTCCTCCTCTTCTTCGTCCTCCTCCTGGTCCTCATCTTTGTTGTCCTCATTATCATCCATCTCCGGATTGACCTCCACAAGTTTGTTGCTCTGGTAACCCTCATTGAAGAAAACCTTGGTTAACACATCCTGAAGTTCCTACATCTGGTGAGTTATGTTGGCCGACGTATTCAGAACAAACCGCTTAAGCACCATGATTGACGGGTCGGGACCTTCATCCTCAGAATTGAGCTCAATGGTTTTGCCACTTCCCTGTGCCTGCTTATTCTTCAGCCTTAGGGAAGACCACGTGGCCGGTTCCTCAAGCCTCAGTTTCTTCCTCGCAAGACCTCCCTTAACACTCATATCAACCTCTCTCTTCTTGGTCAGGGACGCATGAAAAGGTTTGGGCAAACCGGGACTGTCTTTCCCCCTAGAGTAGCAGGGGAATCATCTTGGGGTAGGGCAGGGGGTTCGGCTTGGGGAGAGGTGGCAAGAACATATTTGTAAATAACCTTGAGAAGGCCTTGGTGCATAGGCATAGCATAGCCTTTCTTACTATGACACAAATTTATGGTGTAGTTTAGGGAGTTCATCAGGAACTGAGGAATGCTAATAGGGTTCACATCCCGAAAGAAGTTAACGAAGGCATAGTGGAAACTCAGAAGAACTTTCCCAGGGTCCTCAGCCGTAATAAACTCCATCATGTTCTTCATAACCGCGTTCCAAGGGGTTGGGAGGTCCATCCTCGTCAGCCCGTTCTTTGCCTCCTTGAATATCTTTGGGTTATCCTTGAATTCTTTAAGCTCCACCTCCCAGTGGTGCTTCTGCCTATGAATAGACCTCCCTTTGACCGTCTACCCTGTTATTGCAGCAAGTAGAGTAACGTCAATGAGAATTTCACGTCCTCTGATCTCCACCTTACCATCTTCCCAAGTCTCCATCACCGCCAACGTGATGTCTTCCTCCACCCCAAAAAATAGGTCAAAAAACTGGGTGAATCTTCTATCGGTTAGGATGGCTTGGGTTGCCGACTCCATGACAACCATGCTTGGCTCGATGTAAATCATGTTTTCATTGCACTCAGTTAGTTTCCTCGCTTGGCTTCTAGGATGCTCAACACTCATAATTCTCCACGTCCTCTTGCAATTGTGATAAATAGGAAGGTGGTAGCGCCTTTGGTTTCCCTTATAGTCCGTTATCACATCCTTGGAGACGGTGCCATGTGTGGGAGCGTGCCTCCACCCCCCTTCGCCTTGAGTTGCCTGCCACTTCAGCAAAAAAAACGTGCCACCGTATCCCTCATCAACGCTTGTAGGATCGATTATCTTTGTAATCATGGGAGATCTTGACAATGTGTGCCTGTCGGAAAACCAACGTTCAAGAAAAGCCAAAACACTCCAACCATTCTTTGGAAACTTCCAACGTCTCCCTCGGGACCGTCTCCTTGCATGAATATCTTTTTTGAGAAAATGCCCACTGCCTCGTAGTTTTGACTCCGATTTTCCCGATTTGACCATCTGGCCCTGCTCGGGATCTTGGCGTTTTCCAACCGAAGCCCAACCAATAAGATAGTATTTCTGTTTTGGACCCGATTCCAATACCTAGTGGGACTCCCAATGGGGCGCGTGATCCGAATTCGCTCACCTTTGATCCACGTGAACCCAGTCATAGTTTTTCAAATTGGATTATGTTCCTCCACGTCACGCGAGACCCCTTGCACCCATGTGACGAGCCCTTCAGCCTCTACGCCAATGTTAGCCAACCTGTCAGCTGCCTTGTTGGCTTCGCGAAAAGCATGTTGAGCTACTCTTTCTTCCCGGGCTTCAAAAAAGATCCTTGCTTCGTTGATGAGGGCCTCGATCCTCCATGGAGGTTTCCTTTCATTGTTAAGAAGGTTGATGATATTCAATGAATCCCCTTCCACAATGCATTTACCTTGGATCTCCTGCATCAACTGCAATCCTCTCCATAGTGCCCTGGCTTCAGCTTCATTATTTGTCTTGGTTCCGAGGTATTCTGAAAAGGCCAGGACTATCTGGCCTTGATTGTCTCTGACCACGCCTCCAGCCCCTGCTTTTCCAGGATTATCCTTAGCTGCCCCATCAAAGTTGAGTTTGAGCCACTCCACTGGAGGGGGATTCCACTTAGTCTCCAACCTAGGATTTGGATTGCTTACGCCCAGGATTTCCTCCAGATTAATATTTAAGGATTGGGCAATGTGTTTCTCCCTAGATGGGATAGATTGAGGCTTAGGAGGACAAATACTAAGGTTTTCTTTAGCAAAGGCCAGAATTTTGTTAATAACTGACACCGGGTCATGTTTGGACTCATTGAACGCTCTATGGTTCCTTTCTAACCATATTTGCCAGAGGAAATGATGAAGGCAAATCTTCCAAAGGAACCTAAGTTGTAGGCTGACAAAAGGACTAGGCCATTGCTGGAAGAGCTCATAAACCGTGGCTGGCTTTACCCAAGATATATTAAAGGCTTGGAAAACTCCATTCAGAATGGTGACGGACCAAGGGCATTCTAGAAAGATGTGGTTAATTGATTCCCAACTTGCCCTGCACAAATAACAGTGATTAGGCACAATCATTCATTTTCTTATCATATTATCTATGGTTAGAATTTTTCCTTGTACGACAACCCATGTAATGTCCCCCTTGGTTGGGACTGTTAAAAAATTTCTGATCTAAATCTTATTGCGGATATAAAACTTGAAGAACAGGAACAAATTCCAACAATATAACCCAAATTGCAAAATATACAAAATGCATTGATTGAGAAATAACTTGCAATTTCATTTCAGATTTTAATCTAGGGCACAAATTACAATGTTTTCAAGATCAACAATCTTTCCACAAATTCTTATGCAATCTGATTTTAAAACCCTTGAAATACTTTATCAGCAAACACCAAAGTACCTCTGAAAACTGATGAAGCTCCAAGTGTGAATCCTGTGTGAATTCACCAACAGAGAACTGGGGTTTCGTCCAACTCCAAAAAATCTGAGGGGTTTCGTCCTCAGCCACACCGTTGGGGTTTCCGTCCCTTCGGAGAAGAAGTCTCAGCCATTGGCCTCAAACTCTAGAGAAAATAACTAAAATCCAGAATGACATGAAATGAGACCAAGCCACCGAATAAATAGACTCCTCCACAACAAACTCCTTTTGCACGCTCAATGTGGGATAAATCATGAAACATAACTCTTTTTTAAGTCCCACGTCCCCTTTTTATAAAATAAGGTTTTAAACTATATAAAGTATTTAAATAATTTTACTTTATATAATTAAACCTTCGCACATTAAAAACTTGGCCTTCTGATTATCCGATCCGCAAACTGAGGATAGATACGGACACCCATTTCGGTGAAGAATATCACTGCACCGTCCGTTTTGCCCGAAACCCTAAAAACTAACTTACTAAAAATAGTAAGTCAAGGCTCTGTCCATCCGATTCAACATCTGAGAGTGGATTCGAATACCCATTTCGCTCAATTATCCGCTCCCAAAACTCCAGTTAGGCTCCCCTGCAATCTGCCCTAGCCTACGGGAACCCGTGAGTAGGCTAAACCACTGCATCTAACTAACTGCTCAGAAAGGGGACATTACAGTCCGCCCTTCCCAAAGATTGCTTGTCCTCAAGCAATGCTCATGAATATCCCAATCAACTAAAAATTCTTGGTTGTCATCAATGAAAATACCAGGATCCCAAACAAACCTGATGAATGTCCCATGACAGTGACACAACCACCAACTGCCACCACAAGAACTGACAAAGCTGGTAACCCCTGTCATCCATCTGAATCTGCTAAAGCTGACAACTCTCCCAGACTCCGTCACTAAACTGAAAAATGATCCATCGTTGAAATCAAGTAGATTCCCGGGGTCCCAAACCAGTATCATGTCAGCATCACCATGCTGACGCTGCGTCACTCTGATCATAACTGTAGAGTCCATGTGCCTCGGCTGAACTAGCCTCACCAATAACTCGGTAATGAATCCATCATAACCATCCAAGCTGCAATCCCTATGAGAACCGGAATCTGAAACATGAAAATTCCCCTGCCATGGCACCACTGTACAGTCGACATCTGTAATCTCTCCTGGATCCCATATCCATATTCTATCACCAGTACTGCTCCTTGGGCCAACGAGTGTCTTCCACTCCCTCATAGACACTCCTAGATAACCAGGACCAATAGGGAATCTGACATTCCCACTACCTGAAGAATACCGCTGGGCTAACCTGCACATAGGTGGAATACTGTTCGGCCACAATTCCTTTCCTGCATAAAATCCACTGCTATCTCTGCAAAAATCCAATTTTCCTTCTGACGAAGGGGGTAACCCATAGCCAAGTGAAGTATGAAGTCTATCAAAACAGTCTTCTGGCTCACTACTATGCGTCATCAAAAACATGGTCCACTCATCTATAAGAGGGCTGAAATCAAAATGATGTACATACCTCACAATACCGTCCATATGAACTTCACCAACTAAAACCCTGTGAAGCTCTGAACAATCCTCTTTCTCTTTGAGTTCTTGGAAGGCCTTATCTGCAAACTGTAAGGCTTGATCCCTGTCGGATAGCAACCTCAAATAATCAGATTTTATCACCTCTAATGCCTGCTTGATAGCCTGCAAATCGGTAACAGTAGCTCCAACTGTCAACTTTTGTCTCTCCCCGAGCTGGGCTGCCTGAAAGAGGCACTCGACAAACTCGTGTGTCCTATCCAAGTGAGTTAATGTCTGAACAATCTGCTCCTCTGTGACCTGTAACTGGTCCTTCCAACCTTGCAATGGATTGGAATCAGCATCACACAACAAACTTTCAGATTTGCTATCCCACGCACAATGATCAAAATCAGCCTCCTTCACAATACTGCACTCCCCAATTACATGCTCCGAAGTTATGACAGACCTGTCCTCATCCTCAGAATCAACAACTGCATGAATACTATCATTTGTTGCTGATTTGACAATATCAAAATCAGCATGCTCACCATCTTTTTGATGACCAATGCCTAATTCTCCATTCGTCGAAGCACAGGATGAATTAACTTCATCTTCATTATTTTTGTCCTTCTGTTCTTCCCTGCAAGTTTCTTGACTAGAAGGCATGATCATAATCTGATTTTTACTCATCTCATCGACTAGGTCAGTCTCATGCTCAAGTGGAAATTCATCAACAGTCGCATCTTCTTCTAAATCTGCCATAGTCTCCAACTCCTCGGAGAAATCACCATCCAACAGTCTGTTAATTCTTTCCATTTCGGTTTTCAGCGAAGAATCCTCTTCATTCATAATCATTTCCTCATCAAATATGGGATCTACGGACACTTCATTATGAAAGATGCCATCATGCATTAATGAATTGATGATAGGAAAATCACAAGATTCATCATACCTTATATTAAAGATTTCACAATCCACACTAGATTGTTCTAAGTGCATATCCAAAACTGTTGTGTTGTCTTCCTCATCATCACCAACATCATTCTGGTTCCCTGTTATGCATGATTCCTGATATGAAGCATCTTTCCCAAACTCTAAGATTTCAACTTTACTGCTGTCCTCTTCTGCACTTGGCTGCCTTAAGTCATTCTCTTTATCGTCTTCGCAATTGTGACCAAGTGACCATTCCCTTTTGCAAGTGAAACATCGCCCTTCTCTCCTCAACTGATTTTTGCTTCCGTGAGGAAGTCCTGTAACCTGCAGATCACTCGGTTTCCTTTCCTTTCCTGTTAACTGTTGTTTACCCTTGTCAATCTTCTTTGGGACAACAAACTCAACTTTATTAGCCGCAATATTAGCTGCAGTTTTAGGATCTTGTAAAGTATTTTGTTCAACTTCTTTCTTCGGCAACTTTATGAATGAAAAATCAACCTTATCCTGAGGAAAAACTGAAGGTAGAGAAATTTGCATCATTGCAGTTAATTGACTGATGGATTTTTGTATCTCACTCTGAGTCCTATCCCAATCACGTTGTCTCCTAGACCAATCATTATAAGACTCCATGAATCTGAAATTTAATTAGGCTTCCACAGGCTGGCAGAATAGACTTGCTCTGATACCACTGTAATGTCCCCCTTGGTTGGGACTGTTAAAAAATTTCTGATCTAAATCTTATTGCGGATATAAAACTTGAAGAACAGGAACAAATTCCAACAATATAACCCAAATTGCAAAATATACAAAATGCATTGATTGAGAAATAACTTGCAATTTCATTTCAGATTTTAATCTAGGGCACAAATTACAATGTTTTCAAGATCAACAATCTTTCCACAAATTCTTATGCAATCTGATTTTAAAACCCTTGAAATACTTTATCAACAAACACCAAAGTACCTCTGAAAATTGATGAAGCTCCAAGTGTGAATCCTGTGTGAATTCACCAACAGAGAACTGGGGTTTCGTCCAGCTCCAAAAATCTGAGGGGTTTCGTCCTCAGCCACACCGTTGGGGTTTCCGTCCCTTCGGAGAAGAAGTCTCAGCCACTGGCCTCAAACTCTAGAGAAAATAACTAAAATCCAGAATGACATGAAATGAGACCAAGCCACCGAATAAATAGACTCCTCCACAACAAACTCCTTTTGCACGCTCAATGTGGGATAAATCATGAAACATAACTCTTTTTTAAGTCCCACGTCCCCTTTTTATAAAATAAGGTTTTAAACTATATAAAGTATTTAAATAATTTTACTTTATATAATTAAACCTTCGCACATTAAAAACTTGGCCTTCTGATTATCCGATCCGCAAACTGAGGATAGATACGGACACCCATTTCGGTGAAGAATATCACTGCACCGTCCGTTTTGCTCGAAACCCTAAAAACTTACTAAAAATAGTAAGTCAAGGCTCTGTCCATCCGATTCAACATCTGAGAGTGGATTCGAATACCCATTTCGCTCAATTATCCGCTCCTAGAACTCTAGTTAGGCTCCCCTACAATCTGCCCTAGCCTACGGGAACCCGTGAGTAGGCTAAACCACTGCATCTAACTAACTTCTCAGAAAGGGGACATTACAACCCATGCAAAGTGGGCCAGTTTGGGAATTAACCTGATCTTCGAGCCATTGCCAATTATCCATTGCATACCTTTTTTTACTATGTCTCGGCTTGCCAAGATGGCTTTCCAGAAGGCCGATCCTCTCGTTGGGATGGAGGTATTCAGAAAGGCAGTTCCTTGGAGGTATTTCCTCTTTACAATAGCTGTCCATTCGTTCTCCACGTTCGTGATGAGATGCCATGCTTGCTTGGCAAGAAGCGCTGTATTGAGGTGGGATACTTTCCTCAGGCCCAAGCCTCCACTTTCTTTGGGGCGGCACACCTTGCTCCAACCTACAAGGTGGATCCTATGTTTGCCTTCCATCCCTGACCACAGAAAATTCTTTTGGAGCTGCTCAATTTTTTGAAATACGCGTGTCGGGCCTTGAAAACAGACAAGAAGTAAACTAGGATACTTTGGAGCGAAGCCATGGTTAGAGTTGCTTTGCCCGCTTGTGACAGCAAATGACCTTTCCATCCAGCCAATTTTTTCTGAATTCTTTCCACCACATTGTTCCACATTGATTCCACTGGTGCCCCTGTGAAGAGAGGGAGGCCTAGATACAAAGTCGGAAAAGTGGATATGGAACACCCCAGTATCCTTGCAATCTTGGTCTGCCTTGGGATAGGGGTATTGAGGAAGTAAATCTTACTTTTATTGATGTTAACCTTCTGTCCAGCCGCTTCCTCATACAGTTTTAATATGTGTTTGATTCTTCTGGCCTCTTCGACCGATGCCAAAGTTAGCATTAGAGTATCATCCACAAATTGTTGATGGGTGACTAGGGCTGTTTGGGACGTGGCCTTGATGCCAGAGATGAGCCCTACGGAGCAAGCAACTTTGATAGTCCTTCCCAGGACTTCAACTACGATGATGAAAAGCATGGGACTAATAGGATCCCCTTGTTTGAGGCCTCTGCAACTTTGGAAATACCTAGCGGGCGCCCCGTTTACCAGAACAGAGAACCAGGGCTTATGGATACAACCTCGTATAAGCTTAACCCGCATAGGATGAAATCCAAATCTGATCAACAAAGCCTCTAGGAATTCTCAATTAATGCGGTCGTAGGCTTTGTTCATGTCAAGCTTTAGAGCAAAGGATGCCTTCTTTGTTTGATTAGCTGAATGAAGAGCTTCATGGACAGTGATAACCCCATCAAGGATAGATCTCCCTTGTACCGAACTTCCTTGGCATTGGTCAATGATAAGGGGCAGAATTCCTTTCATCCTATTTGCTATCACTTTAGTGAGGATTTTGTAGGACACATTACATAGGCTCACTGGTCTGAAGTCAACCATGGTTTTAGGGGCCGGTCCTTTCGGTATCAGGGCTATGAAAGTGGAGTTATAGCTTTTAGGAATGTGTTTGGATGACTGGAATTCCCGAATAGCCAAGCAAACATCAGCCCCCACAGTTCCCAGTAAGTTTGGAAGAAACGAGGTGAGAACCCATCCGGTCCTGGGGCCTTGTCCGGATCCATTGAGAACAGGGCTAATCTGATTTCCTCATCTGAAAAGGGAGCAATGAGTTTTCCATTAATGTCATTATCGATGGCTTGAGGAATAACTTGTAGGAGGGAATCTCTTGCTGTAGCCCGACATTGGGTCTCCTCTCCCAGGAGGGAACTGAAGTACGCCACTGCTTCATCTTTGATTTCATGAACATCTTGGGTGGTTGATCCATCTTCTTTAGTCAGTTCTCTAATTTTGTTGTTGCTTCTATTTCTTAGGGTGGTCACATGGAAGAACTTAGAGTTAGAGTCCCCATCCTTGAGCCATAATGCTCTTGATTTCTACCTCCAATACATCTCCTCACAGGCCAAAATGTTGTGGTACTCAGCCAACAAAGTTCTCTCCTCTGTTCTGATTGCCTCATCACACATACCATTTTGAATGCTGTTTTCGATGGCTCTCAGCCTATCACTTACCACTGTCTTGTTCTCAAACAGGTTTCCAAATACCTCCTTGTTCCATGTTCTGAGGTTGTCTCTCACCATCCTCAGTTTTTGGGAGAGTTTGAACGAGGGACTACCTTGAAAATTTTGCTTCCACCATTGGTTAATTCTTTCCTTGAGGTCTTAATGCTTAGTCCACATTGCCTCGAACCGAAAAGGCTTCTTAAGGCATAAGTCTTGGGGAACCTCAAGTAGGATGGGGCTGTGATCAGAGGCAATCTTGGGAAGAGATTGCAGGGATGAGTCCCCAAAAGCCGAAATTGCCCCTTTTGATAAGAGGAACCTGTCCAACCTCTCCTGAATCAGTTGATTTCCCACCGGACGATTGCTCCAAGTGTACTTGGCTCCTTTCAACTGAACATCCATTAATTCATTTGAGTTGACAAACATATTGAAATCTTCCATACTCCTAGAGGGCAGGCCAGATCCTCCTTTTTTGTCTGACGGGTATAAGGGCGTATTAAAATCTCCCGCTATCACCCAAGGGATGTCATGGAAAGCCTCGTTCAAGTGGCTTAGATACTCCCATAGTGAAGATCTGTCTTGCACGGTATTGGGGGCATACACATTTGATGTGATCCATGACCTATTGTTGTCCACATCATGAAAGAGGATGCTAAGGACCCTATCCTCTGCTTGAATGACATTGCCCTCCACTTTTTTTGGATCCCACATTATCATGAGTCCTCCAGAAGCTCCTCTCGCTTGCTTGAAAGCCATTTCCCCATGCTTCCATATTCTGCTTGCTATTGCTTTTGATTGACTTTCATCTGTTTTTGTTTCTTGTAGTAAAATTATTGTAGGGTTGATTGTTCTCCTTAATGACTTGACCATCCTTTGTTTGATTGGGCCATTAAGGCCTCTCACATTCCATGAGAGGATCTTCATTTAGATTGCTTTGAGTTTTTCCCTCTCCCCCTTCCTTGATGTGGAGGAGATTTGTTGTTTTTGCTATCATCCTGACTTGTGATAACTTGTTGTAGAAGTGTCCTCTGTTTTCCATTTGCTATTTCATTGTCAATCTTGAGTTTGTAATGTTCAACCTCTGACATCCATCCTCTCTTTTTTTTGCTCCCAAAATCGATCGAAGATTTCGTTGAGCTTCTTGTCTATTTTGGACTGAACTTTGGGGGAATGATTTGTTGCAGGATGGGGCTAGACCCCCCAGTATTCCTTTTGGTGCTTATTATATCTATGCTTGACTCTACTCCCTCCAAGTTCTGCCTATACTCTCCTAGGTTTTGGGACATGTTGTAAAGGCTATTAAGGCCTTGTGTCATGGCCTTGGAAGGACCTGCTTTCGATGGAGATTCTAGGTTTTCAGGCCAATCTATCTGAGGATCATTGTCCTCCACATTAACCTCATCCGAATCCCCATCGGCTAAAATTTCAAACCTATTGGAACTAAGAGTTTTAAGACTTACCTGATCTTCCTTTTCGGTCTGTTGCTTTCCTTTCTCCTTTTGCTTGACTTGAACTTGTTGCTCTGTGTGGTTTTGGTCGTTCCTGACCTGCCTATAAACTCCTTTTCCTGGTGGGACCCGAGGTCCTTGGTTTTTGGTATGCCCTCTTTCGTTTAACCCTCTTAGATCAGATTTCTTCTGACCTTCTTTGTTGGTGGCCAAACTTGGACATTGATTTTTGAGGTGGCCCTGGGTTTTGCATTCGATACAAAAGTTGGTTTATTCTCGTACTCAATAGGTTGCTTCCTTAGGTATTCCCCATAGCCCAGCTCAACATAGGTTGGGAGCTCCGAGTCGAGGTTCGCATTTACACATATTCTTGCCTGAGTCATTCTTGACCTTGCCATAGTGGAGTGGTCAATAGCTACCAGCTCCCCTATTGTTTTGGCGATTCCTCGAATCCAGTACTCATGAAAGAACTGGTCCGGTAAGTTCGGAAGGCGAACCCAGAGGGGGTCCGTATTAATATTTTGCGTTTCAGGGTCAAAATCCTCACCCCAGTGTCTGAGGAAGAGGCTACGCCGACCTAGGAACCAAGGCCCTCTCGTTAGGATGCGTTTCACGTCTTCCTTATTGTTGAGTCGAATAATGAAAAACCCCCTGGTAAGAGCCACAATCTCCAAATTGCCTACAATTTTCCATTTGGTCCAAGCCCATGCCCTTATAGTCTCTATGTCAGGCCTTCCTCCAAGGAACTTCCCTACGAGCGAATGCTTCTCCAGAGACAAAAATCCATCCATTATGTTTGCTGGAGCTATTATTCTATTATTTTCTGGGATGAGGGGTGGGAAAGACTTAAAGAAGTCACCCCTTTTGCCTTTTAGGGTTTCTACAAATGACCATCCTTTTTTGGACCCCGCAACACCTTCCTGGGTCCCTTTGTCAGGATCTTTGTCGGGAGGGTCGGTCCCTCTGGCCGTGCCTACTTGCTCAGAGATTACATCTCGTCCATCCTCTGCCGTGGTTCCTCCCTCTGGATCCTCACCTGTCGCTGGCTCAAGGTTCCCGCCCTCCACCGCTGTGCCTCCGCTGCTTCTCCATGCAACTCCCATTCATTCCTAGGAAGACAAAGTGTCCCCTCTTTCGAGTGTTGTTTAAATATCATGTAATATTATGGTGTATATTTTTTCATATATATAGAAAATCAGGTGGCCATTGGGCATTTGCTAACTGCTTGCCAATTCTTGTTATATTTATATGTATGTCGCCACTTTGGTTGAGGTATTAATATGCCAAGAACAACTTGTTATTGAATAAAGAGAGTTGGAACTTAGACCGATTGAACAACGAAGAATATAGGTTCACGTAAGATTCTTGGATACTGAAGAAGAGAGAAGACTTCCACCAATGACAAATGCAGATTTGTGAAGGATAGAGTTTGAGACGAGGGAAAGGTCCGATGACAAATCTCGAAGTGAAGAAAGTGAAGAAGAAGAACAAGGACCCAAAGCTATGGCAAATACTAAGGAAGAGGACCTGAGTCCATGAACTTTAATTGGTTCAATGCAGCAAAGGATAGGAAGGGAAATGCAAAGGCTTAAAAAAGAGTGTGAAACTCTACGTAGTTACAACGCCCGAATAAGAGAGCAAATTGTTCAAGAATTGGAGGAAACAATGCAAAGAATCAATGAAAGAGAAGAACTAAGGCAAGTAGAACAAAACGAACTTGAACAACAAAGGTTAGCTGGGGAGCAAGAAGCTTATAGGGTATGGAGAGATATCTATGAAGTACAATCTCTTTGGAAGGGGATGGAAGACCATCTTAGAACTAGTACCTTGATCTTCATAATTTTGAGTAGTTCATCCTCGAGCTCGTATGCATTTCGATTGAATAATAGCAGTGGTAGCAGTACAAACTCTCTATGAACAAAAAGATCAAGGAGGAACTTGAATCAAGCACAACCAACTCCTCAGGGAGAAGATAGGTAAGGTGTGAGAAATAATTCAAGTTTTGACTCTAACTTCTTGAGGCAGTATAGAGAGACAATAATCCATTTTGCAGAACAAAGACATCTGGAGGAAGATAGATGGATTAGAAGATTGTTGCATGCAGACAAAAGTTTGAAAAGATTAAGGGAATTATCACCAAGAAATCAAAACAAAGGAGAATCTAGTAGGTCACAACAATTACCAAGACAAGACAATAGAGGTAACTTGGGCAACTTGGGGAGATCGTCGGGTCTTTCCGGTGTTCCAAGGATACTTGACAAAGGGAGGGGTTCGGTTGGTCTTCCTCTCGATGGCTTGAGGGGAAACAATTTCCCACTTGCTACCTTTAGGCCGTAGGAACGAGAAAATAGGCCACAAGGACTTATTCTGTGATCAAGCAGGAAATTATTCTGTGATCAAGCAGGAAATAACCAATTTTCATGAGATCATGGGGTTGGGTCGTTGGGACCACCTCAGGTTCATGTGGACTCTGAAGAAGTTGTCGTGGGTGACTGAGGAACCGTACAAATCTTGGACAGCTAGGAGTTAGGCTGTCCCAAACTAGGGAGATTCACCTGAGAACAAGAGGGAGAACCATGGAATGGTTTCAGGGAAGAAGATTCCAAAACAGGCAAGAATTGCCAAAGATGGGTCATGAAGCAGTCTATGGACGTCCTTTGCCATAAAAGTCTGAATATCCCTTTTCATTTCTACCCATGAAAATATGCATTTGTGCACGTTCCTAGAAAGTGGAATCTACGACTTGAACCTTGTAGTTTCCTGGAATGTATGATAGGAAATATGGCAGAGGATGTCCATAGACCGCTTCATATGGTGTCATCTTGGTGGCGGAGTGATATGAAGTATTATACCACCATTCGGCCAACAGAAGCCATTTGACCCATTAAGTCGGTTGCTCAGATGCAAAGCAATAGAGATATGTTTCTAAGCACTTGTTAACAATTTTCATCTGCCCATCTGTCTAGGTGTGGTAAATCAAGCTTATCTTGAGATGTGTACCTTGTAGCTTGAATAGTTCTTGCCAAAAATGACTAGTGAAGGTGGGATCACGTTCAGAAACAATGGATTGTGGCATGCCATGAAGGCGGAAAATGGAGTCAAGGAATATTTGTGCAATTGTTGAAGCCTTGTAGGGGTGGGCTAGAGGACAAAAATGAGCATACTTAGAGTGGCGATCCACCACCACAAGAATGTTTGTTTTACCTTCAGACTTAGGAAGTCATTTGATAAAATCCATGGAAATGTCTATCCAAACAACCTTTGGAATAGGAAGAGGCTAGAGTGTGCCAAGTGTGCATATAGTTTCCCCTCCCATGTACTAAGTATTACATTTTACCATAAAATTCTGAATTTCCCTTTTCATACCTGCCCATGAAAATGTGCGTTTGTGCACGTTTTGTTAGGACGTGAAGTCGATATCCAGATCTCCAATGTTCTTTAGCAGAGAGGTGCATGTGGTGCAGTTTATAGTGATCCTTCCCCACACCGAGATGTGCCGAGGGGGGTTGCAGGGTGGAACTGGCTAGGTTCCCCCCCTGCCCGGGGGTTTGGGGGCTCCGCCCCAGATCCAAAAAATATGTCCGTACAACCGTACTAGGGAGAGGAAACGATTAGACAATTTTTTTGGAGTATACCACGGTTTTTTGGAATCTTCCTTTGTATTTTCTATAAATGGGGAATGACCCCTTGTATGTAAAAAGTTAGTGAATGTAAAAGTTTGCCGAGATCAATAAAATAAAGAAGCTGCCATTGCCCCATGGTTTTACCTGCACACTGCAGGGTTTCCACGTAAAATCTGTGTTACTGTTTTTACTGTGTTATTGTTTTTGCTTGCTCGTGATATTTATTCTAACACGTTCCTGGAAAATGGAATCTACAACTTGAACCTTGTAGTTTCTTAGAATCTATGATAGGAGAGATGGTAGAGGACGTCCATAGACCGCTTCATATGGTGTCATCTTAGTGACGGAGTGATATAAGTATTATACCACCATTCGGCCAACAAAATCCATTTGACCCACTGAGTCGGTTGCTCAAATGCAAAGCAATGAAGATATGTTTCTATGCACTTGTTAACAATTTTCGTCTGCCCATCCGTCTAAGGGTGGTATGTCAAGCTTATCTTGAGATGTGTACCTTGTAGCTTGAATAGTTCTTGCTAAAAAGACTAGTGAAGGTGGGATCACGGTCAGAAACGATGGATTGTGGCATGCCATGAAGGTGAAAAATGGAGTCAAGGAATATTTGTCCAATTGTTGAAGCCTTGTAGGGGTGGGAAAGAGGACAAAATGAGCATAATTAGAGAGGTGATCCACCACCACAAGAATGACTGTTTTATCTCCAAACTTGGGAAGTCATTTGATAAAATCTATAGAAATGTTTGTCCAAACAGTCTTTGGAATATGAAGAGGATGTAGTTGCCAGGTGTGCTTAAATTTTCCCCTTCCATGCACTGACAAGTATCACATTCTTCCATAAAATTCTGAATACACCTTTTGATTCATACCCATGAAAATGTGCATTTGTGCACGTTCTTGGAAAGTGGAATCTACGGATTGAACCTTGTAGTTTCTTGGAATTTATGATAGGAGAGATGGCAAAGGACGTCCATAGACTTCTTCATATGGTGTCATCTTGGTGGCAGAGTGATATGAAGTATAATACCACCATTTGGCCAATAGAAGCCATTTGACCCACTGAGTTGGTTTCTCAGATGCAAAGCAATGGGGATATGTTTCTATGCACTTGTTAACAATTTCCGTTTGCCCATCTAAGTGTGGTATGTCGAGCTTATCTCGAGATGTGTACCTTGCAAGCTTGAATAGTTCTTGCGAAAAATGACTAGTGAAGGTGGGATCATGGTAAAAAACGATGGATTGTGGCATGCCATGAAGGCAAAAAATGGAATCAAGGAATATTTGTGCAACTGTTGAAGCCTTGTAGGGGTGGGCTAGAGGACAAAAATGAGCATACTTAGAGAGGAGATCCACCACCACAAGAATGATTGTTTTACCTCCGGACTTGGGAAGTCTTTCAATAAAATCTATAGAAATATTTGTCCAAATGATCTCTAGAATAGGAAGAGGATGGAGTGTGCTAGGTGTGCATATAGTTTCCTCTTCCATGCATTGACAAGTATTACATTCTTCCATAAAAGCCTGAATATCCCTTGTCATTCTTGCCCATGAAAATGTTTGTTTGTGCACGTTCCTAGAAAGTGGAATCTACAGCTTGAACCTTGTAGTTTCTTGGAATGTATGATAGGAGAGATGGTAGAGGAAGTCCATAGACCGCTTCATATGGTGTCATCTTGATCGCAGAGTGATATGAAGTATTATACCACTGATTGGCCAACAAAAGCCATTTGACCCACTAAGTCGGTTGTTCAGATGCAAAGCAACAGAGATATGTTTCTATGCACTTGTTAACAATTTTCGTCTGCCCATCCGTCTAAGGGTGGTATGTCGAACTTATCTTGAGATGTGTACCTTGTAGCTTGAATAGTTCTTGCTAAAAAGACTAGTGAAGGTGGGATCACGGTCAGAAACGATGGAATGTGGCATGCCATGAAGGTGGAAAATGGAGTCAAGGAATATTTGTCCAATTGTTGAAGCCTTAGGGGTGGGAAAGAGGACAAAATGAGCATAATTAGAGAGGTGATCCACCACCACAAGAATGACTGTTTTATCTCCAAACTTGGGAAGTCATTTGATAAAATCTATAGAAATGTTTGTCCAAATGGTCTTTGGAATAGGAAGAGGATGTAGTTGCCAGGTGTGCATAAATTTTCCCCTTCCATGCACTGACAAGTATCACATTCTTCCATAAAATTCTGAATACCCCTTTTCATTCCTACCCATGAAAATGTGCATTTGTGCACGTTCTTGGAAAGTGGAATCTACGGCTTGAACCTTGTAGTTTCTTGGAATTTATGATAGGAGAGATGGCAGAGGACGTCCATAGACTTCTTCATATGGTGTCATCTTGGTGGCAGAGTGATATGAAGTATTATACCACCATTTGGCCAATAGAAGCCATTTGACCCACCGAGTTGGTTTCTCAGATGCAAAGCAATGGGGATATGTTTCTATGCACTTGTTAACAATTTCCGTCTGCCCATCTAAGTGTGGTATGTCGAGCTTATCTTGAGATGTGTACCTTGTAGCTTGAATAGTTCTTGCGAAAAATGACTAGTGAAGGTGGGATCATGGTAAAAAACGATGGATTGTGGCATGCCATGAAGGCAGAAAATGGAATCAAGGAATATTTGTGCAACTGTTGAAGCCTTGTAGGGGTGGGCTAGAGGACAAAAATGAGCAACTTAGAGAGGAGATCCACCACCACAAGAATGATTGTTTTACCTCCAGACTTGGGAAGTCTTTCAATAAAATCTATGGAAATATTTGTCCAAATGATCTCTAGAATAGGAAGAGGATGGAGTGTGCTAGGTGTGCATATAGTTTCCTCTTCCATGCATTGACAAGTATTACATTCTTCCATAAAAGCCTGAATATCCCTTGTCATTCTTGCCCATGTAAATGTTTGTTTGTGCACGTTCCTAGAAAGTGGAATCTACAGCTTGAACCTTGTAGTTTCTTGGAATGTATGATAGGAGAGATGGTAGAGGAAGTCCATAGACCCACTTCATATGGTGTCATCTTGATCGCAGAGTGATATGAAGTATTATACCACCATTTGGCCAACAAAAGCCATTTGACCCACTAAGTCGGTTGCTCGGATGCAAAGCAACAGAGATATGTTTCTATGCACTTGTTAACAATTTTCGTTTGCCCATCCATCTAAGGGTGGTATGTCAAGCTCATCTTGAGATGTGTACCTTGTAGCTTGAATAGTTCTTGCCAAAAATGACTAGTGAAGGTGGGATCACGGTCAGAAACGATGTATTGTGGAATGCCATGAAGGCAAAATATGGAGTCAAGGAATATTTGTGCATTTGTTGAAGCCTTGTAGGGGTGGGCTAGGGGACAAAAATGAGCATACTTAGAGAGGTGATCCACCACCACAAGAATGATTGTTTTACCTCTAGACTAGGGAAGTCTTTTGATAAAATCCATGGAAATTTTTGTCTAAACGGTCTTTGGAATAGGAAGAGGTTGGAGTGTGCCAGGTGTGCATATAATTTCCCCTTCCATGCACTGACAAGTATCACATTCTGTCATAAAAGTCTAAATAACCCTTGTCATTGTTGGCATACTCATACGTCTTTAAGAACCCGAAGTGTCCTTTCAGTAGGGGAAGCATACATTTCTTGTAGTATAGTTTCACGAAATGACAAATTTGCAGGAAGTTAAATATTGCCCATCTCATGTATATCTTGGCCAAGAGTTAGGATCATGTTGAAGTTGCTAGATTAGGGCTTGCAAAGTAGAATCTTAGATCACCTCCTCTTTAAGCTGGTGGATCCATTGAGGAAGTGGAGTTGAAATGGCACACAACATACCTTGGTCCTCATGTTGGCGGGATAATGCATCAACAACTACGTTCTCCTTGCCTTTCTTATAAATTATTTCATGGTCATATCCCAACAATTTGGTGAACCGTTTTTGTTGTTCATGCGTGGATACACGCTACTCAAGAAAGTAATTTAGATTGTCGTGGTCAGTCTTAATTGAAAAACGTTGCCCAATGAGGTAAGGCCTCCTGTGGTTGACAACGTGTAATATTGCCATCATTTCCGTCTCATAGGTCAATTTTCCCAAGTTTTTTGCCTGACAATGCCTTGCTAGTGAAAGCCAATGGTCGTCCTTGCATAAGCACTCTGCCAATTCCACTTCTTCATGAGTCACTTTCAACCACAAAAGGTTGAGAGAAATCAGGCATTGCTAGCACGGGAGTTGATAGCATAACTTGTTTGAGGTGTAGGAAGGCATGTTTAGTCGGTTTTGACCATATAAATGAGTTTTCCCTCAACATCACGATTAGGGGAGATGCAATCTTTCCATAATTATGGACAAATTTCCTATGGTAGCTAGTGAGGCCTAGGAAGCCTTGGAGCCCCTTGAGAGTGTGTGGCTTTGGCTATTCCTATATGGCAGTGATCTTCTTTGGATCCACCTTGAGCCCTTCCCTTGAAAGTATGTGGCTCAAGTACTCCACTTCTTGCATTCCAAAAGAAAATTTGGATCGTTTCGCCCACAATTGATTGTTGGCCATGAGTTGCAAGGTCTCGTCCAAATGTTGCAAATGCTTCTCCCAAGAATGGCTGTAATTTAGGATATCATTGAAGAAAAGCAAAATGAATTTGCGCACAAAGGGTCGAAAGATTGTGTTCATAAGACTCCGGAAGGTTGAAGGCACGTTGGTGAGATCGAAGGGCATGACAAGGAATTCATAATGGCCTTCATGGGTTTGAAATGCTATCTTTGGAATATCTTCCTCCCTTAATCTTATCTGATGATATCTTGAACGCAAATCCAACTTTGAGAAGAAGCAAGCCCCATGGAGCTCATCCAACAACCCATCAATAACTGGGATGGGGAATTTGTCCTTGACATTATTTTGTTGAGTTTGAAAAAATCCATACATAACTGCCAAGACCCATCCTTCTTGCGAACCAACAACATTGGAGACGAATACGGGTTGACACTTGGCCGAATGATCCCTGCTGCCAACAACGCCTACACCATCTTTTCAATCTCAGTCTTTTGAATATAAGGGTACCTGTAAGGACTAATATTGGGGGGTACGCTTCTTGGGATGAGTTGGATAACATGATCAAGGGTGCGCCTTGGTGGTAACATGGGGTTTTGCAAACACAAATGCATGCTTATCCACAATTTCTTGTAATTTAGTCGACTGAACTGTTTCATTGGTGGTTGGAACTTGTAGTGCAAACAATTGTGCCACCACTCCTTGTGATGATTTCCTAAAAGTTTTTCCATTTGGTGGGAGCTGAGTTGGGTTGGGGTTGCGGGCATCCCATGGAGAGTGTATTGCTTCCCTTCCTCAATGAATTGCATTCATAACTCAGAAAAGTCCCATACTATAGGATCAAGTGTACATAGCCATTGAGTTCCCAACACAATGTCGCATCCTCCCAAGGGAAGGACAAACATGTCAGCCTTGAGGTTGTATTTGCCCATCCGCACCTTAATGTTTCTACATTTTGCCTTGCTAGGTAGGGTTCCTCAATTAACCATCATGACTTCAAAATAATTGCACGATTATATGTAACAGTCCGCCTTTTTGGCTACCCGTGGATCAATAAAATTGTGCATACTACCTGAATCAGTGAGGATAATAAGCTTTTTCCCCTTAAAATACCCTACCACTTTTATGGTCTAGGAAGTTGAGACCCTAGCCAAGGCACGTATTGAGATCTGAGGTGTTTGGTCCTTTGTTGGTTCTAACACTTCAGGTTCTTCTTCTTCTTTATGTTCCTCCTCTTTATCTTGTGATTCCTTGGTGAAAGGTTAGTCCATTCAAAAAGAGGATTGTAATGGATATACCACAAAATGACAATATTTGGCTGTTTTGGACTCTTTTTTGGAAGCTACTACCAACCAACTTCTCTAATTTTCAGATTAGGTGTTTTTTGCACTATCAGACTGGCATTGACAATGATTGCTCTAACAACTCATTGCTCCTATGAATGACAATTGAATGCTATGATATATTCCTTGTACTAAGATATTCCCTGACACTGACAACTCACTGCTCTAATATATTCCTTGTACTGACAACTATATATTTTCTGTTCTATTATACTTGGTGTTTAGGACCCGTAAGCTTGTGTTGAGATTAGTCTCTCTACAGTATGCTCAATTCTAGTTTTGGTTTTGGCTAGGAAAGGACTGAAAACAAATTCAATAGGGACATTTGAGGCCAAGGTATGTCTTGTTTCGTGGGCTCTGATATACAAACTTCGGTCATGATTAGTGGCCAGCCCAATATCGCAAAGCTCTAACTATGGAGGGTTCCACCATGATTATTTGTTTCCAAGTATACTGTGAGAGTAACTTCCTACGCCTAACCGCTTAATGGTGCACCACAAAACTCAAACGGTCAATATCATCTTATGGATAAAGGCTTCTCCTATTCCTAGGGGGTCTCCTTATATACCCGAGGGTATGTGAGAGCTTGCTGCCATATACGGGTGTTGTCTGAGGCCTAGGTATTGGAGTCTTCACCATATGCTTTATGAGCAATCTAGCTTAGTCAAAAACGACAACTCCATGATTTTTTAAAACCCATGGCACAGGGTTTTTAACCTAATACACTAATAACAGAAAAACATTTATGATTTTTTGCAAAATATTTTTGATGGAAAAAGAGTAGAATGGAAAAGTTTAAGAATAGAAAAATAGATGGATGGATATGAACTGTTGCTGTTGCTGTCGAATATGGCCCTGGAAAGAGCTCTGAAACCACTTGTTAAGAACCTTCAGATCGAAATAAGCATAATCCACAATAACAATGCAGAAACTAACGAAATGCGGAAATAAAATAACTCAACTCAAGTGCTATGAAAATAAATGAAGGAAAATACAAGAAACTTATATTATCATAGGCCTCTTCCAGGGGGCAACCTCCTTGGAAGCAGAGCTTCGTTACAATATGAAATATGAGATGATACATTCCCTTTCCACCCCTGCCTTTATAAAGACTCGTATTTACAAATAAGTAATTGTTACATCATTAAAATAACTCCTATTACAGAAAGTAACTGTTGTATTATTCTTCTACTTACATCATTACTAATTCTTGTAGTAGTGGTTACATCATAATGGGCCCATACACAATAGGCACCCATGGTGGAACATCACATAATAATAGTTATGTTAGGATGGGGTCCTAACATTTCATGTCTATTTTTGACTGAGTTATGGTACATTGCATGTAATCTATTTTTGGCAGCGTTTTCGAGTATAAATAAGAGCTTGATGCTCATTGTAAAGCATCTTTGGCCTTCAAGCATACTAGAGCTACTCTTCGGAGTGAGATTGTACTGAACACTTAACTGCAAAATCAATAAAGAGTTGTGCATGACATTCCGATTCAACTGTCTTAGACCTTTTGTTTTACAAATGTGTGAAATTAGTGGCTATGCCCTCCTTTTCGCTATTAGCCCCTCTTTAATCATTGTTGTAGGCTATTAGAAGAACTTGCACACTGAAGTTATTTAGTCACTGCTAAAACGCCAATCGCACCAAATCTGAACCTCACTATGACTTTGGCCGTATTTTACATTTCTTTTCTCTTGCACCCTTTTCTCTTAAACAAAGTAGATCAGATTTGTTTTCTGCATACTCAACTTAGTTCTTTCCTTGTTTTTCAGCTTAGATCAGTTTCTTCCTTTATTTTTCAGCTTAGTTAAAAGGGAACCAACCCAAGATTTAAGGGTTGGGGAGAGTAAAACACTCTCCATCCATTTCTTGAACTGCAGTCACGGGCACAAACCGCATTTGCTAATTTCAGTGTTCAATAGTTCTAGCATGCTTGGTAGGACAATCTATGTTTTACCAGCAAATACATTTGATTGATTGATCCCACAATGAAAAAGCCACTATGCATTTTCAACAGTTCTTCCACACTCGGTGGGACACACAAATGTGATTTTGGTATGAAATTGATCATACCCCACTCGCAAAATTTTTTGCACAAATGCACAAGTATATTATATATCCTTTTAGATCTGCAAAAAGGGTTGTATGTTACACTAACAACACAATTTTTTTTTTCATCGGAAATTTACGGGTTGCTTTTTAGTTCAGCTTTCATAACCTAATCTATAATTTTCATGCAAATAGCGACTCCACTTATATTCATCCAGAATTTTGCCTAGGAATTTGTGAATCTTGCTTTTTCAGGAAAGAATGAAAGCAATGACAAGCGAAGAAAGGAGTCAACAAGAACAAGACTATGTGAAAAACGCTAAGTGTTTTTTGGGAGCACCTCACTCTGGTGCATCCTGTTTTCTGTTTGATTTTTGCTTTGTCGAGTGTGCCTTGTTTTTCATTCCCATTCTTTGACAAATTTTAAGGTTTGTCCTTATTTTCATTCATGAATACCAAAACACCTCGATAATGTCAGGGATGTCCTGGTTAGCAAATTATCGAATCCTTCATCATCCCACTTATGCCCCTGAGGCCCACCTATATACCATGTGTTGCATTGGTCGAGATGGTATGGCCAACCTCTGCAATACGGGCAAGTACTTCAACCACACTCATTCATTCATCAAAAAATCCATGGGACATTCCCTCATCAAGGATACTATACCTATATGACCTAAATGCCCATCCCACAATTCCAACACCCTTCCCCACAACAGTCGCCCCAATATCCAATGTCTCCCCAAAATCCCCAGTGTCAATATTCCCTTAGGACCAGGAAGAATTGCAAATGCAACTACATGAATTCAAGCTTTGGTCACTCTACACATGAGAATATGAACTCAATGAAGGGAACGTGTCGATTCCTCAACAGAGAGATTTTCAAATGGTTGATTAAGGGAACTGGTCGGTACTGGAGTAGGAGAAGTTTTAGATGATTAATAGGCATAGAACTATATGGTGAATCAACCCACCGTATTCAATCAACCAATGACTTATCAACCCATGATGATCCAAATAATGACGAGTTGAATGTTTGTACCTCAGGCAATGCAAGTCCGTGTGATACCTGAAACATCCTCAATGGGCGAAAATTGTTCATTTTTGCAAGATATTATCACATACAATAACCACTCAGATGGGTTGGTGATTCTTGTAGGAGATTCCTTGCTTGAGCATCAAGAGTCATGCTCCCTTTTGCCAATGATAGAGCCTGAGATAGTAAAATATTCTGAAGATGAAGGGTCAAAACTGATAGATAGTGAAGTATTTGTCCTCTCGGATAGAAGAGGAGAATCTATAGAAGTGATGGAGGTGAATCCACAACTAGAACATGAGACTGTTATACTGGGCCCTATTGAAATGATACAAAAGGAAGGAAAACCAGAGAGACTAGAAGAGTCATTGGACGAGTCCCCATTGGTGGAAGTGTTTCCCTTAATCAAAGTAAAAATCCCAGAATAAGGCTACCAATTTCTTGGAACATCTTGTGAATTTGAAAAGGAACTTGAAGTGGAGAGCGAACATTTGGACGACGGGGATTCAAAAGTCAAAGCGGAATATGTGGCATGCTTGTTTTCACTAGAAGAGGAAGAGCCTATAGGAGCAATGGAAGCATATTTTCCTTCGGAGGATGAAACATTCAATTTTCTCTTGAAGGCAAAAGAATCTTCAAGTCTCAAAGAGTTTATGATAGAAGGACTTATTTTGGAAAAATTACTCTTCCTATGGAGGAAATCTTAGAAAAAGACATTGTTGAATTACTAACTATGAATCCACCGGCAAGTCCCTGAAGTGTCGAAAAGATTTCATATGAAGGAATCGTGCTAAGCAATAGATAGATCATAATTCTAAGAATAATGCGGTTTCCTACGATTTTGGGGGGTAAAGATGAGGTAAGGCTTACGTTCCAATAGTTCGACACTGTGGAAAAGAATAGTAGGGTTGTTGAAGAACGACGTCAAAATGAATTGCCATTGCTTAGCAACAATTTGTTGTTTGACCACATGGGAACAAAGGCCTAGAGTAGCCACCAACACCAAAGTCCACCATGGGATGAGATTGGAAGCAAGGAAATAATCATAGTCACAAGAGTTCATGCATTCACCCTTACTACCAACCACTTCAGGGGTGAAAGGAAATATTCTCTTCTAGGTGTCTGGTATCAAACCTTAGATTAGGGAGAGATTAGAAGGGCAAAAGCTGCCTTGGCTTCCAAGACATTGATTTTTGTTTTTAGATTTGCACACTTCTCAAATAGGGGGGTATATGGCTTGCCAAGGGGCATCCATGAAGTTTTGAGTTGGAGAAGACTTCTTTGCAGTAAGCTATATGCCATTTGACATACTTTGTTTGCATAGGTGTTGGAAGATTCCGAGTTTGAACGTCGGCATCAAGAGGCAACTACTTTTCAGAGCTGATCAATAGAAGCGACCCCCTCAATGAGAATAGCCATCAACGAATCCATGAAAAATGATTCGTTCTAATTCAACAAAAAAATTGTTTATTTAAAAAAAAAGCGAAGTTTGGGAGTGTCCCGCTTCGTACAGAACACCCTACTCGTACGGAGCACCCAGCTTAGCCAAAAAACAGAAAATTCCACAAGGCCCATCCTGTTCGAGTGAAAATCCCAAATCGTGATGTTTGATACGCCTTCTTCATTGATCTTTTTCTAATTTTCCCTTCATCTTGTTTTTATTATTAAAAGAGGGGCAAAGCAAAATTTCCTTTCTATTTAAGGTTGTTCCCTTTCCATACAAGGAAAAAACCTTTGATACATAAAAGCTATCTCACCTAAGCAAAAATCAAGAGACATGTATCCTTTCTATGTTTATAAATATTCATTCATTTGTAATGTTGGTAACTTTATATCATCTATCTCATTTTCACTATTCTATATATTTAATCTTTATTCTGTATGGATAATCCATAAATTATGTGCATACCAGAAGGAATTGCAACAAGTCATGTAATTTATTCTATTTCTTTCACATGATCCCTGGCCATCCTTGATGCTATTAGCTTGTTTTAGTTTGCATCATACAGGCATGGATGTAATCTAAGTTTCTACAACACATTATTTGTGACGAAACAGTTAAATCGATACAAAAAGAAACATCCTACGTTCCTGAAAACATTGCTTCACTACCATGATTGATTATGTCAGCCCAGTTTATAATAAGGGCATGGCATATCATCTCACTATAATCTTTTGCTTGTCTTTGGAATAAAATAAGTATTTGTAGACAAATAGATGCCTGGTTGGAATTGTTTTTTTTTTTTTTGCAGTCATATTGGTACTGATTTGGTTTAGAACATTTTCTTTGGTATTGATGCAATAATTAAGTTTTTAACTTTTGTTATCCATTATAGAAAATATTTCGAATGGAATTCATCTCTGCGTTAAGTCTTCCACAATTTATCTATTTTTAATTGCTTATATGGGATTGAAATGGGCTCCACCTGTTTTACATCATGACTAAATACTGGTAATACAACAACTTGGCTATTACGAATATATCGCTTGGTGAGATTTGAACCTGGGTCTCCTCAAAAATCGATGAATTTAAGGAGTTGAACTAATGCCATTTGATAAACTCATACAGAATATTACATCCATAGGTCATCATGTGTTATAGCAGAAATTATGTAAGGAGTGTTTGCAGACAGTTGCATTTGAATTGACCACCTCACTCTAATATCTGCTATTCATCCACTCATCAACTATTTGGCAGTATAGATAAAACAAATTTCATTTCGCATGAAGAGATGGTGGTGACAATGGAATTGAGTACTGTCAGTCTGCATGCGACCTGATATGTGGTGTAAGAAGGCAAGTTAGATAATGTAATAACATTGAAGGAAGCAAAACCAATGCAGATGACAGCATCTCAAGATTGGTGGACAATTTATAGGAGCCAGAGACCACTTGGTAGGCAGAAAATCCAAATGCAAGCTTGCATTCTATTTCTCATTATCAGAGGAATCATGGTTGACTGTGGAATTGTCTTACCTACATCTTTCAGGAAATTCTAGATCATATCCAATACATTTTTATAGCAATGTAAGAAGCCTGTAACACATTTGGAGCAGCTACCACCACAACCTTCAATTGTCACTGTGACTTGCTTAATATTCTTGCACAGTAGCAAAAGAGCTTGCTGAGATCATTATATACATGCAAATGATAGACAGTAAATGTCCTTATCTGGCATAATTTAGAATGTAATTTGCTCAAATAGTTTTTGCAAATGTATATCTCCGTCTGCATGTATAACGCAAAACATAGATCTCTCTGAGTCACAGACAGTTGAAGTGCTGATGTCCTTATAATAAAAGCTTTGTAACAATATATGGTTATTATCACAGTAACAATTTTCTATAGAATTGTTGTCAGCTTTTGTATGCATGGACAGTTGTCTTGTGAATATGTGTAACAGATGATGAACAACAATACTATTTGGCTATGGACACATAATAGTACCATTTGAAGAAGAAGAAAAACTTCTATCAGCCATACCTACAAGACTTAAGGGATGTTATGTAGTTCATTAGGAGACCCAGTACAATATATAATTTGTCAAATAGTTGAAATTACAATTTGTCTAATCAGATTGGTAATGAGACTCGTAGTGGTAGATATTGAATAAGTTTTTACAAATGGCATGATTTATTCTGTTATCATGGCAAAGACAAAGCTTTCTAATCCTTGCATTAACAATAGTCAAATGCAAACATGTCTCATTAATTTAATACACCCCTTGGATTCTTTGTAAATAGTATTTTTCTTTTGTTCTTAGGTGTAAAAAACTATGTGCTTTGCTGTGTATATTCTTATGGCCTTTGTAAATAATTTATACATGTCTTAGCCTTCTATCCGGATTGATTCCTTGTTATAGAATTCAGGGATTCTGATCTCTGCTGGACTATGCATTTTACCGTTGCTTATCTCTTGGATGCATTTTTCTTTCTTTGCAAGCTAAATTATGCAAGTGGTGCTAATATGGTTCACCAAGCAGGAAAAAATAAATGTTGCTATTGAATGCACAGGGTGTTGAGTTTCTTAAGCATAATATGGGTATGTAATTATCCATTGATTGTTTGAACATAAATGACGAATTCTGAATGGCTTTTCACTTCTCCTTTTTCCTTTTGTGTCTTTGTTGTAGGTCTTGCCGACTTTTGCAGTTTTGTTTCCATTTTCACTGTCATCCAACTTGACAGAGATTCCTGGCCTTCAGTGAGTAATATTGCAAGATCTTAGTTTGTCATGTGGTGACAAGGGAATGGGTAAATTCTCATTCAGTCTTACAATAGTTTTTCTCCAGTTGAAAGTGATATCTGGAATTGTTTGTGCACGTTGTGATATCAGCTTTGATCCAAGTCTTTTGTTGCATGGACAACAGTACTTGGAGATTTACAAGCCACTTCCAACAAATTGCCGTGTAAGTTGCCCTCTTTGGCATGATAAAAATGAGAATTCTATGTTAATTTAGTATTTGGAAAAAATTGATCAAAAAAGTCAGGTGCAATGATTGCAGAGCTTGAGGTTTATCATGTGGGGAAGCTCACCGCATAGGGATTATTTTTTCATGTTGAATTGTTTGCAAAATTTTGATTATGGATTATTTTGGCTTATAAAATAAACAAATGTTGCGACTGACAGGTCTCTAATACTAAGTTGTATTAACCCTCATACATTTATTATATTGCATATTTTATGTAGGAGCTTGAACTTGCATTTAAGGTTAGGTATTTTTGAAGGAAAATAGTGTCAACTGTTTGATCTCAACATCTCTCTATGCACATTGAGATCTGTTGGAGGCATGGATAGAGAAGTCTTAAGAGACATGATTGTTTCCACAACTAGATTTCACTCCATAGAAGTCAATGCCACCTAAATGAACTCCCCTAGGTTATTACAAATATTTTTGAAAACCTCCTTGTTTATAGGGAGGTATGGAAGTTCAAAAGGTTTAAAACACAATAGAACCATTCCTCACACAAAAGCAAGATGACGGGGATGAAAAATCGATTGCTTTTCTGAGTCAAGTCATTTTGCCACACCAAGAAAAATATAATTTCATTGAGAAGCAGGTGTATGCGATCATGAAGTCCCTAAATAAATTTTGGCATTTTATCTCACAGAGCAAGACAATCATCTATGTTATCCATCCAGATGTTAGGAATATCATCATTCAAGAAGAGCTAGGTGACAAAAGAGCAGGTTGGGTCTCTAAGATTCAGTCAGTGACTATTTTTTACCTTTTTGGACTTCTGACTATTTTGGAAGAAAATTCATTGAATAACATGATTGCTGTAGCACAACAGTTTTGATATTCCATGCAACATAAGGTACACGAAATATTACAACAGCAATGCAACGTTAACAAGAACAATCCATGAGCAATTAAGTATCAAACAAAGAGAATTCCTATTACCAAAATGTAGAACATACAATACAATTTACAACTTGGAATTGCAACACAACATATGCACAATTATATGAGATGATGCGATTATACATATGATGTAGGGGTTGTCTATATAGGGTTTGAGTGAGGGGAGGTAGTTATGCAACATCTTAACTACCCACTTGGACTTGTACATACAAAACATTATTAACCCCCTACTTTACATATCACTAATATTAACATTGTGCACTTATGTGATGTATGTCTACGTCCAACAATAGATAAACTATGTACAAGTAAAACAAATTGTGTACGGGTCATCTATATGCATATGTACATCAAGGCTTATGTGGCTCATGCGCTGGTGCCACATCAGAACTGCCTTCCTACATCTGCCCTCCCCTCTAGATTGGTGGACTGCATCATAGGACACTGGGGAGCAGGCTGATATGCTGGAACAGGATCAGGAACTGGTGCTTTGTTGCCTTTCTGCATGAAGAGCTTCAACCTTAGGACATGTGTTTAGGTACTTCTCAATTTGTTTAGCATATTCAGCATATTTGGCCCACTGAACACCATGATGTCTCACATGCTGAGCTTGCTTCTGATTTTCTTACTTAAGCTGAGCAATCTATTCTTGTGCCGCTTCTAACTATGCTCTCATCAATGCATTTTCTCAGTCCTTGCTTGCCATCTACTGGCCACACTTTGTCAAGTGCTCTTGGTGTTCTTGGCATGAGGACTCAAACTCCTTTCTTCGCCAATCTGCTTCTACTTCAACTCTCTCCTTAAAGAGTTGCACCTCTTCCTCCTTTTCTAGCAATTTCAATTCCTTTGATAGGTTATGCAATGCCTTAGTGCTGAAAGTTAGCCATTGTATCATGTATGCTAGATCATAGTAGAGAAAATCAGAATTGACTTGGAATCGGGCTGGAGAAAGAATTGGGAAAAATCGGGAATTGGCAAAAAAAAGGGGGAAAAATTAGAAAAAATCTGAAAAAATTGGCGAGTTTGACTTTCGAGGCAAGTTGACTTGAATTTTAGAAAATATCGCAAAAAATCATGACTCGGTGATTAAATCAACGATTTCGTAGCAATGTGCCAGATAATTGAGCTGCTAAAACGACACCTCAAGATCATTTGTGTAGGCACTAGTTCTAAGAAGCAAAAATGAAGTGTTTGTGAAAAAACACTTATCTGTAATTTAGTGAAATGAAATGCAATGAAAAGTAAATGAACTGAAACGAAAAGTAAATGAACTGAAATGAAATGCAATGAAGTGAAACAAAATGTAATCAAATGAACCCAAATGCAATGTAATGAAATGTGCCTAAATGAAATGTAATGCAGCCGTCATTTGCCAAACCTTAATATTTGATTAATTATAAGGTTGGCTAAAGTGATTAAGTAGGAAGGTAGACAATTTTGTAATGAAGTCCTGGAAACTATTGCTTCCAATGGCCAGGACAACGCTTTAAATAGGACCCCCTACTTCATTTTGGATATACAATAGAATACAATGCCATGAGAGGATGTGCTACGTTGTAGATGTGTATGCTTGTCTAATAAGAGAAGCAAGATGTCTGATTGTAGTTGCAGAGATAAATGGAATCTTTGCATGTATGCCATGGAAGCCATTTTGATAATGAAAGACATTCTTTTGCTCTCAATATGTGTTCAATGGTGTGATGATACTTGTATGTTAGATTGTTAGATTCCTAGTGCAAGTGGTTGGTTGCAGGTTGATGGATTTAGACGCTGTCCAGGGCTACAGTCATTGTCAGGGTTGCAGTTGCCGGTGGAGTTGCAGATTTCATCAGACCAAGGCCAATGTCAGAAGGAGCCGTATGAGATTGCCATGCTGTCATTGCCATGTCAACATGCCGTCATGAGGAGCTTTGTCTGAGATTGTAACCTACCATCAAGGGTGCTGCCAACTAGCCAGAACAACCGTCTGAGTCATGCTTGTCGTCTGAAGCTACAATTGCCGCCTAGGAATGATGTCGTCTAGAACTGAATATTCTTCTCTTAATTGCATTTCCTGGGCTTAACACCTGTCATTCCCTATCTCTGGGAATCCTCACTGCTGTGCTACATTTGGCGTTGTTGCCTAATCAAGTACGAGTTGATAGAGATCGAAGCATTAGGCTTAGCAAGCGTGATGGAAGAAGAGGTGAATGACAGATCCAAGGTTGTACATACGACATACGATGAAGGAGAAATCAAGGAAGGACTTTGGAGCAACCTGTGAGAAGAAGTGCAAGACTTTCTAACCAAGGATTGCAGCCAAGAGGAGCTTACACAATCGTAAGTAGAGCAAGTTTGGAACCCTCAAGAAGACGATGGTATGAGGGACAAAAGCGAAAGGTGGAAAACATTGTAGCTAACAATGGAGAACGAGGTGCGAGAAGCATACCAAATAGTCGAAGAAGACATTTGCATAAGTAAAGACTCTAACGTAGACTTTGTAGCACCATTGAAAACAAGCAAAAGAAGGAAGCGTTAGTATCTTGTAGTGGCCATTGAATATTTGACAAAGTGGGTGGAAGCAAGAGTGCTACCGGGTAATTCTACGAGGAGCACAGTTTGTTTCTTGTATGAGCAAGTAATTACAAGATTTAGCATCCCCCTACAGTTGACAAGTGATAGGGGAGGACACTTTGTCAACGAAATTATTCAAAATTTGACCACAAAATTTAGGATCTTTCATTCATTGTCTAGTCTGCATTATCCTAGAGCTAATGGACAGGTAGAGGCAACAAATAAGGTCCTCGTATAAATAATGTACAAAACATGTGGAGTGGAAGGAGCTGACTAAGAAGAGAGATTGCAAGAATTCCTGTGGGCGTATAGGACAACCTTCAAGCCAACGACAAACCGTACGCCTTTCTAGTTGATGTACGGATAGGAGGTTGTAGTGCCAATGGAGTTCCTAGTATCTAGTTTAAGGGTAGCAGTGGAAAGTTGTTTGAATGATTAGGAGAGCCTAGAGGAGAGGCTCATGGCACTCATACAACTGGAGGAAAAGCGGGTCATGGCTTAGTGGGCAACAAAGATAGCCCAACGATGAAGGAAATTATGGCACGATAAGCACCTAAGAAAGTTGAACTTGAAGATGGGTGACTTAGTGCTCAAATTTAATGGCAAAAGAGAAATAAAGCCAAGGAAGTTGAAGACCCTATGGCTTGGGCCCTTCCAGGTAGTAGAAATGTTGGACAATCGGGCTATCCGACTAAAGAAGTTGGATGGGACATTATTTCCCAAAATGGTGAATGGTTTGAAGCTAAAGCCATATAAAGTGAAGGCACATGTGAACGCGATTAGCTTAGAATCATTAGAAGGAGAAACCATAGTAAGATCGACAAAAGCACCATGTCGATCTTCATCATGTTTTGAAGGCATACGGTTCTATGAACGAGGGGAACCTAGTGGAATTGCAAACCAAGGTGCAACTTAGGAAGACGAGCAAATGAACTTAGATTGGTTATTCGGGATGGGAAGAGAACAACCTGTAATTGAACAAAGGAGTTGGAACAGTGAAGGCTACAGGTTCATGTGAGATTCCCGGATAATGAAGAAGAAAGAAGATTTCGAACTCTAACAGATGTAGCATTGCAAGGAGTGGAATCAGGTGTGAGAGAAGATCTAATGATGAATCTTCGAGTGAAGAGAGTGTGAAGAGTCACAGTGACCAACAAAATTTGAAATTCTATAGCAGATGATACAAATGGAGATGCAACAATTGCAAGAGGAATATGAAACTATGCAGATGTATAACACTAGATTGTGAAATTAGGTCATTCAAGAATTGGAAGAAGCAATGCAATGAATGAATGGAAGGGAAGAACTAAGGCGAGTGGAAAGAGACAAACTTGAACAACAAAGGATAACTAGGGAGCGCCAAACCTACGAGTTATGGAGAGATGCTTATGGAGTGCATTCTTCATAGGAAGAGGAAGGATCACCATCGGAAAGTAGCTTCTTCTCCATAAGTTCGAGCAGTTCGTCCTCAGACTCGTTGATAATTCGGTTAATAGCCGTAGTACTACTAGTTCAAGTTCTTCACTAACAAGAAGATCAAGGAGAAATATGAACCAGATTCAACTAATTCCTCAAAGGGAAGTAATGAGACAAGAGCAAGAAGAGGAGCTTGAGCAACAGGAGATGGCCGAGGAAAGACCACAGTTAAATCAGGAAGAACCTGTTGACTCGGCTAGATACTGGCTAAGTAGAGAGAAAGTTGTTGAAATATTGTGGAGAGATATTATGGAAGCATTGACACTGCTTGAAAATGGAGGAAGGAACTGGGTAACAGATTTGAGCAGTGATGGCGTTCTTGATTGGAGAGAGTAATTGTTCATGTTCGAATCTCTTAAAAAGGTACAAAGAGCCACAAATTCCTTTTGAGGTACAGGAGTACCTAGATGCAAACAGACGATTGAGTAGGCAAAGGAGAGAAGTAAGAAGGCTACAAAGATGCATGCAAGAAGCATTTGGATGGCCCTTACAAATAACGAATCAAGTACTGACTCTGACTTCTTAGCGTAGTATAGAGAAGCATTAATAGATTGTGAAATGCAAAGATGTTTTGAGGAAAGTAGATGGACAAGACGATTGTTGTAGTTAGACTGGATATCGAGAACCTTTAGGTAAATTTCTCCAAAAACTCAAAATAGAGAAGGGAGATTGATAAGATCACAACTACTAGAGAGAGAGTGGAGTAGAGGTAACTTGGGTAATTCGGGGAGATTTTTAGGTCTTCTTGATGGTCCCAAGATACCTGGCCAAGGGAGGAGTTCGGTTAGCCTCCCTCCCGATGGCTTGAGGGGAAGGAATTTCCCTCTTGCTTCGTGTCGGCCACAAGATCGACAAAATAGGCCCCGATGACTATTCGGTGATTGAGTAGGAAACAACCAATGTTCACAGGATCATGAGGTTGGACTGTTAGGGCTGCCTCGTGGGACACGTGGAATCCGAAGAGGTTGTCTTGAACTATTGAGGAATCGGACAAATCTTGGACAACTAGGAGTTAGGCAGTCCCAAACAATGGAGATTTGCCCGAGAACAAGGGGAAGAACTATGGAATGGTTTTAGGGGAGACGAGGATTCCAAAACAAAAGTCAATTACCATGAATGACCCAAGTTTTAAGCCCAACGCTACTAGATCCTATTAGACAAGTGCTTGAATGTTGGCAAGATGGCGACAACACTACGAGAAGACAACATAATGCCCCTAGGACAGTAGAAGGCTGTCAGATTGTCCATAGGGCAGTCAACCGTTATGATGACGGCAAGGAAGTGTGGTGTCAGATTGTCAACAGGAGAGCAGTTAGCCGTCCGGATGACAACAGTGCACTTGGCTGTTAGAATAACGACAGAGCAATTAGCCATCAAGAAGATAACAAGGTAGTAGGTCGATAGGAGGTCGACGAATGTGGAGGACGTTAGGAGGTCGGTGATGACGAAGGCTGTCATGATGATGACAAAACAGAAAGGGATCATCTACATGTCGGAGGAGCGACAAGGTGCCCTCAGCATCATGATGATGCAGGATGCTCCAAGAGAGGATCGACAACTGAGAGAAGCAGATCGTCTAGAAAGGCCCCAAACTCAAGGGAATTGTTAGAATAAGCAACAAACAAAAGAAATGTACAACGATGACAAAACAAGTGAAGGGAGTTGTCGTCATAGAAGGGAAGATGATTTGTCGGTAGACGCAATGGAAATTCGCATCAGCATCACCATACGATTTACAAGGAGAAGGTGACATGTGGGAGGGGCCACAATGTAAATATTGTAAACAGTTGGAAAATAATAAAAATAAATTAAAAAGCAGAAAAAGAGGAAAAAGGAGGAAAAAGAGAAAAAAGACAAAAAAAGACGAAAGCGGGAAAAGGATGACAATTGCATGCAAGTTGATGAGGTGGCGATCATGCAACAGTTGGAACATGAAGTGGCAGCTAGCTAACCGTTAGCATGGGCAGCAACTGCATGGTGCAAACAGTATAAATAGAGGTGGATAGAGAAAGCAAAGATACAATGCAAGTAGAGTTGCAGGGAAGAAGTGCAAAATTCAAAGATGCCTTTTGCTCCTGTCTAAAAACCCTTAGCTGCGACTGATGAGAAATGTAGGTCGAAACGCGTTGGGAGTTTTGATGTTGTATTACTTCTTTTTATCGGAATAAAATTCAATCTCATGTCTTTTGTTCCTTTCCTAACTCGTGTTTTTTTATAAAGTTTAATATTTTCCTTCTGTTTTCTGCCACGCTTTTGTTGTTGGTATTATGCTCTTCACTTGCCGCGTAATGCGATCTGGTGAATTAGAAAGCCTCCAACACTAGTAGTATGCTCTTCACTTGCGTGTAAGCGATCTGGTGAATCAGAAACTGGTTTGCGTTTTTTTTTTTTTAATAATGCTACACCATGTTTCATTTTTTATTAGAGAGAAAAAAACTAGATGGAGGATGTTGAAGCCATATGCATGGAAAAGACGGCTGAAATTTACGGAGACTTCGTAAAACTTATGTGCACAAAAGAGTAATTGCTACTTAGAAAAGTTGTAGTCACAGGAGGATGAGTTGGGGCTGCTACCAGAAAAAACACCGATAGAGGCTGAGGGCCGGAGGAGCTACCATCGAAGGGACAAAGAGCTGCCGTCTACGGTTATTAAAGCTGAAGAGTTGTCGTTTGAAGAAGTTATTTGAATATTGTGAAAGAAGACGCCGTTTGAAAACCATGCTGTCTGCAGAAGTGTTGGTGTCTTGTGAGTTGTTGTCACGGATGTAGGCAAGGGAGTTGCCATCACGGATTTTGTCAAGGGAGTTGTCACAGATGTCGGCAAGGGAGTTGCCATCATGAACGTAGGCAAGAGGAAGTGTCGTCATAGACATCAACAGAAAGGGTGTTGTCACAGTCATTGTCGTCACAACTAGCGCTGTCACAGTCATTGTCGTCACAACTAGCGCTGTCACAAGCAGGGAAAACACTGTTTGGAGGAAGAAACCGACAAGGAGATTGTTAGAAGTGACGTCAAACTCAATTGCCGAAGATTAATAGGAGACCCTTGATTCAAGAGGATCAGACAGGTGGAGCAACAAAGGAGAACACTGCAGGAGTTCGAATCTGAAGAACGAATAAGGCACCGACAAGGACGTTCCTGAGCAAGTGCAGCAAGTGAACAAGAGTACGATTTAGAGATGCGATGGGCTCATGAAAGGCAAGCATGGTGGCGAGAAGAGAGCATTCCGTAGGAAAGAGGAAGGGATGCGAGGAAAAACAAGAGAAAGTACCCCTAAGGGATATAGTGTGGATACACTCCACAGGAGAATACTACTGCACATGTTGGGAAAAAGCCCCAAAGGAGCACGTGTTATGGCAAAAGTTGCAGGAAGCAGGAGTAAATTTTATCCTACAAGTACCAAACTTCGATAAATATTTTTCAAAGGGTACTTATTGCAAATGTTGGAAACCTACAATCCAAAGTAGAACGCAAGTAAAGTACAAGTGGAAAATTGGCAGTTAACTGTTGTCTTTTCTCTAGGAAACTTCAAAAGGGTGTTTGCCAAACCAAGGAATTCCATTTGTAAAGGAGGGAGTAGATTGTAAGAGGAGTCAGCAGTTAATTCAGAGTGTAACAACTCTGGATAAGGAGGAGGTGCAGGCATTGATGTTGCATGGAAGTAGAGGAGTGAAGTAGCACTGGTTGAAAAATGAAGGGCTGTAGTCTATTATGAGTGATCATGGCAAGATTGTCTGGAGAAGAGAGGTCTTCTAAGTTACCCATATAGTTGATACCATATATGGAGGGAAGGGTTCAAGTCTATGACTTGGCAACTTATCTATCGTCTCACGTTAAGACTTTCTTGATGTGTAGCACAAAGAATTTATCGATGGTATTCCGTGTCATTGGTCTACTATTGAATGCTGCATCATTGGAGAGAGTAGAAGTTCTTGGATTGGATCCTCCTAGAGAGTTGTCGGACTTAGCAACAGTGGTATTGAGGTTGACGAATGCACGACCTCAACAAAAGAAGAATACTTCGAAGAAAAGGGTGAAGCAGATATTCAAATGGGAGATGCTCTTGGATGAACCCTTTCAAACTTCAGAAAAGGAGGAATCATCATCAAGGGAAGAACCACTCTAGAGGAAGAAAAGAAAATTTGTACTGCTAGAAGAGTTGCGGTCCGCACAACAAATTTTAGTCCAACAAATTGCAAGGGGACAAGTTGTAGTGGAAAGAATACAACAAACCTTGGAAGAAGCGCACCAACAAACAGGAGAAATGCCGAAAGATATGGAGGCAAAGCTATAGTTGAAAAACAGTAGGACTGGGAGTTTTAGATAAATGACCCCCTGATAAGGAAACAAGGGATGGAAGTAGAGACATACAGATTGGAGCAGCTGAATTTTTGGCAGAAGCTTAGCATACAGATCTGGTAGCATCACCCCCACTACATGGAGAACCTTGTTTTCAAGGAATATTCCTCATGGAGGAGATGCGAGCTCGAAAAACAATCACATCTGTTGAGGTGCCAGAAGAGCAAAATCCAACTAAACTAGAAGCTGTAGAGAAATGTAGCTCGGACAGAAACTTCTTGCACAGGCTTAAATATGAACGTGCTAGAAGTGGTTCGAGATATTTCGAATTCTATTTTTAAATTCACTTAAGTGATTCTATTTTGAAATTCACTTAAGTGATTCTATTTTGTAATTCACTTAAGTGATTTTCTATTTTAAAATTCACTTAAGTGATTCTATTTTGTAATTCACTTAAGTGATTTTCTATTTTTAACCATACATCTCAAGATGAGATGAGATCCAATATTAGGGTTAGAGAGATTAGGGTTACCTTTTCAAGGATAAAAGGCGAAGTTTAGGAGTGTTTTACACACAAAAAAAAGGAGAACAGATTGCTGAAGGAAAACTGCAAGCTAAGGAGGAGAAGAACAGTGGAATTGCTGGCCAGAAAGGCAGCAAGAGAGCAAAGTGTCCTACTGTATCTGTAGCCTCATTTATTTTGTAATATTTTAGGTTCAGAAATATATTTGATTTCTGCTGTTCACGCTGTTTATTTTTCCAGCCATCTGTGTGACTGTTGCATGTTTAAATAAATTCTTTTCAGATTTGATTTATTTTAAAATAACATAGGACAGCAGTTATCTAGGGTTAGGAAAATTTACAGAAGCTGGGAAGGGGATAGAGCCAGAGCAGTTGGAGCAGTAGAAACAACTAGAGCAACAAAAATCAGATTCATGGGATAGTGAACTGTTTTGCAGAAGTGAAGAACCTCGAGGGGGAGACAACCAAAGACAGAGTGGATTGGCTGAGGAATCTGAGCAAATGCTTACAGAGGGAAAAGCGACAAAGAAACAAATCGATCTGTCAACAAAGGGGAAAGAGCAGGTACCAGAAGGTGAAACAGATAAAGAGGCAGAGGATGATCTTAGTGAGCATGTGCTAATCGAAGTGTCGAATTTCAGGCAACCACCAGATTTGGGGGAGCACATTAACGGGCAAGTTAATACTTGTCTCACTAAGCTGTCTCAAGTAATTGACAGATTGAAGCTTGAATTTGAGATAGGCTGTGTTGGGTAGTGGAAACAATGGCAATTGATGGCAGAAGATGAGCTGGAGAAGTTGGTAAAATGGACCCAAGAGGGACATTGGAGAACTGAAATTATCAGCATTTATCAAGAACCATGGGAGTTGGAGACAGTTAGTATCAAAACCATAGGAGGAGTAAAGGAATTTCCAACAGTGCCAGCACTGTACACAGAATCAGCCTGTGTGTAAATTCATGGAAATTACAGTTTATCTTCGTTGAAGAGTGACGAGGCAGTACAATACATATAAATTGTTCTAGAATTATTCTCGGATGATTTTTTTTGCATATTTAGTGCAGTAGTTAGCTGCTGGAATTAAGAAATTGCATAGTGTAGGTTGAGACAAGGCCCAACAGCTACAAATCATGGAGGAGAAATTTCAGCAAGCAAAATGGACAATCGAAAATGATATAGCCAAGTTGGAAGAGCAGTTTAATAAGATACAGGAAGACCAAAAAGAACTGCACACAAAGGAGGATATGATGGAGAGAGGATTATTGTGGAACAAGAGGAACAGATTATACATCTCAAATCCGAAAGTTCGCTTAGACAACAGTGTGAGGAAGCAATGTTGAAGGAGTTAGAGCATAAGGACCAGCTGATTGCAGAGCGTGATGAGCAGATTGCAACACTGATGCAGGGGACTGCAAATGAGGCCTTTGCAAAGAGGGAGGAGGAGATCTTGACGAAGTTGGCAGAAATGGAGAAGAAGGCCAACCATTTTGGTCTTGAATGGGCCAAATACTTCAACTATGCCAAGAAGCTCAAAGATGAGAAGGAAGCCTTAAAGTGGCTAATTGTTGAAGTGGGAGGTGTGCCTGATCCTCAATCACAACAAACGCTGAAGCCAAGTGCCATCCCGTTAGAGTAGAGATGGAAGTCGATGAGGACGCCAACCAATTTAAAGGGGAGGACAAAGGTAGGCACTAGTTCTAAGAAGCAGAAATGAAGTGTTTGTGAAAGAGCACTTATTTGGAATTTAGTGAAACGAAATGTAAATGAATTAAAATGTAATGCAATGAAATGAAATGCAATGAAGTGAAACAGAATGAGCCCAAATGCAATGTAATGAAATGTGCCTAAATGAAATGTAATGCAGTCGTCATTCACCAAACATTAAAATTTGATTAATAATAATGTTGGCTGAAGTGGTTAAGTAGGAAGGTAGACAGTTTTGGATCGAAGTCTTGGAAACCGTTGCTTTTAACGGCCAAGACAACGCTTTAAATAGGAACCCCTACTTCATTTACTATATACAATAGAATATGCCATGAGAGGATGTGACGGGTTGTAGATGCGTATGCTTGGCTGATAAGAGAAGCAAGATGTTTGATTGTAGTTACAAAGATAATTAGAATCTTTGCATGTATGCCATGGAAGCCATGTATGCCAAATGGATCTCACCCTCCTCATCATCGGCTCATCACAACATACTTCACCAACTCCGACGGACTAGGTGACTTAAATTGGAAATGCCCCACATCATCCAATTCGAATAGAAGCAGGGTCACTAGACAACGCACCAACAGTTTGTCAAGGTTCCGAACTAGCAATGGGCAAAGACATATCATGGACTTCTTCAGCTCTGGTACTTCGGCCTTGACTGTTAGGAGAGATTAGTTTCTAGGGGGTTCTCGGAGCTTGCCCCTCTTGGGATGCTCCCTCCCCCTCCTCTCTCTCCGTTCTTCTTGGCGTGCACTCCTTTTTGTTGGACTGCAGCCGTCCCCCCTCTGCTCTCCCTTTTCTTTTCTTTTCCCTTTCTCTTTGGCCCGTTTGTCGGGTTTCATCTTGTATTTATCTTAGTTCTTTTCTTTGTTGGGCTTTTTAGCCTGCTAGTTGGTAGTCATTATTGTCCTTATAGTCCCTTGGGTCTTATTTTGGCCCATCGCGGACAATAATAATATTTCATTTCATTTTCACTTGTATGATAGGCTACTCTACCATTTCTTCCATCATTTTGCAGTTGTCTTTGTTCCTGTTGCCTTGTCTAATTCAATCGTTCACCATCTCGCCTTCTTGAGCATCTCCATCATCGCCTTCTTCACAACGGTCCACCAAACTCAAACATGTTTGTTCGTCTGTTCCCTATTCCTGGGTGGGTCTTCCTGACTTGGGACTGTCTATTCCTTCTTCCAGACTGTCCAATCTCTGTTTGAGGTCTCCATGATTTCTTCGTCGCCTATGTCTATGGCGTGTCCTATTCAGGCTACAATCACTAGGTGTTCTTGATAGGCCCATGCAAAACTTGGTTGCTTCTTGTGCAATTGGAAGGTATTTTTGATGGACCACCCTGTTGACTACATGACCTAGGGGTAACTGGAGGGAAAAATCTTTCCCTCGTACTATTAGAAAAGAGGCCAACCAACCTGACGCCTTGGCCTGACAAACTCAGACGTCCTAGGGAACCTAACAATCATCTTAGACTGCCTAAATTGTCTACTCCACACACACGTTTTGGGTTGCCTACCAGTCCTTGCGAACTGTTTCAACTTCCCAAGGAATCACTTATGCTTGTTGGCGAAACTCCTATCCTTCTCCTTGTCTGCCTTTCTTCCTCGAAGTTGGTTTGCTATATCTGATTGCTTCTCTCTTCTTCTTCCCCTGATTTAAGACTAACCATGTTCACCTAGACCTTCACCTTGTATGGTTTTAGTCTTGATCCGTTAACAGTATCGAGGCACAATGTCCTATCTAGTTTTTGCTATCTAATTGTGCCATTGTCCATCATCTCCACCACTTGGAAGGGTCCAAGCTATAAGGTCTTCAACGTTCGTGGATTGATCTCATGCTTTCCATTGTCCTTCAGAACCAAGTCACCTAGCTTCAATTTCATCTTCCTTAGGTGCTTGTCATGCCACAACTTCCTTCTATGTTGGCCATTGCCCATTATGCCATCACCCTCTTCTCATCCAGTCTTACTAGTGCCATTAGCCTCTCCTCTAGGCTCTCATGGTCACCCTTATGGTTGTGCACCGCCACTCTTAGATTCAATAACAAGAATTCCACAGGCACTATTGCCTCCTATCCGTACATCAATTGGAATAATGCTAAATGTGGTGTCTTTCGCCAAATTGAATTTCTAGGATTGATGACACTGAGAAAATTGTCAGAAGATGAGCCTACGATACTTAGATGGACAAATGCAATACTGGTAACTAAGACGAATCCATTCAAAGTAAGAACTAAAAGAATGCTGCAAAGATAATATTTGATCGAAGATGATAGTGAGGAGTTGGAAGAGGAGCTGGCACCACGTCACAAGAAGAGGTAAAAGAGGATAGAGACCGAATTGCAACAAAAAATTGAGGAAGTAGCCCAGCAACAACAAATGGAGTTGTCGCAGGAGCAACAGGTGGAAGAGAGAAGAAAAGAAAGGAGGAAGAAGGGCAGCAAAGTATTCCTGTAAGAACGAGGAGGTAGAGAGAACAAGAAAGACTAATGATGTGGGAACAACCCTTAGTGGAGATTGTGCCATAGATAGAATAATTGGCATAGTCAGTACAAGAAATTGAGGTGGTTGAGGAGGAAGAGATGAGTGCAACAGACAATGTCGAGCAAGAACTGCAGGACTTGTTGAATGGTTACAACAAGTAGATTTTAGTGCATCACCACCTATGCCAAATATGAGACAGTTCGAGCTTTCGATCACAGTTTAAGGCCTGTTAAAAGATATAGAGGTGCTAGAAGTTGAAGATACAGAAAGGGGCAAGGAAGTTGAAATTGCACATGACTAGCCAGTATAGAAAATCAGCTAGAGCTACAAGAACAAACTATAGTACAACTTGATCAGCTGGAAGAAAATAGGGAAGAGCTAAGCATGGAACAGGAAGAGGAGACACTTCAAGTACCAAGAAAGCATTGCATTATTAAAGTGCCTAGTTTTGGGTTGTCTGCTGAAGGACCCTATACCAATGATCAAGTTGATGAATTCTTCAGGAAGATGATGCAAGCTTTTGACTCTGCATGACTACTCTTTAGGATGGGCTGTGTAGGACAGCTAAGGCAATGGCAGTCCATGGTTTATAATAAAATGGAGAAAGCAGTACAATGGGCTCAAGAGGATGAGAGGATGAAGAAGCTCGCTGAGATCTATGAAAAAGAGCCATGGGAAATACAGGTTGAAGGAGTGATGAGTATGATCGGAGTAAAAGGAGCTATCGGAAGGTATGCAAATCGATTACAAGGTACCACAAAGAGTGTACATAGATGGAAGTACCTTGGAACCTTTCCCAAAAAACACAGAAGTGGAATACAAAAAGATTCCATTGGAGTTGGCACCATTATATAAAAAAATTAACTTTTGATACATTGGATAGATTGGTTAACAACTGAATTGGAAAAGACATACCAATCCTGCAATGGGTGAAGAAAGGGCATCTACCACAATGTTATTCTTGCCCTTTTTATAAGTAATATTATAATCATAGCCCATGAGCTTAGAGACCCACTTCTGTTGTTCAGGGGTGGCAACCCGTTGCTCTTAGAAATATTTGACTTTGATGATTTGTTTTAATGGAGAAATGATGCCCAATGAGATAAGGTCACCAATGAGTGACTGCATGCAACATGCCAATCATTTCCTTAGCATAAGTTGATTTGCCTAGATTGCGACTGGAAAGTGCTTTACTAGTGAAAGCCAAGGGGCGCCCTTCCTGCATCAACACCACACCAAGACCATTGCCTAAAGCATCGCTTTCAATTCCAAAAGTCTTGGAAAAATCAGGTATTGCTAATACCAGAGTGGTTGTCATAGCGTGCTTCAACTCTAGGAAAGCTTGTTTAGCTAGAGCGGTCCAAGTAAAAGAATCCCTTTTTAACATGGATGTTAAGGGAGCGACAATTTTCCATAATTGAGGACAAATTTGCGATAATAGCCTGTAAGCCCCAAAAATCCATGAAGACCTTTTAGAGTGTGAGGTTTCGACCACTCTTGAACCGCTTGAATCTTCTTAGGGTCAACTTTAACTCCATCTTTGGTGACAATGTGTCCCAAATACTCCACTTTTGTTAGCCCAAAAGAACACTTGGATCGCTTAGCATAAAGCTGATGTTGTGCCAAAAGTTGTAAAGTCTAATCCAAATGGGAAAGTGCTCTTCCCAAGAGCGACTATAAACCAAAATGTCATCAAAGAAAACCAGAATGAATTTATGAAGAAATGGACAAAAATTGTTGTTCATGAGGCTGTGAAATGTGGAAAGTGCATTGGTCAAGCTAAATGGCATCACCAAAAATTCATAATGACCCTCATGAATACGGAATGCGGTTTTGGGAATATCTTCATCCTTGAGTCTGATCTGATGGTACCCAGAGCGAAGATCTAATTTGGAGAAAAACATAGTCCCATGCAACTTGTCCAATAATTCATCCACCACAGGAATAGGAAACTTATCCTTAATGGTGAACTTAATGAGATCGCAAAAATCGATACATAATTGCCAGGACCCATCTTTCTTTCGCACCAATAAGACAAGAGAAGAGTAAGGGTTGTTACTCGAGCGAATGACTCTAGATTTTAACAATTCCTGCACTAATTTCTCTATCTCAAACTTAAGGGCATGAGGGTATCGGTACGACTTGATGTTAGGCGGTACACTGCCAGATACCAATGAAATGGCATGGTCATGGGAGCAATGTGGTGGCAAGTCTGATGGTTTAGGAAAAACTGCATTGTGCTTTTTCAAAACAAGTTGCAAATCTTCAGGAATTTGGTCCACTTCTGAAGCAGGTGGTTGGATTGCAAATATCTGCGCGATGACCCCACGAGAAGATTTTCTTAACAACTTCTCCATACGGTTTGAGCTAATAATCTGAGGAGGCCCTACTTTTGAACCTCGTAGAGTGTAAGACTGTCCATTCTGTAAAAACTGCATCCATAGCTCTGCAAAATTCCATGAGATGGTTCCCAATGTACCTAACCACTGAGCTCCCAATACAATATCACATCCCCCTAATTGTAGAGTGAACATATCGGTTTTGAGCTCATAATCCTCTATTTTCACTTTAATTTTGCGACATTTACCTTTGCAAGGTAAAGTTCCTCCATTAGCCACCACCTTAACCTCAAAGGAATTACATGTGTATGTAACAATTGGCCTACTTGGCAATTCAGGTATCAATAAAGTTGTGTACTTCCCGAATCAATAAGGATTGTAAGAACTTGGCCTTTAAAAAATTCCACAACTTGCATGGTTTGTGATGTAGTAATCCCGACAAGAGTATGGACATAAATTTCTGCCCGTGGTTCTTCCTCATTTTGGGGTGGGTCTTCTACTGGTTTTGTTTCATCATCACTTTGGTCACTGTTGATAGGATCTTCGACATCTATGAGGAACAACTTCTTTTGGGCGCACCTATGCTCTCGAACATATTTTTCATCACAATTGTAGCACAAACCTTGAGCGCGTCGAGCATCCATTTCTTCTGTAGTCAAGAGTTTGTGGGGAACGGTTTTATTTTCACTATGAGTTGGAAACTTAGGAGGAAATGAGGGTTTAGTTTGCCGAAATTTAGACGTCCTCCTTTGAGCTGAGAATTTGGATTCGGCCAACTGTGCCAAGCTTATAGCTTGCATCATTGTTTGTGGTTTGAACATCTTGACCTCGGCCTGGAGATCGCCCTTCAAGCCATTGATGAAACAACTCATAAAAAACCCTTCATTCAACCCCTTAGTTTTGTCAGCCAATTTCTCGATTTGGGTTTGGTAATCTAGAACTGTAGAGGTTTGTTTCAACTTTGTCAATGCTCCCTGAAAGTCGTCATACTCACTAGGGCCAAATCGAGTGAGTAATTAGGACTCAAAATCTTCCCAATAAGGATTGGGAATGGTGTGTTGCAACCATTGGTACCACTGTAAAGCTTCTGATTCAAGATTGAAAGAAGCCATCTTGACCCAGTAATATTTAGGGACATTGTGGAGTTGGAAGAATTGATCAACATGACATAACCAGCCATCCGCGTCTTTCCCATTGGACTTAGGAAAGTCCAATTTAGTCATCTTGAAGGTAGTATCACGGTCAAATTAGTGTGAAAACCTTCCTTTTCCTTATGGGGTCCTTTTCCTCACCATGAATGTTCAGTATCCTGATACTCAAATACTTGTGGGCTGCCTTGAAGCTTAGACTCAACCTCTAGAATTTATTCTTGAATTTCGGTTTTGGAGGTAATGTATTTACTTCTGAAGCATTGGATGTCATCCCGTATTGCTTGATTGTCTTGGAAAATGGCACTAAGTTGTTTGGTGATGGTCTCCAGCATTGAGGCGGTTTGTTCCATCTCTTTTTGGTGTTTACGAGTACCAAAAACCACTTTGGTGTGATTTGAACGACTACTAGTGACTTACTAAAAATAGAAGTGTGATTTCAGGGGTTATTGTTTTTAGTAATAAGTCTAAAAAAGTGCTTGGTGCTATATATCAAAATGATCAGCTCGAAAAGATGGTCACAATGAGCAATATCCCACAACACTGGTTTTGGGCACCTCAGACTTTTTTTTACTGTTTTTTGACGAGTCTACTTGTGAGGTCGATTTTTCCTCCAGAGGTTGGGTTCAAAAGTTGGTTACTATGTCAACCAACTTTGCCTTGTCTGTTTTGACTACTGACCACTCCTGACACTGTCCTGTCATCTGTACTGCGGCCACTAACACTGTTTAGTCACTAACTTTGGGATTCTTTGTATTACGTAGTTACTGACACTGTATGTTCTATTTCTGTCACTGACCACCCTGTATACTGACTGTTACAGACGACTGTTATTGCCACTATCGACTCGACTGTTACTGCCACTGACCCAAATGTTACTAAAATATTTCCTGACTGTCACAAACACTTGCAGACTCTGCCCTGATTGTTTGGTGCATGTAGTTTTTTCGTGATAGGGAAGTCTCGTCCATATGCTGAATTTTGTGGGAAAATATTCTAGGTTTAGCAGAATAGGGAAGGCTTTGTTTTTGCAGGTTGAACTTTTTTGACAGAACCAGGGTACGCTAGGCAAAAGAGTATGTAATACCCATAGGCCCTCTATTATACCGCAGTGACGAACAATAGTGCTCGGACCAATATTTCAGGCCACTACCCAAGGAGGATTCCACACATACCCATGGGCACACTATCTGCCTCTCTGACAGTACGGGAGGGTAATATTTCGGGATGTTGTGTCGGGATGTTGTGTCTCGTGTACTATGGATCATAGTTGAGAAAATCTGCAAAAAATCCGATTTTGCCGATTTTTTCCCGATTCACAGGCTAGCCGATTTTTTGCCGATTTTGCCGATTTTTTCCCGAAAAATTCTGATATGCATGAAAAAAGCTTTTTTTCAATGAAAATTTGCATTTTCTTCGGTTTTTTCAATAAAAAATGCTGATTCTTTGCCAATTTTTTCCTCGATTTTTTGTCGATTCCGATTTTTAAACCAGCCGATTTACTACCCGATTCCGATTTTCTCAACTATGCTATGGATAATACAAGGCTGAAAAGCTTCCTAATGGATAAAAGTTTGTTTCACCCTAGATGGTCTCCTGAGATACTCGAAGGTACGTGGGAGCTCAATTCTATCCGTGGGTGTTTCTAAGGCCTGGGTATTGGAGCCTGATCGCCCCTCACTTCACTAGATGTTTTATGGGCTATCTCGCTTAGCCAATAACGATAGCTCTTCCACGATATTTTAAAACTTGGTACAACATTTCTAACCTACACAACTACTACAAAATGAAGAAAGGACTGTATTTTTTTGTTGGATTTTGCTGGTTTTTTTAGTTTATTTTTTATTTTATTTTTATTTTTTTTATTTTTAAGTAAAGAACAAGCAAAAAATGAAAAACATGGGAAAATTATACCTAACAGTCGCGATGGATGGGCAAGAACTATCACAGTTGCAGTAGAAATCAGCCTTGGAAAGCGCTCTGATACCACTTGTTAGGAACCTACTATTAAAATTAAACTCACTCACACAAAATACTGTAAATAAACAGAACATCAAATAACAGAATAACACTATGCAGAAAGTAATTGCAGAATTGGTTCAAACCTCACTCAGTATGAGGGGACTAGGACCCCTCATAAAAACTTGTGTAAACTCATTGAAAAAAAAAGTAATTGCAAAATTGAAACAATCTTACAAAATAACCCAGTCTCGCGGGCCTCTTCAACGGGGCAACCTCCTTCAATATTTCATTAACTTGCAAAAAGATACATTCGTACATGGCTCCATGTCTTTTAAAGAAAACCTTCATGCAACCCTAACCCTAAGCTCAAGAGTTGGCTTACATGCAAAATGCCACTCGATCTAGAATCTTCTACCAAACATTGGTTACATTCTTGATAACAGTTACATGAAATGGCCCCATTTGTCTAGGTGCCTTACTTGCCACATACCATTACAAAAGTATTACAAAATAACATTATAAGGGGGTACCCACTTTGGAAGTGGGTCATTACATAATCAAATGAGAATTACAAAAATAATGTTAGGATGGGGTCCTAACATGTTTAAGGTGGTTTATGCCTCCAAAAATTCTGGTGTTACAATAGTTGCAGTAAAGTTCCCCCTTCTTCACACCCTTCATCACACGCTTCCAAGTTAGGTCTCTCTTCCCAGCCATTTTCTTTCAGTGTGGCTGCACATGGAGAATCATTAAGTAATTAGAAACTCAAAACAAAAAAAGCCCTAGGGTTTGATGGCAAACAACACTCCTTCCCCTCGTCAACAACACTACACAATGTTTTGACAGCACTCAAGACAGTTGCAAAAAGGCAGGCTAGATAGTCTTCACAAGCATCCACAAGCACGAATCCATTGTTGACAGTTGCAGGGCACACAGCCAGGAAAGAGTAGTTTGCATGCTGAACCTTTGTTACGCCTTGCAGTGTTGTCCTTCAAAATTGATATTGACCATCTGTTTCATGCCGTGTCACATGTCCCTTTGCAGCGTGAGTTGTCCATTTGCTTTATGGAATGTCATCACCCATCCCTTTGTGAGGTGAGTTTTGGGTTCATGGCTTGGGCCTTCAGGATGATCAACTTAGCTGTGGATTTTAGCGATGACTCTTCTTCCTCTTAGGATTGTCCAACAAGGCACTCTTAGCCCAAACCATAGTTTTGGGCTTGGCAAGGCCAAGTCTGACTTGGACTTGGGACTTGGCATTAGCTCAGAAAAAGCATGGGGAAACAAAAAAATGTAAAATAATGCCTTCTGGTGATGTTGCCAAGTTTTTTGCCAAACCCCAAGTTTTTTTGCTCTGTTTTTTTTAAAACTGGGCAATTTTTAAAATTTTATAAGACTTGTTAAGCGGAGTGGGAAAAGCTCATTTTCCCTGACTTGGCAAGTTTTTTTAAAAACTCACTGAGTTTTGTAACTATGGCCCAAACCATTCTCCTATGGACATAATCAGATCTTATCTTGGCCTTTTCATGGTGACTGATGAGAATGCTGGCCTTTATTCTAATTCAGACTTTGGTACAAATTAAAACTAGCTTTGGTTTCCAGCTTTTGTGTGAGCTGACTTCATTCTCTTAGATTCACTGAGTGTTTGTTGACAAGAGGCTACCATTCCCCATGATTTTTTGTATTATATGACTTTGTCTTTTCCACATTGTCCAGGGATTACCAGTTTCATATTCACTTCCTGCATTTAGGATCTTTTAGGTGTTTTTTATGTTGAGTCCATTTTAGCTTCTTAATTGCAATTGTAATTTGTTTTATTTTCAAGTCCCATTTACCTCAGATCATTCATGACGGCAATATGATTTCTTTATTTATTTGCAAACTACTCCTTTTATGGTCCTGTTGCATGTAGTAATTGCTTGTTAATTGAGGCTGAGTGTTTGCTATAGAAATTCTCACTCTTATGTTTTTTTGGATTCAGATTGAAAACAGATCTCACATTGCTGGGCTTCATGATAAAGGTACGTATATCATGTTTCTATAACAGATATTACGTATCAGAAGATAAAATTAGCTTTAGAGATTTTTTATGCAAGTCTAGACTGATGATAATGTTTTATATGCAAGTGAAATTACTCTCAGAGAGTTTATTTTGCCATTTTAGTTATTCATTAATATGTGATATAGTGCATGGTTGTGATCACTGTTTTAAAGTCGCAACTTGGGAAACATTTGGCAGCCTAATTTTGGAGAGTTACTCGGCAACTTGGGAAAACTCGGCAATAACTTGGCCAAAAAAAAAAACCGAAGAAATTTTTTAAATAAACCAAAAAAAAATTGAAGTAACAATTTGAGAGCCGATTTTGTATTAGATATTTATTGCAATGAGTATAATTGCAGTGTATGAAACAACAATTATAGTAGGCAATAATACCATTACAAACCTTTTTCAAAACCTTCTTTTTACTTGTGAAGTAGATATTCTCCCACTTGTGAGTTTAATTTCCCTTTAGGGGCATTCAACTTTCTCAAACTATCCAACATGTTTATAGCTTACATTCTATTGATACATACATTTAAAATCCAAGGTTCAATAAACTTGTATGATACAACTTGAGTGGGCCTAACGTTGAAGGCTTGGGTGCTCTAGATAGGAAATCCAAGGCTTGGATCCAAAGGAGGCAATAGCACATGCAATGGACTTAAAATAGTCTAGGTGGTCTAATATATGTAATGTTCATGGGTTGTAAAAATTACTTTGCTTAATTAACTTGAAAGCTTTTTAATTTTAGATATAATTATTATTGTTTTCATAAAAATAAATACTTAAAAATATTAAAAAAGAATAACAGAAATTTACAAGGTTCCACGAGCCTGGGGGACGGGGGATGGGTTTCGGGGGACGGCGGGGGACGGCAGGCTGATTTTAGGGGATGGCTCGGGGACGGCTGGGGGCGGCTGGTATAATACTATAAAAATTGAAATTTTTTAGAAATTTAGAATAATCTACACATTCAGAATTCTACACCCAACAAAAATGATATTAGGATATTCATATTGATATTCATATTAGTTACTAAGTGCAGCCATTTAAAAAAAAAAAAAAAAGCGAAAAACACCTTGCGGGGCTGCCTTGGTCTGAGAGACCACGAACAGGGGGTTCTACACTGTCAAAGTCACCTGGGAGTCGTGCCCGGCCTTGTCAATTGGATTTTGGGTACCCAATTCAACTTTTTGGTAGGGTGGAGATTCAAACCTGGGACCTCCCTTGGAGGATTGCCCTCTCCTCTCCAACTCACCACAACACCTGGGTGAGTGCAGCCATTTAATTGTTTCAAGTTCAACAACTATAACTTGAAGGTTCAGCCAAGGATATCAAGTGCAAACAATGTTCAAACAGTCATCATTTTAAGTAATAACAGTCATCATTTTTTCAGCCACCAATGTTCAAACAAAGACTGTCATTTTTTAATTTTTTTCAGTCACTAACTGTTCAAATATGACAGCAATCAGAAATCTGAAATACTCATAGTATCAATGCTCATTTACAACAAAAAGACTCAAAAGAGTATACAATGTACATCATAAAACTAAATTAGTAAATACTAAAATAGTAAAAATAGGAATGAGACTGTATGGAACTCCTATGGAACTTCTGTTGGGCTATCACTATCAAAATCTGTATCACTATTTGATGAGCTGCCCTCATCATCTAAGTGAAGATCCTCCAATGAAACTCCAACCAACCCCTCATGACTCTCATCCTCATCAATCTGTCCTGCATCCTCTGGATCAACATCCCATCGTGTAGTTGGAGATTGCTTGTACTCTGGCTTAACTCTCTCACGAAGACGAAGAGAGCTATGCACTGCAACTAGCTTCTCCGCTCTGCGAGAGGTAAGCCTATTCCTCCTCACATTGTGGATAAAGTTGTATGTAGACCAATTCCTCTCAGCAGCAGAGGAACTAGCAACCTGTGAAAGAACCCTAATTGCAAAATGTTTCAAGTTAGGTGTGCTATCCCCATATAGCTGCCACCATCCAATGGGATTTCTTTGGGCAATGGTAGCCCTATCCTCTCTACACTCTGGTTGGCTGAAGCAAGGGCCCTCGAGATTAGCAAATTTGAGCCACTCATCTCTAAGAGTTGAGCCCTCCTCCCTCGCATATATCTTTCTAAGGGCATTCAAAAACCCTTCTCTCACCTCTGGATCCTCATGGGGAGGCACTCTCCCAGGCCTAGGCTCATACCACTTTGGGTTTACTGCATATGCTGCCATATGAAGGGGGGTGTTCATCCTATCCCACCTCCTCTGTATAATAGGCCTGATGTAGGCCTCATAGAATAATAGGGATGGATCTCTAGCAGAAATGATTTTTTTAATCTCCCCCAACATGTTGTCAAAAGTCTCATAGATCTCTCCTAGACTAGGAGCATCTGTGTCAGCATATCTGATGACTGCAACAATTGGGGCAACAAAAGACACAATATACCTACAAGAAATCAAAAACAAAATTTAGAAACTTAGACTATATGTCACATTGTCATATGAGCAATCCAATTTGAAACAAAAAATGAAAATTGAAAAATCATAAATGACATTTTGGTTTCTTACTTGGCTTGAGTCCACCAACTATCATCCAATGTTTTGTCTCTAATTTTTTTCCCCTCCTCTGTCCTTGATTCCGGCCACCTCTTCCACTCCGTGCATACTACCATGGATTGTAGAGCATCTTGCACCTCAATCATCCTCTCCAATAAAATGAAGTAGGTGGCGTATCTAGTGTCTCCTGGTTTGATGAACTCCTTCTTTGAGAAGGACCGAAAGAGGGCTAAAGAAGTGTGATGGTTGCAAATGAACATTTGTATATCTCAGGCTTGTGCAACCATAGCCTTCACCCAATCTATCCTCCCAATGTCCTTCAATGCATTGTTCAATGCATGAACACAACACGGGGTCCAAAAAATATGTCTATATTCCTGTTCTATCATTTTCCCTGCACGTTGGCAAACAGGGGCTGCATCTGTAACTACCTGTAGTGTACAACAAAAATGGTCTCATTTAACAACCATTTAGAATCTAGATTTATAATTTTAAAATTTAAAGATTTTGATTTTCATAAGAAAATCTGAAAAAAAAAAATTAAAAGTTAAAAGCAAAACGGAAATTGTCGAATTGATTACCTGTACAACATTGGAGGCTCCAACCTCCTCAATAGCCTCCTTCAACTGAAGGAACTGGAACTCAGCATCCTTTTTTTTCCCGTGCAATCAATGGCTTTAAGAAAATAGGGACCTGCTTTACATGTGACAATGATATTGATGAGTGGACGTTGACGAATGTCAGTCCACCCATCCATGATGATAGAACATCCATGAGTCAACCATGTGTTCCTCATCTGCTCCATAACCACACTGCATTTGGAATAGTGTTTGTCCAAAAGAGAGGTACGCAGCCTAGTTTCTCCAGGCGGTAGATATGAAGTCCCTGCCTTGGCTATTTGTCTTACTGCGTCCTTGAAATAGGGGGAGCGTGCAATATGGAAAGGAAGCCCATGTGCAAAAAATAATTTTGCTATAGCATCATCTGCTTCTTCTCTTCCTTGCACATTAAACATCTCATTTACGGTTCCCTTTTTCTTTGAGGGCAGCGGTGGCATACTAGATGTTTGGGTTGATTCTTGTGGCTGTTCTGAGGAGGCCCCAATGTCCCCTCTAAATGATTGGCTAGTTGTAGGTAAAGACAAGCCACAATTTTTAAATCTAGACTCTTGCACAATCTTATGGACTTCATTAACTTGTGCCCGGGTCATTTTTTGGCAAGCCCTAACCCCTGTTCCTGCCTTATCCATGAGATGAGACTCAACCCTAGTATAGCTGCCCTTAAATGTAGTTTTGCAAAAATTACACAGCCATGTTCTTGAGCCCCCATAATTTTTTTTTCCTTGGTCACAGTTAGTTACAAATTGCAGCAGAGGTTTTTTGATACTAAATGGACCCCTGGCATATTCTTTTAATAACGAAGATGGGCAGTCAAAACTGGGTTGAGAAGCATTGCTGTCCCCTTTGGAAGTTTGGGGTTGGATGGTAGAGGATGAATCCCTAACAACAACAACATTCATGTTTATATTTTGATTTTCAGTTTGGTTTCCCTCCTCCAAATTAACCTCAAATGAACCTGATGCACTGCTGGCCATGTTTTATGTTGAAATAAAAATATAAAATTTGAAAACAGCTTGGAAGAGGTAAAAAAAATTTGAAAACCTAGTGTTGTTGCTGCCTGCTAGTGCTGTTGTTATCTCTGCTGTTGCTGCCTGCTAGTGCTGTTGCTACCTCCTTAAATATTAATCAAACCGAGGGTTTTGTCACTTGCAATCAAACCGTAAATATTAATCAACATAATTTACTAAATACATTTAATTAAAATTTACTAGTCAGAATTTGTAATTTCAATTATGTTTAGAAAAAAATACTAAAATTATAAACTAAGATTTTAAATTTAAACAACCAATTACCTTGTTCTTGCAAGCCCACCCAACATGAATCATCAAAGACTTGCCTCTAGACCTTCTCCCCCTCCTCTTTTGAATGAAATGACAAGGCATACCATTCCTCTCTCACAAACAACCTCTTCAAGGCAGGCGATGTCACTAGAAGTCTTTGCAAGGTAACGAAATTTGAGGTGAACCGGGTGATACCTGGGTGAATAATGTCCCTTCCCTTATTGTGCTTCCTCATCAAGCTCAACACCAATGTGTGGTTGTATATAAACCATGTAATGTTCTTCGTCTCTTATGCCATGGTCTTCACCCATGTCAGTTTGCCAACGTAGACAGCAGTTCCAAAAAGAAATAACAAAGTGTTTGATGAAATGTCTACATTATACATTGTAATTATGTAGGAAGCATGTAAATAGTCAATTTGGTCAAAAACAATGTCGTTTAGCGCTTAATCATGCGAATTGCAATGTAATCAGACATGAGATTATGTAATGTTAGTAAAATGTATTCAGCCATCATGTAATGCATTAACTGTTGTTAAGTTGTTTTGTTAAGGCTGAAACACAAGACAGTTGGGGTAGTTGAGGCCTGGTTGGTTACAGTAACCACCAGAGCCACCCTATATATAGACCCCCTTTCATTTTGTAAAGCATCCATGACTAGAGAGGATCCATTAGTTGTCCATTGCATAGGAGAGCAGCCACCGCAAGGAGGAAGTGTTGTGCATAAGATCGTTGCAGTCATCAGACTGGATGTAACCATCTTTATGATAATGCAAGGATACGTTTTGGTGTCAACTTTGTCTCTTGAATGTTTGTATGTGTTTGATCTATGTTGTGTTACAATGTTGCAAGGAGGAGCGCTTAGACGAAACTGATTAGTTGTAGGGACAACGCTGCATAATCGCCAGGGGAGCTGAGACAAGATAGTTAGACCTCATGCCTAGAACGGCTAGCCGTCATGCTGGGAGCCGACATGGCCCTTGTAATCTGACATCAGTCCCAAGCCAACAGTCGACATCCATCATGTGATGATCCATAATGACATCCTAATCAGTCATCCGTCATTGTTCCACTGTCAACCCATCATGTAGACATCCTTAGAACAAGTCATGTATTAAGCCGTCATAGGATATCTTCGATAGAACCGTCATACAACACCCGTCATAGTTGAATCCGTCTTAGATTGAGCCATCAAGGATTAGCTATCTGAACCATACAAACATGTTCTTTAGTTTGTATCGCCAATCTCCCTCCCCCTAAAACTATCATTCCCTCGTCTCGGGAAGTACTCATCGTTGTCTACATTTGGCATCATTGCCTAGATCAAGTTCGGGTCGAAAGAAGAAGTGAGCGTGATAAGACAAGGAGGTGAATGATAGATTCAAGGTTGCAAGGTCGACGAAGGAGGAACCAAATACAAATAGTGGAGCAACCAGTTAGGAGAAGTGCGAGACTGGAAAATCAAGGAACACAAAGTCGAGATGAAGTTACACAACCAGAAGTGGAAAGAGTGTGGAACCCCTTGGATGACGAGAGTCCAAGAGCCGAAAGAGAAAGGTGGTAGACATTGCTATTGACAATAGAGAACGAGGTGCAAAATCAAATAGTCGAGGAAGATACTAGCGTAGCAGTAGAAGCTAACATTGAAAGTGAAGAGTGGATGGTAACACCTGAGCCAGCGGAGAGGAGTTTGCCAATGGGTGCGGAAGATCGAAGCTTGGCACCGGAGCAACCATGCGGGGATACTTGGGGAGGAAGACCAGAACCGCATATTGTTTATTCATGAAGGAGGTCGCGAAGTAGTGACGTACGGGAGTTTGGAAGAAGACTATTTGAACAACAAGCATTTGAACAAGAAGCACTTGTACCACCTATAGTTGAGAGAGAGTGGAACAAAACCCCACAAGCATCGTCATCAAGTGACGAGGAGGTCGAGAGAGACCCAATGGCACACATTGCCAATAGAGCGGGCAAACAAAAGTGCCCACCCTTCACTAGGGAAGGGAAAGAAGACCCAACATGCCACATTGGTACTTGTACCACAATTTGGAAAGCGAATGGAGTGACGCAACTGGCTGAATGGTTGCAATTGTTTCCTGCCACTTTGCGAGGAATGGCAATAGACTAGTACTTGAAGAGAGAAAGTACACGGCCATTCGGGCATTGGAACACTATGCAAGACGAATTCATAAATGAATTTTGACCATTACGAGATGATACAAAAATTATAACAAAAATCTATGCCATGAAACAAAAACCAGATGAAGATGTCAAGAACTATAACAGGAGACTAAAGCAATTGGCTGACAAGATGCAAATGCCACCCGCAGATGGACTAGTAAAACGCTGGTTCATAGATGGCCTTCTACCTAAGTACAGGAAGAAGATGAAAGTTGTGCCATCCTCCACGTATGTCGAAGCTCTTGAAAAAGCAAAGAATTTTGAGAGTGAAGCAAAGCAAACGACAATAGGTATCGTAGGGCATTCGAGGAATGACGATTCAGATAGCGATGCAGAGGATAAGGTGCAAAGCGCTATCTACTCCTTTAGAAAGGAATTTGACAAAATCATGAAAGAAGTCAAAGGAGAAGTATGAAAGGAACAAAAAGATATTTGGTGTTCAGATTGCAAGTTAGAAGGACACACAAATATTAATTGCCCTAAGAGCGCGTATTGCAATATATGCGATGTGGCAGGACATCCAGTTTCAGATTGTCCATTTAATTTGAAGGGAGCAAGGCACCAAACAATGACGGTGCAACAGGAGGAACAAACAAATACCTCGAGAAATGGACAAGGTGCAACTAGCGATGGATATAGGAATAATCGCCGAGGTGGAAGGCAGGGAGGACAAAGTCGACTACAGTATGACTCAAATGGAAGACCCATCATACAATGTCAAAACTATCAGGAATGGGGACACTTTGCAAAAAGCTGCCCCAAACCACAGATTGGAGGAAACACAAATGGTAACAATGTTACCCATATGTGTCGATGGTGTGGATCGGGTAACCACAAGGAAGTAAATTGCCCGAACAAAGCAAGTACAAGTGGCACGCAGAATGTCAATTTGATTGACATTGGTGAAGTGAGTAACAATGTAGAAAAAGAAAAAGAAGTTCTAGCAGTGACCAAAGCTCACGCTAGAAAAATGGAGCAATACCCAAACCTTGCCAAGGAGAAGGAGTGATGGCAGGAAGCCCACGAGATGGTAAAGGAAGAATTGGAGAAGGAGAAGCAAGAAAGGCTACTCCAAGAAAAAGCTTTGAAAAAGATGGAGATCATAACAAGTAAGCAGGCATCAATTGAATGCTTGGTGACATAGGTATTGAACACGACCATGGAGGTGAAGGTATCAAATCTGCTCAGTGCAATACCTGAATTGTATGCTATGGTCGATGAAATGATAAAGACAAGAAAAAGAGAAGTTTGGGAGGTGGCCAACATCAAGCAGGAATAGTTCATTGATCCTACGATACTGATGATCGAAGCCAGGAAGAAGCCAGCCTTGGTTCACATGGAGATATTGGACCATAAGCTGACTCAAGTGATCGTAGACGGAGGATCAAGTGTGAACGTGATGCCAGAAAAGATGTGGCAAAGCATTGGCCAACCCACATTGAGATCTCCAAATTTCAGGTTATATGGAATGGATCAGTATGGGATAGAAACGAAAGGCGTACTGATGAATCAAAAAGTATGAATAGCAGAGCAAGATTTTACCTTGGATTTTGTAGTGATTGCCATGCAAAAACCTGCATATGATGCATTGCTTGGACGTGGATGGCTAAGAATGGCGAAAGTGAACCATAATTGGGAGAAGGAACACCTCACCTTCAAGAAAGGCCAGCATAAATACATGATTAACTTGAAGAACCAATCCGTAAGCCAGGACATCGCAACCTCAGATGAATCGGGAAGTTCGTCATCCGATGGAGAAATAGGATATGAGCTTGATGAAGGAGTGTTGCAACTAGAAGAATGCACTAAAGACGAGAAGGACGATGACAAAGGCTGCACTAAAGACGAGAAGGACGATGACAAAGGCCTACTTCATTGGCAAATGGAGGACTATGAAGTGTTCACGCCTCAGTGCTTATGCATCCACACAGAAGACGAAGTTCGAGAAGAAGAGGAGAAAGAACCAGAGAAAGGTGAAAGCAACAAGAAGAGATCAGCAATAGAGAAGGACCAAGAACGTGAAAAGTGGATATTTCCAAAGAATTTTGCAGAATATACCATGGGAGATGCAGTAATTGAAGACAAACCGACTCATCCCATTGACGTTCTAAAAGCAATAGAAGAACTTGAATCCATTAAATATGAAGGACCAAGAATGGTGCAGGTTAACCTTGGTGAAGAAGGCGAGGAAAAGATGATCAAGTGTGGAGATGATTGGGATCCTGTGCTCAAAGCAGCAACATTCAAGATCTTTATGGAATATAAAGATGTGTTTGCATGGACATATAAGGATTTGAAGGGAGTACCACCGGAACTATGCGTACACAAGATTCCTCTAATTGAAGGCGCGCAACCAGTGAGAAGGCGACCATATCGAATGAATCCAAAGTACGCAGCTCTGGTGAATGCCGAGATAGAAAAGATGCTAGATGCAGGCATTATCTTCAAAGTTACGACAAGTGAGTGGGTGTCACCTATAGTGATTACCTTGAAGAGAGAAGCAAATAAGATCCGGATTTGTGTGGATTTCCGAAGTCTTAATGCCGTAACTATAAAAGATCCCTTCCCAATCCCCTTCACAGACTCCATCTTGGAGGAAGTAGCCGACCATGAGATCTATTCATTTTTGGACGGATTTTTAGGTTATAACCAAATCAGCATTGCGGAGGAGGACAAGTTGAAGACCACTTTTATAGTGGAAAATGGCATATATGCGTATAACCGCATGCCATTTGGACTATGTAATGCACCGGCCACTTTTCAACGAATTATCTTGTACATTTTTGATAAAATGTCCACAAGGAATTTCAAGGCCTTTCTGGATGATTGGTCCTTGTATGGCTGAGCACAAGAACACTTGAAGGCATTGGAGGAATGCATGAGCTTGTGTAGAAAAGCTAGACTCACATTAAATCCAGGGAAGTGTGTCTTGATGGTGCCATATGGGAAACTATTGGGACATATTGTATGTTAGGAGGGCTTGAAACCAGACCCGGATAAGATACGCGTAGTATTGTTGATGGAAGAACCACACGACGTGAGTTCCGTGAAAACCTTCTTAGGAACAGTGGGCTACTACAAGAGGTTTATCAAGAACTACGCACAAATTGCTCACCGGTTAGATGCTCTCACGCATAAGAGTATTCCATTCAAATGGGCAGAGGAACACCAAGAGGCTTTTGAAGGCTTGAAGGTGCATTTGGTGAAAGCGCCTATCCTGGTTTATCCAAACTGGGAGAAGGAGTTTCATGTCCATGTAGATGCCTCAAATTTTGCAATCGGTTGTGCCTTAGCTCAAGAAGGATAGTTTGGATTGGACCAGCCCATATATTTTGCAAGTCGGTTGTTGTCAAGGGCAGAGAAGAATTATAGCACGATGGAACAAGAAGCACTAGGGATGGTTTATGTAGTACAAAAGTTTAGGCATTACCTGCTAGCCAACCCATTTGCTTTCTATGTAGACCATCAGGTGTTGCTATACCTGATTAACAAACCGACGATATACGGACGAGTGAGTAGATGGCTCATCACACTGCAGGAATTCGTGTTTCGAGTGGTAGTGAGGCTAGGAAAGAAGCATGTAATAGCGGACCAGCTATCGAGGATTCGCTTTGGAGAACCTGTAGAAGGAGGGATACAAGATGAATTCCCTGACGCACAATTATTCATGATAAGTGTGGTACCAACTTGGTATAAGCATATCGGGGAATATCTATCGACAAGAGAGCTACCAAAGGAGATGACAATAGCAGATCAAAGAAAAGTCATTACAAAATTGGCACCCTTTACATTGATTGCAAGCTTGCTATATAAGATGGGAGAAGACCACATTTTGAGAAGGTGTGTGATGGAAGATGAAGTGCAACAAATATTGAAGGAGGCACATGAGGGATTGGTAGGAGGCCATATGGGACCAGATGCAACAACAAGGAAAGTGTTGTTGGTAGGGTTGTGGTGGCCCACCCTTTATCATGATGCCAAGGAGTACGTGAAGGCATGTGATACGTGCCAAAGAACGAAGCCAATGGAAAGGGACTTCTTTTCTTTTTTTTTTTCTTCTCCCTTTAAATTATTAAAGATGGGGGGGTTTTTGGGGGGGTGGAAAAGAAAAAAAAAAAGAGAGAAAAAAAATTATATTTTGGTGGCAAAAAAAAATTTAATGAAGGGGGAAGAGGGGGGGGTCTTCCCGGAAAAACCACAAGGACCCTCTTTTTTTTTTTGTATGAATAGGTTATCACTAGGTTTGGAATTCCTCTCTAGTTGACAAGTGATCGAGGAGGCCATTTCATCAACGAAATTATCCAAAATCTAACAATGGAATTCGAGATTTTTCATTCTTTGTCCAGCCCATACTACCCTAGGGCGAACAGGCAAGCAGAGGCAACGGATAGTCCTAGTTTCCATTATGTACAAAACATGCGACGTGGAAGGCACCGATTGGGAAGAGTGGTTACAAGTAGTTTTGTGGGCATACAAAACAACTTTCAAGCCAACTATGAATCATACACCCTTCCAGTTGATGTATGGACAAGAGGTGGTTGTACTAGTCGAATTCTTGGTACCAAGCTTAAGAATAGCAGTGGAGAATCACCTGGGTGATGAGAAGAGCATGGAAGAGAGGCTCATAGCACTTGTGCAACCGGGAGAAAAGAGAGTGATGGCACAATGGGCGACGTAAATATTGGCATGATAAACATTTACGAAAAATGGATTTGAAGGTTGGTGATCTAGTGCTCAAATTTAATGGGAAACAAGAGATCAAGCTAGGAAAATTGAAGACCCTATGGCTTGGACCCTTCCAGGTGGAAGAAGTACTGGACAACGGGGCTGTCCGGTTAAGGAAGTTGGATGGCACAGTTTGCCCCAAGACTGTAAATGGCTCCAAGTTGAAGGTGTACAAGGCACAGGCACAGGTGAACGTGATCAACTTGGAATCATCAGGAGAAAATTTTGGAAGAACGACGAAAGAACCACGACCAGGGATACGATCCTATGAACATGGAGAACCAAGTGGAATCATTAGAGAAGAAGAACGGATGAACCTGGAGTGGCTATTTGGAGCAAAAGGCGAACCTGTAATCGAGCAAAGGGAGTTGGAACCTCGAGATAGGGAACGTAGATGATTACAAGTTCATGTAAGATTTCCGAATAATGAAGGAGAAGAACGACTTCGAACCCTCATGAATGTCGCATTACAAGAACAAGAGCCAAAAGTAGATGAAGAGGGGAATGAGATTCAAAATGAAGAATCAAGGGTTCTGCAACAAATGATCAGGGAGACACATAGGTTACAGGAAGAGTATGAAACCTTGAGAATGCATAATGCGCGATTAAGAGAACAAGTGGTTCAAGAACTAGATGAAACAATGCAGCGAATGAATGAACGAGAAGAATTACGAAGAGCAGAGTTGGATAAATTTGATCAACAACTAGAGAGACAATGGGAGGAGTTAAGGGGAAGCGCAGAAGGCAATGAGGAAGTACCTTCGGAAAGTAGCTTATTCTCCTTAGACTCTAGTAGTTCCTCTTTAGAGATGTTGAGAATCCAACTAAATATTGAAGATTCTTCTAGTACTACCTCCCCATTGACAAGACGTTCTAGAAGACAAAGGAACGTGAGGCCACCAGAGCAAGAAGAGATAGTGGAACCTCAAGGAAGAATCGAGGATAGACCTCAACAAGGTCTTGCTGATAATACAGGACATCGGGTAAGCAGAGAACAAACAATTGCAATTTTATGGAGGGATGTTAGAGAAGTGCCTGAACAACCTAGGAATGGAGGATGGATAGAAAAATCAAGTAGTGATGAAAACATTCCTAGGGATCCTAACACTCCATACCCAAGTCCCAACCTGGAATGACAAAGACAAAGGGATGAAGTTCGAAGTTAACAAGTCGGGGTATGATTCCTCGAAATGGTTCAAGTCATTGAAAATAATGAACCATTAATGCCTCAGGAGGATGAAGAAGGAATGGAAAATAACTCAAGCAATGAGGATGAACCAATAAGAGGACCACCAGGAAGACTGAAGATATAGGAGTATCGAGCCGCTGCACATCAATTGAGAAGACAAAGGAGAGAAGTGAGATGATTGCAAAGAAGGGTGCAGGAGACATCAAGATGACCTATGCATACTGTAGGTGAAGGGAATGATTCAAGCACTGACTTTGCCTTCTCATATCAATATAGGGATGCCTTAGTTCAATGTGCACCACAAAGACACTTTGAAGAAGCAAGGTGGCAAAGGAGATTGCTGAGAGCAGATAGAAGGTTGAGGATTTTAAGGCAATTGTCACCTGGAACCCAAAATCGTGAAGGACAACCCACAAGAGCAGAACTCATTGATCAAGCAAGGAACAGAGGTAGCTCGAGTAATCCAAGGAGTTTGATAGGACTTTTGGGTAACCCAAGTATACCTGACCAAGGGGGGAGTTCGGCTGGTCTCCTTCCTGGTAGCTCGAGGGGAAGAAATTCTTCTCTTGGTACCCATAGGCCGATTGGTCAGCAGGATAGGCCGCAAGGACTATCTGTAAACGCAATTCAAACCAACCATCAACCACGAAGTCATGGGGATGGGCCATCAGGCCTACCTGATCGAGCTTGTGGAAATCGAAGACGCCATTATGGTGATTGAGGAATCAGACGAATATTGGACACTTGGGAGTTCAATAGTCCAACATAAGGGAGATTCGACTGGAAAGAGGGAGAGGATGATTCGAGCAATTTCGAGGAAGACAAGGATTTCGGAATAGGGATCAAGTACCGCGAAGAAATCCAATTCAACATTTGATATGCCAAGGAGAAGAACCCGAATTTGCAAGACATGACGACAGACATAGAGGTAGAAGAAACCTGCAAATAGGGCGGCAGTGATCCATCAGAATGACGATAAGCAGGGTAACCATCATTAGGTAGAGAGGACAAGTAGTCATCATATTTGCGATAGGGTGGCATTCCAATATGTCGACGACAATATATTGATCTACCAGGATGACGGCAGGCCTGAGAGAATCCATCATGATGACGACATACTAGGGATGATTCGTCAAGATGACGACAGAACAAGGATGATCGGTCTTGATGATGGCAGAACAAGGATGATCGGTCATGATGATGGCAGGACAAGGATGATTCGTCATGATGATGGCAGGCTAAAGAGAATCCGTCATGATGACGACAGAGGAACAAATCCTCGATATTTTCGTCAACCGGTGATGGAAACACGAAATCGACAGGCAGATTGGATAGGTCGAATTGGCATATTGTGAGAACTGGAAATAATCGGTTGGAGGAACAATTTCTGACAGAAACACCTTGAAGTTGAGGGAATCGTCAGATTCGCCAGCAGGCAGAATCAACTTATGGCGATGATGACTTCAGTAGTCAGGAGACTTGCAATCATCAACAGGAGGGAGTGTTGTCAGAAACATTGGAAGTACGCATAGGCATCGCCATGCGCTTCATGCGACACCGGTGATATGAAAAATAACATGAAAAAGACGAAATAAGGAAAAAGACAAAATAAGAAGAGGACGATAATCACATGCAAAGTGGCGAGGTGGCACACATGTGGCAGTTGAGGCAAGAAGTGGCAGTTGCTAAACAGTTGCATGTGCGACAACGACAAGGGGAGGAGGTTATAAATAAGACGGCCAATAGGAGGAATGCTTATTGTTTGCAGAGTAGCGTGAGGCATTCACATAGGGGAATCTAGAGCTGGAGATTTGGGATAGGAATCATCTGTGCATCAAGTGTTGTAAACAAGATGAGGGCCGCTAGAAGTCGCATCCATTCGGCAAATCTGAAGGCTTCATGAAGATTTCGAGAAGAACAATGCATTTGTAAGATATTTTAGCTTCAAAATTTGCAGTCGAACAAAATTAGTGAAACGCAGACGAAATGCCAGAAGGAGAACAGGCAATTCATCTATGATTGTGAGGAATCTCAGCTGCCATCGCATTTCCTCTCCGTCAGCCAAGTTGGCAGGAAGATCAGTCAGCCAAGTCGACAAGAGAATCTGTCAGCCGAGTCGGCAGGGAGGTGTAGTCGATAGGAGGATCCATCAGCCATGTTGGCAGGGAGGATCCATCACACACGTCGGTTGAGTGTTGTCGTCACAAGTCGGCTGCAAACTGTTGTCACATCGGTCGGTTGGGAAGTAGCCGTCAAGTTGTGCCGCCATCTGTCAAAAACAAAAGGAAGTCAACATAAGGTGCTAGCTGTCAGACTGTCTGCCGTCAGAAGGAGAACTGTTAGCACCACCACTGTCACAAGATTTGGTGTAGAATCATTGCCGTCATTAATGGATGATGAGTCAAAATAGATCGGGTCAGATCAGGATAATTGAGCCCGAACGTCCTCAAGGAGAACCGACATCGGAATTTTCACGACAAGAAGCAGTGCCAGAGTCAGTCTCTGAAAAACGATTCCGACACCATCAAGAGCATTCTCGCGTTGAAGGAGAAGCACGCAGGAAAACACAAATTCTTCAGTATGGAGGATTCAAGAAAAGAAAACGTGCTTACAAGGAGCAAAGCCAAAAATGATAGAAAAGGAGGTTCGACAACTGGATAAGAACAGGATACTCCTTAAGGAGATTACGTGGATTCATGTCACCGAGGATTTCTACTGGTAGTGGTGGGAGCAAACACCATCCAAAGATCCAATCAAGCAAAAGATCAAGGAGGCTAGTGTTCATTTCATTTTGCAGGTCCCTAATTTTGACAAAGACTTCTATAAGGAGTATCTATTGCAGATGTTGTTAAACTATGACCCAACAAGACATATTAGTAAAGTGCAAGTGGGAGACAAGGAGATAGTAGTGGGATTCTCAGCCGAGGAATTCAAGAGAACCTTTGGATTGCCAAGAGGTGGACAGCTTGTGCGAAATAAACGAGTTGACCCCAAAAATTAGTCGACCATTGATTCAAAGCATCACGATTCTAAAGAAAGAGGAGTTGGACATTGTTGTCACATGGGAGTCGCAGGGTCAAGCCAAATCAACTGTTGAATACAGGACTTCAGTGCATTATTAATATACTGATGGCAAGGCTGTTATACTGATGGCAAGGCTGTCTAGGGAACAACGAGCCTTGGAATTACCAGTATGGTTGATCCCATATCTACAAGGCATTGAGAAGGGGATTGCCTATGATTGGGCAACCTACTTGGCGATTTGCATCCAAAACATTCTAATGAGGACTACAAAAAATTTCTCAATGGTCTTCCACGCCATTAAATTATATTTGGATGCAGTGTATAGAGCAAGTGTGCAAGTTCTAGGATTGGACCCTCCCAAGGATTTACCTGAGTTAGCACCACCAATCTTGAGATGGAACTGCTAAACCACAAGTGTAGAAGAACGCTTCACCCAAAAAGTATTGAGTGAAACAACGGTTTAGAAAGGCTTCACTAGGAGAAGGTCCAATGGAGGAATCCAAAGAGGAGGAAGATGTCTCAATGAGACGAGATGTGGCACAACCAGCAATGGAAACTGCACCATTAACAACATGAAGTGCACCTCCAGCAAGGAAGAGGAATTTTTGCCACCCTCGCCATCATAGTCGCTAGAATCAATGGAAAGAATGAGCAGAAAAGATCGCTAATAGTCAAGCTGTGGTGCACGAGATCGAGCAACAATGGCAAAAAGCACAGACGGGTCCATTGACCATGGAGACGAGGATACAAGAGGAAGAATTTGCAATCTCTACATCTCTTAAAGCAGTACCAGCAGAAGGGACAAGTATTGCTACCCAAGTGGGGCCTACGGAATTTTTGGTTGAAGCTCAAGTCTAGGAATGCTTGGCATCACCTGACGTACCCCTGGAACTCTGGTTTGAAAATACCTCAATCACACAAACTTTACGAGCATCTTCTTTTGAAGATTTGCTTGTTGTGGCAGAAGTTGAGGAAATGGGCCAAACTGTAGATCTAAACGCTACATAGGCGACAAAATTAGGTGAGAAGAGTGAGGAAGGGGCACCAATGCAGAAGGCCGAAGGAGATTCGTTGGTAGGAACGCAGTCGAATCCCATTTCAGTGGAAGAAGAATTGCCTAATGTGTAGTAGGAAGCGAAGACAGTACACGACAAGGACCCACAATAGACACATATGCCTCAAAAGGAATCGGTACCAACTACAGGAGAAACTAGCCAATTACGTGTACCTTCAAAGCAGCAGATGATTGCGGAAGGGAAAGTGGCTAAGCAGCCTATTGACCTTTTAGGGAAAGGAAAGGAGCCTGTAGACAGGCAAATTGATAATGTAATGTTTTGGCAATGTAAATCAGCCGTCATAATGTAATACGGACTGATTAATAACGTGGAATAAAATGACAAATTGTACAACTAGTCATCATGTTAATTAGACGACTGGTTTAGTTAAGTCAGACTAGTTAATTAGTCTGAGACTGGTTAAGTAGTCTGAGACTAGTTAAGCCAGACTAGTTAATAAGTCTGAGACTTGTTAGTTTCGTCTTAGACTGATTAGTTAAGGTGTTAACGTAGGGACAGTGGGGAACAGTTGAGTGTGGTTGGATGCAATAACGGCCAAGGCTATCCTATAAATACCCCCCTATTCATTTTGTAATGGTCTGTCGATCCACTATGGAAGAGTCATGCAGGTTGATGGATTGATAGAGAGCATTGGTACGTGTGAGAGTTGGTGCATATGTGCGTAGGGCATGATGCAGTCCAATCTTGTATGCAGCCATGAAGAGTATTCTGCATAGGGTTTGCAGGCTATAGATTGTAATGCTGAAACTTTATTGTTGTAACCATATATGCCATTGTTAATATAAACCTGCCCATTTATGTATCATCTCTTATTACTGCTGTTGCTATTGCTGTTATTCCAAGTTCTGTGCATATGTATGTAGGGCATGATGCAGTCAAATCTTGTATGCAGCCATGAAGAGTATTCTGCATAGGGTTTGCAGGCTGCAGATTGTAATGCTGAAACTGTATTGCTGTAACCATATATGCCATTGTTAATATAAATCTGCCCATTTATGTATCATCTCCTATTACTGCTGTTGCTATTGCTGTTATTGCAGGTTCTGTGCATTGTTATTGCTCATGACTGCAGATTTGTAGAATTATTTAAGTAGAAATGGAATTGTGTGTAAGCATGTTAAATTTCATTTCTACAGAGCCAATGGTAACTGTTGGTCACGAATCCGCCACGAGGAAAGGATTTGCTGCTATTGCGCCCTGGACCCGCGAACCAACATTGAAAGGCCGGAAGGAAGAGATGCCTTCCGAGCCAATCTCCGGAGAAGGCCGGCTCCTTTTGGGGGGGGGTCTGATTTAAGCTAAGAGTACAGGAAAGGGACAAATGTACAGAAAGAGATAAATATACAGAAAGAAATTACAAATATGTCCAGAGGTTGGTGGGGGGAACTAACAGTACGGGAACACACTAATTACCGCTACTTACTGCATTATAAACACAAAGCATGACCAGGAACTGCAAAAACTACGTGTACTTCCGATACTCAGGCAGTGTATGCACAGCTCCAATGATCCCCTAGAAAACATTCCCTACAAGGAACTAACAGCATGGCAATGCACCGGTTTACCAGATACGTACACTAACATGAGTAGAAAGCAGACTTAGAGATATCAGATCCTGGTATATATGTTTATGTAGAGAATTTAACCGCACAGCTTCAATGGCTCCCTAACAGACATTCCCTACAAGGAACTAACATTACGGGATCGCATCAATCACCAGATACGGACCAGCAACAAAACACATAACTGATGGAACTGCTACCACATCTATTCTATATATGCTTTAAATTAATGAAATACAGAGGGTGCTTTAAACAAGCAATGCTAGAGGGACCTGCTCACCAAATGCTGAAATGAATCAACAAGCCGTGACAGGTTAGCCTAAGGCATATAATGAAAGACAGCATAAAAGAATAAAGACAGCAGAACAGAACCAGGCATACAGATTATATTCATAAGCAGAAGCACGGTTACAATAAGCACAGTAGTTCCCTAACAGACATTCCCCTTCCACCCCTTACAATGAAAACGTGGTGGCTATTTATAGCCCAAAGTTCCCCCCGTTACATTAACGGGCACAAAGTCCCAGTCAAACATTAGTCGACAAAAGCGACCATGGAAGCTGCGATGCTCGACTCTGTCCGAGCTGGATCGTACCCTCGGCATGGTCTCCTTGAAGGTTGAACAGCCACGTGGCAGCGCGTTGGGTAGAACTTTATATTGACAGGAATGCGGGTAGCTGAGGTAGGTGGAAACTCACATCAGTCTTAAATGAGGCAGCTGGCATAAGTAGTGCAGCCCATGCTTGTCCTTTTGCTCGGCATGTCTTGGCTCAGATCCCGAAGCTGGACACTTGTCGGATGATGCTGTTTGACATGTGTCTGCCTTGAAAGGCAGTCTGTCCAACTTCGCCCGGGATTAGAGCGCAATCGGGTAGCACTATTTCCCTACAGCGCACCGGTCAAAGGGCGCAGTCCGACTTCGCTGTGAAGTCGGGTTGCGCACCGGCACTTGCTGATTCTCACTGCCGTTCGGACTTCGCACGGACAAAGGAGAGCAGTTCGGACTTCGCGCGAAGTACGAACTTCGCCCCATCACTTAATCATTTTTCCTGCCAGCCTGCCAGTTACAAGGTGCGCCCAGAAAGAGGGGCGAAGTCGGACTTCGCACCAAAACTGGGCGAAGTGCGCACTTCGCACCAAAACTGGGTTTCCTGGTTCAGCTTCCCGGGGCCATAACTTTTGATCCGCTGACCCGATCGCCTATTATAATATATCGTTGGAAAGCTTGCGAGAAGATCTGCAACAATAATATATCCAGGGCTCATTTTGCCCATTTTATCGCCCCTGTTTATGGCCCGCAAAAGCCCGAACACCTCAACATGCCCTGACACTTAGCCATTTTTCGGGGCAAGCTGCTGTCAATTTTGAGAAGAATGAGAATGTAGGGAAGAGAGAGAAAGGGGGAGAAGGAAGAGCAGCTCTCTTACAAAAATTGAAAACATTGCACCCCGTGCAAAATGTGACAACAGTAACCTCTGAAGAAGAGGAATCTAATGAGAATTTGTCTGATCACATACTGCTGGACGTGCTTAATTTTCAAAATCCACCATGAATTGGTGCACATATTACCCAACAAGTGGTTGCTTGTTTCACCAAGCTAATCCATGTGATGGATAGATTACGACTGGAATTTGAAGTAGGTTGTGTTGGGCAGTGGAGACAATGGCAGAAGAGGAGCTGGATAAGTTGGTCAAATGGGCTGGAAAAGGCAGCTGGCGAGCGGAGATTTCCAGCATTTACCAAGAATAGCCGTGAAATCTACCCACTGAACATCTTAAGACCATGGAAGGAGTCGAGAAACTACTCGATGGGATGCCTACACTGTATCTTGAACCAGCCCATGTGTATCTGTTGGGACATGGTACTCATCCCCTTCCTGGATCATGACAGGACAGAGGACACAGGTGGAACAGGTACTTGAATTGCTTCCAATGTACAGCCAGATTAATTTTCTAGCACACTTGCTGTGTTGGCTAATTGAAGGGATCAAACAACTTAACATGACCAAGAAGAATCTGTTCCAGCACTTGCAAGACACGGAAGGGCAACTGCAGGTGACAAAGACAAAACTGCAGGAAACAAAACAAAAGTTGGAAGATGATGTACACCAGTTGGAGGAGGTTGAGGCAATTTCAAGAAAAGCAGAAGGAATTCCTGGATCTTCATGCTCAACTCAGCGAGAGGGAGTAGGTTATTGTGGGTATGGACGAAAAATTGTTGCAACAACAATCAGCGAAGGAGTCACTCCTACAACAGAATGCAACGCTATCCTGCAACAGAATGCAACGCTATTGGCCCAGAAAAGCCAGAGTGAGAATGCCTTGAGGGAAGAACTGGAACAGGCTAAGCAATGAGAGGAGGCATTGTTTAGAGAGTTGGCTCAGACACAACAACGGGAAGCAACTCTCAAGGATGAATTGAATCCAGAGAAACTGTTGGTTACGAATCTGCCATGAGGAAAGGATTTGGGTTAATGCGCCCAGATTCGCCCACCAGCATGAAAGGCCGGAAGGAAGAGATGCCTTCCGAGCCAATCTCCGGAGAAGGCCGGCTCCTTTTGGGGGGGTTTTGATTTAAGCTAAGAGTACAGGAAAGAAATAAATGTACAGAAAGAGATTTACAAATATATTCAAAGGTTGGTGGGGGGAACTAACAGTGCGGGAACACACCAATCACCGCTACTTACTTGCATATAAACACAAAGCATGACAAAGAAGCGCAAAATCTAACGTATACTTCCGATACCCAAGCGGTGTACGCACGGCTACAACGGCTCCCTAACGAGACATTCCCTACAAGGAACTAACGATGCGGCAACACGTCAATCACCACCTACGGACACTAACATGGGTAGAAAGCAATCATAGAGATATCGAGCCGGTATATGTGTTTATGTAGAGAATTTAACCGCACGACTTCAATGGCCCCCTAACGGACATTCCCTACAAGGAACTAACGATGCGGCGGCGCACCAATCACCGAGATACGGACCGGCAACAAAACACACAAGCGATGGAGCTGCTACTACAGCTATTCTATGTATCCTTTTAATTCATGAAGTACAAGGGGTGCTTTAAACAAGCAATGCTAGAGGCACCTGATCATCAAATGCTGAAATGAATCAACGAGCCATGACACAGGTTAGCCTAAGGCATGAATATAAAGAAAGGCAGCATAAAAAACAGAAGCAGACAGAACCAAGCATACAGATTATATTTATAAGCAGAAGCACGGTTACAATGGGCACAGTGGTTCCCTAACAGACATTCCCCTTCCACCCTTTACAATGAATTCACGGTGGGCTTTTATAGCCCGAGTCCCTCCCGTTACATTAATGGGTACAAAGTCCCAGTCAAACATAAGCTGACAAAAGCGGCGAAAGAGCTGCAAATGCTGACCTTTTGTCGGACCGGACTGTACCCGCAGCATGGTCCTCCTGGAAGCTGGACAGCTACATGGCGGTGTGTTGGGCAGAATCTTCTTCTGGCGGTGATGCGGGTAGCTGGAGCAGGTGAAACCTCAGATCAGCTTTGAATGAGGCTACTGGCGTAGGCAGTGCAGCCCATGCTTGTCCTTTTGCTCGGCACGTTTCGGCTCTAATCCCGAAGGCTGGACACTTGTCGGATGATGGATGATCTTTGTGTGACACGTGTCTGCCTTGGAAGGCAATCCGTCCAACTTCGCTTGGGATCAGAGCGTCTCGGGTTGCGCGGGCAGAAAACAGTGCAGTCGGGAAGGCCTTCATGCCTTGGTCAAATTACGGGTTTGTTCCCCTCTGCGCACCTGTCAAGGGCGCACTCCGACTTCACTGCGAAGTCGGGCTGCGCACAAGTGGAAACTGGTGTCTGCCGCCGTACGGACTCTGCTCCGGCCTTTTATCATCTTACGTCGACTGCCCGACTGTCAATCTGCCAGTTGCAAGGTGCGCCCAGAAAGTGGGGCGAAGTCAGACTTCGCACCAAAACTGGGCGAAGTGCGAACTCGCACCCGGCGAGGCGAAGTGCGAACTCGCACCAACACTTAGCCATTTTCGGGTAACTTCGCTGGAAAGTTGAAAAATCAGCTGGGGACTCCAAGAAAGGGGGGAAAGAAAGAGAATGCGGGAAAGAAAAGGAAAGGGAGAGGAGAAGGAAGGAAAATAGGGGAAGAGGGAAAAAGAAGAGCAACACTGTTACAACACTGAAGACATTGCACCCCGTGCAAAATGTGACAACATTTCTGGCGGCTCGCGGGGTGTCGAGCTCGCCTCGGCGCAAAGAATCCATGCCTTCATCCATTGGGTGCAGAGGAACTTGCCTCCCCTGCCTTTTGCTGCTCTAACTGTCCTCCTTGTGGCAACTGTTCTTCAGATTCATCTTTGTCAGTTGCCTCCTCAGAGTTACCTTCCGAAAGCTCTCCATCTCCTGCTTCTGCTTCGCAAATGCGATCGTATGCGGCCTTGGCTGGGCGCCAAGCTTCTGCTTCAAATGGCCGGCGGTCAGCTACATCTTCTAATGCTGCGTGGAAAGCAGCGACCGCGTGCAGGTCGATGGTGAGGTATCTCTTTTCTAACTCCTGGAAGTAGGAGCTGATCTTGGAATATTTGGCCACCATCTGAGTGACCTGATTGTCTTGAATTGGCTCAGTCCAGCTATCAATTTCAGCTGTATCTGCTTCGAAGGACTGCCAATTCCTTTTCACCCGATCTAGGGTGAGAAGCTCGCCATTTTCAACAAAACCTGGGCACCCTAGTTCAGAAAGAGCGTGAAAGGGGGCCAGACAGATATCCCTTTCATGTCTGAATGCATCAAGCATTCGTCTGGCAACTCTCACCTCTTCAACTTTTTTGAAATATTTGTGCAAGGTCACCCTTGCACCTGCCCATTCTGCAGCGAATGAGGACACGGGAGAAAATTGGAGGCCGTTGCGCTCGCGCTCCTGAAGATTTACCGCCAGGTCCAGCCATTGCTTCGCTTGACGTTCGGCCTCCTCTACCACAGGCTTTCCCTGGGCAGAAACTTCTTGAATTCTGGATGCGAAATCCAGAACTGCCATCGCCTTATAGGTATGGGGCTTGCATTCCCGCAGCAAACCAGCCCGCATCTCCTTAACCTTTGTCTTTGAAAAGACCGTCGCTTGAGATGCTCTCTCTGCAAGTTGCGACTGTGCCTGCTTCAAAGACTCTTGGAGCTGAGAAATCTGCTCCGAGGCTGCTTTCTTTTCGGTTGCGGCTTGTTGCTGAGAAGCGGCCAGTTGGGCTTTGAGTTCATCTATTTCTTGCCGCGCCGCTTCCAGTTGCTCAGTGGACCTAGACAGGTCCTCTTCAAGCTGCCTTGTTTTATCCTGCAACCCGAAAAGTTCTTCCTGCTCCTCCAGACTTTTGACAAAGAGATTGTCAGCTTTGCGCATGATTGACTGAATCTCATATTGCTTGTTAATGTCGTCAAAGCTCTTCTCCTTTGTCTGGAGTTCGTAGTCCGCCCTGGTCATTTCCCGGAGAGGTTTCTTTACTTTTGGGATTATTTTCTCTGTTGTAATCACTCTCCTCCCGAAATCATACTTTGCGCGTTTTGCCGGGGCGGCTATCTCTTCATGTCTCCTCCGCTTCAGGTCTTGGAGGAAAGAGACAGAATACTCTACAGCCCTCGTTGCCAGGGGCAAGTCGTACGTATTACGGAGGTCGTCCATAAAATCTGGCTCCCCCAGCCTAGGGTTCTGCTGAGACGTCTCTCCTGCGGGGATGGGACCGGGGAGGAACCGGACGGACCTTGGAAGAATCGGTCGCTTGTGGGGGCGACCGGGAAATGGAGATGGGAACGGCTGACACTGCAAGGGTTTGAAGCGGCTGAGATGGTGGATGTGACGGTGAACGGACAGCCTCAGCACTTACCTCAGGCGAAGGGTTTGGAGTTGTGCTCAGAGAAAGAGAAACGTTAGGGTTCTGAGCAAACTGATCGAAAGAATGGGGGCCGCTAGAAGGGCGTGGAGACGGGGGAGGGGGATGCGGCCATGACTTGCTCGGATTGAGCGGGAGACGGAGTGGGAGTGGGACTGGGTGAGACCAAAGAGACAGGGGCAGCGAACGTACCTGCGGGCTCCGCCTGAGCCGATGCCGGATGGATGTCTATGCTTCTAATTTCGGCGGTTGGCTTAGGACTGCCCAGAGACACTGTCTCTGCGGCGGCAGGACGCGGCTGCGGCTCTGCAACTAGCTGCTGCACTATCAGGCTAGGTCGCCTGATTTTCTCAACTCTCTTCCGCTTCTTCTCTTCTGGAATAACGATCGATCGGGGGAAGGAGATGAAGCGAGGTGCGGCGGCGCGATGCTCCCACGGTAAACTTGTGCCGGGGTTTGACTTGCAGAAGGTCTGCCGCAACCGGTCTGCCCTCTGACGGCGCTGGCGCTTTTCGTGCCCGAGGGATTGCCTCGGGCGTTGCCTTGACTAATTCTTTCGCCTTCTCAGGCGCCGTCTTGGAAGCCACGGGCTGCATTGGATCGACCTGGAAGTTTGCTGGGCCCACGCTGGTAGTTGCCGAAGTGTACAACTGTTGAGAGGGAGACCCTCCTTTATAGTCTTCAAAGGGACCTCGGGGAACGTAACCTTGATATGCGAACGGCCGCCAGCTGTCATGATCCTGGGTCATAGAGAACCGAAAAGTCGTCATCTACGGCCGGGTTTCTCCTTGTTGATTTGTCGTCTTTGCGTGCGGCATCTCATCTTCCGGCATTCGGTAATCTTTTCTTTAGACCGGTTAAGGCCTGCTATCTTGGATAGAAATTTTTTGAACCACTGGAGATGAGCTGGTGGTCCGGGTTTCGCTTGGGGTCATATGTCACCTCCTCGCAGTAGAAATCCTGCCAGGGAGGAGAAGCTTCCATTAATTCGATTTCCCAGTCAAGATCCACATGGACCACATCGCATCTATCTTCGGTTATATCTGCCCGGGGGCAGAGATGTGCGAACTTTCCCCTTATTCCATATGGGTCATACTTCCAGCGTTGCGGCAACAAAACCAGGCCAATCCGGGAAAACTCTTGCTCAAGGTAGGAATGCTGTCCTACCTCAAAAATCTCAACATTTGCCCAGGAAAGAGGATATTGAAAAATCTGTCCTCTCTTCTTTCCTAGGCCGAACTCCTCTTCAACATAGTCCATTTGTCGGGCAACCTCCATCCCGAACAGGTGCTCCGAGCACCAATAGGGCAGCAAATGGGGTTTGCCCTTGAATCCGTAGATTCTGACCACAATTCCCTGCGTCAGTCTGAAAACGTCCCCGAGCTTCTGATTTATCAAAGCGCTCGTCATTTCTCTCGGGGGACGGGGAATTTCGCTTTCACTGAAGACTGACATGACGAATCCCAGAAAGTTGAAGTTGAACTTGTAGTAGGACCCTTTCCGGTATAAGTCATCCGTCCAGTTATAGACGGGCTGTGGCTCTCCCCTCTCGTTGACCTTCTTCAGGTTCAGGATCGGCATCAGGGAGTGCAAATGGTACAAACAAAGCCAGGCTAGGACAGAACTGAAACGAAAATTGGCAGACTGCCTCTTCTGGATTTTCACCAGGCTGGAATGAACGGCGTAAGCCAGCCAGTCTGCCCAGTCGAAAGAGATGGGACGCTTCCCACTTCTCTGTGCTGCCGGTTCGTAGGATTCTCCACATAGGAGGCATTCACGGCGCTAGGCTGAGTACGGCTGTACCCAGCTCATCGAGAATCGCAGCCAAGAATAGATGCCAAAATGATGTACAAGTATTTGTTACGGAATTGTGCCAAGGGCATGGGGCCGGTTGGCCTTCGTCTTGTCTGCAAGCGGGCGTTCAGCTACGAATTGAGGAAATCCCTCATCCGTTTTGTTTGCGTGAAACGTCCCGCTTGCTCGCCCAAATTTATCTTTCTGAGAATGGCGCTGGAGTCATACTCCAACCCTGGGGCGAAAGCTGGCTGGACAGTCTCCCTGCGCAGTGCGAACAAGGGTTTACCGCTGGAGCTGCAAATTTGCCGGGTAGCTGGTTTGTAGTGTCTGACAATTAGGTCTACCAGTTCCGGGCATTGGTGGACGGGAGGGCACAAGAATCTGAAAAAGTTGGATTTGTACGCCGCTCCGAAATGGTGGGAGGGCGAAACTTTGTCAGCCCAACTTTCCACATTTGCCCGCAGCTTCGTCAGGCTCATAGAAAAAGAGCCGTCCTTGTATCCCGACAAATAATTCACCGGAGGTGGTGGGGCTTGCCCACGCTGTACTTTTTTCGTCCGGGACTTTGACTTTCTCTCTGGCGGGGTTTCACTTCTGAAAACGCCCGGCCGCGGTAAATCCTTTGGTTCGCCACTTTCGCTGGACTGCGCTGACACTGGCATCTTTCCTCTGTCCATCTCTCCGAATCAGCAATAATTGCAAGTTCAAGGCGTCTGCAGCAGATTTCGCTGTCACGGGAATAATTTGCCTTTGTCCGAGGAATAATCTGCATAGTATGGAATGTTTAAAAACATCTGACCCCCTTTTCTAGATAAATACAGCGCCATTAATGCCGCGCGGGAGGAGGTAGGTCGGCTGAGTTAAGGCTCTTTGGTGGGCTGCGCGGGGAGAATGTTTGGAAAAAGCGCGCTCCGGCGGACGTGCCATGCTCTTTTGCTTGCACTTTCGTTGAGGAACGTGCAATCATCAATTCTGTCTTGGACGCTGCGCCATGGCTGACGTCACTGCCGGAGCGCGGGCACACTGCTCAAGAAAGAATCATTGGTGCGGAAACCCACTTTGGAACGGCCGCAACGCGCCTTGGGCCCAGCTTGGGACCTTTTTTGAATATTTTATTCATTTTTTAAAACGTTGCCCCAAACTGGCCCAAAAAACGAGGCGCAGTCGGGCTTCGCCCGAAGTTGGGCGCGACCCGACTTCGCCGGCGAAGTCGGACTTCGCCCGAATTTCGAGCGAAGTTCGAACTTCGCGCGAAGCGCGCGTTGGACTGCTCCGTTTCCCTTTGACTGCTCGAACCGCGCAACTTTAGCATTGAAATGAGTCGGACTTCGCCCGAAGTTCGGGCGAAGTGCGAACTTCGCGCGAAGTTTGCACTTCGCGCGGAAGTCGCGCGCAGTTCGGACTTCGCACGCCAGCCGGCCGAAGTCGGACTTCGCGTGCGAAGTCGGACTTCGCCCAAGGTCGGGCGCAGTCCGTCCTCCTTTGTATTGCAGTCTTCTTTCTTTGGACGAGCTTCGCATTTGGCTGGCCCGAAGCCCGACTTCGCTGCGAAGTCGGACTTCGGCCAACACTTAGCCGATTTTTTGCCCTCTTTTTTTTTTTTCTTTTCCTTCTTTTCTTTTCTCTGCACAGCCGAACTTCGCCCCTCCTGAGGGCGACGACAGACTTCGCTGCGAAGTCTGTCTTTCTCTCCCATGCCGCAGTTAAGCTCAAAAAACGAAGAAAAACAATTTAAAAGCTGAAAACTGGAAACTGTACATGCCGGGAAATGAAAAAGCACAAGGAAATTTTTACAAAGAAGGGCCACTCGGGCACCTTCAGCAGCGGTAAAGCTTCAAGTGGAACCCGTTAACAGGGATAGGCAGGAGCTGACCCTCCATATCCCGCAGTATGTAGGCATTGAACTGGTTTACCCGGGCAATCGATAAGGGCCCTCCCAGAGGGCATCAAACTTCCCGTGATTACACGGCTTTGCTTTATATGAGTCCCACTTCAGCACCAGGTCCCCGATTTCGAAAACTCGGGCAGTGGTGCCTTTTGCAAACCAGCCTTGAGTGGCTGCAATGTGATTCGCGAAGGCCTGGTATGCACTTTCTCTGTCTTCTTCCAACTGCAGGAGTTGGCACAGTCTGTCATCCACCGGGTCTCCGCTGCATCTGTCTTCGTCGATCATCCACAGGGCAGGGATCTCAATGTGTGATGGCATGACAGCCTCTTTGCCGTAGACGAGCGCGTAGGGAGACGTTCTGAGGGATTTCTTGAATGCAACTCTGTCCGCCCACAGCGCCCGGTCCAGGAGCAAGTGCCAAGTCCGCTTATTTCTGTCAATGGTCCTCCGGATGATTTTCAGGAGGTTCTTGTTAGTGGACTCGGCAAGGCCATTCCCCTGCGGGTAGTAGTTAGAAGACATCTTGTGATAGATGCCAAGTCCGCCGGTGTACTCCGTGAGTACAGCGCCTACAAATCCCGGACCGTTATCTGTCACAATCGACTCTGGAACCCCGAAGCGGGTAATCAGGCTCTCAATGAACACGATGACCGTTTCTTGGTCTGCGTTCTTGGTCGGGATCGCCTCTGTCCACCGCGTGAAATAGTCGGTAGCCGTAAGAATAAACTTGTGGCCGGCAGAGGAGTTAGGAGAAATCACCCCAATAAAGTCTAAACCCCATTGTTGGAACGGAGTCTCGGCCTGAATCGGTTGAAGGGGCAGGGGTGCTTTTACGCTTCGGCCGGCAAACCTCGGCATTGATCACATTTAGAGCGAGACCGCATGCGCGTCTGCGAACAAAGTGGGCCAATAGTACCCAGCCCTTATTATTTTTAAGGCCGTTGGCCTTGAAGAATGGTGACCCCCGAGGCATCCCGGAATGAAATTCTCCGAGGACCCTAGGCTGGTCGGATTTTAAGACGCACCGCAACGGGATGCCGTCAATGTTTACGAAGTAAAGCCCCTCGGGGCGAAGAGTGTACTTAAGTGCACCTAGCCGAAATCTCCTTCGTTGTGAGGCGTTCAGGTGATCGGGACATCTTCCGGTGCAGAAGTATCTCACCAGTTCATCTGTCCAATCACTCCCCTCCGATAAGGAGTTGGCTAGGTAGATGCGTGTCGCTGTGTCCTCCCACTTACAGGCGGAGATGCCGGCTACAGCGCTTCGGGCCAATTCCTGACACAAGGCTCGGCCTCTGATAAGCTTGGTGGGCCGCACTTCAATGTCAAACTCCTGGATTTTTGCAATCCATCCCGCTCTCTTGTGACCCGGTTCTCCTTGCAAGATGAAGCTTCGAACATCCGGGTGAATCACAAAGACAGTAGTCTTGCTCTGGGAGACAAAATGCCTGAACTTTCGAAGGGACTTCATGACAGCATGAACTTGCCGCTCTATAAAATTGTACTTTTCTTCATGCGGCAGAATCACTTGGCTGAGGAATGCTATGGGGCGCTCCTCACCATCGTCTCCCTTCTGAGTCGGGACTGCAGCGTAACTTTCGGGTTCTCCCACTGCATACAGGATGAAGTCTCTGGAGTAGTCCGGGTTTGTCAACACCGGAGCTTGTGCAATTCGGGCCTTGATTTCCTCGAAGGCTTGCTCTCTCTCATCAGTCCATTCGTAACGTGTATCTTTCTTAAGCAGTTCGGCCATAGGCTTGATCACCTGTGCGAAGTCCGGAATGAACTTCCGCACGAAGTTAATCTGACCGAAGAAGGACTGCAGCCCTTTTTGTCGATGGGGGCTGGCAAGCGAACGAGGGCCTCTGCTCTGTCAGGGTCAATGGCGAGGCCTTCCTCGGAGATGACATGTCCCAGCGACTTTCCTTCCTTTACCGCGAAGACAGACTTCTTCGGGTTTATAGAAATGCCGAATTCTCGACAACTCTCAAATATTTGCCGTAGGTGCGAAACATGATCTCCTCGTTGGTGAGAGAAAACGGTCATGTCATCAAGGTAGATGACGATAATCTTATTGAGCGGCTCTCGGAAGGCCAGGTCCATGGCCCTTTGGAACGTGGCACCGGCATTAGATAAGCCAAATGGCATGCGGCGATAGGCGAACGTCCCCCACTTGGTGGTAAACGCCGTCTTATCCTTGGTCTTCGTTTTTGACCCAAATACGGTTGTAGCCGGAAAATCCATCTAAAAGTGAAAATCTCCGGGCTCCGACAACGATATGTAGGATCCGGTCGATTTGGGGAAGCGGATAGTGGTCCCGGAGGGAAGCCCGATTTAGGTTTACGAAGTCGACACAGAGACGAATGTCGCCATTCTTTTTCCTCACGGGCACCAAATTCGCGACCCAGGATGAATGTTTGATGGGGTAGATGATCTTAGCCTCCAGCATCTTCAAGAGCTCGGTCTTCATCATGGCCTCAATCTTTGGATTCACGGCCCTCTACTTCTGTCGGAATGGCTTGGCGCCATCCTCTAGCTCAATGGTATGCTGGATGACAATTCTGTCATACCCCCTCAAATCCTCGTAGCACGAGGCCACGATGTCGGGGAACTCCTGGCACAGTGATCTGATCTGCTCCAGTTCCGCCGACGTGCAGTCTGTTCCGACCTTGATAGTTTTACCAGGTTCAAGTTCTAGGTCAGCATATTGCCTTGGGTCTACTTTGATCCTGTGGGATATTGCTCTGTCATTACGATCAAAGAGACTTTCTAATGTAATCGGTCCTTTTGGGACGTGATTGTTCCGTAACTGTATCAACCCCTCATATTGCTCGTCATCAGGGTCTCTACCTTCGATTACACACACTTCGTTAACCAGGAATGTGACGATTTCCTCGTCACAACTGAACACCTGCCAGTGGGTGTCCTTATCGAGCACGAAGGCACGTAGACGGTACTGAACCGGCTTCGGTTTACGGACAACGTCTTCGGCCGGAACGTGCACGGCTCCAACGACGCCAGAATATCAGCGTGTTTGTTTTCCTCACGCGATATCGCTTTGACATTCAATGAATCGAATGACTCCATCAGGTCCCAGACCCGATTGCGGTACGCTCTAAGATAGTGCTGTTTGGATGCGCATTTCTCCGTAACTTGGTGACACACCAGCTCTGAATCTCCGAAAATACGGAGGTGCTTGATTCCGAGCCTTTCCGCCTTTCGCAAACCCAAGCACGGGGCTTCATATTCCGCCGAGTTGTTAGTGCAGCTCCAGGCCAACCTGTAGGCATAGTCCTTCTGGATTCCGGTTGGAGAAACCAGCAGTACCCCTGCACCGGCGCCATTCTTGCATCGCGCGCCGTCAAAGAAGAGCTTCCACAACTCCTCGGGTGCAGGCCCTACTTCTTTTGCAGCCGACATGTCAAGCCTCTCGGGCTGTACAATGGAGTAACAGCCCTGCTCTGTCCCGATTACGGCATTGAAGTCCCGCAATGAGAACTCATCTTCGAGCTGTAGCACTTCGAGGGCTTGCTCAGTCAGCTCCACTGTCACCAGCTCTTCCTCTGACAACTGGACCATGCAGTCCAACTCTCCTCCGGGTATCTTTTCTACTAGGAAGGGGGAAGGCTTCTCATTGAAAATTTTCAGTCTCCTTCCCTTGAAGGGCACTTCCATGTGTGAGTAGTCTAGAGACAGGTACCCGCCCAACCCGCGGTGAACTCCCGAGAGAGACACATGCCGAAGTAAGGCTCCAAGTCGACAATCACGACCTCTTGGATGACTACGATGTCGAGAGCTTTGTGCAGTCGGATAGGGATGTCCTTTATGACACCAACTGTCTTGACAAGGGTGCCGTCTAATTGCAGCACGCCTTGGCTGCTCCGTGTGTATTCCATCCTGATCTCATCGCGAGACGGCCTTCGGCATCACAGTCGAGGAAGCACCAGAGTCCACCATGCAGTTGTGAACTATGTGCCCTTGCATCCGTAAAGATAGATAAAAGGGTGGCGGTCTGTTCTTCCCAGTGGCGGAGACTGTCAAAGGTTGAACCAGGACAGCGGGCTGCATCTGTCTGCCGTTCTTCATGTTCTTCAGTGATTCTTGCAGCAGATCTACCTGGCCTGGGAGCAGAAGAGCATCGTACATGCTGATTCTAGCAGGTGTTCTCTTCAACTCGTCTACAATGCTGTAGCCCGAGGTACTAGCTCCTTCTGCTGGTTTAGCCGGCTCATACTTTGTCCGGTACTGTTGGGTGGCCTCAACTCGTTGTCTCTTGGTCAGAGACGGGTACTTCAGCTTCTCTTGGGCTTGTTCTTTGGTTTCAGCTGGAGGCTGAAGTACGGGAGCCTTAGCCGGAGTTGGGGCCTTTCTTTGGAGGTTTGGCTGGAACAGCGGCAGCCTTTGCCGGAGAAGGCTTGACTGGAGCTTTATCTTTGGACGCCTTCTCCTGGGCTGTGTAGGGCCACAGCCGCTTGTATGGTGGCAGCCCGCCGGGCTGCGGTTTTTCTCTTCTTGCGTAGACTTGCAAAGGCTTGGCCGCATCTGCGGCCTTCGTTTCTTCCTTGGCAGGTGGCGCTAGATTCTCTTCGGGGAGGGCAAAGTTGGCCTCGCCGTCCAAGATCATGTACAGCTCATCGTCTTCTATAGCGCTGCCGGCCAAGGTCTGAATGTAGTGTTTGGTGCAAAGTGCAGTCTTCCTCCGAATGCGGGTCATTGCACGTAGTGCACCAGTTAACTTTGGTCGGGAGGACCAGGCGGGTCTTCTATAGCAGCATTTCTCGGAGGCGGACGCCTCTGCGGCTGGTTTTCTGGCGCTTTGTCTTTTGTTAGCGCCAGGGGCGCATATGGCCTCCTAGGAGCGAGGTCCATCTGGGCCTGCTTCTTCTTCATAGCGGTCATGTCATTGGACATGGCATGGTATCCGGAGGCCAAAGCCCGCACTTCTTGTAGAATCGTGTTACGGATGTTGCTGTCGGGAGGCTGCAACTGTGCCGGTGGAGGCAATGCAGCCAATGGAGGAGGGTTAGAATAGGATGCGTACTGTGGAGGAGCGGGAAGTGCTGGAAAATGCGGAGCGGGAGGCGGCGGGTGAGGGTAATGCAATTGAGGCGGGCCGTAAGGAGTTACGACCGGCGCCGGATTCCATCTTCTTTTGGGGTTGCTGTCCTGATGTGGACGGCGAACCACCAGAGGCGGAAGGATACTGAGATCTGGGGAAGTCGGGATGGATGGGCTCCTGCACTCTGGACGGAAGCCTGCCGATGGAGATAATGTCAGCTTCGGCTTGCTGGGCAGCCTCGTACAGCGCAGGGAACTCATCAGTCCTGGCGATCTTCAGCAGCAGGCATATGTCTGAGTTGAAGGATCTCAGATAGTAGTGAGCGGCCATGCCGGTGAAGGCCGAAGTTCGCGAGGTACCCGTTTCCGGGATCTCGCAAACCTAATGTTAAAATCGGACACCTCCTCTTGAGGATGTCTCTGGATAGCTTGGACGATGCGGTAGAGAAGTAGGGTCAGCGGACTCGTTGCATCCTTTTACGAGCCTTACGGCAGGTCGGGGCCACCACTGTGATGGATCCCTCCGGCAGTGATCTCCACCAGTAGAGAAGCTTTCCCCTCAGGGAAAGGGCCAGCAGACGGGTCTTCACACTTTCATCGGTGATAGTATGCAATGCGGCCAGGGCAAGGATGTCCTGGATGTGTTCGTACGCCGTCTTACCGTAGCCGTCGTACGTGGGAATAGACTTTAAAGCAGCAGGGGGCACAGCTTGCTGTCCGACCAGGGCCAAGGGCCCCGTAGAGTCCACAGCCGGGAAGAGATCATCATCATTCGGCTGTTGAGCAGCCATTTCTTCTTCTTCTTCTTCTTCTCCGCCGTCGGTTGTGTACTCAGTGTCGGTACTTTCCGAGGATGCAGGATCTTCTTCTTCCTCGGCCTCTTCTATTTCGTACTCAGCTCCTCCGACTTCGGCTTCGGCTTCTTCTTGTATCTCAGCCTCGGCTTCGTCGAAGCGAGCTCGCGGATCAGCCGGCTGGGGATCTCGCCTCGAGCGTTGATATCCGGTTCGTAGAACTCGGGCGGGCTTCTCGGATCCCTTGCTTGCCACCTTCTCGTGTGCATGAAGGTCCTGGGACCGGTCTTCTAGACTCGGAGGATTTGTTCGTGCGAGTCGCCGGTGTTCGGATTTGGAACAGCAATGAAGCGAACACCGGTGCTTCAATTCCGTCGGGGGTGAGAAACTTCCTTGTCTCACCGAGAGCTCGGGAAGCTGTCGGCGCCGGTGGAGGCCGATCGGAAAATCTCTCTTCAAATGTGGGACCGGGGTCCCACCGGGCGTGCTGAGACCGTGGTTACGAATCTGCCATGAGGAAAGGATTTGGGTTAATGCGCCCAGATTCGCCCACCAGCATGAAAGGCCGGAAGGAAGAGATGCCTTCCGAGCCAATCTCCGGAGAAGGCCGGCTCCTTTTGGGGGGGTTTTCTGATTTAAGCTAAGAGTACAGGAAAGAAATAAATGTACAGAAAGAGATTTACAAATATATTCAAAGGTTGGTGGGGGGAACTAACGGTGCGGGAACACACCAATCACCGCTACTTACTGCATATAAACACAAAGCATGACAAAGAAGCGCAAAATCTAACGTATACTTCCGATACCCAAGCGGTGTACGCACGGCTACAACGGCTCCCTAACGGACATTCCCTACAAGGAACTAACGATACGGCAACACGTCAATCACCACCTACGGACACTAACATGGGTAGAAAGCAATCATAGAGATATCAGAGCCAGGTATATGTGTTTATGTAGAGAATTTAACCGCACAACTTCAATGGCCCCCTAACAGACATTCCCTACAAGGAACTAACGATGCGGCGGCGCACCAATCACAGAGATACGGACCGGCAACAAAACACACAAGCGATGGAACTGCTACTACGGCTATTCTATGTATCCTTTTAATTCATGAAGTACGGGGGTGCTTTAAACAAGCAATGCTAGAGGCACCCGATCATCAAATGCTGAAATGAATCAACGAGCCATGACACGAGTTAGCCTAAGGCATGAATATAAAGAAAGGCAGCATAAAAAACGAAGCGACGAGAACGAGAACCAAGCATACGGATTATATTTATAAGCAGAAGCACGGTTACAATGGGCACAGTGGTTCCCTAACAGACATTCCCCTTCCACCCTTTACAATGAATTCACGGTGGGCTTTTATAGCCCGAGTCCCTCCCGTTACATTAATGGGTACAAAGTCCCAGTCAAACATAAGCTGACAAAAGCGGCGAAAGAGCTGCAAATGCTGACCTTTTGTCGGACCGGACTGTACCCGCAGCATGGTCCTCCTGGAAGCTGGACAGCTACATGGCGGTGTGTTGGGCAGAATCTTCTTCTGGCGGTGATGCGGGTAGCTGGAGCAGGTGAAACCTCAGATCAGCTTTGAATGAGGCTACTGGCGTAGGCAGTGCAGCCCATGCTTGTCCTTTTGCTCGGCACGTTTCGGCTCTAATCCCGAAGGCTGGACACTTGTCAGATGATGGATGATCTTTGTGTGACACGTGTCTGCCTTGGAAGGCAGTCCGTCCAACTTCGCTTGGGATCAGAGCGTCTCGGGTTGCGCGGGCAGAAAACGGTGCAGTCGGGAAGGCCTTCATGCCTTGGTCAAATTCTGGGTTTGTTCCCCTATCGCGCACCTGTCAAGGGCGCACTCCGACTTCATCTGCGAAGTCGGGCTGCGCACAGGTGGAAACTGGTGTCTGCCGCCGTACGGACTCTGCTCCGGCCTTTTATCATCTTCTGTCAGCCTGCCAGCCTGTCAATCTGCCAGTTGCAAGGTGCGCCCAGAAAGTGGGGCGAAGTCAGACTTCGCACCAAAACTGGGCGAAGTGCGCACTCGCACCCAGACTGGGCGAAGTGCGAACTTCGCACCCAGACTGGGCGAAGTGCGAACTTCGCACCAACACTTAGCCATTTTTCAGGTAACTTGTTGGAAAGTTGAAAAATCAACTGGGGACTCCAAGAAAGGGGGGAAAGAAAGAGAATGCGGGAAAGAAAAGGAAAGGGAGAGGAGAAGGAAGGAAAATAGGGGAAGAGGGAAAAAGAAGAGCAGCACTGTTACAACACTGAAGACATTGCACCCCGTGCAAAATGTGACAACAGAAACCATATTTCTCTACCTTGACACAACAAAAGATGAAGGGTATCTTTGTCAGATGTGAATCAAAGTTGTTGACGAAGTTGCAAGAAATGTAAAATAAGGCCAATGCATATGGAGTGGAATGGGCCAAATTTAATAATTATGCAAAATGCTTCGCAATGTACGAGAAGCCTTCAAGCTTCTTGTGCAGGAATTGGATGGACTTCAACCTGTTGAGACGAAGGAGGCCGAGACCCCAACAGGACAACGTAGGAAGTCGCTGGACATTGACTAATGTAAAAGGGAGGATAGATGTGGACAATAGTTCTAAAAAGAAATAATAAAGTGTTTGACAAAATGTGTACATTATACAATGTAATTACGTAGGAAGCATGTAAATAGTCAATTTGGTCAAAACAATGTCGTTTAACACTTAATCATGTGAATTGCAATGTAATCAGACACATGAGATCATGTAACGTCAGTAAAATGTATTCAGCTGTCATGTAATGCGTTAACTGTTAAGTTGTTTTGTTAAGGTTGAAACACAAAACAGTTTTGGTAGTTGGGGGCCTGGTTGGTTGCAGTAACCACTAGAGCCACCCTGTATATAGACCCCCCTTTCATTTTGTAAAGCATCCATGACCAGAGAGGATCCATTAGTTGTCCTTGAGCCGTCAGGGATTAGCTATTCAAACCATACAAACATGTTCTTTAGTTTGTATTGCCAATCTCCCTCCCCCTAAAACACTCCTTCCCTTGTCTCGGGAAGAATTCACCGCTGTCTACAGCCAATGTCCTCAAGCATGAGGTCAATAAAATCGGCGGTGCATGGGCTCCAAAAAATAGAGGGGTACTTCTCAAGAAGGCCCATAGACATCCTGCTACACTGTTTGTCACTACTTGGACAAAATTCTCTACTACTTCAAGCACAACATTCTCCAACAAATTAACATCTGTGCATTCTTCACCTCCTGTGAGACATCAACTAACTTCAAAAGACCATGGATCAACTCGAAGCCACCATGAAGTTGAGAAGCGTGTGGTTCCTTTACATCCGTCCGTCCATAAGAGAAAATGTTGTAGCCCTTTCTAATACATATTCGTTTTTGCTCTTTTACAATAGCATGTGTGCTTATGACACACTCCTTCAATAATGGCCTGTTGAAATATTTCATTAAAGGTGGCTTCATTCGTTTTCTAGCCTCACCCATTGTCGTCATCAAGGCTTCCCAATAAGGGTTGTTTGCACAATTAAAGGTAATGTTGCAGTAGTGCCAAAAATTAGTTGTCGTTGTTCATTTATCCTTCATCTTCTCCTTCCCCCATGCGATAGGTTGAAGGGTAGTTTGCCTTGTGTTGGAGCCTCAACTAGTACCCAAAATTTTCCTAGAACCTTGTTGGATGTGAGGGCTAAGAATGGACTCTTTGGCAGTGGCGGTAACATCCTCCAATTCGGCCTCATGTATAAAAAGAGGCCCAAGGCCCTACTTAATGTCCAACTTCAACTCGTCTGTTTCCCCTCTATTTTCTTTGCCTCCTTACTACACGTCCAAGCCTTTGTAGGTAAACAATTCGACATGTCTGCATAATCAATGAATAAAGTTTTATCATTTTGTGTTATTCTTTAGTTCATATGCAAAGTGTTTGAAGAAATGCGCATACATGCAATTAATAAAATTCATGAAATGAAAATGAAGATATGTGCATGTAAATGTTTTTCAAGAAATGAAGAGGTGTAGGGGTAGCTAGTTGGAGGAAGTTGAGGATGCAACTACCTTCATAGTTGTATAAATAAGACCCCTGCCTCATTCATTTGTATGTTGGTATTAATCAGGCATGTATTGATGAGATACTTGTGTTAGGGCATTTGAATTTTGTTTGAGGCCATTTGACTATTGTGCCAAGCCTTTTGACTATTGTTCAAGGTCATCTAAACTGTTGTCCAGGGCCATCTGAATTGCTATGCAAGGTCATCGAACTGTTGTGCAAGGTTGTCTGACTTTTGGACACAACCATCTGAAATATGTTGTGTACACAGTGTATCCATTTGTAATTATAAGTTATTCCCATTGTATATTTTGTTTATTTAAGTGGTAATGGAAATGTGTTGCAGTATGTTGTATTCCATTTCTACATTTTGGCACCATTGCTTGTTCGAAGTTGGGTCAAGCTTGGTGACATGGAGTTGTGACGAGCAAATCACTTAGGAAGGTGCACAACGACAACAATGGAATGATTACAATGTAGTTGACAAATGATGTAGTTTCCCTTAGGAGGAGGGCAGATTGGAGGTCGCAACAGATGAAGATGCAACTTTGTTAGTTGACGCTGAAGAAGGGTTGATGTAGAGGTGTATGTTGGAGAGAGTTGTTTGACTTGATAGGCAAGCTGTCGAGTTGTGCAAGGCCATTTGAACTACAGACAAGGTCATCTAACTTGTGTTGTGCAAGGCCATCAAGAGTGTTGTGTTGTAGATTGTTTGGATTGTATGTTGTAGAGTTGCTTTGTCATCCATTCTCTATTCCTTCAATTGTGGAATACTACCACCGTGCTACATTTGGCGTTGTTGTCGTCTAAAATTCAAACCAGTGACAGTGTGGAGCTTGGAGACGGGAGACGTGGATGATAGATAACTTGATGTGAGGATATGGAGATGTGGACGCATAAGGAAGAGACTACAATCAACAAGACGAAGTTTGAGGATCGCACAACAACAAGAGCAAGGAGAGGGTGGATGTGAGGAGCATGAGGATGACCTGCATGTTGGCAAGGAAGACTTGCATGCTGATGGTTGAGTGTTGACGAAGCTTGCTGACGAGTAGGTACGAGTGCTAGAAGTTGAGTGAGTGTAGAACCCTCACTTGAATCTTGCCATGTGATGAAAGGATTGTTTCTTTACCTCTTCAGATGCCAGTCCACTGTGATTCCTTGCAATGTGGCCAGAAATAGCTTTAACCATGCGTCTTCATCGGCCACGCCATTGATGTGACGGTTTGGGTCCTTTCCATCTCCCATAAAAGGTGGGCATTTTTGTCTTCCTGCCGCTACAACAATATTCACCATTGGTGGGTTATTCTCTTCTTTTGATTCTTCCCCACTCAATGATGGCTCAATCAACACTTCTTCTCTTGGTGCTTCTACTATTGGCACTTCTACTCTTGGTGCTTCTTCACCAAACAACTCTTCACCAGCAAACAATCTGCGATTGACTTTTGGTTCCTCTATACTTAGTAACCTCCTCGAATACGCGAGATTTGGTTCTGGTCTTGTTGCCCATCCAATCTCCTGCAGTTGCCCTTGTGTTGGACTCCCATCCTCCTCACCTCTTGGCAAACTCCCCTGCTTTTGCGTTGATGTTACCAACAGTTCAGCCTCGTCTCTTTGTGTAGTCTCCATGTTGTCATCTTGACTTACACGAATGTCTCCTTCAATCCACGCTTCGTTTGCTAGTTGCAACTCACCTTGCACTCATCCTCCATTGTTGAAAACAACGGATGCGCCCTTCTATCTTCATCACTAGAACTATCCTCTTCTTGAGGATTCCAAACGTGTTCCACCTCTGGTTGTTCAAGTTTTGTCCTTCTTGACTGCAATTCTTGGTTGGAAATTCTTTGACTTCATCTTATAGGCTGGTCTTGACTTCTCCCACGGGTGCGTCTCCCTCATATTTGTGGTAAGGAATTTGTCATCCACCTCTCCAATCTTCATGCGTGCTAGGTTTGAACTTCAAACGATAACGACGCCAAATGTAGCATGATGGTGAGTATTCCGACGGTTGGAGGAACTATTGGAATAACAAATCTAGGAGCCAACTAAGACTATAATCATTGTTGGTCCAACTCTTAACATTATCAACACTTGCACGAAACAATCTCTTGTATTACACAATTGTAGTCCAATTTGACGACAATCTTCCCTCAACTTCACATTGTTTGGCAATGTCCTTGTACGACAACAATTCTGTCACCTCCCTCGTATGGCAACCTTCTTCATACGACACTTCGATTGCAATGCCCTTGTACGACAACAATTCTGTCACCTTCCTCGTATGGCAACACTTCTTCGTACGACACTTCGATTGTATGACAACTCGTATAGTTATTCCAGACTGCAATGTCCTGCAACTTCATGCATACATTCAAAAATTGGCAAACATGCAACCTAATAAATACTGCAACAATGTCATTACAAAGACATACAAATGAAAATGGAATGTCTTTGCATTATATTGCTTGTACGACACTTGCATTACAGGTAAACCTACACTCTCGGTACATAAATCACACAGAATGCTCTCAAGACACAAGACAACCCTTGGAACCCTCGTGCACAGTACTCTCTCTCTCTTGTACTATGATCAGGATGCTCTATGCTTACTCTAGGATTACCTCTGCATACCCATGGATACCAAAACAATGAATTGGGGGGGGGGGGTCCATTTATGCTCGTGGGATGACAATTGGAAACAACTGCCTCCTCGAACACTTCAACATATGACTACCATATCCTCGTATGATAGTTGTACCCTTACAAATTCTCTTAATCAAACTTATGACATCATTCCTTGCTGATGTCACCTATCCAAATTACATTTCATTTGACATTACATTTCATTTCCATTAAAATTTCATTTACATTTCAATTTCATTACAAAACTTAGTGCATTCTTGCACTTAATCTCCTATTTACAATGTTTACTTTGGTTGCTTTGGTGATTGTCCAGAATTGGCTCCTATAGTTTTTGATAACCCCTCGGTGGTTATTCTAGTATCCGCCACTCGTCGCTACTTGCCCACTTTTGGAAGTACTGGGTTTTTCTTCTTTTTGCACCGATAAGGTTTAGTGCCTTGAACTTCTCAAATTGAATAGGCAGTCGCCAACTCCATGCCCTGCAACTTCACAAATATTGCAAAAAGCATTATTCGAACAATTGATATATTTGTCCTATCTTGTAGTCCGAACACCAAATATCCTGTTTCTCCTTCTTCTCGTTGTTGGCATCGTTCACCATCTTTTCTAGGTCCTTCCTCATGGTCTAGATTACCACATGAAAATCATCTTGATCACTATCTGAATCATAATCTTTGTAGTGATATAGTCCTAGTGTTTTTTTTGCTTCACTTTCCAAATTAATGGCTCTGTCAAATGCTTCTTGATAGGTAGTAGGTGGTGCTACCTTCAACTTATTATATCTTGGGAACAACCTATCTAGGAACCATCACCTTCATAATCCATCCGCTGGTGTGACTTCCATTTTATCGATCAATTCCTTTAATCCTCTATTGTAAGAGTTGACATCTTTATCTTTCTTTTGTTTTGTGGCATAAATTTCTCCGATGATCTCTATATAATCTCGGAGTAGCTTGAATTCCTAGATGAATTCAATTGTTATTTGTTCCCATGTGGTGAATGGGTTTGTCCTTGCTCTCTTCAAATGCTAGTCCATTGCAATCCCTCGCAATGTTGCCGTAAATTGTCTTAACCATGATCCTTCATCATTTACTCCATTCGCTTGCCATATCATCACGCACGTCCCAATATGATGTTTTGGGTCCTCCTTCTCATCACCTAGAAATGGTGGGCACTTCTGCCTGCCCGCTGTTGCTGCAATATTTGCCATGTTTGCCATCGGTGCTGATTCTCTTCACTTATCACTTCCTCAGTTCGCAATTCTTCTCTTGGCACTTCCTCAGTTCGCAATTCTTCTCTTGGCACTTCTTCACCTTGCATGTCTTCACTTGCAAATAGTCTACGACCAACTCCTAGTGCATCCACGCTTTGTGACCTCCTCTGCGAATATACAAGCGTTGGCTTTGGTCTCCTTGCTCACGCACTCTCATGCGGTTGCCCTTGTGCTTGTCTCTTGTCCTTTGCACCTCTCAACAATCTCCCTTGCTCTTGTGTCGGTGTTACCAACTGTTCAACGTCGTCTCCTCCTGCACTCTCCACGTTGGTGCCTCCACTTGCACGAATGTTGTCCACTGTCACACCTTCATTTGCTCATGCGTCACCTTGTACTTTTTCTTTTGTTGTTAAAAACAAGGTCTTCCACCTTTCGTGTGACTCACTTGGACTATCTTCCTCCTAAGGACTCCAAACACATTTTACTTCTAGTTCTTCAAATTCTGTTGCCTGCAACTGTAGTACTTTGTTGGGAATGCTTGTATCTTCTTGTTGCTCAACACAACATTGTTGGGCAATCCTTTGACTCCTCACAAGATTTGGACTTCTTCTGCGACATCGTCTACCATGACCACGTGGTAAGTAATTTGTCATTCACCTCTCCACACCGCACGCGTGTTGGTGTGAACTTCAAATGGCAATGGTGCCAATGAGTATCCAACGGTGGAGGAACAAAATGACAGATTTAGAGGCCAAGAAAGATTATAGTCAATGCAATTTCACATTGACTCAACATTCCACTTGAACGACAATCAAGTGACAATGCACTTGTATGGTAGTCAAGTGATCCACTTGTACGATAAGTTATATACTTCACTTGTACGACAACTATGCAATCCACTTGAACGCCACTCCCAACTGTTCCACTTGTATGGCAACTCTCATATGGTGCTCCAGACTGCAACTCCTTGTACAATGATCTAGCTGCAACTCTGCTTCACACCTGCACACAGAACTTGATACCATCACAATCTAGTAAACTACTAGCAGCAATAGTATCACACATATCGTATGTAACACATAGATGAATAATGAATCATCATTGTATTACTCTTGCCTGTACGACATTCACATTACAGAACATATGCCTTGGCAATGCAATGCAACAATTGATATATAGATAGACTATAGATGCTCTCCGAGCACTTCCTCTTCGATTGTCTACAATGATAGTCTCCTTGTGATACATGGTGTTCAAACAAATGAGTGGGGTCCTATTTAACTTTGGCGGCTGGCAGTTACCAGCAACTGCCGCCCAGACACCTCACCTGTAACTATTTTCCCATTTGTACATACGTTAGGCATACATTATATTTGCAATTAATCAAACAATGATGTCATCACTCTTGATGTCACACTACTAAATTGCATTTCACTATCATTTACATTTCATTTGTATTTACATTTGCATGTGTGCGTTTCACACATATTTTACTTCTTTGGTTGGTCAAAATTGGCTCTTACAGAGGTGTCGAGGTAGGTAGTTGGAGGATGTTGAGGGTGCAACTACCTTTTTTGTTGTATAAATAAGACCCCTCCCTCATTCATTCCTACATTGGTATTGCACATGATAGTAGAAGTTGGGTGTAATTACATATGTATTCCTGAGATATTTGTGCTAGGCTGTCTGACTATTATGCCAAGTCATCTAACTATTGTGCATGGCTGTCTAAATTGTTGTGCAAGGCCATATGAATTGTTATGCAAGTTTGTCTAAACTGCTGTGCAAGGCCATCTGACTGTTGGACCCGACCATCTGATATATGATGTGTACATAGTGTATCCATTTGTAATTGTAAGTTCTTGTTAGGAGGTGAAGTCAATATCCAGATCTCCAATGTTCTTCAGTAGCAAGGTGTATGGTGGTGCAGTTCCAGACTTATTCCCACGCTCCCCCGCCCTGATTTTTTTTGGTGTCCATACAACCATAATTCTGGGCGTCCATACATCCGTAATGTTTTTTGGGCGTCCGTACGTTTTCGGAAGAGGAAGCAAACAGTTTTTTGGAAGAGGAAGTGAACAGTTTTTTGGAGTTTTCCTTTTTCAGAAAGGAAATGAACAATTTTTGTTTTTCTATAAAAGGGGAATGACCCCTTGCATGTAAAAGTTGATTGAATGTAAATTTGCCGAAATCAATAAAAGATCAAGCTGCCATTGCCCCGTGGTTTTTCCTGCACATTGCAGGTTTTCCACGTAAAATCTGTGTTACTGTTTTTCTGCGTTATTGTGTTTTCTGCTTGCACATAATTTTGATATTTTCTAACAGTTCTTCCCATAGTATAAGTTTTTTTTTAAAGTGGTAATGGAATTGTGTTGCAATATGTTGTAATCCATTTCTACAACCTTCACCTTATTTCTTATTATATCATCTAAAGAAGGGCAGGAGTCCACATGATGCCCTAGTGTCCCAATCAAATGATATTTGAGGTGATGGATGCCTCCTCACGTGTCCTTGCAATAGTGTTTACAGCACACTTGATTTGGCAAGTACCTATTGGTCACGAATCTGCCATGAGGAAAGGATTTGTCGTTATTGCGCCCTTAGGACCCGCAAACCAACATTGAAAGGCCGGAAGGAAGGAATGCCTTCCGTGCCAATCTCCGGAGAAGGCCGGCTTCCTGTGGGGTTTTATGGTTTAAGATGAGAGTGCAGGAAAGAGATAAAAATGCGGAAAGAATTTACAGATGTGATTGGAGTTGGGTGGGGGGAACTAACAGTACGGCAACGCATCAATCACCACTACTTACTGCCACATAAATACAAAGCATAACCAGAAACCGCCAAATCTAAGTATACGTTCTATATAAAGAAGTGTACGCACAGCTACAATGGTCCCCTAGCAAACATTCTCCCTACAAGGAGAACTAACAACACGACAATGCATCAATCACCACTACGGACAGCAACATAAATACAAAACGTAACCAAGAAATGTCAGATCCAAGTATATGTGTTATGCAGAGAAGTGTACGCACAACTACAATGGTCCCCTAGCAAACATTCTCCCTACAAGGAGAACTAACAGCACGACAATGCATCAATCACCACTACGGACAGCAACATAAACATAACACACGACTGAAGGAACTGCTACCTAATTTATTCTATGTATCCTCTGATCTATGAAGTACAGGAGTACTTGGCCATCAAATGCCGGAGTTCAGAGTTCAGCACAACAGCGAGCAATGACACAAGAAATATGACAAAAGAGAGGCAGCATAAAAAATAAAAGTAGTAGAACAGAGCCAGGTATATACTTTATATTAAGAAGCAGAAGCACAACTACAATGGTTCCCTAACAGACATTCCCCTTCCACCACCTTTACAATGAAAATGTGGTGGGTATTTATAGCATGAGAACCCCCCCGATTACATTAATGGGCACAAAGTCCCAGTCAAACATTAGCTGACAAAAGCAGCCGTGGAACTGCTGATGCTGACCTTTGTCTGGCAGGACTGTACTTGCAGCATGGTCTCCCTGAAGGCTGTACGGATGTGTGGCAGCGCGTTAGGTAAAACTTCTCGTCGGCAGGAATGCGGGTAGCTGAGGCAGGTAGAACCTCCAATCAGCTTTAAAGGCAGCAGCTGGCATAAGTAGTGCATCCCATGCTTGTCCTTGTGCTCGGCACGTCTCGGCTCGGATCCCAAAGTTGGACACTTGTCGGATGATGCTGCTTGACACGTGTCTGCCTTGAAAGGCAGTTTATCCAACTTCGCCCAGGATCAGAGCGCCGTCGGGTTGCGCAGGCAGAAAACAACGCAGTTGGGGAGGCCTTTCATGCCTTAGTCAAATTCTGAGTTTGTCTCCCTACTGCGCACCGGTCAAAGGGCGCACTCCGACTTCGCTGCGAAGTCGGGTTGCGCACCGGTGGAAGCTGATTTACACTGCCGTACGGACTTCGCCCTGGGAAAGGGGCGCACTCCGACTTCGCTGCGAAGTCGGGTTGCGCCCCAACACTTAGTCATTTTTCCTGCCAGCCTGTTACCTAGTGCGCCCAGAAAGCAGGGCGCAGTCTGACTTCGCTGCGAAGTCGGATTGCGCCCTGAACACTTAGAATTTTCTGGCTGATTTTGTCGCACTGCGCAGTTTGCATTCCTGCTGCGCTCCAACTGGAGGGCGCACTCCGACTTCGCTGCGAAGTCGGATTGCGCCCTGATACTTAGCCATTTTTCAGGGCAACTGCTGTCATTTTGAGATTTTGACTGAGGGGCTCAAGAGAAAGAGGGAAGAATGAGAATGTAGGGAAGAGAGAGAAAGGGAGAGAAAAGAAAGGGGAAAGAGAGGAGGAGAGAAAGGGAAGAGCAGCACTGTTACAAAAATTGAAAACATTGCACCCCGTGCAAAATGTGACAACATTCTTGGCGGCTCGCGGGGTGTCGAGCTCGCCTCGGCGCAAAGAATCCATGCCTTCATCCATTGGGTGCAGAGGAAGTTACCTCCCCTGCCTTCTGCTGCTCTGACCGTTCTCCTCGCGGCAACTGTTCTTCAGATCCACTTCCGGCAGCTGCCTCCTCGGATTCGCCTTCCGAATGCTCTCCAGCGCTGGCTTCTGCCTCGCAGATGCGCTTGTATGCGGCCTGGGCTTGGCCCCAGGCTTCTGCTTCGAAGGGTCGGCGGTCAGCAACTTCTTCTAATGCTGCGTGGAATGCAGCGACCGCGTGCAAGTCGATGGTGAGGTATCTCTTTCCCAGCTCCTGGAAGTAGGAGCTGATCTTGCAAAGACTTGGACACCATCTGGGTGACCTGACTTTCTTGAATTGGCTCGGTCCAGCTATCGATTTCAGCCGTATCTGCCTCAAAGGACCGCCAATTCTTTTTCACCTGCTCGTGGGTGAGAAACTCACCATTCTCAACAAAGCCCGGGCACCCTAGTTCAGAGAGAGCGTGAAAGGGAGCCATACAAATGTCTCTTTCATGTTCGAATGCATCCAGCATTCGTCTGGCAACCCTCACCTCTTCTGCTTTCTTAAAATATTTATGCAAGGTTACCCTTGCATCTGCCCATTCTGCAGCGAATGAGGACATGGGGGAGAATTGGAGGCCATCGCGCTCGCGTTCTTGAAGATTTATCGCCAGGTCCAGCCATTGCTTCGCCTGGCGTTCGGCCTCCTCTACCACAGGCTTTCCCTGGGCAGAAACTTCTTGGATCCTGGATGCGAAATCCAGGACCGACATAGCTTTATATGTGTGGGGCTTGCATCCCCGCAGCAGATCAGCCCGCATCTCCTTAACTTTGCTCTTTGAAAAGACCGTCGCTTGAGATGCTTTCTCTGCAGATTGCGACTGCGCCTGCTTCAAAGACTCCTGGAGCTGAGAAATCTGCTCCAAGGCTGCCTGCTTTTCCGTTGCGGCTTTTTGCTGAGAAGCGGCCAGCTGGGCTTTTAATTCATCTATTTCTTGCTGCGCCGATTCCAGCTGCTCAGTGGACCTAGATAGGTCCTCTTCAAGCTGTCTTGTTTTATCCTGCAACCGGAAAAGCTCTTCCTGTTCCTCCAGATTTTTGACAAGGAGATTATCCGCTTTACGAAGAATTCCATGAATCTCGTATTGCGGGTGTATATCGTCAAAGCTCTTCTCCTTTCTCTCGAAGCTCGTAGTCCCCCTGGTCATTTCCCGGAGAGGCTTCTTCACTTTTGGAGTTATCTTTTCTGTCGTGAGCACTCTCCTCTCGAAATCAAACTTGGTGCGCTTTACCGGGGCGGCTATCTCCTCAGGTCTCCTCCGCTTCAAATTTTGGAGGAAAGAGATAGGATAGTCTACGGCTCTTGTTGCCAGAGGCAAATCGTCCGTGTTCTGGAGATCGTCCATGAAGTCCGGTTCCCCCAGCCTAGGGTTCTGCTGTGACATCTCTCCTGCGAACAGGGAAGTAGGAAAAACCGGAAGGACTTTGGAAGGAACGGCCGCTTTTGAGGGCGACCGGGGAGCGGAGAGCGGAGCGGTTGATGCTGGAAGGGTTTCAAGCGGCTGAGGCAATGGATGTAACGGTGAAGGCGCAGCTTCAGCACTAACCACGGGTGAAGGGTTTGGGGTTTGACTCAGGGATAGAGAGGCGTTGGGGTCCTGAGCAAACTGGTCGAAAGAATGGTGGCCACTAGAAGGCTGTGGAGATGGAGAAGAAGATGCGGCCACGGCTTGCTCGGATTGAGCGGGGGATGGAGTCGGAGTAGGGCCAGATGGGATCTGAGGGAGCGGGGCAGCGGACGTACCTGCGGGCTCCGCCTGAGCCGATGCTGGATGGATGTCTGCGGTTCTGGTTCCGGCGGCTGGCTCAGGACTATCCAGAGAAACAATCTCTGGAGCGGCTGGACGCGGCTGCGGCTCTGCGACTGACTGCTGCACCGTCAGGCTAGGTCGCCTGACCTTATCAACTCTCTTCCTCTTTTTCTCTTCTGGAGCAATGGCTGGTCTGGAAGGAGGAGATGCAGTAGGTGCAGCGGGCGCTGATGTTCCCACGGTAAACTTGTACCGGGGTTTGACTTGCAGAAGATCTGCCGCGGCCGGTCCGCGCGCTGGTGGTGCTGGCGTCTTTTGTGCCTGAGGAGTCACCTCGAGCGCTGACTTGGCTAGTTTTCGCGCCTTTTCGGGCACCACCTTGGAAGCAACAGGCTGCATTGGGTCCACTTGGATATCTCGTCGGGCTCCGCACCGGCAGCTGTAAAAGTGTACAACTCGCCGGGAGGAAGACCCCCTTTATAACCCTCAAAGGGACCTCGGGGAACGTAATCTCGGAATGCGAAAGGCCGCCACCGCCAATGTGTCTGGTCATATAGAGCTGAAAAATCATCATCAACGGCCGATTCCTCCTGATGGATTTATCGTGCTGCGTGCGGCACCTCATCTTCCAAAGATTCAACAACTTTTTCTTTTGGCCAGTTAAGGCCTGCTAGCTTGGCGATGAGTTTCTTAAATCCCGGAGAAGTGAACTTGTGGTCCAGGTTTCGCTCGGGTCATATGCTACCTCCTCGTAGTAAAACTCCTTCCAAGGAGGCCATGCTTCCATCGAGTCAATCTCCCAGTCGAGGTCAACATGGACCACATCGCATCTGTCTTCGATTATATCTGCCCGGGGGCAGATATGAGCAAACCTTCCCCTTATCCCGTGTGGGTCGTACTTCCAACGCTGCGGCAGCAGAATCAGACCAATGTCAAAGAGCTCCCGCTCGAGATAGACATGCTGTCCTATCTCCGATATTTCAACGTTCGCCCAGGAAAGAGGATATTGAAAGATATGGCCCTTTTTCTTTCCCTGGCCGAACTCTTCTTCAACATAGTCCATCTGCCGCGCAACCTCCATCCCAAACTGATGATCCGTGCACCAGTAGGCCAGCAGATGAGGCTTGCCCTTGAATCCGTAGATTCTAACCACGATCCCCCGCGTCGCTCTAAAAACGTCCCCGAGCTTGTGATTCAGCAAATAGTTTGTCATTTCCTGCGGGGGGCGAGGGATCTCACCATCGTTGAAGACTGACATGACCAAGCCCAGAAAGTTGAAGTTAAACTTGTAGTAAGACCCTTTCCGGTATAGGTCATCCGTCCATTCATAGACGGGCCGTGGCTCTCCCTTCTCATTTTCCTTCTTCAGGTTAGGGATCGGCATCCGGGAGTGCAAGTGATACAAACATAGCCAAGCCAAGAAGGAACTGAACCGAAATTCAGTTGACTGCTTTTTCTGTAGCTTGACCAGGCTGGAGTGAATGGCGTATGCAAGCCAGTCCGCCTAGTCGAAGAAGATTGGGCGCTTCCCACTTTTCTGCGCTGCTGGTTCATAAGATTCTCCGCACAGGAGACATTCTGCCAGCGCTAGCTGGTACGGCCGTACCAGCTGGTCAGAGTCGCAGCCGAGGACCCACGCCAGGATGGTGTATATGTATTTGCTCTGAAACCTTTCCAGGGGTATGGGGCCGGTTGGCCATTGTCCAGCTGCGAGCGGGGCGTTCAGCTCTGAGTTGAGGAAATCCCTCATCTTTTTTGTATGCGTAAAGCGCCCCGCTTGCTCGCCAAGATTTATCCTTTTAACAATCGCACTGGAGTCATACTGCAACCCCGGGGCGAAGGCCGGCTGGACGGTCTCTCTGCGGAGTGCGAACAAGGGTTTTCCACTGCAGTTGCAAATTTGCCGGGTAGCTGGCCTGTAATGTCTGACAATGATGTCGACCAGCTCCGGGCATTGGTGGACAGGAGGGCACAAGAACCGATGAAGGTTCGACTTGTACGCAGCTCCGAAATGGTGAGAGGGCGAAACTTTATCTGCCCAACTTTCCACATTTATCTGCAGCTTAGTGAGGCTCATGGAAAACGAGCCGTCCTTGTACCCAGACAGGTAATTAACCGGTGGTGGTGGGGCTTGCCCACGCTGTACTTTCTTTGTCCGGGATTTTGACTTTTGATCTTGCGGCGTCTCACCCCTGAAAGCATCTGTCTGCGGGAAATCCCCACTTTCGCGCTCCTCGCTGGACTGAGCTTGTACTGGCAACTTTCCTTTGTCCATCTCTTCGAAAAAGCAATGATTGAGATTTCTGGACGTCTGCAGAATATTTCGCAGTCACAGGAATAATCTGCACGATTTGGCATGTTTGGGCGCACCAGACCTCCTTTAAATGATAATGACAGCGTCATTAATGGTGCGCAAGAGGGGGTAGGTCGGCTGGCTTGTGGCAGCGTTATGTTTTTCGGCGGCCGTGCAAGGAATGTCCTTTGAAAAACGCACCCTGGCCGCCGCGCCTTGCCTTCTTAATTGCATTTTCGTTGAAAGCCGTGCAACGCTTGGAACTGCCCTTGGACGTCGTGCCTTTGCTAACGTCACCGCCGCTACCTGGGCACACTCCTCAAGATAAAACTTTTTGGCCTTTAACCCAACCTTGCACTTTTCGGACGGCGCCCTGGGCCCACACTTGGAGTATTAATTTTTTATTTATTTTCATAAACCTATCCAAGTTGCGCCCAGGAAACAGGGCGCAATCGGACTTCGCCCCAAAATCGGGCGCTGTCCGAATTCGCCCGCGCAGTCGGACTTCGCCCCAAAATCGGGCGCAGTCCGAACCGACACTTGCCTCTTTTCTTTGCTTCTTTCACCTTCCAGCTGCGCCCTTTGAGTGGGCGCAGCTCGAACTTCGCCCGCAAACCGGGCGCAGTCCGCACTTACAGCTAGTCCCTTCTGCCTTTGCTTTTTCCTTTTCTTTAGTGAGCCACCCGAGCTGCGCCCGGAAAACGGGGCGCATCTCACACTTCGCACGAAACCTGGGCTCACCCCAACTTCGCGCGCGAAGTCAGACTTCGCCTTGAAAGATAGCGCAGTCCGACTAGTTAACTCCCTCTTGTGCTCTTTTTCCAACTGCGCCCTTTGGGTGGTGCGCAGCCCGACTTCGCTGCGAAGTCGGGTTGCGCACCTGGACTTAGCAGATTTTTTTCTGTTTTCTTGGGCAGTCTTATTTTTCGAACCTCGCTCTTTTTCGGGGGCGACATCAGGCTTCGGCGCGAAGTCAGAGCTTTCTCCCCTTTGTCCGACTTGGGCTCTTAAACTGGAAAAACTGAAAGCTGAAAACTGTACATACTGAAAATTTAAAAATGCATAAGGGAAATATGTTACAAGGAAGGGCCCGTTAGGACACCTTCAACAGCGGTAAATTTTTAAATGGAACCCGTTAACGGGAATAGGCAGGAGCTGACCCTCCATATCCCGAAGTATGTAAGCGTTGAGCTGGTTCACCCGGGCAATCTGATAGGGGCCCTCCCAGAGAGCATCGAATTTTCCGTGGTTGCCCGGCTTCGCCTTTAATGAGTCCCACTTCAGCACCAGGTCCCCGATTTCAAAAACTCGGGCAGTGGTGCCTTTCGCAAACCAGCCTTGAGTGGATTCAACATGCTTGGTGAAGGCCTGGTAAGCTTTTTCTCTGTCTTCCTCCAACTGCAGGAGTTGGCACAGTCTGTCATCCACCGGATCTCCGCTGCTTCTCTCTTCGTCCAACATCCAGAGAGCGGGGATTTCAATGTGGGCTGGCATGACAGCCTCTTTTCCATAAACGAGCGCATAAGGGGACGTTCTGATGGATTTCTTGAATGAAACTCTGTCCGCCCACAGCGCCCGGTTCAGGAGTAAATGCCAAGTCCGCTTGTTCTTTTCGATGGTCCTTCTGATGATCTTCAGAAGGTTCTTGTTAGTAGACTCAGCAAGGCCATTCCCCTGCGGGTAGTAATTAGAAGACATTTTGTGATAAATGCCAAGTTTGCCAGTGTACTCCGTGAGTACAGCGCCTGCGAACCCCGGACCATTGTCCGTTACAATTGACTCTGGAACCCCGAAGCGGGTAATCAGGCTTTCAAGGAACCCGATGACCGTTTCTTGGTCCGCGTTTTTGGTTGGGATCGCCTCTGCCCACCGTGTGAAATAATCGGTGGCTGTAAGAATAAACTTGTGTCCGGCAGAGGAATTAGGCGAAATCACCCCAATGAAGTCTAGACCCCATTGCTGGAACGGAGTCTCGGCCTGAATCGGTTGAAGGGGCAGGGGTGCTTTTCTGTTTCTGCCAGCAAACCTCTGGCATTGATCACACTTGGAACAGACCGCATAAGCGTCTGTAAATAGAGTGGGCCAATAGTACCCGGCTCTAATTATTTTTAAGGCCGTAGGCCTTGCGAATGATGACCTCCGTGCATCCCGGAATGAAAATCTCCGAGGACCCTGGGCTGGTCTGATTTCATGACGCACCGCAACAGGATGCCGTCAATATTTTTGAAGTAAAGCCCCTCGGGGCGAAGAGTGTACTTGAGTGCACCTAGCCGAAATCTCCTTCGTTGTGAGGCGTTCAGGTGATCTGGACATCTTCCGGTGCAGAAATATCTCACCAGTTCATCTGTCCAATCACTCTCCTCCGATAAGGAGTTGGCTAGGTAGATGCTTGTTGCTGTGTCCTCCCACTTACAGGCGGAGATGCCGGCTACAGCGCTTCGGGCCAGCTCCCCGACACAAGGCTCGGCCTCCGATAAGCTTGGTGGGCCGCACTTCGATGTCGAACTCCTGGATTTTTGCAATCCATCCCGCTCTCTTGTGACCCGGCTCTCCTTGTATGATGAAGCTTCGAACGTCCGGTGAATCACAAAGACGGTTGTTTTGCTCTGGGAGACAAAATGCCCGAACTTTCGGAGGGATTTCATGACAGCGTGAACCTGCCGCTCTATAAAATTGTACTTTTCTTCATGCGGCTGAATCACTTGGCTCAGGAACGCTATAGGGCGCTCCTCGCCATCGTCTCCCTTCTGAGTTAGGACTGCGGCGTAACTTTCCGGTTCTCCCACCGCGTACAGGATGAAGTCCTTGGAGTAGTCCGGGTTTATCAACACCGGAGCTTGCGCAATTCGAGCCTTGATTTCCTCGAAGGCTTGCTCTCTCTCATCAGTCCATTCGTAAATTGTATCTTTTTTCAGCAGTTCGGCCATAGGCTTGATCACTTGTGCGAAGTCCGGGATGAACTTCCGCACGAAGTTAATCTGGCCGAAGAAGGACTGCAGCCCTTTTTTATCAATTGGGGCTGGCAAGCGAAGGAGGGCATCTGCTCTGTCAGGGTCAATGGCGAGGCCTTTCTCTGAGATGACATGTCCCAACAGCTTACCTTCTTTTACCGCGAAGACAGACTTCTTCGGGTTTATAGAAATGCCGAATTCTCGACACCTCTCAAATATTTGCCGCAAGTGGGAAACATGATCCCCTCTTTGGTGAGAGAAAATAGTCATGTCATCAAGGTAGATGACAATAATCTTATTGAGCAGTTCTCGGAAGGCCAGGTCCATGGCCCTTTGGAATGTGGCACCAGCATTGGATAAGCCGAAAGGCATGCGCTGATACGCGAACGTCCCCCATTTGGTGGTGAACGCCGTTTTATGCTGGTCCTCATCCCTGACCCAAATCTGGTTGTAGCCGGAAAATCCATCTAGGAGTGAGAATCTCTGGGCTCCAGCAACGATGTGTAGAATTTGATCAATTTGGGGAAGCGGATAGTGGTCCTTGAGGGAGGCCTGATTCAGGTTTCTGAAATCGACACAGAGACGGATGTCGCCATTCTTCTTCCTCACAGGCACCAAATTCGCAACCCAGGATGAATGTTTGATGGGGTAGATGATTTTGGCCTCCAGCATCTTCAAGAGCTCGGCTTTCATCATGGCCTCAATTTTCGGATTTACGGCCCTCTGCTTCTGTCGGAATGGCTTGGCGCCATCCTCTAGCTCAATGGTATGCTGGATTACATCTCTATCATACCCCTTCAAATCCTCGTAGCACCAGGCCACGATGTCAGGGAACTCTCGGCATAGTGATCTGATCTGCTCAAGTTCCTCCGAAGTGCAGTCTGTCCCGACCTTGATGGTTTTACCAGGTTCGAGTTCCAGGTCGGCATACTGCTTCGGGTCTACTTTGATCCTATGAGATATAGCTCTGTCATTCTGATCAAATAGACTCTCCAATGTAATCAGTCCTTTTGGGACATGATTATTTTTCAACTGTATCAACCCCTCATATTGCTCGTCATCAGGGTCTCTACTCTCGATTGAACATGCTTCATTAACCAAAAATGTGACGATCTGCTCGTCACAATCGAACACCTGCCAGTGGGTGTCCCTATCAGGCACAGAAGGCCTGTAAATAGTGCGAACCGGCTTCGATTTTCGGACAACGTCGTCAGCCGGAACGTACCTGGCTCCAACAGACGCCGTAATGTCAGCGTGTTTGTTTTTCTCACGTGATATCGCCTTGACATTCAACGAGTCAAACGACTCCATCAGGTCCCACACCCGGTTGCGGTACGCCTTGAGATAGTGTTGTTTGGAGGCGCACTTGTTCGTAACCTGGTGACACACCAGCTCTGAATCTCCAAAGATCTGCAGGTGTTTAATCCCCAGCCTCTCCGCTTTTCGCAAACCCAAGCACAGGGCTTCATACTCCGCCGAGTTGTTAGTGCAGCTCCAGGCCAACCTGTAGGTATAGTCCTTCTGGATCCCGGTCGGAGAAACCAGAAGCACCCCTGCACCGGCGCCATTTTTGCATCGCGCGCCGTCAAAGAAAAGCTTCCACAGCTTCTCAGGTGCAGGTCCCACTTCCTTTTCAGCTGACTTGTCAAGCCTCTCGGGCTGTACAACGGTGTAACAGCCCTGCTCTGTCTCAATTACGGCATTGAAATCCCGCAAAGAGAACTCATCTTCGAGCTGTAGCACTTCGAGGGCTTGCTCCGTCAGCTCTACCGTCACCAGTTCTTCCTCCGACAGCTGGACCATGCAGTCCAACTCTTCTCCGGGTATCTTCTCTACTAGGAAGGTGGAAGGCTTCTCATTAAAGATTCTCACTCTTCTTCCTTTGAAGGGCACTTCCATGTGTGAGTAGTCTAGAGACAGGTACTCGCCCAGCTTCGCCGTGAACTCCCGGGAGAGACACATGCCGAAGTAGGGAGCCAGGTCAACAACCACGACCTCTTGGATGACCACGATGTCGAGAGCCTTATGCAGCCGAATAGGGATGTCCTTTATGACACCAACTGTCTTGACAGGGGTGCCGTCTAGTTGCAGCACGCCTTGGCTGCTCCTTGTGTACTCCATCCCGATCTCGTCACATACAGCTTTCGGCATAACAGTCGTGGAAGCGCCAGAGTCCACCATGCAGTTGTGAACTATGTGCCCTTGCATCCGTAAAGACAGATAGAAGGGAGGCGGTCTGTTCTTCCCAGTGGCTGAGACTGTCAGAGGTTGAACCAGGACAGCAGGCTGCATCTGCTTGCCGTTCTTCATGTTTTTCAGGGATTCCTGCAGCAGATCCACCTGGCCTGGGAGCAGAAGAGCATCGTACATGCTGATTCTAGCGGGTGTTCTTTTTAACTCGTCTACTATGTCGTAGCCCGAGGTGCTAGCTCCTTCCGCTTCTTTTGCCGGCTCATACTTCGTCCGGTATTGCTGGGTGGCCTCAACTCTCTGTCTCTTGGTCAGAGACGGGTACTTCAGCTTCTCCTGGGCTTGTTCTTTGGTTTCAGCTGGAGGCTGAGGTTTTGGAGTTTTAGCCGGAACTGGAGCTTTTGCTATAGGAGGCTTGGCTGGAATAGGGGCTGCCTTTACCGGAGGAGGCTTGGCTGGAGCTTTGTCTTTGGATGCCTTCTCCTGGGCTGTGTAGGGCCACAACCGCTTGTACGGTGGCAGCCCACCGGGCTGCGGTTTTTCTCTTCTTGCATATACTTTCAGAGGCTTTTCCGCAGCATCTGCAGTTTTCTTTTCTTCCTTGGCGGGTGGCACGCCTGGTGGGACAAGGAAGTTTCCCACCCCCAAACAGAATCGAAGCACCGGTGTTCGCTTCATTGTTGTTCAAAATCAGAACAACTGGCGACTCTGCACGAACATATCTTCTGAGTCCGAAAGACCGGTCCTAGCACCTTCATGCAAACATGAAGGTGGCGAGCAAGGGACCCGAGAAGCCCGCCTGCTTTTTACGAACTAGACATCAACGCTCGAGGCGAAATTGCCAGGCTGGCTAATCCACAAGCTCGTGTCGACGAAGCCGAGGCTGAAATCCAAGAAGCCGAAGCCGAGGTCGAAGGAGCTGAGAACGAAATAGAAGAGGCCGAGGAAGAAGAGGAATCTACATCCTCGGAAGGTACCGACATTGAGTATACAACCGACGGAGGAGAAGAAGAAGAAATGGCTGCCCAACAGCAGAATGATGATGATTTCTTCCCGGCGGTGGACTCTACGAGGCCCTTGGCCCTAGTCGGACGGCAAGCTGTGCCCCCTGCTGCCTTAAAATCCATCCCTACATACGACGGCTACGGCAAGACGGCGTACGAGCACATCCAGGACATCCTTGCCTTGGCTGCATTGCACTCCATTACTGACGAAAGTGTAAAGACCCGTCTGCTGGTCCTTTCCCTAAGAGGAAAGCTTCTCTACTGGTGGAGATCAGCTGCGGAGGGATCTATCACAAGGTGGCCCCAGCTCGCCAGAAGGCTCGTGAAAGGATGCAACGAGTCTGCTGACCCCACTTCTTTGCTGCATCAGTTCCAAAGTATCCAGAGACACCCCCAAGAGGAGGTGTCTGACTTTAAAATTAGGTTTGCGAGATCTTGGAAATGGGTACCTCGCGAACTTCGGTCTTCAGCTGGCATGGCCGCTCACTACTACCTGAGATCCTTCAACTCAGACATATGCCTGCTGCTGAAGATTGCCAGAATAGACTCGTTTCCTGCTCTGTACGAGGCTGCCCAACAAGCTGAAGCTGATATCATTTCCATCGGCAGACTCCCGTCCAGAGTGCAGGAACCCATTCGTCCCGACTTTCCCAGATCCCAATATCCATCAACTTCTGGTTATGCGCCGTCCACATCAGGACAACAACCCCAGCAGTAATGGAATCCGGCGCCGGTCGTAACTCCTTATGGCCCGTTGCAAATGCATTATCCTCACCCAGCTCCTCCTGCTCCGCATTTTCCAGCACTCCCTGCTCCCCACGCACCTTATTCCAATCCTCCATTAGCTGCATTGCCTCCACGCACGATTGCTTGCCTCTTGACAATAACATTCAGAATACAATCCTCCAGGAGGTATGGGCTTTGGCCTCAGGATATCATGCCATGTCCAATGACATGACCGCTCTGAAGAAGAAGCAGGCCCAGATGGACCTCGCTCCTAGGAGGCCATATCCGCCCCCGGTGCTAACAAAAGCCAGGCCTCCAGAACAACAACTGCGAGGCGTCCGCCTCCGAGAAATGCTGCTATCGAAGACCAACTTGGTCCTTCAGATCAGGTTAACTAGTGCACTACCTGCAACGACCCTCATTTGGAGGAAGACTGCACACTGCACCAGCACCACATCCAGACCTTGGCCGGCAGCGCCATAGAGGACGATGAACTCTACATGATCCTTGGCGGGCGGCACTAGATTTTCCTCTGGGAGGGCAAAGTTGGCTTCACCGTCCAAGATCATGTAGAGTTCATCGTCCTCTATGGCGCTGCCGGCCAAGGTCTGGATGTAGTGCTGGTGCAGTGTGCAGTCTTCCTCCGAATGCGGGTCGTTGCAGGTAGTGCACCAGTTAACCTGATCAGAAGGACCAGGTTGGTCTTCGATAGCAGCATTTCTCGGAGGCGGACGCCTCTGCAGTTGTTGTTCTGGAGGCCTGTCTTTTGTTAGCGTCGGGGGCGGATATGGCCTCCTAGGAGCGAGGTCCATCTGGGCCTGCTTCTTCTTCAGAGCGGTCATGTCATTGGACATGGCATGATATCCTGAGGCCAAAGCCCATACCTCCTGGAGGATTGTATTCTGAATGTTATTGTCAGGAGGCGGCAACTGTGTCGGTGGAGGCAATGCGGCTAATGGAGGAGGATTGGAATAAGGTGCGTACTGCGGGGGAGCAGGGAGTGCTGGAAAATGCGGAGCAGGAGGAGGTGGGTGAGGATAATGCATTTGCGGCAGGCCGTAAGGAGTTACGACCGGCGCCGGATTCCATTGCTGCTGGGGTTGCTGTCCTGATGTGGATGGCGCATCACCAGAAGCTGATGGATATTGGGATCTGGGAAAGTCGGGACGAATGGGTTCCTGCACTCTAGACGGGAGTCTGCCGATGGAAATGATATCAGCTTCAGCTTGTTGGGCAGCTTCGTACGAGCAGAAACGAGTCTATTCCGGCAATCTTCGAGCAGCAGGCATATGTCTGAGTTGAAGGATCTCGAGTAGTAGTGAGCAGCCATGCCAGCTGAAGCCGAAGTTCGCGAGGTACCTGTTTCCAGGATCTCGCAAACCTGATGTTAAAGTCAGACACCTCCTCTTGGGGATGTCTCTGGATACTTTGGAACCGATGCAAGCAAAGAAGTGGGGTCGCAGACTCGTTGCATCCTTTCACGAGCCTTCCGGCGAGTCGGAGCCACCCTGTGATAGATCCCTCTGGCAGTGATCTCCACCAGTAGAGAAGCTTTCCTCTTAGGGAAAGGGCTAGCAGACGGGTCTTTACACTTTCGTCAGTAATGGAGTGCAATGCAGCCAAGGCAATGTCCTGGATGTGCTCGTACGCCGTCTTGCCGTAGCCGTCGTATGTAGGGATGGATTTTAAGGCAGCAGGGGGCACAGCTTGCTGTCCAACCAGGGCCAAGGGCCTTGTAGAGTCCACCGCCGGGAAGAGATCATCATCATTCTGCTGCTGGGCAGCCATTTCTTCTTCTTCTCCTCCGTCGGTTGTATACTCAGTGTCGGTACCTTCCGAGGATGTAGATTCCTCTTCTTCCTCGGCCTCTTCTATTTCGTTCTCAGCTCGTTCAACCTCGGCTTCGGCTTCTTCTTGGATTTCAGCCTCGGCTTCGTCGACACGAGCTTGTGGATCAGCCAGCCTGGCAATTTCGCATCGAGCGTTGATGTCGAGTTCGTAAAAAGCAGGCGGGCTTCTTGGGTCCCTTGCTCGCCACCTTCGTGTTTGCATGAAGGTGCTAGGACCGGTCTTTCGGACTCAGAAGATATGTTCGTGCAGAGTCGCCAGGTGTTCTGATTTTGAACAGCAATGAAGCGAACACCGGTGCTTCGATTCTGTTTGGGGGTGGGAAACTTCCTTGTCCCACCGGGCGTGCCAGAAACTGTTGGTCACGAATCTGCCATGAGGAAAGGATTTGTCGTTATTGCGCCCTTAGGACCCGCAAACCAACATTGAAAGGCCGGAAGGAAGGAATGCCTTCCGTGCCAATCTCCGGAGAAGGCCGGCTTCTGTGGGGTTTTATGGTTTAAGATGAGAGTGCAGGAAAGAGATAAAAATGCGGAAAGAATTTACAGATGTGATTGGAGTTGGGTGGGGGGAACTAACAGTACGACAACGCATCAATCACCACTACTTACTGCCACATAAATACAAAGCATAATCAGAAACCGCCAAATCGAAGTGTACTTTCTATATAAAGAAGTGTACGCACAGCTACAATGGTCCCCTAGCAGACATTCTCCCTACAAGGAGAACTAACAGCACGACAATGCATCAATCACCACTACGGACAGCAACGTAAATACAAAACGTAACCAGGAAATGTCAGATCCGAGTATATGTGTTATGCAGAGAAGTGTACGCACAGCTACAATGGTCCCCTAGCAAACATTCTCCCTACAAGGAGAACTAACAGCACGGCAATGCATCAATCACCACTACGGACAGCAACATAAACATAACACACGACTGAAGGAACTGCTACCTAATTTATTCTATGTATCCTCTGATCTATGAAGTACAGGAGTACTTGGCCATCAAATGCTGGAGTTCAGAGTTCAGCACAACAGCGAGCAATGACACAAGAAATATGACAAAAGAGAGGCAGCATAAAAAATAAAAGTAGTAGAATAGAGCCAGGTATATACTTTATATTAAGAAGCAGAAGCACAGCTACAATGGTTCCCTAACAGACATTCCCCTTCCACCACTTTACAATGAAAATGTGGTGGGTATTTATAGCATGAGAACCCCCCGATTACATTAATGGGCACAAAGTCCCAGTCAAACATTAGCTGACAAAAGCAGCCGTGGAACTGCTGATGCTGACCTTTGTCTGGCAGGACTGTACTTGCAGCATGGTCTCCCTGAAGGCTGTACGGATGTGTGGCAGCGCGTTAGGTAAAACTTCTCGTCGGCAGGAATGTGGGTAGCTGAGGCAGGTAGAACCTCCAATCAGCTTTAAAGGCAGCAGCTGGCATAAGTAGTGCATCCCATGCTTGTCCTTGTGCTTGGCACGTCTCGGCTCGGATCCCAAAGTTGGACACTTGTCGGATGATGCTGCTTGACACGTGTCTGCCTTGAAAGGCAGTTTATCCAACTTCGCCCAGGATCAGAGCGCCGTCGGGTTGCGCAGGCAGAAAACAACGCAGTTGGGGAGGCCTTTCATGCCTTAGTCAAATTCTGAGTTTGTCTCCCTACTGCGCACCGGTCAAAGGGCGCACTCCGACTTCGCTGCGAAGTCGGGTTGCGCACCGGTGGAAGCTGATTTACAACTGCCGTACGGACTTCGCCCTGGAAAGGGGCGCAACCCGACTCGTCTGCGAAGTCGGGTTGCGCCCCAACACTTAGTCATTTTTCCTGCCAGCCTGTTACCTAGTGCGCCCAGAAAGCAGGGCGCGATCTGACTTCGCTGCGAAGTCGGATTGCGCCCTGAACACTTAGAATTTTCTGGCTGATTTTGTCGCACTGCGCAGTTTGCATTCCTGCTGCGCTCCAACTGGAGGGCGCACTCCGACTTCGCTGCGAAGTCGGATTGCGCCCTGATACTTAGCCATTTTTCAGGGCAACTGCTGTCATTTTGAGATTTTGACTGAGGGGCTCAAGAGAAAGAGGGAAGAATGAGAATGCGAAGTCGGATTGCGCCCTGATACTTAGCCATTTTTCAGGGCAACTGCTGTCATTTTGAGATTTTGACTGAGGGGCTCAAGAGAAAGAGGGAAGAATGAGAATGTAGGGAAGAGAGAGAAAGGGAGAGAAAAGAAAGGGGAAAGAGAGGAGGAGAGAAAGGGAAGAGCAGCACTGTTACAAAAATTGAAAACATTGCACCCCGTGCAAAAATGTGACAACAGTACCCTTAAATGCTATGTTTCCACATTGGGTGCATCCCTAGGCTTGGATTTGGGGTTCTGTTGAAAGATTCGACTCATTGCTGCCAGTGGCAGTTTCTTGGCCCTAACATGAAGGATCCATCTATTTTTTCAAGGGGGAATGGGAAAAAAAAGTAACTAGATAATGCCCTACATGCTTTAGGAATAGCAAGCAAGAGAGAAATCATTGAGAAAACCCTAAAATACCCCGATTTTGCATTAAAAATATTACCTCCTAAATCTTGTGTGAATGAATGAAATCTCCTTAAACTGGTGTTAAATCCATTGAATTGATTTCCAAACATAGTCTTTGGTTTGCGGTTGACCTCTAGGAAGAATTTTTTCTAAGCAGGAGAGAAGAAAAAAAAATGAAAAAATGACTGCCCTTTTAAAAGTGCTTTTCACATTTCTGGCACAGAGGCCAAGTTTTGCCAGGTTTTCGGTCAGATATCTGCAAGTTTTTGGCTATAAAATCATCGAGATTCGGTGATTTTTCTGGCACCGAGATTTAGAAAATATCTCACTGTTGGGATTTTCTCACAATTTTAGGGAGAAATCCCTATAACTCGGTGATATTTCTATCAATGGTTGTGATAGCTATAATACAATGCAAAAACTCAGGAAGAAAATATGACGTAAACTCCTTATGGCCTAAAATTTTCCGTGAAGGATAAAAGAATGACTAAGAAATGGATAAAATGTAAAGGATCCTCTTTTAAGGATGATGTAAAGTTCTCTGATATTACTTTGGGTATCAATAAATAGCCATAACTATCAATTTGGCATGGTAAGTGATTCTTGGTATATATTCTGTTGTTAAAGAATTGCTTGCATGGTCTTTTATGTATTACAAGAAGAACCTTTCTTAAGGAGTAATCTGACCATTTTACTGCAGGTAAAGCAGCCATTTTAGAAATAGAAAGTACAAGTTATAACAAAGACACAGGAGAGATGCTTTGCAGAAACAGGTTAGAGCCATGTCCTGGCCATAACTTCTTGGACCTGCTAATTCTCTAAAACATTAGTTTTTTTTTTTGGTGTGTGTGTGTGTGTGTGTTTATTTTGGTAATGTTTTTCATTTTCCAGGATGACAACTTATCTCCGTGGAGCAGGTGGCTTCTCAAAGGCTCCAGACCTATATTCATACTCATCCCCAAGTTCCATCCCCAAAGTCACTTCTGTGAGGATTCCAAAGGATGCCCCTTCTGTCATTCATGAAGACAACACCCAGCATGCTCAAGTAAGAATTGTTTTTTTTTTGGCTCTATAAGGAGACAAAACCACTAATGCAGTTATTTGTCAGATTCGTCTGGGATGGGTGAGTACTCAAATTATTTATCAAAACAGTAATTTCTGAGGAGCACTCTCATAGCAGTTGTATGCCACTGGAGGGGAAGGGAGTGATAAAGGAAATCCATTAGCTAGTGCATGTGGTTATTTATCAGATTTTTCTGGGAATGTTGATTATAAAAAAATATGTGAGTACTTGAATCATTTATGAAAACAGTAATTTCTCAAAAGGACTTTAGTAGCAGTTGGATGCCACTTGAGGGCAAGGCAGTTATCAAGCAAATCCATTAGCTAGTGAGACAAAGAATTCGTTTAAGGAGACATCTACAAAAAGAGTGGAAGTAAACTTTTGATGGAACCCTAGCTATTCCTTTTTTCTTAATGTGGGTTGCTATTCCCAACAGTCAGTTATCTTTCCCCATTGTATGAAACCTCTAATCTGCATTCCTTTCTTATACCAATAAATATTCTTGCATTTTTGGATCTGGAGAATGTCACGTCTCAAATTTTTCATGAAAACTTTTAAGTTTTCTGGCACTATAAACGTACCAAAATTTTATAGGGACATCATGTCTATGTTGGCAATCGAATCGGCCTAGATATAGATTTTCTAAGTCTACAGCGCCCTAGACCCGCTGCCAAACATTGAATGGCCGAAGGAAAGAAATGTCCTCCATGCCAATCTCCAATAGGGCTGGTTCCGAAAATAAAATGAAATTGGTTTTTGAGATAAGGGTTAGGGAAGATGCTGAAAGAGAAGGAAAATACTGAAAGGAATGGGAAAAGAGGCCAAAAGCCTAAAATACGGGGGTGATGGACAGGAAGCACGATACACAGCCTTTCACTCGAACCAACAACAATCAAAACAATAAACTTTTAACAGAAACCGACACTAAATCCTCTCACCTGCATAACCTCCAGGGGTATTCCAGAATTAATCCTTTACCAACAGCTAAATCCAGAAACATAATTCAAGCCGTATAACAAAGTGAACAAAAATAACATGATAGAAAGCATACACAGAAACAGAAGATTTAAGACCGGAACCAGAAGTCCGTGTTTAAGAAGCAGATTTCAAGATATACAACTACTTTTCTAGCAGAGATTGTCCATCCTTATTTACAGAGAAAAATCTAGTTTTTATAGAGGATTCCACCTCTCAAAACATTAATGCCCAACCACTTCTGCGATGGTCGTAGATAGATTTGATCTAGAACCGATTTAACAGCACAAATTCGATTTTGCAGATAACTTAGCATTGAATGTAGAAGGTTACCCTGATCTACCATGATCGGACGGCTCAGAGCGCAGCTTCGGGGTCGGTTGGGCAGTCAATGGCGGTTCTGTGCAGCTTTCGTTGCGCTTGGGGGGGCCCGCTTGGAGTTTCGCTCCACAACTGGATCTCCAGAGGTGGAGCGAAAGCACCCTTTGGGGAGCGAAAGCATCCCTTTGTGGAGCGAAAAGCACCCCTTGTGAAGCAAAAGCATCCCTTTGTGGAGCAAAAATGATTTTTGGTGGTACAGCTTCCCGGGGCCATAACTTTTGATCCGTTGACCCGATCGCCTATTGTAATATATCGTTGGAAAGCTTAAGAAAAGATCTACAACAATGAAATATCTAAATATCATTTCATCCACTTTATCATCCTCTTTTAGGGCCCGTGAAAATGCCAACACTTCTGCATGCATTTCACTGATTTAAAGCTCCAAAGGGATTTCGCTGGCGAACTCCAAGAAGATGATTTTGCTGGCGAAGTGCGCTTCACACTTAGGCAAAATTTTGTCAAAATTTAATGTGGCAAAAATGCCAACAGTCTAATACACACTGTTCAGAAAAATCCGACCATCCAACCCAGCAAAAGTCATTGTTTGAAACACGAAGGTTACACTTTTTTTTTATACAAATTATATGAATATCTTAACAAGTTGGCTAGCTAAAGTTGTCTTCATTGTTTTATTCTGTTAGCTAGTTCATGTCTGTAGCACATCCTCTCTCTCTCTCTGTGTAAGCTTTTTTAATAGAATTCTTGATTAATTTAGAATTGCTAATGAAACTTCTTGTTGAAAAGCCAATGTTTGACTTGTTTGCCATTTTTTTGTTTCTTCATTATGTTGCAGGCTTTACTGTATCGACTGTCTGGAGACTACAACCCTTTGCATTCTGATCCCGTTATTGCAAATATTGCAGGGTTAGTGTTCTTATGTTTCAGAAAGTAATTTTTACACTTAATATTGCCAGATTGTGCTACTTGTATTATCTACTTCATATTGCAATCCAAATCCATGTTAGAATATGGTCTCATATTATGTAAATTCTAATAATTAATTACTTTGTAATAGGAAGTCCCATCAATTCTAAATAATGGGGTCCTAGGAGTATTTACTCATCAATTAATTATGTTAAAAAGGTGATGAAATGATGTATTAAATTGAGGTGCCTAGGAATTAACACCCTAATTGGACATTGAGATTACTTAAAGCATGTGGGGCCCATTCTTAGGATAAGGATGAGCTGGGTGGTGGAGTTAAGTGAAGCAACTCCCTTAATTGAAGGTGGAACTGGAGACTTGATGGATAGAGATGGAATAGTTAGAGCTGAGTTAACTATTCCATCTTATCTTATCCATGCACAACTCCTTTACTTATTTAAGGAGGCGTTGGAATTCATTTTGTATTATCTTCATCATTCAGGTTTGGTGTAAGGAAAAATGGGAGGATTTGGAGCTTTGTGTAGGAGGATTGTTGATTGCACATTTGGTAATAAATCTCTACACAGGAGGCTGGTCCTGATTTTCTTCCCGGGGTTTTTTCCCAAAAGGGTTTTCCCTGTCAAATCTCTATCTCTCTTTTTCTATGTGTGTGTGAATTTTGTATATATTCTTTTATGTTGCTGGTATAAATTAAATGCAACTAGATAGAGGCTGAACATTTAATTCTGAGATTATAAGGAACACATTAACTGCTGTAAAATGTTTCTTGTATAGAAATTAAGGACTGCCCATAAGAATATATATGGCTGTAAATCATTTCAGACCTCTGAAATGAATTTACAGCAGACTGTCACGTGTTTTGTTGACTGTAAATAAGTTTACAGCAAATTTTCTGCATGTTCTATTTGACTGTAAATGTAAGACAGCAGACTGTTTCCTTAATGTACTGGCTGTACATGAATTTACAGCAGGCTGATTGCTACTCTCCCTAGAAGATTGAATGTTTAGGAATTATTTCCGCAGCTTTAATTCCTTACAATCCATTGATTCCAATTTAAGCTACTCATTTCATGGATTGGCTAGCTCATCTACCCAAAATAAAACTCAGCTAGAAGGAAGTCTATAATGGAATAATTTTTAAGGGCCTAGTTTTAGGTTAAGGTTTATTATATCAACTCAGAGGAAATTCGTAGGGATACTCTATATTCATGCTGCATATGTTTCTCATTATCAATCTTGCAAAATTTTGGATGGGATTTCTACTAAAAGGATTTCTATACTAACTATCATAGGACCACCTATATCTGCCTGTGCAGTCCTTAATACAATTACCGACACTACTAGATCAGGCCATCAAAGAATTGGGCTCACAAAATGTTAAAAAAATCTTGGAAAGAAACCAAAGCAAGAAATTTTGTTCTAGGCATGCCAAAACTTGGTATTATACCCCACAAAAAACCAAGACCAACAAGCAACAATCATTCTTGGTTGTTCAACATTACAGTTTACAGTGTCATTGTGCAGGCACTCTTTTTAGGAGGTCTCATCTGACATCATCCTTATTGGCAGTGAGGCAATGTTCTTGGCTATGGACTTCCTTAGCAAGCATCAATCCTGGTTGAAGGCCAGGTCAAGTCCAATTTAGTAAAGACATTGTGCAGAAACCTTTTGTATGCCTAGAAGATTCCATTCTCTATGCAAGAAATCTGTGGGGTTGCCTCACATGCCAAGTCTTCATGAGAAAGACCAATAGACACAAAGTGTTATTCAATGACTTCATGTGCTGTTTGGAGGGCACCATGAAGCAATTGCCGAGTGTAGTCTTTGGACAAAGAACTGAAGTGTTAAAGGCGTCGCTTTTAGTTTGCCATGTCCTTTCTCTTCCCCATTGTTGGAAAAAAACATAAATAGTTATTGCACCTGCATTTTTTAAAATTGGCAAAGTAGGAGTGTGGAGATTTTGTGTTGGGTGAGTAGTTTGTTTTCCTAGTTGGAAGCAGGCTTTGTTTCAGTTCATAGATATTGTAACATTCATTGTTTCTGAGCAATAAAAGTATTGAGCACTTTTTTCCCATGGGTTGTCTTCCTGTTGAATTGTCTAATGGTTATATTGTGCCCTGGGCCATAGTAAGCTTGGATGGTTAAGTTTTGCACTTGATAAATCTTTGGCTGACTGCCTGTTTTTTTTTGTATTATTCTTAATAAAATCTGTAGAGGAAAAAGGTTAGAAAATGCAAAAAATAAATTTACCGGTGATTGAGTTATCTAGTTAGGTTTCACAAACACTTCAAAGCCACAATCAACTTAATTCCAAAGAAGCTGCAGTTTGCATTCATCAAAAGGATTAATCTCTCTCTTGCCATTGTACCTCAAGATTAAGTCACCTAGCTTTTGTAGACAGGCATATTGAGATATCCTTAATTGCAGAACCAGTTTTGATATTATGTGTTTTATTGTAAATGCACGCAAAGTGTATGATGAAACGCCCGTGCATATATTTTAATGTTGTAAGTGCAATTTAATACTGTACGTAAAGAATAAAGTCATATTAAATCATGTAAGTCGGCTAAATAGGTTATTTCGTCTTGTAGTGCAAATGAAATGTAAATGCAAAGCAAATGCACATAAAATGTAATTTGAGGGTAGTTGCAAGGTAGTTGGAGAAAGTAACTACTTGGTGGGTGTATAAATAAACCCCCCTCATTCATTAGAGTTGCTGCAGATTGGTACGTGTGAGGATTGAAGTCTATGGGCAGAATGCAGTCTAGCATGATATGCAGCCATGAAGGATGTTCAGCCTAGGGTTGAATGGTGGATACCTAGAGGAGATATTGCAGGGCATTCATGCAGATTGATGGAAAAGTGCAGTCCAGTCCTGTGTACAGCCATGGTTATGCTGGCTGTAGATTGTATTGATGAAACTGTGATGTTGTATCACACCTACCATTATTAATACAAACTGCTGTAATTACTGTTAACTGTTATTGCTGTATTTTGTGCCATTACTGCTGTTATTTAATGCTGTTGCAGAATTTCTACGTATTATTATTGCTATACTACAATGCTTGCAGATCTGTAATTTATTACATGGAAAGGGAACTGTTGGAATATGTAAAAACCCTTTCTACAGCTTTAAATCCATCTTCCTCAGGTGCTTGTCATGCCATGACTGCCCACTAAGCCATCACTCTCTGTCTAGTTTGATGAGTGTCGTTAACCTCTCCTCCAAACTCGTTAACCTCTCCTCCAAACTCTCCTGGTCACCTAGACGGTTTTGTATCGCAACTCTCAGACTTGGTACCAAAAACTCTATTGACACAACTACTTCTTGACCATACATCAACTAGAACAAAGTATGGTTCGTCATTGGCTTAAACGTAGTCCTATATTCCGATAGAACTGTTGGCGATTTCTCCCAATTAGCATCTCCGGTTCCACATGTTTTATACATTATTGAAATTAAGACCTTGTTTGTTGCCTCCGCTTGCCCATTTGCTCTGGGTCATGTGGACTAGACAGAGAATGTAATATCTTAAATTATGTGGTGAGATTTTGAATGATTTCATTGACAAAGTGTCCTCCACGATTACTTGTTAACTAAAGAGGTATGCCGATTCTTGTAATCACCTGCTTGTACAAGAAATGCATAGTGCTCTTTTGGAAATTGTTAGGCAACACCCTTGCCTCAACCCACTTTGTCAAATATTTGCTACCACAATATATCTACATCTTCTATTGGTTCTCAATGGTCCCACAAAATCTAGACCCCATCTCTCAAACAATTCCTGCGGTTGTGATGGGTGTAATGGCATGAAATCCCTCTTCAGCTCTCTCAGCTCTCTAGCACGTATCGCATGTAGTCATAAACTCCTTTGCATTATGATAGAGGGTGGGCCACCATAGCCTTGCCAGAAGCACCTTCCTCGTGGTCGCATCTGGCCCCATATGCCCTCCTGCTAGCCCCTCGTGAGCTTCCTTCAATGCTGAATTCACTTCCTCATCCATCACACATCTCCTCAACACTCCATCAGGTCCGATCTTGTACAGTAAACCAGCTATCAATTGAAATGGTGTTGATTTTATGATGATCTTCCTCTCGGTTGTTGTCAACTCCTTGTGGTAGCTCCCTTGTCGACAAGTATTCTCCCACGTACTTGTACCACGATGGTAGCGCAGTGATTGCAAACAAATGAGCATCCGAAAATTCATCCGACACTCCTTTTGTAGGTTCTCCTGAGCGAATCCTTGACAATTGATCTGCTATCATGTGTTTCTTCCCCGGTTTGACTACCACTCAAAACACAAATTCTTGCAACGTGATGAGCCACCTGCTAACTCGTCCATGAATGGTCGGCTTGTTGATTAAATACAACAATGCTTGATGATCTACGTAGAAAGCAAAGGGATTGGCGAGTAGATAATGTCTAAACTTTTGTACCACATACACCATTCCCAAGGCTTCTTGCTCCATAGTGCTGTAATTCTTCTCTGCACGGGACAACAACCGACTTGAAAAATATATGGGTTGATCTAGCCCAAATTGCCCCTCTTGGGCCAACCCGCATCCAATTGCGAAATTGGATGCATCAACATGGACGTGAAATTCCTTTTCCCAATTTGGAAACACTAGAATGGGTGCACAAACCAACTTTGCCTTCAACTCCTCAAAGGCCTTCTGATGCTCCTCATCCATCAAAAAGGAACATTCTTGCATGTCAACACATCTAGAGGGTGTGATACTTGTGCAAAGTTTTTGATGAAGCGCCGATAATACCTGACATGTCCCAAAAAGGACTTCAACGAACTCATGTCGTATGGCTCCTCCATGCTCATTATGACTCGTATTTTGTCAGGATCGGTCTTCAAACCCTCTTTGCACACTACATGTCCAAGCAACTTCTCGTATGGTACCAACAACTTACACTTCTTTGGGTTCAAGGACAGTCGAGCATTCATACACAACTTCATGCATTCCTCCAATGCCTTCAAATGCTCGTCCTTCTTTCCATACAATGACCAATCATCTAGGAACACTTTGAACATGCCTGTGGACATCTGCTAAAAAATATACAAAATTATTCGCTGAAATGTGGTAGGGGCATTGCACAAACCGAAGGCATTCGATTATATGCATAAATGCCATTCTCCACTATGAAAGTGGTCTTCAATCTATCTTCCTCGGCAATACTGATTTGATTGTAGCCTGAGAATCCATCCAAGAATGAATAGATCTCGTGTCCTGCTACCTCCTCCAAAATCGAATCAGTAAAAGGTATCGGAAAGGGATCTTTGATAGTCACTGCATTCAAACTCCGAAAATCGACGTAGATGTGGATCTAATTGCTTTCCTTCTTCAAACTGATCACAATCGGTGACACCCATTCACTCACAGTCACCTTGAAAATTATTCTAGCATCCAACATCTTCTTGATTTCTGCATTGACTAGGGCCGCATACTTCGGATTCATTCTATACGGCCTTCTTCGTACTGGTTGTGCACCTAGAACCAATGGAATCCGATGCACACATAGTTCAGGCAGGATCCCCTTCAAGTCCTTGTATGTCCATGCAAAGACCTTATACTGCATGAAAATTTTGAAAGTTGTTGCTTTCAAGACTGGATCCCAGTCGTCTCCACAATGAATCATCTTTTCTTCATCACCTTCGTCGAGGTTTACTTGTACCATCTTTGGTCCTTTGTACTGTATGGTATCAGGTTCTCTTGCCACTTTTGCCACATCAAATGGATGTGCTGGTTTTTCATCAATCAATGCATCACCAACACTATATTCTGCAAAGTTTCATGGAAAAGTCCACTTCTCCTCTTCATCTTTGGTTGCAGACTTAGTATTTTGACTGCACTCACCGATCTCATACACACTCTTTATTGGTTCATCTTGGTCTTCTTTTGCATGGATGCACATGTAATTTGGTTGAAAGACTTCATAGTCTTCCATTTGCCAATGGAGAAGTCCGCTATCCGAGTGCTCCTCATCTTTTGTGCACTCCTCCAACTCCAGCATGCCTTCTTCATTTGGTTCACGTCCGTTCTCGTCCTCCGATGATGAACTCCCAGACTCATCGGATGTTGCCAACTCCTCACTAACGGATTGATTCTTCAAGTTAATCATATACTTGTGCTGGCCCTTCTTGAATGTCAAACGATCCTTCTCCCAATTGTGGTTTACTTTTGTCGTGCATAGCCATCCGCGTCCCAACAACACATCATAGGCTGGTTTCTGCATAGCAATTACCACAAAATCCATGATGAACTCTTGATCAATGATCTTCACCTTCTGTGTAGTCAACACTCCTTTCATTTCTATCCCGTATTGGTTTGTGCCATATAATCTGAAATTGGGAGACCATAAAAATGGTGTCCCCAAATCTCTCCATGTTTTCTTAGGCAAGACATTTACACTTGATCCCCCATCAATGATCACCTGCGTCAACTTATGATTCAGCAACTCAATATGGATCAATGTTGGTTTCTTTCCGACATCTATCATCAAGACTATCGGATCAATGTATTGATCCCTCCTTATTCTTGTTGCTTCTAGTTGGCATCATGGCTCTTCCACTCTTCTTGTTCATACCATCTCTCCTATCGTTGCATATAGCTCCAATATTGCATGGTAAACTAGATACCTTAATGACACTTGTATTTTGTTAGGTACCCAAGATAGGTACTTAATAATTTAATATTGTATTGTATAATGGTATGAGCCATAAATTAACTATTGAGTAAGGAAGGCCACATGTCAAATTAGAAATAGGTATGTCATAGAATCATATATGTAACCATAAGAGAATATTGTCATATGTAATTGTCAAGGAATATTGTCATATTATTATGCACTTTGTAACTCATGGAAGGTGAACCACCCCATAGTGATCTTGTAACTCATGTTGGTGAACCATCACACTCTTGTATAAAGAGAGATGTACCCCCATTGTAAAAGGTATGTATGAAGTATTCTTGTAGAAGTCTTGGCTCATGGAGTTGGAGATCTTGTGGAGTGGCTTCCTTCCAATAAGGAGCATTGTATGGTGTTGCCCTACCTCAAGGGTATAATCAATCTCTATTTTATTGTGTGGAATTTATTGTGCAATTTATTTGTGGATGCATGTTGATATTTATGCAAATTGTTGAATGATTTATGGTAATGAGAAGAGAGGTTCACAAAATTTGGTATCAGAGTAGTGATTCTGGCAAAGTGGGGTTGTTTTTGCAAAGCTAGGGCACGTTTTTTCATAAAAATGTCACATTTTGCAGAGGCCATATTTTTTATTTCAGCAATCATTTTCAGAAGGTTTTTGCTCCATTGTGTAGATCTTTTTGTGTACTACAAAAACGATTGCTCATTTGTTAAATTCTAATAAGTATTGAGAAAGTTATGGCTATTTGAAGTTGGGTTATTTGTGTTGTTTTTTGGCCACGCGAATTTTTTTCAAAAAATATATTAAATTTTTAGCAGTTATTTTTTAGAAGATTTTGGCACCAGCATGTAGATTATTTTGAGTACTATAAAAACGATTGCTCACTTGTGAAATTCTGATAAATATTGAGAGAGTTACAGCTGTTTGAAGTTGGGTTGTTGAGGCTGTTTTTTGGCTGCACGAATTTTTTTCAAAAAGAAAAAATTCGTATTAAATTTTTTAGCAGTCATTTTCAGAAGATTTTTGCACCAGCATATAGGTTATTTTGAGTACTACAAAAATGACTGCTCACTTGTTAAATTTTGTTAAGTATTGATGGAGTTAGAGCTATTGCAAGTTGGGCTTTTGGTGCTGTTTTTGGGGCTGCACAAAAAATTCATGCTAAGGGAAAAAAATTATTAACTCTCAGTCCAGATAAAAAAATTAGTTGCCATTTGTTTTGTTTTGAAGAAAAAATGCAGATTTAATTGTTGAAGAAGGGAATAGATGAGATTTGAGAAATTTTGGTTATTTAAAAACCCTTGTTGTTTGGGAATTTTTTTGGGTTGAGGTCATGGATTTGCCGAAATTCACTGGAAGGGATGATAGTGACACCAGGGAATGGTTGAAGAAGTTTAAAAATTTTACTTTAAATTTTCCTGAGCCAATATTGAAACGTAACCTTTATTTTTCTTTGCAAGAGGAAGCTTATTCTTGGTTTTCAAACTTTGTGTATGCTCATAAAAATATATACACATGGGAAGACTTTGAAGTTGCATTCTTAAGCAAATGGGGATTGGAGGAAAATGATAATAATGTGCAGGCTAAGGAAACTACACCTTGTGTGTCAGGGCCAAACAATGGTCAAAAAGATTTGTTTGAATGCAAAAATTATATTTTGCAAGTTCATGGTTGCATTCAAAATAAAAAAAATTATTGTTTCTATTAACCCTAGTAGCAAATATAATTTTATCAATATGTCTTTGACTAAGAGGTTGCAAGTTCAAGCAAAGAAAATCAAAGACATACAACTTGAGGGTCAAAATGTTCAAATTTTTAAAGATTTGAAAATCACCATGGATAAATATGTTTTACATTCATATTTTTATGCTATTGAGATGAATGATGTAGATATTGTTCTTGGTTATCCTTGGTTGGATTCTTTGGGTACTATTAACATTAATGTGCAAAAGAAATTTATGAAGTTATGGTACCACAAAAAGAAGATAACATTGCAAGATATCTCTCAGTCTAAGGTGCAAGAATTAGGGGCAAACCAGGAAGTTATGGTAGGGAAGCAAGTTGCAAAAAATCATGAAATAGAGTCTAAGGAGGAGGTAATAACAAAGATCAAGGAAGAAGCAAAATTTGAATCCAAGGACAAATTCAAATATGGGAGCTTGAAAAAAGAACAAGATGTTGAAGAGTCCGAAAAGGTTGAACATCGGGCTAAGGTTGGAGTATATCGCCATCCACACCACCATGAGAGGCAACAATCATGGAGACAGGGCTTGAGGCAACAAAAGAACAATGAGGGATGTACAAGGAACCAATGGATCCAAAACTTTGGATATGCTCCCAATTGTAATAAATTTATGATTTCAACACATGGCATTGGCATCAACGAAGACCACCATCAATCATAGTTTCATTGGGATGGATGGATGATCGAGATTGGTACCAGTACTCAACATGGCTCATAAGATCATATTATTTAGCCTCTTCTAATGTTTTGAAGACGAAACATTTTGTAAGGGGGATGGAATGTTAGGTACCCAAGATAGGTACTTAATAATTTAATATTGTATTGTATAATGGTATGAGCCATAAATTAACTATTGAGTAAGGAAGGCCACATGTCAAATTAGAAATAGGTATGTCATAGAATCATATATGTAACCGTTAGAGAATATTGTCATATGTAACCATCAAGGAATATTGTCATATTATTATGCACTTTGTAACTCATGGAAGGTGAACCACCACATGGGTGATCTTTGTAGAGATGAAATCTAACATGCTGACACACAATTCTATTTCTACTTAAGTAATTCTTCAGATCTGCAGTCATTAGCAATAACAATGCACAGAACAGCAATAACAACAATAACAACAACAACAATGGTAGATGACAATGAATACAAGCACTTTTATATTAACAATGGCATTTACAGTACAACAATACATTTCAGCATTACAATCTGCAGTCTACAAACCCTATGTAGAATACTCTTCATGGTTGCATCCATAACCCGATTACATCATGCCTCATGCAGATATGCACCAGTGTTCTTACGTACCAATGCTCTTCTATCAATCCATCAACCTGCATGACTCCTTGAATGAATGAGGGGAGGGCTTATTTATAAGATAGCCTTGGCGGTTACTGTAACCAACCACGCTCAACTGTCCCCAACTGTCCATTCGTTAATGCCTTAACTAATCAGTCTAAGACGTAACTAACCAGTCTCAGACTAATTAACCAGTCTCAGACTAATTAACTAGTTTGACTTAACTAAACCAGTCTCAGATTAATTAACTAGTCTGATGGCTAGTTGTACAATTTTTCACCTTATTCAGTATTATTAATCTGTCCGTAATAAATCATGATGGCTTATTTACATTGCAAAAACATTACTTTATCAAAATGCTCAACATCACGTAGACATTTTGTCAAACACTTTTGAATGTTATTTCTTCTTAAAAATGTTGTCTACAATCTTGTAACTCATGGAAGGTGAACCATCACACTCTCGTATAAAGAGAGATGTACCCCCATTGTAAAAGATATGTATGAAGTATTCTTGTAGAAGTTTTGGCTTGTGGAGTTGGAGATCTTGTGGAGTGGCTTCCTTCTAATAAGGAGCATTGTACGGTGTTGCCCTACGTCAAGGGTATAATCAATCTCTATTTTATTTTGTGGAATTTATTGTGCAATTCATTTCTGGATGCATGTTGATATTTATGCAAATCTTTGAATGATTTATGGTAATGAAAAGAGAGGTTCACAACATATTTAGCACTTGCATAGCCAACTGGTGTGTTCACATCTCCTCTTCTTTGATAGTGATGGGTTGCTTCAAATTTTGATTGGTCTTTCTCATTACTCTGTCAATCTAGACACGTGGTTCCTGTCATCTCTCCTTCTCCTTGGTAGGATCTAGGTACTGTTTTGCTTTCTTCGCTTGTGCTCGTGAGACTGCGAGCACGTGTTTCTCCTTTTGTTGGTCTTTTGGAGGCTCCTCAATGTCAATAAAATTGACATTTTGTGAGTTGCTTGAACTTGCTTTCTTCGAGCAATTTACCTCCTTGTGATTGCCCAATCCACACCACCAACACATCATTCCATTATTGTTTTTGCCACTTCCTCCTACTAGGCCATTCTGGAAGTTGTGTGCAACATGTACCCACTCTTAACATCTTCGAGATTTAACATCTTCGCATGGACATACAAGGACTTGCAAAGGATGCCACCAAATTTGTGCATGCATCAGATTCCATTGATTCCAAGCACACAACTTATGAGAAGAAGGCCGTATAGAATAAATCCGAAGTATGTAGTCGTGGTCAACATAAAAATTGATATGTTGGATGCAGGAATAATCTTCAAGGTCATGTTGAGTGAATGGGTGTCGCCCATCATCATCAGCTTGACGAAGGAGAACAATCAGATTTGTATCTATGTGGACTTTCAAAGTTTGAATACGGTGACAATAAAGGATTCCTTCCCAATTCCATTTATTGATTCGATTTTGGAGGAAGTAGAAGAGCACAATATCAATGCATTTTTGGATGGATTCTCGGGCTATAATCAAATCAATATTGTTGAGGACCACTTGAAGACCATGTTTGTTGTTGAGAATGCCATCTATGCATATAGCTAAATGCCTTTCGAATTGTGCAATGCCCTTGCCACATTTCAAAGGATTATTTTGTACATCTTTGAGCTTATGTCAACGGGCAAGTTTAAATTATTTCTCAATTATCGGTCGTTTGACGGGAGGAAGGACGAGCACTTGAAACTGTTGGAGGAATGCATGTTATGCATGAATGCTTGGATGTCCTTGAACCTAAAAAAGTACAAGCTATTGGTTTTGTATGGGAAATTGTTGGGTCACACGGTGTGCAAGGAAAAATTAAATATTGACCCTGACATAATTCCCATTGTGATGAGCATGGAGGAGTCATACAACATGAGTTCAATGAAGTCATTTTTGGGATATGTTGGGTATTATCGGTGTTTTATATCAAATTTTGTACAAGTGTCTTACCTGCCTAACGCATTGATGTGCAAAGGTGTTCCTTTCAGAGGGATAGAGGAGCACTAGAAGGTCTTAGAGGAGCTGAAGGCAAAGTTGGTTTGTGCACCCATTCTATTGTTTCTAGATTGGGAAAAGGAGTTTCACGTGTATGCATCAAATTTTGCAATGAGATGCAGACTCACCCAAGAGGGGCACTGTGGGTTGGACCAGCCCATATAATTTTCAAGTCGGTGGTTGTCTAGAGCAAAGAAAAATTACAACACAATAGAGCAGGAAGCACTGGGAATGGTGTATGCAGTGCAAAAATTTAAACGTTACGTGCTTGCCAACCCTTTTTCTTTCTATGTGGATCATCAGGCATTACTATACTTGATCAACAAGCCAACTATTCACGGATGAGTTACTAGGTGGCTCGTTACGTTGTAGTTCATGTTTCAGGTGGTAGTTAGACTAGGGAAGAAACACATGATAGTAGATCAATTGTCAAGGATTCACTTGGGAGAACCTGTGGAGGGAGGAGTATCAATTGAATTTCTAGATGCTCATTTATTTTGAATTACTGCGCTATCGTTATGGTACAATTACATGGGAGAATACTTGTCAATGGGGGAGTTACCAAAGGAGTTGACGACAATAGAAAAAAAAGAAGATAATAATCAAGGCAACACAATGTCAGTTGATTGCTGGTTTGCTATACAAGATTGGATTGGACATAATTTTGTGGAGATGTGTGATGGATGAGGAGGTAAATGCAGAATTGAAGGAAGCTCATAACGGATTGGCAAGAGGGTACATGGAGCCAGATGTGACCGTGAGGAAGGTGCTTCTGGCAGGGCTGTGGTGGCCCACCCTCAATCGTGACGCGAAGGAGTTGATGACCGCGTGCAATACATGCCAATGATCTAGGAAGTCGTTGTGGAGGGACTTCATGCCATAGAACCCATCTCAACTATAGGAGTTATTCGAACGATGGGTTCTCGATTTTGTTGGACTGTTGAAGACTAGCTAAAGAAGATGCAGGTGCATTGTGGTGGCAACTAAATACCTGACAAAGTGGGTGGAAGCAAGGGTGTTGCCTGATAACTCTATGAAGAGCATTGCACAATTTTCGTAGCAGCAAATCATTACAAGGTTTGGAATGCCTCTTAAGTTGACGATTGATCGCGAAGGACACTTTGTGAATGAAATTATTCAGAGGTTGACTATGAAATTTAAGATCTTGCACTTGTTGTCAAGTCCATATTATCCTAGAGGAAATGGACAAGCAGAGGCAACGAACAAGGTTTTGGTTTTTGTAATATACAAAATGTGTGGAATCGAGGATGCTAACTAGGAGGAGAAATTGCTAGTGATTTTGTGGGCATACAGGATGATGTATAAGCCAAAAACAAATCACACACCATTCCAGTTGATGTATGGTTAGGAGGAAGTTGTGCCAGTGGAGTTTTTGGTGCCAAGTCTAAGGGTGGTGGTGTTATGAACCTCTATTCTCATTAACAAAAATCATTCACCATATACTGAAATAACAAAACATCCATCCACAATTAATCATGCACAATAACAATCCACAAAAATAGACACAGATATAGATAATACCCTTGAGGTAGGGCAACACCAATAATACTCCTTAAGGAAGGAATCACTCCAAATCTGCTCCACAAGCCAAGACTATTACAAGAATACTTGATATCGTACTGTAATCAACTTTGACCACCTTGTCGATTAGTTTGTTGGTATTGTCTTCACCCACAACGATTATTTTTGTAACCACCGCTACATGGTCCTTGTTCATTCTTTGAGGTATTTGGTTGTTCTTCTTTTTGCATCATCATTGTATGACGCCTCGTGCTTGTCAAGTTGAATGAACACTCTTTGACAACATGCCCCATCACGTCGTATATATTACAATATGTGCTATTCGAGCAGTTTATGTTCATGTGCCCTTCAGTATTATAATTTGAGCACCATATATCTTTCTTCTCTTTCCTCTTTTCACCTTTCACCTCATTGATCATCCTTTCAAAATCCTTTTTCATCGACTGAATTGCGACATGCAATTCTTCCTTGTCACTATCAGAATCATCACTTCTGAAGTGACCTATATCGGTTGTTGTTTGCTTGGTCTCACTCTCAAAGTTTCTTGCCCTCTCGTAGGCTTCTTCATATGTTGAAGATGGTATAATATTCATTTTCTTCTTGTATCGTGGCAGTAGCCCATCGATAAACCATCTTTTCACCATGCCATCTGCCGATTGCAACTATTCGTGAGCTGCTTCAAGCGCCAATTATAGGACTTGATATCTTCATCCTTTTTTTGTTTAGTGGAATAGATTTTCATTATGATTTCAGTATCATCTCTTAATGGTTTGAATTCTTTCTTGAATTCGTCCACTAAATCTTGCCATGTTGTGAAAGGTCTTGTCACTTCTCTTTTTAAATGCCAATCAATTGCGATCCCTCTCAATGTTGCCGGAAACAGTTGTAGCCATGCATCAGGGTCCCTAACTCCATTGGCCTTATTGTCGTATATGTGCCTATATGACGAACAAGGTCTTCCTTCCCTTCTCCCGTGAAAGGTGGGCATTTCTGCTTTCTTGCTTGATTTGCAATATTTGCCATTGGTGGTTGTTGGTTTCCTCCTCCCAATTCGTCCTCACTCAATGATTGCTCGGACAACACCTCTTCTTTTTCTTCACTTGGTGCCTATTCAAATTCTATGTTGCCTTCAAACAACTATCTAGTAAACTCTTGTGCACCTTCACTTTCCGACCTCCTTCGCAAATATACGATCTTTGGATCTAGATGAGCACTTTTGCATGGTTGCTCTAGTGCCTAACTCTCGTCCTCTACACCCCTTGGCAATCTCCTCCCCACTTGCTCCAGCATTAGCATCCACTCGTCTCCTACTTGTGCATGCTCCACGTTGGTGTCTTGTCTTGTGTGGACTTTTTCTTTAGTTGTTTGGTGCAACTCGTCTTACACCTCCTCTTTCGTTGTTAATAGCAATGTTTGCTACCTTTGATTTTGTCACTGGAGCTATCCTCCTCCCGAGGATTCCAAACTCGTTCAACCTTAGGTTGTTCAAGTTTTGCCCTTGACTATAGTCCATGGTTGGTAATTCTTTTGCTTAGTCTCATCAATTGCTTTATAGCTCTTCCACGATTTCTCCTTTTATGTACATACAACCCAGTATCTGTCATCCACCTTGTCAATCTTCACATGTGCAACATCAACGAACAAGCTAACCCGTACTTCGATGAGGCAACAACGCCAAATGTAGCACAGCGGTGACGTTTACCAAATGCAAGATAGTGATAGAGTTTAAGAGCCAACAAATCTACAGTTGACAACTTTGGGACAAATCATCATCATTAGCATCTTAGACTGCAATGTACATGTGACGGTAATATCCACTTGACGATAGGTTAGAATTTAGTCAGCACAACGAAACTTCCAACCTACATCCTCTAGACAACAATTGCTAGACAGCATCGTCCAAATCGACATCAGCAATCAGTTCCACATGACAGCATGTCGGCACCACATGGCAGCATGACTTCAAATGACAATTCTCTCAAACTGTAACTTCACTCCAACGGGATGACAGTTCTCCACAGCAACATTCTCTGTCGTCTGGTGGTGTCTACACTTCGTGACTATGACTTGCAACTAGTGTACCTGAATGCTTCTTCTAATCTACAATCAAACTATCTTTACAACACAAGTCTAGTAATCTTGCAATTCACACATACATCAACACACAATTGGAGAATAATCCTTGCATTGATTGAATGGCATACAGATTACAGCATTAGACTTGCAATATGCTCATCAATGGCAATGGCTCATATAGCATACAAATATGCCTTTCTGCATATATGTCTTTGTCTATGCATATAGATGGATGGATCAATATCCGACAAATGAAGGGGGGGTCTACTTATAGTGCAGTCCTGGTTGTTGGTAGTAACGGTTTCCAGGATACCTTCCATGTAATTATTTCCCCCTTGCCTATGTTCCTAAGACATAATGCCACTTTACAATATATCAAATATTTAGGCGCTCAATTATGATGGCTATGACATTTACATTGCATTTCCTTGCATTACATTTCATTGGCATTTCATTTCATTACATTGCATTACATTTTATTCCCTTTTGGACTTAGCTTAGTGCCTAACACTTGGACATTTCTGCAAACACTTTCATTTCTGTTTCTGCATAGAACTAGTGCCTACAGTCCATGCATTCAGAACTGTATGTTGTAGATTGTATAGATTATTGTGTGCAAGATTGCTAGAGAAGACAGCGTGCACTTGCAGTTCAGGCAGAATAGAGTGGCATTCAAGTTGCAGACCAGTTAGTTGCTGATCCATTACAGTGCAATTGTATACTGCATTGCCGTTCAATGCAGTTAATACTTAAATCCATAGGCCGTTCAAGTGCATGATTGACGTTCAATAGCATGCCATCTAATTGATCCTTGTTGTTCAGTTGACCATTGCTGTTCAACACCAGAATGATGCCGTACAAATCTGCAATACTTATTGACTATAGTGTTGTTTGGCCTTAAAGTCTGTCATACTTACCTTTAATTGCAGGGAAACTCATCACCGGGCGACATCCATATGCAGGTAGAGATGCTACGGCTCAAAACAGCCTTAGTGTAACTTAGAAATCAGCCATTTGCATTATTGATGAAGTATCAATTCAATTAATTGTGAAAATATTGAGTTAAATTAAAGAATAAAGAAAACTATAAACAGACGTATAAAGACACCTCACTTCAAAGTCACATTTGGATCCAAGAAATCAAGAACTATTCATCTCATGCAATGTATTTGAAAACCACTTTAACCACTAATTACTCATGTTTAATCACAAAGTCCTAAAAATCACTGCCATTAAAAATTTAAAATGTGTACACACACAAGCATAAAATTGTATGTTTATACATGTATATATACACATACATACATGTTCATATTTATTTTGTCTCTAGACATGTTTATGTAGGTATGCGGAAGGTGAAATTTAATGATGTGAATTATTTGAAATTATTCTAAGCAACATGCAACTTCCTATTTTATCGTTCTGTTTAATTTAGAGGGCTGAGAAATAAATACTTTTAATGTAATATTTAGCATTGCCATTAAGTAGATGTTGCCTCATATGTTGTGTGTATGGTATGATTAGTGTACACTGCTTTGAATGGAGTTTAATGATTCAGAATCTTAGATTGGACTCTTTTCAATATCGTAATTGCTTATTTGAATCATATGTTTTACTCTCTAATGTAACAGGTTTTCTCGACCTATATTACATGGACTGTGCACCCTTGGATATGCAGTACGAGCCATCATTAAATGTTGTTGTGGGGGGAGTCCATCTCTTGTTAAAAGTGTTCTAGGTCGATTTCTGCTGCATGTCTATCCTGGGGAAACACTAATAACAGAGATGTGGAAAACAGAGACAAGGTGAGATTGGAGAATAATCTTATATACATTTAGTGTAAAATGACAGTCCTTTATCTATTCATGTGGATTTATTCAAAATCTACTTCCATGTATTCTGTAAATTGAATCTTACTTTGTTTGCATGTGAGCATGTCTAATCTATTTTCTTTGCAGGATCATATACCAAACCAGAGTAAAGGAAAGAGGAAAAGTGGTCTTGGCAGGTTCTGTGGTGGTGAATCTTCTTCCTTCTGCCTTGTGAACTATTTTAAAATCATAACCTTCATGTGCTCTTCTTTATGTCTAATGGAGAGCAAGGAGGAAGGAGTGATAAGAATAATTCGATATAGAACATGGCTTGAATTGCTTAAGGAAAATTAAGTTGGATATAATCCTCTCATTAAATAGATCTATATCAGTATTCAAGTGAAGAATAATAGCAAGATTATACATGTGCACCTGCAATCCAGTAACTGTTTCAAAACATTTGACTCTCTCTCTCACTTTATATATATATATACAGTTTATTTCCTCGGGTGTGCTTAACCACTATATATGTTTGCATGTGGCTGACAATTGGACATAATAGTGATCTGAAATCACATCTTTAGATGACCATCCACAGATTGGTAGTGTTTTACATTTTCAATATATGGACCAACCTGGTGTTACTCCTGCAAAAAAAAAGCATATAAAAGTTTACTTGAATGCTTATCCTTGAAAACCCACCCATTGCTAACCATAACAAGTGGTCGTACTTAATGTGTTTTTTTTTCTTCTCTTCTAGTGTTGCTTTCCATTTAATTATTAAATGCATGTATAAAGGTATTTCAGATTGGATAAGGTAAGTGAATATTAATGATAATATGTTAGGAACCTTCCAATTAAATTAAGCACCTTCACATAAATATTACAATAATTAATAGGATTAATAAAAATGAAAACATAAATATTGCAATACAAAATGGAAATGTAGTAGTTGTATTGATCAAAACAGAATCACAATGCAGATGTAGACAACGGTGAGGATTCCCAAGACGAGGGAATGATAGTTAGTGGGAGGGAAATTGACAATGGATCTTAGAGAAATACATTTGTGTCGGCCAAGTTTCACTGATGGCAGTGCAACTTAAATGGCAACTGGCATGTCGACCCAACTTTAGACGACAATGTCCTGTGACGACTCAATCCTGACGGCTTGCTCCAAGACGACATCTAACATGCATGACGACAAGGTTCATGATGGCATGTCAGCGGTCACCAGATGACGACTTTCCTTGTGATAGCACTTGGACCGATGGTGGTTAACATGATGGCATGATGGCTTCTCCCATGTCAGCATCGGTCATGATGACAATTTGGATGTCTTCTCCCCTTGCTGGTCCAAATGGCGTTAACACTAGCTTGTGACAGAGTTGGCAATGGTTAACTCAAGATGGCGTCGGCTCCTGCAATTGGACTCGCTCGCCTGGTCTCCGTCTAAGCAATTACACCTGCAATAAGTTGTAACACAAGATAGAGTTCTAACAAAATACCAGCATCCATGGAGACACAATTGGCACAAATGAATGATCTTGCATTATCATGGAGATTAGGTACAGTTCAGTCTATGACTGCAACAATTCTATGCCCAGCATTACGTTGTAACAGTCTGGCGTCTCTCCCTCATACAATGGCTTGCTCTCCTCATGCAATGGATACAAATTGAAATGTAGGGGGTCTATTTATACTATGGCCCTAGTAGTTATCAAAACTAACAAGACAACTACCAAAACTACCTTTCCTAAACAACCTTTATTAATACTAATTAACATATTGTTTACAAATGACGGCTGCATGCATATTACGTTCAATTTCCAAATATTTCCTTTGATGTCATTACATTGCATTTGACCGCATTACATTTCATTTGACCATTTTTCATGACATTTCATTTTATGTACAACATGTAGACCTTTTTACAAATAGTTTCACTTTTTCTTAGAACTGCTATCTACATCTATCCTCCCCTTTACATTAGTCGATGTCCTCAGCGACTTCCTATGTTGTTCTGCTGGGGTCTCGGTCTCTTTCGGTTCTGATGCTTGCAGACTTTCCAATTCTTGAACACGGAGCTTGTAGGCTTCTCGTTCATCGCGGAGCTTCTTGGCATAGCTATAATACTTGGCCCATTCCACCCCATAAGCATTAGCTTTATCCTCCATTGCTTGCAATTGCTTCAAGATCTCCTCTTCCCTTTTGACAAAAAGTTCTTTCATTCTCTGTTGTGTCAGAGTAAGGAACGTTGGTTTCCTTTGTTCCAACTCACTTTTTAATGTTGCTTCACGTTGTTGTGTCTGAGCCAATTCTCTAAGCAATGCTTCCTCCTTTGTTTTGCCTATTCAAGCTCCTTCAACAAGGCTCCTTCGCGTTGATTCTTTTGAGCAACTAACTCTGCTTGCTGTTGCAGCAATAATGTCTTTGTCGATTGTTGTTGCAACAGTTTCTCTTCCATCTCCACAATGATCTTCTCCCTGTCCTTGAGTTGTTCATGAAGATCATTCAGTTCTTTTTGTGTTGCCTGAATCTGCTTCATGGTTTCATTCAACTGAGTAAGATCATTATTCAACTTCTGTTCTGTTTCCTGCAACTTTTCCTCTGTTATATGCAGTCTACCCTCAGTTTCCTGCAACTTTTGCACAAGGTTTTGTTTAACCAAGTGGAGCTGCTTAATCCCTTCAGCTAGCCAATATATCAAATGTGCCACAAAATTCATTTGGCTATACATCAAGAATAGCTTTGGTACCAATTCTACCTGTGGCCTTCTTCCTGCCATGCTTTCAGAAGATGTATGAGTTTCGTGACCCACTACATAAACTTGAGCAGGCTCCAAGTAAAGTGTCGGTGTTCCTTGTGGCAGTTTTTCTACTCCTTCCATGGTCTTGAGGCTTTCCATTGGCAAATCCCATGGCTGTTCTTGATAAATGCTAGAAATGTCGGACCGCCATTTCCCTTTTCCAGCCCACTGCACCAATTTATCAAGTTCTTCTTGCCATCAACTGCCATTGCTTCCATTGTTCGACACAACCTACTTCGAACTCCAGCCGCATTCTGTCCATGACTTGGGTTAGCTTGGTAAAACAAGCAACCGCTTGTTGATTGATACGTGCCCCTAGTTCTGGTGGATCTTGAAAGTTAGGCACTTCTAGCATTATATGTTCAGACAAGCCATCATCTTCTTCAATTTCTTCTTCATCTGAAATTACCTCTTTCCCTTTGCCTGAAAGGTCAATTGGTTTCTTTGTCGCTTTCCCTTCCATGATCATCTACTGATCCAACGATGGATGTGGCTGGCTGCTCTCTCCTGTAGCTGGTACCGATTCCCCAAGAAGCATTTTCTGTTGTGGATCCTCTTCCTATTTGGCTAGCATTTCATTTTGCTCATCACTTTGTCCTTCCTCCATCGTGATGGGGTTCAACTGAGTTCTTGATGGTTGTCCTACTTCTTCCCTTTCTATTGGTGTTGGTTCTTCCCTCTTCTTCTCTTGTTCTACCCCCTTATCCTTGCCTGGTTCTATTGTTTGTCCCATCTCCTCCACCTCTACAATAGCAAGCATTTCCTCAAATGAATGGGCTCGTAATGCTTGCATGATTGAGGTTTTCTCATACTAGAACTCCGGGGGTATGATAGGTGACGCCAAGGGATCACGAAATTGTGCCTCAACCAAAAATTCTGAGGGTCCAATGTGAACATCACTACTTGTTCCTTCCTGTGGCACTATGGTAAGAGGTTCTAGAATCTCAAAATCCTCTTCTTGTATCCCCATAACCTTTTGCAATGGTATAGTTTGTGCTTGCTCCAATGTCTGCTCGATGTCACGCACCACAACTTGACTTTTTGTAATATTTTCCGTTGTTATCCTTTGAATGGAATTTGGTGATTGTGATGGCGATGGTACTGGTGGTATGAACTTCCTCCTCTTTCTTACTGGTGGTGCAACTTCCTCCCCTTCTGATTCCTCTACTGGCCCTTCTTCAAGTGAGGCTTTGTTGAACTGTTGTTTCACTCTTTGCTTCTTACTTGGAGTGTTCTTCTTCAGTTGAGGTTTGGCATCCATCCACCTCAGGATTGTTGGTGCTAACTCCGGTAAAGCTTTAGGAGGGTCCAATCCGGGAATCTCCATGCCTGCCCTATATACAACATCCAAAAACAATCCAATTGCATGGAAGACCATTGAGAAATTCTTGGTGGTATGCATCAGAAAATTTTGGATACGTGTCACCAAATAAGTTGCCCAATCATAAGCTACACCCCTCTCAATGCCTTGCAAGTAGGGTATCAGCCAGATAGGCAATTTCGAGGCTCGTTGCTCCCCAGACAATCTTGCCATCAGTACATTCATGATACATTGGAGTCCCTTATCCTTCAATTGATTTGGTTTCACCCCACGACTTCCATGTGACATCAAAGCATCAATCTCATCCTTCTTCAACTTCCGTGACACTTTGAATCAATTGTTGACTTCTCTTGGAATCGACTCCTTTTACTACTGGATGTCCTCCTTTAGGCAACCTGAATGTTCTTCTGAAACTTTCGGCTGAAAAAACAACATTGATATTGCTTTCTCCGACCTGCATCGTACTGGCATGCTTGGCAGGGTCATATGTTAGCAACATTTGCAACAGATACTCCTTGTAGAATTCTTTGTCAAAGTTAGGGACCTGTAGTATAAAATGTACGCCTACACCTTTGATCTTGTGCCTAAGTGCATTTTTTGGTGGCGTTTGCTCCCATCACTGCCTGGAATAATCCCTAATGGCATGAATCCAAGTGATGTCTTTAAGAGGTATTTGATCTCATTCAAGCTGCCAAATCTCCTCCTTTGGTTTCGGAGCACATTTGTTTCCCCTAAGTCCACCCTTGCTCAGGATTCAGTTCCTATCCGCATGCTTCCCCACTAGTGCAAGACTGCTCCTAGTGATGTTAGAGTTGTTTTCCAAACATTGACTCTGATGGTACTTCTTGTTGTGGTTCTTCGTGTGCTTTATCTCTCCCAAACTGTTTTGGATATGTCAATTTGGTTTGAATTGGGTGATTTCTACTCATCTTATTTTGTCTTGCTAATCAACCTTCTCCTCGCAACAATGACGACAATTCCCTACTTTTGTATTGTGACGGCAGTGGCACTTCTGTTTGAGATGACAATTTGTCTGTGTGACGACTGCTTCTATGCCTTTCAACTTTCTAGTGATGCAACTATTTCCGACTTATGATGGAATTTTGTTTAGAGGCACTCCTAATACGGTAGTTTTCAGTCTGACTTTCTTGATGTCAACTCTCCTCTAACTACAGTCTCTTTAACCGACTTGTCTATGTAGTACTTCTAATGACAATTTATCGACTTGCGATGGTAGTCTTCCCCTAGCCGACTTGTTTGACAGTAGTCTCTCCCAGTTGATTTGCCTAATGATAGTCTTCTCCAGCTGACTTGTTTGACGACAAGTCTGTTGCTGTTGTCCTGGAACAACGATCTCCTGATTGTGGTGGTGGTTTGCTTACGACAAGGATGATGATGACAACTGCTGACTCCTTGCAGTCGTAAACTTTTGTTGGCTTTCCTTTAGTCACACTCAAATCATACTCCTTCGTTATTTGACGACCATGTGCTTGCTTTTGGCTTGGTTGTAATCATCCATTGATGCGTTCGACTACGAATGTGTTAGCAGAGTTACCCTTTGAATGTATGGATAATTGTTGTAATTCTTCACAAGGCCTTAATGTCTGCGGGATCTCTATGACTTATGGCACTCTTTGTTTGGTATGTTAATTTTTGATGCACAAGTTTTTTCTACCAACGAGTCTTCAAGCTCTTGCTCTGGTTGCACAAATGCTTCAACTTCATCTGCTTGCAACGAGCATTCTTCTCCTTGGCCATTCCTATTTATAACCCTTGGTCACTATTGTTGTTGCCCATGCAAATCATTTAGTAACTGCCACTTCGTGTTCAAACTTCCACATGTTCGCCACCTTGCATGCAATTGTTGTCCTTTTTCCTTTTTTGTCTTTTTCTTATTTTTGGCTTTTTCTTATTTTTGTCATTTCTGTTTTTTGTCTTTTTCTTATTTACACTATTTACATCATGGGTCCCTAACACATGTCACCGACATCGTGTGAATCAGATGGCTATGTCGATGTGAACTTCTAATGTTTCTATTGATTGCGCCTCTTCCTGTCTGTGACTATGGCTTCCGTCACTTACTAGATCATCGTCATTATACATGGATTCCTTTTGCTATCTATTCCAATGATTTATGTAGCTTCAGGGTGTCTCCAGTTGCTGTTTTCCACCTGTCAATTATTTCTACTTCGAATAATACACCAATCCGTCCTTTCTTCCTCTTGTTGATAACATCTTGTTTTTGTCTATAGACAGATGGAGGATTGATGGTCTGTCCGACTGACGTCATCATGACAGTTACTTTGCCTACCGTCCTCATGTCGGCCATTTGCCATGTCATCATTTTAACGATTGATTGTCTTGTCGTCATCATGACGACCAATTGTTATGTCATCATCATGACAATTGCTTGTTATCGTCCTCTTGATGGTAGACTATTCTATTGTCATCCTAACGACAGATTGTCATCCTGTTTGTAGGTTGTCTCCTTCTTCTCTAGCTATCGTCATGCCTCCTAATCTCCAATTCTCCTTGGCGTGTCGGACTTGGAACTAGGGTCCTTGGTGGTACTTGGCCTCTATTCTGAAATCCTTGTCTCCCTCGAAATCTTTCCAAATGTCCTCCCCTTATTTTTGGCCGAATCTCCCTTGTGTTGGACTATCGAACTCCCAGTTGTCCGAGATTCGTCTGGTTCCTCAGTCGTTCGAGACGTCTTCGGTTTCCACGGGCTCGACGAGGTGGTCCTGATGGGCCATCCTCATGAACTCGTGGTTGTTGGTTGTTTTGTATTGTATCTGCAAATAGTCCTTGCGGTCTATTTTGTTGATCAGTTGACCTATGGGTAGTAGGAAGGGAATTTCTCCCCCTCGAGCTATCAGGAAGGAGATCAACCGGACTCCCCCCTTGGTCAGGTATACTTGGGTTACCCAGAAGTCTTGTCGAACCCCTTGGATTACTCAAGTTACCTCTATTCCTTGCTTGATCAAGTAATTCTGCTCTTGTTGGTTGCCCTTCATGGTTTTGAGTTCTTGGTGATAATTGCTTTATATTTCTCAACCTTCAATATGCTTGCAGCAACCGTCTATGCCATCTTGCCTCTTTAAAATGTCTCTATGTTTCACATTGTACCAGTGCACCTCTATACTAATATGAGAAGTCAGCGTCAATGCTATAATCATTTCCTTCGTCTACTATGTACATAGGCCATCTAGATGTTTTCTACACTCTTCTTTGCAACCTCCTTACTTCTCTTTGTTGCCTTCTCAATTGTCTAGCAGCAGCTCAGTACTCTTGTATCTTCGATCTCCCTTGAGGTCCTCTTATTGGTTCATTATTACCACTTGAACTATTTTCCATTCTTTCTTCCTCCCCCTCTTGGGGCATTAGTGGTTCATTGTTTTCAACTTCTTGAACCATTTTGAGGAATCATACCCTCGCTTGCTGACTTTGGGCTTCATCCCTTTGCCTTCTTCTTGCATGATTGGGACTTGGATATGGAGTATTAGGGTCTCTAGGAAGATTTTCATCGCTGCTTGAGTCTTCAATCCATCCTCCATTCCTAGGTTGTTCTGGCACTTCCCTAACATCTCTCCATAAAACTGCAGTAGTTTGTTCTCTGCTCACTCGATGTTCTGTAAAATCAGCAAGACCTTGTTGTGGTCTATCCTCACTTCTTCTTTATCATTTCAATTATCTCATCTTGCCCTTGTCTATGAGGATTTGGTGGCATCATGTTTCTCTATCTTCTAGACCTTCTCATCAATGGGGAGGTAGTACTAGAAGAATTTTTAGTATTCAATTGAATTCTTAGTGTTTCTAAAGATGAACTGCTAGAGTTTAAGGAGAAGAGGCTACTCTTTGATGGTGCTTCTTCATTGCCATTGGCGCTTCCCCTTAACTCTTCTCTTTGTCTTTCTAGCTCTTGGTCAAATTCATCCAATTCTGCTCTTCGTAATTCTTCTCTTTCATTTATCCATTGCATTGTTTCATCCAACTCGTGAACCACTTGTTCTCTTAGTCGCGTATTATACATTCTCAGCATCTCATTTTCTTCTTGTAACTGATGTGTCTCCCCGATCATTTGTTGCAGAATTCTTGATTCTTCATTTGGAGCCCCATCCCTCATATCTCTTGCACCAGATTCTCTTTCTTGCAATGCAACATCCGTGAGGGTTTGAAGTCTATCTTCACCTTCGTTATTCGAAAATCTCACATGAACTTGTAATCTTCTATGTTCCCTAGGTCGAGGTTCCAACTCCCTTTGTTCGATTATAGGTTCTCCTTCTATTCCGAATAGCCACTCCAGGTTCATTTGTTCCTCTTCTTGAGTATTATGATCAACAATTCTATTGGGCTCTCCTCGTTTGTAAAATCGCATTCCTGGTTGTGGTACTTCTGTCGTCCTCCTAGAAGTTTCTCCTTGCGATGATTCTAAGTTGATCACATTTACCTATGCCTTTGCCTTATACACCTTTAACTTAGAACCATTCATTGTTTCGAGGCAGATTGTACCATCCAATTTCTTCAGTCGAACAACCCCATTGTCCAGTACTTCCTCTACTTGGAAGGGTCCAAGCCACAAGGTCTTCAATTTACCTGGCTTGATTTCTCTTTTTTTCGTTAAATATCAACATCAAATCGCCAGTCTTCAAGTCCATCTTCCGTAAATGTTTATCATGCCAAAATTTTCGTCATCGTTGGGCAATCTCCATCGCCCATTGTGCCATCACCCTCTTCTCCCCCAGTTGTACTATGTCGTTATGAGCCTTTCTTCTATGCTCTCATCGTCACTCAAGTGGTTCTCCATTGCTACCCACAAACTAGGTACCAGGAATTCAACTGGCATGACCACCTCCTACCCATACATTAACTGGAAGGGTGTATGGTTCGTTGTTGGCTTGAAAGTTGTCTTGTATGCCCACAAGACTATTGGCAATCGTTCTTCCCAATCGGCGCCTTCCACGTCGCATGTCTTATACATTATGGAAACCAGGACCTTGTTTGTTGCCTCTACCTATCCATTCGCCCTAGGATAGTATGGACTAGACAACGAATGGAAGATCCTGAATTCCGTAGTCAAATTTTGAATAATTTTGTTGACGAAATGACCTCCCTTATCACTTGTCAATTGTAGGGGAATTCCAAACCTCGTGATAACTTGTTCATATAAGAAGCGAGCAGTGCTTCTTGCAGAGTTATCCGATAGAGCCCTTGCTTCTACCCATTTCGTCAAGTATTTCGTAGCCACTACAATGTATCGACACTATCTTTCGACTTGTTTGAAGTGGTCCCATAAAATCCAATCCCCATCTTTCGAAAAGTTCTTGAGGTTGGGAAGGGTGCAATGGCATGAAGTCCCTCTTTAACGACTTCCCCATTCTTTGACACGTATCACATGCCTTCACATATTCTTTGGCATCATGATAGAGGGTGGGCCACCACAATCTTGCTAACAACACTTGCTATCGCATCAGCCCCCATGTGACCTCTGGCTAATCCCTCATGTGCCTCCTTCAACGTTTTCAGCGCTTCATCCTCCATGATACACCTTAAAATTTGATCTTCTCCCATCTTGTATAACAAGCCTACAATCAATGAAAATGGTGTCAATTTTGTAATAATCTTCCTTTGTTCTGTTGTCATCTCCTTTGGCAGCTCTCTTGTCGACAAGTATTCCCTATGTGTTTATACCATGTTGGTACCACACTTATCATGAATAATTGTGCATTGGGGAATTCATCTTGTATGCCTCCTTGTGCAGGTTCTCCAAAGCGAATCCTTGAAAGTTGGTCCACTATTACGTGCTTCTTTCCTGGTCTCACTACCACTCAAAACACGAATTCCTATAATGTGACGAGCCACCTGCTCACTCATCCATATATTATCGGTTTGTTGATTAAGTATAGCAATGCTTGATGATCTACGTAGAAGGCAAATAGATTGGCTAGCAGATAGTGTCTAAAATTTTGTACTGCATAGACCATTCCCAGTGCTTCTCGTTCTATGGTGCTATAGTTCTTCTCCACCCTAGACAACAACCGACTTGCAAAATAGATGGGTTGATCCAGCCCAAACTGTCCTTCTAGGCTAAGGCACATCCAATCGCAAAATTTGAGGCATCAACATGAACATGGAACTCTTTTTCCCAATCTGGATATACCAAAATGGGTGCTTTCACCAAATGTGCCTTGAGTCCTTCAAAAGCCTCTTGGTGTTCCTCCGCCCACTTGAAAGGAACACTCTTACGCGTGAGAGCGTCTAGCGGGTAGGCAATTTGTGCATAGTTTCTGATAAACCTCCTGTAGTAGCCCATCGTTCCTAAGAAGGTTTTCACAGAGCTTACATCATGGGGTTCTTCCATCAGCAATATTACCCGTATCTTGTCTAGATCCAACTTCAGGCCGACCTGGCACATAATATGTACCAATTATTTCCCATAAGGCACCAACAATACCACCACATTCGATCAATGCATCATAAGTAGATTTTTACATTGCTAATACCATGAAATCCAAGGTGATGTCTTGCTCCACTATTTGTACCCTTTGATTTATCAGTACACCTCTCATTTCTATTATGTATTTATCAACTCCATACAACCTAAAATTTGGAGATCGTAATGTTGGTGCCCCAATGCTTTTCCATGTCTTCTCGGGCATCACATTGATGCTCGACTCCCCTATCTACAATTACTTGGGTTAGCTTATGATCCAAAATCTCCATGTGGACCAAAGTTGGCTTCTTCCCAACTTCAATCATCAATATTGTAGGGTCGATGAATTGTTCTTGCTTGATGTTGCAACTTCCCATACTTTTGCTTTATTTGTCTTAATCATCTCACCTACTATGGTATATAATTCGGGTATTGCACCAAGTAGATTGGATACTTTTATTTTCATAGTCGTGCTTAGTACATGTGTAGCCAAAAGTTACATTGATAATTGTTTGCTCATCATTACTTCGAGATTTTTCAAGGCTTTTTCTTGGATTAATTTTTCTTGCTTGTCCTTCTCAAGCTTGTCCTTCACCATATCATGAGCTTCCTGCCATCGCTCCTTTTCTTTGGTAGGATTTGGGTACTGCTCCATATTTTGGGTATTAGCTCTCATAATTGCTAGTACTTGTTTTTCTTTTTCTTGGTCTTGTCACTTACTTCACCAATGTCAATTAGATTGACATTTTGTGTTCCACTAGTATTGCATTATTCAGGAAATTTGCTTCCTTGTGGTTACCCAGTCCACACCATCTACACATGTGAGTGTTTCCATTTGAGTTTCCTCTAGTCTATGGTTTGGGACAACTTTTCGCAAAAGGTCCCCATTCTTGACAGTTCCGAAATTGTATGATAGGTATTCCATTTGAACCATACTAAAGTCGACTTTGACTTACTTGCCTTCCTCCTTGACAGTTATTCCTATATTCACCACTCATTACACCTTGTCCATTTCTTGAAGTATTTACCTACTCTTCCTGCTACATTGTCATGGTTCGGTGCCTTGCCCCTTCTAGTTGAATGGACAATTCAAGACTGGGTGTCCTACTATATCGCATATATTACAATACACGTTCTTAGAGCAATTGACGTTTGTATGTCCTGATTTACAGTCCAAATATCAGATGTCTTTTCTATATTTATGTGCTTCTCCTTTTACTTATTTCGTCATTTTATCAAACTCTTTCTTGAAAGAGTAGATAGCACTTTGCACTTTGTCATAAATATCACTATCTGATTCTTCATTTCTTAGATGCCCCATAATTCCGGCCACTATTTTCTTTGCTTCATCTCGAAGTTCTTATCTTTCTTCAGGGCTTTAGCATATGTGGAAGATGGCACAACCTTCATCTTCTTCCTATATTTGGGTAGAATTCTATCTCTAAACCATCTCTTTACTAGTCCATCGGGGGGGGTGTGTCCCCCTTTTTTCTTCCTTTTTTTTTTTTATTTTTTTCCTCCCCCCCCCCCCCCCCCTCTTTTGTGTTTTTTTTTTTTTTTTTTTTTTTTTATTTTTTTTTTGTTTTATTTTTTTATTTAATAATCTCCCCCCCCCCCCCCCCCCCCCCCGAGGCGCGTGGCGAGAAACAAAACCCCCCCCCCCCTAATTTTTCCCCTGTTTCTCCCCCGGGGGAGGGGGAGGCCCCATATGTTGTGTGGGTCCTTTCCCCCCCGGTAAAGATGGGTATTTATGCTTGCCCTCTCTATTTGTGACATGCACCATTGGGTCTCGTTCGACCTCTTCATCACTCGATGATGGTTCTTGTGGGACTCTATCCCACTCTCTTTTGATCATTGGTGGCTCGACTTCTTGTTCTGGTGCCTCTCTTCCAAACAATATTTGTCCAAAATCTCATGCATCAATGCTTTGCGACCTTCTTCACGAGTAAATGATATACAATTTTGGTCTTCTTTTCCAAGTGTCCATGTGTGGTTGCTCTAGTGCCAAAATCTCATCTTCCACACTTGTTGGAAAACTCCTCTTTGTTGGCTCAGGTGTTACCATTCACTCTTCGCTTGCTATGTTGGCTTCTACTACGCTAATATTTTTCTTGACTATTGGGTTTTGCACCTCATTCTTCATTGTCAGCAACAACATTTTCCACCTTTCTCTCTCAAATTTTTGATTCTTGTCATCTAAGGGGTTCCACACCCTCTCCACTTTCGGTTGCATAAACTCATCTCTACTTTGTACTCCTTGATTTGTCAGTCTTGCACTTTTCCTTACTAGTTGCTCCACAGTTTGTGTTTGATTTCTTTGTCATCGTCCTTGCAACCTTGAATCTATCATTCACCTCTTTTTTTATCACACTCACTTCTTATCAACCCAAACTTGATATATATCTAGGCAACGACACCAAATGTAGACAATGATGAGGATTCCCAAGACAATGGAATGACAGTTAGTGGGAGGAATTGACAATGGATCTTAGAGATACATCTATGTTAACCACGTTTTATTGATGATAGGGCAACTTCGACGACAACTGGCATGTTGGTCCAAATTTAGACAACAATATCCTATGACTGCTCAGTCCTGATGGCTTGCTTCAATATGGCTTGCTACAAGACAATATCTAGCATGATGGTAGATGACTAATGATGGCAAGGTTCATGACGACATGTTGACGGTCACCAGATGATGGCTTCCCTTGTGACGACACTTGAACTGACAACAGTTAATGTGACGGCATGACGACTTCTCCCATGTTGGCACTAGTCATGACGACAATCTAGTTATCGATTCCCCCTACTCATATAGACAACATCGACACTAGCTTGTGATAGCATTGACAATGGTTAACTTAGGACATCAGTTCCTGCAACTAGACTTGCTCGTCTGACCTTCGTCTAAGCAATTACACCTACAATAATACAAGATAGAGTTCTAACAAAACACACATCCATGAAGACACAATTGGCATAAATGAATGATCTTGCATTATCATTGAAATTATGTACAATTCAGTCTATGACTGCAACAATTCTATGCCTAGCATTATGTTGTAATAGTCTGATGTCTCTCCCTCATACAATGGCATGATCTCCTAATGCAATGGATACATATTGAAATGTAGGGGGTCTATTTATACTATAGCCTTGGTAGTTATCAAAACTAACAAGACAACTACCAAAACCACCTTTCCCAAACAACCTTCATTAACACTAATTAACATATTGTTTACAAATGATAGTTGCATGCATATTACGTTTAATTTTTCTTTGACATCATTATATTGCATTTGATCGCATTACATTTCATTGACCATTTTTCACGACATTTCATTTAATGTACATGTAGACATTTTTGAAAACAGTTTCACTTTTTCTTAGAATTTTTGTCTTCAGTAGAATCATCGGCCTCTTCAAGGGAGCAACCTCCTTAGAAAAGTGATACATTTCATCTATAGACTTGCATTTTTAAAGACTCTTGTAAACCCTAACCTTGATCCCTAAGGGTCGGTTTCACATGCAATTGGGGATTCGAGCTAGAAATTTCTACTAAAGATTCATTTACATATTTTATTACGGTTATAAACTTATATTATATGGGCCCATAAGTCTAGGCATCCAAGTGCCACATACATGTTACAATGTATTACATGATAATGTTAGAATAAATACATTACATAATAATATTAGGATGTGGTCCTAACAAGCGCTTCCCCTTCAAAAAGCTTTGTCCTCAAAGCTTGATGAGAGGAAAGTATTGTTGGAGTTGGTTACGGGGCTCTCATGTGGCATATTTTGGTTTAGTCCTTGCCATTGTACAAGAATATTAATGATGGTACAATTACAAAGAATGCAAGAACGTCAATCCAAAATTTGCTTGAGCTCTAGAATGATGGATCCTTCCTCATCTAGATCAGGTAATGCTGATTGAGCCTATACCTTGTTGTTAATGACTTTTTTCAATAAAGAAACATGAAATACTAGATGGATCTTGGAGGTAGGTGGTAAGCCATAGTTTGTAGGTGGTTTAACCAATCCATTGTAATACTAGATTAGGGCCACATAATTTTGCAGCAAGGTTTTGACATCCACAAAGCTATATCGAGGATTGTTTGTATGGTTGCAAATGAAGAAATACCATATCCGCTACATCAAATATGCGCTATGTATGGTGGCAATCCACTTGTTGATGCATACTATTATTGCCATCTCCAAATTCTCCTTGAGATATTAGAGGAGTGATGCATGTTGACGAAGAGTGGTATCTACGACCTGGACTCTAGAACTGCTTGGAATATAGGAGGAAGGGGTTGGCAGTAGGTGTCCATATATTGCTTCAAATGGCCTAACCTTGGTAGTTGTATGATATGAAGTGTTATACCACCATTCAACTAGAGGAAACCATTTAGCCCATTGTGTAGGGTGATCTAATGCAAAGCAACAGAGATATGTTTCCAAACATTTGTTGACAATATCAATTTGACCATCTATTTTAGGGTGGTATATTGAACTCAATTTAAAGTGAGTGCCCTGCAATTTAAATAGTTCATTTCAAAAGTGATTGGTGAAAGTAGGGTCATATTCTAAAGAAATAGATTTAGGTATACCATGTAGGCGAAATATGGAGTCTATGAAGATTTAGGTAACCATAGAGGTTGTGTAAGGATAAGCTAAGGAATAAAAATGAGCATACTTTGTGAGATGATCCACTACCACCATAATAATTGATTTACTGTCAGACTTTGCCATCCTTCAATAAATCCATGGAAATATTCATCCATATGTGTGCCAATATTGGAAGACGTTGTGGAAGGAGGTTGAAGTTTTCCTCGAGTGAAAATTGTTTCCCCCTTTATTTGTTGGTATTTATCACATTTTGCCATAAATGTACGAATGCCCTTCTTCCTTTCCTTTCAGAAGAAAGTGTGCTTGGCCCTTTCATAAGTTAAGAAAAAACCTTAATGTCTAATAGTAGGTGATGCATGCATTTATTGCAATATGAATTCACAAATTTGTGAATTTTCAAGGATGACAAGACAAACAATATCTCAAATGTTGTCCATCCATGAGTTGGGATCATATTGAAGTTATTGAATCAAAGATTGTAGATGTGAGTCCTTAGTCGTCTCTTCCTTGAGCTAGTTGCTCCATTGAGGAAGAAGTGATGATATAGCATACAACAAATCATGATCTTCATACTAGCGTGAAAGTGCAGCTAACACTATACTCTCCTTTCCTTTCTTATAAATAATTTCATATTCATACCCCAATAATTTGGATACCCACCTTTGTTGTTTTGGGATAGCTACCCGTTCTAAGAAATACTTAAGACTTTGGTGGTATGTTTTGATTGAAAAGTAATCCTTAATGAGATATGGCCTCCAATGATAGACAACATGCAAAATAGCCAACATCTCCTTTTTATAAGTTGATTTTCCCAAAAAATTTCTTGTTAGTGCCTTGTTGGTGAAAGCCAATGGTCTTCCTTCTTGCATCAAAATTGTCCCAATTCCACTGCCTGAAGCATCACTTTCAATTATAAAGAGTTTAGAAAAATTAGGTATTGCTAACATTGATGTTGATATTATAGCTTGTTTTAGGACCCTGAAAGCTTGTTCCACTGGTTCTAACCACATGAATGAGTTCTTCCTCAACATAGTTGTTAGTGGGGCTACTATCTTCCCATAGTTTTGAATAAAATTTTGATAATACCTAGTGAGACCCAAAAAACCTCGAAGTCCTTTGAGGGTTTGAGGCTTTGGCCATTCTTGTATAGCCTAGATTTTCTTGGGGTCCACTTTAACTCTGTCCTTTGATACAATGTGACCCAAGTACTCTACCTCTTGCATGCCAAAAGAACACTTTGACCATTTTGCATAAAGTTTATTCTCAGACAAAAGTTGCAAGGCTTAATCCAAATGTTTGAGATGCTCCTCCCAAGTACTACTATAAATAAAAATATCATCAAAGAAGACTAAAATGAATTTGCGTAGGAAGGACCAAAAAATTGCATTCATCAGACTCTAGAAAGTGGAAGGTGCATTGGTCAGACCAAAGGGCATGACCAAAAATTTATAATGCCCTTCATGAGTTCTAAAGGTAATTTTAGGAATGTCTTCTTCCTTGATTCTAATCTGATGGTAGCCAGACCGCAAATCCAATTTTGAGAAAAATTGAGTGCCATGCAACTCATCCAACAACTCATCAATTATAGGAATAGGAAATTTGTCCTTGATGGTTATTTTATTGAGTTCCCATAAATCCACACACAACTACCATGACCCATCCTTTTTTTATACCAACAATATTGGAGAGGAATAGGGACTAACATTGGGTCGATAACCCCTACTATAAGTAGTTCTTGTACCATTTTCTTGATCTCTGATTTTTGGACATATGGATACCTGTAAGGGCGAACATTTGGAGGGAGACTACTTGGAACAAGCTAAATTGCATGATCATGAGTACGATGAGGGGGTAGTCCCTTAGGTTCCTCAAAAATTATTACATGTCCTTCCAATAGATGTAATTCCTTCTATGGTTCCTTTTCATTTTTAATTGGGGCTTGTATAGCAAAATATTGTGCCACAATTCTATGAGACAAATTTTTAATAACTTCTCCATCCTGTGAGATGAAATAAGTTGAGTAGCATTGGTCATCATTCCCCATAGAGTATATTCAATTACTTACTAGTTGAATTTCATCCAGAGCTTTAGAAAAATCCCACACTATGGGTACCAAAATTATAAGCCATTGTGTTCCCAATACATCACACCCTCCCAAGGGAAGGGTAAACATATCAGTCTTAATATTATATTCCCCTATTTGTACTTTGACATTTTGACACTTACCCTTACAAGGAAAAGTTCCTCCATTGGCGATCATGACCTCAAAGGAATTACATGTATTTATATAACAATTTGCCTACTTCACCACTCTAGGATCAATAAAGTTATGTGTGCTACCAGAGTCAATGATAATTATTATTCATTGTCTCTTGAAATATCCTATCACCTTCATATTTTTGGGGATAGTTATTCTTGTTAAGACATGGACCAAAATTTCTAGTTGGGGTTCTTCTTGGGATTCAATTTTCTCGGTCTATTCCTATTCTTAATGCTCCTCTTCTACCTCTTAGGAATTTGTGGTTGTTGACTCATCCATATCAAGAAAATATGTTTTTTGTCACACACATTTGTGTCTAGGTGAATACTTCTCATCACAATTATAACATAGCCCTTGAGCTCTATGAGCTTCCATATCTTCTTGAGTCAATCGTTTGATAATGGGTGATTTATTAGCTAGATTTGATGTTGGCTTAGATGAAAATGGAGGTCATGCTTGTGGAAACTTGGAGGTGCATCTCTGAGCCATGAATTTATCTTTTTCCAACCTAGCCAACCCTATCGCCTGCACCAAGGTTTGCGGTTTGAACATTTTGACCTCGACCTTGATATCATCCTTCAATCCACTAACAAAACAACTTTGGAAAAAATCTTCACTCAACCCATTAGTACGGTTTACCGAATTTTCAAACTGATCTAATACTCTTGAACAAATGAGGTTTCTTCTAGTTTAGTGAGGGCTCCTATGAAGTCCTCATACTCACTAGGACCAAGGCAAGTGCAAAATTATTTCTTAAATTCTTCCTAGGTAAGATTGGGATGCATTTTTCTCACCCATTGATACCACTATAAGGCATTAGATTCAAAGTTGAAAGATGCAATTGTGAGTCATAAATATTATGGAACATTATGAAGATTGAAATACTGCTCTGCATGACACAACCAACCATTGGGATCCTTCCCATCAAATTTTGGAAAATTTAATTTGGGTAATTTATATTTATTGACATTGTAATGGTTTTTATGTGACCCCCTTTCTAGGTTACTTTATCCCTCTCCCTTGAGTCCAAATTCTCCATGACCATACCGATTGCATGCCTAAGTGTCACCCATTGACTATTCTCTGTTGCATTTATTCTTTCATTAACTACATCATTTATCTCTTTATGCTCCCCTATCACAAAATTTATAGATTCATGTAATTTATGGTTATCAAATTCTATTTTGGTCTAAAACTAACTAATCTCACCTCACAACTGTTTCATTTGATCAATGATTTGTTGGCCTAGCAACTTGGCTAGTTGGTCACCCAATTGAGTCACTTGTTGGTTAATTTTTTGATATATTTTTTGCTCCATTTGTTGACCTCTAGTGCCTGTAGCCATATATTGGGGTTTTGGGCCTTTTGAAAAGGCTTTACTAAAAATAGAAGCGTTGTTTTAGTAGTTACTATTTTTAGTAAGGGTCCTTAAAAAGTGTTTGGGGGATATATACCAAAACAATCGACTCGATGAGACGATTTCAATGGACTAGGTCTCAAAATGAAGTTTTATTTTTAGTTGATCTTTTTCTCCTAAGTCTTCTCACAAAAGGAATACTTTCTATCATGCCATAATCCTCACGGTTACACAAGGTACCTACTCATTGTCTTATTCCTTGAAAATTTCCTGTTTTGATATTGTCTCGTCTATTACTATTCTTCACTATTACTGATATTCTAGCTCTTCTATCATTATTATCAATTGTTATACAAATAATTTGTTTCTGACTATCAAAAACTATTATTGTATTATCAATTCCATGATGACTGTAGTCTCCTTTGTATGCTCAAGTCTATGTTTAGGATTTTTAGGTTTAACAATCAGTGTTTAGGGTTTGACAAACAACAAAACATGGTTACTTTAGGCCAATGTGTGTGTATTGTTCATAGCACTCTACTATATTGTAATAGCAATCGATAATACTCAAACCAATATTTTAGACCACTACCCAAGGAGGATATAGTCAATATCCTTGGGCACACTACCTGCCTTTCTTATTAGTATGAGGGTAATTTTCTAGGGTGTTGTGCTTGGTGATTTATGAATAGATTCATAGCTAAAAGCTTCTTAAGGCTAAAGATCTCTCCTAAACCTAGGGGGTCTCCCTATACACTCAAGGGTACGTGGGAGCTCAAGTCCGTATACGGGTGCTATCTAAGGCCTAAGTATTAGAGTTTGATCACCCCTCACTTCACTAGATGCTTTATAGGTAATCTAGCTTAGCCAATAATGACAACTCCTCCACGATATTTTAAAACTATTGGCATAAAGTTTTTAACATTAAACTAAAACAGAAAAAAAGACTAAGCTTTTCATAGGATATTTCATAGAAAAGAATAAAAGGAAGGAAAATAATACCTAATAGGAATGGAATGTCAAGACAAGAATTGTTGCAACTATAACAGAGCATGGCCCTCGAAAGTGATTTGATACCATTGTTAGGAACTTTCTAATTAAATGAAGCACATCCACATAAATATTACAATAATTTAAAAAAATCAATGGAAATGAAAATAGAAATATTGCAATACAAAATGGAAATGCAACAATTGTATTGATCAAAATAGAAGCACAATGCAGAATCGTTGACCTCTTCAAGGGGGCAACCTTCTTAGAAGCGAAACTTATATACAATATGCAAAAGAGATACATTCCATCTATGCCCTTGCATTTTTAAAGACTTCTATCAACCCTAACCCTAATGCTCAAGGGTTAATTTCACATGCAAGTGGGGACTTGAGATAGAAATATCTACTAAAAATTCAGCTATATCTTTTATAATGGTTACATTATATGGGTCCAGAGTTATGCATAACAACAAATTATCATAAATTAACGAATATTAGGATTTTTGAAATTTAAAATTGGTGAATATGGGAACCTTGGACGTCGGCCCATTCACCCAAAAAATTTTGGGGTAAAATTTTTTTAGGGTTGGTTCGCCTAGAAATTATAATATTTTATGATTTAAATTATAAATCACCAACCTCCGTGTCTACATTCTGGACCTTTTCACATTAAAATTATATATAGTTTTATTAACATCGACAAATTCACCTATTATACCCCCAGTATATATACCTAATGTGATAGTGACAATCATACACGTTAAACACTAGTTCTCCTCGATTGAAAACAGAGAAGCCAAAGTGATAGTAGAGAAAGAAAGCAAAATAAAAGACGAATGATCGATAGCAAAGAAAAATTGATAGGTTAGATAACATAAACGAGGGATAGCATATCATAAATGACGAACGATGGATAACATAATAAATGAAATATTTATAGTTGTAGAGAATGACTACAAATGAAAGATGCTCAATCGTATAGAACAGACTACAAACGAAAGATGCTCGATCATAAAGAAATTATTATAAATGAAAGGCGCTCGATCGTAGAGAAAAGACTACAAATGAAATATACCCGATCGTAGAGAAAAGACTACAAACCAGGATTATGCACAAGGGCGAATTTCGTAATTTATAGTGAATTTTAGGTTTTTAACATTTTTTATTTTGCTATTTTTTGGGACCCTAGAGGTCGGCCCATTCGCCCGAAAATTACGAGAATTATTTTTTTAGGGTAAAATCGCCCCTGTACAATATGTATTCCCACCTAATATTCACCCTAAAATTATTTTAAAAAAATTATCCCGTCCAAATCGCCTCTTGTACCCCACTATATATAGGTAACCCTGGAGGTTGGAAGCAACACTCATAGTCTCAACTTGACAAGGCGACCATAAAAAATGACTGGTAGAAGCGAGTGACAAAAGGCTACCGCCAGAAGCGACTGACACACCGCGACTGGTACAAGACGACTGACACACCGCAACTATCACAATGCGACTAACATGTTGTGATTGTCATAGCATGACTGACATGTCGCTACTGTCACAACACAACTAACATGTCGCGACTGACACACCACGACTATCGCAAGGCGACTATCTATCCGTGACTGTCATAAGGCGATTGTCCCACTGCGACTGTCACAGGGCGATTGACATACAGGGTCAACCATTTGTCGATAAGTTTTTATTATCAATTTTTTTTCTTTTTTATACATTTTTTTCATCGACGCTCAATAAGGAGGTTTGTGATGTGTCAGATATTGTGATGTCTTGAATAGTAGTTCTCTCTTTAACCAATTATTTCCATTTTTCAAAATGTCACTTGTTGGCAGTGGAAAGAAGGGAGGCCAGTATTCCAGTTTCGATAAAAGGATTATCCTCAAATACTTTCATAATATTTCGAATTCCAGTCAGCCACTAGCATCTGCACAAATTGAAGGTATGAACGCCTTTACATACTAACCAGTTAATTTTTGTTCATTGTTCATTTCATATATATTGTCTTCATTCATTAAGAAGGGTGATTTTTGGTGTATGGCTTTGTCCATTATTCATCTAAATTTTTTAAAAGAAGGTATGCTTTTAACAGAATGTATGCTTTTAAATAGAATAATGATAATGACCCTGGTATTGAGTATTGATCCTAGTATTATCTCTACAGAAAACAGTGTTGACCCTCGTATGAATCGACTTCCACATAACTACAATATTGAAAAGTCCACAGATGAATATTTTTCTTAAAGAAATGGAACAACAACATGAAGAGATTCCTGAAACAAACATGCCAAATGGAAAACAAAGTAATAGTTCTTATGCAGTACCCACTTTCGGAGAATCTTCTTCTAAAAAACATAAACGTGCCAGGTCATCTAGATGGACAATTAACAGATCATTTCAGCCTGATTGGGTTTCAAATTTTCCATTTGTTGAGCCAGTGCTTCCAGAGAATAGTAATGAGGTAATAACAGAATTGAGATGCATAATTTGCAGTTGGAAACATGAAAAATATCACAGATTGCAAGTTAAGAAAGATACAATAGAAAAACATTGTGGAAAGGTTTATATAAAAAGAAAAGAAAGTGATGGACCAATACAAAAAAATTATAGGTGGAAGGATGCATCGGAGTGTGCCCATATTAGATATGCACAACAATATGATAAAGCAATGAAAGAAAAACAAACTTTGGTTGAGAAAGGTCCTACGATTCAAGCCCAATTTTGAAAAATGGAAAAGTTCACTTTAGATTCAATAAGTTTACAGTTTGTTGTTGTACTCACTATTCTTAAAAAGGGTAGACCTATGTCAGATTTCATTGATTACAAATCCCTATTTCAACTAGCTGATGTGCAAAATTTACCTAGTGTCCATTGGTCAAATCGAAGTGGTTGAGAAATTGCAAAATGTTTGCCATTGGTTGAGGAGGATGACCTCAAAGAGAAAGTTAAAAAGGCCAAATTCATATCACTTTCAATTGATGAGGTGACTACTTTTGACAACACATCTTGGATTTGCATGCATGTTTACACATTGGAAAATCATTTAAGGCAACCTCATTTACTTGGACTATGCAAGATGGTGGAAAATTGCAATGCAGAAAACATATACAATGTTGTTGTTTCTAGTTTAAAGAAAATAACAGGAATGAATCAAATGGAAATAGCCACTAAGTTAAAATGTGTCGGAGTCGATGGTACTGCTACAATGCAACGACACAGGAACGATCTTTGTGTTAGACTACAAACATTTGTTACCCCATATTTGATCCCTATTCATTGCATGGCTCATAGAATTAATCTTGCATATAAAATTGTGGATACATTTACAAATGTAGCTAGAGTGGAAGACCTTGTTCGTGAAATTCATGATTATTTTTTGCATAGTCCAAAAATATTTTCAGAGTTTTAGCAGTTTGCACTTGGAGTTACTGATGGTAAAAAACTCTTAAAAGACGTGGATACTAGATGGATTTCAATGTATCAACCGACATATAGAGTTTTCAAATAATATCAATCCTTGGCGGGGTTTATGTATGTAAACCGTAGGGCAGTTGATAAGGCTAAGGATTTGCTATTACGAATGACTGACTTTGAAACACTTCTCACATTGTGTGGTATTCTTTCAATGTTGGAAGAAATGAATACTTTGATCAAAATTGCACAAGAAAGATCAATTTATATTGTGGATTTCATCAAGGCGAGAAAACAAGTTTGCTTACATATTGATACGATGTATGCATCTGGTGAAAGTTTTATGGATCCCATGTTTGAGAGTTGGAGAGCATTGAAAAACATCCATGATCCTCAAAACTTTTTGAAGTTCAATATAAATTATCATCTTTGTATTAATGTCCACGGAAAGGAAATTCATTTATATTGTTTTTCTCAACGAATGGATATTGCTACAAATGAAGTTGAACAAATGCCCATAACATACAACAAATTTCATGTAGTTGTAACAGATATAAAAATTAAACTAAAACACATAGGAGAATCATTGACAAAAGAGATCAGAGATCGTTTTCAAAGAGATGAATTGCTTGAGGCTATGGGTGTGGTTAACACGATATTTTGGAATCCTTGTAATGAATACCAGAATATAATTGGTTTGTTTCAAAAATACATGGGCAATCTTGCTAGCCATTTCACTAAACCTGTGGTATTCAATGGTATTGAAATCAATGGCATTCTCAACAAAGGTTTTTTGATAAACCAATCAAACTATTTTGGAACAACAATGTCTGCTCAAATTTCACAATTTGCTAATCACCATGAAAGGGGTTCTATTTCACGTTTTTGAAAACATTTATATCCCAGTAGTATCCTGCAACATAGTATGAGTGAATATTTTAGTTTGTATAAATTATGCCAAACTATGATTTTAGGATCTATTGAGGATGAAAGGGTATTTAGTGCATTATCATATGTAAAATCTAAAGTTTGGAATAGATTGGACAAAAATTTGGAAAATTGTTTGAGAGTATATGTGTCGACCTATGAGGTTGAGAAGTTTCCTTATGAAAGAGCTTTGTCATATTGGAAATATTTTGCAGAGAGAAGAGGTGTCATGAATACTCTGGATGATGAGGATAATGGTAACACTGATGACACTGTGATGACAATTTCTTTTGGAATGGGTGCAGAAGAATTTGCACAATCTAAAAAGAGTTTGTTCCAACTTTCACCATTATGATGCAAAGATGCTTTCATTTCCTAATATTATATTAGAATTTAATTCATTTATTTGATATGATTTCAAATATGGAGATTTCATTATATTTTGAGACATGTTTTCATGTATTATGGAACATAATATTGATTACTGCATAACAGATATTACTATTTTTTACATGTATTTTATTTCACATATTGTGCTATCAATTGTCAACAAAATATGTGTATATTATGATTTCATATATTTTGAAAAGTCCATGTATTGAAAAACCCATATATTGAAAACTATGTATGGCAAACCATGTATTGAATAAACTATGTATTGAATAAACCATGTATTGAAAATAATGTATGGCAGACCATGTATTGAATAAACCATTTATGGCAAACAATGTATTGAATATACAATTTATTGAAAACAATGTATGGCAAACAATGTATTGAATATCAAATTGATTTTGAACCATGTATACAATACACCATGTATTGAAACCATGTATCAAATTGATTGAAACAATGTATTGAGTATACAATTTATTGAAAACAATGTATGACAAACCATGTATTGAATAAAGTATAGACCATGTATTAAATAAACCATGTATTGAAAACAATGAGGGCAAACCATGTATTGAATAAACCATTTATGAAAAACAATGTATTGTAAACCATGTATGGCAAACAATGTATTGAATATCAAATTGATTGAAACCATGTGTTGAAATCATGTATACAATTTAGTGAAAACAATGTATGACAAACCATGTATTGAAAACAATGTATGGCAAACAATGTATTGAATATCAAATTGACTAAAACCATGTATTGAAACCATGTATTAAAACCATGTATACAAACCATGTATTAAAAATAATGTATGGCAAACCATGTATTGAAATCATGTATACAATTTAGTGAAAACAATGTATGACAAACCATGTATTGAAAATAATGTATGGCAAACAATGTATTGAATATCAAATTGATTGAAACCATGTAAACAAACCATGTATTGAAACCATGTATACAAACCATGTATTGAAAACAATGTATGGCAAACCATGTAATGAAAACCATATATAGCAAACTAGATATAGCAAACCATGTATAATTATCTGTTTATAGCAAACTAGGTATTGGTGCTCCATTATTGCATCTACATAATTCAAAATTATTTATTGCATCCACACAAATGATCAAACTATTACAATATTTAAAGAAAAACTAAAAAGTAATATAAAATTTATATAATATAAAATATTATGTTTAAAAAGATGTTAAAATAGGAGTCTTTGAAACCATGTTTTTTTCACCACAATACCACATTCTAGAATCATCAAATAAGGAAACAACAGTTCTAATTTTATATGTTTTCTTGTTGCAAAGTGCCTGAAGTTTCAGCTGCATCTACCTCAATATCCTTTGCTTCCAATGCACCAGACCGTACCAAACTATCAGCTGTAGTGTTTATCCCTTTAGTAATAAACCTTCTTCCTTCACGTGGATCTTCTTTAAATGGTGCATTCAACTCTTTCTTATTTTATTTTATTGTAGCATCCACATCCAGGCCCTTTTATTTTATAATCTTCTTCAGCCAATTGTTTTCTCGAACAGTATTTTGTAGTCTCTTCTTCAATTCAATAACAATAGTCACATTGATTTTTGTAGTCTTGATCCAGGTCTTCATGGCTAACACCTGTTGCTTTAAATGTTGATAATTAGACTGCAAAATACAATAGAAAAATATGAATATTAATTAAAAGGTATATTAAAGAAAAAAATGATTTTCAGATATGTGTAAAACTTACACCTATTCTAAGTCTTGCAGTTTCGGCCACTACTACTTTCTTCTTGTCTAGTTCTCATTCATTGAAATATGCTTGGGATTCGACATTCAGGTTCTCTAATCGATCAAGTATAATGGCCAAAATTTCATCATTGCTTGTAGCATCGGCCTTGACGGTGCCAGATTGGTGTAATATCCCCATTTTGAGCAGTTAGTTAGATATAGTGGTTTAGCCTACTCATGGGTTCCCATAGGCTAGGGTATATTGTAGGGGAGCCTAACTAGAGTTCTGGGAGTGGATAATTGAGCAAAATGGGTATTCAAATCCACTCTCAAATGTTGAATTGGATGGACATAGCCTTGAATTACTATTTTTAGTAAGTTAGTTTTTAGGGTTTCGGGCAAAACGGACGGTGCAGTGATATTCTTTACCGAACTAGGTGTTCGTATCTATCCTCAGTTTGTAGATCGGATAATCAGAAGGTCAAGTTTTTAATGTGCGAAGGTTAAATTATATAAAGTAAAATTATTTAAATAAGTTTTATAGTTTACAGCCTTATTTTATAAAAAGGGGACGTGGGACTTAAAAAAGAGTTATGTTTCATGATTTATCCCACATTGAGCGTGCAAAAGGAGTTTGTTGTGGAGGAGTCTATTTATTCGGTGGCTTGGTCTCATTTCATGTCATTCTGGATTTTAGTTATTTTCTCTAGAGTTTGAGGCTAGTGGCTGAGACTTCTTTTTCGAAGGGACGAAAACCCTAATGGTGTGGCTAAGGACGAAACCCTCGGATTTTTTTGGAGCTGGACGAAATCCCATTTCTCTGTTGGTGAATTCACATAGGATTCACACTTGGAGCTTCATCAGTTTTTAGAGGTACTTTGGTGTTTTTTGATAAAGTATTTCAAGGGTTTTAAAATCAGATTGCATAAGAATTTGTGGAAATATTGTTGATCTTGAAAACATTGTAATTTGTGCCCTAGATTAAAATCTGAAATGAAATTGCAAGTTATTTTTCAATCAATGCATTTTGTATATTTTGCAATCTGGGTAATATTGTTGAAATTTTTTTTGTTCTTCAAGTTTTATATCCGCAATAAGATTTAGATCAAAATTTTTTTAATAGTCCCAACCAAAGGGGACATTACAATGGTATCAGAGCAAGTCTATTCTTCCAGCCTATGGAAGCCTAATTAAATTTTAGATTCATGGAGTGTTATAATTATTGGTCTAGGAGATAGCGTGATTGGGATAGAACTTAGAGAGAGATACAAAAATCCATTTGTCAATTAATTGCAACGATGCAAATTTCTCTACCTTCAATTTTTCCTTAGGATAATGTTGATTTTTCATTCATAAAGTTGTCGAAGAAAGAAGTTGAACAAAATACTTTACAAGATCCTAAAAATACAGCTAATATTGCGTCTAATAAAGTTGAGTTTGTTGTCCCAAAGAAGATTGACAAGGGTAAACAATAGTTAACAGGAAAGGAAAGAAAACTGAGTTATCTGCAGGTTACAAGACTTCCTCATGGAAGCAAAAATTAGTTGAGGAGAGAGGGACGATGTTTTACTTGAAAAAGGGAATGGTCACTTGGTCACAATTGTGAAGATGATAAATAGAATGACTTAAGGCAACCAAGTGCAGAAGAGGACAACAGTAAAGTTGAAATCTTAGATTTTAGGAAAGATACTTCATATTAGGAATCATGCATAATAGGGAATCAAAATGATGTTGGTGATGATGAGGATGACAACACAACAATTTTGGATATGCACTTAGAACAATATAATGTGGATTGTAAAATATTTAATATAAGGTATGATAAATCTTGTGATTTTTCTATCATCAGTTTATTAATGCATGATGGAATATTTCATAATGAAGTATCCGTAGATCCCATATTTGATGAGGAAATAATTATGAATGAAGAGGATTATTCGCTGAAAACTGAAATGGAAATAATTAACAAACTGTTGGATGGTGATTTATTTGAGGAGTTGGAAACTATGGAAGATTTAGAAGAAGATGCGACTATTGATGAATTTCCACTTGAGCATGAGACTGACCTAGTCGATGAGATGAGTAAAAATCACATTGTGATCATGTCTTCTAGTCAAGAAACTTGCAAGAAAAAACATAAGGACAAAAATAATGAAGATGAAGTTAATACATCCTATGCTTCGATGAATGGAGAATTAGGCATTGGTCATCAAAAATATGGTGAGCATACTGAATTTGATATTGTCAAATCAGCAACAAATGATAGTATTCATGTAGTTGTTGATTCTTAGGATGAGGACAGGTCTGTCATAACTTCGAAGCATGTAATTAGGGAGTGCAGTATTGTGAAGGAGGCTGATTTTGATCATTGTGCATGGGATAGAAAATCTGAAAGTTTGGTTTGTGATGCTGATTCCAATCCATTGCAATGTTGGAAGGACCAGTTACAAGTCACATAGGAGCATATTTTTCAGACATTAACTCACTTGGATAGAACACACGAGTTTATTGAGTGCCTCTTTCATAAGTTGACAGTTGGAGCTACTGTTACCGATTTGTAGGCTATCAAGCAGGCATTAGAGGTGATAAAATCTAATTATTTGAGGTTACTATCTAACAAGAATTAAGCCTTACAGTTTGTAGATAAGGCCTTCCAAGAACCCAAAGAGAAAAAGGATTGTTCAGAGCTTCAAAGGGTTTTAGTTGGTGAAGTTCATATGAATGGTATTGTGAGGTATGTACATCATTTTGATTTTAGATCTCTTATAGATGAGTGGACCATGTTTTTGATAATGCATAGTAGTGATCCGGAAGAATGTTTTGATAGAATTCATACTTCACTTGGATATGGATTATCCCCTTCGTCATAAGGAAAATTAAATTTTTGCAGCGATAGCAATGGATTTTATGCATGAAAGGAATTATGGCCAAACAATATTTTAGCTCTGTGCAGGTTAGCCCAGAGGTATTCTTTAGGTAGTGGGAGTGTCAAATTCCCTATTGTTCCTGGTGATCTAGGAGTGTCTATGAGGGAGTGGAAGCCACTCATTGGCCCAAGGAGTAGTAATATTGATAGAATATGGATATGGGATCTAGGAGACATTACAAATGTCGACTGTATAGTGATGCCATGGTAGGGAAATTTTCATGTTTTAGATTTTGGTTCTCACAGGGATTGCAGCTTGGATGGTTATGATGGATTCATTACCGAGTTATTGGTGAGGCTAGTTTAGTTGAGGCACATGGACTCTATAGTTATGATCAGAGTGACGTAGCGTCAACATGGTAATGCTGATATGATACTAGTTTGGAACCCCAAGAATCTACTCAATTTCAACGATGGATCATTTTTTAGTTTAGTGATGGAGTCTAGGAGAGTTGTCAGCTTTAGTAGATTCATATGGATGATAGGGGTTACCAGCTTTGTTAGTTCTTGTGGTGGTAGTTGGTGGCGGTGTCACTATCATAGGATATTTATAAGGCTTGTTTAGGATCCTGGTATTTTCATTTATGAAAACCAAGAATTTTTAGTTGATTGGGATATTCATGAGCATTGCATGAGGACAAGCAATATTTGGGAAGGGCAGACTGTAATATCCCCTTTCTGATCAGTTAGTTAGATGTAGTGGTTTAGCCTACTCACGAGTTCCCGTAGGCTAGGGGAGATTGCAAGGGAGCCTAACTGGAGTTCTAGGAGTGAATAATTGAGCAAAATGGGTATTCGAATCCACTCTCAGATGTTGAATCATATGGATAGAGCCTTGAGTTACTATTTTTAGTAAGTTAGTTTTTAGGGTTTTTGGCAAAACAAACGGTGCAGTGATATTCTTCACCAAAATGGGTGTTTGTATTTATCCTTAGTTTGTGGATCGGATAATCATAAGGCCAAGTTTTTAATGTGCGAAGGTTTAATTATATAAAGTAAAATTTAAATACTTTATATAGTTTAAAACCTTATTTTATAAAAAGGGGACGTGGGACTTAAAAAAGAGTTATGTTTCATGATTTATCCCACATTGAGTGTGCAAAAGGAGTTTGTTGTGGAGGAGTCTATTTATTCAGTGGCTTGGTCTCATTTCATGTTATTCTGGATTTTAGTTATTTTCTCTAGAGTTTGAGGCCTGTGGCTGAGACTTCTTCTCCAAAGGGACGAAAACCCCAATGATGTGGCTGAGGATGAAACCCCTCAGATTTTTTTTTGGAGCTGGATGAAACCCCAGTTCTCTGTTGGTGAATTCACAAAGGATTCACACTTGGAGCTTCATCAATTTTTAGAGGTACTTTGGTGTTTGCTGATAAAGTATTTCAAGGGTTTTACAATCAGATTGCATAAGAATTTATGGAAAGATTATTGATCTTGAAAACATTGTAATTTGTGCCCTAGATTAAAATATGAAATGAAATTGCAAGTTATTTCTCAATTAATGCATTTTCTATATTTTACAATCTGGTTTATATTGTTGGAATTTGTTCATGTTCTTCAAGTTTTATATCCGTAATAAGATTTAGATTAGAAATTTTTTAACAGTCCCAACCAAGGGGGACATTACAATTGGGCTTTTAGTATCAGAGCATTGAGCTTTTGTGGCTCATTCTCTACCTTTGAAAACAACTCTCTATGTTTGAAGTTCTTGTATCGATCATTTATTTATTTGATCATAACCTTGGCTCGATATTCCCATTGTCTTAATGTATCAATGTCTACAAGAAGATTATTAGTAACATTAGCCCTATAGGTATTTTCTAGTAAAATGTTTTTAGAAAAGTTTATTTTATCATCATTGGTTGGATGATGATCGGTGTCGACATGTTGGTGGGAGAAAGAGGAAACATCGATGACATCTCCTTCAACATTCTCATGTGCTTCATCACCTAACCCTAGACCATGAAGCAGATCACATGTTTTTAATGGAAATTCAAATTATTCATTTCTTGATACATAAAATCATCTTCCATATTGGCATCTAGAGGGGACATCTGAGAAGCGCTCTCTACATTTGATAAATTATCAAATATTAAAATTGGGAACGGTGTCCTTGAAACAACAGATTGACCCACAGTATGAGTTTGAGTCTGAGTTTGAGTTTGAAGTGGCTGACGTGGTGGTGTGAGGAACTGTTTCCCACACATGCGAGATTGGTTCCTCATCGGTGGTGTGTGTTGTGGTGATTGTTGGACTTGTTGTAGATGAACTTGGCATTGATGGAATTGCGGTAGGACTAGTTGCTTTTCCTGTTGTGCACTCAGTGGAAGCATCTATTTTTTGAGTCTTGTAAATCGAGTCGGTCCCTCTACAAAATTTAACATGAAAATTATAAATTAAAACTAGATTTAAAAACAATGCCATTAAAATATAATAATTTTAACTAAACATACCCGACTCAGACTCTGTAGCCGTTGTCGTTGCTGCTGCAACGGTTGTCCTTTGCTTTGCCTCTGAAAATAGTTAAAATATTTTCTCAAACTATAATAATTGAATATTGTTAAAATACATTATTAAAATTAGAACTTTTAAAAAATATGTTTACCTTGTGAGGTGGAGGTTTTCATATTCAATGTTCACTGTAGCAATTGCATGTCCGGAAGTAAGAGGAGCAGCACATGTATGTTGTCCATCAGGAGACCTCCTACATTTATGGGTGGAAGGTACCAATGACGATTGTGACTGCGAGTCAGAATCGCCAGACACTTCTTGAATCCTGATGGCAGCATCCCTTTTACTGTATGAGTGAGCTACTCTTCTCTGTTTTCAAAAGAAAATTAGAAAATAACAAGATTGATTGAAATTTGAAAAGACAAAAAAGAGAGACTATTCCAATATATAATTTTACCTGTATTTCATTCTCACTTAACCCAATACGCAACAAATCTGGGTGCAATGCAGTTGGAGGACTTTTTGTTTGAATATTGTAATAAGCTTCATAAAAAAGAGAAAGAATATAGTTGTTGGAGGTTACCGTATACGCAGATTGAATTTTTTGCACAGAAATGAGGTCCTATTTTAGGCAGTTAGAAATGAAAGTGGACCAACCATATCTCCCTCCATCAATACAACGAATCAATAATGACAAAGACCAAAAGGGCATTTCTGTAGGTCGTCCCTACAGAATAAGCCTTCCCAAGAACAATTCAATACAACCATAAAGAAATTTATCTGAAACGTTGGAAATGTTCAAACCCATTTTCTATTTTGAAGAATTAACTGAAAAATGGAGAGAACATTATTAGAGAATGGATATTGGAAACAAAAATACATCAAAATTAAGGATAAGCAAAAATAAAATTTTAAAAAACTTACCTTTCAAATGGTCTAGGTTCATGGTATATTTGGATGCCAACGTTGATTTTTTAGAATCATTCAACGTGTACTGGTTGTTAACAAGGAGACCATCTGAAAAATGGCAATCCTGTTAATCGTTGGACATTCGAGGGGTTCACAGTAAAAATAACTTCCTTGTTATCAACTTGGATTTGTACAGTGGACACATCATGGTCATAGCAACTAACAATATGTTGCATCAGGGAGACGTTGACGCCCAACTGTGGCATCTTCACGACTCCAGCAATTTCAGAGGTGTATAGCTAGTTGGAATCTCTCCTAGGAATGTTAAAAATGTTCTTGACGTTTGGGAAATAGTAACTCTTGAATGATACCTTGGTTGGGAGAGGAGAGGAACCGCTAGCCATTTTTGAAAATGTTGGGAAAACGCCTTGAAAATGATTAGAAAACACTCAGAAACCGCCAAAAAAATATCTAAAAACGTCCTGAAAATGACCTAAAAATGATCAAAAAACACTAAGAAAAATGCCTGGAAAAGGTCTAAAATTGCTATAGAAAATGCACTAAAAATACTGGAAAAAGCTCTAAAATTGCTTTGGAAATCATCATGCGAAAGGTGAAAATGACGCTGCTATTCCATTTATAGAAGTTTGCATGACTAAAATTGATGGATGCGTGACACGTGGTAAATGAGAGGACACGTGGCAGCATCTTATTGATGGTATTTAGCGATGGCATTCTTTTTGTCGCCATGTGGCAGTTGCAGTGTGACAATCGCCATGTGACAGTCATCTTGTGGCAGTTGCCTAATGATATTCACCCTTGGATAGTCACCACCTGATAGTCACAACATGGCGGTCGCGTCTTGACAGTCGCAACATGCGAGTCGCAATATGGTGATCGCCACTTGATAGTCACACTTGATAGTTGTCACTTAACAGTCACCCTTGGCAGTCGCATCTTGACAGTCACCCTTGGCAGTCACCAATTCACATTCACCTCTTGACAACCGCCCTTGGTAGTCACCTCTTGATAATCGCATCTTGCCAGTCGTATTTTGATAGTCGCCACTTGACAGTCGCCTCGCGATGTCCAGTCACCTCTTGAAAGTCGCTACCTAACAGTCGCCACTTGCCAGTCGCCACTTTCCAGTTGCCACTTGACAATTGCCTCTTGACAGTCATTAGTTTTCAGTCACTTCTTTCTTGCCAACCGCCACTTGATAGTCATTTTTTTCAATCGCCACTTGACAGTCACCTTTGGCGATCGCTCCTTGGCAGTCACTCCTGGTAGTCGTGCCTTGACAGTCGCTTTTGTCAGTCGCTTCTATCAGTCGCCATTTTTAAGGCCGAAAAATTTGTTGCATATTTTTCAAAAAATCACCACTATTTCATAAATTTTCTACAAAAAATTGAAATATTCACCCCGATGTCTATACACCTTAGGACTAGATTCACCTCGATTTTATAAATACACTTTGGGACCAACCCCTTATGCATAACCTTGCTATAAACGAAAGATGCCTGGTCGCAAAGAAAAACTACAAATGAAATACACCCAATTGTAGAGAGCGAACTTGTGTTGGGCATCACAAAATTGGGCATCACAAGACTGGTGTTGGACATCACAAGACTATTTTTGTGCATCAAAATACTGGTGTTGAGCGTCACAATACTGGTGTCGGGCATCACAATACTGGTATCGGATATCACAAGTTGGGTGTCACAATACTGGTGTCGAATGTCACAGTAGGGCGTCACAAGACTAGTTTTGGGTGTCACAAGACTGGTGTCGAGTGTCACAACACTGGTGTTGAGCATCATAAGTTGGGTGTCAAGAATCACAAAACTAGGCCTCACCAAAACTAGTGGCAGGCATCACCAAAACTGAAGCCTACCGCTAGTAGGTACCAACACAAGACTAGTGTCGGGCATCACAAGACTGGTGTCGAGTGTCACAACACTAGTATCAAGCATCACAAGTTGGGTGTCACAAGACTAGTGTCGAGCATCACAAGACTAGTGTCAAGAATCACAAAACTAGGCATCACCAAAACTAGTGGCAGGCATCACAAAAACTAAAGCCTACTGCCAGTATGCACCGAGGTTGTTTGTATTACTACATGTTTTTTAAATATTATGATAAATTTACCATATTGTTATATTTTTTGGTGAAAAAAATATAATTTGCCATATCATCTACATGACTTTGGACACTATTTGCCTTGACTTCGAAACAAATTCACCTCATTATTATAAATAAATTTTAGAACTAACCCCTTATGCATAACCCTGTATTGGTCCATATGTCTAGGTGTCCCAACTGCCACATACACATTACAATGTATTATATGATAATGTTTTTTTTTTTTGGAAAAAATGAAAAAATTGTATTAATACAAAGAGCAATTACAAGTGGGAGAGAACACATCCCAACCAAGAACAGCAAACAACACTACAAGAGCAGAGCACAAAGTCAACCCAGCTCAACACAAAGCAAAGAAGTCAATTGGGCGCGAAAAAGTGACATGTCACAAAATCGCGACATGTCGCGAGATCGCGACAGTCAACCCCGTCTCCTCCGCAGCGGTGCCAACAGTCACGAAAACGTGACATGTCACGAAATCGTGACATGTCGCGATATCGCGACAGCCAGAGCCCTCAGCACTCGATCGCCAAAAATGTCGTGAAATCGCGACGACATCTCCCTCCAGCGACCCTTCGTCAAAATTGTCGCGAAATCGCGACTAGAAGACCAACTTGCTCCATAACGCCAAAAAGGTCGTGAAATCGCGACAGAGAGCCTCCGAATCATCCAACCATAAAAAGTGTCACGAAATCGCGATGAATTATCCTTATGGCATCCAGATCGCAAAAGCGTCGCGATATCGCGACATTTTTCTCCATTTCGCTGGTATGCCAAAATTGTCGTGAAATCGCGACGAGATTTTCTTGTAGCAGCCATCGCCAAAAAGTGTCGCGATATCGCGACAAATTATCCACTTTGCACCACATCAGCAAAATGGTCGCGATTTCACGATGGGTTTTCCTTATGACACCAGATCGCCAAAAGTGTCGCGATATCGCGACGGTTTTTCCTTTCGGCGCCCAGTTCTCAAAACTGTCGTGATATCGCGACGAATTTTCCACTTTGCTCTCCATCTGCAAAAGTGTCGCGATATCGCGACAAGTTTTCCAGTTAGCCCCAAATTGCCAAAACTGTCGTGATATCACGACAATTTTACCATGCGCCTTCCCCGAGGGCCGCGATGGCGCGACATGTCACGATATCATGACAAAAACCCGCCAAAGGCCGTGAGGGCGCAACCTGTCGCGATATCGCGATAGCTTCCAACTTGAAGCTGCGACGGCGCTATAGGTCACGATATCACGACAGAAATATTCCTTAGCATAAAAAACACTGCACATCATTTCAGAAATCGTTCAAGGCATTGTCGAATCTCTGCATCCTCCGTGGGTATGTCATCTGTCTGTTTGCATCCCAACCTCCCTTTCAGCACCCATCTTAGCAAGGAAATCGGCCGCCTTATTGAGATCTCGATTCACATAGACAAGTATCACATCATCTAATTCCCTCCAAAGCTCTTTAATTTGGGAGACTAAGATCTGCAACCTCCAAGCTTTCGAGACAAAGTTTCTCATACAGTCAAGAGCACCCACCAAGATTTGGGAGTCAGACTCAATAATAATCTTCCTGTGTCCCTGTTTGATAGCCCAGAAGGAGGTAGATTTAATGGCAAAGGCCTCGGCTTCATTGTTTGTGGCACATCCCAGACCCTGCAGTTCCCAATAGAGCAAAGACCCAGCATGATCGTGGCACACTACTCCAATTCCAGCACTTCTCGGATTGCCTTTAGCAGCTCCATCAGTATTGATTTTGATCCATCCTTCAGGAGGAGGTTTCCAACTACCACTCACCTGCCTTTGTTGATTAACATCTCCCTCTTCCAAAGGCTTAGAAGCAGACTGAATTTCCCCCTCAACATGAATGGCAACCGTTTCTGCCACTTTGCTCCAAATGACTTGCCATATTCCTTCTAGAGAGGAGAAGGTTTCACGAAAAATACGGGCATTTCTCTCCAACCACACCTGCCACCAGATAAAAAATAAACCAAGCTCCCAGCCAATTCGAAGAGCTTTAGATTTAAATCTACCTTTCTTCTAGCTTTCCCATATATTGTTTCGATACAAGACCCCATTAGCCTGAAGTTTAAAGTGGGAGAACCAGCGTTTCCAGATCTATCTTGTGAAAGAACATTCAAACATTAGATGATCCGCAGTTTCCTCCTGCTTGTGGCATAACACACATTGAGAAGGGCCAATGATGCCTCTGAGTCTGAGATTGTCATAGGTGAGAATTCCATTATGCATAAACTGCCGGGCGAAGAAGTTCACTTTTGGCCAGCCCTGGGGATGCCATATCTTTCTCCAATCATGAACCAGAAAAAAGTGTGGGGGGGGCTCTGGAAGGATCTCATCATATCCCTCTTTCACAGTATAAACCCCAAGGCTCCCATAGCCCCAGGCCAGTTCATCCTCCTCATCTCTCCCAGTAAGAAACCGTTCTGCCAAGATTTTTCCCAAAGTAGGTACCAACTCCGGAGGGATTGGTATTGGCCACTCATCCAGCCGCTTAAACTTTATGATCTTGTAGTCCCCCAATTGACTAGTGTTAAAGTAGCTCTCAATTTGGATCCATCCCTTATCTTCTATAGCAGATTTTATCGGTTGCAATTCAGGAAACATAGCAATAATGGGAGGATTCTGGTCCCAGGAATCAGTCCAGAACCGAGCCTTATCCCCTCTCCCCACTTTCCAGAATAGTTGATCTTTGATGAGTTGAGCTCCAAGCTTGAGCGCCTGCCACACTAATGATCCAAAACCTTCCAGAGGAAAGCGGCCCACATCATTAGGATGGACAGAACCCAAGTATTTGCTAGAGAGGATTCTGTTGAAGAGGGATGTTGGCTGAGAAATCCACCTCCAATACAGTTTTCCGACCAAAGCCTTGTTGTTAAACTTGGAGCTTCTTAGTCCCAACCCTCCTTTTTCCTTGGGTTGGGTAACCTTGTCCCGACCAACCAAGGCCCATTTCCTCTCTCCCTTAGCACCTTCCCATAGAAATCTTCTAGCCATTTTATCCAGACTCTTTCCAAATAGGCCGGGAGCGACCGGGATGGAGAATTTATAAATTGGCATGGCCTCGAATAATCGATTGCTGAGAAAAGTTAGACGACCCCCATAACTTAACCATCTATGAGACCAATGGTTCATTCTATCTTTTATGCCATCCAATAGGTCCTTCCAAACATCTATTTTCAGTTTTTGAAATGGAGAGGGACCCCCAGGTAAACTACTGGGAGAGAGGTCCGAGTGAAACCTAAAATCTCAATAACTCTGTCCTATAACCGTTGATCAATATTGAAGAAGATCACTTTGGATTTATTGTCATTGATGACTTGATTAGAGGCCCGAAGGTAGACATTTAGAGTATCTCTGATTCTTCTTGCTTCCCTAAGGCTGGCCACTCCCACCAATCCAGTATCATCTACAAAGCGTAAATGAGTCAAAACTTCGACCCCGACCTTAATACCATTATCGACCTTGAAGTCTTCTTCTCAGAAAGAGTCTACCCAATCCTTCGACCAAGATGAGGAAGAGATAAGGAGAGCAAGGGTCTCCTTGTCGAAGGCCACGAGAGGCACCAAAAGGAGGTGAGGGAAGTCCCTTGATAAGAACAGAGTATGAAGGCGTAGAAATACAGCTCATGACCTAGTCTATCCAGTCCTGAGAGAAACCAAATACTGTCAACATCTTTGCCAAGAAGCCCCACTCCACCCTGTCATAAGCCTTGGACATATCCAGTTTAATGAACATTCCTTTGTTCCCAGATTGGTGCATTGTATGGATAGCCTCCTGTGCTAGAATCACTCCATCCAAGATTTGCCTCCCTTCAACAAAACCACCTTGCTCTGGGGAAATTATATTATGCAGGATAGGTTTTAACCTTTCAGCCATAATCTTAGTGATTATTTTATAGATCACATTGCATAAGGCAATAGGTCTGAAATCAGATAAATGAACCCCCCCTTCTCCTTTTGGAATTAAAGTAATGAAGGTATGATTTAGAGCCTTGAGCATTCTTTTATTGGTTCTGGACTCCTCGATGTGACCATAACATCTTCCTCCGGGGTATCCCAAAAGGCACTGGAAGAACTCAATAGGGAAGCCATCAGGACCGGGCGATTTGCCAGTACTCATCCCAAAGACCACCTTCTTAAGTTCATCTCTATCTATGGGTCTAAGTAGGGCCTGGTTCTCTTCAGGAGAGATTATAGAAGGAATGACAACAATAACTTCATCTTGGGCTTCCCCATATTGCTCCATACTTTCCTTAAAGAGTTTTGAGAAATACTCCATTGAGTGGGAGTGCATACCAGGAAGAGTGTCAAAAGAGTATCCATTCTCATCTTGAAGGAATTCCATATTATTCACTTGTCTCCTAGCATAGGCAGAGCGCTGAAAATTTTTTGTATTTCTGTCTCCTTCTAATAACCAAGTGTTTCTTGCTCTCTGTTTCCAGTAAATCTCTTCTTGATTATCAATATCCTCAACCGTTTTGCGCAAAGCATCATCCTCGGATTTAAGGTGCTCGAAAATGTTTCCTTCCCTGTAATGTTTTTGCACCTCATCCCATCTGGCCAACAAGGGGGCCTGTTGGTGCTGGAAGTCCGATTTGTTAGTTTGCCTCCACTGTTTCAGTTTACACTTGACAAATTGAAGCTGTTTGTGAAATTTGAACATTGCAGTCCCAAAAGGTGGGCGGCCATCTTCCCACCACTGAGGAATTTTTCTTCGGAGATCTTCTTTTTGCAACCAAAAATTTTCAAATTTAAATGGTTTATGGTACTGCCCTGTCATAGCCCCTCCCTCCAGCAAAATGGGAAAGTGGTCTGAAACTGGGCCTTCCAAAATCTAAAATTTAATATTCCATTTCACAAATGCTTCCTCCGAGACCAAAAACCGGTCTAGTTTTACCTTCCTACTGTGTGGCTCTCTTCTCTTATTAGTCCACGTAAAATAAGTGCCAAGACCTTTGATATCAACAAGGTGAAAGGCCTGGACTTGAGCAATCAGAAGCCTATCCCCTGGATCCAAAACTGGGATACCACCTTCCTGATCCCTGGCAGATAATTTGGCATTAAAATCCCCAGCAATAATCCAATCGCAATCTTCCCGGGAGGATCTCATTGAATGAACAACATTCCATTGAAGCCGCTGGCCATCAATGCTTTGAGCCCCATAGAAGTTTGTGATTAAAACCTGTTCAGCTATAAAAATGTTCTTAAAGAGAGATGTGAGAACACCCCTCCAAGCTATATGTTCTATTGCTATCCACACCAGAGGGTTCCAAAGAGTAAAAATCCCCCCCGAAGCTCCTTGGGCCGCCACATCCATATATCCAACGCCCCTCCATATTCTACTAACGAGTTTTACACATAAGATCTAAAGACATTTTTGTTTCTGAAGGAGCAAAAAGTTTGTTTTGTGTCTTCCTAAAAGTCTTTGAACAACATATTGATGGGTTATATTGTTTAAACCCCTTACATTCCAGGATTGTATAATCATTGGAAACCTTGGGAGCAATAAGAGTCAATTGTTCTCACCGATCCTCCATTGATCAGCTTGTCCCCTTGCGCTACTAGTAGATCCTTATTGGATTTTCTACCAGCTCCTTGGGAATTACTATTCTTAGACCTCTTTTCCACTTGGGTAATCCCCAACGTTGGTCTTTCTCTGTTCTTTTCTGCACTTCCCATGTTGACATCCTTAATAACTGGTTGTGCTAGGGAATGGATTACCATAGCCCCCGGGTTCTCTCGGCTGCAAAGTCTCGGGGGTTTCAATCACTGTTCTAAGACAGGGAGTAGATGATAGAGGAGCATGAGAGTGGGTGTTATTATCCTCGGCATTCCCATCCACTCCTTCCATGACTTGGTCTTCTTGGTCTACAAGGGATTTGAAGATTTCATATCGATTGGTTGGCTTGGTTTGAGCACTGCTCTTTGCCATTTCTCTTTTTGTTTTTCCTTCGGCCTGCTGTTCAAAGCCATATTTCTGGGCATCAGAACCTTGGGGGATATTGAGGGGTTCTTTGATCAGAGTGAACTTACCCTCTCTAGGGTGATTTGGCACTCCCGACGAAGCTTCCGCTTTTGTGGTCAGGATATTTGGGCAGAACCTAGCCAAATGGCCATGCTTATGGCAAACTCTGCATCTAAAAGGTAAGGCTTCATAGTCTAGCTGCTGTATCCAGGTTAGTCCTGCCAACTCCAATTCCACCTCGGCTGGAAGTGGTTGGCTAATATCCATTTCTACGCATATTCTAGCAAAGACAATAGTATTTCCCTCAATGGTATCTCTGGAAACTCCCAAATATCTACCTAGAGAATTACCAATCAACTCAAGAATCTGCTCACCCCAAAACTCCATCGAGAGAGCGTACAGTCGAATCCAAACCGGGACAACCGTGGGCTCAATGCGAGGATCAAAACCCACTCTCCACGGTTGGACAAATAATCCTGTCGGGCCGTGGCTCCTCTTCTCTGATTCAAATGCTCTGTTTCTATCTGCTAAAGAAGAGAAACTAATAATAAAATACCCATTGCTTATAGGCCATAGAGAGTACTCACCAATGGGCTCCCAGTTCTGTCTCACCCAGGTGTGTAGAAAGTTCAGAGTGGGCCGGATACCCATGAATTTGTAGATCAGATCATGGGTAGCATGGTATATAATCGTATCCTCAACCAGTTTTGGTTCTATGACAATCTTAGGCCTAGAAGCAGATTATGGAAGGCAGCCGTTAACTCAGTTTGCAGGTAAACCCTTTCTAGCATTCTTAAATAGCATTTGATAAGCACTTCGCTGAGCTTCATTGGAGGAAGATGCAGGGTTTTCTTTTAATATATCAGCATATGAGCTTTTCTTCCCATCGATATATCCTGGAGGAGACCCCATTGGGCCCTCCCGAGGCAACGAACGATCCTTCAAAGTAGTGTAGATTCAATCCACCAGAGGTCCTGGAAGAATCTTCCCACCAGAAACCCTGGAGCTTCGCCCGGTGCCTGCACAGAAGGTTTCCCGCCAAATCGCCAGAGCTCTCCAACTCCTAAATGTTCAATCCATCGTATTATATGATAATGTTAGAATGAAGATATTATATAATAATGTTAGGATTGGGTCCTAACATAATAATATAAAGATAATTCATACTCGATGTTGTTGCACAAATCATTTTTATGCCTTCAAGTGTTGTTTACCATTTAATTATTGAGTGCACGTATAAAGGTATTTTGCATTGGATAAGATAGATGGATAATAATGATAATAATTATAATTTATTTACATGGTATATGGATAACCACATATGTTGTATTGTAATGTGAACCATACATTAGCTTTCAGTGAAGCACAAGCATATCTTACAAAAATTTAAAATGTGAGACACATTGCATGCTTGATGGACCATGATTAGACACTCACATTTTATAAATTATGTTGCAATGTTTACAAGTGTTGAGGCCCATTTAGTAGCACCTAAATATTAGATTCTCTAAGGGGACACCATGGCATGGCATCACCTATGTTGTTGGTGTTGGGATTGAAGGGTAACAAACATAAACTTTAAACACAATATCATGTAGAGATAACACAAATAATATATCATAAATTTGCTTATTTCAATATCACAATATTATATTTTTCAACTCAAAGATTACAATTTACCAACACTTTACATGTATAAATACATCATAAAGTCTCTTCACAATGAGGAGACTCTTCAATATTCTATAGCTCTTGGTATTTCACCTTCAACTTTTTTTTTCATCTCATAATCTTGGAGGATATAAGTCTCTCCAATTTTCTCTTATGGAAAAAATATTAATTTCTCCTAATAATTATAAATATCAAATGATTACAAAATATCAAATAATTACAAGATGCCAAATAATGTAATATTTTCTAGGACCCCTCGTATTACATTATTTGGTATAAAGATCATTCTTTGACTCTAGCTTTATCATTATAATTTGTTGGTTGGCTTTCACTTGTTTGGCTTTAGCTCCTCTGGCATCGATTTATTTGAATCTACGTAAAATTCACTAGTTCTATCTCTTTGAAGTGTCTAGGTCTACTTCTAGGTCAATACCTTTGGATCTCTGCCCTAGGTTCATCAATACCTCAGGGTCACCTTTGGGTCATCAATACTTCCAGGGTCACTTTTGGGTCTCTACCTCTAGGTCACCTCTAGATCAACCATAAGGTCATCACCTCTGAGAAATCACCATTGAACTATAATTTTGAAATCATCCACTTCCTTGAAATCTTCCACACAAACATTCTTCTATAGGTCCTTGTCATTGTAGGTCATCTTCCAAGTTGTGCTTGGATCATAATCTTTTGAAATCATTTATTTCAAGTTTCCCAACACAATTCACCATGGGAAAACTCACATTATTCTTCACATTCAACAGTATTTGATGTTTTAGTAAACTTGGTTTCCTTCTATGGAAACCACATAATATTTCTTTCATCTTATCCGATTTATACATGCTTATCCATCCACAATTCATTTTATATTATTATTTTTCTTTATATTGACAAGATTTTTTAGAATGATTATTTCCTTCATAAATTTCACAACGGAGATACCAACTTTTTTCTATCTTATGTCCATGTCTGCCACAATGGTTACTATTGTTATCCTTTTTTATTCCTTATAACAAATTTTCTTATTAACTTCTAACACACATTTGGTTTCAATGTTCTCTATTATACATTCATTATTACTTGTCACAAATTTCCCTATCACAAAATTGCTTTTACCATTCTCTAATTCACTATTATCTGTTTGTTCTTCATTGCCACCTATCACAAAATTGGTATTAGTGGTCCTTGACACAATTTCACTAGCCTATCCTATATATCCAAGGCCTTCACATTTTGGCCTTATTTTTGGTATTATGGGCTCTTTCATGCCTTGCTCATATTTTTCCAAACTTGTACCTTTGTATCCCATTTTATTTAACAATTTTGAACCAATCCCTTTAGTATGTCTTTCAAAATAACCAAATTCATCATCACACCGATCAATTTCAACATATCTTAAACTATCGTTGTCCCTATCATAATCTAAATACCTGTTGTTGTTACTATCAATTCTAACAATATAATTTTTACAAGCACTTTATGTATAATCACAAACTATATTCAAATCTCTTGTGCTATATGCTATATCTTTTCTCTTAGTGTCACAACATGCATTTACTATCATGGTATTCAAGTTACTATTTGTCATCTTGAGCTTCTTATTCAATTCCTCAATAAATTCAACTTGCTTTTGACATTGTACTTCTAGGATATCTAGAATAGATAGTTCCATATATATTTTCTTTATATTATTTGTAGACATTGTCGCATCTTTGAAGTATCCTTCATTAGATTTCTTTAGGATTGATTGCAAATAGGATCTTAGTTTTATGAATTCTTCATTATTTGATGACATACAATTTTGATTTTCTCTTGCCATAAGAGTCTTGTGTGCAAATTTACATTCTTTTTAATTTTATTTTTGTGCCTCTTGAACAATGTGTCATTTTTTATTTTGCCCTTGATATTGAGATTGTCCTTGTGTTTGTTGATATTGCCTTTGATTAAATCTACAAAATTTGGTGACATGTCCTTTTTCACATATATAACAATACATTTTTCTCCATTCTGGCTGATTTTGTGATGAAGATGAAGTGGAAGGACTTTTTGTGCTACTTTGTGATTTCTTTACTGATATAAGGGCATTGTTAGATAACTCATATCTTAATTGATTTTCTACTTCATATTGTTGGAGAATATTAACTAATTCCTCAAATAACACCTTTTTGTTTGATACTTGGAGAGATGTGATCAATATTTTGAATGATTCAAGAAGTTCTCTAAGTAAAACTAAAACTTGAAACCTATCTTCAACCTCTTCTTCCATGGCATATAATTTTGATTTTAAGTATGTTATTCTTCTAATAAATTGTTGTATATTTTTACCATCTTGAACTTCTAGTAAATATAATTGTGTGTAGGTAACAAATAGTACCTCATTCCTTCTCTCAAATATTATACAAAGTGTATCCCAAGCATATTTTGAAGTTTTGACCTCTCTTATATGTGCTTGTATTTTATCTGATACCCTAAAAATGATTAACATAAGTGCTTTTGCATCCCCCTCTATAATTTTGCTTGCTTGTAATTTTTTTAGGACATGTTTCATCACCAATAATAATATCCTAGAGTTTTTCTACTACAAGTATTATTCTCATTTTTATTTTCCATGGGGTAAAGTTTGGACCCTTGAGCAATTGAGATTCTGTAAGGAGGATTTTTGGGGTAGACATGACTAGGGTTTCTTATATTTTTATTTTTGTGTACATGATGCAAAATCTATTCGAAAAAATTAAGGTGTTGGTCACTATCGAAAATGCACCTTATTACATACAATTACAAATTTTCCTTTCAATTATATTTACAAAAATTGCAAAAATCTTGATGTCCACTTTCTCTTAAAAAATGTCATTTTTTTTTTAAATTGCTTTCTTAAAAATTACCCTTATTCACCTTATTACTCCCCAAAATAAAGACCCCTCAATTTTTTTTTGCTTGATAAAAATGGGTTGTACTCGGGTCCCCCACCCTTAAAAAATTACATCTCTTCTTTAGAGCTTGAGAGTTTACAAATAGATACACTTCTCATCTCAATTGAGATGCTATATTAAGAAACCTACATATTTTTACATAAAATGTCTGAATTCTTGATTTTCATTTTTTGGATCTTTTCAAATCTCTGTATAAATACAATTACCTCCAGAATTTAGCATCTTTCTTGACATTTTTCTATAGCAACCTTCACACTGACAAAACTTCACCTCTACTATATATGCCTTGCATCTTAGTAGAGTAATATTTCCAAAACATCGCACTAACATAATCCACTTTACCAAATCTGGATTGCTAGTTTCCTTCCTGAAACACAAGTGCAACCACAAAAATTATAATAAATAGTCTAAATGAACACACATTATTGTTACAAAATAAAACAGATGTCACCAATGGAAAAAATTAAAGTAAATCTTAATCATTCATTGATTTAGGCAATCAACAATTTTTGGCAGCTTCAACTAAACTTTCTACTTCTTCTAACCATGGAAAGAAGATGTTAACTTCATGATCCTCAATCAAAACCCCACTATTGGCTAGCTTATCTGCACATTTGTTTCCTTCCCTTAATATATGTGTAAACTCGATTTCTTTCAAACTCTTTAGCAAGATCTTGAATTTCCACAATTATCTCTTGTATGTTCCATGGAGCCTTTGCTTTCCTCAAAATTGCATTTATTACTATGAGAGAATCACCTTCCATCCAAACTCTATTCCATTTCATTTGTTTATATATTTTTAACCTTTCTAAAGTTGCCCAAGCTTCAACTTCATTATTTGTCTTAAATCCGCAATTGAAAGCATAATGAGACAAAATCTCTCCTCTATTATTTCTAATTATTCCTCCTCCTCCTAATCCTAAGTTTCCTTCACATACTCCATCAAAATTCAAGACCCCTCAATTTTATTTAATTAAAATCTTTTTATTTTTCAAAAAAAATCCTATAAATTCTTTTTGACTCCATGGTCGTTTCTTTGAAAAATAAAAAGGATTACCTTAATCTTTATAAGATGCCCCTATCATATTTACCATGAAAAAAAATTACCCTTCAAAATATAAAGTCCTCACCATGCAATTTAAAAAGCTTAAATTACCTTCAAAATATGAAGTCCTCGCCATGCAATTTAAAAAGCTTTCAAACGAGCATCCGAAGAAACTGAACTCGTAATCTGCTATTCAAAATTTCAAGCTTCCTTTCAATAACCAACTACCCCACCTACCCACTATGCACTTTGGAATATAATTGGAATATAAAAAAGAGACCTTAAGTATTGAACTTTCAATTTGCCCCTTAAAAAATTTAACTTACTCCCTTTTTAAATGTATGTGTGAATAGGATTTGTGACCTCTCCTTCAAAAAAAAAAAAAATATATATATATATATAAAATATTCGTACTTTTAAATACCAACTTCCCTATCATTCACTTGATTTAAAAGAATATAGCAGAGATATCAAAATACCTTGTATGTATGTAAGAATAATTCCTGTGCGTGAATCCTTTCATCATAAAAAAAATTCATAATTTTTGTTACGCTTGTTAAAAAAATAGCTATAAGAAAACAACGCAAACTTCTCTAGAATTAGCATGCAGACTCCTCTAGTATTTCTTTTGACATATATAGGAGATGTTGAATACATTGTTGCCTCTGATCTTCGTATCTCATTCTAACTATGTACTAATTACTCAACGACCAGCTCACAACCATTACAGTAATCATACCACTCAGGTTTCCAATGATATCTATTACATGACTGCGAAAGTATATTACATGCTCATCTCCAAATATAGAAAAAATTAAAGGGCATTTCTCAGTTGGCTCACGAATGGATTGGCCTATTTTTATATTTATTTATTTTTGATTATATAGGAGAGTTGGTAACCGTTATTATTTTTTAGTAACGGGCTAACGCAGGGTTTAAATCACAGGGATTAGGGACTGCAACCACCAAACCTTTAGGTCTCGTTAATTGCAACCATCAAACCTTTTGGTCTCGTTAATTGTTGACCCGGCATGAGATGGGAGTCGTTGATCGCTCGGGATTCGTACTATCGTCGTCGGTCTGGCGCACACTCACCAAACCTATCCCTCTCGTTCGTACTATCGTCGTCGGTATGGCGCACACTCACCAAACCTATCCCTCTCGTTAATTGTTGACCCAACGTGAGATAGGGCCGTCGGTCGCTCTGGATTCGTACTGTCATCCTCTGTCTTACGCGCACTAAGAGGATTCACAACAGTCTACTACCTTTTCAAATTGGCACCACCAAAGTTTGAACCTAGATCTCTTCTCAACAAGTACCCATCCAAACTAACACTTATCAATCCACTAACCCTTAAGACTACTACTTTTAGCTCCAACAACCCTTAGGACTACTACTTTTAGCTTGAGAACTAGATTGATAAGAAAACTTTGTTTCCTCCTTGCCCACGTGGATCACCATACTTCACCTTCTCTAGTTTATCAAAATAAATCAGGGCTTGCAAGCATAATTGAAGTTTGTAAAAGTAACAGATGCTATGGACTTTTCACTTAGTGTGAGATTTATTTATTTTTGATAATGCACTTAGTGTGATATTTTTCATTCATACGGAAACAACATTTTTGACATAGAAAGCTTGACCAGGGTTATACTAAATATTAATTAAACAAAATATTGTCATGGGGAGGTTGCAGCATTGTCGAGACTAGTTGGAGCACTTGAGAATACAGTTGTAAATAGAATAAGATTCGAGCAAAGAAAATGAAAGATTTAATTTAAACCAAGTCGTATCATACCATCAAAAAGAAATAAAATGGTTTTAATTTGACATACCACAATTGAGAAGAATAAAAGGAAGGAGTTTTTTTAAGGTATAGAAGAACAAAATTTTGAATGATTCAAATAAAAAACCTGGATTGTAGATTTGACTCATCTCACGAGTCTCTGGTGGAAGCTGTGATGACTTATCTTAGTAGACTTCTTCCTTTATTTAATTAAGAAATTTGCATATGTGAATGGTAAAAATGCACCAATAGGTAGGGAGGTTCTTATTAAGAAAAACATTCTTTTCTGGTAGGTTAGTGATAAAGTAAAAGTATTTATAATGTGAATTTTAAAACTTCTTTTGAAAAATCGAATAAGTTGAGCTAATACCATTTGATTGATTAAAATTTAATATTAATTAAATTAATTTAATAAATAAAATAAAATATAAATAATAATTTAATTAATTAATTTGAACTTTTAAAAACACATTGCATATAAATTCATAATTATGAAAAATTTAGAAAATGTTGGCCAAATGGTGCCTTCACATAAACCACCTTCTAGCTGGCAAAAAAAAAAGAGATGGCTGGTTAGGTGGCAAAATGCTTCTTAAACACGTGCTCCCCTTTTACCTCCGAAGGTCATTAAAATCCTTTGAGCTATCAAGCAGGGTGGCAAGAAGATTAGTTGGAGGAGGGAAACTCATCGAGACAAAAAAGTTAGAATGGGAGCCATATAAACCTGTTGGGGGTGTTTCGTACAATTATTATCTACACCTGTTTAAATTACGATGTGAAATTAATTAGAATGCTTGTTACTTCATGCCAACCTGACTCCAATGTGATCAAATGATTTATATGATTTATAAGCGTCGATTAATTTAATAAGCAATATATCCAACAAAGCTAGATACATCGTTTTGCATATTATTTCCAGCATTGAACTGTTCATGATATTTTCATGTTAACACATTTGAATGTGTATTTCTCCAATATAAAATGTTGCATGATTCTTTTGCAAGCTTCATTGTTTTTAACTGAGTTGATTTAAGCATTTTTCTTTACTAGTGTACAAGTAAATGTATTAAGTTCCTTTCTTCATGGCACCTGTCAGGTAAACTGATGCATTATATTTTTCGTTATAGAGAACCTTATTCTTGCTCCTTATAATCTTATAATATTTTTTTGAATTTAGTTAAAAACTTTTTGTTAGGTCGTTTTGGTATGAGAAAACACGATCATGGTTTTACACCACCGTCAACTCTGAGAAAACATGACTAGGGGTTCTACACCACCGTTAAATCACCAGCAGTCGTGTTGCTTATTATCTTATAACATTTTTTTGAATTTAGTAACTGTTGCTTATAATCTTATAACATTTTTTTTTGAATTTAGTAAAAAAAACCCTTGGCTAGCCGGCTTGGTCTGAGAAACCACGATCAGAGGGTTCTACATCTACATCTACAAAATCACCGCTACATCGTCAAAATCACCGCCTTGGTCTGAGAAACCACGACCAAAGGGTTCTACATCTACATCGTCAAAATCATTATGAACTAAATTTTAGGTACTGACTGTAACATTGGTAAAATGAAAATTCGAACCATAGACCTCCCTTGTACTTGTGCTACAAGTAAAACAACTCACCTACTGGATGTGATTATAATCTTATAACATTGAAAAAGGGGTGCTACAAATAAAATGAGAAGAGTAGAAGATAATTAAACAAGAAATGATTATTCAGAATAAAGAGTAAGAGGAGGCCCCTTTTATATAATATTGTGATATACATTAATGAATTTAAAATGGATTTATTAAAAAGGGCTTTTCAAATATTAAGTTATAAATCCTCCAAACAATGGAATCTTTAGTAATTTAAAATTTATTAAATATTTGTTGATAATTAATTTGCAAGGAATTGTGAAATGTTTTTCTGTGCATCAAGTATATAGGCTTGCATATGCATTTAGGTTGTCCTGATATTCAAATATACCATCGAGAATTTCTAAAGAAGACATTGCTAGTGAAGGTTTTTGAGATAGAAGATAAAAAGAATTATTGCTAGTGAAGGGTTTTGAGATAGAAGATAAAAAGAAAGAGAATTATTAAATAATAAGATGTATTTGAATTATAAACCTTTGGGTTAAAAGTTTAAATTTATGTATATTAAAAAACCCAAAGGTTTAAATTTATGTATATTAAAAAAAGGTGCAGCGTAACTGTTTAAGCTTTGGCTTTTTTTTTGGAAGGTCTAAGGTTCAAACCGTGGCGTGGGTGAGTGTATGAAGGGGTGGGTGTGTGTCTCCTACGTGGAGTTGTTGTAAAGGTTGGGGGATTCTTGGTCAAAACCGCCACTTTTCAATATTACCAAATAAAAAAAAAAGTTATATATTATTGAAATGTGAGTTATTAATATTATTTTTTTATTTTCTAATATTATCTAAAGAATGAAAAATGAATTAATAGGTTTTTTCATGTTTAAAAGAATCTTTAATAATATATTATGTAATGGATATTTTGTATACTTTTCTATTTTGAATAAAATTGAATATTGAGATTTTCCCATAAATAAATATTAATAATTATCTTTCCTTATGTTAAACATAGGAAATTCAGTTTACAAAGTGAAAGGATGAACTCTTGTTGAAAAATGATAGAATTTAATAAGTTCTTTCAGACTATTGTTGTTTACCTTCATTATTAAAATAATGTTAGATAAATAAAGGAGTTGTTCTTGTTTCTTTCCTTTGAAGAATAGGTTAAAGATCATTTAATATGAAGTAAATTAAAATTTTTGGAAAGAAAAATATTATGTAAGATGAAAAAAGAATTAATATCACTTTTTTCTTTCCTTACAACGTAAGATGAGTTAATATTTTTCTATAGTTTGGTAATGAATTTTTTTTTGGATACATAGGGGAGTTGATTACATCCATACTATTTTTAGTGATTGTGAAGTGTAGGGTTCAAATCACAAGGGTTGCTTCCAACAAGCCTATACCACCTCATTATTGTTGATCCAACATGAGGGGGACCATCGGTCACTCGGGATTCGTACCATCATCATCGATGTGGCACGCACTCAGAGGATTCAAAACAAACTACTACCTTTGCAATAGGTATGCCCCCAAGGTTTGAACCTAAGTATCTTCTTGGTAAGTACCTAGCTAGACAAACAACTACCAATCCACCTAGCTCTTGGGGGATTTGGAAATAAAATTATTATAGAAAGTAGAATAAAATTATAATAAAGGAAAGTGCTAAAGGGTTTATATCATGATTCCTTTAAACGATGTTATGTTTTATCAAACTTTGTGATTCTATAATTTTTAGCAGCATGCTATAATGACACTATAAATCATGATTAAGAATTCTTAGGTAGTGAGAAAGTTGACCTTGGGTTTAGCTCCAAACTAGAAAACCTTAGAGTCAAGATGTACCCAATGTTGGGTACATTACAGAAGGCAATCAACTAGGTAATTGTGAAAGACAAATCCTAGCGAGCAAGGTTAGGGTGGGAGGTGAGATGAATTGGTATGGGATAATCCACCAAATATTTTATAGGACAATATAGTGGTGGCTCCTTGCACGTAGTTGTGAATGGTTTATCCTAGCGGGAGGCTTAGGAAACTCAATGGTGGGTTGGTATGGGATAATCCACCATATTATTCACAACATCGACAAGTGTGACCATGATCATTATCAGGGAGTGGTAATGATCTTAGTTAATTCCATGGGAGATGGAATTTAACTAATCATTAAGGCATTATGTCATAATAATCCTACATGAATGATAACATGTGGGGTTGAGGAGATAGACATCACATTTAAGTGTTATAGGCCTTAAAGGGGAAACCCCTATGTTGTGGTCAATTTGTCTCATGCAAGGTAAGTGTATGGGAAAAGTGGGGGACCACTAATAGTATTTTTCTAACAAGAAGATTAGAAAAGTGAACCCCATAAGTGTTACGAGAGTTGGCCACTCTTATCCACTTGAGGGTCGTCTATAGCGACTAGGAACTCAAAAGTGGTTATACCTTATATTGATAAAAAATTGGGTCATCTTTGTAAGTCAAACTTCATAAAAAAACCCTCTCCCTTGGGTCAACTTTGTGCAGGTTGTTACAGAAGACCAGGTTTGAAACTCCTACTATCAAATATTCCTTGCACAAAATTTTGTGCTTACCTTCAACGTCTCTCTTATTGTTTCCTTCTTAGAATTTCTCAAAAAAGATCATAAGGGCACGTTGTTAGATGGCAATGATTGTCTCTTCTAGATCCACTCCTAGATGCTCCTCACAAGGATTCACCACGGCTCTGATACCACATGTTGAGAATTAGGGATAACAAGTATGAACTTTTAACACAATATCATGTAGAGATAAAACATAGACAATATATCACAAATCTACTTATTTCAATATCATAATATTATATTTTTCATTAAATCAAAGATTACAATCTTTCAAAAATTTACATGTATAAAGACATCATGGAGTCTCTTCACATTTTGGAGACTCTTAAATATTCTATAGTTCTTGGCATTTCACCTTTAGCTTATCTTTTCATCTTCTCATAATATCATGGTAGAAGTCTCTCCAATTTTCTCTTATGGGAGAAATATAAATTTATCTTCTAATAGTTAAAATTATCAAATGATTACAAAATATCAAATAATTACAAGACATCAAATAATGTAATAATCTCTAACAGTTGGAGAAAAGAAAAGAAGTTAAGTAGTGGCATGGAGGACCACTCATTCCTCATATCATTTTTGTACCATCTACTCAAAGTCAACTTTCCAATGCATTCAATGAGCTTGTTAGTTATGCAAGAGGTGTAAAAAGGATAAAAATTCTTTGTAACTTTGGCATATCCAAAGGTCTGAGGTGTAGACCAATTGGTTCGACCAAACCTCATAAGCGGGGCAGAGGTCCAAGGTTCAAATCTCGAGTCTCATCAAACTAAACACTTATCCCTTTTCTAGTGCTTTCAGTGGCGTAAAAGGTTTAAAATGATTATGGCATGGTGGTTATAGGGATGAACTATAGGAATAATTATGTGGTGGCTTTCTAGGCAGACTATGTGAAGAACTGTGTGGCTTTCAAGGAGAACAACGTAGAATACTATAGCAGCCATAAAAGCGAGACAACCTGCCCAGATTTATGGCGGCTACCGATTCCACCATGTAAATTCAAAAAAAAAAACTTTGGCATGTCCAAATTGATGCTTTGAACTTTGCTCAATTTTGTATGCTACACCATGAAAAATGGATATACTTAATTTTTGGAGTTCATTGTTTGAGTCAATTCATGGCAGGTTAGGATGAGGATAATATTGATGGCCATTTGTCAATTTGTAGTCCTTAGTGAATGACAATAATGCTTGAAATCTAGAAGTTGACAACCAAACCCTTCATAAAAGGAACATTCACATTCCTCCACCTCTCAAAGAAAAATAGCTTAGTCCTTCGCTTATAAAAAAAAATAGCTCAACCAAATCAGTGCATACAAACGTAGGATATCAATTGTGAGGGATTAGTCTATATTCAAAACACCTTTTGGAGGTAATATTTATCCTTATAGAAATAAAATTTAACATACTTAAACACAAATCCATTTCCACTTAAATAAACCTATAAATCTATTGTTTGTAGCAATTAGAAATAACAATATATACATGAAACATACAATATCAATAATAAATGATAAATGAATATGAGTAGATCGTGTATTAACAATAGCCTATACAGTTAAATACATACAACATTCACCTTGCATATATTGTACCCAATGTACTCAATCGACCTTTCCTTCCATGCCAACCACAACACCCCAAACACTAGCCATCCACCTAACAACATCCAAATTCTTTGGTTAACCACACACTTTGGCCCTTACATTACCCAAATTAATGAGAGAAAGGTCTTATTGATACAACTAAAAAGTAGTTGCATCCTCCAACTACTCAACACCTCAATATTTTTCTAAATTATATTTGACATGCATTTGACTCATATTTATATTTTATTTCATGAGTCACTTTATGACTTGTTTGTACATAAATTAACATTACACATTATCATGTAAAATATTACATTATGACTTTATAACATTGTTAATTATATGTACGCAAATTTTTTCAAACACTTTGCATATGAACTACAAAATAACACAAAATGATAAAATTTACTCACTAATAATGAGACATATCAATTTGCCTACCTACATCCATCCCTTCCTCTAAACTTGTTGGCGTCCTCAATGACACATGAGTTGAACATTGGGGATAGAAGCATCGAACAAGATATTGGAACCTCAATGGAAAACCCATTAAAACCTTCATTATATGAGCTAAATTTTTATCCTCATTTGCATTTTGAAGCATTTTCTTGACCCACTTGTAGACATCTAAAAATGTCACACTATCCCTTGTCTAGTGTTAATGTTTAATGGTTTTGCAAATTGCTCCAAATATCTAATTATTTCACATGATTACCCTTAAAACATTAATTTACCCCATCTTAACCCCTTTGTCCCATTAAGCCCCACCCTACATCTAGTCCATCCCACTCATCTAGCCTAGGTGCACATCACCCTAGTCTACCTTACCCCCTACTCTCCACATCCCCATGCACCCACACCCCCTCCCATGCTCATTTAATGCACATGGGTGGGGTGAAGACTTTCTCCACCCATTTACATTAATGGGGTGAAGACTTTCTCCACCCCTATGCATTAATGGGGTATGGTGCACCCATGCTCATTTAATGCATATGGGTGGGGTGAGGACTTCCTCCACCCAAAAATATTGATGAGGCATGGTGCACCCATGCCACCTCACCTCCACCTCACCACCCCCCTCACCCTTGGAAAAAATCTATAAATAACCTCTATTTTTCTTTAATTTGCATGAGTGAGATAGATGCTTAGAGAAACTCTACCAAAGTTACCCTAGTGCTCTACCAAAGTTACTCTAGCCCCCACTTGAAATAAATCATCTTTGCTTGTGCTAACCCCATGGATAGCATATTATGCTTCTCTTTGTATACCCTTATTTTATGAATAGGTTGCAGATTTGGATTTCCACAGTCACCAAATTTAGAGCATAGCTACTTGACAACCTACATAAGATATCCACCAAATGAATTGTCACTAGGGTCAATACAATAAAAACCATCCAGACAGGGATGGTTTATAGCCAGAATCGTCTTGACAAGTATGGTTCCTATCAAATCCAGGTTTCAATCAACCATATCATAGAAAATCATTTACAGAGGTGGGTAAGAAGGTATATTGTGCTTTTAGATCATTTTGATTTTTATTTATTGCATTAATTTGAGCATGTCTAATATCCAAACACTCAATCCTAGAATCACGTTTGTCCAAGAACTTTACCTAATATTATCACTAGCCCTCCTCTAGTAGGGAATGTTAGCTTTTAATGAATAACCACTCAATAATATGGCCACTAAATCAATAATACTCAACTTAATATGAAGGAAATAATAATTCTAAGCAAATAAGCTTATATTCAAAATATGAAATAACTCCAATATTGCTAATGGCAAATTCTGAAAAATACAATAAACTCTTATTGAATAAAAATACCTCAAATACATCATATTACATCATCTTATATTGCTCCATGGGTGATTTCCCATCTCCTAATATTCCCTTTGTAATTCTAATCTATTACAATTGCACATCTATATATAGGATAAAATGTGACTCTTCATATGGTGTTTCTTGGCCTACACTCTTTCTATGACTCTTTATATTCCTATTCTAATGACACATGTACATAGGGATAACTATGCACATTTACATTGTCATAATATCATTGCACACTTGTGCATTTATTACATTGCATAAAGTAAATACTTTCATCCTAATCTAAGACACTCTTTCCTAATCTATAGATGTACCCATGGTGGTACATTATCATGTACCAAATAATGTAATATATTCCAACACCCCCTGTATTACATTATTTGGTTCTTGAGAACTTTGGTCTTCAATATGGATCTTCTTATTCTTTTGTCTTCAATTAATTTTGCATTGTATGCCTTCTCTGTCAGGTTCTTCTTCATTGTTGGTGATGGTCTTCGTAGTCATGTTATCTTCATATTCCTGCAAGATGACTTTCTCTTTTTCCTTGCTCTTTTCATTGCATTTCTTTGTTAGTATAGTATCATCTGTACAATTGCTTAGAGCATCATGATATGACTTTGAAATAGAGGAACTTGAAGTATCAATACTGCATGATGATGAAAATATCTTTTCTAAGAAAGATTCATCTATTCTCATTTTTTCTTTAAGTGATCCAAGCAATTCTTGTTGCTTTTCATTCTCCTGTTTGTAATATTGAAGTGTGAGTAAACCCATATATAATACACTTCCAATGTCTAGTGGAAGGGTAATTTCCTCTTTTTTTGATCAATTGCTTCAATGATTCTAGCATGAATATAGTATTCCAAGATTGTGAAGTCTTCTTCTAAAGCTTCACTATAGATCAATTTTGAAGTAAGATCTAAGTTTCCTTTTGTGAGTGAGTTCTTGATTCCCATTTTTATGACATTTGATCTTTCTTTTCTAATGATATTTTCCATATAATTATTTACTATATTATTTGATGTAGATATTTTCTCTTTCTTCTTTTAGTCTTGATAGACTAATGTTCCCTTGTACTCTAAGTTAAGTGCTCAAATAATGTTGATGGAACCTTTGGAGTAGACTTCCTTATGACTCCCTAGTTAAGTATGTCAAGTAAGATTAATTTTCATTAGTTTTGAGAGATAGACTAAGGATGATGTTTCTCAAATTTCAAATATTGTTCTTTCAATTATGTTGTGTAGAAACCCTTGTATCTCCCTAATGTTTGAAATACAATATTTAATATTATTAATTAACAATCCTTTACAGATCTTTAAATCTCTAATTATTTGAATTTAGAGATTAATCTATTCAATGCAATCTTTTCAATATGTAGGATTCCTTTTATCTCCCAAATTTGTGGATAAAATATTTAATTCTAAATTTCATATACTATTTTTGATGTAGAAATCCTTATACCTCCAACCTTAATTAGTATGCAAATATTTAATTGGTTTTGTAAACTATGGTATGTAATTTTACAAAAATCCAATATAGCCTTCAAATTTCAAAAAAATGCTCTTCAAAAATATAACTATAGGATTAAAAATAATAATCTAATTTTCTAAGGTTATAAAAATGCTTATCACTCCACATTTAATTTTAATAAACTTTGACCTTAGAATATATTCCCTTCTTATTCCTCCTATCAATATAAAACTTTATTATATGGTAAAATGCTATGGTAAATACCTCAAATATTCAAGCGCTCCTTGCTGGTCTTGTTGGACGCTTATCTCTTTGGTCAAACTTGCTTGGAATACTACATATGACTCTTAAAATATGCTTTGACCCTCTTTAATGCTTCTCCTCTTGCATTTGCCATGTAAGGCGTTGGAAAAACTGCTATATTAATACATTTATGGCTATATGAGCACTTCACATTTCTTTGGATGTGTGCCATGTGGTGTAGATGTTATTTGACTCCTTGTCTTCCTTTCTTGGTGGTGCTAACATTCATGAATAGAATAAAGTGGACACTTGTCACCTTTTTCCTTGCAACTTGGGAGTTACATAGTCTTCTTGGGTGCTTGGATAATAATGAAGAATATTTGAATGTTTGAGCGCTCTTTTCTCATGTAGATTTACGTTCAACCTTATGCACCAAATTTTATATTTAGTTCCAAGTGGAGATATCCCCTTATTTTGGAAGAGACAAGTGTAATCAACTCTTTGTGCATGCACTCTTTTTCCAAATGTATGGATTGTAAGGCTTTTGAATGCCTTTGCTCTTCCCAAATTTATTCTTGCTCATTGTAAAATGTATTCTAGCTTCTTGAAAATGTATTCTTGCTAGAGTTTCTCCTTCCTTTGGATTATGGTGGACTTGCTCACAAATAACTTCAACAAAAGACCTTCTTGTATGCTTCAATGGTGGCCCTATGGTAATCACTATAGCAGTTTATTTTTCTTCTTTGATAATGCACCCTATATTTTCTTCCTTTTGTAATATGCTCTATTTTGAATGGCTATAATAGTACTTTTGCAGGTTGTGGATGACGTTCTCTACCTTCTTGGTCTGGATAAAAACTTGAGTCTAATGGCTCCTCTTTCTTATGCTCTTTTTCTGGTGCTTTTTCTTGCAAGTGGGTGGACGTATGATGAAGTATTTTTCCCCCTATAATCTACTTTCGAATGGTGCTTTGTGTAGTGGTGGTTTTCACAACTTCCAAATGTAAATCCGGTGTTTTTAAACACCTAAAATCTACCCAAATTTGGAGCTCTTTTCCTTTTCAAAATCTACTGTACTTTGAGGGTTATTCTCCATCACAAACGTATAATATTTTTTCTTCTTCTTTAACTTTAAAATATAGCATATACTAACACTTATAACTCTTTTAATAAATCAATCTAATGCTGCTATAATCTTTCAACTTTCTCATATAATAAAGTGGTTCTATCCCACTAATCAATGTTAAATAAAATTAATTTTCTCTTATTAAAAAATAGCATATAATCAACTTCTTATCACTCCAATTAAACTTGTAATTTTGTTATTATAATATGCAATTTTTCTATAAAATAAATGGTGTGAAATAGTGTCCTTTATTAGCTTAATGACACCTTAAAATTCTTCTTTTAGATAGCTCTAAATAGCTTCAATAATTTATGCTTTAAACTCTTGATAAACTCCTTTAAAAATTTTGCAATAGTAATCTATATGGCATCAATTTTACACACCTTTTTGTAGCTTATTCCTCCGTAGCTTACTATATTGTATTTGCTAGATTTTCACCCTTCAATTTGTTGTTAGTATATCCTTCAATTTGCAACAATAGTGGCTGCCTCAAAGCTTGTTTTCTATTCTTCAAAATATTGGCAATTTGAGTTATTTTATGTTTTCATTGATGTCACATGAATCATTGATGGCATATGGATCACTTTGAGTTTTGGTGGGCAAATGATATTTTGGAAAGCATGGATAAAATCAGGGTTTTTGTGAAAACCATGTAAGGCAAAATAAAAGGTTTTATTTAAAACCATGGATGGCAGATTTGAAATGGGTTTTTATTAAAACCCAGGTTGGACTTTTGTTTCATCGAAAAGGTGCCCCGGTGATGGAGATATTTAATTTTAAATATTTAGTTTAAATTTTAATTATTTATAATTTAAATTTAAATTTTAAAATTAAAATTAAAGTTAGCGCCGACATCTAAAGAAAGAGGGCAAATCAATAATGCACCGACGTCATCGAAAATGAGGAGAAGACTATATAAAGGGGGATCCTAAGGTTCATTTTAAAATAATCCTTGCTCATGTTAATCGTTGGCTAACATCTGAAGAGAGCTCATGCGAAAATCGTTTTGAAAAGGGAGACAATGAATAAATCTAAGGTTTTTATTAAAAAGGAGCCTTATTGATTATAAAATATTTTTGAGAGCCTTATTGATTATTATTTTTTATAAGGGTTTTTATTAAAAAGGACTTTGGTGGATGTGTTTATTAAGTTGGAGTAAAAAGGTGTAAATTGAGTTATGCTTTATTTTGTGATTATTATTTTAAGTCCACTAACCCTTATTGAGATTGGAAAGGAAAGTTGTGTTTAGTGTGGCATATTTTGTGGACAACTTCTTGGCATTAAAAAGGTATGGGCACATTCTCCTATTGATTGTTTATGGTGGTTGATTTCTGAAATATCATTGGAGGGAAAAGGATTGATTGTGGTTTCCTTTTCAAAAGTGGTTGGTTGAATGCTTCAAGGTTTTCTGGTTTGAGAGTTGTGTTTAAACCTTGTTTTATAAGCATAGTTGTTGAATCCCATTGGTTGTGAAAGAATTAGAAAATAACATGAGTATCATTGTTATGTGAGATTTATGGTTGAGCATTGTTGGAAACATTTGAGTTGGTTGATACATGCTTGGACTAGGGTTTTTGTGAGAAAGAGTAGTCCCTTGTGGTAATTGGTTGAGTTGAGTTGATTGAGCCTAGTCAAGTGATTGTGTGAGGTGATTGGTCAAGTTCCATGAAACAAACTATTCCATAATTCTGATTTGAGTTGATATTGAGATTAGAACATATTGAGTCTCTAACAATTCTCTTTATGCTTCTATGAGTTGACTTGAGTTGAGTTGAGATTGATTTGAGTTGAGTTGAGTTGATATTGAGCTTAGAACATATTGAGTCTCTAACAATTCTCTTTATGCTTCTATGAGTTTATTTGAGTTGAGTTGAGTTGAGATCATTGTGGATCATTGTTTTCATCCATTGAAGAGTACATTTCCATTCATTGTTGAGTTCATATTTGAGCTTTGCCTTGAGGATATTTGTGGATGAGATTTGAGTGCTACTTGTGCATGATTGATTGAGCCTTTGAGAAGGCCTTTGTGGACAGTTTTGGGATAACTTTGTGGACAGTTTTGGGATAGCTTTGAGGATAGTTTTGGGATAACTTTGTGGATAGTTTTAGGATAGCTTGTTGGAGCAGATTTTGAGCAAGTTCTTGGTGAGCCTTCTAGAGCATATTTGGGTAAGTTATTGGTGAGCTTGTTAGAGTAGATTTGAGCAAGTTCTTGGTGAGCTTGCTAGAGCAGTTTTGGTAAAGTTTTTTGTGAGCTTGCTAGAGCCAATTTGAGCAAGTTCTTGGTGAGCTTGATAGAGCAATTTTGGACAAGTTCTGTGTGAGCTTGTTATTCATTTTGGGACAAGTTCGATGTGAGCTTGTTATTCAAATTTGGACAAGTTATGTGTGAGCTTGTTATTCATTTTTGGACAAGTTCTATATGAGCTTGTTATTCAGATTTGGACAAGTTCTATATGAACTTTTTATTGCCTAGCTTTGAGTAGATCAAATAAATCATTCTATCGGATAAGGATCCTTATTTATGTGTGAAATATTATAAGGATATTATCTGGTGGAGTACCCCACATTGGGGGAACTGTTGACAATTCTCGTCACATTTCTTAAGGGGTAGAAAAAGAAACAAGTTTTGTACAATGTTGTGTAAAGTTTTTGCTTTGTTATTTTTATTTTGAAAAGTTGCAGCAATTTTGGCTTCCAATGCCACCCCTTTGTATATAAAGTAGAAAAGAAAGAACTTCGCTGCCGAACAAGCAAGAGAAAAGAGCTTCACCGAAGGGAAATGAAAAGAGCTTCGCACCCGAAGCATTTCCAGCACTACTTCGGGTAAAAGTTTTGCGAAGTAGTTTTCACCGAAGTAAAACACAAGGAAAAGAGAATGAAACTACTTCGCACCCGAAGCGTTTCCAGCAGCTACTTCGGGCGAAAGTTAAGCGAAGCGGCGTTCAGAAGAAAAGAAAGCTTCACACCCGAAGCATTTTCAACACTGCTTCGGGTGGAGTTTTTGCGAAGTAATATCACCGAAGTAGAATACAAAAGCAACGTTCGAAAGAACAACTTTGTCGAAAAGCAAAGGCAAGAAATCTACTTCGGGCCCGAAGCATTTTCAAAAGCTACTTCGGGTAAGATTTCTGCGAAGCGGTGTGTCGAAGTGAAATACAAAGAAAAGGGGGTAAAACTACTTCGCATCCGAAGTATTTCCATCAGTCACTTCGGTCGAGAAATCAGCGAAGCGAAACTCAAGGAGCATTGAAAGTACTTCGCCAGGAAGTTGCCGAAGTACCCACTTCGGGCCCCTCCATCAGCGAACCACTTTTACTTCGCCAAAAGCTCATTGCGAAGCACTTGCTTCGGCTAATTTTGTGCGAAGTACTTCTGCCCGAAGTAAAAGGATGCAATGTCTTTTGAAGACAATTGCTTCGGCCAAAATTCTCCCGAACCACAGTTTAGAAAGAAGATCGCAGCGAAGCATTTCTCGAGGTAATTTGGTCAGCGAAGCGGCAAAGACGAAGAGGCCCATTTTGTGAAGCGAATATGCTTCGGCACTCCTCACCCCCAAAGCAGTTTTGCGAAGCTCAATTTTGTGAAGTACATACCAAAGAGGAGTTTTTGCTTCGGCCCAGAACCATTGCGAAGCAAAGTTGTGAATGAAAACTTAGCGAAGCGCTTCACGGGCATGCGTTCCAAGCCGAGTATTTTCTCGAGGCGATGCAGTGCCTCATAAATGCAATTTTTCATGCCCAGCAAGCCCGCTGCTCATTTTTGGCAATCAAAAATGAAGTATCAAGCCATGATGGAGAGCCCGACGAGCATGACGGCCACTCGAGCACCGCACCCAGAGATCAAGGACGTCCAGACGGCTCATCAATGCACCTTTCCATGGTTGACTCGGTTGCAGTTGCCAGTTTTGGTAACAGATTTGAAAACTCGGTCACGAGAGCCTCGGGGAGCCGAATTCTTAGGGCTCGAGGGCGTACTCTTCTTTGTTATGTAATTATGACTCAGAGGCCCGGGTCCTCTATAAAAACCCAGGCATTGTAATAAGAAAAGGGGGGAACTTTTTGCTAGAAAGCTACTGTAACTTGATGTCCTACGATTAATACTAAAGATCTTTGGGCTCAATTTCTCTCTTTTATGTTGCCTTCTTTGCTTGATTCTTTTGTCTGTCTTCGTTCGCATACTGAGAAAGTTGAACCTTGCGTCCAGTGTGCGATCGGGGACTGTACCCTGAAACTCGTTCTGAAGGATACATAGGAGTGGAAAAGCTTAATACTGGTTTTCTTTTATGCTGCCTTCTGTGCTTGATTCTTTTGTCTCTCTTCGTTCGCATACTGAGAAAGCTGAACCTTGCATCCGGTGTGCGATCGGGGATTGTACCCTAAAACTCACCTGGAGGATACATAGGAAGATTGATATTACGTTTCCTTCTTTTATTCTTGGTATTCTTTGCTTCCATTCGAGTTACCTGTTAGTGATCGTGCTTCCTGTTCTTCCCCACCTTAAATCATCGATCTCTCTTCCCATATCCCCTTTTGTTTCTTTCTTGCACTCTTATCTTCAAACACCCAAGTAGATTAGTATAGGAGCCGGCCTTTCTCCGGAGATTGGCACGGAGGGCATCTCTTCCCTTCGGCCTTTCAACGTTGGTCCAGGTCTAGGGCGCATACACTCACCCAAAATCCTTTCCTAGGCGGATTTGATGACCAACAGTTTTTGGCACGCCCGGTGGGACATACTGTATCTGTCTTAGTAAGATCCATAACCAGTCAAGGTCCCATATTTTAACGCAAAACCCATCTTCACCGGGGCCCATAGTTCTAACCAGTTCTCGGTGTGACCCGATCAGTCTCACCTAACTAGTGGTAGTGAGGACCGATGCCCTCATTACTGAAAGACTCTTAGCATCTGGCGACTCTGTTTACCCGAGAATATTTAAGTCATAAAGACCAGTACCGAAAGTCTGTGCCTTCATGCAAACAAGATGGAGAGTTAAGAATAGAGGAGAGGAAACCAAATTCTTTGAGCTAGATATTGATGCCTTCGAGGAACAATCAAGGTTGGTCATCCCCGAGTCACTGTTACTAGGAACATCCTCTGTTGGCGGACAAGGTTCAACCTCTAATAGTACAACATCTAGTTTTCCTCCCAATCCTCCCAACTCTCCAAAGCATCCTAGTCCCTCCATTCCTATTAGTTGTCCTATTAGCAATCAAGGGGGAGCTTCGAGAATTCCTATTTCTCAAAACCCGGGAGCAAGTATGGCACAGCAGCAACAACAACAACAACAACAAATGCAGCAGCCACAGCCGCCCAGGTTGTGTCCAGCATGGGATTCCTTGTCACCTCTGAATTTAGCAGGACAAGGGCAAGTGCCGCCTACTGCCATAAAGAAGATCCCAACGTTCGATGGAACTAGGAAAACTGCTCTAGAGCATATCCAGGACATAATATCTCTGGCGGCGATCCACGATATTACAGAAGAGCAAATTATGGTAAAGCTTCTGGTCCTTTCCCTTAGGGGAAAACTCCTCTACTAGTATAGATCTCTACCACCCGGTAGTATTATGGGATGGGATCAATTAGTTGGGCAAATGATGGGAAACTTCAATGAGTCTTCCGATCCTACCTCTCTTTTGCATCAGTTCACTTCGATCAAGAGGCATCCACAAGAAGAAATCATAGATTTCAATGTTAGGTTCGCTCGAACCTGGCAGAGAGTACCAGTTGGCCTTCGGCCAACCGATGAAGCTGTAGCACTCTATTTCCTTCGGGCTTTCAATCTCGATATCAGTCTCATGGTAAGATATTCTAACGTTAATACTTTTCTTGAGTTGTATGAGTTAGCCAAGAGAGCAAAAATGGATTTGATAGCTATGGGCAAGCTTCCCCAAAGGATGTTGACGCCCATACTTCTCGAATTCCTTCAATTCCAGTATGCAAGCGCAGCCACTTCGCAAATCTCCACAACCCCTGCACTCCCGATCTCATCTTGGAACCCGAATCCTATCGTGTCTCAAATCACCGCTCCACAAATCCACTTCCCTACATTTTCAACTCCACAACCCACTGTCACTTCAGCATTTCCTGTACTGCTAGCACCACCTCAACACCCCGCCCTGCCTCCAATATCGACGATGGCTTCATTGCCACTCGTTCCAAAAGTCGATGATATACAAACTAAAATTTTGCAAGAGATGCAGTCTCTGAACTCTACAGTTTAGATGTTGTCAAATGACATGACCATTGTAAAGAAGAAGCAAGCACAACAGGAGTTCCTACCAAGAAGATCTTATCCTACGCTTGCGCTTACCAAAGACCAAGCAGTCCAGCAAGGAAAGGCTTCGACGAGAAACACTGTGATTGATGAAGCTCCGAGCACTTTCGATTATGTATATTGGTGCTCTACATGCAATGATCCGCATGAGGAGAATACCTGCACCCTGCACCAACACTACATGCAAACATTGGCAAACAGTAGTCATAATGGTCAAGTCAACGTCATTAGGCAGATGAGTCAGAACCCGACCATTGGCGAAGAGGAGCCGGTTGCAGTACTTACCAGAGGAGGAAGGAAGGCAATAGAAGCGGATGCTACTCAGATGGCTTCTTTAAAAGCACAAGTTTGAGCTAAGAAAGGACAATCATCCTCTTCGGCTCCGAATGAAGCTCCTCCGCCTGCACCCATCAAAGAAAAGGCTCAAAAGGCCTCTATCGAATCACCTCAGGAAGAAACTAAGGAGTAGGCTAAGGAAAAGCTCAAGTTTCCTTCCCCGACCAAGTGGCAAAGGGTTGAAGCTACAGAGCGAGTATCGTACTAGATACGAGCCCAGAAAGGAACCTGAAGTGCTCAAATCCCTGGCATACAACATTGTAGAGGAGTTGAAGAAGATCCCAGCCAAGATCAGCTTGTACGATGCACTGCAACTACCTGGACAGGTGGACTTGTTGCAAGAATCATTGAAGACAATTAAAGCAAAAAAGGTGGCACCGCTTGCTCTTGTGCAGACCCTATCCACATCTATCATGGGAAAGAATAGACCACCTCCGTTCTACCTGACCCTACAAATGGAAGGGTATATTGTACATAACTGCATGATCGACTCTGGGGCCGCTACGACAGTCATGCCAAGGGCAGTCTACGAAGAAATAGGGATGGAATATACGTGAAGCAGCCAAGGTGTACTCCAGTTGGATGGTACTCCAGTGAAGACTGTAGGGGTGATCAAGGACATTCCTATCCGGTTGCATAAGATGCCTCAGATCACAGTCATACAAGAGGTAGTTGTAGTCGACTTAGAGCCATATTTTAGTATGTGCTTGTCAAGGGAATTCATGGCAAAACTGGGTGGATATCTATCTATGGATTACTCTCACCTAGAGGTTCCATTCAAAGGAAAGAAGGTAAAGATCTACAATGAAAAACCTTCTTCTTTTCTTGTACAGAAGATGTCCGAGGAGGAAAGCAGCGAACCAGTGAATGCATTAGTAGAGGAAATAGAGCAGGTAGACCTAGTCGAGGAATCTCTTGCGCAATTAAGTTATGAAGATGAGTTCTCGTTGGCAGACTTTAACGCCATGGTGGAGACCCAGATAGGGTGTTATACGATCGCCAAGCCTAAAAAACACTCCCAACCAGAGAATAGAACGAGTGCCCAGGAAGGACTATGGAAGTTGTTCTTCGACGACGCCCGATGTAAAAACGGCGTTGGGGCAGGGATTCTTCTAGTTTCACCATCCGGAGAGCAAAAAGAGTATTGCTATCGGTTGACATGGAGCTGCACTAACAATGCAGCGAAATACGAAGCATTATGCCTAGGACTTAAGAAAGCTGACAAGTTAGGCATAAAGCACCTCCAAATCTTCGGAGATTCTGAACTGGTATGCAACCAGGTCACAAACAGGTGTACCTCGAAGAAACATTATCTAAAGTCATACCGCAATAGGGTATGGGACCTGCTTGACCAGTTTGAGTCTCTCAATCTATGGTCAATCCCACGAGAAAAGAACCGACATGCCGATGTTCTGGCATCCATCACAGCCAAGTACTCTCCAGAAGAAGACATGGTGTACAAGCCCAAAGCTGTGAGGATGATCTACAGACCCTCTATCCTAGACAAAGATCTGCATTGGCAAGTCTTTGACAACGATGAGCAGATTGTAAATTTCATGATCCAAGAAGCCACCACAATCGAGGATAGAAGCTCTGATGAAGAAGAGTATGAAGGGCTGGTTCAACTGAAGAACAACTGCGTTCCCAAGGGATTGGTCACTCTTGAAAGCCTCTTTTATCAGAATGACCGAGCCCTCTCTCACATGATCAAAGTCAATGAAAAGCAGTATCAAGACTTAGAGCTTGAACCTGGAAAAGCAATAAAGGTCAGAACTAACTGCACTTCAGAAGAGATAGAACAGATACAGGGTTTGTGCAAAAAATTTCTTGACATAATTGCTTGGTCCTATCAAGATCTCAGAGGATACAATCGGCAGCTGGTTCAACACACAATCGAACTACAGGAGGGGGTCAAACCTTTTCGACAAAAGCAAAGGCCGATTAATCCTAAGATCGAAGTCCTAATGAAGGCCGAACTCCTGAAGATGCTCGAGGCGAAGATCATTTATCCCATCAAGCACTCTTCATGGGTAGCGAATCTGGTCCCAGTCAAAAAAAAGAACGGAGATATACGGTTATGCGTGGACTTTCGCAACTTGAATCAGGCTTCTCTCAAAGACCACTATCCTCTCCCACAAATCGATCAAATCTTGCACTCGGTGGCTGGAGCTCAACGCTTCTCCCTGCTCGATGGTTTTTTTGGGTATAATCAAATCTGGGTCAGGGACGAAGACCAGCATAAAACAACATTTACTACCAAGTGGGGAACATTTGCTTACCAGCGAATGCCATTTGGTCTTTCGAACGTTGGTGCCACCTTCCAGAGGGTGATGGATCTTGCTTTTGGTGAGCTTCTAAATAAGGTTATCATCATCTATCTGGATGACATGACCATTTTCTCCCGAAGAAGGGAGGATCATCCACTACATCTACAACAAATTTTTGAAAAGTGTCAAGAATTTGGCATCTCAATCAATCCAAAGAAGTCTATATTCGTAGTTAGCGAAGGTAAATTGCTGGGACATGCGATATCAAAAAAAGGGCTTGCTGTAGATCCTGACAGAGCAGAGGCCCTAATGAAGCTCCCACTCCCAGTAGACAAGAAAGGACTCCAATCCTTCTTCGGCCAGATTAACTTCGTGAGGAAGTTTGTCCCTGACTTCGCCCAAGTCATCAAGCCAATGTCCCAACTCCTGAAGAAGGGCATCGAATTCAGCTGGACAAAAGAGAGAAAGGAAGCATTCAAAGAGATTAAGGCTCGAATCGCTTAGGCACCGGTCCTAATCAACCTTGACTACAGTCAAGATTTTATCATGTATGCCATAGGAGAGCCCGAGAGCTATGCTGTTGTCCTGACACAAAAGGGGGAAGATGGCGAAGAGCGTCCCATCGCGTTTCTAAGTCAGGTGATCAATCCCCACGAAGAAAGATATAATTTCATAGAACGTCAGGTGCATGCAGTAATGAAATCACTAAGGAAGTTCAAGCAGTTCATCTCTCAAAGTCGAGTCATAGTTTTTGTCATTCACCCCGATGTGCGTAATTTCATTATCCAAGGAGAATTGGGAAGCAAAAGAGCTGGTTGGGTGAACAAGATACAGGAGTTTGACATTGAGATCAAGCCCACAAAATTGGTTCATGGCCGTGCATTGTGTCAAGAATTGGCAAAGAGCGCAACGGCCAAAGTGACAGAATCTCGGAGAGATGACTTACCGGTCGAAGAATGCTTCGCTAACCACGAAGAAGACGAGAAGGATTGGGTTAGTGAGATAATCTGCTATTTCAACACCGGCAAGTGTCCTTCGCATCTAAATGCATCGCAGCGAAGACATTTCAGGATGCGGTCCTCCAGATACACTCTGCGCCCCGAAGGCCTATTTTTCAGGAACATTGATGGTGTCCTCCTCAAGTGCATCAAAGACGATGATAAAAGGAGGGTCCTGGGAGAATTCCATTCTGGACTATCGGGAGGTCACTTTGCAGGAAGAACAACGACATTAAATATCATTAGGGTGGGTTATTATTGGCCCACACTCTTTGTCGATGCCTTCGCAGTTTGTCGTAAATGCGAGCAGTGCCAGAGGTTCGTCGGCCAAAACAAAAATGCTGCAATGCCCCTTCGTCCGATACAAGTAGAGACACCCTTTCAACAATGGGGGCTAGATTTCATAGGGGCCGTATCACCGAACTCCTCTGCGGGACATAAGTTCATCCTGACTGCAACGGACTACTTCACCAGGTGGGCCGAAGCAATTCCTACAAAGCATGCAGATCAAGAAACGGTAATTGCATTTCTAGAAGGATTGATCACCAGGTTCGGCATTCCTGAATCTATCATCACAGACAATGGCCCTGGCTTCACAGGCACCAAAATCAGTGAATTCCTCTACAAAAATGGGATATATCACAAAGTATCCTCCAATTATTATCCACAGGGCAACGGCTTGGCAGAATCCACCAATAAGACTCTGTTGAAGATGCTAAGAAAGCTCATAGAAACAAACAAAAGGACTTGGCATCTCCTTCTAGATCGGGCTTTGTGGGCCGATCGAATTTCTGTCAAGAAGTCAATCAAGACTTCACCTTACGCCCTGGTTTATGGCAAGGAGGCCATCTTACCCATTCATGTGGAGATCCCTGCATTGCAGCTGTTAGAAGCAGAAGATGGAGTTAGTCCGATGGAAAACAGATTAGCTCGGCTACTGCAACTAGAGGAAGATCACGAAAAAGCCTACCAGAACTTCGCTAAGCATACTCAGGTCACCCAAGAATGGTTCAAGAAGAAGTCATCTGATCGCACATTCAAAGTGGGAGATCTGGTATGGAAGTGGGACTCCTGGAAGGCCAAGCCTGGGAATCACGACAAGATGGACGCCTTTTGGGATGGGCCATTCGAAATTACGAAGGTGAACTCAGCCAATTCATTCATCCTCAAAGATGTCGATGGCCAAGTCTTGCCGATCTCCGTCAATGGTCTTCATCTGAAGACTTTTCACCGCTAAGGTAAAATGATTTCTTTTAAAAAAAAAAAAAATGAAATGGAAATGCACTTCAAAAAATAAATCGCGTCAAAAGAAATGCTTCGACAAATAAACTTCAGCGATTTATAAACTTTGGGAGGAGCTTCGGTGGAAAAGCATCCGAAGCAGCTACTTCGGAGGACAAAGTGCCGAAGTAGAACGACCTCGGAGAAATTCTGGCGAAACAACTGCTTCACGCAGTTTTCTTCCAAAGTGATTGTGTATGAACTTTTGTATATAAATTGCATGTACATCCTGCTCTAAGATCGCAAAATCCAAGTACTACACTTCATAATCTCCTTCGGAGGCCTTTTACACGAAGGAGCAGTTGCAAGGAGGTTCACCGCGAAGCATGCCGAACCAAAATTCAAGCAAAGGCGTGAAAAGAGCTTCGCACCCAAAGCATTTTTAGTAGCTGCTTCAGGCAAAATTCCTGCGAAGTAGTTTTCAAAAAGAGAAAGCTTCGACGACCTTCGTAAGGCAGAGCGACAACACGGCGAAGAAGAAGTACTTTGGGCCCGAAGCATCGAAAAGTAGTCCGAACCAAAGGTTCACCGCGAAGCATTTTCAACATTGAAGTTCAACTTCGCCGAACCGAACATGCGCGAGGTGGAGAATTCAAAACATACCTCGAAGAACGTGTCGACAGCGGCCTTGAAAGGAGTACAAAGCGGACGAATTTAAGGAAAAAGGGTGGTGGAGCATTTCTCGAGATGATCGAGTCAAAAAAAGGGAAAAGAAAAGCTCGCACTAAGGTACGAGGTGGCAGTGGGTGGCGTCTCCAGTACAAAGTGTAATCATCGAAGCATGCAGCCCTGTGTACCACGTCGCTGCAAAAATGGTTTAAGAATACGACAATCTCTTCCGTCCGAGGTGCAAACTTAATTTTGGTAGGTGCCATAAATTTAGGTGGTTGCCTTTTAGGGCTATAAAAGCGAATTCCTGGCAAGAGGGAAGTTATTTGTCTATCAGCTAGAACTAGACTGAGAGCCTTCAGATACTCTGCAACCCTCCCATCCTTTGCATCTGGCCATTCACATTAAAGCCCTCTGTATCAAGAACTCTGCTGCTGTCCATAACAACATGGGAAAGAAAAACTCTAAAGAGAAGGGGAAAGAGCCCGAAGTTGCAGGCCCCAAAAAAACAAAGAAGGGGAAAGAAGAGAAAAAGCATACTCCGAAGAAGTTAAATCTTCCCCTTCGACCCAAAAAGCAGCCAATAGAAGAGGGGGACGACTCGAAAGAAGAACAACTTGTGGAGCCACCAATTGATGGGTGGGAGAAGATCCGAGACACACAGCTCTCTAAGGGTGTATCCGATCTTCGACACACCATAGAGTTCATGACAAGCAGGCTCACACCAAAAAATAAGAGAGCTGCTACATATTACTCCCAGATTTACTGGTTTCTAACCCTGCCTGCTCACCATTGTCCCGAGCTGATCTACGCTATCGCACAAAATTACCAACCTGCGTCCAGGCAAGTGTTAGATGCTTCGGGACACAAACTATTTTCCATCCTGAAGGAAGATGTACAAGCAGCCTTCGCGCCACAGCAGGGCCCGCCCAAGGGCTATTCCATTCGCAATGTCATCTTAAACGAACAAATGGAGAGATTCACCTCCAACAACTACATATTGAAGTTCCTGCGTGAGAATCTCAAGAGCGGGCTACCTTCAAACAAGCTGCCCCAGATGCCCTTACCCTTGGAGGCCTTCAAAAACATCGACATTTTCTCCATCATTGCATGGGTGGCGGGATTGTCAACAGATGCTTCAGTATAGCCCTGGCAGGTGTCTTTGGCCGAATGCATTTCAAGAGGGGAGTTTTATGCCCCGGACACTTCAAGGCCGAGCACCAACCCGGTTTTCTTTGATTGGGCAGAATGGGTGGCCCGAACCACTGCATACAAGGCTCGCTAGCATGAAGAATTCAGCAGCAGGCCAGTACTTCGCACCCTGTTCCTTTCTTGTCTGGTTATACTTCTATCAGGTTCATAAGCGTTTTCCCCATATCGCCATCTCTCCAAATGGCAAGGATGGAAATCCTCTGCCAGTGTATCAATGGACTCCCCTCTTATTGAAGGAAGAGTCCTATTATTCTTTTAATCAACAATTTTTGGGACCCGCCATGCACCTGTTAAAAGGTTCTTGTCCTCGGGTACCACTCAGTTTGAGAGATAGAGTGGTGCTAGGAAAAAGGGGGGACGTTTTCCAATTAACACAAGGACTGGTGATTCGCCTGTTTGGCTTCATAGGGAAACCCTTCCTGTTACCAGTCTACCCCTCTGAATATCAGTTCGCATTGGAAGTCGCTCGGCAGAGCGACTCTACAAATGCAGTATACGACCACGGCCGAAAGTGGGCACATACCTGCGACTTCCCCTTCAGAATGGGTGTAATCGAAGTCTTTGCCCTTAAACAGAATGTTTTCCTGGAGGAAAAGCTCATCGATTTTGGCCTACTCCAGATTCCTCAGCAATGGCTCTATGATCCTTTGGGCGTGATGAGGGATCATTTGAAATTCAAGAACTTCCACATCTGCCCTCACCCCGAGGTTGTGGAACAAAGGAATAACCCCAATGGAAAAGATCTGGAGTGGCATTTGGAAAGAATGAGGACATTGCCTCCATGGCACGAGTTCTATCCTATAGAGGTCGAGTTCGACCCTGATCGGTACCCCCTCCCGACTCCAAGCTCCACTTTTTGGAAGAAGGCAAGGGACGATTTGAAGGAGGAGGTAAAATACTGGAGCGAGGAAAAGCTTCGGGAATGGTGGATAATGAGAGTCCACCGTCAAAAAATGAATTCTTATGGACTCTTAGCCTCGGATAAAGACTTCGCGATTCTCTATGACACCAATGTCGAAACTTGGAAGTCTATATCCTTTGCTGATTTTGTTCCCCCGGCCACCCCAGGGTCAGGCGAAAGCCCAGGAGGTGCTAAGGATGCTTCGGATAAAGAAAAGGAAGTAGGGGCCGAAGCTACGCCTGCAGCACTACCACAGAGGCCATCGAAAGTTCATGATACAAGTGCAAAAGAAGCAGAGCAACCTTTGGAGAGAAAGAAAAGAAAAAGGCAGGAGCAAATTCAAGTGCCTCCAAGCCACCCAAAGCGCCCTCGCACAAAGCCTTCAAGTACTCCTACTGAATCACCTGCATCAGGCCCGGTTGAAGCAAACATTGAATATGCAGGGGCACCAAATGCTGAGACGGTCCCCGAAATAGATATCATTGATGTGGAGGAACTCCTCCAACAAGAGAAAGACCCCGGAGTAGGAGTTGTGGAGGTCGAGAGTGATGAAGCCCAAGAGGAACAAGAGCCGACCACGCAAGAAATTACCACAGCTGCTTTGCCAGGAGGGCACGCAGGTATGCACTCTCTTCCCTTCGCTTTGGTCTCTGACACATCCACGACAGTCCCGAGTGGAAGCCCTCATCAATCTCTCCATCCCCCATAGGGTCAATCCCCCACTCAGAAACTGCCCATTGCCAGTCCAATCTTGCACAGCCCCACTCCTCCTGAGTCATCTGACCAGGATAAGCCCGCTGAAACCACTTCGCCTACACCAAGCCCCGTAACCCACTCCCCCATAGCTCAAAGTATAGTCCCGCTTGCCAAAGCCCCTGCTACACCCGTCCCAGAGCCGTCAGGGGAATCCTTCCCCGTTAGTTCTTTATATTTGTTCACACCTTTGGCTGGAGATTCGGCCTTTTCTGAAATAGATTTATCTTTAATAAAGGAGCGCCCCCTAGCCGAGAAGCTACTCCTAGCTCGACAAAATACGGAGAAAATGCTGAAGGAGGCAAGAAAGAAAAGAGGGCAATCTCTGGCCCAAGTTGAAAAATGTGTGGTTTTCGACTTGAAGGGCGGAAAGATGCATAAGGTTAGGAAGGTCCCCAAGGTCCAAAAGCCTCTGGATGAAATGACTCCAGTTGACTATGACTACCGGGAGAAGACCAAGGATCCGGAGCATTTAAATATAGATGATGAATCTGCATCCATGCATGTCAGGGTTGAAAATTTTTGAGCACATGCAAATATTGCCAACCAGCGTAGGTTTGAAGCAGAAAATGCCAACATCAAGTTGGAAGAAGAGTCGGCTAGGATTCGCTCTAAGCTGGAGGATTCTCAGAAACAGTGCAAGATGTTGAAAAAGGAAACACATGCCCTCAAACAACAAATTCTACAATTGCAGACTTCGACCGAGCAACAAGCACAAAAATAGGCCAAAAATGAGCTAAAAGCCAAAGAGCTCGAGAACAAGATCCTGCAGGCCCAGCAACAATTGTACCAAAAAGCAAACCTGGAGCTGTTCGACAAAGGTAGGATCAAGGAGATCCGCTCTCACCTACTCAAAGGTTTCAGATCTCGGGCCTCCAGTGCCCTGTCAATTTTGATTTATGTCATCGAAGCTCAGCATGCCATTGCTAAGAAGGGACCAATAGTGGATGAGGTGATCCAAAAAATCAAGAGGCGACTCAAGCTTGCCTTTGAAGTTCAAAGCATTAGATATCAAGACCTGCAAGTCATTGCTATGAGTCGAACGGCTAGGGATTGGTCTACTGCCCAAGCCACTGTTCACGCTTTCTTCTCCAAGGTGAAGAAAGCGCAAAAGGCGAAGGACCTCCTCGATATATTTGAGCAGGAGCAGCGCACATCAATGGGATACTTCGAAGACCTTTCTTCTTTGGGTTTCCCGAGTTTCATAGACGATGATGGGAACCTTCTCACCAGGGAAGAACTTAAGCCGGCGTGGCTCCATTTTGAAAATGACGTCTCTAAAATTGATGAGTGGGAAGAGCCAGTCACGGAGGGACAGGTCACTGACTTCATCCTGAGACATTGCAAAATTGTAGCCTATCTGAATGACCTAGGTGCAAGAATCAAACATGCCGACATAGGGCAGATTGATCGGTTCCATGTTCTGGTCAAGGCACTCGAAGACCAAGAACCATTTCAGAAAGGGGTTTGGGCTCATGTTCGTCGAACTATGAAGAGAATTCGTGACCGCCTTGTTCCATCACCACAGCAGGAGGCCATGCCAACAGACGAAGGAGCAGAGGAGGAAGAAGAAGCAGAAGAAGAGGGAGAACAAGAACCAGCTATAGAAGCACTCCCAGAGGAAGAAGGAGGAGAAGGATCGAGAAAAGACTCTGGCCCAATGGATCAAAGCTAAAGGGTTCTCCCATCGAGACGAGCTCGTTGCCCCGCGAGCCACCAAGAATGTTGACAATTCTCGTCACATTTCTTAAGGGGTAGAAAAAGAAACAAGTTTTGTACAGTGTTGTGTAAAGTTTTTGCTTTGTTATTTTTATTTTGAAAAGTTGCAGCAATTTTGGCTTCCAATGCCACCCCTTTGTATATAAAGTAGAAAAGAAAGAACTTCATTGCCGAACAAGCAAGAGAAAAGAGCTTCTCCGAAGGGAAATGAAAAGAGCTTCGCACCCGAAGCATTTCCAGCACTACTTCGGGTAAAAGTTTTGCGAAGTAGTTTTCGTCGAAGTAAAACACAAGGAAAAGAGAATGAAACTACTTCGCACCCGAAGCGTTTCCAGCAGCTACTTCGAATGAAAGTTAAGCGAAGCGGCGTTCAGAAGAAAAGAAAGCTTCACACCTGAAGCATTTTCAACACTGCTTCGGGTGGAGTTTTTTGCGAAGTAATATCACCAAAGTAGAATACAAAAGCAACGTTCGAAAGAACAACTTTTCCGAAAAGCAAAGGCAAGAAATCTACTTCGGGCCCGAAGCATTTTCAAAAGCTACTTCGGGTAAGATTTCTGCGAAGCGGTGTGCCAAAGTGAAATACAAAGAAAAGGGGGTAAAACTACTTCGCATCCGAAGTATTTCCATCAATCACTTCGGTTGGGAAATCAGCGAAGCGAAACTCAAGGAGCATTGAAAGTACTTCGCCAGGAAGTTGTCGAAGTACCCACTTCGGGCCCCTCCATCAGCGAACCACTTTTACTTCGCCAAAAGCTCATTGCGAAGCACTTGCTTTGGCTAATTTTGTGCGAAGTACTTCTGCCCGAAGTAAAAGGATGCAATGTCTTTTGAAGACAATTGCTTCGGCCGAAATTCTCCCGAACCACAGTTTAGAAAGAAGATCGCAGTGAAGCATTTCCCAAGGTAATTTGGTCAGCGAAGCGGCAAAGACGAAGAGGCCCATTTTGTGAAGCGAATATGCTTCGGCACTCCTCACCCCCAAAGCAGTTTTGTGAAGCTCAATTTTGCGAAGTACATACCAAAGAGGAGTTTTTGCTTCGGCCCAGAACCATTGCGAAGCAAAGTTGTGAATGAAAACTTAGCGAAGCGCTTCACGGGCATGCGTTCCAAGCCGGGTATTTTCTCGAGGCGATCAAGTGCCTCATAAATGCAATTTTTCATGCCCGACAAGCCCGCTGCTCATTTTTGGCAATCAAAAATGAAGTATCAAGCCATGATGGAGAGCCCGACGAGCATGACGGCCACTCGAGCACCGCACCCAGAGATCAAGGACGTCCAGACGGCTCATCAATGCACCTTTCCATGGTTGACTCGGTTGCAGTTGCCGGTTTTGGTAACAGATTTGAAAAATCGGTCACGAGAGCCTCGGGGAGCCGAATTCTTAGGGCTCGAGGGCGTACTCTTCTTTGTTATGTAATTATGACTCAGAGGCCGGGTCCTCTATAAAAACCCAGGCATTGTAATAAGAAAAGGGGGGGAACTTTCTGCTAGAAAGCTACTGTAACTTGATGTCCTGCGATTAATACTAAAGATCTTTGGGCTCAATTTCTCTCTTTTATGCTGCCTTCTTTGCTTGATTCTTTTGTCTGTCTTCGTTCGCATACTGAGAAAGCTGAACCTTGCGTCCAGTGTGCGATCAGGGACTGTACCCTGAAACTCATTCTGAAGGATACATAGGAGTGGAACAGCTTAATACTGGTTTTCTTTTATGCTGCCTTCTATGCTTGATTCTTTTGTCTCTCTTCGTTCGCATACTGAGAAAGTTGAACCTTGCGTCCGGTGTGCGATCGGGGACTGTACCCTAAAACTCGCCTGGAGGATACATAGGAAGATTGATATTACGTTTCCTTCTTTTATTCTTGGTATTCTTTGCTTCCATTCGAGTTACCTGTTAGTGATCGTGCTTCCTGTTCTTCCCCACCTTAAATCATCGATCTCTCTTCCCATATCCCCTTTTGTTTCTTTCCTGCACTCTTATCTTCAAACACCCAAGTAGATTAGTATAGGAGCCGGCCTTTCTCCGGAGATTGGCACGGAGGGCATCTCTTCCCTTCGGCCTTTCAACGTTGGTCCAGGTCTAGGGCGCATACACTCACCCAAAATCCTTTCCTAGGCGAATTTGATGACCAACAGGAACCACGTTAAATTTTATGTCTCAATTGTGTGTGGTGACTTGTGCTCTTGCTTACTACTGCTATCTAAGTTATTAATGCACACTGCTATATTTGGTTATTGCAATTAAGGACATTAATTGATATTGATTTGGAAAGAAAGTAAAAAGTGGTCTTATACTGTTCACCCCCCCTCTCAGTATAAGCTTGTGTTTTTGTGTTCTTCAATTGGTATCATAGTGGGTTCCTTCGAAAAGACTAACAGCTTGAGGGCAGATTCTACTGGGTTACAGGATGGCCAAATGGTATATTGATAGTGGGTGCTCTATTCATATGACTGGGTATAAGAATAATTTCATTTCTTTAAAATGAAACAACAACGGATCTATGAGATTTGGTGATAATGATTCAACTAAAATCAAAGGGAAATAAACTTTAAGTTTGGATGATGGAAAGACAACTACACAAGGTGTAATCTATGTTGAGGGTCTAAAACACAACCTACTGAGTGTAAGTTAGCTTTGTGATCGAGGGTACACAGTTACTTTTTCCTCTACAGGATGCAAAATCGGGGAAACAAAAATAGGGAAGCTTGTTGCAACTGCAGAAAGAACCAATAACAATCTCTACATGTTCAGTGAAATCAAAAAGAAAATATGTCTTCTATCTCAATAAGAAGAGAGTTGGTTATGGCATAAAAGGTTGTGTCACTTGAACTTTGATAACATAGTAAGGATAAGCAACAAACAAATTATCAGATATCTACCAAAGATAAAAAGACCTTCAAATACAATTTGTGCACAGTGTCAGGATGGAAAGCAAACAAGATCATGTTTCAAGGAAAAATAATATTCCTCTTCCAAGGTATTAGAATTGATTCATACTGATTTATGTGGTCCTATGAGAACTAAAAGTCTACAAGGTCAAAGCTACTTCATGTTTTTCATATATGATTATTCTAGAATGACTTTGGTTGTTTTTCTGAAAGAGAAATTAGAGGTATTTGAGCATTTCAAAGTATTCAAAGAAATGGTAGAAAATGAAACATGAAAGAATATCAAGTGTTTGTGACTAGATAGAGGAGGGGAATTCATCTCTATAGAATTCATTAAATTTTGTGCAGAACATGGAGTCATAAAAGAATATTTAGCAACCAGGACTCCTCAACAAAATGGAGTAGTAGAAAGAAAGAATAGAACTCTTGAGAATATGGCTAGAGCAATGCTAAATGAATAAAAAAATTTAGATGGATTTTGGAAGAAAGCAATCAGTACATCAATTTATGTTATGAATGGAGCTCAAGTTAGAACAAAGCAACATAAGACTCCATATGAATTTTGGAAAGGAAGACCTCCCACGGTAAACTACTTTAGAGTTTTTGGAAGTAAGTGTTATATCAAAAGAGAGAATAAGGACTTGGGCAAGTTTTATCCTAGATGTGATGAAGGTATTTTTCTTGGATACTCTATAAAAAGCAAGGCATACAGATGCTACAATAAAAGAACACATACCATGGTGGAAAGTATAAATGCCAAAGTTGATGAAAGAACAGGAATACATGAGCCACCTCAGGAAGATATTCTTGAAGAATAAGAAAGCTAGCAGGAAGAAATGGGTGAATATTCAGATGAAGAATATTTGCATAATATACCTTCCAAAACTACATCAAGATATATTCAGAAAAATTATCCAGAGGACTTGATCATTGGCAATCCTGATGTAAGATGGACAAGAAGAGGAATCATAGGCTCAATAGAACAAGCAGATGTTTCACTATTATCCAAGATAGAACCAAAGTATTTTAGAGAGGCAGAAAATGATGAATGTTAGATTAAGGTAATGAAGGAAGAACTAGATCATATTGAAAAAAGTAACACTTGGAAATTAGTTCCAAGACCAAAAGGAAAAAATGTAATTGGTACTAAATAGGTCTACAGGAACAAACTAAATGAAGATGGTCAAGTCATCAGAAACAAGCAAGATTGATGTGTAAAGGATATGCACAAGTAGAAGAAATTGATTTTGATGAGACCTTTGAACCAATTGCAATATTGGAAGCTAAACGGATATTTTTGGCACTTTCAAGCTACAAAAATTTCAAAGTATATCAGATGGATGTCAAATTAGCTTTTCTGAATGGTCATTTAGAAGAAGAAGTTTACATTGAACAACCTGATGGGTTTAATCAAGCAGATAATCCAGATTATATGTGTAAATTAAAAAAGGCTCTCTATGGCTTAAAGCAAGCCCCTAGAGCATGGTATTCAAGATTGGATAAATATTTGAGAGTAAGGTTTCAGAAAGGGAACAATTGATAGAAATCTATATATTAAAAATAAGGGAAATGATTTGATGATTGATGATATCATTTTTGGGGGTAGCAATGATAGAATGTGTCAAGAATTTGCAAAAAACATGACTAATGAGTTTGAAATGTCTATGCTTGGTGAATTAACCTTTTTCCTCGGATTACAGATTTCATAATTAGAAAAAGGGATATTTCTTTCACAAACAAAGTATATAAAGGAGATGTTGAAGAAATTCAAAATGGAAGATAGTAAGCCAATTAGTACTCCAATGGTCACAGGGTGTAAATTAAGCAAAGATGATGAATCTTCTTATGCAAATCAAACTCTATACGAGATCTATCATTGGTAGCCTATTATATGTTACGACCACAAGACCAGATATAATACAGGTAATTGGTTTAGTGGGAAGATTTCAAGCAGCTCCAAAAGAATCACATGTGACAATAGTGAAAAGAATTCTCAGATATCTCAAAGGAACAATGGAGTATGTTCTATGGTATCCTAGAAGTAGTAAGTTTACTCTCACAACCTACATAGATGCAGATTGGGTAGGAAATATTGATGATAGAAAAATCACAAGCGGAGGAGCATTCTTTCTTGGTGATTGCCTAGTTTCTTGGCTAAGTAAGAAACAACCATCAATGTCACTTTCCACAACAGAGACATAATATATTGCAGCAGCAGCATGTTGTTTACAAGTATTATGGATGAAATAGACTCTTAAATATTTTATCATAGAACATGATCATCAAATTCCTATTCTGTGTGATAATACTAGTGCTATAAGTATCTCGAAGAATCTAGTAATGCATTCCAGAACAAAACATGTTCCAATCAAGTATCACTTTTTAAGAGAACAGGTTATAGAGCAACAAGTACTATTGGAATATGTTCCTACAAAAGATCAGATTGCAGACATCTTTACAAAATCATTACCAAGATAAGTGTTTGAGCATTTAAGAGAACAGTTGGGAGTAAAGGTACTCCCACCCCAAAATTAATCACCTCAAGAGAGAAGATGGTGAGGGGGCTATGCTTAAGAGTCATATCTTTTAGCTCCATAGGTGTCCCTTTTGCCATTTATGTCAAAGGGGGAGATATTTTAGTAAGGGGGAGAGCATGGAGTTAGGGGGAGCAGCCTCCAAAGAGAGCATTGAGTTAGGGGAGTAGCCTCCATAGAGATTATTGAGTCAGGGAGAGCAGCTTTGATTCTCATAGATGGTTTTTGCAGTGATTGTGGTTTTTGCTTTAGAGGTGTTGCCATCAATGACAAAGGGGGAGATTGTTGGTAATTTGAGTTATTTTATGTTGTCATTGATGTCACATGAATCATTGATGGCATATGGATCACTTTGAGTTTTGGTGGGCAAATGATATTTTGGAAAGCATGGATAAAATCAGGGTTTTTGTGAAAACCAAGGTAGGCAAAATAAAATATTTTATTTAAAACCATAATTGGCAGATTTGAAATGGTTTTTTCTTAAAACCTAGGTTTGCCTTTTGTTTCGTCGAAAAAGGTGCCCCGATGATGGAGATATTTAATTTTAAATATTAGTTTAAATTTTAATTATTTAAAATTTAAATTAAAATTAAAGTTAGCGTCGACGTCTAAAGAAAGAGGGCAAATCAATAATGCACCGACGTCATCGAAAATGAGGAGAAGACTATATAAAGGGGGATCCTAAGGTTCATTTTAAAATAATCCTTTCTCATGTTAATTGTTGGCTAGCATCTGAAGAGAGCTCGTGCGAAAATCATTTTGAAAAGGGAGAGAATAAATAAATCCAAGGTTGGTCGAAAGCCCAAGACATTATGGGGAGAGTGGTGCATTGGCAATTGGTTTTTTGTTAAGGTGTGTGGCAACGCTTTACGTCAAGGTTCCAATCTCCTTGACTGCATTCGAAGGCATTGGAAGGAAAGTGCTCAAAGCGCTTTTGGTTTGCGTGGAAGGGAGGAAGGACTTAAGGCACATCGTACCTTTTCCTTTCGAACGAGTGGCTAGCTCATGTGGCAACATTATCCACGACTAAGGCGCTCGTAGTGTGTGCAAGTTGGGGGTTTGAATCCCCTTGAGGAGGTAATTACGTTTTGCTCTAATTAATTTTGTTGATGCCCTAGGATAGGAGTTATAAGGTGGTTAAGGAATAATTAAAGTTTTTAATTAAAATTTATTTTTATAAGGGTTGTGATTATTATTTCAGAGGTGGATGAGTTGTTGATTTATTTTGATATTCATGAAATTGAAAATTAAGATTTAGGAGAAATAAGGAGTTGTTATAAAATATTTTTGAGAGCCTTATTGATTATTATTTCTGATAAGGGTTTTTATTAAAAAGGACTTTGGTGGATGTGTTTATTAAGTTGGAGTAAAAAGGTGTAAATTGAGTTATGCTTTATCTTGTGATTATTATTTGAAGTCCATTAACCCTTTTTGAGATTGGAAATGAAAGTTGTGTTTAGTCTGGTAGATTTTATGGACAACTTCTTGGCATCAAAAAGGTATGGGCACATTCTCCTATTGATTGTTTATGGTGGTTGATTTCTGAAATATCATTGGAGGGAAAAGGATTGATTGTGGTTTCCTTTTCAAAAGTGGTTGGTTGAATGCTTCAATGTTTTCTGGTTTGAGAGTTGTGTTTAAACCTTGTTTTATAAGCATAGTTGTTGAATCCCATTGGTTGTAAAAGAATTATAAAAGAACATGAGTATCATTGTTATGTGATATTTATCGTTGAGCATTGTTGGAAACATTTGGGTTGGTTGATACATGCTTGGACTAGGGTTTTTGTGAGAAAGATTAGTTCCTTGTGGTGATTGGTTGAGTTGAGTTGATTGATCCTAGTCAAGTGATTGTGTGAGGTGATTGTTCAAGTTCCATGAAACAAACTATTCCATAATTCTGATTTGAGTTGAGATTGAGATTAGAACATATTGAGTCTCTAACAATTCTCTTTATGCTTCTATGAGTTGAGTTGAGATTGATTTGAGTTGAGTTGAGTTGAGATTGAGCTTAGAACATATTGAGTCTCTAACAATTCTCTTTATGCTTCTATGATTTTATTTGAGTTGAGTTGAGTTGAGATTATTGTGGATCATTGTTTTCATCCATTGAAGAGTACATTGTCATTCATTGTTGAGTTCATATTTGAGCTTTGCCTTGAGGAGATTTGTGGATGAGATTTGAGTGCTACTTGTGCATGATTGATTAAGCCTTTGAGAAGGTCTTTGAGGACAACTTTGGGATAACTTTGAGGATAGTTTTGGGACAGCTTTGTGGAAATTTTTGGGACAAATTTGAGGATGGTTTTGGGACAACTTTGTGGACAGTTTTGGGACAACTTTGTGGACAGTTTTGGGATAGCTTTGTGGACAGTTTTGGGATAGCTTTGTGGACAGTTTTGGGATAGCTTGTTGGAGCAGATTTGAGCAAGTTCTTGGTGAGCTTGCTAGAGCATATTTGGGCAAGTTCTTGGTGATATTTCTAGAGCAGATTTGAGCAAGTTCCTGGTGAGCTTGCTAGAGCAGTTTCGGGCAAGTTCTTGGTGAGCTTGCTAGAGTAGATTTGGGTAAGTTCTTGGTGGGCTTGCTAGAGCAGTTTTGGACAAGTTCTATGTGAGTTTGTTATTCAGTTTTGGACAATTTCCATGTGAGTTTGTTATTCAATTTTGGACAAGTCCTGTGTGAGCTTGTTATTCAATTTTGGACAAGTTATGTGTGAGAGCTTGTTATATAGTTTTGGACAAGTTTTGCATGAGCTTGTTATTCAGATTTGGGCAAGTTCTATGTAAAATTGTTATTGCCTAGCTTTGAGCAGATCAAATAAATCATTAAATTGGATAAGGATCCTTATTTCTATGTGAAATATTATAAGGATATTATTTGGTGGAGTACCCCACATTGGGGGAACCACATTAAATCTTGTGTCTCAATTTTGTGTGGTGACTTGTGCTCTTGCTTACTACTGCTATCTAAGTTATTAATGCACACTGCTATATTTGGTTATTGCAATTAAGGAGATTAATTAAGGATATTAATTGATATTGTTATATTTTTCACCCTCCCTCTCAGTATAAGCTTGTGTTCTTCACTAAATAGGTGCTTTCTTCTCCTTCAAACAAGTGCTTTCTTCTACTTCAAACATGTGCTTTCTAAATTTGATTTTTACAGCTTTAAATGTTGTCCAAATGCACTCCAAATATTCAAATTTGTTGCTCTCTTTGTTATCAAGCCTACTCTTAGTTGGTTGTCCAAATCATCCTTGAAAGCTTCTCCAAATATTTTCAATCTATAACTTACTATTGGAAATATGTTGAATATTTTCCATGTTTTTTTGGTGGGGTTAACACTAAAACATACTGGACGTTGTGTACGATATACTCACCAAGGTTCAAGGATAGGCTGGGCCTCGAATAGGGATTCGGGGGTGGTAGCCCTCCAAAAAGTAGGGTTTCAAGGGCAGTAGCCCCCAACCAAAAGTTTTAGGGTTTAAGTTATTTTTAGACCCATATGGGATTTTAGGGTTACTATATTTGAACCCATGCTTTTTTTCCCATGATATTGTAAAATCCATACATGTGCCTTTGTTATATATATTGCACTTGAATTAGGGTTTGTGATACAAAAGGAGAACATTATTGTATTGGAGATGGTCAAGTTAATGCAATAATAAGATAATACTATGCTAGTTTTTCCCCGGTTGAGGATTTCCAAGATAAATATTGTGTAATGTGTGAATCTGTGATCTTCTTATTTTGATTCTATTGTTATTGCTTTTCTATTTTAGTTTATCGGGGCTCTTTATTTCTCTTCACTTTTTGTTTCTTTTTGTAGTCCTTTTTCCTTTCAACTTTTCTTTTAAAAATTAGCAACTTGTGCTTTTACAAATTAGCCTACAAAACTTGTGTGGCTATCTTCAAGATTCTTAAATTTGTAGCCTATGCAATCTTCTTGCTTTCTTTTGTATTCAAATCTAACCTCTATCTCTATCTTCTCTCTCAAGAATCTGAATATCTTGAGTTCTTCAAAATCTTCTTCAAATTTGATAAACTTCTTGCCAAATCCTTTTCCTTGTGGGCTTGTTGTCGTATGACGACAATTGTCCTAATTTCTTCTGGTCAGGTACTCTTTCTACTTGCAATATTCTGCCACGAAATCTACTTCAAATATCCTTCAATAATGTTGCTTCAAATTCTGTAATAAGGCATTTCTATAGCCATATTTTCTTCAATTTTATACTATGGGAAATTTTTCAATGAGATATCTTTTTGGATCTCCAAAATTTGCAATAGGACTTTCAGTAGTTCTTCTATATTTAGTATTCAATATTTAATTTGCTGCTTCAATATTCAATCTTCAATCTGCTGCTTCAATCTGCAATAGGACTTTCAATAGTCCTTCTAGCTTCAATCTTCAATCTTCAATATTCAATCTTCCAATCTTGGAAGTTCTTCAATATGACCTCTCTTAGGATATCTTCAATCAACAATGTTGCAATGAGAACCTCTCCTTGGTTCTTCTAAATCTTCAATTGGGATCTTCTTATTGTACCTCTTCCAATGTCTATTTTCTACAATAGAACTTAAGAAAAAATAATATATTCAAAGTTCTAGAAATAATAATCTTCACTAGCTATAACTAGTGGAATCAAATCAATGTTAAATCCTAGTCTTCACAGGTGTTCCTTCAACCTTGTGGAAATATTCTAGTCAATCAATAATATAGAATCTATATTCTTTCAATAAATCAAATTTATCAATAGGACCTCTTCTAAGGGTCTCTAAATATTAAATATCAAGGTCTGTCTTCAAGACCTGTAGATTTTCTTCTATTTTGATTTTGCTCTTGGAATAGGTAAATATTTAAATTTCACTAGTTTTATTTCAACCTAGTGAGAAATGCTATCTTCTCTGGTTTTCTTTTCCAAAGGTAATTTTATTTTATCTTCTCTGGATTCTCTTTCTAGAGGTAATTTTATTTATCTTCTCTGGTTTCTCTTTCCAGAGGTAATTTCCTTTATCTTCTCTGGTTTCTCTTTCCAGAGGTAATTTTCCTTTATCTTCTCTGGTTTCTCTTTCAATAGATAATTTCTTTTATCTTTATTGATCTCTTCTTAATCAGTAGAAATTTTATTTCTTCCAATCTATATAATAACTTCTATCAAAAAATCTCAAATCCAACAACTTTTGTTAGGGGTAGGTCCAAAGTCGCGTCTGGTTTACAAAAACATAGCAATGGTGTTGAATGATGAAAAACTAGAATAGTTTCTAGTAGCTCTCTCAATTCCTATCTAGACCTATTGTGGCTAGATCTACCGTGGCTCTGATACCACTATTAACTTTTAATGAATAACCACTCAATAATATGACCACTAAATCAATAATACTCAAATCAACATGAAGGAAATAATAATGTTAAGAAAATAAGCTTATATTTAGAATATGAAATAAATCCAATATTGTTAATGATAAATTTTAAAAGATACAATAAAATCTTATTGAATAAAAGACCTCAAATACATCATATTACATCACCTTCCATTGCTCCATGGGTGATGTCCCATATCTTGATCTTCCCTTTTTGATGCTAATTTATTACAATTGCACATCTATATATAGGATGGAATGTAACTCTTCATATGGTGTTTCTTGGCCTACACTATTTCTATGACTCTTCATGTTCCTATTCTAATGACACATGTACATAGGGGCAACTATGCACATTTACATTGCCATAATATCATTGCACACGTGTATTTATTAAATTGCATAAAGTAAATAATTTCATCCTAATATGAGACACTCTTTCCTAATATATAGATGTACCTATGGTGGTACATTATCATGTACCAAATAATGTAATATATTCCAACAGAGAAAAGCCATAATTTATCTTCCTCTTCTTCTTCTCTCAACTCAAACTCTAATCCAATCCAAATTTAGTATACTCCATGCCAGTATTGTATAGTTGTAGACACCTAAAACTATCACATTATCCCTTATGTACTATTAATTGCTAGTTAATTTGCAAAAGCCCCTAAAATTTGCTTGTTTTCCAAAACATAATATTCATCCATCTAAGCCTCTTTTCCACTTAATCTCCCTCTTATTCTTATCCCCTAGTCACCATGCGACCACCCCTCTAACCTAGCCTAGGGCCACCTCACCCTAGTCTACACTTTGAATAAGCCTAGCCTCCACCTCACCATAGCCTACTCTACCCCCTCATCTCCTTATCCACATACCCATTAGATGCCTTTAATACCATGAAGAATTTTTCCATCTAATGTATTTATGACATGGATGACTTTGCATCCACATGCCATAATGAGGGTGAGGACTTTCTTCATCCCATGCATTTATGAGGTATGGTGCACCCATGCCCATTTAATGCATGTGGATGGATGAGGACTTTATTCCACCCAAGGGAATTGATAAGGTATGGTGCACCCTTCCACCTCATGGGCCACCTTAGTCCCCACCTAACCTTGGCCAAATTTTATAAATAAAATGTCATTTTCTTCATTTAAAAAGAATCACATATTTTTTTGACCAAAACTCTACCAAATCACTCTAGCCTCCAAAAAAAACCTTAACAACCTCTTTTAATATCCCTTAGGATTTGATTCTAGTGTTTCTAATTTTCAAAAACCTAGTTTGGTGTTGTAACCCTTATAACTCCCAAATGTAGAAAATTAGAACACAATAATATTTGCAAATATTATAAATTTGATTTTTTCCAGTATTAACCCTTATTACTCCAATATTTAATATTGCAAATATTTAATTAATTTGATATCTTAATTCCATTTTAATTTTTTCTTTCAATACGTTTGATTCCTCTAAGTTTCAACATTAGTATATAATCCTTATATCTCCCAAGAATGAAATCAAACTATAATGGGAATTATTCCTTACCTTGCAACATTGATTTCTGTAATTTTTGAAGCAACATTCAAGGATGAATGATAGTAGTACCAACATATTTTGACTTGGATGCTTCAACCAATGGATAGCCTTGGAATTATATTAGTTTTGGAACTTCAAGAATGGTGTCCAAATTCTATGAATTTTTGGCTCCTTTTGATTAGAGCTTTAAATGCTCTTTCACTTTCCTCCATGCTCCAATTCAGCCCTGTGTGAAGTGCTTTGAATGGATATGTGTGCTTCAAAATCCCTTGGTTGTTGAACCCTTTAAATGGAGCAAGAATCTTTGCAAATATGACAAGTGGCGCAATAATTACACTTCATAGGCGCTTGAGGAGTAGATGGGAGTTACTAAGCACTTGTCTTGCTCCTGTATGTAATGTATGAGATGTTACAATCTTCTTGGTGAGTTCTTGCCTTCCTCTCCAAGATGGGTGCTCCTAGAATCTTCCAACTTTGGACAAGAGGCTCTCATATGAATGTAGTCTCTTCTTTATTCTTTTTAACTTCCCTTGGTTGAGCGCTTAAAGTAATCCTTTATTTATTGAATGTTATGAATGAAGATGTCACCTTAGGAGATTTGTGCCAAGTGGCACTTTACATGTAACTCTTTTTTATAACGCTCCAATATGAATGATATACCTCCTATTCCCTTTTGTATGCTTATTCTTTTGCTTGCTACGTTTCATGGAGAGCAAGAAACTTATTTCTTTTGTAGGTGCTTCGATGAGGATGTTGGGTGGTGCTAGCTATGATGTCCCTTAATTCTATGGAGATTTCAACGGTGGTTTTGTAGTTGATATTGATGCTCCTATTGGTAGACATTTTTCTCCAAGATTGAAACCTTGGATTTTGCACCTATTATTTATACCTTCAACATGCTTATTTTATCCTTCTTTCCACATTGGTTTTGATGCCTTATTTTATTCCTTTTTGAACATGTTATGTGTTTCCTTCTTTGTAGATAATATTGCTCTCAAATATGACATTGTTCTTGTCTTGTGTTGTCCCTTAAAGGCTTGTAGGTTCGACTGTCCAAAATGGAGAAGATGTGGGCCTTTTGAGAGGCTTCTTTGCTACACTCAAAGTGTGCTAGTGTCCAGCTATTTTAACCTTGTATAATGTACCTTTGTGACACCTCAAACTCTACCTTATCACCTACGTAAAACAACTTAGAATGGTGCAACAATATGTAATAATTTTGGGATATAAAAACACCCCTTTTGCACCTTTTTGCACTCTTGATTTTCTGATTTTATGGTAAATTTTTGGAGAAGTTCTTTTGAATATGCAACTCTCCTTTTTGTTGTTTTTATGAACCCAACTTATAACTGCCTTTTTAGATGCAATATAGCACTTATAGTGCTTTGAATATAATATTCACCAAGTCTCGATTTGAGGTAATCCTTGCTGATTTTATGTGGCTATTTTCTTCTCCAAAACTTGGAGGATTGAGCTGATTTTGGTGGCTTCCTTTGGCCACTAAAAGTTGTAGATTTTTGTGCACTAATGGTATCTTTAGATACTTTGATACTAATATGATTTTGTGCCCTTCTCATAAACACAAACACTAAGCTTTTTGAGAGTAATATAGTAGTGTAAATGAATCCACTAATATTTCAATTTTAATGCACTAACAATCTTACCTTATCACTCCAATCAAATCTAAAAATAACTTATAAGTGCACTTAATCAATTTACTGCAACTAATCAAGAATGATCTGAAATTAATCTTCAAGAATTATTCTGCAATTTCACTACAAATAAAGTTGTAGGAACTAGTCTTCTTTTTCTTTCCAAAGTAGATATATGGTAGTTGATATATAGTTGTCATTTTGTAATCTAATAAAATCCAAATCTAATGTGCAAATAATCCTTAGAATAAAAAATTTCCTTTTTGCACTTTTGAAGATTGTAATTCAATGTTTCCTCTTTTGCAACTCTAATCCAATATAAGGTGCTTTAATAAATTTGATAAGTAATCCAATTAATGAATCTACTTGCACTAATAGTTGCTTACCTTTTTTGAAATATTTTGTAGCTCTTTTGCATCTTCTGTAGAGGATGTAGATCTTGGTATCTAAGATAACCAAGTTACTGCTTTGAGTAGGATCTCGCTACTCAGTTTCTTCTTCACCAAAAAGTGATCTCAAACTTTCTTTTACAAGCCTAGGTTTTGGTAATTTGATCCTTCAAGAAATATTCTCCATTTTTTGTAGATTTGAAGAAGTATTTGTCTCTAAAATTATGTCTTCTTGTTGTGAGATGTAATCTTCAAATCTCTCAGATTTGGCAGGCTTCTCTTGTCTTCAAGTCTTCTTATCAAATTCTAACTTCAAGCAGGATCTTCTTCTCAAGATTCTGAATGTATTGAAGTCTTCTGAATCTTCTTCTGATATTTGGCACTCCTTACCAAATTCTTCTTCTTATTTTGGGCTTGTTTTCATATGGAGACAATTATCCCAAATCTTTCACTATCTTCTATAGTGAATTTCTTCAATGAAATCTCCTTGGAACTTTTTGATGATTTCTTCAATAAGACTCTCCAAGCCTTTTCCTGGATGCTCGTTGAGACCTCTCCAAGGTCTTTTGATCCTGCAGCTTCTTCTGGTCTTCCTTGAGACCTTTTCTTCAACCTTCTTCTTCTGGAAGTGTTGGTGGTGAGATCTTCTTCTAGATATTTGATTCTGCTACTTCTAGATTCGAATAAGACTCTCCTAGTCCTTATTTATTCCAAGAATGGAAGTTTTGATGCAGGAGCATCCAATGAAAGGCAAAATATAGCAAAGTAGAAAAAGTGTCGCTATATCGCGACATGTCGGCAAAGAAGAAAAGTGTCGGGATATCGCGACATGTCGCATTATCTCAACCAAAAGCCGAGAGAAGGCTCAAGTAGAAAAAGTGTCGCGATATCGCGACGTGTCACATAATCGCGACCAAAATTCGAGAGAAGGCTCAAGAAAGAAAAGTGACTAGATATCATGACCAAAAGCCGAGAGAAGGCTCAAGAAATAAAAGTGTCACGATATCGCAACATGTCACATTTTCGTGACCAAAAGCCGAGAGAAGGCTCAAGTAGAAAAAGTGTCGCGATATCATGACATGTCGCATAATCACGACCAAAAGCCGAGAGAAGGCTCAAGAGAGAAAAGTGTCACGATATCATGACATGTCGCATTATCGCGACAAAAATCCGAGAGAAGGTGCAAGAGAGAGAAGTGTCGCATTTTTCGCGACTCAGGAAGGAGAGAGAAGGCACGGAGCAAAAATGTCATGATTTTGTGACATGTCATGAAATCATGACCGAAAGAAGACAGGAAAGGCCAAAGAAGAAAATGTCATGATTTCGCGACATGTCACGAAATCACGACCGAAGGAGCAGAAAGAAAGCAAGGAAGGAAACTGTCGCAATATCGCAACATGTTGTGATTTCGTGACCCAAAATAGAGATAAAGCAGAGAGCAAAGCTGTCACGATTTCATGACCCGAGAGGCGAGGAGGAGGCAGAAATAAAAGATGTCACGATATCGCGATCGAAAAGGAGAAAGAGGAGCCGAAAAGGAAAGATGTCGCGATATCACGACATGTCGCATTATCACGACCAAAGGATGAGAGAAAGCACAAAGGAGAAAAAGTGTCGCGATATCGCGACATGTCGCATTATCGTGACCAAAGGACGAGGGAAAGCGCAAAGGAGAAAAAAGTGTAGCGATATTGCGACATGTCGCATTTTCATGACCAAAAGGCGAAGGAAGGTGCAGGAGAGAAAAGTGTCACGATATCGCGACATGTCGCATTATCGCGACCAAAAGACGAGAGGAGGCGTAGGAGAGAAAAAGTGTCGTGATATCGCGACATGTCACATTTTCGCGACTCGCAAAGGGCAGGAAGGCTGAAAAGCAAAAGTGTCACAATATCGCGACATGTCACATTTTCATGACTCGCAAAGGGCAGGAAGGCCGAAAAGCAAAAATATCATGATATCGCGACATGTCGCATTTTCGTGACTCAAAAAGGGGCAGGAAGGCAGTGAAGCAAAAATGTCACGATATCGCGACATGTCGCATTTTTGCGACCAAACAAAAGAAGAGAAACGATAGGCGTTTACAGGGGCCGTTACATAGGAAATTATCGAGCGGTGGTTATACCGAACACCATCATTGGGTGACAGGTAGATAGAGCCTACAGTGGCAGCACTGGGCAAGCACGTGGCACCAAGATGTAGTGAAAGCAGATGAAGACCAAGAGTCGAAATGTTTCGAAAGCCAGAACAACGAAGACGCACGAGAGATGAAACGAAGGGTCTCAAAAAAGGGAAACGAAGAGTCACACCAGAAAGTTTAAAAGGGGGAAGCAAAGGCATGTAGAGGGGTCAAAAAATAGCGAAGACAGAGTTGCAGTTGAAAAATTGCGGAGATAGGTTGCAGACGTGAAGGCAAGAGGGCCATTCTGGACCTGCATGGACTATTTTTCTTCCAGAATTGGAAAAGTAATGTAATATAAAAATTAATAAACTATCTTTTTGTAAAAGAAGTTTATTTGGCAGAGTCTGCCATTTTTGTAATCTTTTTTCCAAGTTTGTTGAATGAGGAGAATGAGTATTTGGGCTGAGCTATTTTGGCTCCCCCATCAAGTTTCTTCAATGATATCTTCTACTGATCTCTTTACCTTCAATTTTGCTTCATGTACTATATTGATTCTGAAGAAGATATTCTTCCTAACTTTCTTGTAGGAAGTTTCCCAACTCATTGAACCCCCTTTCTCTGCAACAAAGTATTAGTAATAAAATCTTAATCTCCTTTTGAATCAGATACTCTCTTCTGGAGTCTTCTTTAGGATCAAGGCTTTTGTGGCCTTTTCTTCAGTATTAAAGCTTATGTGGTCTTTTCTTCAGTATCAAGGCTTATGTGGCCTTTTCTTTAGAATCAAGGCTTTTATGGCCTTTTCTTCTGGAACAAGGCTTTTGTGGCCTTTTCTTCTGGATCAAGGCTTCTATGGTCCTTTCTTCTTCTATGAAGTTCTCAATCTAGCAATGAAGATCTCCAGTCTCCTAACTTCACCATGACTCTTCTCCAAGAGTCTTCTTTCACAATATTATTTTCTTGCACAAGGAAGTAATCTCTACACTATGAAGACACACCGACCTTCGGGCAACGAAGTTGAAATCTCCTAGCTTTTTGTTGTAGGAGGTGTCCTAATAATCTAAGAATTAATTTTTTACAACAAAAGAAACTTTGGGTAATAGTTAACAAATTCCTGATATCTTGAATGATTTTCACTAATTGATTTGTCAATCTAGTGGATTGAATATTGAGTCTAATCTTCATGAGTTTTTCCTACAACTCTGTGGAAAGACTCTAGCCAAATGTAAACTTAGTATTTTTGGAACTGAGATTTCTTTCAGTCCTCACTTGTGGCTCTCCCTAATTCTACCACCTAGATTCTTCTGAGACTTTTTGATAATGGTTGGTCCAAAAGCGCATAAGGTTGACAAAAAACTCAAGCTTAATGATAATTATGATTTTCCTATTGATCTACTATGGCTAGATCTATCGTAGCTCTGATTCCACTGTTAGATTTTGATGTAGTATGTAATGGGAGATAGCAAACACAAGATGCAGAATAATATGAAAGAAAATAAATATGTGAGATGACTGAAATATGCTATAAATAGAAATTATAGAAATGAATACAATGTAGCTATGGAGGAAATGGACACTCCATGAACAAGGCTACTAGACTACATTGCACCCATCACCAATATATAGTTATCTACATAGCACTATGCTACTACATATGATATGCTACGAGCTTGTTATAAGCTTGTTACAATGAAGCCCTTTTATATAGGAAGATAGGTTCATTGGCCAACACTCTACCTAGCTATACAAGGGACACCTTGCACATTGACATCTTGCACATATACAGGTTGCACATTGACACTTGTGCATTTATTACTTTGCATGAAGTAACTAGATAACTTCCCCTTAAAGTAATCTAATGCCCCAAGTATGTACCTAGGAAGCTACATTTACATGACCCAAATGATGTAATATACTCTATCTCTAACATTGATTGCTCTTATATTTGAGTCTACTCAAGATCTAGAATATTGGAACATAATATAATCTGGCTTAAAAGTCAACAAAATCCACCCAACCTTGTTGAAACTCATATTTGAGGGCATAATACTTAACTTATAATTTAGGCTAATTTTTTGGATCAATAGTTACTTTTTTGTGTCTATGTAGCACCAAAATAATATTATTTTAGTATATAATTTTAGAGATACACTGAAATCAAAATCTAGTATTAATGTAGTGCTAGTATAGTACTTGCCCACATCTTCTAGAATGTGGATACTAAAAAAGCACTAAAATTAATTCATTATCAAATAAATTTAAAAATTATTATAATTTAATAAAAACATTGATTGTTAATATTCATGTATATAAAATGAAATAGAAAGTAGGTTTTAATCTCCATGAGGCTATGGCTATATAGAATGTTGTTGTTTATTCAATATTTATTAAGCTACCCAAAATTTGGTTACTAGTAGTGTACACTCCAATACCTTTTAGATTTGAGATTTTGATCTTATGCCAAACTAGTCTATGAATAAATAAATATGATTGTATACTAAGATAAAAAAAAAATATTTCAAAAATTATATTTCACACTAATAGTAATATTTAAAAATTAATAAAAATATATTAATTGTTATAAAAGAATTTGCAATACATGTAAAATATACATATACAAAAAAAATGGATGGATGCATATCAATAGATATATAAAATATGAATAAAACTATGTGTATTAATCATCTTCATTCTCCTCATCTAGTTAGTAGTAATGGCCACCATGGTTACCATCCTCATCTTTTCCTCCATTTTCAACAATGTGGTCATTTGCATCTTCCTCATCTCTCAAGTCAGTTGCATCTTCCTCATCTCTCATTCAATATTATCACTTTGATCCTCAGCTTGAGCCTTATCCTACAATCTATATAATACACAATATATTGAAATGAGGAAAAAATTAAAAATTATAATTGTCATCTAATATTTCAATTTTAAAAATATTGAAATACATTCCATTGGATATTTACAATGTTCATCGATGATAATAATAAATCGGCTATACTATCTTTAATCATATCCTAAAATTCATAAATAAAAAGTATTTTGTATTCAATCTCCTATATATGCCAATATAAATGTTATTTTTATTAAAACAACAAATCCATTCAAGAAAATATATTAAAAAAATTTATTCAAGTAAATATATTATTAGGTTCGAAGTGTAAACCAATTATTTTCCCCAAACTCCGTAGGGACGGAGGTCCAAGTTTCAAATCTTGGGCCTTGCTGAAATGAACGATTGTCCTTTCCTGGTGTTTTCAATGGTGTAAAAGGTTTTAAATGATCGTGACATGGTGGTTATAAGGGCAGATTGCGTGAGGATCTGTGTAGCGGCTTTTGAGGCAAACAACGTAGAATAATGTGGTGGTAATAAAAATCCGGACAAAATGATCGTGGCATGGTGGTTATAAGAGCGAACTGTACGAAAATTTGTGTGACGGCTTTCGGAGCTGACAGCGCAAAATACTATGGTGGCCATAAAAAACCGATCAACCTACCCGAATTTATGGTGGCTACCGATTCTACCATGTAAAACAAGTAAATATATTAAAAATTAATAAGTTTCAAGCTTATTGCAAGTAGTAAGATCTTTGACTTTTTAAGAAGTCCAAATTTCAAACCCCACTCAATATAAAGGGACCAAAACCCTTGTATAAAGGCATTGAAAGAAATATTAAAAATAAATGAATTTGTCATTACATATAAATCTATATGTAGTTGTATTATTGAAACTTATTCTCCCTAGCCTATGAGTAACTTTCTTGCCTTTGTTGATCCTATCCTAGTTGATCTTATGTTAGCTACTCTATTTCGGAATACACGTTTTTTACGCAACCTCCCAATGCTTACATAATTGGTCCTAAGGGTCATAATCATAATGACTTTTTCGTGTGTTTCTTGTCACTTGGGATCTTAAAATATACAACCTACAATAATGTTAGGACTGTTAAAACAATTTAACAATTATTAATTTTTGACATAAATATTATTTATAAATATTAAAAATATTGTTTAAGTTACAAATTTTATATAATAGGTAGGAAAGCTATTTTTGAAAGTTTTTATTGAATTAAAGGTGTCTTTGTTTGAAGTAGGGATGTTGTTGTTGAATTAAAAGTGAATCTATGGAAAACTTGAAGTAAGTGACATATACTATACTAGAAATGATTATCAAGGATGATATGATCAAGCATGATATAATGGTTATTAAAAGCAGAGGGTTAATATGTAAGTTTCATGGATATTAGTCAAGTTTTATAAAAAATTAAAGTTGGATTAAATGGAAGTGGAGATTAAATTCAAACTAATCCATGACATTTTTTTTTAAAAATATTTTATTCTTTAGTTTAGAAATAAGAGATAAACTAATGAATGGCGCCCCTTGGCTTAGGAGGAAAGACACATTATATTTAAGACCATGAAGTGAGAATATTTTTGTGAAGACAACGACTATTAATAGGATTTTAGTATAGATTAGGTTTTTCGGCCTTCCTTATTAGCTCATCAATAAAAAAGTTATAATATTGGTAATACTATAGGGAAGTTCATACAAGAGGGACCAACTACTAAGGAAAAAGGCATATTGTATACACTCGAATATGTGTTTCCATGGATATTTTGAGAGCTTTACCATAGTCCATAGGATTAAATATGAATCAAGAGAATAAGATCAGCAAGTGGATTATGAAAACAATTCATTCTAATGTTATAAATATTATGATATTGGACACATGGCAAGAGATTGCAAAGGGACAATGATGGATATTAAGATGGAAATTTTTGGCATGAGATAAAATTCAATATAAAACAAGAAGATCATATCATAGTACAAGTTGGGTCAAATAAATGATTTTCCACTCCTAATAAAGTGCTCAAAAAAATATGCTCTACATCATCAAATATCAAAGGCCATTACAATTCACTCGAATGATCAATTAGAAGAAAAAATAACACAAGGATGAGGAGGTGTAATGCACAAGTTCAAATTTAAGAGTTAAAGGTATAAAAGAAGATACGGAGGCAAATTTTAAAGCAAATGAGGTAAGGGAGGCCAAGGTTAATCCAAGTAAACCAATTTTTTTAATCTCAAGTAGAATAAAATCCTCTCATTTAAATAAAAATGAAAGTAGTATAAAGTGCATTTGTTGCACTTTAGGGTTTAAAGAACAATGTAATAAATAAATGCATATGGAGGATCTATGGAAATTTAGGGTCTCTATGGAAGCATAAGAAAGTAATTACTATGGAACATCATCCTTGTATTTTAGGGTTTCAGTGTAACATAAAGAAGAAAGTATTTAATGGACAAAAAATATCCAAATATTGTGTCTCATATTTCTTGGGACCATTGTCTCATCCTTTTTAGGAACATTGATATAATTTATTGTAATGGTCCTTTTTCAAGCCTCTTCAACTACAACCAACATACCACTCTTTCAAAAATCCTAAAAGTTGTGAAAGAAAATTGAAGATGAGCTTCAAAATAGTCTTCAAGAGTTTTATTTTTTATTTTTACATGAGAGGATGTGTTGGTTTAGAATCTATCAAAGATGGTGGATACATAGTCACAATAGGATATGAGGATTTAGAGCAATTAAAATTTCCTACTCCCAAAGATTTCATTTTTTTTGGTTACATAAGGGAGTTGGTTATAGCCAGCCACTATTTTTAGTAACTGGCAAGAGCAGGGTTCAAACCACAGGGACTGCTCCCAACAACCTATTCATCTCATTGTTGTTGACCCAGTGTAAGATGGAGACCACCGGTCACTCAGGGTTTGTACCATCATCATCAGTCTAGTGCACACTCAAAGGATTCAGCACAAAATACTACCTTTGCTAAAGCTAACATCGTAGCCCGAGGTTTGAACCTAGGTCTCTTCTTGGCAAGTACTTGGTCTGTCAAGCCTTTACCAATCCACCTAGTCCTTGGGGACACTCCCAGATATTTCCCTTGGAAGAATGTTTGGTCACTAGAGGCTCTCCCTAAGGCCTCAAAATTCTTTTGATTAGCAGTTCATTGTAATATTCTTCTAAGAAAGTCTATAAAGAAGAGGATATCATGGACCTTTTAGATGTTTCTTATGTGAGAAGGATCCAAAAACATTAGACCATTTACTTCTTCATTGTCCCTTTGCTCGTACCATTTGGGGTTACTTTTAAAAAGTATGAGAATATATTGGGTAGCTCCATCAACATTGAAAGAGTTGATGAAATGTTGGATTAATTATTTCAAATCTATAGATTTATGTATTTTGTGAAGGATTGGTCTTGTCATTACTTATTGAAATTTATCACTTGAAAGAAATAGTATAATTTTTTAAAATAAATCTCAAAATCATCCCAAGTTTGGAACCATATTATTGCCTCTTGCAAAATGTATAGAAATATGGTTAACATGAGAAGTCTCAAGTGTAGAATAGAGGTCATAACCACTTGGTTACATAATTTAAATATAAATGGAAGAGGCACCTACGACAATAGCATTAAAACAAAGGATTTACTTTGATCTATAGTAAAATGTTGTTAGCATAATCAACTTAATATTTTATTAAAGTCTAATATATAAATAATGCAATATGTTGGCTAGTGTTAGCCTTTAACAAATCCCACTAATAGGCGGGTTGTTACAACAATGTAACAACCTGCTACATAAGATATTATAGTAATTACCCAAGATAGAAATCTAAATATTATCCAAGTGATGGGATAGTTACTCTAACACCCCCCTTATTCCATTATTTGGGATAACATAGATAACTTCCCACCTTAATGTGAAGGAGAGTAAAATGAAAGATACCTTTGTGCTGACTCTGTCTTTGGCTATGGATTTTTCTCATGGCTTTGGCTCGGAATCTAGGTGTACCTTTGGATGATTACCTTTGGGTCTACCTCTGGATTATGTTAGAACATAATGATAATCAACCAAATATTTCATTAAATTCTTATGTATAAATAATACAAGATGTTGGTTATTGTTAGCCTTTAACAAATCCCACTAATAGGCGGGTTGTTACAACAATGTAACAACCCGTTATGTAGGATATTATAGTAATCACCCAAGATAGAAATCTAGATATTACCCAATATAGGAATCTAGATATTACCCAAGTAATGGGATAGTTACTCTAACACCCCCCTTATTCCATTATTTGGGATAACATAGATAACTCCCCCCTTAATGTGAAGGAGAGAAAAATGAAAGATGCTTTTGTGTTGGCTCTGACTGTGGCTCTGGCTCTGGCTCTAGATCTAGTTTTGGCTCTTGGTGTACCTCTGGATGATTATCTCTGGTTCTATTGTTGGATCTGCCTATGGAACTACCTATGGATTTGCTTGTAGTTCTGCCTCTAGATCATTGTCAGTGGGTCTACCTTTAGGTCTGTTGTTGGATCATTACCATTGGGACTGCCACTCGATCTATCACTAGATCTTCCTCTAGATCTACCATAAGTTTTACCTTTTCTATAGAAGCCATACAACATTTCTTTTATTTTGGTCCATTGTGTGAGATTTGTCCATCCATAATCAACATGAACTTTGTTGGCCATTTTTACTTTGTACCAAAAATTTTTAGAGGAGTGATTTGTACATCCATATGAGTCACAAGGATGTAGTTTCCAACACCTAGCTGATATATTTCTTGTTCTACCACAATTACTACAATAATGCTTTGTAGGAATTGTAGGAGATTTAGGTTTTGCAAACATGGTTTTACTGGTACTTTCTTGTCCATCATAGCCAAGGCCTTCATTATTTAGCCTGACATTTGACATTATTGGAATTTTAATGCCTTGCCCATGTTTACCTAATATTTCACCATTGAATCCCATTTTTTTCATCAGTTTGGGTCCAATGCCTTTGGTGTGTTTTTCAAAATACCCGAGTTCTTTATCTTCATCAATGCTTTTAATAATATGGCATTTGTGATAATTGATAATATTATGGAGCTCATTTTGAGGAGGTTCAATTTTTTAGTCACTGGTGTCGCAAGCAAAAGTTGCCCTTGTGATGAGATCACCTTTGCTAAAATTGATATCTACCATTATAGGCAAGAGGTCGCTTGTATCACAACAAGCATTGGCCTTAATGGGCTTAAGGTCACTTGTGTCACAACAAGTGTTCAACACCATGGGTTGAAGGTCACTTGTGTCACAACAAGCATCAACCATTAAGAACATGACCTCTAATTCCTCATTGATTTCCCTTTTCTTTTTACGTTGGGCAATGTCAAGTGAAACCAATGACATGTATACTACCCTTACAACATTTATAGGGATTAGAGCACCATTTTTCTGAAGATCTTCACAAGACTTAGAATCTCTAAGAATGGCTCGAACACCACTACATAGTGTGAGAAATTTGGCATCCTCATAAAAATCCATCATTTCCATCCCTATTGGAAAGTAAGGACCTTTAAATGATTTTGCACATTCATCAATTTGTTTCATGGATTGATTTTTCTTTGATTTACCCATTTTCTTAAGTTGTTGGTCTCCACCAAAAATGTACCTTTTACAATGTGATTTTGCAAAAAAATTGATAAGGTGGCTAAGGTGTCGATCATTGCCAAAAATGCACCCTTACAAGTTTCCCCCTTTTTGCAAAATATGTTTTGATGGAAGAAATAATTTATCCCTTTGTTCCAAACAGTATTTTTACAAGGTGTTGTCCCCCCTTTCTGCAAAAATATGTTCTTATGGAAGAAATATCTATCCCTTCTTTTTATGCTAAAAATTGCTACTATGAAGCCTCTAGGGATTTTACAAAGATTGACACAAATGACGTTTACAACATGTGCTCCTTAGGCAATTTTGCAAGAAATTTTGAAATTGCAAAATTGATATTCACTACTTTGCCCTTGTGTTGAAATTTTGCAAAAAAGAATACAATTTTGTTCCCCCTTTTGTTTGCAAAATAAACAAGTTTTGTTGACAAAGTGTTTGTCTTCAGTTTGATGACTTCTTCCTCCTTTCTTTTTTTGGTAAAAATATATTTTTTTTGGCATCGACGGGAGTCAAACTTCCAACCTCATGCGCAATATTTAAGTATCAACCCAAGAAACCAGATCGACTATCATTGCCAATGGGAACATGAGATAAGCAATCACTATTTGAATTATGTTGCGGGAATCAATGACAATAAAATTTCTACACATTTTTTTATCCCACATGAAGCGTGTGGGAGCTTGCGAGGGATTTTAAGAGGAAACAAGCTCCACTTTAACTTTGATTTCCTTCGAGAAATCGGTCCATCTGTTCCTTTTGTTGCATCCAAGTGTCAGATTTTAAGTCATCCACGTGTTAGTGAGCGTTATGTCCACTTGTCGATCAGTATCATGTCAGCATTAATAGGTGTCTACGTCAGCGTTGGTAGATCCACGTCATCAGTCTATGTCACTTATTTATCTTCCATGTGTCCACCCAAGGTTACCACATTAGCACCTCAGGATCTATGTTTACAAGGGTCTCGATTCACGTGTAGATGGTCCAATCACCTAGATGTGTCGATCCACGTATCATGCATCAGGATATGTCGATCATATGTCGTGTAGAGGGCCTACAATAATATCAAAGTCTATTAGAGGTTGTCCATCTCAGGATCGTCAGTCGAAGTCTGTCAAACAGGTTGTTGTCTAGTCCAATCCTTCAGTCAGGTTGTTGTTCAGATCGAGTCAGGTCCCATGTCTAGATCTCATCTCGCCTAGTGTCTGTTAGGTCTAGGGCCCAGATCTCGTCAGCATCCACAGGTGTTCAACACATCAGGTCTTCTCATTATTCGTAAGTTCACATCAACTAATCGCCTAGGAAAACAAGTTGTTAGGTCAACTCCTCAGGATCTGTGTCACATATCTGTTTAGGGGTATGATTCATCGAGATCCAATATAGAAGGTCGTCCAAGATGTTGTAAGGTTGTGAATTCATCATATCTGCAATGATCCTCAGTTTGTCGCCCTCTGAGTTTGTGCCAGATCAGATCGTAGGTCATTTGATGTCCAGCCACAAAAACAAAAAATTATGAAACAACAAAGTTGCCAGGTAGCGGGTAACGAAACAAAAATTAATTCACCTTGATCGCCAGATACTCTTGAAACAACACAAGTAGCGAAAAAAAAATTAATTCGCCTTAATTGCCAGCACAGTCGGTTCAAACAACCAACCACCTCAAGATCTACCTTGAAACTCAAGCCACCGCCTATTCGAGTCTGCTTGATGAGTCAACAGTGAAATCAATTCATCGATAACAAAATAGAAACTTCAACTGAGCATGGAGTCACCACAATCGAAGCAGAGCGATCCTCCCACTCTGATACCAATGTTAGCATAATCAACTTAATATTTCATTAAAGTCTAATGTATAAATAATAAAAGATGTCGACTATTGTTAGCCTTTAACAAATCCCACTAATAGGCGGGTTGTTACAACAATGTAACAACCCACTACGTAGGATATTATAGTAATTATCCAAGATAGGAATCTAGATATTACCCAAGTAATGGGATAGTTACTCTAAAAAATATAAATATGCATAAATTGGGCTTGTCAAAATTAATTTTGATGGCACTTCCAAAGAAAATCAAAGAAATCCAAGAAAAGCTAATGGAGATGGTGTTTTTCAAAATAATAAAGGTAAAATTATCCTCGCTTACTTAGAATCATATGGAACTTCAACTAACAACTACGCAAAGGCTAAGGCATTTCTTACCAAGATTAAAATTGCAATTGAAAAAGGATGAAAATAATTTCAATTGTGGGGGATTAACAAATTATCATTAATGCTATAAAAAAATGGATATCGAGATTAGATCAAAATAATACTATTGCTAATGTTCATGATCTATTATTGGAGGTAATCTCTTGGACATGTGAACATATCTATAAAGAATGAAATCAGGTAGTAGATAATTTAGCCAATCATGGTGTTGCTCTTCATCTTGGTGAAGTTCAAATTTATTAAAAAAAAAAAGATATTGGGATTAGATAAAAATAATACTATTGCTAATGTTCATGATCTATTATTGGAGGTAAACTCTTGGACATGTGAGCATGTCTATAAAGAAGGAAATCAGATAATAGATAATTTAGCCAATCATGGTGTTGCTCTTCATCTTGGTGAAGTTCAATTTTTTAAAGGCAATTGTTTGAGTGAAATTTTCTCTTTTAATGAAAATGATGGCAAATAACTGATTGCAAAAACATAACACTTTGATGAAGATAAAAAATATATTTTATAAAAAAGAAAATGAAAAATATCTTTTATAAAAAAACAATATGGATATGGTTTAATTAATCTACTATTAAATGTAATATTTTAGTATTTTGATGAAAATGACCCCAATAAAAACCACATATAACTTGTTTTAGAACAAAATATACATAATTACCATACTCATAAAAAAGGTAACATAAAAATGAACGAGTTAAAATCATCTTTTGTGTTGAACTCATAAATCTAATAAACTAACTAAAATTTATTTTAGAATGAAATCAAATTATATTATAAATAAAATATGCTTCACATAATATTTGATCTTTACTTTTAAAAATAATTTAAAAATAAAATTTTAATAATAATATTAAAAAAAATTAAAATTATTAAATTAAAAAATATTAATTCAAAAGTTTGGGGGGAGAGGGGGACAGTGAAAAGGTTTGGGCTTTGGCTCTATTTCGGAAAGTCCAAGATTCAAACTATGACATGAGTGAGTATGTAAAAAGATAGATGTGTATTCATAAAAATATATATATATTAATTTAAAAACATAACAATGTTTTTGCAATGCTTGCCCGACATCTTTCCATGAAAACATCAATTTTTTTATTCACTCCTAGGATGTTTGTAGACTCATCCTTCTCAAGCACATTTGGAAGTACAGATGCAAAAAGGTGTTTACTGGATCTGCTCTTCTATGGGATATAGTTTTGGCAGACTTGACTTTTGATCTTTTGCTACATGTGGGACACATTCATTCCCAAGTCTATGGTCCTTCCAACACGCTTCGAGATGTTATTGATAGACTTCATCAACTTTCTCATATGATTCAAGATCTTCAGAAAGTCCAACAGGAAGCTAAAAAGAAGACATTTAACAATGATAACCAGGTTTAGGGTTTGATTACTTCTTTTTCTTCTTTGAAGATTGCAGAAGATAGTACAGAAGACATGCCTAGATTTTTTTCATATAACAGACTCTCTCACATATGAATGCTGATATATAGTGTATTGCAGCAAGATATAGCTATAGGCTTTTTGTTGATATTAGCTTCTATTCTTATGTATATTCAGTTATGGATGCTCTACTCCTGATCCACCTCATTTTGTTTTTTAGCTGGTGGACAGTATTAACACCAAAATATTGTAATATTTCGGTTAATGGTTAATGATATAATATAATCTAGCTTTTTTAAAATAAATAAATAAAAAGATTCTTACACTTTGATATAATCAACCCACTTAAAAGTTCATTGAAATCATCTTAAATGGAAAGAAAAATAAAATCTTAATTATTTAATTAATTTAAAATACAATTAACATCATCATTTACAAAAGATTAATGTTATACTTGACTATGAGAAATTGAATGCCTAAATTTATCTTGGAAGAAAACCATAGGCCTCTAAGAGAAAGAAGTCTTAAGATGGATGTTAATTTTTATTTTATATTTTTTATATAAATAAATATTGATATAAAACAAAATTTTAATTATAAAATATATTATTAAATTTTAAGGATATCAACAACCAGTCTCAAGGGGTTTGAACACAAGACCACTTAAAAAACAACCATCATCTTAGCCACCAGGACAACTGCCTGTCAGCATTTGTATTTCAAATTCAAATATTATTATTATTTTTTTAATTTAATAATAAACTTATATTTTTAATTCATTGAAACTAAAAAAAAGCTTATTAAAAAGTCCTTTAAATATAAGCATGTGGAGATGTCTTTGTTGAAATGATAAATCCTTTGAACATGTCTTCAATAAATGACAAAATGTGTGCATGCATTTTCAAAAATATCGGGACATAATAATCTTGACACAAAATTCGTCAAAGCAAAGGGCACGTGCTGAGAGCAATATCTTTGGAGTTATCGTTGATTGCGACGTAACTAACAACAATATTTTGACTCTAAGAATAGAATATTCTAATTTAAGCTGCCTCGCACTTAATATAATAATTGGCTATTTTGGATATTTCTTATGGACCGGAAACATCATTATCACAAAAGAATTCTTCAAGTATGGAGGATTAAACATATATAATATTAATAAGAGTCTAAAGTACAAGCATAGTTGTTTTTTTAAGTATAACTTGAAAGGATATTATTATGATCACGTATTAATATTTTATTTATTTTTTATTTATTTTTATTTGGTTATTGTGAGAAACTTTTATGACTGACACATAGCGCTGAGCAGTCTCCTCCCAACCATGACTCCTCGTAAAGCCGAGAGCTATACTTATTAATAGAGAATTTAACACAAAGCCACCACACACCCACCCCCTCACACACTCACCCATGCCGCGGTTTGAACCTTATACCTTTCGAAGAAGAGCCAAAGCCCGAACCGTTGCCCTGCACAATGCAATATTTTATTTTTATTTTTTATTTTTGGTTGCATAGGAGAGTTAAGCATTAAACTGTTGTAATATTAAATTGCTTTTTTAATGTTGTCATAGCAATTTTAAAGTGTAAGTATGTGCTTTTATAGTTATTATCTTCTTATGATATCTTAAAAATCTTAAATTGCTATGGATTTTCTACATCTTCGTTTCTTTATCATGTTGCTCTTGAAACTCTAAAGTGTAAGGAATAACTTTTACACAGTTTTTTTTTATATTAGATTTAAGAAGGGGTTTTGAGAGGCTTCTTGAACCTTTTATAAAGCAAAGAAGGGTACTAGAAGGTCCCCAAACCACTTACAAAAGGATAGAGCTACGAGAAGATGGATGCAAGAGAAACCAAGAAGCTAAGCAAGAAAAACAGGATCCGACAAAAGGAGTTCTAGAAAACAGAGAACAAAAATATGAGTCGGATCCCTAAGATCCTGCACGATCGTCTGCAATCAAGGGTTTAAACATAACATGAATGTCAAGGAAACCTCCGGATCCACCAAGCCATCAAGCCCAATAACCATTTAAATAAAACCTAACAGTTTCTTGTCCAAGATAAGAAACCTCGGGATTAGCTTAGACCATCCATATATGCTTCGTTTAAAAAAGTAGGGAAAAAATCCTCGCCCAATCTAGGAATCCCAAACCCGAGGAGAAGCTCGAGAATCGCCCAATCCCAAACCCGAGGAGAAGCTCGGGAATCGAACACATCACGAAGAAATGATCCAACATTAAAATCAAAATTACAAAAAATAGTTTCCCACCCAAGCCAGAAAACGTAGATCCGCTCCAAGAAAATAAATTAAATAAATAAATTTATCATTTCCTGCCCAAATCAGAAAATACAATTCCATGGGAGAAACACACTCTTGCACCAAGGAAATTCAAAAGGGTCAATTGAAAGACTTTCAGAAAAATAAAGGCACTCACACAGAAAAATATTGATTGCAGAGAATATAAAACAGAGTTACAGGGCAAAAAACAAAGTTTTTTTTTTTTTACAATGAAGTTTTTTTTTTTAAGCTACACAAAAAAAAACAAAGCCATTGGCTTTTTTTTTTTAAGATAGAAAAAAAAAAAAACTATTCAGTTAAAGAAAGAAAAACTACCAAAAAACAGTTGGAGTTCATGAAGTTATCTCCAACGCCCTCCTTATCCTTCCACTGCTAGAAAATCTATTTTTTTTCTTATCTTTCTATTCTTGGCAGTTTGCTTTGTCATTGCTTTTCACCATGCTTATCCGACAAAAGTACACCCATGAGATCAAACTAATTTTTCAATCTCCCCCTTGAGCGAAATGGGATGTACGCGTAGGCAGTCTTTGATATAGAAAAAATGAGCTTTTGGTAGGGGCTTGGTGAAGATGTCTGCTAACTGAGCATCAGTAGAATAGAAGGTAAATTGAAGGAAACCATCATCGACCAAGTCTCTCATGAAATGGTGTCTGATATCAATATGTTTGGTCCGACTGTGAAAGACAAGATTCTTTGTCATTGCAATTGTGCTTTTATTATCACAGTGAAGAGAAATGGGCAGTCCAAGCTCCATACCAAGCTCACCGAATAGATGTTATAGCCAAATAGCCTAAGTACAAGCCGAAGATGCTGCAATATACTCTGTCTCCGCAATAGAAAGAGCTACAGTTTGCTATTTCTTGCTACTCCAAGAGATAAGATATTCACCAAAGAAGAATGCATACCCAAAGGTGCTCTTCCTATCATCAAGAGACCCAGCCCAATCAGCATCGGTGTAAGCAGTAAGGAGATTGTTGTCAGTGAATTTATGCCACAATCCATGATCTTGGGTGCCACAAACATATATTAAAATACGTTTGGCTGCCCTCCAATGAGACTCATGAGGAGAATGCATAAACTGTGCTACCAAAATCACAACATACATGATGTCAGGACGAGTAGCAGTCAAATACATCAAGCTACCAACTAAGGAGTGATACAAGGTTGCATTGACTAGTGGTGAAGAATCATCTTTCATGAGTTTACAACCAACAATAGTTGGAGTATCAACAGGGTGGCAATTCTTCATGCCAAATTTGACAAGCATATCCCCAACATACTTGGATTGTGAAATGAAAATGCCAGAAGAAGATTGTTGAACTTGCATGCCAAGAAAGTAACTCATCTCATATAAGTCACTCATTTCAAATTCATTAACCATGACAGTCTTAAACTGATTTAAACAGAAATCAGCATTGCTCAAGAAGATAATGTCATCAACATAAAGGCAAATAATGATGAAATCATTACCTTCAACCTTGGTATACACCGTGCTCTCCGTTGTGCATCTTTGATAACCATATTGCCTAAGATAGCCATCAAATCCGAGCATACCAATCCCAGGGTGCCTGCTTCAAACCATAGAGAGCCTTCTTCAAGTACTATACCTTGTACTGTTGGCCAGCCATTGTGAACCCTTCTGGTTGCTCCACAAAGACCTCTTCCTTAAAGTAGCCATTTAAGAAGGCAGATTTGACATCCATTTGATAAACCTTCAAACCAAAATGAGATGCAAGTGCCAAGAGAGAACAAACAATCTCCAAGCGAGCTACATGAGCAAATATTTCATCATAGTCAAGTCCCTCTTTCTGAGCATAGCCTTTAGCAACAAGACATGCCTTATGTTTTGCAACTGTCCCATCAACATTATGTTTTATCGTATAGATCCATTTTACACCAATGACCTTTCTATTATTGGGAGCATCAACTAGTTCCCAAGAGTCATTCTTTTGGATCTGTGTTATCTCTTCTTCCATGGCCCTTTTCCAAACATCATGAGCAACAGCTTCTTGAAATGATGAAGGACCAAAAAATGAAGGAGAGATAAGAGCATATGTGATGTTTACCTCTTGATTACTCCCTCTAGTTTGAGACCGAGTCACTCTCTTATTGAAGTATTCATCCAACATTAGTGATGGAGGATGATACCGCTCACTAATCCATTTATTCTTAGCCGATGGGAATGTAGGAGCAGTAGGGAGACTGTTTGGCTAGGCTTGCTGTGGCGAGGTGGTCATAAAATTCTTAATGAAATAACCAGATTGCTTCTCAAAATAAGCTCTAAACTTAATGAAGCAATCAAAAGCATCTGATTTATTTTGTAGCAAATAACACCAGCTCATTCTGGAGTGGTCATTAGTGAAGAGTAGCATATATTTGCACTTACCTCCAAGAGTAGAAGTCTGCATTGGTCCACATAGATCAGCATGCACCAGATCAAGAGGAGACTTTACCCTATAATTATGCTTTGAAAATGACTCCCTATGTTGTTTACCAACAATGCAACTTTCACACAAAGGATGAGAGGGATGGGAAAGGGTGGGCAAACCTTTAACAAGCTTCTACAAACTAGTCAAGGATTTAAAGTTGATATGCCCTAACCGTTTGTGCCATAACTAAGGAAGGTATTCAGTGGCTTTCAAGCAATTTGCGGTCGGTTGCATCCTCAACATGTACATTCTATTCTTAGACATGAGAATAGTAGCAATCACCCTATGATTTGTCTCATCCGTGATCTTGCAATTGCTCTTTTCAAAGACAACCTTGTAATTTTTATGGCAGAGTTGTCGAATGCTGAGAAAATTATGCTTCAACCCAAGAACATAGTAGGTGTCATGCATATACATAATCTGACCAGATCTTGCTCTAAAAACAATTGTTCCTTTGCCAACAATATTTACCTGGTTGTTATCTCCAAACTTGACATGACCACCAACCATTTCCTCAACTTTGATAAACATGTTTCTATTGCCATACATGTGATTAGAGCAACCACTATTAAGGTACCAAATACAGTCATCTACAACTTCAAAGTTGTTATGATTGAGCAAGAAAACATTGTGGTTACCTTGTCCTTCAGTGTAGTGGGTTGACTGCTACGTTTTCTTCTTCTTCCAACAGTATTGTTCAGTGTGGCCATCCTTACCACAAAAATCACAATGTTGGGTAGTCGAGCTTTGAGATCTGCCATCAAAAATTGTACAATTTTACCATGAAGGTACCATGGGGGTATATTAGCATGTACCAAATAATGTAACATTCCTCAACAACTACCTATGCCAATACCATATTTTATTGTCTATGGAGATGATCTATTATGTTTTATGGAAGCCAAGGATATCTACCTATCCTTACTTCCTTTCCATTCCCTATTTTTCAATCCAAGAAATTCCTAACTAATGGAAAAGCTCTCACTAGTGCTTTCCAAATAATTATGGCTTTTGAAACTAATCTGTTTTGTAGTATAATACAATCTACAAAGAACAAGGTGACTAAATATTTCTCTTGAATTACTTCCTAACATAATCCTTTGACAGTTATTAATCCTTATAAACATTTTTTTGCCAAAATTATGTATGTTCTTGAGACTCCATCCTCCATCTGATTTTGGTTTAGCTATTCTATTCCATTTACCTAGTGCCATTGCATCCTATTTGTTCCCTAGCCAAAGAAATTAGAAACACTTCTTTCTTACTTTCTCTACTATTATGATGGGAATGTAAGCCAGGGAATGGCAGTAGAATGGGGTGGCTTCCAAAAATGATTTCACCAATGTAAAGCAAACCCCAATAATAGCCACCTAGTACACCAATTGTTGATCATATTTTCTATTTTGGTGTATAACCATATCCAATACTAGTAACAATAGTCATTAGGTTTTAGATGAAAGCCTAAAATATTGTATCCCTTTATCAAAGTCTACTTGCTTGAAACAAAAAATTCTCATTATTGCTTCTATTTGATATAGCTGAAACCTATTGAAGGCTATCTCTATTTTTTGTAGATTTATTTCCATTCCTATAGCCATACAATATAGATCCAACACTTGTTTATACTTTAGGCTTCTTTTAATGTCTCGTTTCCAAAAATTAAAACATCATTTGCAAAGAGCAAATGAGTTATGTTCAAAGAGTTACCAATTTTGATACCCTTGATCATTTCCTATCTTTTATGTTCCCCGGTCAGTCTACTCAAACATTTTTCTACCAAAATAAAAAGAAGAGGAGAAAGGGGAAATCCTTATCTCAAACCTCTAGAAGCCTTGAAAAAACTAGAAGTTGATCCATTGATAAGTACAATAAAAGAGGTTGAATTGATACATCTCATCACCCAATTCACAAAGGGAATGCTACATCAAATTTGAATTAGGCTCAACCTAATATATAACCAATTTACTTTATCAAAATATTTTGCTAGATCTAATTTTATTACCATTGCTTGTTGCTTCCTTGTATTTATTGAATGTAGTCCTTCTTGGGCTATCCCTATTGCTTCATGAATTTTCCTTTTACTAAAAAACTCGAACTGTTCTTCTAGAAAAATGTTTGAGAATATTCCTTTAATTATGTTAGCTATAATCTTTGAGATAATTTTGTAGAGGGTATTACATAAAGAGATAATTCTACAATCTTAGAAATATTTTGGATTGTCTTTTTTTTGGAATCAAAGCCAAGAAAGTAGAATTTGTGTATCCTAGCACTTGTCCCTTAATCCTTGATTCTTCTACCACTTTTAAAATATCCACATCCAACAGTTCATAAAAATTCAAATAAAAATCAATTGTCCATCCATTTGAACCTAGAATTTTTCCTTTTTGGAATGATTTGACAATTGAATGTAACTCCTTGGTGATTTTTGTGAACAAAGCTTTTTTTTGTTTCTTATTGACCATCTTGGGCAAATCTAGAACTAGTTTGATTGCCTCTACTATAGTTGCTTTGTTTGTATCTTTATACAAGACTTTAAAGTAATTCACTGTTAATGGTGTAAACTCTTGGAATCTTCTCAAAGTGTTTTCATTCTCCTATTTCATTTCCCAAATTGTGTCTGTATATTTACTTTGTTTTGCATAATTTTGAAAAAAAGTATTTTCATCCCCTTATTGTAGCCATAAAACCCTGCTTTTCATTCTTCATTTTGCCTCATATTCTAACAATGCTCTCTTCTTTTTTTCAGTTCTTTGACTTGCATGATTTAATTTTCTAAAAAAATTGTGTTCCCTTTGGTACTATAAATCAAATTTAAAGCAAATTTAATTTTAATATGTCTTACCTCTGCTTCCTAGTGTTTTGCTTTAGCCCAACCTAATGTGACTGATAATATTCTACTAAGATTACAAGTAAACTATGAGGTTGGGTCATAATGCTCCCATTATTATTTTTTATTATACTAGAGGAATCGGTAACTCGTTACGATTTTATACGCCTCTTCATGGGTTCGAATCTCGCTCATTGTTGCCACTATAACATCCAGTCGCATCGAGTAAACCTTTTACATAGCCGACTATGCTGATGCGACATGCCCACCGGTACTATGGGACCCGGGGGATTGGAACCCTGGTCTTCGTGCTCCTACAAAAGTGTTTTGAGCGTTGAACCAAACCCTCAGACCCATAATATCTTTATTTTATTCTTACTATGTTTCCCTTAGCCAAATGGGATTGAATTTGAACGACCTGGTGGTATATCTTCTTCCTTTTCTAATTGTAAAAGTATTGGAGAATAATCTAATCCTCCTCAATATATTCAAGTTTTAATCTTATTAGAGAAAGCTAAGAGATTCTCTAAAACTAGAAATTTATCCAATATTTTGGATATCCCATGACTTCTAGATCAATTGTTCCTCCATGTAGGAGCAATTTTTGTTGGTTTTGTATCACATAGTCTAACACTCTAAATTTTTTGAAGAAAATAATCAACTAGTGGATCCATTTTGGCACGTTCTCCCCATATTTCACTTCTTTTTGTAACAAAGTTTAAGTCTCCTCCCACTCCTCTCCCTTTTTAGAAGATCTTGGCCAAAAAATCCTTCTAGAATACCTACCTATCCCTATATGGACCCTACATATTTATTATAGTTATAGTTTTTCCCAACTCCTTGGAGTGTAATTTAGATACTACTCCTGATTCTATGAAGAAGTTATCAATCAATTGACAAAAATATTTCCATCTCGAGATAAATCCCCCTAATTTTCCATTTGAGTCTATCCCAATAAACTTCCAACTTGGTAGGAATGAATTAAGAATAGATGTTGGCTTTCCTACCTCTACCATAGTTTCTTGAATTAAGATAATATTAGGCTTCTAAAGTTTGATAAGTATTTTTAGGGCTAATCCTCTATTATTCAGAGATATTTGTTTACCAAAAATAATTTCTTTCTCAGCTATTTTTTGGGCTATTTTTAGATAGGAAATCCTACCTATTGAGGAACCCTAAGTTTGACTAGCTTCAAAGCTCAACCCCTTTTGAATTTTCCTAAATATCTTATCTAATTTACATTTTTTTTGAGATCTTAAGTATATTTTCCCACAAGAGGCAAAGGTTTACAATGAGATGAGGAACTAGAGGGAGAGGAAATCCTATTTATGGGAGATTTTCTTAGTTTACTTCTTTTTTATCTCTTTATTTTATCCATGATCTCAGAGGGAGCCTACCATCTTCCATACCAAACTAAATCCTTGCTTGACCCCTCTACCTATCTATCCTCCATTATCTTATTACTTCCCATACTGAGAGAGTAACACTCTCTTCTATCCTTCTTCTCTCAAGACTATTCTCTATGTGGTCCTCTTGAACCAATTTCAAGCCAGATTTGTATAGAGAAATAAATTTATCATTTGTATCATTCAAATAATCATGCAGAGATAATATTGGATCACCTGAATCTAGGCCTCCATAATTTTTTTCAAAAAACTACAAACCCTCCATTTTATCTTCTACAACACCCATGAATATTTGTCTAGTTATCTGGTCCTTTTCCATTTGTTGATTAAGTGATGCTTGTGATTGTTCTTCTAGAACTCCTGGGATTGTTGCTTGTCCCTTATCTGCTTGAACTTTTGTTACTATTATCTTCTCTCTATTACTTGTACCAATGGAAGTTTCAACTTCTATCTTCTCCTTTCTTTGTCTACTACTTCTTTCTGCTTTGCATTTTGTTTTGAGATGACCATACTAGTGATAAAAACTACATCGAAATGGACTCCAATGTAATATAACTTATATGTGTAAGACTAACTTCCTATTACCAATTCGATATTCTCAGGTAATCATAGACTTAGGTTTCCTTTAATATTTTTTCATATTATTATTATATATTTATTTATTTATTTTGTTGATTAGTAAAGTCTTAAGCTACACTTTGAATGAAAAGTTGATATACTTTTCCTACTTCAACGCTAAGAACGAAAAGTATAATTTAATTTTTTATAATAAAATATAATTTTAAATATTCTTTTTTAATGGTAAAATAACATTTGAAAGGCTTTGAAGATTGTAATTTAGATCTTTAGTTTGAGATAGATTAAATTTTTAAAAACTTGGAATATTTTATGAGATTCACTTTATGAGTGATTATATTACCCCAAATAAAATAAAAACTAAAAATAAAGAAACAAGATTTCCTTAAAAATAAAGATATTTAAAGATTATTATAAGAAAAGTTTTAAAATATCATACGATATTCGTTCAAGTAATTAAATTATTAAACTTTTAAAGAAGGGATTCAAGTATAAATATTTTCAAACAACACATGCATAATGATTAAGTTGTTGCTATACTACTATGTAATGATGATATAATAAAGTGAAACTCGTTTTAATATGGTATAACCAATTAAAAATACTCAAAGATATCCCTGCGGAGACACCTCAATGGTATGGTATGTTATTGAGTTTGAACCACATGGAAGGAGGCTCCCTTTGTTGCTATGCCCACAGGGAGTGTGGTCGTTAGTTGTGCCACCCATTAAAAAATAAAAACACTCAAACTTAGGAAGTGTTGTTTATGTTTAACTATTTAGCATTCATTCAATTATATATTTATTTAAAAGTTTTAAATAAATTAATAATGAATGAAAAATAAGTTATCAAATATTATGAAATATTATTTATTATTTATTTAAAAAAAAAAAATTATAACTAAATTATAACAAATTAAAATCTATATGTTAAATCAACACATGTCAATTAAATATATGTTTTCTATATATTTTGATTTTAGAAATACCAATATATGTTTTCAATATATTTTCATTTTAGAATTACCAATGAGTATTGTTGTAATCATATGAATATATTATTTTACAGATTTAATAAAAACCTTTAATTATGTTTTAAAAAAATTAAAAAAACATTATATAAAAAAATATTTATATTAAAATGATGATATGTATAATTTTTTTGTTTGTGGAAAACATCCCAGAAGGGATGCCACTTTTGGGTAAGACCCAAGGAGGCAAGGGTATCTCTTCCGCCAAAAATGCCTAGGGCTCGCACCTGGTCTACCACCTTTGACACACGCAAGGAGCATTAAAACAACACAAAACAAGAACACACAAACATAAACACATAAAAAGCTAAAACAAATAAAGCATACTCCTTGAGTGTGTTGACAAGAAAAAGCACAACCAAACACACACACAAAAAGAATACAAAAAAAAATACTAACCACATAGAACAAACACACACACAACATAACAAAACACAATCAAATAAAACACACAAAAAAAATAAAAATAAAAATAAAAATAAAAATAAAAATAAAATAATAAAAAAATGACAAAAATAAACAACACCAAAACATGAAACACATAGAAAAACCACAAACACAGCATAACAAAACACTACCATAATAAAAACAACAAAAAGAAACAAATACACCACAAACAAAAAACCACAGAACACGAAACACACAGAAAAACCACAAAAACAACATAACAAAACAGATCCAAAACAGAAACAACAAAATGATTCAAATACACCACAAACAAAAATAGGAAAAACAAATACAACAAAAACTAAGCCAAAGGAGCTATTGACAAATCAAACAAAAAACGGTAACACTAAAAATAAACCAAAGCTTAACAAATTACCAAAAATATCAAAAATTGCTTAGCAAAATAGCCAAAGCTTCCAACATTGCCATAAAGAGACTGACTATAAACCTTAGGATTATGGCATCCTTATCCTTTTGTTCGTATCTTGCTTCATTCCAGCTGGGACTATAGGTTGGTTACTTAGAACCACGACACTACTATTGGAATTTGTATGGTCTTTTTGAGGATCCATTTTGTTTGTAGTTTGAATCTGCCCTTTTGTTTTGCACTTGGGTTGGTTTTCTACATTGTACTTTTTTTTCCTTTACTGTTATTTCTTAGCATCAAGGCAAGCTCTTTTAGTGATTTCTCATCATGCAATCCTTCTTGTTCCCTCTCTTCATCAAACTGTGTTTCCATAATAATTGTTTCCATTTGACCATCCTCATCATCTACTTGCTCATCCGTGGAGAGAATTTCAAAGGTATTAGGTGAAATTACTATTTTCTCTTTTGTTGCTATTTTTTTCTTTGTGTTTTTTTGTTTAGGGATTTGAAACCCTGCCAAGTCCCCATCCTCTTTCTCTTTGTTAGGGACCTTATGTGGACAATCCTTGGCTAGATGGCCATATTCATGACAAATTTTGCATCTAAATGGAATATTTTCATAATCTACTACTTGCTCCCATATTTCTTCCCCATATTGTAAAGTAATATTCTTTGGAAGTGGTTTGTCAAAATCAATCAAAACACAAATTCTTGCATAAATCATATGCTCTAAGTGTTGGGTGCTATCATAAATCATCATGAAAACTCCTAAAGAATTCCCAATTGTTGTGAATATCTTTGGATGCCAATATTCTATTGGAAGACCAAATAAACAGACCCAAATAGGGGCAGTTGATGGTATTTCTTCCTCAGCTTTGAACTTGGTATGCCAGGGCTTCATGAAGAGCCCTGCCCTACCAAAAAACCATGGCCCCCATTGAAAAATGTTCTCCCTATATTCTTCATTAGAAAAAAAATAAGAAAGTAGCCATTAGGGTAAGTAAAAATTTGGAACTCACCTTTAGTGCTCTAGTTTTTGGCAGCCCATTGCTTGAAGGTAGCAAGAGTCGATCAAAATCCCATGAATAGACAAATTAGCCCTCTCCTCTCCATATTATCTATTCCTTCCTAGAGATCCGTTATTTCCAACTTCACTAATGGAGATCCATTAGTTGCTTTCATGCAACCCATCTCTATTTTCCTTGAATCAACCTTTGGCATTCTCAATGGTTTCCTTGGCAATCGTTGATTGTGTTTCCCTCTTGTTTGAGGTGGTCCTCCATGGATTTCTTCTTTAAAATTCATTTTTGGTTCAATGCATGCATCTTTGTTGAAACCCTCCATCCCGAAATTCAAAAAATGAAGTTGCAGGAAACCCTAAATTTCCATCGTAAACCCTAATGGAACTTCAAATCTTTGACGTTGCTTTTGCCCTCAAAGGTTGTTCTGCTAAACTCGGTTTCCCCAATGTTGTTCACTCATTCTCTTATCCATACACACTCCATAGCACTCACATTCAGGTGGCGTCTACTATTGTTGCTACTGATTTTAGCTCCATCTCCGTTATAGGAAACCTTTTTTTTTTTTAGCATCTTCATTTCGCCATGTACGTGAACCCCACGAAACAACGTTTTTATCCGAATTGTTGCATTTTATATATTGGAATACTAAAATTGATGATGTGTATAATTTAACTATATTAATAAGTTGTAATATTGATACTAAATAATATTATTTTTTTTAATAATATTAATTAAATATGAAAACTTAAAATATTATATAATATATAAATTTAAAAAATCTAAATTAAATACGATAAAAACTTTTTTATCATCCTAAAATTGTTATTAACTCGTAATCAATTAAAAATGGATGATAAAAACATTTTTTTCTTCAAAGCTTCAAAGTCGTAATTTTATATTAAGCAAATATAGAATTACATTTTTGAGATGTTTTTTTTTTTCATTTCTTCAAAGCTTCAACAATGACCTACAAATAAAGTCACTTATATATTACAACTAGCTATATCTATTAGGCTAAGTTTTTTTTTTTGATGAAAAAGCCATTATATTAATAAATTAATGTTTAATCATACAAAAAAGGGTGGGTGGGATTAGCACACCCCGTAAACCAATACATTAACCATTGTGGTGAAGAGTATACAAGAGTGTCAGAAACAACCCACAGACTGCCAATAACAACTGCCAAAACAGTATTAAATATGCATTCGAAAAGAAAGAAGCCGAGAAATTACTGCCACCTGGAAGGGGAAGGAAGATGCACATGACTCATAATGCAGGGTGCATTCCCCCAATGATCCATGAGGGTACGCAAGTACTGCAGCTCCACCTGTACTTTTTAACCTGTACTTGAATCTGTAACCAACAATCAAAGAATATATCATATTTATTAGCAATAGAGAAGACATGTCCAACATCTTGCTGAGAAAAAATAGCTCTATTTCAAGACTTCCACAGATAAAACAAGGTACCAATTCTAAAAATATTCCAAACAACATCCAAGTTGAAGGAAAAAGTAATAGGGTCACCCAAAATAGCATGCACCCAAGTAAAATCCTCCTGCATAAAAGGTCTAAAAAATTCAAGAAGCCACTCCCAAGTTGACTGAACCCAATCACAAGACCAAAAAACATGCAGTAAATATTTCGCTTGTCCACAAACCGGGAAAATGAGATTATGAACACCCAGATGCTTGAGCCTACTGCCAACAGGTAACCCTTGATGTAAGAGACTCCAAGCAAAAAAACTCTGTTTAGGTTCAATATAAGTAGCCCAAGCAATCCGAAACCTCTTATTCCATTGGGAGGGAAGAGAGACTAAATTCCATCTCAAAGTGAGCTTATCAACCATTGGAACTTATGGGGTGAGCCATTTGTAACCAAGATGAGCTTTATATTGCAAAATAGGAAGCTCCCCAGGCCAACACCAATCTGACCACCAAGGTTTTTGAAAATGCTTATGTAGTTTGCTCCAAATAGAAAACGGAATACTATCAATAACCACCTCATAAGTGTCTCTATCACTAGGATTTAAATTGTGAATTTGACAAAAACTTTCCCAGGGTATCCAACACCTGGCATGTCGGGAGAAGAAATAAAAAATGGAAGTAATACCATGCTTATAGAAGCTCTGTGCTCTGACCCACTGCACCAGAGCTAAGGGAGAACCTTGCCAAGTGATAACAAGAGACCACCAAATATTCATGGAAGACAAAGAGGCACCTGCTTTGCGAAAACTCCCTTTCCAACTAAGCCAGGGTTTGAAGGCATCCCAGGATTTCCAAATACTCTGAATGACAAAAGAACCTTTAACTTTAATAGGGACAGGGGCAGTAAGAATATATTGCAATCCCACCCCTTTCCAAATTTTCTTCCCCTGAAGCAAACCAGAAGAAATGCAATGCCTGACCAACACTTTCAAAGATTCATCCCCAATTAAAGATCGGGTGATCCATTTAGCACAAAGGGCAAGACCTTATCGATGAAAATCAAACAAACCCATGCCTCCACAATCCTTGGGCAAACAACAAATTTCCCAGGCTACCCGATGAAAACCTTGCTTGACAGAGTCTTTGGCCCACAAGAAGTCTCTCAAAAGCTTATCCAAATTTTTATAACAAGATTTGGATGGAACCCAACAAGATGAATAATAGACATGGGTAGTGGCTAAAACCTTAGAACAAATCTAAAATTTTCCTGCCAGAGAAAGTTTCTTACTAGTCCAGTAAGAAAGCTTCTTTTCCACTTTATCAATAACATACTACCACAATTGAGCAGAGGAACCATGAAATGCAAAAGGAATTCCAAGAAATTTAAACACCTCACCTGGATGAATCCAAGTCCATTGGAATTGATGTAACCAGTGTGGTAGTTGAGATTGAGATTGCCGAAAACAAGATGTTTTTTTCCATTGTATAGAAGAACCAGAGGCTAAACAAAACACCTCTAAGCAACTAATAGCCGAGGAAAGGGATTGCTCATCTTCTTGAAGCGTTAAGAAGGAATCATCTGCAAAATGACCATTGACCAACTGACGGTCATAATTAGGGAGAGCAATACCCTTGATTAATCCTTGATCCATCTTATGGGCCAACAAATAGCCAAAAGCCTCTACAGCAAGAATGAAAAGAGATGGAGCAAGAGGGCACCCCTGTCTCACAGAGCGACCAAGAGAAATTTACTAAGATTGACTATTATTCAAGGTAAGAATAGCTGAAGCATCTTGAAATAACATAAGAATGGTGCTCACAAATACTGGCCCAAAACCTAGAGCCTAAAGAATGGCAGTTATGATTTACTACTCCATATTATCATAGGCTTTCTCAAAGTTTATCTTAATGAATAAAGCATCTTGTTTAGAATTTCTTGCCCACTCCATACCTTCCCAAACAACAAGAACATTATCAAGAATGTATCTTCCCTTAACAAAGCCAGTTTGTTCAGGTCTGACAATCAAATGCAGAATAGATTTAAGTGTAAGCGCAAGGGCTTTAGCAATAATATTGTAGCTCACATTAAGCAGGGTGATCGACCTCCAATTGGTGATGAGCTCAGGATCTCCAGACTTAGGAATAAATTTAACATTGCCTTTGTTAATAATGGAACCCAATGAACCACATTGTAGGGCTTCAAGATAAACTTTGTGGAGATCAGAACCAAGCATATCCCAAAATTCTTTATAGAATTCACATGGGAAGCCATCAAGCCCAGGTGCCTTATCATTGGCCATAAGTGACAAGCCAATTTTTAGATCTTCCAGAGAAAGAGGATTGTCACAAAATAACATTTGCTCAGGAGAAAGCTTGTTGGGGACAACAACAGTACAATCAACAAGAGCTTGCTGGAAGGATTTAAATATCCTTCTGCGCAATTACAATTACAGAGAGAGAATTCGAAACGGATTGATGAAATGAATATGCCGAATAAGAATTAAAAGCGAAAGAAATAAAATAAATTCAATTGCCACTTGAGGTGGGCACACCCTCGCCGTATAGGCTAAATGCAGAACGCAGATGAAAGAGTATAAAAATATAAGATGATCCCTTCAATTAAATGATTATGAACCATATATAATAAATTTTACACACTTGGATAACATAGCCGACTTATATTATGTTTGGAGTGTAACATGACTCCCCTCCTCGGAAAGCTTTGTCCTCAAAGCTGGAAATGTTTGGAAGATACTTTCAAGTTCCCATGTGGCATCCTCCTCTGGTAAATCTTGCCATTTAATGAGAAATTCTTGAATCTGACGTGATCTCAATCTTCGGATTCTATGTTGTAGTATATCTTCAGGTTGGAGATGTATGTGTCCTTCCTCATCGAGCATTGGTAAGTCTGATTGACTTTGTACTTTCTGACCAATTACTTTTTTGAGACATGAAACATGAAATACTGGGTGTATTCGTGATGATGTAGGTAGCTCTAATTGATAGGCTACTTCTCCAATGCGGCGCACAATTTTGTAGGGACCATAGAATCGTGGAGCCAACTTTTGGTTGGACTTTATCCTTAACGAGGATTGTTTGTAAGGTTGCAGCTTTAGGAACACCCAATCACCTATATTAAAAGTTCTTTCTGATCGGTGCAATTCTTGTTGTTGTTTCATACGATTCTATGCTTGGACTAAATTCTCTTTGAGGATGGTGAGTGTAGACTACCTTTGTTGGAACCAATCATCCACTTTGGCTACTTTGGATGATCCATGGACGTAATCTGCAATTGCTAGAGGTTTGGTGCCATACAATGCTTCAAATGGAGACATCTTAATTGAGTAATGGTAAGAAGTGTTGTACCACCATTCTGCCAATGCTAACCAATGGCTCCATTGGTATTGTTTATCTTGAGCAAAACATCTTAAGTACGTACCCAAACATTTGTTAACTACTTCTGTTTGACCATCTGTCTGTGGATGGTAGGTTGAAGACATGTTCAATTTGGTACCACTAAGTCGAAATAATTCCCACCAAAAGTTACTAATGAAGATGGGATCTCTATCACTTACAATATTTTTTGGCATACCATGTAATTTGAAAATTGAATCCATAAATACCTTTGCCACCTTGCTTGCGGAAAATGGATGTTGTAAATCCTGAAAGTGAGCGTATTTGGATAACCGGTCTACGACAACGAAGATTACTGTCCTGCCTTCTGACTTTGGAAGACCCTCAATAAAATCCATGGATATATGTTCCCACTGTCGTTCAAGGATGGGTAATGGTTGTAACAATCCTGGTGATTTAACTGTTTCTCCTTTATTGTGCTGGCAAACTTCACATTCTGCTACCCATTGTTTGACTTCTGCTTTTAATCCTTTCCAACAAAATGATTGTTTGACTCTTAAATATGTCTTCAAAAATCTTGAATGTCCTGCTGATGGAGAGGCGTGTGATTTGTCTAGGATATTTGATTTGAGTTCTGAATTGTGTGGAATATAAATGCGGTTTTTCTTTCGGAGGATTTCATCTTCATAAGAGAACAAAGGGTATTTAGAGGACCCTATAGATAATTCTTGAATTATCTGAGCAATTTCGCTATTGGACAACTATTCATCTTGTAATTGATTCACCCATTGGGAGTAAGGACCTGAAATAGCGTTAATGACTACTTCATCTTCATATTTCCTGGACAGCGCATCGGCAGCTATATTTTCCTTCCCCTTCTTGTATTCGATAACAAAATCATACCCCAATAGTTTGGTTAACCACTTATTTTGTTCCGGATAGGAAAACCTCTGCTCAAGAAAATGTTTGAGACTACTATGATCTGTTTTGATAATGAAGTGGCTACTGATTAGGTAGTGTCTCCATTTTTCTACTGCATGAAGAATGGCCAACATTTCTTTTTCATATGTCAATCTTCCCAAAATTTTCCCGGAGAGCTGTTTACTTTCAAATGCCAACGGATGACCTTCTTGCATTAATATAGCCCCAATTCCTGTTCCTGATGCATCACATTCGATAATAAATGATTTGTGAAAATTGGGAGTTGCTAATATTGGAGTTGTACACATGGCTTTCTTAAGAGCTTCGAAGGCTTGAGAAGCCTCTAGCGACCAATGAAAAGCATCCTTCTTGGTGAGTGCGGTGAGAGGTGCTGCAATATTACCATAGTTGTGCACAAACTTGCGATAGTAGCCCGTGAGACCCAAAAAACCATGAAGTTTCTTGATGGTTTTAGGTAAAGGCCATTCTTGAATTGCCTTAATCTTATTGGGATCCACTTTGACGCCTTCGTGTGAAACTATATGACCAAGATACTCGACTTATTGAACACCAAATGAACATTTGGAACGTTTAACAAATAATTTTTCTTTGTGTAAAATGTGAAGGGCTTGATCCACATGATGTAAATGGTCCGTCCATGTTTTGCTGTATATGAGAATATCATCAAAAAAAACTAACACAAACTTACGGAGGAGTGGACGAAACACTTGGTTCATGAGGCTTTGGAATGTGGATGGTGCATTAGTGAGACCAAAAGGCATGACCAAAAATTCGTAATGACCTTCATGAGTACGAAATGCTGTTTTGGGAATATCTTCTTCTCTAACACGGATTTGGTGAAAGTCAGAGCGAAGGTCTAATTTTGTAAAAAATTTTGCACCATGCAACTCATCTAATAGGTCATCTATGACGAGGGATAGGAAATTTGTCCTTGATAGTGAGTTTATTGAGAGAACGAAAGTCGGGACACATACGCCAAGAGTTATCTTTTCGTCTAGCCGGGACTACGGGTGAGGAATAAGGACTAGTGCTTGTGACGAATGACTCCATGATCCAACAAATCCTGAACGATCCGTTCGATTTTTGTCTTTTGTGGTTGAGGATAGCGATAAGGACGCATCGTTATGTGGGACACTCCCTGGAATCAAATGGATGGCATGATCATGAGATCGTTTAGGTGGTAATCCTTGAGGTTCTTGGAAAACCTCTTTGTAATGTGTTATGATATCTTGTAACTCGAGTGCAATAATATTCGAAGTTGCTGAAGATTGTTTTTCCAAACAATTAATTTGAGCTATAAACCCATATCCACCCTTTTTTAACATCTTCTCCATACTATGAGAGCTCACCATTTGTGATGGAGGAGTAGTAATGCCTTGTAAGCGAATGATTCGTCCGTTTTCCTTCCATTCCACAAATAATTTTTTGAAGTTGAAGCTAACCGTATCTAATGTTTCCAACCATTCCACTCCCAAAATGACATCCGAGTTCCCCAAATTCATGACGAAAAGGGATCCAAGCCAAGTATAAGTTCCCATTTTTATGGAAACTTGAGATGTGCGACCAACACATTGTGCGTTCACCCCATTGGCCACTAGAACCTGGAATTTGTCTTTGTTGGAAGAGTTAATAAATAAATTCAAAGCTTTTGCGGTTTTGATGTCGATAAAATTGTGGGTACTACCAGAATCAATTAGCACATTCACCTTTTTCTAGCGGAGAAATCCTGGTACCTTGATGGTATGGTGGGCGGTTAAACCCATGAGAGCATGCACGGAAATTGCCATTGTATCCTCTTCTTTTTCTTCTATAGTACATGGTAGGTCTTCTGGCTTAGGTTCTTCTGATTGGTAAGGTTCATCCTCTTCTCCTTCACATTGATCACCTTCAATATAAAAGTTTTGTTTTTGGGCACATGCTTGTTCCCTGGGGTGATGAGTGCGACGTTTATAGCAAAAATATCTTGATGGTTGATCATTTCTACGAAAGGAATTGTTGCAATATGAGGGATGACTATACGTTTCACGCCGTGCAAACAACTGATGTCTCTTCTCGGCCAACTTGGCTATTCTTATACAACTGTTCAACAAGGTTGGATCGTGCATGTCTACCTCCACTCGAATACTTTCTTTCAAACCATTGTGAAAGGCTCCTACCACTGTGTCGGGACTGAGGTCTAAAGTGTATGGTAGTAAACTGGTAAACTCCGAAACGAATTCACTAATTGACCCTTCTTGTTTAAGAGATAACAGTCTTACTGTGTATGATGAGGTAGCTCCTTCATCAAATCTTTCTAAAAAAGAGGTAGTGAATTTTCTCCAAGTAAGAGTAGCTCCTTTATCTCGTTTAAGCCATACAAACCATTGGTAGGCTTCAGTGCCTAGTTTTGATGCAGCGAAAGGGACTTTGTCAATTTCCTTAATTTGATATAAGTCAAGAATGCCTTCCATTTTGGTTATCCAACCACGAGGATCATGACCTTCAAAAGTGGGCATATCAATTCGGGGAAAATTATTATTAGTAGGACCTCTCTGTTGGTGATAACCCGTGTCCCTTTCTTGATTTTGGTTATACCGCTGTCTTTGATAGCGATCCCTGGAATTATTCGAAGTGCCTATTTGCTGTTCCCAATCATCATTTTGATCGACATTGTATTCATTCCTTTGGGCATGGGAGTGATTTTGGGGATTAGTATTGGTATTAGGCTGGGTTTGTGCTTTCACAAGGTCTTTTAGGAGGACACCAATTTCATTCATACCATCTAGTAAGAGTCGAAGAGAATCACTATCGGAAACGGCTGAGTTACTTGAGTTTCCTTGTGTGATGTTTTCGTGAGTTGGGGAAGGATTAGTAGCCATAGGATCTACTAGTGGATGATGTGGATTATAACTACCAATTTTAAAAGGAGAAGGAGAATTTTTTGTACCTGGGCTTCGATTAGGTCTTCTTGTGTTGTTATTGGTCGTTTTTGAGCTTGATAATCGACCGTCAGGCCCTTTGATCCAATTTCGACTCATGCACTGCTCAAAATTTCTTGCTTAGTAGTCCTTGAACTTCAATTTATGCAAAATTGAGTTATAAAAAAATTGTTGTTTTGTTTTTCGCCTTACTGCCACTCCAACTGTGGCACGAATTTGAATATTGTGAGTTCCTTGGGGACAACTTCAGATAAGTGCATGACAAGAACGACCCTACTAGACAAGGACAAGGCTTGTCTAGGACAAACAAGACGTGATCCGACTAGAACAGGACCACGTGACAGCAACACGTAACCGTATGAGACACGATAATTGGACGAACTAACGACACTACCGACTAGAACTGACGAGACCACACGCGGACATCACGACTCGGATGCAGATAACAAGGACGATACGAGACGACACCACATGCGGACAACACGACGCGGTTGTGGAAGAACTGTGAAATGATGCGAAAGAACTACATGATGCTGGAACGACGAGACTACCCGACAGAACGACACGACGCTGAAACGACGAGACTACCCGATATAACGACACGACGTGGAAATGACGAGACTACACGACCAGACGAGGGAATGACGACAAGACGATGCGATAGGAACTCCAACGCGTGACCGTAGTCACACTTTAAAAAGTATGCTTAATTCCTTTTAAACTTATAAACCCACTTATCACGTTGAATGTGGGATAAACAGTTTGAAAATGACGCCCGAAAAATATTTTTACTGACGTCAGCGAAAAAAATTTAAATGGTAACCTTAGCTTACCCAGTTTAAAAGAATTAAACACGATTTTCTATTGGTTGACATAGCTCGCGAAAGGATGCTGTACTGCGGGAGAATTAACGCTCTGGCGTTCGAAATTGACTGTAAAATAAGATCTGGACGCCGCTGCTTGCGAGAGTTTTGGGGCAGAATTTCGAGCGAAAGGAGATGGAGGTGCTGCTTGCGAGAGTTTTGGGATGGAATTTCGAGCAGAAGGAGATGGAGGTGCGAACGAACGGAGACGGAGATTAAAAGAAACTTACAAGCGATGATGAGTTTAGAGTTGCTCGAGTACGCAGGCGCTCCCGAAATCGACTGTATCTGATACCACTTGGAAGGATTTAACTATCCTTCTGCACAATTGCATTTACAGAGAGAGAATTCGAAACAGATTGACGAAATGAATATGCCGAATAAGAATTAAAACGAAAGAAATAAAATAAATTCAATTGCCACTTGAGGTGGGCACACCCTCGCCGTATAGGCTAAATGCAGAACATAGATGAAAGAATATAAAATATAAGATGATCCTTCAATTAAACTATTGTGAATCCATATATAATAAATTTTACACACTTGGATATCATAGCCGACTTATACTATGTTTGGAGTGTAACACTTGCCTTCTAGCATCATCAAGGGGTTGAGAAGCAAAAACATCTTGATAATGTGAAACAAATACTTTGACAATGTTTGAAAGATCTGTAAATCTCTGTCCATCAACTTGAATGGATTGAAACTGAGAATGTTTTGAGCAGGAGGTCTGAGGCACTAAAAAAATTCTTTGGTCACTCTATCCCCCACTTTGATCCAATGCATTTGAGCATGTAATTGAGCCCCCTTGGCTTCATACAAATAAACCTTTTTTAGCTCATGTCGAATGGAAGAAACTTGAGATTGAGCAATAGAGTTGAAAGGAGAGGCTTCAATCTTGAGACAGGATTTGGATAGCTCACTTTGCAAGGCAGACTTAGCCTGTTTTCGTCGTTTTGCAACTTCAACACCCAGAGTTCGCAACACCTTAGTGGTTCGTTGAATGGCAACATTCCACCATTCAATCCTTCCAGAAATACCATCAGGTCTAGGAATCAAATTCCAAATGTGGAATATATGAGCTTTCATGCTAAAGCTATGCAAAAAAGAAACATTTAGGTAAAACTGTGAAGAATACACTCTAGGTTGAAAGTTTAACATTGCCACTGAGAATAAAATAGGTGAATGATCAGACAGTGTAGTACCAGGCAAAGTCAACACATACGGTGAATAAGGCAAAAGACGGGAGAACTGAAAGTTGTCACACTCAAAAATCATGGCTCTGTCCAATATTACCAAAACCCTAGAAGAAGTAGCCTAAAAATTGGACTAGGTGTACCAAAGAGCCTGTGGTAAGTCAGAAGGCGAGAAGCAGGAATTAGGGTCATAAAGGCGAAGCTTGTTTTTCATAAAAAATCAAGCTTCTCTTTCACCTAAACACCACCGCATCGGGACATGAATGACCTTATCAGAAGATTTCTCCACCATATTAAAATCTCCATAGAGCACCCAAGTGGCAAATGGCAAATTCATGGCAAGCCATCTCCACAACTCGCATCTATCAGAAGCGACATTTGAGGCATACACATTAACCACCCCAAGCGGTTTTCCACAGATCTCGAGCAAAATCCAGACAACTTGATTGGATGGGTCAACAACCCAAGTCACAAAATTCTTCTGTAATTGAGGCCCAAGGATAGTGATGACTCCTCATTTTCTCAGAGAATGCTTTGTGGCAAAAGAGGTACTTCGTGGCCACAAAAAATCACATGTACACTGTAGATTGAAATAAGAAATCTTAACTTCTGGTAGACATAAAATATCGAGGATTCCATGCATTCGAGAAGCAATTGACATCTCATTTCAGACCAAATATTTTCTGACCGGGTCCGTCAGTCCTCGAACATTCCATGATAAAAAATCATTGGGATTTGTCAGGATGCATGATCTCCATGACATCCTCTGCATCACCCAAACTTGTAAGTGAGTCAAAATAGTTGGAGGTCGCATGGAAAGCATCACTATTTAGTTGTTATCATTTCGAATAGGCTACGAGAGTGACGGACCTCAAGGCCCGACCTTCCTCCACTAAAGACTACTGTCTCTAGCAAGAAATCTCATGGTACTAAGCTTCAATTAGGCTAAGTTTTATCCTTAAACACTTCTCAATTTATCAAACAATATCCTTTAAATTTATGTTTGTTTTAACTGGAGTGAATTAATCCTTCGAGATAGAGATATAGACTAGTTGTAATGCATTGCCCTCATTGAATTCCTATATTAAGCATGCACCTGATTTAATTTGAAGTGCCTCCTTTGAGAGTCCATATTCTTCCTTGTTTAGTTCTCCATAAATATGTCAAAAATAAAATCTTCACTTCGATCTACAACTTCTTTTATTTGAGAGAAGATGGATTGTAAAATCATGTTTTTCATCCTAAAAACACCAAGCATCTAGTTTATTACCACCTATGAGTGCCATACTTTAATTTTTTTGTATTTCTTTCGATTCCTACAAATTGAACCAATAAAATTTAAATTTTTTGTATTCCTTTTGATTCTGCAAATTGAACCAATAATTTGAGTGCCATAATTTCAGCATAATTATTAGAACCTTCTCCCAGTCCAACCTTGATTTTAAAATAATGAGTCAAAAATATATAATAACCCTTCTGCTCCACAAAATCCAAGGATCCCTCTCTAGCCCCATCGAAAATACCCCAAGCCCTTGATTTATTGATCTTTAAAGGAATGATTTGTCTGTTTACCTTTGTTGTTATCGAAACCTTACAATTATTGAAACTTTAGATGATGTCGGAGGAGACCTTTCAAGTAGGCTTCTCCTGATGCTGAAAATTTCTTGTGTTCCTAGATAACCATACTCCCCATGACAAAAAAAATAGAAAAGCTATAAATATTTTGTATGACCTATTTTCAAACCAAAATTTTAAGCACTCTACTAAGAAATCTCCTTGCCAGCCTATAAGAAGCTTAAATGTGTTATAACCTCCCTCTAAACTTGTCTAGTAAAGAAGCAAGCTACCAATACAATGATCAATTGTTTTATTGTCTAACTTACATAAATGACACTTTCTAGGTCCATTCTAATTCTTCTTCTATAATACCTCTCATGTCACAACCTTATTTTTTATGGTAAGCTATTGGAATAACTTGTCTAATAAAGAAGCAAACTACCAATAAATGATCAATTGTTTTATTGTCTAACTTGTGTAAATGACACTTTCCAGATTTATTTTAATTCTTCTTCTATAATACCTCCCATGTCACAACCTTATTTTTCATGGCAAGCCATTGGAATAGTCTTGTCTTCAATAGAACTTTTTATTTCCAAATTATCTTCTACCATCATACTAAATGGTCGTTACTATATTCCAACTGAATTTTATACCCAACATAAATGTTTATAATCTCTATACTTTATAAAATTTATGATAGTAAAAGAACTAAACAAGTTAAAGTCTTATGATAAAACCAAGCCATTTACAATTATTAGATATAAAAATATAAAAATGTTTAGTAATTAAGTTTCTAAGATATCTTCCACTACCATGGTGATCGTCATTGCTATCTTCCATCGTAGTTTTGTACCTCCAAAATACATAAATCTTTATAAACTTAGTGCTTTATAATATTTAAGATGATAAAAAAATTAAACAAGTAAAGCCATTTACAATTAATAGATATAAAAATATTAAAAATGTTATTATAGCTCCCAAGAAAGTTAAAGTTTTATATCCCAACATACATAAATGTTTATAAACTTAGTGTTTTATAAAATTTAAGATAATAAAAAAATTAAACAAGTAAAGCCATTTACAATTATTAGATATAAAAATATAAAAATGTTATTATAGCCCCAAAAAGTTAAAATGTTCTTTTATAAGGGTTTTTTCCACTACCCCATTTCGATAAATATTTACTCCAATGAGAGAGACCTGGAGGGGCTTGAAAATTTATTACAGCAAACCAAAAAAAACTCTCGTGTGTCATATAATAAATATTATTTATTTATTTATTTATTATTATTATTTTTTGAATGAAAAACCTTATATTAATTAAGATTTAATCATAAAATAAAGGTGGGTGGAATTAGCAAAGCCCACAAACCATAAAAGTTGATAGGTGGATGAAATCACACCTCCTCAATAAAAATAGAGTCTAAAAAACATTACTACACGCTGTCATGAGAAATCATTACATAAACATCCCAAGACATAATCGATAAACAAATATCAAGGAGTGGGAAATTATCTTCCTCATTGACACACTACCAGTTGCCATCCAAAAAGACTAGGGTAGTCCATCCTTCATCTGTATTATCACCAACTAGAGTCCGTTGAGGAGGACCCTGGCTGACTCAGCTTGGAATGCTTGGTAGAATACATGTTGCTCGTAAGTTGTGGCCTCTTCTACCTTTGGGACAACTCCTTTCCCAGGAAAATGCTTGGTAGAATACATGTTGTGCGTAAGTTGCGGCCTCTGCTGCCTCTAATAGTCAAACCTGAACAAACTCTATGCTTCAAGCATTGGGCTTTGGTCAGTTTTTCATCAACACAATTTGCATGAGGACTTGTCAGGATTCATAATATCCATGACATCCTTAGAATCACCTAGGCCCCAAAGTGAATTGAAGGAATTAGCGCCTCCACTGAAATTACCCTCGTCTGAGGACATTTGGCGACGCTTTTCAAAGCTCAGGCCCAAGCTGTCCTTCAAGGAGCTTCAAGAACGATGAACTTTAAAAGCTTGTTCCTTCGTAGTCGTGGAGTATGTGGGCACCATCGATGAAAAAGTTGGCATGGTAGTGGGACGAGCCTCCGCAACAATCGAGGCCCAAAGAGAAGCTAAAAAATGTGACAATTGAGTAACTACAGGGGCAGCCAAAGTAGCATTCGGGACCCCTATAGCTTACATGATGGATTGCATGTTAAATACAACCGATGTGATGGCTTCAAAAGACTACATAGAGCTAGTGGGGGCTTGCATAACCTGGGTATCAATGGGCATGGTATGATTAGGCTGCACAGAGGTATTGTCCTAATCAGATTGCTTAGAAGCACAATTTTTTTGGGTAGTAACCGTTTTCCAGTTTCCTTGGCATTCTCGAGCCTCGTTAGACTAAGCTATAGGGGAAATCAAAGGGGGTTGGGTCTATTTGAACTTCCACTCCATCAGTGGGCAATATCGAATCTTATGAGCAGCAGACTAGCAACGATAACAAGTATTCGGTAAATTGATATAGGTGATAGGTTGCCTAATGGAGGTATCACCAATCTGGATATCTATGAAATCCGACAGGTCTTTGGTGAGGTCGACTTTGACACAAGCCCGCTTGGTAGGGTGAGCTGAGAAAAATCATTTAGGCTCAAGACATACAAACTTGCCAAGGGAAGAGGTAAGCATTTGCAAAAAAATCCAAAAGGGGATAGGTAAACCCGGGAACTCAATCCACACAAGAACTTCCAGCTCAGCTTGGTCACTGGTTGTGAAGTCACGAGTGTAAGATTATAAAATTAACAGGGAATTTCTCACCATCTAGGGACCTTTGGCTAACACTTTTTGAGCTTGAGTAGGATCAGGGAAGCGAAAAAGGAAATAACCCTTGGTGAGATTCTGAACATTCTCAACTGTCACACCATGCGGACCCCAAACTTGTTGCACCCAGGACCTAATGAGGGTATCATTGGGAATTCTACTAGGAAATACCCGATAAGGGTATGTGACTCAAACCAGTGGCAAGCATTATGAAACTCATGCAAGGGAATGAAAATAACAAGGATAGTACTCTTACCTTGTGAAAAAGTTTTGGGATAAACTTTCACAGGTGCTTCCCTGGCGCCATTGCTCTCCCCAGTCGATTCAATAGAAATTGAGCTAGCCATTTACGAATGACCTTTATTATTTTTTTGTTAACAAACAACCCTTACCAAACCATTTACAATTATTAGAATGATAATATAAATATAAAAATATTATATGGTTTAAGAGATTTGGTTCCAATGCAAATCTTGTTTTATTTTTATAAATAAATGTTTTTGTTGGCTAAGACTGAAAGCAGTTTCATCCTAACTTGTGAATAATCTTGTTTTAACATAAAATTTTCAAATTATTTTTCAAAAAAATATAAAAAAATTAAAATATCCTTATAATTTTTTTTTTAAAACTTCCGTGTTTTAATGAATTTTATTTTATTTATTTTTGTGTATAAATCCCAAAAAAACTCGTATATCATATAATGAATTTTATTTTAATTTTAATTTACTTTTAACACATACAAAATACACCATCATACAAAAACCAATGATTCTCCATGATGTACACAAGAACCAAAGCTAAAACCACACAAAATTAAGCACGTTTCAGTTTGAACCTTGAATTTCTCAGAACCAAAGCCCTAACCATTGCATTGTCCCCACCGAAACATATAATGGAATTTGACAAATGCACTCACTCAAAAGAATTTTTGAAATGAGAAACTTCGTTAGACATGCAATTTAAGCGAAGTTACAATGAAAAATATTATTTTCAATAGTTTTAGTTGGGACAACGTAGTGGTAAGGGCCTTGAGCTTTCTTTGGAAAGACCTAGGTTTAGACTGGAGCGTACCAAGGAGGGGATAGGCCAATTGGATGACCTAATTCATTTGCTTGAGGGTTGGGGTTTCCTTGACTTCATCTTACCCAACAAGTTAAGTTTTATAGTGGCAACATCTAAGTCAATCCGAGGTTGGTTGATAGCGGTCAATAGACTATCCCGGTTTGATTTCCTATAAGGTCGAGGTTTCATTGACTCCAACTTACCCAATAGGTTATATTTTATGTTTGGATGAGTTCAATCCTATCTGTGCCCTGTTTCGGGTAAAGGTGTTATTATTCCTCATTTAACTATATATATTCTTTTTATATTAATTTTTTATTTAACAAAATGGTTGTATGGAAATGAATGGATTTGAAGTAGCATTCATCTATATTATAATTATATTACTGTGGTACTATAAATAAACTATATTATTATGAATTAAATTATATATATATATATATATATATATTTTTTTTTTTCATATTAATTTTTTATTTAACAAAATGGTTGTATGGAAATGAATGGAGTTGAAGTAGCACTCATCTATATTATAATTATATTATTGTGCTACTATAAATAAATTATATTATTATGAATTAAATTATCATAAAATAGTCCTTATAATATAAAGATTTGAATTCACTTTATATTTAAAAAATTATTTCAAATTTATCCTTCATCGTAACTTAGATATAAATTAGATATAAATGTTAATATGTAATCAAATAGTATTATATTAACCAAATAGTATTAAGTGAATTGATTAGATTTTTCCAATTTTAAGAAGGAAATCAAAGTTCAATTTTTTTGTTGTGTGCACAAGCTTACTGATACACACCATGCCCCACAACCTTATAATAGCACCATATGTTCATGATATAATATTAGTGGTATTGTTTTCAATCCATATAATTAATTAAAAAAAATTCAATATTCAACAATGAAATTAGAACCATGACTTACAAAGTAGACTCTTTCCTTCCTTCCACTTATTTTGAACTAAATGTATTATACATTAAACTTAATTAAAATAATATTTAATATATTAAAACTTAATATTTAATGTAGAGAACACCATTGCATGGATGAGGATCATCAGGGACAATGCTTGTTCACCTTTAATTTATAGATGACATAGGAATGTGTGGGAAGCATCAATAAAAGAAGTGACCAATATCAGAGAACTGTTGGAGGGATATATAGCATCTACTAAACAACTATTAAATGAAACAAAATCAAAAGAAATTAAGAGAGTAGATAACACACATTCTCAGATTCTTAGAGGTATTCCTACCCTTAGAATATTTGGGTATCCCCCTAACAAAGAAGGGCCTTAAAAGTAAATATTGAAAATCAATAAGAGATAATCTATTCGAAAATTTTGCACTGGATGGACCTACAGGTGGCTTTTTGGAGGAAGAGTAACATTGTTAAAATCAATTTTACAACCAATTTTGGTGTATATATTTTCCATTTTGGCAACCCTAAAGAGCGTCCTAAAATATCTGGACAAGATGATGAGACACTTTCTTTGGCCCGTAGACACTTTCTTTGGTTTGTAGTGCAGGGTAATCACACAAGGGAACTAGTTAATTGGGACAAGGTTTGTAAGCCAAAGAAAGTTGGATGTAAGGGAATTAGAGTATCAACAACAAACAACCAAGCTTTAACAACCAAGTTGCATTAGAGATGACTAACTTATTAGGACCTACTTTAGAGCCAAGTATTGAAAGCTAAATACTATCCCTCACAAAATATAGAAGACTTTCCTCGACTTCCAGTAACAAGAAAGGGATCAAAGACCTGGAAAGATATAAAGATGGACATCATTTATCAAAAATGGGCTATACTGGAAAGTGGGGGATGACAGGAATGCTAGACTATGGAAATATTCATGGGAACATTTTTCCCCCATAATTGATTAGTATCCTCACTTAACAGGGCTTAGAGAAAACTTCCAAAGGAAAGGGTGGTATCTCATAGACCATTATTTTAAACCACAAGCTCAACAACATGCCAATCCTGCCAATCCTGGTCGATGGTAAGTTTGAGAGGAGAGACAAAGGGAAGAATGGACTGAGGAGAAAAGAGAATTGAAAGAAATCTTGGATGAAAGGAAGTGGACAAGGAGGAATGGACATGATCAACTAGCTTGGGGGTATAGCCAATTAAGAATTTACATTGTCAAATAAGGCTACAAAAAGATTATCCACAACACTCAAATTGGTCCACAGTCCCCCTGATTGAAATTATGGCAACCCAAAGGATGGCCAAATATAAACTACTTTATGTGGTTGGTTGTACATAAGAGAATTATAACTCAAGATAACTGGAGAGATGTGGGTTTATTAGATCCAACTAGTGTGTAATGTGTCACCATGAGGGGGAAACACTGGGCCACCTGCTTTTTGTGTGTCCTTATGCCCAAACAGTATGGAGTAGGTGGTACAACATTTTTTGCTAGTCAGAAAGATCCATTCCTACTGAGAACAACTTTTGGAACTATTGGAAGACCAATAGATATAAATCAAAGACCTTGAAGATAACTTGGAATCTAGGTTTGGAATTCATCTACTAGTAACTTTGGTTGAAACGTAAAAATAATATTTTGAAAGAAGAATTTAGACTAGAGGAAATAATTTGAGGAAATCTAATTAGAAAATTTTTAAAGATCGTGTTGGCTAGAACTTAGGAGACCTCTCAAATGACAATGGATGAAGCAAACATATGGACATAACTCTAGAAGCAACTGCAATATGAAAAATATGAAAGAAATGATAAGAATAGAAATAGGGATTTGTAGATTCGGGATGAAAGCCAAGGATTTAGAAGGAAAGGGTGAATGGAATACCTTAAGGGCTCATCTTGTCGAAACTGGAACATCCAAAAGTTAAATGGTCAAAGAAACAAAGTTGAACCGTATTTTGAGCCTTGACAAAAAAAAGGTAGGATATCAAAAGTAAATGTATAAATTTACTTTTTTAAATAATAATTTTACCATTTTCTAAAAAAAACACCATTTATCATTAATTATCAACATAAAAATAAACTCATCCATTTAATAAAATATTTTAGGCAATTTTTTTCTTATTTATTTTTATTGTATTGAATGATTTTTATGTAATAATTTATAATATATTTTTTATGGGTTATTAAGATCAAGATAACTTATTTGTATGTTAAATATTACCTTATGTTAATTAGACTTGAATTTGATTCTTCTAGTCAACTGACTAAATTTTAATTTTGGCTTACAATGTGAAAATCTTTGTTGCTTATTATTTATTTCAAACCTAATGAACAAATGTGAAGGTTTACCCACAAGATTTAAAAGTTTATAGTGTGAAACTTTTTACTTTCCACTACTTATTCCATAGTCAATGAACATCTACAAATCCTTTTCTTATAAACATTTTATCATTATCAAAAGAAAAAAAATTAATTATAATTTTTTTTGGGTTAGTATGATAAACCCCTACGACCAATGCACAGGGTTGAGTAGTATCCTTCCAACCATGAACTTTATTAAAACTGAGAACTATGCTTATCAATAGAAAATTTAATACACAGTCACCACACACCCACCCCTCACACACCCATCCACAATGCGGTTTGAAAACTAATTATAAATCTAATTAAATTGTTATTTTAAACAAACAATATTAACAATAAATAAATTATAACTAATACGGTAATATGCATGTTGTTTGATAATAAAAAACTAATTATAATTTTTTTTGGTTAAACCCCTACTACCAATGCATAGGGCTAAGCAGTCTCCTCCCACCGATGACCCCTCGTAAAACCGAGAACTATGTTTATCAATAGGAAATTTAACACATAGTCACCACACACTCACCCCTCACACACTCATCCATTATGCGGTTTGGAAACTAATTATAAATTTAATTAAATTGTTATTTTCAACAAACAATATTAAAAATGAGAGATTTCTGGTTACTATGGATTTGAAGACAAGATTGCTGCCCCAGGAGGGTCCAATGGGGACACCTCCGGATCCTCTTCTAGAGAGACATAGTTCTTTTGCAGATTTGTTAAAGGATAAATCTCCATCAAAGACTGAAGAAGCACAAAAAATTGCATTAAAAATGCTCTTTACGGCTGCTGGAAATAGATCAACATCTCAACGAGTTAATGGATGCTTGCCACAGTCATAATCAAGGCCAAAGATTGTCATTGAGCAAAGGATGGTTGAAGAAACAGTTTTATATAGAGCCAATCATGATTTGATCTATAAATTCATGGGTATTCGCCCTACCCTAAATTTTTTGCATTCCTGGGTCCGACAAAACTGGGAGCCTCTTGGTGAGTATTCTTTATGGTTTATTAGCAATGGATATTTTATTGTTAGTTTTTCTTCACTTGCCGATAGAAATAGGGCTTTCGAATCAGAAAAGAGGAATCATGGTCCGACAGGATTATTTGTTCAACCCTGGAGAGTGGGATTTGATCCTCGAATTGAACCCACCGTTGTCCCGGTTTGGATCCATTTGTATGCACTTCCAATGGAGTTTTGGAGTGAGCAGGTATTGGAAATTATCGATAATTCCCTTGGAAGACATTTGGGTGTTTCCAAAGACACAATAGAAGGAAACACAACTTGTTTATGCAAGATTATGTGTGGAAATGGATCTTAGCCAGCCTCTACCGACAGAGGTGGAACTTGAACTTGCAGGACTATCTTGGATTCAACAACTGGATTATGAGGCATTGCCCTTCAGATGCAGAGTTTGCCACAAATATGGGCATTTGGCCCGATCTTGCCCAAATAATATGAACATAAAAATGGAGGCTCCTCTAGGAATGTCAAATCTTCCTAAGGAGGGTAAGTCAACAATCAACAAAGAACCAACGAATATTTCTCAGGGTAAAGAAGCACAGGGAGATGGTTTTGAACAACCCAAAAGAAGGAGAAGGCAAAAGAAAAAATATGGTAAAGAGCAAACCCAACTCAAGCCCTCCAATAGGTATGAGATATTTAAGACACTAATGGACCAAGAAGAACAATTCATGGAAGGAGTGGATGGGAATAATGAAAATAATAACATCCATGTTCAAGCTCCTCTTTCATCTCCCCCATCATAGAGCAGGTAATTGAGTACAGTGAGTTACCGCAGTCAGAGAGTGCAGGGGCATTGATAGTGCATAACCAAGAGCAGCCAATAATTAAGGATGTCAGCATGGGCATAGCAGAAAAGAATAGAGAAAGGCCAACTTTAGGGATAACTCCGGTGGAAAAGAGATAAAAAAATAGCAACTCTCAAGGAGTGGGTAGAAAATCAAATAAGGAATTGATAGCAGTTCAAGGAGACAAACTGATCCCTGGAGGATCGGTGAGGCCAATAGATTTTTATTGCTCTCAAGGTAACCAATGATTATACAATCATGGAATGTTAGGGGTTTAAATAGTAGAACCCATCAATCTGCTGTTCGAAGACTCTTAGAAAAATGTAAAACAGATTTTTTGCTTATCCAGGAGACAAAAATGTCGTTAGATCTTATGTGTAAAACAGTTAACAAAATTTGGAGGGGTGCTGGTCATATGGAAGTGGCTGCCCAAGGTGCCTCAGGGGGGATAGTTACTCTTTGGAACTCTCTTGAATGGACTGCAATAGAACATATAGCTTGGAGGGGTGTTCTCACATCACATTTTAGAAATAATGTCACAGCTGAACATGTTTTAATCACAAATTTTTATGGGGCTCAAAACCTAGATGGTCGGATGCATCAATGGAAAGTTGTGCATAACATGAGAGTCTCAAGGGAAGATTTAGACTGGATTATTTCTGGGGATTTTAATGCTAAATTATCCTCTAGAGATCAGGAAGGGGGAACCCCAATTTTGGACCCAGGGGATCGACTTATGATTGCCCAAGTCCAGGCATTACACTTGGTGGATATTAAATGCCCTGGAACCAACTATACTTGGACTAATAAGAGGAGGGAGCCACATAGCAGGAAGGTGAAGTTAGACCATTTTTTGGTTTCAGAGGAGGCATTTGTAAAATGGAATATAAAATTTCAGATTTTGGAGGGTCCAGTTTCAGATCACTTTCCCATTTTGTTGGAAGGAGGGATCAAGAAAGTGCAGCATCACAAACCATTTAAATTTGAAAACTTTTGGTTACAAAAAGAGGAACTTCGAAAGAAAATTCCACAGTGGTGGGAAGAAGGTCACCCAACATATGGGACAACAATGTTTAGATTCCACAAACAACTTCATTATGTCAAAGATCAACTGAAACAATGGAGGCGAGCTAACAAGACAGACTTCCAGGTCCAAAGAGCTCCATTGGTGGCCAGATGGGATGAGGTTCAAAAACACTTTAGGGAAGGAACAATTACAGAGCAGCTCAAAGAAGAGGATGATGCATTGCGTAAAGCGGTTGAGGACATTGACAACCAAGAGGAGACCTACTGGAAACAGAGAGCAAGAACCACTTGGTTATTAGAAGGTGATAAAAATACCAAATTTTTCCATCGGATCGCTTGTGCTAGGAGACAGATGAACAACATGGAAGCTCTTCAAGATGAGAACGGACACTCCTTTGATACAATTCTAGGTATGCATTTCCATTCAATGGATTATTTTTCTAAACTATTTAAGGAAAGTATGGTGCAAGATGAAGAGGCTCAAAAAGAAGTTATTGTTGTCATACCCTCTGTTATCTCTGAAGAAGAAAATCAGACCCTACTTAAACCCATTGATAGAGAGGAACTGAAGAATGTAGTCTTTGGAATGAGCATCGGAAAAACACCAGGTCCAGATGGCTTTCCAATTGAGTTTTTTCAGGCCTTTTGGGATAACTTGGAGGAGGATATAATGGTTGTTATAGAGGAGTCCAAAGGTAGTAAAAGAATGCTTAAAGCATTAAATCATACTTTCATTACCTTAATTCCAAAAGGGGAGGAGGGGGTACATATTTCAGATTATAGACCTATTGCCTTATGCAATGTCATATATAAAATAATCACAAAGGTAATGGTTGAGCGGCTAAAACCTCTTCTACATAACATTATCTCCTCGGAGCAAGGGGGTTTTGTAGAGGGTAGGCAGATCTTGGATGGTGTGGTTCTAGCTCAAGAGGCAATCCATTCAATGCAAACATCTGGTAATAGAGGAATGTTCATAAAATTAGATATGTCAAAGGCTTATGATAGGGTGGAGTGGAGCTTCTTGTCAAAGATGATGGCAGCCTTTGGTTTCTCTCAGGATTGGATAGAATGGGTCATGAGTTGTGTTTCTACTCCGACATACTCAGTGTTAATCAAGGGTCTTCCCTCGCAACCGTTTGGAGCTACTCGAGGCCTTCATCAAGGAGATCCTTGCTCTCCCTATATTTTTCTCATATTGGCTGAAGGATTGGGTAGACTCATCTTGAGGAGAAGACAACAAGGTTTGCTAATAGGTATCAAGGTGGGTGAGGAAGTTTTGACTCACCTACAGTTTGTGGATGACACAGGATTGGTGGGAGTGGCCAGCTTCAGGGAAGCAAGAATGATTAGAGATACACTTAATGTCTACCTTAGGGCTACAAACCAAGTCATCAATGATAAAAAATCCAAAGTGGTCTTTTTCAATCTTGATCAAAGGCTTCAGGACAGAATTTTAGAGATCTTGGGATTCACAAGGACTTATCTCCCAGTGGTATACTTGGGGGTCCCTTTGCATTTTAAAAAACTAAAAATAGATATCTGGAGGAATATTTTGGATTGTATCAAGGACATAATTAATCATTGGTCTCACAAATGGTTAAGCTATGGGGGTAGATTAACTTTTTTATAGTCAATCATTCAAGCCATGCCAATTTATAAATTTTCTATCCTTGCTGCCCCACATACCATATGGAAAGAGTTGGACAAGATGGCTAGAAAATTTTTATGGGAAGGAGTAAAAGGAGAGAGGAAATGGGCCTTAGTAGGTTGGGATAAAGTAAGCCAGCCCAAGGTAAAAGGAGGTTTGGGACTGAGAAGATCAAAGTTAAATAATAAAGCTTTGGTTGGAAAGCTTTACTGGAGGTGGATTTCCCAACCAACTTCTTTATTCAATAGAATCTTAACTAGTAAATATTTGGGACATGTAAACCCAAATGAGGTGGGTCATTTCCCTTTGGATGGTAATGGATCCTTAGTGTGGCAGGCTCTCAAGTTAGGATCTCAGGTAGTAAAAGATAGATTATTTTGGAAAGTGGGGAGAGGGGAGAAGGCACGATTTTGGACAGATTCATGGGATCAATACCCACCTATCATTGTTGAATTTCTTGAATTGCAACCAATAAAAATAGCCATAGAAACCAAGGGATGGGTCCAAATTGAAAGTTATTTCAACACTAGTCAGCTGGGGATTATAAGTTTAAGCAGTTTAAGAAGTTGGATGAGTGGCCAATTTCAATCCCTCCGGATTTGACACCCATCATGACTAAAATCTTGGCAGAAATATTTCTCACAGGTAGAGACGAGGAGGATGAATTAGCTTGGGGCTATGGGAGCCTTGGTGTCTACACAGTGAAGGACGGATATGATAAGATCCTTCCAGAGCCTCCTCCTCATACATATCAGAGTTGAGGATTGGAGAAAGATTTGGCAATCCAAGGGTTGGCCGAAAGTAAACTTTTTGCCTGGCAGTTCATGCATAATGGAATTCTTACTTTTGATAATCTCAGATGCAGGGGAATCATTGGTCCATCTCAATGTGTTTTATGCTACAAGAGCGAGGAAACAACTGATCACTTGATGTTTGAGTGCCCATTCACGCGCCAGATTTGGGAGAGATGGTTTTTATATTATAAAATTCAAGTTAATGGTGATTTGAATCGGATTAATATTTGGGAAATATGGAAGAGGGGTAGATTTAAATCTAAAGCTCTTTGTATTGGTTGGGAGCTTGGATTAAACTTTATTTGGTGGCAAGTGTGGTTGGAGAGAAATGCTAGAATTTTTAGAGAAACTTTTTCTTCTTTAGATGGAGTTTGGCAGGTCATTTGGAGCAAAGTCACAGAAACTGTGGTAGTCTATGCTAAAGAGGAAACTCAGGTTGTTATTGGGGCAATGGAGAAGGAAGTTGAAGTGCAAGAGGGATAGGATAGAGCTAGTTGGAAACCACCCCTAAAAGGTTGGATTAAAATTAATACTGATGGAGCTGCAAAAGGCAATCCGGGTAGAGCTGGAATTGGAGTGGTTTGTCGGAATCATGTTGGAAAAGTGCTCTATTGGGAACTGCAAGGCTTGGGAAGAGCCACAAACAATGAAGCAGAAGCCTTAGCTATCAAATCTGCTTCTATTTGGGCAGTAAAACAAGGTCATAGGAGGATAATCCTAGAATCAGATTCTCAAATAATGGTTGGAGCTCTAGATTGCATGAGGAACTTTGCTTTGAAAACATGGAGGTTGAGGATTCTTGTCACTCAAATTAAGGAATTATGGAGGGAATTAGATGATGTGATTCCAGTTTATGTGAGTAGAGATCTAAATAAAGTGGCAGACTTCCTGGCTAAGATGGGTACTGAGAAGGAGGTAGGGGTTCAGTGGCACAGTGACATGGCTATTGAGGATGAGATGATTAGGCAGGTTGGTGAGCAAATCCAGTGCTTAGCTAATTTGGATAACCATTCCAGAAATACTGTTTAGGAGATTTATGTTTCAATGTAGATCTTCTTTTATAGTTGTAAACAGGTGAACAGTCATTGTAGAAATATGGTTTAAGAGATTTGGCTCCAATGCAAATCTTCTTTTACTGTTGTAAACATGTGTTCTCTCTGACTAAGGCTGGGAAAAGTCTCATCCCAACTTGTAAATGATCTTTGTTTTAATACAAGTTTTTTCAAATTATTTTTCAAAAAAACAAACAATATTAAAAATAAATAAATTACAATTAATACGCATGTTGCCTAACACCCTAATAAAATACCTAATTAATTATTTTACCTTAAAAAACATTAATAATAATTTTTAAAATATTTTAAAATAATGGTAAATGAGAACCTAATTTTTTTTTAAGATTTGGTTAATGTGAGAAACCCCTGCGAGCAACGCATAGGGCTGAATTCCAACCAAGACCTTTCATAAATCCGAGAGCTATGCTTATCAATAAGGACTTTAACACACAACCACACACCCACCCTCTCTGACACTCACACACAACTTAATGAACTTAACTTGAATTAAAAAGAATTATGTGGTAATGGATACTTTTGAAATAACGTGAATGTTAATAATAAAATTTATTTCAATTATGGTTTATTGATGAAAATAAAAATAGGGTAAGGTTTTATTTAAAATTTATTTTACCACAAAAAATTTAACATTTTAATAAACTATTTAATTATATCAAAAAGATATATGGTTCAAGAGTGTAAATTGTGATGATTATTACAAACTTTACCTTAGATATGGATAACACTTAGTTTAAAACTTGGATAACCTTATAGTAGTCCAACTATATACCATTAGAGTGTCCTTGTAGGACGAATTAAGGTTTTTTGGGGATTCCTGGTCAAAACCCTCGTTACTTAATACTACAAAAAAAAAAAAAAAATTAAATTAGATCCACAACAGTCATATTATAAATTAAGGTTTTTAAACAACATGGGCCTCCCTCCCCATGATTTGAACTTGGATAACCTTATAGTAGTCCAACTATATACCATTAGAGTATCCTTGTAGGACGAATTAAGGTTTTTAAACAAGATTTCATATGCGAGTTTAAAAAGCTTCACTATAAAGAAACTTCATTATATGGAAAAAATTTAATATTTTTAATTAAAACATTAAATTTATTATTGAAATTTAGTTTAATAATTTAATGTAAAATAAGTAAATAAATAAATTGTTTACTCTTCTTAAATAAAATATAAAATTCTAAAGTGGAGATGATGTCTTTAGAAATAAATAAGGCAAAATTTTCTTTATTTACTTAGAATTATATGGACCTTCAACCAAAAAATATGAGACTAGGGTACTTATTACAAGGATAGAAAACATAATAGAAAAGGATGGAAATGTATTTCAAATGAGGGAGATTACAAATCATCATTTATTCCATTAACAAAAATTGATGTGGAGATTAGATAGATAATAATAATAATATTGTTGATTTTTTTATTTGGTAGGAGTTTTGGAAGGGTCTCCAGACCTTTTACATAGGGTTTTAGGAGGATCTACAAACCTTTACAAAACCACAAAGATATTCAAAAAACATCAAAGAATATCACAAATGGGAAAACATCCCTAAGAAAAACTGATTCAACATCCAACAAAGATTGATCCAACAACTGAGATAATCAGATCCCGCAGGTCTAAAACAACTAGCATTTCTACCTAAATTTCAAAATATAAAATCAGACCTAGAAAGGATATTCTTTCCCAAGCCACCACAGGATAAGGAAACAAAGAATATGGGACAACCATTCAAGCCATCCAACGATAAATTAATTTTCAAATTTTAATAGAGCGGTCAATTTGAAAAATTTATGCTAAGACATCAGGATTGCCAAGAAAAAACAAAAATAAAAACATTAGGTCTTCCTGCCAAGGATGGGAATCCTAATTTTAGAAACACATGTCTCCACCAGTAGGTACCCAACACCTTTAGTAATCACTTTGGCAATAACAAACTAGAATCCTGCCTAAATATGGTGTTTTGAAAAGCTCTCCAAACCTTGAACAAAGGGGTTTTGAAAGGCTCCTCGAACCTTAAACAAGGGGGTTATGGAAGGATCCTCAAACCATTAAGTAAGGTTTTGAAAGGATCTCATAACCTTATAAAAAGGGCAAACCTCAAGCAAAGGACCATACGATTTTGCAAGGCTCCCTAAACCTCATAGGGAGGTTTTGGAAGGGACCCAAACCTTTACAAATTAGGTTTTTAAAGGCTCCCAAAACCTTGTACAAGTGGATCAGGCCTCAAGAAGAATATTGTTGGACATTTTGAGTCCCTAAGTCAAAGTTGTCATTGATGTCACCATTGATGCCACCAGAAGGAGTCATCATTAATTCCAAATAATTCAGCAGGAAATAAAGGTGACAAATATGGTCATTTGATATTCAGCAAGAAGGCAGAAGTTCGAGTGAAACAATGCAAAAGACAGAAGTTAAAAAGGAGTGATAATATTTATTTTATAAATTATTTAAATTCAGGATGAATTTAAATTTTATAAATAAATATTAAAAGGAACTTTATCAAAGGTGAAATATTATAATGGTTAGAAGTGCCATGGTGAAAACCCAAATAAAATATTTGTAATTTTCATTACAATATTTTATATTGCAAAAGTGGGTTTACAAAGTCTAAAAATATTTTAATAAACCCAAAGGTTGGGTTAAAGGTTGAAGACCAAAGCATATTTTAAATAAATCCAAAGGTTGGATTTAAACAAGGCAAAGCTTATTTCCATCGACGTCGTAGAAGACAAGGGAAGCACCGACGTTTTTAATATAATGGGAATGCATATTAATACCATGCCAAAGTTAAGTTTCGAATTACCCTTGCTCGATTTGAAAGAGAAGCGCATCGAATTTAATGCAGAGCTCGTGATAGTGTTGTGCGAATTTCATGGTTTGACTTGATGACGAAAAGGACAAAAGCAAGCGCATTGATTGTTTGGAAGCCAACAAGGCACTTTGGCCTAGTGGCAAGTGGGTTGCAAGCGTACATTTTGGTGTGCATGGTGGTTAGTGTTCGAATCCCATGGAAGCTTTTGGTGGACGCGTTGAAGGCGCCAATCAATAGGCGCATACATTTTTGCAAGGCTAGGAAGGAGTCTTGAAGCACGTGGTGCTTCTTCCTTCCCAATGAGCTTGTAAGCTCGTGTGGTGTTTGCACCATGGGCAAAGACGTTGTGAGGGCTGCGTTGAGAGTTCGAAACTCTCCAAAGGCAAAGGTACATTTTTAATGTTTTATTTTATTAATGCCTAAGTTGGAGGTATAAGGTATTTGGTGGTTGAAGTCTTTGCATTGTGATAAAGGTTGGTAGTTGAGAAATATTATTAGGAGGTATAAGGAGAATTTTATTTTTATTTTCAAGTCTTAAGTTTTGCTATTGTGGAATATTGAAAGGTTAAGACTTTGTGAGTTGTGTGTTATTTCCAATAAAGGGTTTTGTGATTATTGTGAGGATATTGCTTATTGTTTAAGTTGGAGTGATAAGGTGTAATTGTGATATTATTTTTGTGATATAAAAATTATCCTCTAACCCTTATTGAGTTTGTCAAAGAAGTAATTGTGAGTGTGGCAGATTTGTAAGGACAACTACTCTTCAAGAAAAGGTATGGGTAAAATTCTTCTTTGTTGAGTTAGATGGTTGGCTTGATTGAAAATTAAGTTTGGAGTGAAAAGGATTTGATTAGGGTTTCCTTTTCGAAAGTGGTTGAGTTAATGCTTCAAGGTTTTCTGGATTGTGAGTTGTGATTAAACCTTGTTTGATAAGCATTGTTGTTTAGACCATTGGTTGAGTGAAGTACTTTGAGTTTATGCTTCAAGGTTTTCTGAATTGAGAGTTGTGATTAAAACCTTGTCTTATTAGCATTGTTGTTGAAGCCTATGGGTGATGCAAAGAACTTGAACTTGAGTTAGAAAAGAACATGAGTATCATTGTTATGTGAGATTTGTTGTTGAGCATTGTTGGAAATATTTTGAGTTGGTTGATACATGCTTGGACTAGGGTTTGTGAGAAAGGGTTGTTCCTTGAGGTGATTGGTTGAGTAGAGTTGATTAAGCCTAGTCAAGTGAATGCATGAAGTGGTTGTTCAAGTTCCATGAAACAAAATATTCTATATTCTGATTGAGTTGAGATTGAGCCTTGAGAATAGAACATATTGAGTCTCTAACAATTCTCTTTATGCTTCTATGAGATTGAGTTGAGATTGAGCATTGAGTATAGAACATATTGAGTCTCTAACAAATTCTCTTTATGCTTCTATGAGATTGATTTGAGTTGAAATTTTGAGAATAGAACATATTGAGTCTCTAACAATTCTCTTTATGCTTCTATGATATTGAGTTGAGAAAGTGATTGAGCATTGAGTATAGGACATATTGAGTCTCTAACAATTCTCTTTATGATTCTATGAGATTGAACAAGTTCTTGTGTGGACTTGTTAAGCTGATTTGAGGTAAGTCTTTGAGAAGGCTTGTGGACTGATTTTGTGTGAGCTTTTGTGGAAGCTTGCAATGCATATTTGAGCAAGTCCTAGAGAGGACTTATTGAAGATTAAAGTTGAGTGAGTTGTGAGTTGGACTTTGAGATATTTAGGAAAGTTCTGAGTGTGACTTGTTGAGTAGATTTAGAGAAGTTCTGAGTGGACCTGTTGAGCAGATTTGAGCAGGTTCTGAGTGGACCTGTTGAGAGATTTGAGCAGGTTGGGTTGTTGAGGAGATTTGAGGTTGAGTGGACCTATTGAGTATATTTGAGCAGGTTCTGAGTGGACCTATTGAGAATATTTGAGGGTTGAGTGGTTTGGTTGAGTAGTATTGAAGATTTGAGAAGGTTCTGAGTGAACCTATTGAGTAGAGCTTTGGAGGTGATATAGTAGAGAGGATAGAGACTCCAGTGGATAGAGATCCATCAGCCAGGACATTGAGGATAGGTCTTCTGAGTGAGGACAAGAGTCTTCAAGTGGAGAGAGATCCATAGTCAGTGTAGTGGAGGTAGTCTTCTAGAGGATCACCAGCCAGAGCATAGGAGAAGGAGTTCTCCTATGGATAGAGATCCACAAACTAGATTTAGGGGATCAACATCTCCTTTGGATAGAGGTCCATAAACATTGTAATTGGGAAGGATTCCCAAAATATTATTTGAGAAATATTTAGAAGAAATATTTTCTCTATGGAGGTAGCCCACATTGGGTGAACCATGTTAAAATTTGTGTCTCTATTGTGTATGGTGTTTTGTGCATTGCTTTGATTACTGCTATTGATATTACTATCTATACACTACATAATATTGATTTGAAAAGAAAAGTAAAAAGTGGTCTTATACTGTTCACCCCCTCTCAGTATAAGCTTGTGTTCTTCAATTGGTATCAAAGCGGGTTCCTTCAGAAGAGTTTGACAGCTTGAAGGAAAAGTGGTCTAAGAACACAATGGATCAAAAGGATCAAAGGATGGGTCCTTCAATAATGCAGTACCAGTATTTGATGGAAGTGACTTCTTGTATTGGTGTGTGCTGATGAGATTTCACCTGATGGCACTTGGAAATGAAGTTTGGGATGCAGTGGAACTTGGATATGATTCAACAACCAATCCTCCTACAGATAAAGAAGGTAAGCTTCTAATGCATGCAAATTCAAGAGCTATGAATGCAATTATAAAAGGGTTGCGTAGATCAAAATCTATGAAGGTTATGGAGTGTACAACAACAAAAGATATGTGGGAACTATTGCATACCATATATGAAGGAGATAAAAGTGTCAGGAAAGCTAAGATCAAAAATCTCAAAGGAGAATTTGAGAACCTAAGAATGCGGGATGATGAAAATATTCATGACTATCTCAACAAGGTTGATGAACTTATACATGAGATGAAAGGTCTTGGAATGAAGGTTGATGAATCTGATGCTTGTGATAAGATCTTGAGAACTCTTCCAAAAAGGTATAGTGAAAAGGTTTCTGCTATAGAAACATCAATTGATAGTGATTCTTTGACAAGGAATTCTTTGCTTGGCATGCTTACTACTTTTGAGATAAGAACAAAAGATCCTATTCCTCTGAAAGAAGTTGCATTCAAAGTGGACAAAAATAAAAAGGGTAAGAAGACAGAATCAAGCAGTGAGTCATCTAGTGATGAAGAAGCAAATTATGGCAGAAGAGATAAAGGTTCCAGAAGACCCATAGATCTAAGATCTGTTAAGTGTTTTAATTGTGGAAAGTATGGACATTATGCAACAGAGTGCAAAGAGCCAAAGAGCAACAATGATGAAGAAAAATAGGACCACAGGTACAGGGAATCAGAAAGATACAAGCACCAAAAGAAAAGCAAGGATGGACAAAGCAGACAAGGAAAGAAGTTCTTCCAAAGGCAAAAGAGAAGCTACTATGCGGATAATGCAAGTAAGTACTCAAATGATAGTGATGCTAGTTTTTCAGACAATGATAGAGATGAAGTCCTATTTATGGTTGAAGAGAAAGAACCAGTTAAGAGAAAGACTCCAGTTATTCTCAAGTGTTTTAGATGTGGTAAATTTGGACATCTTGAAGATGATTGCACAAGGGATGGTTATAGTTTCAGTGATGATGATTTTGAAGATGCACTTGAAAGACCAGATGAAAATATTCTAATGGCATTAGAAGAAGAAGTGAGTGATCCTATAGAAGACAAGCCAAAAGAAAGAAATGATATGGACAAAGGCAAAAAAATAGAGGATTATTCAGTAGAGAATGGTTATGATCTCAAGGGAGAACTTATCTATGCCCTTGACACAGTAAATAAGGTAAGAAAGCAACACTCTAAGCTTGAAAGTCAGTTTCAAGAATGTGATGAAGAAATATTATTGCTCATAGAGGATTTAGAAAAGTCAAAGGCTAAGGCAAGCAAGTTCAAAGATAAGTTAGAAGCAAAGATTCTGGAATGTGAAAAGTTAACACAAGAAGTGGCCCTACTAAAGGAAGATTTAGAGGATTCCAAGAATAAGCTATACAAGTATGTAAACAGTGCAAAGAGTGTGGATAAAATAGTCAAGATACAAAGAAGAGCAACAAACAAGACAGGTCTTGGTTCTAAATAGGTTCAAAAGAAAAGGGAAGAAGAGTCTACTTCAAGTCTTGAAGAAGAAGAAACTTTAGAAGAAGATACATCAAAAGAAGAAAGTGTAAGTGGGAGTGAGACATCAGAGGATGAGTTGGACAACAAAGAGTTCAACAAATATAGGAACAATGCACAGAGAAGATACAGATGGAACAACAATCAGAACAGGAGACCAATGAGGTCAAGACAAGGAAGCTTCAATGGAAGATGTTTTTCATGTCACAGGTTTGGACACATGGCTTCACAGTGCAGGACACATGAAAGACAGGAATATGGAAAAGGACAACTTTTCCAAGGGTATTGCTACTCATGTAATGAGTTTGGTCACAAGGCAATGAATTGCAAGATTCATGACAGAAGAGGATATGGCTTCACAAGGAGAAATCCTAAGACAGTTGCACCTCCAAGGAATAATAACATTAAGTGTTATAAGTGCAATAATGATGGTCACACAACAAGATGGTGTAGAGCAAATATTCCAAAAATAGGCATGAACAGGAACAAGAATATGAACAGGAATAGGAATATGAATAGAAATAGGAACATGAACAAAAATAGGAATATGAACAAGAACAAGAATAGGAACAAGAACATGGATGAGAACAAGAACAAGAATAGGAACATGGATGAGAACAAGAACAAGAATAGGAACAGGAGTGATGACAGGAACAAGGATGATGACTTGGAAAGAAACAATCAGAGGATTCAGAAAACTCAGAAAAGAAGAGAGAAAGATAAAGGTAAAGAACAGTGCTTTCGGGAGTAGAAATACTCCCACCCCAGAATTAACCACCTCATGTGGAGGTGGGGGAGGGGCTAAGCTAAGAGGCTCATTCTTAGCCCCGAGCCCCAAAGGTGACCCTTTGCCATTGATGTCAAAGGGGGAGAGATTTGGTATGGGGAGAGATTTGATATTTGAGAGAGCATTGAGCCAGGGGGAGCAATGTCCCAGGGGAGCAGAAGAAAAAGAAAGGTCAGGTTTCAGTAAAAGGATATGGGTTGCCATCAATGACAAAGGGGGAGATTGTTGGACATTTTGAGTCCCTAAGTCAAAGTTGTCATTGATGTCACCATTGATGCCACCAGAAGGAGTCATCATTAATTCCAAATAATTCAGCAGGAAATAAAGGCGACAAATATGGTCATTTGATATTCAGCAAGAAGGCAGAAGTTCGAGTGAAACAGTGCAAAAGACAGAAGTTAAAAAGGAGTGATAATATTTATTTTATAAATTATTTAAATTCAGGATGAATTTAAATTTTATAAATAAATATTAAAAGGAACTTTATCAAAGGTGAAATATTATAATGGTTAGAAGTGCCATGGTGAAAACCCAAATAAAATATTTGTAATTTTCATTACAATATTTTATATTGCAAAAGTGGGTTTACAAAGTCTAAAAATATTTTAATAAACCCAAAGGTTGGGTTAAAGGTTGAAGACCAAAGCATATTTTAAATAAATCCAAAGGTTGGATTTAAACAAGGCAAAGCTTATTTCCATCGACGTCGTAGAAGACAAGGGAAGCATCGATATTTTTAATATAATGGGAATGCATATTAATACCATGCCAAAGTTAAGTTTCGAATTACCCTTGCTCGATTTGAAAGAGAAGCACATCAAATTTAATGCAGAGCTCATGATAGTGTTGTGCAAATTTCATGGTTTGACTTGATGGCGAAAAGGACAAAAGCAAGCACATTGATTGTTTGGAAGCCAACAAGGCACTTTGGCCTAGTGGCAAGTGGGTTGCAAGCGTACATTTTGGTGTGCATGGTGGTTAGTGTTCGAATCCCATGGAAGCTTTTGGTGGACGTATTGAAGGTGCCAATCAATAGGCGCATACATTTTTGCAAGGCTAGGAAGGAGTCTTGAAGCACGTGGTGCTTCTTCCTTCCCAATGAGCTTGTAAGCTCATGTGGTGTTTGCACCATGGGCAAAGACATTGTGAGGGCTGCGTTGAGAGTTTGAAACTCTCCAAAGGCAAAGGTACATTTTTAATGTTTTATTTTATTAATGCCTAAGTTGGAGGTATAAGGTATTTGGTGGTTGAAGTCTTTGCATTGTGATAAAGGTTGGTAGTTGAGAAATATTATTAGGAGGTATAAGGAGAATTCTATTTTTATTTTCAAGTCTTAAGTTTTGCTATTGTGGAATATTGAAAGGTTAAGACTTTGTGAGTTGTGTGTTATTTCCAATAAAGGGTTTTGTGATTATTGTGAGGATATTGCTTATTGTTTAAGTTGGAGTGATAAGGTGTAATTGTGATATTATTTTTGTGATATAAAAATTATCCTCTAACCCTTATTGAGTTTGTCAAAGAAGTAATTGTGAGTGTGGCAGATTTGTAAGGACAACTACTCTTCAAGAAAAGGTATGGGTAAAATTCTTCTTTGTTGAGTTAGATGGTTGGCTTGATTGAAAATTAAGTTTGGAGTGAAAAGGATTTGATTAGGGTTTCCTTTTCGAAAGTGGTTGAGTTAATGCTTCAAGGTTTTCTGGATTGTGAGTTGTGATTAAACCTTGTTTGATAAGCATTGTTGTTTAGACCATTGGTTGAGTGAAGTACTTTGAGTTTATGCTTCAAGGTTTTCTGAATTGAGAGTTGTGATTAAAACCTTGTCTTATTAGCATTGTTGTTGAAGCCTATGGGTGATGCAAAGAACTTGAACTTGAGTTAGAAAAGAACATGAGTATCATTGTTATGTGAGATTTGTTGTTGAGCATTGTTGGAAATATTTTGAGTTGGTTGATACATGCTTGGACTAGGGTTTGTGAGAAAGGGTTGTTCCTTGAGGTGATTGGTTGAGTAGAGTTGATTAAGCCTAGTCAAGTGAATGCATGAAGTGGTTGTTCAAGTTCCATGAAACAAAATATTCTATATTCTGATTGAGTTGAGATTGAGCCTTGAGAATAGAACATATTGAGTCTCTAACAATTCTCTTTATGCTTCTATGAGATTGAGTTGAGATTGAGCATTGAGTATAGAACATATTGAGTCTCTAACAATTCTCTTTATGCTTCTATGAGATTGATTTGAGTTGAGATTGAGCTTTGAGAATAGAACATATTGAGTCTCTAACAATTCTCTTTATGCTTCTATGATATTGAGTTGAGAAAGTGATTGAGCATTGAGTATAGGACATATTGAGTCTCTAACAATTCTCTTTATGATTCTATGAGATTGAACAAGTTCTGTGTGGACTTGTTAAGCTGATTTGAGGTAAGTCTTTGAGAAGGCTTGTGGAATGATTTTGTGTGAGATTTTGTGGAAGCTTGCAATGCAGATTTGAGCAAGTCCTAGAGAGGACTTATTGAGAGATTTGGACAAGTTTTGTGTGAGCTTGTTGAGAGATTTGGACAAGTTTTGAGTGAGCTTGTTGAGAAGATTTAGACAAGTTCTGAGTGAGCTTGTTGAGAGATTTAAGTAGGTTCTGAGTGGACCTATTGAGCATATTTGAGCAGGTTGAGTGGACCTGTTGAGAGATTTGAGAGGTTTGAGTGGACCTGTTGAAAATTTGAGTAGGTTTTGAGTGGACCTATTGAGCAGATTTGAGCAAGTTTTGAGTGGACTTGTTGAGATTTATGTGAGGTTTGAGTGGACCTGTTGAGCAGATTTGAGAAGGTTCTGAGTGAACCTATTGAGCAGAGCTTTGGAGGTGACAGAGCAGAGAGGACAAAGACTCCAGTGGATAGAGATCCATCAGCCAGGACATTGAGGATAGGTCTTCTGAGTGAGGACAAGAGTCTTCAAGTGGAGAGAGATCCATAGTCAGTGTAGTGGAGGCAGTCTTCTAGAGGATCACCAACCAGAGCATAGGAGAAGGAGTTCTCCTGTGGATAGAGATCCACAAACTAGATTTAGGGGATCAACATCTCCTTTGGATAGAGGTCCATAAACATTGTAATTGGGAAGGATTCCCAAAATATTATTTGAGAAATATTTAGAAGAAATATTTTCTCTATGGAGGTAGCCCACATTGGGTGAACCACGTTAAAATCTGTGTCTCTATTGTGTATGGTGTTTTGTGCATTGCTTTGATTACTGCTATTGATACTGCTATCTATACACTACATAATATTGATTTGAAAAGAAAAGTAAAAAGTGGTCTTATACTGTTCACCCCCCCTCTCAGTATAAGCTTGTGTTCTTCAAATACCACTAGGTTTTGATAGGATCCTCAAGTCTAAACAAACACAAGGATGGAAAAAATAGCCATTTCATATCCAAAAAAATCCAAGAGCATTAAAATGATTTGAAATTTAAATTCTTGCTCAAATATTAAAAGTGAAATGAAAAAGAAAGGCTCCCAAAACCTTCTATAAGTAGATCAAACCTCTAGTAGAGGACCATAGGGTTTTGGAAGGCTCCCTAAATCTAAAGAATACCAAGATATTGAAGTTTTAAAAGAACCAGAAAGCCCACATATCAGGGCAAATAGGATACATTCCCATTGAACATTAAATTTAAAATTTGGAAACTCCCTCTTAGTCCAAACAAGAAAAACATTTGCAAATAGAATAAACAAAAAACAACCACTTCTTGCTCAGATATGAATGGAAAAGAATTTCTCTCCTAAAAATGCAACTATCCGATAAACCACAAAAAAGGTCAAAGCTCACGAGAAAAAAACTGCCAAGGTCATGTAAAGAAATATAGACAACTGGATGATACCCGAGATCATCCATAGCTTCTCCAAAATGATTCTAGGAAAAGTAGTTCCCTAGTAGAGCAAGCTTCCAATGATTCTATGATACATCCAAGAAACAAGAACATACCACCAAAATAGGGTATGAGAAAAGAGGCATGACCCCCTATTAGATACCATTAGGGCCAACACCTATCCACCAAGTCAAGAAAACAAAACCACGTCCCACTATACAGAACTGTGCACCACTGCATGAAAGAAGAGCAACATCTCAATAATCACATCCAGTAACCAAAAAAGATTAGGGTAAATTACAAGGTTTTGAAAGGCCCCCAGAACCTTGTACAAATAGATTAGGCCTCAAATATATGGCCATAGGGGGGCTTTCCAAAACCTTATGGCCACAACCAATGAGGAATGGGTTTTTTGTGTATCTACAAGAGGGAGTGAAAATCATTCTTGGGTCAACCACAACCAACACCCTTTCTTAAGTTCCCCATAATGATCAATCAAATTGCTGGAGAGAAAAATTTGATCAAACCAATTCTCATTCAAAAACTTGGAAAAGATTACATCATAAACCCTTATTCTGTGGCTATATAGCCAAAAAACCCTAAAACTAAAAATGAGTTGGATGGGGCCCAAAATTGGGGTGTGCATCCCTCTTACAATAGACAAGCCAAAAATAAATTTTCAAGTCCTAACTCTAAATACATTAGGAGATATTAACCTCCGAACAACTCAAAAAGCATAAAAAACTAGGTCAGTAATTTTAAAACCTAATTTCGGGGCACTAGATGATGGAATTTGGCCTCAAAAACTGGATTTTTTGTGCAAATAGGACTCAAGGGAGTCATATTTTTTTAAAACTCTCCCAACTAGCTCCCTATCAAATTTCACGTCAATCGGAGCTATGGTTGAGAAGTTATGGCCCCGAAAAAATGCACTAAAATTTAGGAAAAAAAATAAAATTTCCCAAATTTCGTTGGATGCTCCTGCATCACAACTCACCTATTTCATTGACTAGTGGAGGTAATTTCTTGGAAATGTGAACATATCTATAGAGAAGGAAATTGGGTAGTAGATAATTTAGCCAATAACTATGTTGATTTTCATGTACGTGAATTCAAATTTTAGAAGGCTACTATACAAGTGAAATCTTATCCCTTAATAAAGATGATGTCAAGGAGGTGATTGTGGAAATATAGAACTTTGAGTAAAATGAAGAATATATTTATTAGAAAATTAAATGTAAAGTATTTATGATAAAAAGGCATGTTGAATATGGTTTAATTGATCTAATAGCAAATATAACATTTTGGTATTTTGATGAGAGTGACCCAATAGAAGACACATATGACTTATTAAAAAATATAAAATAGCTAGAGTTCAATTGGTTAATTACATCGGCGATAAATATTATCGATAGGTAAGGATTAGGATATAAATATTGTTGGGTAATAACTACATAATTTCTAAAAAAGATGTGATCATGATGTAATACAGGTAAGGTCTACATGAATGATAAGTATAAGTTTAACATTAATAACAAACCAAAAGTTAGATGGATTCAAGTATTTAAAAAAAAAACTTACTAAAACACTATATATGAAAGAATAAAACATGAGTTAATAACCAAAGTATGCTTGAACAAAGAGACAATATTATTATAAGTTAAAAATAGGATATGTTTAGCTTCTTTCCTTCATAATGTTTATGAAGATGGTGCTCATCACAAGAAGTCTCAGGTGTATTAAAATATATGTTATTTGATTAGAAGATTTAAATATACATATAAGAACGATGTAAAAAATAGAGTTAATTTATCTAAGTTGTTTAGGTGTAGTCAAGCGATGGAACAAAGTGATAAATTTGGCTACAATATTTTCTAAAGGGATGAAAACCTGAGGTGCAGTCAAGCATTGATGAAAGAGGGTTGTTTGTAGACCGTCTCTTCAGTCTATGAGAAAGCCTCCTTGGTTAGAAAAAATATCTCTCAAGGATATTTGAGTACTTGGGAGGATGAACATTTGCCCTCTATTAAGATTTTTAAGGATGAATTTGGGTTGGATCTGATTGATAATGAATCCCAAATAATTATTTGCAAACTCAAGGGCAAAAGACCAGGCCTAGAGGATCTCAAAGGGTACATTAAATATTGGTAGATCAATACAAAATTTCAAGTAACTCTCTTACCCAAAAAAATATTTTCTATTTCCTTTTCTAATTTAACGGATAGAGATAGGGTAATGGATTATAGATATAATTGGTTTTTTGGACAAAGGGGTGTCTATATAAGACCTTAGACTTCTAGTTTCAACCCCTTTATAGAAGAAGTTAATGGCTTCCTAGTCTAGGTGAATCTTTATGCTTTCCCTATGGAGTTTTAGGGAGAGAAGATATTCACCAAAATTAGTAATGTCATTGGTGCATTCTAGTATATGAATTTCCAAATAAAGGAATATTTATCTAGTTAAATTAATGAGTAAAATAATATTGGTTTTTTGTATGGATGTTCCAATTCCTAGGTATCAATCCATTACTATCTCCTCAAACAAATGGGAGTGGATCCAAAATATTGAATATAAAAATTTCTCCCTATGATGTTATAGTTGTTAGTAATATGGCCACTTGAAGAAGAGATGCCTGATCATCTGATCATGATATGATTCCTCCTTGGTGGTGGAGAAGCCCTTGCATACGAATGATTCAAAATTTTCAAATATCCCAATTTAGAAGAAAGGTCATCTTCCAAATGCACCAATTGTCCAACAAGAATCATGCGAGCAACAAAAGACTCAACCCTAAAAGGAGAATTTTAACCAGATCATTAATAAAATCCAAAAGGTTACTAAAGACCATCTAGATGATTCCATGGAAAATATTACCACCTTAGATGGCATTCTTGAAGCTAATTATGAAACAATATACGACGACCAATTTTTTGAAAATGAAGATCCTCCAAAATGTGTTACAACTAGATATTACCTTAGGAGCTTGAAGTACAAACATGCATTCTCAAATCTTACCACTCTAAAGGAGGAATAACCTTTGCTACAGAAGAAAAATAATCGAAATAATTTCCTCTTTGATGGATGACTATTATGTTTATTTTCCTTATATCTATTGGAGTTATGTGTCATGTAAGGGTTGTTCTTGTTGTTAGTTCCTTAAAAAAAAGAGTTGATTATGGAAACTTAGCAGTTTGAGGAAGATGAAGAATACCTTTGATAGAAAGGCAAAGATGGGTATGTTTTATTTAACTTGTTAAAAATGTAATGTTTTGTTTTTGTAATGGGAGTGGCCCCCAATATAATCCACACATAGCTTTAAAAAAATATAATTAATTTAAAGGATTTACATTAATCCATTGTAAAGAAAAAACATATAAAAGTTGGATTTATAAAAATTAATTTTGATGGCGTTTCTAAAATAAACCATGAAAATTCTAGTGAAGGTGGCATTTTTTTAGATAATAAAGACAAAATTCTCCCCCTACTTAAAATCATATTGAAATTCAACAAATAAACCATGTAGAGGTTGAACACTTTTAACACAAATCAAGGAAGCCATGTAAAAATGGTAAATATATATTTCAATTGTGAGGGATTCACATATTATTATTAATATTTCCATAAAAAATGATGTAAGGATTGGATCATTAATAGCACTATTTTGGATGTCCATCAATTATTAATGATGGTAGTACCTTTAAAATACAAATTCATCTACAAATAAGGAAATAAGATGGTAAATAATTTATCCAAACATGGTGTTGACCTTCATTTTGGTGAGATTCAAATTTTAGAAGGCAATTGGCCAAGGAATAATATATCTCTTAATGAAACTGATATCAACTATTAAATAGAGGAAAATTAGTTATGATGGAGATGAAAGTTATCTCTAATAATATAAAGGAAAAGTAGATATATGGTTTAATTGGCCTAATAGCATATGAAATGTTTTAATAATTTGAGGGGAGTGGTCAAAAGAGAAACTACATATAACTTGTTTTAGAAAAATATTAAAAAGACAGGATTTTTTTAATATTTTAATGAAATATTTTTATAAAAAAATTATTATTTTAATTTTGAGGGAAGATACAAAGATGCATCAAAAGGAGGTCTAGGAAACACCTAATAGAAAAATATAAAAGGTCAACAATAAATAATGGACACAAAGAAGCAACCAATAAGCTGACTAAAAGGGAAGGAGATAAGGGAAGAGATCCACTATAAAGAGAGGTTGAAAGAAGGTTGAAATACCACTTTCTCTCATGTGTAGAGGGTGTCAAATAACTTCTTGGAAACCCACGAGTTTTATCACAAAAAGAGAGATCCCATTTGTTAGATTAACTATCATAAAATAAATGAAGATGACTCTGGATAAAGTCATCAAGATAAAAGCTTTAGCTCTACCTTGGCAATGAGACCTACTCTGTGAGACTTTAAGAGAACAATATTAGAGTTATGCTAAGTAAACAAGTAGAGTCCTCTTAACACCAACTAGCTAAGCACTAGAATTTGCTAGAGTATATTACATTATTTGGTACATGTTAATGTACCACCTTGGGTACATAACTAGAGTAGGAGTTTACCTTAGAGTAAGGTTTGAGTAGTTACTTCATGTAATGTAATAAATGCACAAGTGTTAGAATGTGCAATGATGTAAATGTGCATGTAGTCCACATGTACATGAGTCATAGGTTAGGTAGATGAAGAGATATGGGTAGATGAAAGGCCAAGGGACTTATCTCCCTATATATATACCTTGAAGAGAGTGAAGCTAAAGTCGAGAGTGGAATGAAGGAGCATTAGTAGCTAGTTAGTATAGTGAGTACAATGTAGATCCTTCATGTATTTTTGGAGTGTTCATGTCCTCCATTATATTACATTGTACTATTTTTATGAGCTTTCATTAATGGTATATTTCTAAGTTATTGCAGAAGTCTCTTATATATTTTTCTTGCATTTTATATTACCATTACCATATAGATATCATTGCTTGTTTTTTTTACATCTTGTGGTTGTATTTCCTTTAATATATATCATCAAGAGCTAATAGTGGTATTAGAGAATATGGTAGATTGATAGGAAATAGGGAGAGCCACAAGAGAGATTAAGAGTGTTGGGCAAAACATTGGTTAGTCTTTCTATGGTTCAATTAATTGCCTCCATTTAATTGTCAACCTTTGGTAGCTCGTAGTCTTGTGAGCAGCCGTGCAAAATCTATGCTTGTAATTTCTCCTTCGGAGATGAGTCCCTTGGATTATGGTTTGGGGGGTATTTGGTATTATTTAAAGTTTTTATTTAAACCAATAATCTCATTCTAATTCTAAGAAAAAAGGACTGAAAAACATTTAAAATCTAAATGACTACCTTGCTGGAAATCATAGAAAATAGGGGAAATAACTGGAAATAAATAAATCTATGAAAATAAATGCATAAAATAGGAGAAATAGGAAAGAACTCTGTTGTAGGTGGGCCCACACTTCCAGTAGGTTCTGCCCATGGTAAAATGATCACCAAGTGCTTTTAGAAGAGTTTTACAGGAAAAATCTCAGATAATTTATTAACAGTTGCAATAGAAGAAAATTACAAGAAAGTTGGGGGGGTCTTCTTCAGGGGTGGCCTGCATATTTATAATATATGCGGCCAGTCCTATTACAATTATCAGGATGAATCAAAAAATGATTCGTTATTACAATTGTTTGCTTAATTGAAGGAATCAAGTAAAATATCATGATATTTTAGCGTATTCTATTTCTAGAATATGCCTAATATTTATTTACCCAATTTACATAAATTATTTATGTATCAAATGGAAGATGGATGACGAGTCACCTTTGATGTTGTCCCATATTTAGTTTCAATGTTGGAATTCTTTTCATGCTGGTTGCTGAAGTTTCGCTCTGTTTTCATCGACCACAAAGTCATGCTAAAGTTTGATGTTAGTGGAAATCAGGTGCTATGTTTGAAGAAGTCAAGAAGCAGGTGCCTTATATGCAAAAGTTAGGAAGCAAGCACATTCCATTGTATAACATAAAATAGGCACCTTCCATCGTACAATGGGAAGCAGACACCTTCCTCATAATGAGAAGCATGTGCCTAGCAGGAAGCAGACGCCTATCAGTTAAGTGTTGAACGAAAGTCAAGTGCTTCAAAGGAATTTGGCTACCTGACTTTGTACCTCTTCACCAATATATATATATATATATATATATATATATATATATATATATATATATATATATATATATATATATATTTGAATTTACATGGTGGAATCGGTAGCCACCACGAATCCGAGCAGGATATCCAGATTTTATGGCCGCCACAGTATTCTACGCTATCCGCCCCAGAAGCCGCCACATAGATCTTCGCGCAGTCCGCCCCTATAACCACCATGTCACAATCATTTTAAACCTTTTATGTTGCTGAAAACACCAGGAAAAGGACAAGCGTTCAGTCCAATGAGGCCCGAGATTTAAAAATAAAAACCTCTTCACCAATATTATACATATGTTTTTCCTTCATTAAATTATAAGTTCCAGGTCCGAGTGGGACCTTGACGAAAATATGCCAAAATGCAACAATTTCCACTAAATCTATACAATTACACTTAAAGACAAATATTATAAAACATGCAAAATAAACTGTTAATTATATATATAATTTCCATAAAACATTTATATCCACAAGAATATATGCCACACATTATGGGGGAAAAGAGTACAAAAAATGAGCAATTATGTGGTTCATCATCCCCCCATGCTTAAGGGGTGGTACATCCTTGTGCCACTTTAAACTGGTAATTACCAGTTCTATTCACTTCATCCCAATAAGCCTTGTTGGTCTGTGTCCTATTTTTATTAGCGGCCTTGGCTTTTTATTTGTCCTAGGGATTTCACCTCTTTGGTGCCTTGGGAATGGTTATCTCCTCACCTTATTGCTTATGGCGTTTGCTGCACCGAACTGGTTAACTTGGTCCTACTCTCTTCTTAGGTGGTTCTTTGGTCCAACCACCTTAACTTTATCAATGTTTAGATAATAACCAGAGAAACTAGTGGTATCCTTTTGGAATGCAGGCTCATCCATTTTCCAGTACACATGGTGATATGGTAACTTTTCACCCACAGGCACTGATTCTTTATCGCCAAATGGGATGCTTCCAATTCCTCTCCAAATTGCTATTGTGTTGTACTTGTATGGTTTTTTCTTTCTTCTCTCTGAAGGTGCATTCACGATAGCTGGTAATTTTTTTTTAAAACTGCGTCTATGCACGCAAGTGGTTAATTACCGTAATCAACAGTGATTATGGTTATCCATAGTAAATTTCCTTTGAGCATGTGCTTGATTGTACGGAGATGATAACCATAAACTGTTAACCAATCAGAGGCATGCCACACAACACCATGCCAAGTGGATTTGTTCAAGTGGTTAAGGTAATAATGGGGGGTTGTGTCGGTACATTTCCATAGACACACATGTTCATGAAAATAATATAGACAAGAAATAGAAAATTTAAACATGCACCTAAATTTGTTCCATGGGTGCATATGCGTAGATGTTCATGGTGCGTTGTTATTGGCTGGTATTTGATGATTGGGCAAACTGCAATGAACAATGATGGTCATGGTTCCCATGCAATGAATTTTCTTCGACATGATTGGTTCTTGGTAGCTGCAATGTGGCTTATTTAAGAAATCCTACAAAATTCAAAATAAAAGTTAGAAAAACGTATCTCCTTGGGACGACAAACGTCCCCTCCTCAAAAGTTGATTGTTGTCAATTTTTAATTTTGTCCACTAGTATATTTGACTTTGCATGTGTGTGGGGTGCTGGTGTGGCTCGGGTCACATCCCAAGGCTGACGTGTTATTCCGTCAAGGTAAAAAATAGTCACAGTAAAGAGAAATCAGACACCTTTTTCATATGGAAATCAGGCACCTTATTTTTGAATTATGGTAGGTAGGTGCCTTAGAATTTGAAAATAGGCACCTTAGGAATTGGGTGCTTTTCTTAACATGGTAAGCATGCACCTTTAGCAATCAGATACTCTACTTAACATGGGAAGCATGCGCCTTTAGCAATCATATACTCTACTTAACATGGGAAGCAGACACCTTAGCAATAAGGTGCTTATGCCTAACATGGGAAGCAGACACCTTTTTGCTAATTATCGGGTGTCGCACTTATAAAATAAACTTTATACAAACTTTTTTTTTTTTACATATGCTAAGAATATTTGGTGTCAATTTCCCAAAAACTGAAAGTCAACCGTTCTCCTAAAAAACTAGGAGTCAGACATTGATCTGTCAGAAAATGGGACGTAGATGCCATCTTCGTAATATACTAGGAGTCAGGTGCCATAAAGCATATAATGAAAAGCATGCACTATATACCATATAATGGGACATAGGCACCTTACATCATACAATGGGATGCATGCATCTTTCATCGTACAACGAGGTGCAGGTACCTTTTGCCATACAATCAGAAGCAGATGCCTTCTCATCAAATATAGAAAATTGGTGCTTCTATTTTATTCAACAGGTGCTGACTTATCCTTGTATATACGCTATCATGTTGATGAAGCCCTTTAGTATTTTTGATTGAAAAATAGGAATAAATTTAGCATCCACCCCTGAACCAGCAGTTGAGTGTTTTATTATCCAAAGAGACCAATCCAAACACTCTTATGCAGGTTCAGGTTTAGTGTTCACCTTCTAAGGGATGAGCTACTCCTATTCCTAGAAAGTTGGAAATGCATAGGTTCATGGATCATGTTCTTGTTAGGCCTAGGTTTCCCAAGCTGCCTAAGGATTGCACAAAGGGCATTGTTCCTACAAAACAAAAACACAACTAAAAAATGAAAAACTTTGAAAGAATTATTGTCTTTGGTACTATGTGGACTAGGTCCAAATATTACTGACTTAAGATAAAATTAGAATCAAATGGGGTTTCCCCCATGCCTAAAATAGACAATCATATATGCCTTAGACACATGGTATGGATGCAAGCGGTGGCCATTGACTATTAAGGTAATTTTATTGTCGTCTATTCATTTGATCCTTACATCCCCATTGTTGATGACTTCAATCACTTCATATGGCCCCATATAATGCTACATGAGATTTCCCTTCCTTTCCTGAAATCGAGAATCATAGAGTAATGTCCATTCTACAACTTTAAGCTGCTTTGGTCTGGTGTGGTGGTCATGCCACTTGACCCTTTGTTTCTGAATGATATTTATTTTATAAAGAGCCTTAAGGCAGTATTCATCTAGTTGGTTAAGTTGTTGAATTATTTATTTTTGCGCATCATCCATATTTATATTCAGTTCTACAATAGTCCTAAGTATTTTGACTTCAAAATCTATAGGCATCATGACACTTTTGCCATAGACTAACTAAAATTATGTGAAACCTGTAGTAGTCTTGCAGGTGGTCCTGGAGGTCCACACTGCTCCTGATAATCTAGTAGTCCAGTCCTTCCTATGTTGTACTATCTTTGTCATAATATTTTCCAACTCTCTGTTGGTCACCTCAACTTACCCATTCTCCTGTGGTTGGTAGGAGTGGTTTTGTTATACCTTATTTGGTATTGTTGCATGATTTCTTGGATCATCCTTGAAGTAAACTAAGGTCCTTGATCGGTTGTGATCTCCCTTAGGACCCCGAATCTTGTAAAAATTGATGAATACAAGAAATATTCTATATTTTTCTCCTTTAAATAATGCAAAGCATGTACTTCAACCCACTTTGTCATATAGTCAATACAAACTAGGATATACCTCTTACCTCCTAACTGTGGATTAATAGGTCCTATGAAGTCCGTCCCCCATTTATCAAATGGTTCAATGTGAACATGTGGTTGGAGTGGCATCTCATCTCTGAGAGTAGGTCTTCCCATCCTATGACATTGATCACACTGGTTCACATGCTTGGCTACATCCTTGAACAGTGAAGGCTAGTAATAATCAGCCTACAAAACTTTATATGCAGTCCTTCTTGTAAAATGGCCACCACAAGGTTCATCATGGCAAGCCTTCAATATTTCAATTATTTCATTCCTAGCAACACATATTCTCATGATTTTATCAGGTCCTGTTTTAAATAGGCACTCATCAATCCATGAAAAATCTACACTTTTCTCAATTAAAGTCTATTTTTCTTGAGGTAAAAGTGTAGGGGATACTTTACCAATGGCTAAATAATTAGTCATATTTGCATACCAAGGTATCTGATCATTTAGAGCAAACAAATGCTCATCTAGAAATTGGTCTTCTATAGCTGCATAGTCTGGAGGTGTCAAACTGGACAAGAAATTAGCTACCACATTGTCCTTTCCTGGTTTATCCACTATTGTCACATCAAATTCCTACAAGAGCAATAACCATCTGATAATTCTGCCACTAATCCTAGGTTTGTTTATTAAGTATTTGATCGTTGAGTGGTCAATGTGTACAAATACCTGGTAACCTGTAATCTAATGATGAAATTTTTTAAGAGCATGTATTACTGCAAGAAACTTCTTCTCTGTGATAGTATAATTGAGTTCAACACTTATAAGTTTTTTACTAACATAATAGATAGTATACAAATCATCACCATATTTCTATCTCAGTATTGAGCCTATTGCATTGTTAGATGCATCAACATATATGTGAAAAGGTATGGTCCAATTTGGACCTCTCAGCACTGGAGAAGTAATTAGTTTTTCCTTTAAAGTGTTGAATGCTTGTTCACATTATTCAGTCTAGACAAACTTTGCATCTTTAGTTAACAATGTGGTAAGAGGTTTAGCAGTTTTTCTAAAGTCTGATATAAACCTCCTATAGTAACCGGTTGATCCTAGGTAACTGCAAATATCCTTTTGTATTTTGGGAGTAGGTAGGGTTTGGATGAATTCAATTTTATTTTTGTCTACTTTGATCCCATATACAGAGAGGTGATGTCATAAAACCATCCCTTCCTGCATCAACATATAACATTTATAATTGCTTAAGAACATGTTAGTTTCCTCACAACATTTAAGTATATTTTCTAGATTTTTCTATGGCAATTTCAAAAGTTTCACCATATATAGTGAAATCATCCATGTATACCTCCATAGTCTCTCCAATAATATATGAAAAAATGCTAAGAACTACCCTCTAAAATGTGGTAGGTGCATTTCATAGGCCAAATGGTAAAACTCGATAAGCAAATGTCCCCCATGGACAAGTGAAGGTGGTTTTATCTTGATCTTCCTCCCCTATTTGGATCTGATTGTATCCACTAAACCCATCTAGAAAAGAAAAGTATTTCTTGTCTGATAAGGTGTCAAGGACCTGATCTATAAAGGGTAAAGGGAAGTGGTCCTTCTTGGTTGCTTTATTCAACAACCTGTAATCAACACAAATTCTCCACTTTTCATTCTTCTTGGGCACCACTACCAATGGTGATACCCACTCATTATCTAAAATGGGGTAGATGAATCCAATTGTGAGAAGTCTTTATAATTCTGCTTTGACAATTTATTTCATAGCTCGGTTCATTCTCCTCTGTGGTTGTCTTACTAATCTAACCTGATATTCCAGATTTATCCTATGAGTATAGGTCTCAAGAGATATTCCTCTCATGTCAGAATAATCCCAAGCAAAGGTATCTTAATGTTTTTACAATATTTTTTTTCAGTTTGTTCTGTTGTTCAGCTATCAACTGGTTATCTATGTTCAAAATTCTACCAGGTGAAACTTCTATTTACTGAATATGGTGGTATTTCACTAATGGCAAATCAGGAGGACATGAGGCTTCTCCTTGAAAAAAGTGAGATATCATCTTATCCTCATCACTTTCATATTCCAACTCCTCAAGTGTCATCATAGGTTGGATTATTGATAGACCACCATTGTTTTGATTCTCATACTCAGGTTCTCCCAATAAATTTGAAGACTATGCAGGTAGATGTATGATCAATTTATTTATATTCTAACCATCTAAAGTGGTCATTTTCCCATCTCTACAATTTATGTAAGTATCAAATTTTGCCAGCCAAGGTCTACCTAAGATTAATGGGTATCCACCTAATCTAGATTTAGATTGTAGCACTAAGAAATCTGATGGATACTCCCATGCATCTACTACAATAGTGATATATTCCATTATTACTTCAGGGAGTACTGTAGATCTGTCCACAAACTACAACATAGTTTTAGTGGGCTTCATATTAGTCAATTTCAATTTTTGCATGGTCTCCTAGGGCATGACATTGATGGCAGCCCCCAAATATACTAGTGTGTTGGGTAAAACACAACCTTCTATTTTTATAATTAGCATAGGGCTTCCTGGATCTATGTACTTCTAGCTGTAGGTATTTCCTAACATGAGGTCAGCTAACTGAATTACCAAACTGATTGTTTTAGCTGGTTTCCTCCCTAGTTTCTTGAGGCACAACTCTCTTATGGCCTTTCCATAAATAGGTATATATTTGATGGCATGAAAGAGAGGTATTGTGACTTAATTTTTTTAAACTAGAGAGGATATACAAATTTGTTTGTGTTGGTTTCTTGGGTTCCTACAACATTTTTGGAAAATGTGGAACCTCCTCTTTGTTATGTACAAGTATTAATTCTTCTTCTATCTCTTCTATAAGGGGTTATTCCCCTTTCTCTATTTCTATTGGTTCCTCTTATTATACAAGAGGAGTGACTTCTACACCTACTTTCTTTCATAACCTTAACTAGATAGGATTGCAATCTACCTTAATAGTATACATAGGGTACATCTCATTTTCCATATGATAGGCTGGTTTCCACTTTTTGTTTGGGTTTGCTATTGGTTGTGCTGGTAATTGAGGAGTCCTTGGAGCAAGAATAGTAGGTAGGCTTGGATGTGGTGGAGCTCAAGCAATATGTTGTGGATACTGATTCTAAGCATTCTAATTTCTCCACTACTTCCTAGGCTACTGGTATTGATTCCAAGGGTAAGGGTTGTAAGGATTATCTCCTTGGGGAAATGGATTCTAAGGTTGTTGACCATACCAACCCATTTTGGGTGGCTGGGCTTGACCTTGGTTTTGGTAATTGCTATCCCCATAGGATGACATTCTTGATTGCATATTATTATCCATAGGAGACTATTGCCAGTTCCTCCTATTAACCATGAAGTATGTCTCTGCTACTTCAAGTTCTTCTTTAGATTTCATTAATTATGGATACAAATTTGTTTTATTATCCTTCTTACAAACAACACATACATGAACTTTGTTTTTTGAGCACTCATTTCTAGGGTGTTTGCTTCTATATTTAGGACAAAAGTAGGCCAATGCTGCCTCATTCTCCTGCTTCTTTCTCTGAAGCAGAAGGGTATCCATTTGAAGATATAGAGATTATAACATCTCACTCTTAAGGTCCTCTAGCATGTTGGCTATTTCTATTTTAGTGACAGTGGATGACTAATTCACATTTCTAGAGGTTAACTTACCCTTTCTTCTTGAAAAGTTTCAACACAACTATCAAATATTATCCATTTGGTGTTGGTAAATATCTCCTTCAGAGATCATGTTTAAAGCTTCCAAGGATTCATTTGTCAGTCCTTTCAAAAAAATGCTTCTTAGGGACCTATCTTCTAGTTTTAAATGGGGTGATCTTTGCAAATTGAAGCTTAGCCTATACCAGTATTATTCCATAGATTTTCCTTTATTTTGTGTTCTATCTAGGACTTCCTCTCTTGCATCTCTTACTCTGCAAAAATATTGATACTGATCTAGGAATTTTTTTTCAACTATTACCAGGTAGTTATCCGTTTATCCCTTAAGTTGATGAACCAGTGCAAAGTTGAATCATCAAAGGTGGAAGAGAATAATTTTAGTTTCTGAGCATCTGTGGTGTAATCCATAGATCTACATAAAACATCAAATTTAAACATGAACAGGTTTCGATCTTCTGTTGGTATTCCTCTAAAGGTTGGAAGGTGGGTAGGAGAGATGTGTTTCATATTGTGATCTCCTCCTACCTCTCCTATTGGAAAACTAAAACTAGTGGATGTTTCCTCTAGATTTTCTACCATTCTATCCACTACTGGAGTTTCTACCCCTGCTACTTTTAAAGCAGCTATCAATGCTTTAAGTGTGTTTCTTTTATCCTTAAGAAGGAGGGATAAGTCAGTATTCAAGATGGTTCCATCTAATACTACTTGCCAATATTCAAAATTTAGTAGATCTTCCTCAGATTGAACTCTACTTATCTTTGACCCTACTCTAATATTCTGTTGGATTATTTCAGAAGGATCCTATACAAATAGTGGGTGTTCCCGCCAATGCACATGTGGATATTGTAATGGTGATATTTCAATCTCAGGTTCAAGTTCTACTGAAGTAGAAGGGTTCTATGAAAAAACTTCTTTGTTTTTGACAAAACGACCATTTGGTCCCTTGTTCGTAGGTGGACTCATACAAAGTTTCAGATGAAGGTTTATGAAGAAAAAATTCTAAACTACTGTAACTATGCTTCCTTCAAAATAAGAAATTAAAATGGCTACTCCCTGACAATGGTGTCAAAATGTTGGGAAAAACATTGGTTAGTTTTTATATGGTTCAATTAATTGCCTCCATTTAATTGTCAACCCAGGGTAGCTTGTAGTCTTGTGAGCAGCCATGCAAAATGTATCTTTGTAATTTGTCCTTAAGAGATGATTCTCTTGGATTATGGTTTGGGGGGTATTTGGTATTCGTTGAAGTTTGTATTTAAACCAATAATCTCATGCTAAGTCTAAGAAAATAGGACTCAAAAACGTTTAAAATCTAAATGACTACCTTGCTGGAAATCACAAAAAATACTAGAAATAAATTAATCTATGAAAATAAATGCAAAAAATAGGGGAAATAGGGAAGAAATATATTGTAAGTGGGCCCATGCTTCTCGTAGGTTCTACCCATGATAAAATTATCATCAAACGCTTTTATAAGAGCTTTATAGGAAAATGCTCAGAGAATTTTTTAACAGTTGCAGCAAAAGAAAATTACAAGAAATTCCAAGGGGTCTTCTTCAGGGGTGGCCTACGTATTTATAAGATATGCGGCTATCCCTGTTACAATTCTTAGGACTTTTACAATTGTTTGCTTAATTAAAGGAATTAGTTAAAATATCATGATATTTTAGCATATTCTATTTCCAAAATATGCCTGATATTTATTTGCCTGATTTACATAAATCATTTATGTATTAGCTAGAATATGGGTGATGAGTCACCTTTGATGTTGTCCCATATTCAATTTCAATGCTAGAATTTATTTCGTGCTGGTTTTTGAAGTTTCGCTCTGTTCTATCACCACAGAGTCATGTTGAAGTTTGATGTTAGTGGAAATTAGGTGTTGTGTTTGAAGAAGTTGGGAAGCAGGTGCCTTATATGCAGAAGTCAAGAAGTAGGTACCTTCCATCATATAATGGGAAGTAGACACCTTCCACCATACAATGAGAAGCAAACACCTTCCACCGTACAACAGGAAGCAAATGTCTTTCATCATACAACGAGAAGCAGACACCTTTCTCATAATGGTAAGTAGGCACCTAACGGGAAGTAGGCACCTATTAGCTATGTTTTGAATGGAATTCAAGCACTTTAAAGGAATTTGGGTGCCTAACTTCGTACCTCTTCACCGGTATTCCACAGATTTTTTTCCTTCATTAAATTGCAAATGCCAGGTACGAGTGGGACCTCGAAAAAATATACCAAAATGCAACAATTTCCACTAAATCTACACAAATTACACTTAAAGATAAATATTAGAAAACATGTAAAATAAACTGTTAATTATATATATAATTTTTGTAAAAAATTTATATCTACAAGAATATATGATGCACATTATGGGGAAAAGAGTACAAAGAAAGAGCAATTATGTGGCTCATCAGAGAGGATATAAAAAATCTTATTTTTAGGATTTTTGAAATTGCATTTGGCTAGAGTCTTTCCATAGATTTGTAAAAAAACTTGTGAATACTAGGACTCAACATTGATTCCACTAGATTGACAAATCAACTAGTGAAGATTCATTATTGAAGAACACAAGCTTATACTGAGAGGGGGGGTGAACAGTATAAGACCACTTTTTACTTTTCTTTCCCAAACAATATTATCCAATATAATCAATGGCAATATCAATAAAGAACTACCAAAGCAATGCACAAATCATCACACACAATAGAGACACCAATTTAATGTGGTTCACCCAAGGTGGGCTACTCCACGGAGAAAATATTTCACTAAAATTTTCTCAACAAATATCTTGGGAATCCTTTCCCTATTACAATGTTTATGGACCTCTATCCAAAGGAGACACCAATCCCCTAATCAAGTTCATGGATCTCTATCCATGAGAGAACTCCTTTCTCCTCTGCTCTGGTTGGTGATCTTCTAGAAGAACTGCTGCCTCCACTACACTGGCTAATGGATCTCTATCCATTGAAGACTCTTGTCCTCACTCAGAAGACCTATCCTCACTGCCCTGGCTAATGGATCTCTATCCATTAGAGACTACCATCCTCTATACTCTGTCACCTCCAAAGCTTGCTCTCAACTCTGTCTCAAATCTACACTAAACACAGTCCTTCGGTCTAGCACAAATCTGCTCAATCTCTATCTCTGGTCTGGCACAAACCTATCCTCAAATCTACACCAAAATCTATCCTCAAATCTACACTAAACATAGTCCTTCGGTCTAGCACAAATCTATCCTCAATCTCTATCCTCAAGCCTTAACACAAAGCTTGAATCAATCACAAATCAACTCTGCTAGATCTGCTCCAAACCTTAACTCAAGGTTTGAACAAATCACTCAATCAACTCTGCTCTCAAGTCTTCTCAAAGACTTGTCTCAAATATGCCTTGTAAGCTTCCACAAAAGCTCACACTAATATGTTCACAAGTCCTCTCTAGAACTTGTCCAATCTGCTCTCAATCTCTGTCTTCAAATCTATATTGTAAGCTTCCACAAAAGCTCACACTAATCTGTCCACAAGTCTTCTCAAAGACTTGTCTCAAATCTGCTCAATAAGTTCTCACTAGAACTTGTCCAATCTGCTCAACAAGTCTTCACAAAGACTTACCATAAATCTGCTCAACAAGTCCTCACTAGAACTTACCCAATCTCATAGAAACATATAGAGAATTGTTAGAGACTCAATATGCTTCACACTCACCACAATGCTCAATCACTTTCAATCTCTCTTTTTACCACATAAACATATAGAGAATTGTTAGAGACTCAATATGTTTCACACTCACAAACACTCAACCTCTTTCTCAAATCAATTCAGAATATGGAACAATTTGTTTCACAGAACTTAGAACTATCACTTCAACACTTCCACTTGACTAGGCTCAATCAACTCCACTCAATCAATCACTCAATGAAATACTCCTTGCTTACAAACCCTAGTCCAAGCATATGAACACTCACTCAATTATTTCCAACAATGCTTATTAACCAATCTCACATAACAATGATACTCATGTTCTTTTACAAACCCTAGTTCAAGATAGTTCTCAACTTCACATAACAATGATACTCATGTTCTTTCACAAACCCTAGTTCAAGCATATGAAAGCTTTACTCAAAATCTCCAACAATGCTTATCAAACAAGGTTTCTAGAATCAACTTTCATTTCAAAAAAACCAAACTCAACAATGCTTATCAAACAAGGTTTCTAGAATCAACTTTCATTTCAGAAAAACCAAACTCAACAATGCTTATCAAACAACCCTTTTCACTCCAACTTAGCATTTACAACATCCAACAATCACTCACAAGGAAGATGTGCCCATACCTTTTGTTTGATGAAGAATTGTCCTTAAACACCTGTCTCAATTATAACCACTTTCTTTGCCAAACACAAAAGTTAGATGACAAAAATATCACTCTAACACTCTTCCAAAATATTTCTTCAATACAAAAATAATAACACTCAAATACACCTTATTACTCCATCTTGATTTTAGCATTCACCCAAAATGTACATAAAAATAATTTACTCAAATATACCTTATAATCTCCAACTTTAAAATAATATTCAACAACCTTCAATCTCAAAAATAATAAATTTCCTTACTACCTTATAACTCCTTAATCACTTAAAAATTCAACTCAGAAATTAAAGTTTTGCATACCCCTTTTAACTCCCCTCTATAACTTATAAACCAAAATAATTATGCAAAGACTTTAATTAAAATAAAACTTTGGAAAATAAAAATTATTTTTCCCTTTTAATTTTTTGCATGCAAAGTCAACCACCAAACAAAGCACATACCTCTATTATGCTGCCCAAAAGGCCTTGGCGGGATTCGAGCCACCGATGGCTCTCCCCCAAGCGCTTCCATAGCGCTCGCGCCCACCAAATGGGCTACGTGGCTCCACGTAAACCAAAAGGTATCAAGGTGCCTTTGACTTCCTCCTCCTCGTGCACCGTAATGAAAACGATCCTCCTCTTCAACAAAATGGAGTGCACACGGTTTGAACCCACATCTAGCGTTCCCCGAACGCTCTAACGCAGCCTCTGGCTGCCAACTGGACTACAAGGGCTTCGAGTATATTTCGTTGGCCACAAAACCTTGTCCTCTTCTTGACGCTGAAACACATGCAAATTTCACACGAATCTCTCTCTTGGCACACATTTTTGAAATCATTCGCAAGGATGAGTTAATGCCAAAGGTTTTGGCATTATATATATGCAATCCATAGGTTTCTCCAACGTCGGTGAAAAGTAATTCGAATTTATTAAAATTTGAATTATAATAAAATAACTTTGGGCCTTAAATTAAATATTATTTAATTTTAAATTTTAACCTTAAGGTTAAATTATTTAAAATTAAATAATTAAACTCTTAACCTTTCAAACTACCACATGGGTTTTTTAAAGCTCTTATAAGATGACACCTTCTTGTATTTAAATTCCATGAATCAACTCTGGATATTATAATATTAAATATTATAATATTAGACCTTTTCTTTTGCCTTGTTGAAAACCACTGGAGAGCATTAACCTGTTTGACATATTAGACCTTTTCTTTTGCCTTGCTGAAAACCACTGGAGAACATTAACCTGTTTGACATCAATGACAACAAAACCACTCAAAATATCCAACAATCTCCCCCTTTGTCATTGATGGCAACCCAATTACCTTTTATCATTTCTTTTGACTCTTTCTACTTTGCTCCCCTTGAGAAACTGCTCCCCCTGACTGAATACTTTCCTTCTAACTCAAATCTCTCCCCCTTACTCAAATCTCTCCCCTTTGACATCAATGGCAAAGGGTCACCTTTGGGGCTCGGGGCTAAGAATGAAACTCTTAGCTTAGCCCCTCCCCTACCTCCTCTTGAGGTGGTTAATTCTAGGGTGGGAGTATTTCTACTCCCATCATGCACTGATCTTTACCTTTGTCAACTTTCTCTTTCCATACCTTTGAAGTCATACCTTTTTGAACCTTTTGATAATCCTCTTTCTTGCCTATCCTTGGAATTTTAGAAATTCTGCTCTACACCACTTTGCTGTATGCCCATCATTATTGCACTTATAACACTTAATATTGTTATTCCTTGGAGGTGCAAATGTCTTGGGATTTCTCCTGGTGAAGCCATATCTATTCTTGTCATGAACCCTGCAATTCATTGCCTTGTGACCAAACTGATTACAAGAGTAGCAATACCCTTGAAAGAGATGCTTGTTTATGAAATTCCCATATTCTTGTCTTTCATGTGTCCTGCATTGTGTAGCCTTGTGCCCAAACCTGTGACATGAGAAGAAACATCCATTGAAGAAACCTTGCCTTGACCCCATTGGTCTCTTAGTCTCTTCTACCTTATTTTGTTTCCTATTCCATTTGTTCCTTATTTGTGCATTGTTTCCTTCCCTTGTTGAACTTTCTATTGTCCAACTTATCCTTAGAAGTTTCACTCTCTTCTTTTGAATCTTCTTCTTCTTTGGTGCTTGAGCTTGACTCTTATTTTTCTACTTCATGTTTACTTTGTTCTTCCTCAAAACTAAGTCCTATTTTTGCGATTGATGATATTTGTGCATTAATAATCATGTTCAAGGAATTTGAATTTTTATCAACCTTGTGTAGCTTGTCCTTATAATTTTTAACTTCCATCCTTAGTGAAACTACCTCATGTTCTAATCTTTCACACTCTAGATATTTTATCTTTAATTTTTTAGCCATACCTTCTTCAATTTTCCTTGCCTCTTCAACCTTAATTTTGAAGTTAGTGATATCTTGTAGAAACTTTGCTTTTGCTTCCTCATCTTCTTTTGCTTGAACCCTTAATCCTGAGTTCTCCCTTTTTAATTCTTCAAGATCAACAATAAGTCTTTCATATTCTAGCTCTTTTACCTTTGACTATTCAACCATACCTTTTTCAACTCTCCTTGCCTTTTCAACATTATCTTTCAAGTCAAAGAGATCTTGTAGAAGCTTTGTCTTACATTTCTCATCCTCTTGTATTTGAGCCTTTAATTCTAAATTCTCCCTTTCAACTCAACAAGTTTCCTAAGAATGACTTTCTTATTTTCTTTTGCTAATTCCTCTTTTTTTTTGATTATTTTCTCTTTTCTTTGGTCTTCAATAGGAGCATTTCTTTTTCTTCTATTGTTGAAAGTAGAGTTTCTTCTTCATACCTATTTTGATTATCCTTGTTTTCCTTGAGTTCCATTTCATCTTCACTACTGCTAAACCCATTGCAATAACTTGCATCATGATTGAGTTGACCACAAACAAAAAAATTCTTCACCTTCTTGTGGATAATAAGCTACATGGTGACTTGTCTTCCTACATCTGGTACAAAAATTTATAAATCTGACCTTTTATCTACTACTTGATTCATCTCTTGAATCTATTTCTATTTCTCCTCTCAAAATGAAAACATAAAATTTATCTTTCTTTTCTTTCATGACCATGTGTGTTCTTTTCTTCTTGTGTCTCATGGTTCTACTTTTGCCTTTCTTTGCCATTTGTGTTCTTGTAAGATATTCCTTCAAGTTGTTAAACCTTTTCCGAAGGAACCGACTCTGATACCAATTGAAGAACACAAGCTTATACTGAGAGGGGGGTGAATAGTATAAGACCACTTTTTACTTTTCTTTCCCAAACAATATTATCCAATATAATCAATGGCAATATCAATAGCAGTAACCAAAGCAATGCACAAATCATCACACACAATAGAGACACCAATTTAACGTGGTTCACCCAATGTGGGCTACTCCATGGAGAAAATATTTCACTAAATTTTCTCAATCAAATCTCTTGGGAAACACTTTCCCTATTACAATGTTTATGGACCTCTATCCAAAGGAGACACCAATCCCCTAATCAAGTTCGTGGATCTCTATCCACAGGAGAACTCCTTTCTCCTCTACTCTAGTTGGTGATCTTCTAGAAGAACTATTGCCTCCACTACACTGGCTAATGGATCTCTATCCATTGAAGACTCTTGTCCTCACTCAGAAGACCTGTCCTCACTGACCCTGGCTAATGGATCTCTATCCACTAGAGACTATCATCCTCTATACTCTATCACCTCCAAAGCTTGCTCTCAGCTCTATCTCAAATCTACACTAAACACAGTCCTTCGCTCTAGCACAAATCTGCTCAATCTCAATCTTTGATCTGCACAAACCTATCCTCAAATCTGCACCAAACTTTGTCCTCAAATCTACACTAAACATAGTCCTTCGGTCTAGCACAAATCTATCCTCAATATTTGTCCTCAAGCCTTAACACAAAGCTTGACTCAATCACAAATCAACTCTACTAGATCTGCTCCAAACCTTAACTCAAGGTTTGAACAAATCACTCAATCAACTCTGCTCTCAAGTCTTCTCAAAGACTTATCTCAAATATGCCTTGTAAGCTTCCACAAAATCTCACACTAATATATTCACAAGTCCTCTCTAGAACTTGTCCAATCTTCTCTCAATCTCTATCTTCAAATCTGTATTGTAAGCTTCCACAAAAGCTCACACCAATCTATCCACAAGTCTTCTCAAAGACTTGTCTCAAATATGCTCAACAAGTTCTCACTAGAACTTGTCCAATCTTCTCAACAAGTCTTCACAAAGACTTACTACAAATCTGCTCAACAAGTCCTCACTAGAACTTGCCCAATCTCATAGAAACATATAGAGAATTGTTAGAGACTCAATATGCTTCACACTCACCACAATGCTCAATCACTTTCAATCTCTCTTTTTATCATAGAAACATATAGAGAATTGTTAGAGACTCAATATGTTTCACACTCACAAACACTCAACCTCTTTCTCAAATCAATTTAGAATATGGAACAATTTGTTTCACATAATTAGAACTATCACTTCAACACTTCCACTTGACTAGGCTCAATCAACTCCACTCAATCAATCACTCAATGAAATACTCCTTGCTTACAAACCCTAGTCCAAGCATATGAACACTCACTCAATTATTTCCAACAATGCTTATCAACCAATCTCACATAACAATGATACTCATGTTCTTTTACAAACCCTAGTTCAAGATAGTTCTCAACTTCACATAACAATGATACTCATGTTCTTTCACAAACCCTAGTTCAAGCATATGACAAGCTTTACTCAACAATCTCCAACAATGTTCTATCACAACAAGGTCCCTTCAATAGAATAAACTCATGTCATTAAGCATATGAAAGATTTACTCAAAATATCCAACAATGCTTATCAAACAAGGTTTCTAGAATCAACTTTCATTTCAGAAAAACCAAACTCAACAATGCTTATCAAACAACCCTTTTCACTCCAACTTAGCATTTACAACATCCAACAATCACTCACAAGGAAGATGTGCCCATACCTTTTGTTTGATGAAGAATTGTCCTTAAACACCTGTCTCAATTATAACCACTTTCTTTGCCAAACACAAAAGTTAGATGACAAAAATATCACTCTAACACTCTTCCAAAATATTTCTTCAATACAAAAATAATAACACTCAAATACACCTTATCACTCCATCTTGATTTTAGCATTCACCCAAAATGTACATAAAAATAATTTACTCAAATATACCTTATAATCTCCAACTTTAAAATAATATTCAACAACCTTCAATCTCAAAAATAATAAATTTCCTTACTACCTTATAACTCCTTAATCACTTAAAAATTCAACTCAAAAATTAAAGTTTTGCATACCCCTTTTAACTCCCCTCTATAACTTATAAACCAAAATAATTATGCAAAGACTTTAATTAAAACAAAACTTTGGAAAATAAAAATTATTTTCCCCTTTAATTTTTTGCATGCAAAGTCAACCACCAAACAAAGCGCATACCTCTATTATGCTGCCCAAAAGGCCTTGGCGGGATTCGAGCCACCGATGGCTCTCCCCCAAGCGCTTCCATAGCGCTCGCGCCCACCAACTGGGCTGCGTGGCTCCACACGAACCAAAAGGCATCAAGGCACCTTTGACTTCCTCCTCCTTGTGCACCGTAATGAAAACGATCCTCCTCTTCAGCAAAATAGAGTGCACATGGTTTGAACCCACGTCTAGCATTCCCTGAATGCTCTAACGCAGCCTCTGGCTGCCAACTGGACTACAAGGGCTTCAAGTATATTTTTTTGGCCACAAAACCTTGTCCTCTTCTCAGCGCTGAAACACATGCGAATTTCACACGAATCTCTCTCTTGGCACATGTTTTTGAAATCATTCACAAGGATGAGTTAATGCCAAAGGTTTTGGCATTATATATATGCAATCCATAGGTTTCTCCAACATCGACGGAAAGTAATTCGAATTTATTAAAATTCGAATTATAATAAAATAACTTTGGGCCTTAAATTAAATATTATTTAATTTTAAATTTTAACCTTAAGGTTAAATTATTTAAAATTAAATAATTAAACTCTTAACCTTTCAAACTGCCACATGGGTTTTTTAAAGCTCTTATAAGATGACACCTTCTTGTATTTAAATTCCATGAATCAACTCTGGATATTATAATATTAAAATATTATAATATTAGACCTTTTCTTTTGCCTTGCTGAAAACCACTGGAGAGCATTAACCTGTTTGACATATTAGACCTTTTCTTTTGCCTTGCTGAAAACCATTGGAGAACATTAACTTGTTTGACATCAATGACAACAAAACCACTCAAAATGTCCAACAATCTCCCCCTTTGTCATTGATGGTAACCCAATTACCTTTTATCATTTCTTTTGACTATTTCTGCTTTGCTCCCCCTGATCGAATGCTTTCCTTCTAACTCAAATATCTCCCCCTTTGACATCAATGGCAAAGGGTCACCTTTGGGGCTCGGGGCTAAGAATGAGTCTCTTAGCTTAGCCCCTCCCCTACCTCCTCTTGAGGTGGTTAGTTCTGGGGTGGGAGTAAATCTACTCCCATCTTGAAATGTTGTTTTATTTTGTCAACTTTCTCTTTCCATACCTTTGAAGTCATACCTTTTTGAATCTTTTGAGAGTCCTCTTTCTTGCCTGTCCTTGGTAGTTCTGGAAATTATGTTCTACACCATATTTCTATATGCCCAAAATTATTTCACTTATAAAACTTAATGTTGTGATTCCTTGGAGGTGCAAGTGTCTTGGGGTTTCTCCTAGTGAAGCCATATCCATTCCTATCATGTACCCTGCAATTTACTACCTTGTGACCAAAATGATTACAAGAGTAGCAATACCCTTGAAAAAGCTATATGTTTTTGAAATTCCCATATTCATGTCTTTCATGTGTCCTGCACTATGTAGCTTTGTGCCCAAACCTATGACATGAGAAGCAACGTCCATTGAAGAAACCTTGCATTGACCCCATTGGTCTTTTAGTCTCTTCTACCCTATCCTATTTGTTGTTCCAGATGTTCCTTATTTGTGCATTATTTCTTTCCTTGTTGAACTTTCTATTGTCCAACTTATCCTTAGAAGTTTAACTCTCTTATTTTGAAGCTTCTTCTTCTTTGGTGCTTGATATTGACTCTCCTTGTTCTGCTTCCTGTTTTCCTTGTTCTTACTCAAAACTAAGTCCTATTTTGGTGATTGATGATATTTGTGCATTAATAATCCTATTCAAGGACTTTGAATTTTTCTCAACCTTTTGTAGCTTATCTTTAGAATATTTCACTTCCATCCTTAGTGAAACTATCTCATGTTCTAATATTTCACACTCTAGATATTTTATCTTTAATTTTTCAGCCATACCTGCTTCAAATTTCCTTACCTCTTCAATATTAATTTTAAAGTTAGTGCATTCCTATAGAAACCTTGCTTTTGTTTTCTCATCTTCTTGAGATTGAACCCTTAATCCTGAGTTCTCCATTTTTAATTCTTCAAGATCAACAATAAGTCTTTCAAATTCTAGATCTTTTACTTTTGACTATTCAACCATACCATTTTCAACTTTCCTTGCCTTTTCAACCTTATCTTTCAAGTCAAAGAGATATTGTATCTTACATTTCTCATCCTCTTGTATTTGAGACTTTAACTCTAATTTTTACTTTTCAACTCAACAAGTTCCTTGAGAGTGACTCCCTTATTTTATCTTTCTAAATTTCCTTCTTTTCTTTGGTCTTTAATAGGAGCATTTCCTTCTATTGTTGAAAGTAGAGTTTCTTCTTCATACCTATTTTGATTGTGCTTGTTTTACTTGAGTTCCATTTCATCTTCATTGCTGCTAAACCCATTGCAATAACTTGCATCATGACTGAGTTGACCATAAGCAAAATATTATTCACCTTCTCGTGTTCCTACATTTGGTATAAAAATTTATCAATCTGACATTTTCTCCACTACTTGATTCATCTCTTGAATCTATTTCCATTTCTCCTCTCAAAACGATAACATAAAATTTATCTTCCTTTTCTTTCATGACCATGTGTGTTCTTTTTGTATTGTGTCTCATGGTTCTACTTTTACCTTTATTTGTCATTTGTGTTCTTGATCTTCCTTCAAGTTGTTAAACCTTTTTAGAAGGAACCAACTCTGATACCAATTGAAGAACACAAGCTTATACTAAGAGGGGGGTGAACAATATAAGACCACTTTTTACTTTTCCTTCCCAAACAATATTATCCAATATAATCAATGGCAATATCAATATCAATAAAAAAACCAATGCAAAAATGACCACATAAAATAGAGACATGTTTACCCAATGTGGACTACTCCAGAGAGAAAATGTTTCACTAAAATTTTCTCAACAAATCTCTTAGGAATCCTTTCTCTATTACAACATTTATGGAACTCTATACAAAGGAGATACCAATATCGTAATCAAGTTTGTGGATCTCTATCCATAGGAGAACTCCTTTCTCTTCTGCTCTGGTTGGTGATCTTCTAGAAGAATTGTTGCCTCCACTACATTGGCTAATGGATCTATATCCACTAAAGACTCCTATCCTCAATCAGAATATCTATCATCACTACCTTGGCTAATGGATCTCTATCCATTGGAGACTATCATCCTCTATAATTTATCACCTCCAAAGCTTACTCTTAGCTTAGTCTCAAATCTACACTAAACACAGTCATTCGATCATACAAATCTGATCAATCTTTGTCTCTGGTATGGCACAAACCTGTTCTCAAATTTTTACCAAACTCTATACTCAAATTTACATTAAAAATAGTCCTTCGATCTAGCACAAATCTATCCTCAAGCCTTCACACAAATATTGAATCAATCACAAATCAAATCTGCTAGATCTACTCCACACCTTAACTCAAGGTTTGAAAAAATCTTTCAATAAACTCTTCTCTCAAGTATTCTTAAAGACTTATCTCAAATTTTCTTTGTAAGCTTCCACAAAAGCTCCCACTAATCTATTTATAATTCCTCTCTAGAACTTGTCCAATCTGCTCTCAATATCTATCTTCAAATCTGTATTGTAAACTTCTACAAAAGCTCACACCAATCTATCCATAAGTCTTCTCAAAGACTTATCTCAAATCTGCTCAACAAGTTCTCACTAGAACTTGTCCAATCTGCTCAACAAGTCTTCACAAAGACTTACCACAAATCTTCTCAACAAGTCCTCACTATAACTTACCCAATCTCATAGAAACATAAAGATAATTGTAAGAGACTCAATATGCTTCACACTCACCACAATGCTCAATCACTTTCAATCTCTTTTTACCATAGAAACATATAGAAAATTGTTAGAGAATAAATATGTTTCACACTCACAAACACTCAACCTCTTTCTCAAATAAATTCATAATATGGAACAATTTATTTCACAGAACTTGAACTATCACTTCAACAGTTCCACTTGACTAGGCTCAATCAACTCTACTCAATCAATCACTCAATGAAATACTCCTTACTTACAAACCCTAGTACAAGCATATGAACACTCACTCAATTATTTCTAGCAATTCTTATCAACCAATCTCACATAACAATGATACTCATGTTCTTTCACAAACCCTAGTTCAATATAGTTCTCAAATTCATGTAGACAGGCATATTGAGATATCCTTAATTGCAGAACCAGTTTTGATATTATGTGTTTTATTGTAAATGTATGCAAAGTATTTAACAAAATACCCGTGCATATATTTTAATGTTGTAAGTGCAATTTAATATTGTACGTAAAGAATAAAGTCATATTAAATCATGTAAGTCGGTTAAAAAAGCTATTTCATCCTGTAGTTCAAATGAAATATAAATGCAAAACAAATGCACATATAATGTAATTTTAGGGTAGTTGCAAGGTAGTTGGAGAAAGTAACTACTTGGTGGGTGTATAAATAAATCCTCCCTCATTCATTAGAGTTGCTCCAGATTGGTACGTGTGAGGATTGAAGTCTATGGGCAGAATGCAGTCTAGCATGATGTGCAGCCATGAGGGATGTTCAGCCTAGGATTGAATGGTTGATACGTGGAAGAAGTATTGTAGGGCATTCATGCAGATTGATGGTAAAGTGAAGCCCAATCCTGTGTACAACCATGGATATGATGGTTGTAGATTGTATTGATGAAACTGTAATGTTGTATCACACCTAACATTATTAATACAAATTAATGTAATTACTGTTAACTGTTATTGATGTATTTTTTACCATTACCATTGTTATTTAATGTTGTTGCAAAATTTTTACGTATTATTATTACTATATTACAATGCTTGCAGATCTATAGATTACTTACATGGAAAGGGAACTGTTGGGATATGTAAAAACCCTTTCTACATTATGGCACCGTTGCTTTACGAAATTGGGTCTAAATTGGTGACATAGGGTTTGAAGAAGTGAAACCCTTGGGAAGACAGGAAAACGAAGATCAACCCAGTGCAAAGACAGAGGAGAACACGTACCAATATTTTTTTGTGATTACAGATTAAAAGACGTGCACACCAATCGAAGGAAAAATCTAAGTGAGATTTTGTAGGTGGGAATTTGTAGAAGTTTGTAGAACTAACGTTTGTAGGCATGATGTCTGAGGCCTGACGTCTACAGGCCAGACGTCTCTAGACCAGATGTCTATAGGCCTGATGTCTAAGGCCTAACGTCTCTAGACCAGACGTCTATAGGCCATATGTTTATAGGCTAGACATCTGCAGGTCTAATGTCTTGAGACCTAAAATCTACATACCTGATGTCTACCAGCTAAGAATTTTGTAGTGGAATGACGCATTGCTAAGAGGAATAACAGAACAAGTACAATGATCACCAAAAGTCAAGGAAAATGTTGATTGATGCAAAGATATGTTGAGTGGATGGTAACACCTGAACAAGCGGCAGGAAGGTTGTAGAGGAGTGCAAAGGATGGGAGTCAGGCACCAGAGCAACAACACAAGAAGGCTCAGGAAGGAAGACCAAGGCCACAATCGATATCCAAGAGAAGGAAGTCACAAAGTAAGGAAGTTGAAAGAAGACTGTTTGGTGAGAGTCAAGATGAAGAACACCCGACGAGGAGCAGCATAGCAAAAACCCCACCAATGGATAATATAGACACCTAATCATTGGAGAATTTACCACTTTTCATTGGATAAGGGAAGGAAGACCCGATTAGGCATTGGAGAATTTTTCGTATGGAGTGGAAAGCGATTGGGAAAAATAATGAAGAAGATTGGAGGAGGTGGTTTCCTACAATATTTCAAGAATCTGCAATTGATTGGTACATGTACTTATCGCAAGTCAAGTTCCAGAAATGGGGAGAGTTGTGTGATGCATTTGTGGAAGAATTCCGATCATATGATACTAACAAAAATTATAACATTCAAGGAGATAAGGAGCCTATTTGTTCTTACAATCGAAGGTTGAGTAGGTTGTCTGACTATGTGGAGAAAGGCCACTTAGAGGAATCAAAGGTTATGTGGTTCATAGATGGACTTCTCCCTATGTATGAAAGGAAGATGAAGATATTTCCTCCAAGATCATACCAAGAGGCTTTGGATTATGCCTTGACTTGGGAAAGAGATGTAAAAACCTCATCGATGAAGGAGACTCAGACAACGAGAGAATGTAGTTAGATGGCGATGAAGGAGATGTCTGAGGTGCAGACGTCTAAGCAAGAGTCATATGATGTGGAGATGTCTAAGGTATATAAATCTAAGTAAGAGCCATCTAAGAAGAAGATATCTGAGGTGTAGATGTCTGAAAAAGATTAATCTAAAGTGGATATGATCGAGGTGAAGTCTGCAGTGCATCTGTCAGAGGAGGAGTCATCTAAAAAGAACCCATATGAAGTGGAGTTATCTGAAATCTACCCTTCTGAAGGAGTTAAATGTCAGTAAGTCAAACTAGATGTTTGATAGTCAGATTAGATGTCTGGTAGCTAGTCAGCCCAGACATCTGGCAAACAGTCAGCCCAAACATCTGGCCATCCAATCCAAACATCTAGAAGCCAGTCAGCCCAGATGTCTAGTCCTCCATCCTAGATGTCTGGTAGCCAGTCAGCCTAGACATTTGTCCATTCATCCCAAACATCTAGCAGCTAGTCAGCCTAGACATCTAGCTATCTAGCCTAAATGTTTGGTAGTCAGTCAGGCCAGACATCTAGCCATCGGGCCCAACCATCTAGAAATCTGCCAGTCTAGACATGTAGCCATTGGACCCAGATTTCTGACCATATGGTTGGTCATCCGTTTGGCCACTTGTCCCAAAAACCTAGCAATATGTCCAGACATCTAGTCCATATAATTGTGATGTCTACCCTGACCCGTCTGAGACATCTACCTGTGTGTAATTTTTTTGAGACATCTATCTGTCTGAGCCATCTAACCCATTGTCCTAGATGTCTAGATATTGTACCCATCAGACTTATCAATCCGACTGGTCTAATCCATCAAAAACTAATATGTTAGGGATTTTTGCCAAAAATATTGACATTGAAGGCAGTGCAGTCAAAGGATTTGTCATCAGAAGCACAATCCGACAAGGGAGAGGTCTATCAAAGGATGATAAGAAGTCAGTTGGATCAAGAAAATAGTGAAGTAGAGCTAAATGAAAATAGTTCGAATGAGTTGAAGGAAAGCTTCCAGGGAGCACGCGAAGGGTGCTGCCCCTCGACCCCGCAAGGGACACTATCTCTTGACCCTGCAAGGGGACTCCTGCCCCCTTGACCCCCAACGCAGATGGTGGAGGGCATTACCGATTATGTTCATAATTTTTATAGCATTGCTCATGCTGATGATATGGCTTATTACAAAAAGTGAAGTGCCTATTTAGAGAATGTTGATCATGTTGATACTATACATACTTGTAGCAAAAAAAGTGCACAATCAGAGAATCAAATGTTGTGAGCAGTCCCAAGTAAATTTTATTGCCAAATATGTATGGAATAGGAAAAAGAGGAAGTAGCATGATAAGAGATCCTATTCCATTGCTCAGTACTTCTATTCCCAATGTTTAGCTCATGTCATTGAGGACAACGATTAGTTTAGAGGAGGGGATAGATGTAGATAGGCATATTGAGATATCCTTAATTACAGAACCAATTTTGATATTATGTGTTTTATTGTAAATGCACACAAAGTGTTTGACAAAATGCTCGTGCATATATTTTAATGTTGTAAGTGCAATTTAATATTGTACATAAAGAATAAAGTCATATTAAATCATGTAAGTCGGCTATATAAGCTATTTCATCACTTCACATAATAATGATACTCATGTTCTTTCACAAACCCTAGTTCAAGATAGTTCTCAACTTCACATAACAATGATACTCATGTTATTTTACAAACCCTAGTTTTCAACTTCATATAACAATGATACCCATGTTCTTGCACAAACCCTAATCCAAGCCTATGAAAGCTTTACTCAAAATATCCTACAATGCTCATCAAACAAAATTTTCTAGAATTAAATTTCATATCATAAAAACCAAACTCAACAATGCTTATCAAATAACCCTCCCCCTTCGATGAGGCCATCGTCCCAGTGATGCAATACATTACTTGTGACTACCCAAATCAATGCCTCTATAGCTTTCACCTTAGCTTCTACAATCACCTTCGTGGAGCCACACTGGTAAGCACCCCCCGGTTTCTCCTTTACTCCTTGAGCCTCACCATCAACCAGGCCTGTAGGAACCATTCCCAAACCTCCCATCAAGGGCTCATGGTTGTTCTATATAGACACGCCCTAGCTAACTAGTCGTAGCTTCACTGCATCCCTCCCCTGTCCTTTGTTCCCCCATTAAAGCGGTTGACTCCCTCGTTGCTTCCCCTGTAGCATCCAAATACAAGGAGACCCCATTCTCTGAAGCCTCCCCTTCCCCAAAATGGCATAGACCCACCCAAAAATGCAAAACCATGGCTCAAGCCCCAGGCGAGGCCTTGAATCCTGGCACAAGTTCGATCCACAATGGCCCAACCCCTGATAGCTACAGGGCAGCTGGTAGCTCCAAGAAGGCCATGGTGGAGGCCTTGAAAGCCACCAAAGTCAGCTCTAACTCTGGCAGCAAGTTGCAAAACCTGGCGACCAGAACCCTCCTAGACATTAAGATTAGCTCCCTGACCGCGTCTACCAAAGCGGCTTCCTCAGCGGCCAACACCCTGGGTGAACTCTACTGTAGGTTGGGCGATGGACCTGATAGGGAGGGGAGCTAATATTCTAGGTTGGGGCCCCCATCCAGGTCAGGCCCGACTGCAGGGCTTAAGCGGTGGCAAGCAGTGTTTTTGTTTTTTTGGGTTATCTACTGAGCAGCATCATGGTTTTTCCTGTTTGGTGGCCTCTAGCCAAATTTTATTTTGATGGCAACATAGTTGGTCAGAATTTTATTGGAACCCAGGCCCTGGGCCCCAGTTTGGTCCCCAAGGGTGCAGCCCTGGTCTTTTAACACCAAAATATAGCTACGACTACCTATGTACCTAAGGTTTTGGGATCCTTCACAAAAAACCCGCTGTAAATATTATTGCTACTTAACAAAAAAAAAAAAAACCCTTTTCACTCCAAATTAGCATTTACGACATCCAAAAATCACTCACAAGGAAGATGTGCCCATACCTTTTGTTTGATGAAGAATTTTCCTTAAAAACCTATCTCAATTATAACCACTTTCTTTGCCAAACACAAAAGTTAGATGACAAAAATATTACTCTAACATTCTTAAAAAATATTTCTTCAATACAAAAACAATAACACTCAAATACACCTTATTACTCCATCTTGATTTTAGCATTCACCCAAAATGTACATAAAACTAATTTACTCAAATATACCTTATAATCTCCAAATTTAAAATAATATTCAACAACCTTCAATCTTAAAAATAATAAATTTCCTTACTACCTTATAACTCCTTAATAACTTAAAAAACTTAGAAATTAAAGTTTTGCATACCCCTTTTAACACCCCTATATAACTTATAAACTAAAATAATTATGCAAAGACTTTAATTAAAATAAAACTTTGGAAAATAAAAATTATTTTTGCTTTTTAATTTTTCTCATGCAAAGTCAACCACCAAACAAAGCACATACCTATATTATGCTGTCCAAAAGGCCTTGGTGGGATTTGAGCCATCGATGGCTCTCCCCCAACTACTTTCATAGCGCTCGCACCCATCAACTGGGCTATGTGGCTCCACGTAAAACAAAAGGTGTCTAGGTGCCTTTGACTTCCTCCTCATGCACAACAATGAAAATGATCCTCCTCTTCAATAAAATGAAGTGCACGTGGTTTGAAACTCCATCTAGAGTTCTTCAAATGCTCTAATGCAGCCTCTGGATGCCAACTAGACTACAAGGGCTTCAAGTATATTTTGTTGGCCAAAAAACCTTGTCCCCTTCTTGGCGTTGAAACACATGTGAATTTCACATGAATCTCTCTCTTGGCACACATTTTTGAAATCATTCACAAGGATGAGTTAATGCCAAAGGTTTTGGCATTATATATATGCAATCCATAGGTTTCTCCAACATTGGCGGAAAGTAATTCAAATTTATTAAAATTCGAATTATATTAAAATAACTTTGGGCCTTAAATTAAATATTATTTAAAATTAAATAATTAAATTCTTAACCTTAAGGTTAAATTATTTAAAATTAAATAATTAAATTCTTAACCTTTCAAACTACCACATGGGTTTTTTAAAGCTCTTATAAGATGACACCTTCTTGTATTTAAATTCCATGAATCAACTCTGGATATTATAATATTAAATATTATAATATTATACCTTTTCGTTTGCCTTGTTGAAAACCACTAGAGAGCATTAACCTGTTTGACATATTAGACCTTTTATTTTGCCTTGCTGAGAAACATTGGAGAACATTAACTTGTTTGACATCAATGATGACAAAACCACTCAAAATATCCAACAATATCCCCCTTTTTCATTGATGGCAACCCAATTACCTTTTATCATTTATTTTGAATCTTTCTGCTTTGCTCCCCCTGAGAAATTTCTCCCCTGTTTCAATGCTTTCCTTCTAAATCAAATCTCTCCCCCTTTGACATCAATGGCAAAGGGTCACCTTTGGGGCTCGGGGCTAAGAATGAGTCTCTTATCTTAGCCCCTCCTCTACCTCCTCTTGAGGTGGTTAGTTCTAGGGTGGGAGTAAATCTACTCCCATATTGCAATGCTCTTTTCTTTTGTCAACTTTCTCTTTCCATACCTTTGAAGTCATACCTTTTTGAACCTTTTGAGAATCCTCTTTATTTCCTGTCCTTGGAAGTTTTGGAAATTCTATTCTACACCATCTTGCTATATGCCCAAAATTATTGTACTTATAACACTTAATGTTGTGATTCCTTGGAGGTGCAAGTGTCTTGGGGTTTCTCCTAGGGAAGCCATATCTATTCCTGTCATGAACCCTACAATTTTCTGCCTTGTGACCAGACTAATTACAAGAGTACTACCTATTTTTTAAATTTCCATATTCTTGTATTTCATGTGTCCTGCACTATGTAGCATTGTGCCCAAACTTGTGACATAAGAAGCAACGTCCATTAAAGAAACATTACCTTGATCCCATTGGTCTCTTAGTATCTTCGACCATGTCCTATTTCCTGTTCCAATTGTTCCTTATTTGTGCATTGTTTCTTTCCTTATTGAAGTTTCTATTATCAAAATTATCCTTAGAAGTTTAATTCTTTCTTCCACTCTCTTCTTTTGAAGCTTCTTCTTCTTTGGTGCTTGAGCTTGAATCTCCTTTTTCTTCTTCATGTTTACCTTGTTCTTCCTCAAAACTAAGTCATATTTTGGCAATTGATGATATTTATGCATTAATAATCCTATTCAAGGACTTTGAATTTTTATCAACCTTGTGTAGCTTGTGAAACTATCTCATGTTCTAAAATTTCACACTCTAGATCTTTTATCTTTAATTTTTCAGCCATACCTTCTTCAATTTTCCTTGCTTCTTTAATATTAATTTTGAAGTTAGTGCATTCCTGTAGAAACTTTACTTTTTATTTCTCATATTCTTGAGCTTGAACCCTTAATCCTGAGTTCTCTCTTCTTAATTCTTCAAGATCAACAATAAGTCTTTCATATTATAGCTCTTTTACCTTTGACTAGTCAACCATACCTTTTTCAACTCTCCTTATCTTTTCAACCTTATATTTCAAGTCAGAGAGATATTGTAGAAGCTTTGTCTTACATTTCTCATCCTCTTGTATTTAAGCCTTTAAATCTAATTTTTTATTTTTCAACTCAACAAGTTCCTTAAGAGTGACTTATTTTGTCTTTTTGAATTTCCTTCTTTTCTTTGGTCTTTAATATGAACATTTCCTTCTATTGTTAAAATTAGAGTTTCTTCTTCATACCTATTTTGATTGTGCTTGTTTTACTTGAGTTTCATTTCATCTTCATCATTGCTAAACTCATTGCAATAACTATTATCATGATCGAGTTGACCACAAACAAAAAAATCTTCACCTTCTTGTGGATAATAAGTTGCATGGTTACCTGTATTCCTACATCTGGTACACAAATTTATAAATCTGACCTTTTCTCCACTGCTTGATTCATCTCTTGAATCTATTTCTATTTCTCCTCTCAAAATGACAACATCAAATTCATATTCCTTTTCTTTCATGACCATGTGTGTTCTTTTCTTCTTGTGTCTCATGGTTCTACTTTTACCTTTCTTTGTCATTTGTGTTCTTGTAAGATCTTCCTTCAAGCTGTTAAACATTTTCCAAAGGAACCAGCTCTGATACCAATTGAAGAACAAAATATTATACTAAGAGGTGGGCTGAAAATTATAATATCACTTTTTACTTTTCTTTCCCAAACAATATTATCCAATATAATCAATAGAAATATTAATAGCAGTAACCAAAGCAATGCATAAATCATCACACACAATAAAGACACAAATTTAATGTGGTTCACCCAATGTGGACTAATCCATGAAGAAAATATTTCACTAAAATTTTCTCAACAAATCTCTTTGGAATCCTTTCCCTATTACAATATTTATGGACCTCTGTACAAAGGAGACACCAATCCCCTAATCAAGTTTGTGGATCTCTATCCACAAGAGAACTCCTTTCTCATATGCTCTGCTGGTGATCTTCTAGAAGAACTACTTGTTAGAGTAGGTTGTTTACCTTAGCTCATGTTCACCTAGGTAATTTATTTTCATTTTATTTAGTTATTCCATGTATTTTACCCACCCACTTATGTGTGGATATTTCATTTATCTTATTTAGATATTATGAGATGTTACATATTTATTTCTTAGATATTATGGGAATATTTTTAGGTTTGACTATTCCTAGGAGTTATGGGGATATCTTTAGGTATATTTGGAGGGTTGATATTATTTCTCCCCATAGCAGTTACATATCTATGGACCATATCACTTATTCCTTTTGTATGGTGGATATTTATCCTTAGCTTGATCCTACCACTATGGTTGATCATCGTTGCCTATATAAGAAAGGTACCTTCATTGTACTCATTGAGTAGAGGAAGTTCATTATTAAGGTATAATATATGATATTGTTGCTCATTATTTTGCATATCCATTTGTAAGCTTATGCTCTCAATTTTCTTTTAGATTCTTGTTTTGGTTGAATGTGGTGTTCGGTTAACACTTGATATCCTTGTAGCTTGGAATGATCTGATTATCATTCCTTTCACTATTGCCTCCACTACACTGACTAATGGATCTCTATCCATTGAAGACTCTTGTCCTAACTTAGAAGACCTATCCTCACTGCCCTAGCTAATGGATCTCTATCCACTAGATACTGTCATCCTCTGTACTCTATCACCTCCAAAGCTTACTCTCATATCTATCTCAAATCTGCACTAAACATAATCCTTTGATATAGCACAAATCTTCTCAATATATATCTCTGGTCTGGCACAAACATGTCCTCAAATCTGCACCAAACTCTGTACCCAAATCTACACTAAACATAGTCCTTCGATCTAGCACAAATCTATCCTCAATATCTATCCTCAAGCCTTAACACAAAGCTTGACTCAATCACAAATCAACTCTGCTAAATCTGCTCCAAACATTAAATCAAGGTTTGAACAAATCACTCAATCAAATCTTCTCTCAAGTCTTCTCAACTTATCTCAAATTTGCTTTGTAAGCTTCCACAAAAGCTCACACTAATATATTCACAAGTCCTCTCTAGAACTTGTTCAATCTGCTCTTAATATCTATCTTCAAATCTGTATTATAAGCTTCCACAAAATCTCACACCAATATATCCACAAGTCTTCTCAAAGACTTGTCTCAAATATGCTCAACAAGTTCTCACTTGAACTTGTCCAATATGCTCAACAAGTCTTCATAAAGACTTACCCAAAATCTACTCAACAAGTCCTCACTAGAACTTACCCAATCTCATAGAAACATATAGAGAATTTTTAGAGACTCAATATGCTTCACACTCACCACAATGCTCAATCACTTTCAATATATTTTTACCATATAAACATATAGATAATTTTTAGAGACTCAATATGTTTCACACTCACAAACACTCAACCTATTTATCAAATAAATTCATAATATGGAACAATTTGTTTCACAAAACTTGAACTATCACTTCAACACTTCCACTTGACTAGGTTCAATCAACTCCACTCAATCAATCACTCAATAAAATACTCCTTGCTTACAAACCCTAGTCCAAGCATATGAATACTCACTCAATTATTTCCAACAATGCTTATCAATCAATCTCACATAACAATGATACTCATGTTATTTTACAAACCCTAGTTCAAGATAGTTCTCAACTTCACATAACAATGATACTCATGTTCTTTCACAAACCCTAGTTCAAGATAGTTCTCAACTTCACATAACAATGATACTCATGTTCTTTCACAAACCCTAGTTCTCAACTTCACATAACAATGATACTCATGTTCTTGCACAAACCCTAATCCAAGCATATGAAAGATTTACTCAAAATCTCCAACAATGCTTATCAAACAAGGTTTATAGAGTCAACTTTCATATCAGAAAAAACCAAACTCAAAAATGCTTATCAAATAACCCTTTTCACTCCAACTTAGCATTTACAACATCTAACAATCACTCACAAGGAAGATGTGCCCATACCTTTTGTTTGATGAATAATTTTCCTTAAACACCTGTCTCAATTATAACCACTTTCTTTGCCAAACACAAAAGTTAGATGAAAAAAATATCACTCTAACACTCTTCCAAAATATTTCTTCAATACAAAAACAATAACACTCAAATACACCTTATTACTCCATCTTGATTTTAGCATTCACCCAAATGTACATAAAATTTACTCAAATATACCTTATAATCTCCAAATTTAAAATAATATTCAACAACCCTCAATCTCAAAAATAATAAATTTCCTTACTACCTTATAACTCCTTAATCACTTAAAAATTAAACTCAAAAAATAAATTTTTGCATACCCCTTTTAACTTCCCTCTATAAATTATAAATCAAAATATTTATGCAAAGACTTTAATTAAAATAAAACTTTGGAAAATAAAAATTATTTTCTCTTTTTATTTTTTTGCATGCAAAGTCAACCACCAAACAAAGCGCATACCTTTATTATTCTACCCAAAAGGCCTTGGTGGGATTCAATCCACCGATGGCTCTCCCCAAGTGCTTCCAAAAATCTCGCACCCACCATTTGGGCTACGTGGCTCCACACGAACCACAAGGTATCTAGGTGCCTTTGCCTTCCTCCCTGTCATGCATCACAATGAAAATGATCCTCCTATTCATAAAAATAGAGCGCACACAGTTTAAAACCATGTATGGCATTCCTCTAACACTCTAACGTAGTCTTTGGATGCCAACTGAACTACAAGGGCTTCAAGTATATTTTGCTGGATACAAAACCTTGTCCTCTTCTCGACATTGAAACACATGCGAATTTCACATGAATCTCTCTCTTGACACACGTTTTTAAAATCATTTGCAAGGATGAGTTAATGTCAATTTGGCATTATATATATGCAATCCATAGGTTTCTCCAACGTCGGTGGAAAGTAATTCGAATTTATTAAAATTTGAATTATAATAAAATAACTTTGGGCCTTAAATTAAATATTATTTAATTTTAAATTTTAACCTTAAGGTTAAATTATTTAAAATTAAATAATTAAACTCTTAACCTTTCAAACTGCCACATGGGTTTTTTAAAGCTCTTATAAGATGACACCTTATTTTATTTAAATTCCATGAATCAACTCTGGATATTATAATATTAAATATTATAATATTATACCTTTTCTTTTGTCTTGTTGAAAACCACTAGAGAGCATTAACGTGTTTGAAATATTAGACCTTCTCTTTTGCCTTTCTTAAAACCACTAGAGAATATTAACCTATTTGACATCAATGACAACAAAACCACTCAAAATGTCCAACAATTATCTCAAGATTTAGAGTTTCTTCCATTATAGTTTCTAATATTTTGTTGTAGAAAAAAGAGATTCAAAGAAATTTGGGAAGCTTCCTACAAGAGCTAGGAAGAATATCTTCTTTGGAATCAATCCAATACCTGAAGCAACAAGTTGGAGATTGAAGATTTGGAGGCCTAAGGAAAAGGTCCCATTGTAGGATTTGTAGATTGAAGACCCCATAGCTAAATATTGAGAAGAAAGGAGGAGACAAAAGAAGCCACATTGAAGACTGTAGATCAAGAAGGAGGTCCTAGAAAGAAGACCCCATTGAAGGAAGAAGAGACTCAAGGAAAAGAGTCCCGAAGAATATTGGAGATTGGAGATCTCCATTGAAGATTGAAAACTTCACATTGAAGAAGTTGAAGAGACCCACAAAAGGTCCCATTGAAGAACTTCCAGATTTGGAAGATTGGAGATTGAGAAGGACTAGCAAAGGTCCTATTATAGATTTTAGAAGCTATAGATTTTAGAGATCCAAGAAGGATATCTCATTGCAAAACTTCCATAGTTGAAGATTAGAGAGATCAAGGAAGGTCTCATTGAAGTTTTGAGAAGACTAGAGGTTGCAAAAATTGAAGGCCCAAGAGAAGAGGTCTCAAGGAAGAATTGAAAGGAGAAAGAAGGAGAAGGCTAGGAAAGCCTCATTGTAGATTTCGGAGAAGGCCATTGAAGGAGATTTGGAGAAGGCCATTAGAGGAGAATTTTAGGAGAACTCATTGGAGAAATTTACTAGCAAGGAAAATTTCTTGATAAAGGAGGTTTTGGGACAATTGTCGCCATCCAACAACAAGCCCAAAAGGAGAAGGATTTGGCAAGGAGTTTGCCAAATTTTGGAGGAGAATAGTGAAGACCTCAAGACATTCAAATTCTTGAGAAGAAGGCAAAAAATAGGCCAATATTGAAGCCAGATTTCGACAAGGAGGTTGAAGGAGAAAGGAGTTAAAAGAAACCACCAAATATGAGAGATTTGAAGATTACCTTTGAAGGTTTTGAAGGCTAATTCGAAGAAAGGAGTTTGCTGATTTTACAGCAGAAAATTGAAGGTCTCTAGGAGACAAGTCTCAGTTGTGATTTGGAGGAGTTTCCTACCAAATTTGGGAGATTCGAGGACAACATATAGGAGGAGAAATTGACTGCATTACAATCTGAAAATTTCAGATTTGAGGACAAAAAAGGGCAGCAATTTGGGCAGCATTAATAGCTGCTAAGTTTCAGATTTTTAGAGTGCATTCTGAAGGAGAGTTAAAGCCACCAAACTACATTTTTAGGCAGCAAGTTAGAGGAGTTTCAAAGCTGCAAATTGGTGAGTTAAAGAGTTGTTTTGGACAGCAAAGAAAGAGTTGTGATTTCATCTAACATAGGGCAGCAATTAGGTGATCCAAATCACCAAGAAATACATCATCTATGGAGGTTAAAAAGGTATGCAACTTAGGTGCAAAAGGTTCATTATTTGAACACTTATATTAAGTTCATTATTAAGTTTCATTAAGCACCACATTAGAGTTTAAAGTTGCAAAGGAGAAGGTTTCATATTAAAGTCTTCAAGGAAGTGCAGAAGATAGTTTCTACAAGGGTTAAAACCTACACATAAGAAAGAGGAGTTAGATATATTTTGAAAGAAAGAAAAATATCAACATCCTACCTTCTATTGAAAGCAAAAAAGACTCTATTCTAAAGCATAGAGTGCATATACTATAGTGCAAAGTAAAGCCATCTAAAAGGGGATACTATTTGCATGATTGAAAAGCTTGGAATTATCATTGTAAAGTTAACCAAGCAAAGGAGTTAGAGGAGAGAGTTGCCTAGTACAAGAAGGTAACATTAAATCACTATTTACCATCAAGGGATAGAGAAGAAGCCACCATACTAAAGGAGAGGAAGATAGCTTCAAAAAGGAGACCAAAAAGTCTCAAAAATTTTGGTGCAAATTAAGGTATTTTATCTTAATTATTGCAGATTTATTTACATTACATAATTGCACCATACTTGTCTTGTCCAACGTAGCAAAAGGAGGACAAAAGTTAGAGGGTCTTAAGGTATTAAAACAACAAGTAAATTACAGTCATCAAGCAGCCGTATCATCAAGGTTGAAGAGCAAACTTTGAAGCAAAGGGAAGAGAGCCAACTAAAGGGCTCAAAAGCATAGTATTCAAGGTGTCTAAAGACACCAAATTCAACACCATCGATCTCATGAAAGTAGCACTCATAGTGCAAGAAGAACCTACAACTAAAAAGAGACCAAGTAAGGGCAGCATAACAACATTAGCAAGGACAATATAACGCAACAGTAGTGCAAGTTGCAAGGAGAACAATGTAAAGAAATAACATAAGTAGCAAAAATCAAGGTGCAAATAGCAAGGTGCATTACCCAAGTGGATAAGGATAAAATCTTGGATGAACAACCACCTAGAAGATAACATTGAAGCACCTTAGAGCCACCTTCATTGGAGTAGAGCCACCTTTGTTGAAGAGGAGCCACCATTTGTTGGAGAGGAGCCACCATACATTGGAGAAAGCTTGCTAAGTGAAACAACTAGCAAAAGTTGGCAAGAACTAGTGATAAGGAACATTGAAGAGGTTGGTTGCATGCAAGGGAAGGAGCCTCCACTTGCCACACCAACCAAAGGAATCTTGTGCCACTTGGCACAAAGGAAGAAGAGCACCTCATTTACATAATACTTGCACAAAGGTAAGGAGCACCTAGGTTTGGAGTAATGCTCCATTCAAAGCCAAGAAGGGATATTAATCATTAATTCAATGCTCAAAGGCCTGCACCACCTAAAATAATGCTTGCAAAAGGTTGTAACCTCCAAACACCACCTAGCAAGTGATCCTACATTCTAGTGCAATGTAAAGCACCATGTGTCATGCATTTCAAGGAAGAATGGTGTATTAATAGCCTAGTCTAAAGAAGAGCACACTCATATAGCTTACATGATGGTCAAAGTGCATTGAAGGAGGAGAAGATTGTCATAAGGCACCCATTGAATGTAAGAGCATTCAATGCTCACTGTCATACGTTGAAGATAAGCAAATACAATACCTAAAGCTTGGATAGAGGAGTCAAAATAGGAGCCAATCATCTAGCAGCCTACAACATTACAAGGAAGGTATATTCTTACATGAATTTAATATTTACCTTCTATTAAATGCAAGGAGATATAAGGTGCATTATATAAGGTTGAGTTTATTTATTATTGCATTGGAGATATAAGCAAATAACAACCTTAGTGAATTAGAAAGCAAATCAAAACAAGGAGTTTATATCCTTAAGTGATATTTCAAAAGTGCATTAGTTGAAATACAAATATCATAATATTTTCAAATAATTAAAATAGGAGATATAAGGTTTTCTACCTTGGAAAAATTAAAACATTATTCTTTTGCAAATATTATCATTTTCTAAAATTCCAAATTAGGGAGATATAAGGAGTACTACATCAAACTTTAGATTATTGGAATTTAGAAAATTAAACCATTGAAAATTAAGGATAAAGGAAGCAAAATCATTGATTGCTTTAAAGTTGGAACTTATTGCTTATACTTGTCTCATATACAAATTAAAGGGACAAAAGGAATCCAACCATAGAGTTTTTGAAAATAGAGAACTTCATCAAATTGAAAAGTGCATATTTCAATAGGGAGAAATAAGGTGAAATAGGAGTTGATCATTATATTACCATTATCTTCAAAACATTAGGGAATCAACTCAAAAGGAAATCTAATAGATGCTAAGCACTTTATCAAGACCATAGCATACTCTAAACACTTGGGAGATATAAGGGATTCTACAAAACCTAATATTTGATAAGGTTTTATCAAGTTAGTTCACATACTCTAAACTAGGGAGTCATAAGGTAGACAACTTCAAAGGTTTTGAAATACAAAATTTCCATCAAAATTGTCCTAAATACTTGGGAATTAAAAGGTATTCTAACTAGATATTTGGGAAAAGTAAAGTCTTATCAAAACCATAGATTGAACATTAAGATTCTCAAAGCATTCTCAAAAACACTAGGGAGCTATAAGGAGTCCCACTTCAAAGAATTATTTAGAAGAATCATGGATGAAATAGTAAGGAATGCATTCAATAATGAGGAACTATTTCATGAGTTGGAATTTTATTCTCAAAATTTAATAGATACCTTTGATGGGTACAAATACTTGTCCACTAGTAAAAAATAAATATTCTCGATGTTTCTTAAGGAAGCAAAGGAAGGAAATTTTATGACATTAATTGGTTATCTTCATGAAGTACTTTTTAGAGCTTGGTGGAATACTCAAAATATAATTATATTTACTTTGAAAGAATGTTTGATGATATATCTATCATTGATTGTTTTTGAATTCTTTCAAAACAAGAAGCAAAATAACAATCCTAGTCAATACTATTGTGATGATATACTAACTCAACAAGAAGAAGATATATCATTAACAAAATTGTAAAAATGAAGAAGAAGAAGAAGGAAAAGGAAGCGTGATAAAAAAGAAAATATGAAGATGAAAGAAAGTACTTTCAAGCTGAATCCAGATCAAAGTGAGCTAAAGAAACAAGATGAAGATATTCATCCTAATACAGGCAAAGGGTACAATGAAGAAAGCAGGAAAGAAGAGCTCAAATTCCAAAATCAAGACAAAGACCTTATTGAAGATAAATATGAAGATCCATATTGAAGACTAAAGTCTTCAATACCCAAATAATGTAATACAAGGGGTGTTGGAGTATATTACATTATTTGGTACATGCTAATGTACCACCTTGGGTACATAACTAGAGTAGGAGTTTACCTTAGAGTAAGGTTTGAGTAGTTACTTCATGCAATGTAATAAATGCACAAGTGTTAGAATGTGCAATGATGTAAATGTGCATGTAGTCCACATGTACATGAGTCATAGGTTAGGTAGATGAAGAGTCATGGGTAGATGAAAGGCCAAGGGACTTATCTCCCTATATATATGCCTTTAAGAGAGTGAAGAGTTGAGAGAGTTGAATGAAGTAGCATTAGTAGCTAGTTAGTATAGTGAGTACAATGTAGATCCTTCATGTATTTTTGGAGTGTTCATGTCCTCCATTATATTACATTGTACTATTTTCGTGAGCTTTCATTAATGGCATATTTTTGAGTTATTGCAGAAGTTTCTTATATATTTTTCCTGCATATTATAGTGCCATTATCATATAGTTATCATTGCTTGCTCATTTTACATCTTGTGGTTGCATTTCCTTTAATATATATCATCAAAATCTAACAAAATTTAATTGCAAAATAACCATTAGCTATTTGAATTAGTGTTTTCTATATGCAAAATGCACCAAAACATAAGGACTTGAAGTCATCTCCATTCTATGTAATGCTCAAAATCAATAATTACATACTTAAAAGTTGTAAAGTAGATTTAGGAGTAGTGGTCATAGTCATGCCCTAGGATATATGTAAAGACATGGATATTTACTATAGCAAGATAGCCAAAAACTTGATATACATGGATGGAACTAGAGTCAATGCAATAGGTTTTATCAAAGATTTGGTTATTATCATAGCTCGATACCCATAGTTCATGGTAGTTCAAGAAATGATGTCCTAGATATATACCCATACTTTGAGATATTTTCATCCATGGAATGGATGTGAAATTTGTTAGGATATGGTTATCTAGAAATGAACTATATGCACATGAAAGTGCCCAAGGAAAAAAATTATTAGGATTGAAAATGAACTGCCCTATAATTACCTCTTACACAAACTAGAAGATGGCAACTTAGTAAACTAGATTGAACTCCTAGAATACATTAGTGATGATGGTTATTAGGAAGATCAAGAACCATAATTAGAAATGATAATTGGTGTGCTACAATATCATGGAGATTCCAAATGGGAGAATGAACAAATAGAGTTGGGAAAATATTTAATAACAAAGACCTCCCAAAATACCTATTTTAATAAGCCATGGAGCTAAAAAATATGAATAATGTACTTAAATGGCACCAAAAATAGGAATGGGACAAGCATCGAAGTATTGATCATCAACCTTCAAGGGGCACATACCCATTACACCTATAGACTATTTCTCAATTGAAAAAACATCATGGTTGAGAATGAATCACTCTGCATATTTTTAAGGAAGGTAGACGAGAAAATAATTAAAGACCTAATAATATATGGTGACTTTGAATTGATAATTAATTAGGTTAATTCCCAATGTACCACCTAGAATAAACATTTTGAGTCCTACAAACATTGGTTCTGGTATTTGCTTGAAAAATTTGACTCCTATGAGATCAAAGAAATACTAAGGGAAATTGATGTAAAGGTGGATGAGTTGGACAAAATGGCAACATGCAATGGTTCTACAACTGATATATGGTATAAGCTAAAAGAGCTTAAGGTCATTTTTAGACTAGAAATACCAGATAATAATGATCACTAGTAGGTTTTCAATAATGATGAACAGATTGTAGAGTTCCTAATTAGAGAGGCCTAATATGCTAAAGAGGAGAATGAGTACAGGGATGATGTCAAATATGGAATTATACAGCTGAAGTCAAATCAATTGTCTAATGGTATAATCATGCTAGAAATTTTGTTTAACCAAGAAGATAGCTCTAGGAAAGTAGTATCAAGGTGAAATATCCTACATATCACCCCATTAAGATAGCCAAAGAAAAAATTATATTTCTTAAAAAATATTATAGTGAGGAACAAAAAGATATTTCAAAGAAATTTGCAACAAATGCAAAGACATAATTTCCTAGCCATATGAATATCTGAAGGTCTATGACCAAAATATCATAGAGCACACCATTGAGTTAGAGCCCAATTCTAGGCCTTTCTACCAAAAGAAATGATCGATCAACCCTAAGATAGAGGTCATAATGAACAAGTATTTATTAAATATCCTACATGCCCATATTATATTCTCAATAAAGCATTATATATGCATTATAAACCTTGTTCTAGTACTCAAGAATAATAGGTATATCAGATTATGTATTGATTTTAAGAATTTGAATAGAGAATTATTGAAGGATCACTACTCATTGCTTGCCATCGACTAGTTATTGTAAAAGGTGGCAGGTTCACATATTTTATCACTTCTAGATGATTTCTTTGGATACAACCAATTTTGGGACAAAGATGAAGACCAATGTAAGACAAATTTCACCACCAAATGGGGTACTTTTGCATATCAATGAATGCCTTATGGTCTATCAGAAACTAGAGAAACCTCTTAGACAACAATGAATATCTCTTTTTTAGGATTTATGGGTGAGATAATTCTAATATATCTTGACAATTTGATATTCATTTCCAAATATAGAAACAAGCATGTCAAGCATCTTGAGACAATTTTTCGAAGGTACAGGGAATTTGATATTTCTCTACACCCAAATAAATCCATATTCATTTTTCAATATTGATAATTCTTGGGTCATGTAGTATAAAAATAAGTCCTTTCCATATATCTTGATAGATTCAAATCTATTAAATACCTCTTGTTACCTTCATTATTCAAGGGGATCAAATCATTCTTAGGGTAGATTTAGTTTTTAGACAAATTCATTATCAAATTTGCACAAATGGTCACACCCATAACCAAAATGCTTAAATAAATATGACTTCTTTAATTGGATTAAAGAATGGGAAAAGGAATTTTAAGAGGTTAAAGATACCATCACCAAGATACATACCCTAATCAACCCAGTGTATTTGTAATAGATGAAAGCATCATAGCTATCTTGAGTAAAAAAAAATGACCAAGATGAAGAAGATCCCATATATTTCATGATTCAAACCATTCATAACTATTAGGAAATGTATACTCAAATATAAAAATAGGTGTTCATCATCATGAAATTCCTAAAGAATTTTAGGTACTACCTTTTGTAAAACAAGACTACTATATTTGTAATCCACATTGATGTCTATTCTATTATATTGCATGATGATTTGGGACAGAAGAGATCCAAAATCATCAATAAGATATAATAATTCAATATTAAAATCAAGCTTGCCAAGCTAATCAGCGGTAAATATTTATGCAAAAAATGGCAAAGATAGTATTTAAATAATAGGTTTCTCTAATCGAAGAAATAAATAACAACTAGGGTACAAGATGGATGAGTGATATATGTAGATATATGGCTATAGGAAAAGTCCCTAAGGGGTTATCCACTAAGGAAAGGGTTGATTTCAACTAGAATTTGACATACTACCAATGGGTAGATGATATATTGTCCAAGAAAGGCTACAATGATATTTTGTTTTGATGTGTAAAGGAAGATAAATAGAGCATGATCAAATAGTATCATGATGAAGAAGGGGATTTTTATATGCCTACTATAGCCCATATAATTTTTAGGTATGGATAGTACTGGCCTACCTTGTTCATTGACTACTATATATGGGTATAGGAATGCAAATTTTGTTGTGTACTCTATGGAAAGGAGAAGAGAGCTTTGATGTCACTAAAATCAATTTTCATAACTAAATCGTTCCAATAGTGGGACCTCAATTTCATATTGCAAGATCAACATATTTTCATGTGTTGGCCATGGATGTATCCTCATTATCATAGTTTACTTAACTAAATGGGTTGAGGAGGTCCCAACTAAAGTAACAAATCAAGAGATAATGATGTAACTTCTCAAATATATCACTACTAGGTTTGAAAATCCTACTGCTATCATGATAGACAATCCTACCTATTTCAAGGGAGATAAGGTGATGAGGTTTGCCCTTGAATATGGTTTTCTAATCAAAACCTTGTCCAATTACTATCATCATGGGAATGGATTGGCTAAATCAACCAACAAGAACATCATAATAATATTGAAGAGAACTATTTTGGAATCACATAAAGACTAGTATACCAATCTACATAAAGCATTATGGGTATATAGGGTGACACAAAAAACATCTATAGGATCATCCCCTTATAAACTAGTATATTACAAGGAATTTGTATTATTTACCAATCTTGAGCTCCCTTCCCTCCAAAGGTCATGACATATTAATCTAGAAGATACTAACATTGATCCCATACAAGCAAGAATAAATTCATTACTAGCTCTCTAAGAGGAGAGAGAAAATTTCTTTAGGAGGATTGCTCAGCAACAAGAGACCATCAAGAAATGGTTTGACAAAGGAGTAATATAAGTAGAGTATAGAGAGTAAGACCTTATACTCAAATGGAATGGAGATCATGAAAAACCAAGTGCCCATAAAAAAATTAATTCCTTGTGGAGCAGACCTTACTAGATCATAAAAATGTAGGTTCAAATGCCTATAGACTCACCTCCATGGAAGGAGGAATGTTGTCTACCTTTGTGAACATGTAGCACCTATGCCTAGTGTAATAAAAACTATTGGTCAAAAAGAACATATATGTACATAGAACTGGATATTAATGTAGCAAGTATTTCTCATTCCACTATTCACAATTTCCTCCTCATTTTTTTCTTTCATTCTCCTTTCCTCTTTAAATTTTATCTTCTTCCCCTTAGAAATGATGTGTCATCAAGTTTGACAAGGATGTTGTAATTTGATAAAAAAATTATGATTAATTTGCTTTAGTGATTGACTCACTCGCATTAACAAGTAGAACACCTCCCACTGATAGTTGGTTATGCATCAATTGCAAGACAAGTGAATCATACTTCAATAGTATGAATGCCCTACCTAAGAAAAGTACACCTTGGCATGGGCTCTATGCACATTATCCAAGGGCTATAAAATCCCTAGGGGGTTCAAGAAAGCCTCACTTTGTAATGAGATCCCCAATTGCATCTCATCAAGAGAAGCACACAAATCCTAAGCAAAGCATATAAAATCCAAGTAGATTACATGAATAGATGTTGAAGGTTGAGCAGGTCATAGCTTCATAAGGGCTCCTCACTAGTTATTGATTGAATCGTTCAAAAAAAGGTAATGATAAAATTCTCATAATTCCTCTAAGTCATAGAACCTGAGTGAGTCACTTGACCTAACTATCAAATTGGTCAACATACCAAGCAAATCGCTTCTCCCTCATAGCAAGCCAATAGTGACACAATCTACCTAATTTGTTGGTAGGATTTTACTCTAAAAATAGACATAGCATTGTTATATCATAGTATGCAACAACAAAAAAAAAACATAGATAATAGATAACACTAGAATAACATAACCAACTAATAACAAACAATTATGTTTTTTCTTGTTCTTAATAGAGTAGCAAAATTAATTACACAATTAATAGTACTATAGCCTTACATATAAGGATTCATGAACAACAAACATAATTTTGAAATATCTATACCTAAAAACATGAAATTATTTTCAACATGACGCCTTCATTCCACTTAGATCCAAAGTTACCATAGACTTCTACAACTTTCGCCTTTCTGAGGTTACTATACCTAGTGTACCTCTTGCATGCACGTCATAGAGTACCAAATATTTTGCTCTAGATCTAGAATTTTAGCACTTTATTTTGAGGTTACTATACCCATTATACCTCTACAAGCACTCTATAGAGTATCAAATATCTAGCTCTATATCTAGATATTTGCATAGTTCTTTAGAGGTTATACCTAGTATACCTCCTCTAAGCATTGCATAGAGTACCACTTATCTAACTTTTATGGTCTTCCTCATTATTCCTTTTATTTCGCTTCTTCCTTTTAACTATGTGCATATTTATAGTCATAAAATATACACAAAACAAAAGGCACAAAAACCATGTGCCAAAATCTATGTTCTAAAACCATGTACAAAACCCATGGTCTAAAACCATGTGCAAAACCCATGGTTTTGAAAACCATGTGCCCAAAACCCATGGTTTGAAAACCATGTACCCAAAAACATGATCTCAAATAATTATTCTTCTTATTATTTTTTTATTGACAACTCAAATGCTCCTGCATCAAATGGCATCTTCTTACAAGAAAATAACTTGGACATTTGAGCAAATCATTTGCCTTCATAATCAAGAAAACAACCCCATTTTTTAATTAAATAACTCAATTTTTTAAGTGAATAAATCCTTCAACCAAATTGCACCCAAATACCTCTAACAAGTGAATTTTTCCCTTTTGCAAGCAAGGCACTTCGAGCATAAAAGCCCAAATTTGCCTAGTTTTTGTCCATTTTTTACCTTTTTGCTTAATTTTCTACTCTCTTTCATCTTAGACACCTCATCTACCTCTACCAACCCTTCATTTCTAGGATCTTTGATAGTTTTACCACTATCCACATCTATTACTCTACCTATCATAGTATTGTTGTCACCTATAACAATCACCATATAGGATGTCAGACTAACATAAGAGGTCAAACCATCAAAAGAGGTAAGGCTATCAGAGGGAAAAGGTTGTAAGAATAAGAGAGGTAAGACAAATAGATAAAATACCACACATTCCAAGAGACCAAAGGAGAAATTCAAATACCCCTACTAGAAGGTGGTGGAAGGCACCTATACATACTCCATGAGGGAGGTTAGAAAAGAGGTATTGATAACGTTCAACTTAGGTCGTTAGACTAATTCTTGGAGTATAATCCAGGCATGGGATTTTAACCTAGCAAATAGCTTAGTTCCAGAAGTGTGGGATTACCATAAAATTATAGAGATAGTGGTTGAGAGGTATTCTTAGATGATTATCTATGCCTAGTATATTTTTGATCAGATGGAGACTCAATTGAGAAAATTCAAGTATGAGAGAAAATTTACATATACTTCTTACCTAATCTAGTTGGTCCTATACTAGAATAAAATTTGGTTCACCACGCTCTAGCTAGATTAGGTAGGAAAATATGTAAACCTTGAGCATAGTAGAGTGCACTAGTGTACCCTGCTAGGAAGAAGGTAAGTCTTCATATTTATTTTTCAACAAAGTGTATAAAGTGATAATGGGAAATTTTAGGGGCAAAAAACCAAGACTGACTATTGAGACACAAAAATAATGAGAGGAAATAAACATAGGGTGATTATTAGAGTATATTACATTATTAGGATACATGTAAATGTACCACCTTTGGTACATTACTAGAGTAGGAGTTTACTTTAGAGTAAGGTTAAGTAGTTACTTGGGAAGAAGTAATAAATGCACAAGTGTCAATGTGCAATGATGTAAATGTATAAGGAGTCCACTTGTACATGAGTCATAGGAAAGGTAGTTAGGAAGAGTAAGGGCCAAGTAACTTATCTTATTATATATAGGCCCCATATTGAATAGATAGAGAAGCATAGGAGAGATTACTATGGAGTAGTGAGTAGGTACAATGTAGTTTCCATTAGATTTTTGGAGTGTTCATTTCCTCCATTATATTGCATTGTACTATTTTAGCAACTTTACATTACTAGCATATTTCAGCATTATTGCATAATTCTATTATATTACTTTTTTACACATTTTACATCTTGTGATTGTTTTCTCTCATATCATACATTATTAAAAGCTAACAGTGGTATCAAAGCCATGGAAGATTAGATAGGAATAGGGAGATCCATAAGAGATATTGAGAGGAGAGAAGCAAATCTCAGTTCCATAATTTTTGAGATTGCATTTGGCTAGTATTTCCATAGAGTTGCAAAAACACTCATAAAGAATAGGACTCAACATTCATTCCACTACATTAACAAATTAACTAGTGAAGATTTGTCACTTAGAATTTCTTCCATTATAGTCCTAATACTTTGTTGTAGGAAAAATGAGATTCGAAGAAAGTTGGGAAGTTTCCTATAGAGAGCTAGGAATAATATCATATTTAGAATCAATCCAACATAAAAGCAACAAACAAAATAAGATGAGATTCCAAGAACCTGAGGGAAGTCCTATTGTAGACTTGTGTAGTGTAGAAGAAGAAAATGCCATAGGAGCCTTTTTCTAGATTTGAGGAAGAGACTCCAGATAAGAGTCCAGGAGAAGATTGGAGATTGGTGATCTCCATTGAAAAACTACAAGTAGCATATTGAAGAGACTCTAGAGAAGATTCCTAGTGAAGATAAGAGATCAGTGATATCCATTTAAGATTGAAGACTTCACCCTAAATAATTAGTGAAAATCAGCATAAGAAGCTAAAGAGACTTACAAGATATCCCATTTAAGAACTTCTAACTTTAGAAGAGATAGAGAAGGACTAGCAAAAGTCCTGATCCTGAAGAAGTAGATTTTAGAGATTTGAAAGGGAAATCTCATTGAAACATTTCCACAATAGAAGTTTGAAGGAAAGGTCTCATTGATAAGACCAAAGAAGCTACAATATTAAAGACCTTAAAGAGGCCTCAAGGAGAAACAAGGAAAAGGCTTGGTGAGCCTCATTAAAGGAGTTTCTAGAAAAAATCATTGGAGAAATTCACTACCAAGGAGAAGCTCCTAATAGTGAAGGAATTGGGACAATTTTCACCATCCAACAACAAGCCCAAAGGAGAAGACTTTAGCAAGTTTGTCAAATTTTGAAGGATACTAGTGAAGACCTCAAGAATTTCATATTATTGAGAAGGTCCTTGTAGAGAATGAAAAACTTCTTATTATTCTATGAAAGGGACCTTGCTTAAATAGCAAAGGTGTACAATATGATCCATCAGATCATAACAAATTGAGTTGATCTCAGCCACATAAAACTATCCTAATATCCTAGTAACAACTTAGGATATACTCTAACACCCCCCTTAAGTGGTACTAGGATATATCTAACACCCCCCTTAAGTGGTACTAGGAGGTAGTGAAAAATAACAAAACCAAACAAGTGGCATATCCACATATATGAGTCTTGGCAACAAAACCTGATAAGGTACTCATGTACCATATATCCATAAGAAACTTTGTTGGAGAGATGATGAAAAACCACTTCTAGAAGAGAAATAAGAAGAAGGAATATGTGCAAGGAGGATGGAGAGGAATATGTCCTCTTCAACCCCCCTAGGAAAACTTCCATCAAGAAGGGCCTACAAAGGATCCATGTGATGTCTCAAAAAAGTAGAGATGCCTCATCACCAAACTGAATGTCTTCCCACTCCAAGAATGTATGAGGAAAAACATGAAATATGGTGCTTGTGACAATGAACAAGGTTGCAAACCATGAAAAAGTCACCAAAGAAAACCTCCTTAAACTAAAGTATCTCATAAAAATAGAGTGTGAATATAGGATGGAGAAAGAAGAACCACAATTGTAAGGGTAGTCTAAAATGACTCCACAAGCACAAATATGTGGTGTCCACTTATACTAACATGATGGGCTAATAACAAGGTCCAAATTATATGGACAAACAACAAAAAATGGGATCAAAATTAAAGGGTACAAATATAGCTATCAAACGATAAAAAAATTCACCAAATAAAAACCCCCTTAAAATAAAGTGTCTCGTAAAAAATGAGAGTGAGAAGATAGGATGGAGAAAGAACCACCACAATCGCAAGGGTAGTCCAAAATGACTTCATAAGCATAAATATGTGGTTTCCACCTATATGAACACAATGGGATGATAATAAGGTCCAAAACTATGGGACAAATAGCCAAACAAGGGGAAAAGGGACTTTATAAATGTAGTCCATATCAACCACGCAAAACCTCCCAAAAAAAATGGCTTGGGAGTGTCAAGTTCAACCAAGAGTGCAACATATATGAGGCCCAAAAACCAAATATGAACTGCCTCAAAAAGGAAATTGAACACCACCAATATGTCCAGCTTGGAAAAACCTTCCTGATGACTATAAACATCCCTATGATTGGGTGTCAATGGGGACTTCATCTATCGGAAAAACAACAATCTTCTTCATTTTCCCTCACAAAGAAATATTTTGGAATGTCCTTCTGAATAAAGCATGTTTTTTTTTTAAATTCCCTCATAGGAGAAAGTAAATGGGTTATGTGGGCCATCATATTTTGAAATACAATAAAGTGGCTATGAGGGCATTCCACTCTCCACGTGGAAAAAAAATTACTTTATAAGAAATACCCCTTGTAAACATAAATGAAAAGTTATGAAGGTCATATTCTTTGTCAACCATTTAATAAAAATTCTTAATTAACCCTTCCCACCATATTGCTATATCATGGGTATGGAGAGCCCACTATGAAAAAAACATGGTTAAAAATTAGCACAACAACCATCAAAGCAAACATGGACTCTCAATGTGGAAAAACAAAATAAAACAGATCCACCAATCTCAATGATGCAAGACCAGAATGGCCCTTGACCCCACCGATAGATGGGTCTTATCCAACCTCATACACATCGCTCTCTACTATAGCAATCGTGATATACAGGCTAGAAGTTGGCTGAACCACCCTCGCATTCTCCACAAAGCCTACACAATGTAACAATAAGAATGAAAGTATTTGGTCAATCAAAGGCCACAACCGCTAACCGTGGTGCATATTGAAGAACATGTGCTTATACTGAGAGCGGTGTGAACTTTATAAGATAATTTTTTTTCAAACCATATGATAAATTCAACAATATTAAAGCAGTAATCATTGCATAAAACATCACACACATGAGAGACATGATTTAACATGGTTCACCCAATGTGGGCTACTCCATGGAGAAAATATTCCTTATAAAATTTTCTCAATAAATTCTCTTGGGAATCCTTCCCTATTACAATGTTTATGGACCTCTGTCCAAAGGAGACACCAATCCCCTAATCAAGTTCATGGATATCTATCCATAGGAGAACCCTTTCTCCTTTGCTCTGGATGATGAATCTCTCTAGAAGACTACTGCCTCCGCTGCATTAGCTTGTGGATCTCTCTACACTAAAGACCCCTATCCTCACTCAGAAGGCCTATGTCCTCACTGCCCTAGATTATGGATCTCTATCCACTAGAGACTATTATCCTCTACTTTATCACCTCCAAAGCCTGCTCTAACTCTATTCTATCTCTATATCAGATATGTACTGAACATTATCGTCTGCCCTTTACAAATATGCTCAATATCTATCTCAAATATGCACTAAACACTGTCCTTTGATATAGCATAAATCTTCTCAATCTCTATCTCAACTTTGCACTAAATATTGTCCTTCAATCTAGCACAAATCTGCTCAGTCTCTATCTCAAATTTGCACTAAAAATTGTCCTTCGGTCTAGTACAAATCTACTCAATCTCTATCTCAAATTTTCTCAAGAAGTCCTCTCTAGAACTTGTCCAATATTCTCAACAAGTCTTCACCAAGACTTACCTCAAATCTACTTGTAAGCTTCCACAAAAGCTCACACAAATTTGTCCTTAATTCCCCTCTAGGAATTACTCAAAACAGTCCACTAGCTTTCACAAAAGCTTTATTCAAATTGTAAATATTGCATACATAACTAAATTTAATCCTTTCAGAAAACCTCTTTAATCACACAACCAAGTTTCAACCTCTTCAAAACTTGTCTTAATCACAATCAAAATCTCTTTACCAATTCTAAGGTTAGGCAACAATAATCTCTCTCAAAATATCCACTCAAAATCCTCCTCAATATTTTTTTCACCATACAAAAATAACAAGTCTCAAGTACACCTTATAATCTCCAATATTTTCAAAATATAACTAGCAAAGGTTTAATTAACTTACTTCCACAATCATTCACTTCAGAATTTTAAATGCATAAAACAATCAAAATAACTCCCTTATATCTCCCTACTCAAAATGCATTATCAAATAATCAAAACACCTTTCCAGAAATAATTCAATTCACTTTTAATCCAAAATTAAATCCTCCTCAATATTCAACTAAGACACAAAATAAAATATATCTTAATCACCTTATAACTTCCAACTTAAAAATTGCATTTCAAAATAATTAACACCTCTTATCCAGAAATAATGCAATTCACTTTTAAACAACAATTAAATCCTTCACTAACTTTAACCAAAATAAAATTTCTTTAATCACCTTATATCTCCCAAGATGCTCACAATACAACCTTAGACCACATGCACATTTATTAAAAATAAAGTACCTTTGCACACTCCACGATGGGATTCGATCCCAACTCAAACTGTCACATGCGCCCTAGCCGTAACCACGCTGCCACATGAGCTATATGCTCATGTGGGTGGTAAAAACACTTTGAGCACTTTGTTTCTTCCACCAGTACCAAAGCCAACAAAAGGCTTCATCCCTTTGCAGTTACCAAGACTCAAACGTGGCACCTATGCGTACCCTACGCCTTAACCACCAACAAATTGCCACTAGCCCAACCGATTGGTTGGTGACAAGGCTTTATGCCTTGGTCAATTTGACCTTCATGTTTTTTGTTGCAATAAAAAATAATAACCTCTTGTCCTTTTGCTCACGAACTTTTCGCATTCACTTTCAATTAATCGCATGTGCATTAATATTCAGAGACTTGCATTTGTGAGGCAAACCTTATGGTATTTATACCATATGCCTCTTTCCTTCAAAAGAAAAAATTAAATTGAATTTGTGCCTAACACTACTTTGGGTTTTAAATAATATTATAAATTACCTTAGGCTTCTAATTTTAACCTTTAATATTATAATAAAAATATTATAATATTATTTCCTTTGGGCCTAGGTATTTTCTTCTTTCACCCTTAGACCTTTTCTAACCTCCTTTAATATTATAATAATAAATATTATAATATTATTTCCTTTAGGCCTTTACTTCAGGGTATTTAACCATACTTTTGATCAATCATGTGAAGCCCTTAAACCAAATCTCTTGGGCTTAAAATATAATTATTTTAACCCTTATTTTGCCAAGTCCTGCACTAATCACTGACACTGACTCTTGACATCAATGACAACACAACTAACTCAAAATTTCCAAAAATATCCCCCTTTGTCATTGATGGCAACCCTTTTTCTGTAACCATTCCTTTTTCCTTTTTCTAAAACTGCTCCCCCTGAGAAATTGCTCCCCCTAATTGAATTCTCTCCCCCTAACTCAAATCTCTCCCCCTTTGTCATCAATGGCAAAGGGCCATATATGGGACTAAATATAAGACTCTTAGCTCAGCCCCCTCCCCACCTCCTCTCCTTGAGGTGATTAATTTTGGGATGGGAGTAAAACTACTCCTAATTTCCTTCTAATATACTCAAAGGTCTCTTTCAAAAGTGGTTTAGTAAATATATCCACATTTTGCTCCTTTGTAGTAACATATTCCAACTTGACTTGCTTATCTATCACCTGTTCTCTCAAAAAATGATATTTGATCAAAATGTGCTTTGTCCTAGAGTGCATCACTAGATTCTTTGAGATATTTATAGCACTTGTATTATCACACAATATGGAAATAGGGTGATCATGCTTTATCTTGAAGTCCTCTAGAGTTTGCTTCATCCATAATACCTGTGTACAACAAGCAACTATTGCAATATACTCTGCCTCTACTGTGGATAAGGATACTGATGCCTATTTCTTACTTAGCCAAGAGACTAAACAGTCTCCAAGAAAGAATGCTCCTCCACTTGTGCTTTTTTTGTCATCAATGTTGCCAGCCCAATCTGCATCTGTATAAGTTGTGAGAGTGAAACTGTCACTTTTGGGATACCAAAGCCCAAAATCCATAGTCCCTTTTAGATACCTAAGAATCCTCTTTACTACTACTACATGTGTCTCCTTGGGTGCTTCTTGAAACCTTACCACTAATCCCACTACCTACATGATATCTGGTCTTGTAGTTGTGACATACAATAAGTTGCCAATCATAGATCTGTATAATTTTTGATTTACCTCTAGAGATTCATCATATTTACTTAACTTGCATCCTATAACCATGGGGGTACTCACTGGTTTACAATATTCTAGCTTGAATTTCTTTAGCATCTCTTTTATATACTTGGTTTGTGAAAGAAATACTCCTTTCTCTGATTGTGAAATCTAAAGTCTAAGAAAGAAGGACAACTCACCAAGCATTGACATCTCAAATTCATTTTGCATGTTCTTTACAAATTTCTGACACATCTTATCATTGTTACCTCCAAAAATAATATCATCCACATAAACAACCACAATTAGTAAGTCATTCCCTTCATTTTTGATGTATAAGTTACTATCCACTATTCCTTTCTTGAAACCCTGTTCCTGTAGGTACTTATCCAATCTTGAGTACCAAGCTCTAGGAGCTTGCTTTAGTCCATAAAGTGCCTTCTTCAATCTACATACATAGTCTGGTTTATCAGTCAAGTTGAATCCTTCTGGCTGCTCAATGTAAACCTCTTCTTCTAGAACACCATTTAGAAAGGCTGATTTAACATCCATATGATATACTTTGAAGTTTTTGAAACTTGAGAAGGCTAAGAATATTCTGATAGCTTCAAGTCATGCAACTAGAGAAAATGTCTCATCAAAGTCAATTCCCTCTACCTGTGCATAACCTTTGCATACTAATCTTGCTTTATTTCTGACTACCTGACCATCTTCATTTAACTTGTTTTTGAATACCCATTTAGTGCCAATCACATTCTTATCCTTTGGTCATGGGACAAGTTCCCAAGTCTTACTTTTCTCTATCTGATCTAGTTCCTCATTCATTGCCTTAATCCAAAAGTCATCTTCACTTGCCTCATTGAAATATTTTGGCTCAAATTTAGATAACAAGGAGAAATTTGCTTGTTGATTTGATGCTATTATCCTTCTCCTTGTCTATCTCTCATCTGGATTCCCAATGATTTGATCCCTTGGATGATTTTTCTGTACATACCTGGATGGAGTCTTAGGAAATAATCTTTGTGTTTCGTCTTCTTCCTCTGATTCTTCACATAACTCTTCTTGACAACTTTCATCTTCTTGATACACAATTTCTTGAACTGGTTCTCTTGATCCTATCTTCTCATCAACTGTTACATTTATACTTTCTATAATAGTACGTGTCCTTTTGTTATAGCATCTATAGGCTTTGCTCTTAGTGGAATAGCCAAGAAAAATACCCTCATCACATCTTGGGTCAAACTTACCCAAAATTTTCTCTTCCCATCTTATGTAACATTTACTTCCAAAATTTTTGAAGTACTTTATAGTAGTTGGTCTTCCTTTCCAGAGCTCATATGGAGTTTTGTGATGGTTTACTCTTACTTGAGCTCTATTGATGATATATGTTGTTGTATGTACCACCTCTTTCCAAAAACCATCTAAAATATTAGACTCATTTAACATGGCTCTAGCCATATTCTCAACTGTCCTATTTTTCCTTTCAACTACCCCATTTTGTTGAGGAGTTCTTGCTGTTGAATATTCTCTTTTGATCCCATGTTGTTCACAAAAGTCTATGAATTCATTTGAGGTAAATTCTCCTCCTCTATCTGACCTTAAACTCTTAATCCTTTTCCCTGTTTCATTTTCCACTAACTCTTTAAAAGCTTTAAACTTCTCAAGAGCTTCTGAATTTTCTTTCAGGAAGGCTACCCAAATCATTCTAGAATAATCATCTATAAATAATATAAAGTAACTTTCACCTTGTAAACTCTTTGTCCTTGTAGGACCACATAGGTTAGTGTGCACTAGCTTCAATGGCTCAGATGACATAAATCCTTTTGACTTGAAACTTGTTCTAGTTTGCTTCCCATGCTGACATTGTGAACAAATTGTGTTTTGTGGCCTTTTTAGCTTTGGTAAATCTTTGACAACCTGCTTTTTGCTTATGTTTACTATGTTTTCAAAGTTCAAATGACCCATTCTTCTATGCCACAACCAACTCTCATCTTCTTGTGATAGAAAACACTTTTCCCCTTTAATCTCACTTAACATGTAGAGGTTGTTTGTAGTTCTATTTGCATTTGCAATAATTTTTCCAGTTTTAGACTTCCTAATATCACACCTACTTGGATGAAAAGTAACCATGTGCCCTTGATCACAAAGTTGGATCACACTTAATAGATTGTGCCTCAACCCCTTGACATACAATACATTCTCTATTTTTGTTTTCCCATTATCTAAACTCAGAGTTCCTTTCCCACAAATTTTTTTGATCCATTATCACCAAATCTTACTGATCCTCCATCAGTTTCTTTGAGTACAAGAAATTTACTTTTGTCTCCTATCATGTGACTAGAACATCCACTATCAAGAAACCATTGTTTTCCCTTATCCTGAACATGAAGAGTTGTTTGTACTAACATTGATCTAGCTTTCTCATGCCCTTTTCTCTCTTTCCTAATTGTTGATGTTGTATTATTTTTACTTGACTCAGGAAATACCATTTTGCACCATCTAGCCTTGTGACCAAAATTATTGCACTTATAACATATGACATCATTATTCATAAGAGGTGCAAAAGAATTGAAATTTCTATCAACATCATTTTTAACATAACCAATGCAATGTACAACTCTATGACCATATTTGTTACATGAAAAGCAATAGCCATGGAAGATATTATGTAACTTGTTTGAATACCTTGGAAAATATGGTCGAGTGCTCCTCCTTTTTTGTGATTAACTCTTGTCCATGGTTCTTCTTTACCTTCTTCTTTCCTGATATCTTTTCCTTCCAGAGTATGAGTCACGAGCTTATCTTTGTTTGATGTCTCTGCCTCATGAAATCTTGACTCCTCTTTCTATTTCCCTAACTTTATATCTTGTTGTAACTTGGTCTTTTCAACTTCATTCCTTAGAGAAATAATTTTTGCTTCCAATATTTCACACTCTGTTTCCCTTGCTCTTAATATATCTATCATATCTTGTTCAATTTTCTTTCCTTCTTCTACCTTTATATTGAGTTCTGTGAGACTCTATAGAAGTTCTATCTTTGCTTCTTCATCCTCTTGAATTTTATCCTTCAAACTTGAGTTCTTCTTTCTAATATTTTCCAGGTTCCTGAGAGAAACAAAGAATTCCTCTTTTATTTCAAACATGGTCTCTTCTTCATTCTTTGAAGTCATGTGTGTTTCTGATGGATCTTCCTCCAAGCTATTAGTCTTTTCACGGAGAGACCCACTCTGATACCAATTGAAGAACATGTGCTTATACTGAGAGGGGGTGAATAGTATAAGATAAAAATTTTTGCTTTTCAAACCATATGATAACATCAACAATATTAAAGTAGTAAACATTACACAAAGCATCACACACATGAGAGACATGATTTAACGTGGTTCACCCAATGTGGGCTACTCCATGGAGAAAATATTCCTTATAAAATTTTCTCAATAAATTCTCTTGGGAATCCTTCCCTATTACAATGTTTATGGACCTCTGTCCAAAGGAGACACCAATCCCCTAATCAAGTTCATGGATCTCTATCCATAGGAGAACCCTTTCTCCTCTGCTCTAGATGATGAATCTCTCTAGAAGACTAATGCCTCCACTGCATTGGCTTGTGGATCTCTCTCCATTGAAGACCCCTATCCTCACTCAGAAGACCTATGTCCTCACTACCCTGGCTGATGGATCTCTATCCACTAGAGACTATTGTCCTCTGCTTTGTCACCTCCAAAGCCTACTCTAACTCTACTCTATCTCTATCTCAGATATGTACTGAACATGTAGCACCCTAAAATTGGCATAGTTAAACCTTAGTAAAAAGATAAAAATTTGAATTTTAACCCCAAACCACCCGTTAACCGCCCGTTACCCGCTCCCCTTGTTTTTCGTGCCATTTTTAGGATTTGTTTTGACCGTTGGACGATATCGTCGACGATCAGATGAAATCATCCCAGATCTGACGAATTCATCTGGAACAGAACGTCCAGACGATTTCGTCCCAAAACCAAATTTTCATAATTAGCTTCTGTTTCAACAGCTTCTCTAACTTGGGCAGAAAGCATGTCTGCACGGTTAGAGTCTCCCCCATTGGAGATCTCCCAAATTGGGATGATCTCCAACCTCCTAACCTCTCCCTAATCCTATATAAACTAGGATTTTCTCAGTTTATCCCCCTAAACCCCTTGATCGATCTGATTTCCCTACAACTTTAGTTTCTCGTGCATTAGAACACCTTCGCACCATCGTTTGCATTGTGTATTTCAAGTTTTCTTGCAGGAATTTTACTATTTTTCAGCCGGAGCAAGCTCGGATCGTCGCAGGCGATTCCAGACGATTTCGGACGATCCTGTCGTAGATCGGCGATGATCTCATATGATTGGAGGTGATCTCGACTATAGTCCAGATTGGGGGCAATCAGAGCCCGGAGTTTGCATTTTTTTATCTTCTCTCTTCATTTTCTTATGCATTAACTTAGTTTATTCTATTTTTGCATCCTGGAGTTCACCTCATTTAGCATAGATGCATGATAAAGTTAAAATAAATTATTAAATTAATGCATTTCCTTTAATTGCTATCTGGATCTATCATTTAGGCAAATTTACTATCATTTCTATCATTTCCCCTTGCTTTTGCAGTTGCATTTTTGGTTTTTGGTATCTATTTCTGTGATTGCAGGTTTCTGACGAATTTGTCTGACGAATTCATCAGATCGACGATGATCTCGTCTGATCTCAGATGACCGACTATGATCTGAGATGATTCTATGCAATTTCAGATGATTATGTAAGATTTGAGATGATTTGGACTTCTACAAACCTCAGAATCTTCATCAGACATCCGAAATCAGGTATATTCTGTCTTATTTAGCATACTTTCTGTGTTTAGCACTTATTCATGTTTTTTGTATTCATATAAATCAGCATTGGCATATAGAATAGCTTAGATTCATCTTGGCCAAACCTAGGAATTGAATGATTAAAGTACAAAATGAACACATCAAACCCATTCTCAACCTAGGCATGGAAACCGCCACTCAAAAGTTTCTTGGTGAACCCACCATCCATCGAAAATTCACCCTTATACCCCTCCCCCGAGAGGCGCGACCTTCAAAGGGCCTCTCAGTTCGAGGTATTGTCCCATCCTTCTCGCATCCCCCTTTCGGGCGTGGATCCTATAGCCTGAAGGTAAGGATGCAAAAAATTTGGAGCGATACATTTTGGTGAACCCGACGTGAAAACTAAAAACCTTTTGAAAACAATCCAAAAAAAAAAAAAATAAATGCATTTAGAATCATCAAACAAACAATTAAAGATTGCATATCATATTTAGATGGTAGATTATAATAAAAGATGAGTTGTCACCATTAATGTTGAAAATCAATTAGCAGCCATAGAGATTACTTCTTTGCTTAGAGTATCTCAAACATATAGAGTCCCACCTTTATGGGACGAACTTAATAGGAGATTGAGTATTATTTCATCTAGATCAACCGAACTTAGGCAAATCAAGAGGTTTGTCCTAGATAGAATCCTGGATCCTGATCAAGTGACCTTATATCATGAACTTCAGAGAGCTTGCCATAGGTGGTTAGCAGATAAAAGAGCCCTTGTGTCTTTCGAGTTGTACACCTTTGAGGAATACCTCGACAATGCAGTTGTAGTACATAAATTTCTATCTCGTATAGAGGATCAAGAGGTCGTTCTTACGGATAGAAAGAGATGGAATAGAGTTCCTAGAGCTGTGTTATATCGAGAGTATTGCCATGAGCTCTATTTTTACAAGTCAAAGTCAGAAGTAGATAATATCACCATAGCACACTTTGTCAAATTCTTGAAAAACCATTTCCAATTTGAAGAGGAGCATTTCATGACTCCCGATGAACTTGATCCCATCAATGACATCTATAAACTATTTATAGAAAACTAAGCCATTCTTTTATTATTATTATTTCTTGCATTTAGTATGTTGTTTGTTGTCTTTATAATATTATCATAAAAACAAAACAAAAAAAAAACAAAACAAAAATATAACAAAAATTAAAACATTTTCTTTTAAGTATTATAGTAGGTATATAATTAAAATATATACCTCCCAAACTTGTTGCAAATATATATATATATATATATATATATATATATATATAATTATATATATTTGCTAAAATCTAAGTTTAAGCATAATGACTAGACTTAGGAATGGAAAACAGATTGAAGTAGAAGAAGATTGGTTAGGAAAACCAGTAAATAAACCAGATGTCCTTCCCGAAGACCCAATTCAGGAAGAAGGAACCCTAGACCAACAAGAAGAAGAGTTTGCTGAAGGAAATGAACAAAGAGAAACTGTTAGAGAGGAAGGATCCTCATCCCCTAAAATGTCTCCGGAAGGAGTCATTACTTTTGAGAACATGGAACATTTCTGGAAGTTCCTCAATACTAATATTGGCGCCCTTAATAGAGCAGTCCATATGGACAAGGATCAAATTAGTGACACTCAAGCAACCCTAGAAGAAATATATCACACACGCACTAATCCCTTGTCCTTCGTTGATCAAGAAAGTGATCAAGTCTGGACCATCCAATTTGGATATGGCCGCTATAATCCAGAACATGCAACAACAACAGGTTACCCAACCACCTAGAGTGCCCGTTACCAAGCCTAGAGTTATTCCCACACAAAAGAAACCTTCATTCACTGCTCTATTTTGCCAAGTTATTGATCAACATACCTCAAATCAACAAAAGCCCAAAACAAAACCAAACACCAATTTCCAACAATCTGGGATACAACATAATGCTACTACAAATCTTCTTCATAATACTCTCCCTACCAACCATTTGCATAATAGCAATATAGCATCTAATCCTTACGTCACGCCATCATACGCTCAAATACCACCGAACCAATATGGTGGACAAACTAGTAATCTGGAAGCCATGGTGAAACAGTTAGTCTCCCGCATGGACCAGATAGATCCCTACCGTCCCTCGTACAATTATCGAGAGATGTGTAGTCAGCCTCTAGATCCTATAGTTGTAGCACAACCATATCCTAAACACTTTCCTATGCCTTGTCCTACCTATATACAAAGGAACCGAAGATCCCATAGAGCATCTTCGTATGTTTAGGATAGCATGTCATGATATATCACATGATGACTTGTTATTACTAAAAATGTTCCCAAAAAGTTTAGGAGGAATGGCATTAGAGTGGTATTATCAATTACCCACTCATTCTTTGAGGAATTTCAAAGAAACAGTCGAGTCTTTTGTTCATCAATTTAGTGCCTACATCGAAAGGCATGTAACCATTAAATATTTGTACAACTTAAAACAAGACAAAGATGAATGTTTTGCTGATTTCCTAGCTCGGTGGAGGCAGTTGATAGGAAAATTACACTTTGTGTTACCTTATCGAGAAATGTTGGATATCTTTATCAATAATTTACAAGAACAACTATCCTATGAGTTATCAACCGCTACCTTGACCACCTTCGATCAAGCTATAGACTTAGCTCGAAGAGTGGAAGATGCTCTCATTAGGAGAGGTCAGCTTAAAAAGAAAGATGATGAGAAAACATCCAAAAATCAATATAAAAATAAACAAGTTGTGGGTGATGGAGTCACTGATAGCAGAAACATTGCTAATGTTAATACTATGAAAACAACGGAGAAGTTTATATTGAAACCTCCTGATAAACCACCTCGAGAATTTACTAGGTTAAATCAACCTCTATCAACCATTCTCCCACAATTACTAGCATGAGGTTTGATCCAATTACCAAATATACGGGAACTCGATCCAACTATACCCGGATACGGAGCTGATTTACACTGTGATTTCCATAGAGGACCTGGACACGCTACCAACTCTTGTAAAATATTAAAACATAAAATACAAGACTTAATTGATAACAATGAGATGGAGGTGCAAGCCTTTCAACCTAAACAAAATCCTCCCAATAATGCTCAAAAGAACATCCCCCAAAATCAGAATCAGAATGCCAATCAATCATTGGACATATTTCAACATCCTTTACCAAAGCATGGTAAAGAAGTGGCTAATCAAATTGAGCATCATAATGTTCCCCCTCCTACCCGATATGTAGGAACTATTAGTGGGCATTTACCTACTCATGATTTGGAAATATTTGACACAACTTTATCCATGGTTACGACCAGACCTCTATATAATATTCAGACACCTGATCTTAGTGATGTAGAATATGAGACTGAAAGTGACATGGAAATCACCTCAAATCAATCGAATAGCTCTGAAGATGAATCAGATCCTATTCAACCTATCACAAGTTCTATGGTTCCAGAAGAACCATTTCCAAGAAGAGTCACTACTCGACCATCGTCTCACCAATTACTTTCTAATGAACAAGCCATAAATGCTAGACCAAGACCCATTCATCATCCGCAAAATAATATTGTAGGTACCATCGAAGCTGTTACTAGACAACAGGCTCAAAATTCTCAACAAGATCAAACTCAAAACGATGGATCAGCTCCATTTGTTTTGAAAGTTCCTAATAAATGGAATCATGCGCCTAATGTTCAACCTAAACCTCCTTATAATATTAATGAACAATTATCAAATACTACAACTAGAATTTCCCTTTTGGACCTTTTAAGATCTTCTCCTACACATAGGGATGAATTAATGCTCACATTAAGCCAAATGATGGTACCACAAAATATTCAACCTGAAGCCATGGCCAATACTATCATAACTCGAGAAGTCGATTGTATTGACTTTCGGGATAGAGATATACCACAACATAGTTTACATAAGGATAACCCCTTATATATTACTGCCCTAATTGGAGATGTAGCAGTTAAACGAGTCTTGATTGATAATGGTTCATCTTTAAACATTTGCACTTTTGACTTCTACCAAATATTTGGGTTTAGAAGTGATGAAATGAAAAGAACTGATATGATCATAAAAGCCTTCAATGACGAAACACAAGAAACATGTGGAGTTATTACTATCCCATTGCAAGTTGGTCCAAGAACCTTAGACATGACCGTGTTTATTGTACATTGCCCTGCATCGTACAATATACTCTTGGGTCACCCTTGGATCAACGCGATGTGAGCTGTTCCCTCAACTTTACATCAATGTGTTAAATTCGAATTTAAAAATCAGTTGGTTACCATTCATGGTGATCCCAGACCCTTTGATATGTGTGCTTTGGCAGAACCTGTTGGAGTTCAATTTTGCCCTGCTCTATCATCCACACATCCTAATTCTCATCATCCATCTAAACGTGTGAAACACACACCCATAACATCATCTACTTCTCCATCAACTCCACCTCTACATATAGTTCAACCATCCTCCGAACAAACCACATTAGGACCTCAAAAAGATCCTAAACCCACAACCAATGCTTCTTGTTTTACTCCTATAACTTCCATACCTATAGACCCATCCATCGACATCTCTACAACATCTACATCCACCAAAGGCATATTTTCCACATCCAAAGATGTAGGAAATGTTCCTTCTACCTCTTACGCTCTTACTGATGAGCTCTTACCCAATTTATCTAAAATTCTTATATCAGAAAAAAAAAACGATGTTATGCAAGATTCCCTTATTTTAAATAAATTCCACCCTCCTCCTCTTAGACCGACTTGTTCCAGGCTGAGTATTTCATCTCCTTGGCCCTTTTCAAAATGGGGATTAGATATCATTGGAAAAATCAACCTTGTGTCATCTGATGGACACAAATTCATCATAACTGCCATCGAGTATTTTACTAAGTGGGTTGAAGCTATGCCCTTAGCTTCTTGCACTGGAACACAAGTTTCCAAATTTATTTTTAATCAAATTATTTGTAGGTTCGGAATTCTTGCAAATCTCATCTCGGATAATGGAACTTGTTTCAAAAATAAATATGTCAAGAAATTATGTCAAAAATATAAAATTCAACATCGTTGGTCCACTCCCTATTATCCTCAGGGTAATGGCCAAGTAGAAGCATCTAATAAAACATTAATTAAAATCCTCAAAATATTGGTCAATAAATTTGGCTGAGATTGGCACATTCAATTATATCCTGCTTTGTGGGCTTATCGAACTAGTGTTCGCACTCCCATGGGCACTTCACCTTTTGTTTTGGTTTATGGCGTTGAAGTTGTTTTTCCCTTTGAATTAGAAGTTCCTTCTTTGGCTCTACTACTTCAAGATACTGAAGTAGGAGATGAATATCGTGTTGGCAGACTTAGTCAATTGGAACTCCTAGATGAGAAGTGCATCAATGCTTTGGAACATCTTCGTGCCTACCAAAACAAGCTCAAACGAGCATACCTCAAGAAAGTTCATCATCGATCCTTTGAGATCGATGACCTTGTCTTAAAAGAAAATAAAAAAAATACTAATGCAACTAAAGATCTTAAAGGTAAATTTGAACCTAACCGGCTTGGGCCATATATCATCACTGCTAAATTTGGCTCGGGAGCATACCGATTAGCTACCTTAGATGGTAAAGATCTTAAAGAACCTATGAACATTATGCATCTTAAGCGCTATTATGCATAAAATCTGGTCATTTCATCATTGTATATATTGTTATTTTGCATATTGTTTCATTTTAGTCATCCATATAAAAATTTCAAAAAATAGTAATAGTATTTATTCTTTCCATTCATAAATTAAAATCAAAATATAAAAACTTCAAAATCATCAAAATCTTCAAAAACATCTTTTATTTTCGTACTTGTCAATTCTTGAAGTATTGCAGTTATATTTTCAATTATTTTGGATAAATTAGCATTTATTTGGAATCCCGCACTTTCACACTCACATGAATAAATATCTTGATTTTATTTGGTATGATTATTAATCTCTCTTATATCAAAGTCCACAGTTGAATTAAATAAAGTTTTGAGCATAGAGAACTGATCTTGTTATTTACTTGAACCAAGCATATCTTTTCACATTAAAATGATTTCATTGCAAATTCGATATGATGCTACATAGTAGAAATGGTTTCTTGAGCGAAAAGTTTCCCCTGCTATCCTATCATGCACATGGTCTAGAATCTTTGAGAATTGACAAAAGGACAAGCTCACCCCTACCCAGAATAAAAATCCCTTGCTCTACAACCAATCCGAGCAAGTATCCCTAGCATAGGAAGAAAAAGAAAAGTCAAAGAAAATGAGAAAAAGAAAAATATCATTTTGTACCATCGCAGCAATATTTCAGCATTATCTCAGTTCCAAGCAAAAAATACAAAAAAAAAAAAAAAGAAAAGAAGAGAGAAAAAGCAAAAGCAAAAAGCAATAAAATCCCTTTCCCTACCCCTTGAAAAGAAAAGAAGGGTGAATGAGCTTGAATCCCTGGAATTCTCAATTATTCGAAAACTGTGAGGTAAGCCCCATAACAGGTGGTTTGTGCCCAACCCGCTTGGCCTTGGGTAATCCCTAGCATGGTGATATGTCTGTCACATTAGCGACCTTATTTTGTATAGACCTATGTCGGCTTATGGATTAGCTAGCTCTTGATGACCTAACTTACATAGTAGTCTGGTACGGTTACATGCATATAAATCATGGTCAACGAACACTCATTTGGTTAATTCAAATTACTTGTATCAAATTATCTTGCTCAAAATTGGTGAATGAACAATACAATTGCACACACATTTGTATTTGAGAGATTTTGTATCATTATGATAAATCAAGATCGGTAATGAACTCACATTTGCACATGAGGGTTCCTTATAAATCTACATTTTGTCTTTGAGATAATTTAAAATATCTCTGCAATTCTTTTCGAATCATTTCATCTTCTTATTTAAGAACATTTGCTTAGCATAAAAACAATTAAATATATTTCTTTCCAAAAATCCAAAAATTTTCTTTCACAACATCTTCAAAAACCTAGTAAATAAAGTCATGTTTATATATTATTATTTTCTGTTTATCTCAAAATCAAAAATCAATCATGCAATAAAACTAAAATATCAATTTCTTTTTTGGATTTCGTGATGATGGTATAAGTCTATACCTATAATTCTATGCCTAGCGCAAACCATTGTTCTAATTTTATTTTCCCATTCATTTTAAATTCATAAAAACATATGGCTTACATCATTATGTTACACAATTGTGCTTTAAAAAGAACACAAATTTTTCTATTTCATTTCATTATGTCAACATTCAATTTTGCAATGATGGTATAATTCCTAAGGAATTATTCAAAATTTTATCACACTTAGGAATTTATGCCTAGCAAAAATCATATTTCTTTAATATTTCATGCATAATATTTTTATGAAAATCTGAAAACAAATCATCACCATCATCATTTTTCATCATCACAACACAAAGTCTTAAGACAGTCTCTTAAGCACTCTTTTACTTTTAACAATATTTCTATACTGGGATTAGCTTGATGACCTAGCGAGTGGCGACTCCATGAAATGGTCTATAACAGCGACAATGTCCTTTGAAATTATTGTTAGAAGTCTCTTTATTTTTCATCAAATTACACCACAAAACAACCAATTTGTTTACATCAGATTATTTCATTTAAATTTTATGGCATGACATAAAATTATAATTTATTTCCAAATGACATAATTACATGAATAATCAATCAACAAATTCAAAATTAAAGCATCATACAACATATACACAAGTCATATCATCAAAAATATAATATATATATATATATCAATCAATTATGTACATCATCTGGATTGGTATGCCACAATCAATACCCTGGCATACTCAATCCTCTCAAAAAGTAATAATAATATATACAATCTGTAGTCTATAGCAGCTAGCCTCGAGAAGCCCTCGAGCTCTCAGCCTCATCTCCTCTCCCACCCTGAGGTGGAGGAGGTGGTCCCATAGAGGTCCGTGCTGTGTCTCGGGTCCTCATCGTCGATCGTGAGGATGTCCTCGATGATCCCATCCTGATCGGCTCTGCAATGGGGGTTGGCAATGGTATCCTCTAGTTCTCTAGAACCACATGATAGTATAATCCCTGGTAGAATGTGGTCTAAGCAATAGACCATGCCATATCTTGAGTGCTCGCCCCTCCACTCCGAGCCCTGAGCTATGTAGCCTCATCCTGTAGTGTCTGCACCTGAGCTCGGAGGTGGGCATTCTCAGCCTAGAGAGCCACCATCTCGGTGCTCTCCCCTACCTCGATACCCTTGCCCTTATCGGGTGATGGTGGCCTCTCCCTCTATTGAGAAGGGAATCCCTCCTCCCTCCTCCCTGTTTGCTTTGGTCTCTATGGAGCCTATGCCATCCTCTGGCATCTCTCCTATGGAGACCATCATTGCTCTCTCCCTCTGTGACCCCGCACTACCTCAATAGCTACCTGGCGATGCCTCCCCATCCATCGCATAATTGCATGCATCGGACCCTATGCCCTCATCATCCGAGGAGGGTGGATGCCTATGTACCAGGCATCGTATCCATCTGCAACCCCAACGTCATCCCCATCCACTGGCTGGATGGGGGCATCATCCATGTCCTGGCTCTAGAATCACTGCATATCTGGAGCCCCGCTCAGTGTAGTACTATCTTGAATAGTTTGGGAGTACTCATAATCCCTGAGAGAAGGGATCCCTTATTGAAGACCGAACTATCACAAAACTCGATCGTAGCGGTGGAGCTCTACCTCTCCCCGCTCCATCCTCAGCCAACTAGACTCGCCTGATGCGAGCCAGCTCCTGTCCATCCTCTCCCCACCCTGGATGCTCTCTCCATGGCCTCTAGGTGATATGGTCTGGGATGAGGTCATCTAGCAACCTCTGTGACATCGATAGATCTATCCACCATTGTGACCCTCTCTGGAGCCACCAATAGAAAACCTGGGGCCTCTCCCGGTCAACCCCTGTCAGTGGGAGCCCTACCGGCCTCCGCACCATGATGTGCTCCCAGCACCAAACCTGTAGTAGTGATGTCAAAACTAGACATCGGCCTCCCTTGTATACGACCCCATGCAGGATCCTATACAAGCGGCATAGTACAAAGCTGCCCCATGCAAATCTGTACCCGTGGTCTCTCATGTCGTAGACCACATCTGAAAGGAGCCAGGGTAATCTGCACCCGCTCTGGTGGCACAGCAGTAGGCCACCCACTATCCCGGCCAAAACTCGAGTCAACCTAGATGCCCCAGGCATCTGCCTTAGAGACTCGATGTTCACTCCGCCCTTCTCCAGGGTGAAGCTCGGGTCTCCGCTCAGCCTCATCATAGCCTGGCCCTGATTGGCCATAGGAGTCATCAACCGTCCCTGTATGGGGATCCTCAAGATCCTCCATACATCCTCTAGTGTGGGAGCCATCTCCCCTGTCGGTAACCGAAAGTAGGATGACCCCGGATACCACCTCTCTGCTAGGGTTGTCAATAGCCCCATGTCTGTCGGTACTTGTGGCATCTCTGCCACATGCTCGTAGTCCGACCTGTGCTAGTCGGTCTCGCTCCACCTGGTCGAGCATGGCTATGTCATCCCTCAGCCCCCCGTATTTCCACTCCCGACTCTTTAGTAATCCCCTCTGCAAAACAAACAATAAAACAATAAAATTCATTAATAAACCAATTATTAAAATCAATTAAATGCAATTCAAACAAGCTTAATTTCATAAAAATGATGATATCATCCACCATTGGATGATATCGTCCTAAATTGGGTAAAATCATCCTTTGTAGGATGAAATCATCTCCTATTTCGCAACTTGGGGATCACCCCTTGTTGGACGGGATCGCCCCTAGTTCGTCGATTTCGCCCTCAGATGAAATCGATGATCTAGGGACGATTTCGATGAAATTGGGATGATTTCGTCCCGACGTCGTCGACGGCCTAAAAATGGCCGTGATGCCCCAAAATAGTCAAAATTTAAATCAAAAAATTACACAAATCAAATTAAAAACATAATTCACTAGGTTTAGATCCTTACCCGTAGCCCGCATCGGACCTCTGTCGATCTGTGCGTTGTCTCGACCATTTTTGTCTGCAGAGCTCTCAAACAGTAAAAATGAATTAGGGTTTTACCCTATTTTTCTTAATTTTATTTAAAAAACAACAATATTTTTAATTTTGCTTTTTCATGCTTTTACCTCAAACGTTCGATTTGGGTAAAAACATGGAGGGGGCACCATAGTAAGCAGTCGTACGATTCGACCTAGAATCATCATCTAGAAAATTGAGTAAATTTTTGCTTTCTCGTAAAACGAGAAGAACTCGTCTTTAACGCATTTTCTTCAAAAAATTCGCTAAAGAGGGGGCAAAATGTAGCACCCTAAAATTGGCACAGTTAAACCTTAGTAAAAAGATAAAAATTTGAATTTTAACCCCAAATCGCTCGTTAACCGCCCGTTACCCGCTCCCCTTGTTTTTCATGCCATTTTTAGGATTTGTTTTGACCATTGGACGATATCATCGACGATCAGACGAAATCATCCCAGATCTGACGAATTCATCTGGAACAGAACGTCCAGACGATTTCGTCCCAAAACTAAATTTTCATAATTAGCTTCTGTTTCAATAACTTCTCTAACTTGGGCAGAAAGCGTGTCTGCATGGTTAGAGTCTCCCCCATTGGAGATCTCCCAAATTGGGATGATCTCCAACCTCCTAACCTCTCCCTAATCCTATATAAACTGGGATTTTCTTAGTTTATCCCCCTGACCCCCTTGGTCGACTGATTTCCCTGCAAATTTAGTTTCTCGTGCATTAGAACACCTTCGCACCATCGTTTGCATTGTGTATTTCAAGTTTTCTTGCAGGAATTTTACTGTTTTTCAGTCGGAGCAAGCTCGGATCGTCGCTAGCGATTCCAGACGATTTCGGATGATCTTGTCGCAGATCGACGATGATCTCGTATGATTGGAGGCGATCTTGACTGTAGTCCAGATTGGGGGCAATCAGAGCCCGGAGTTTGCATTTTTTTATCTTCTCTCTTCATTTCCTTATGCATTAACTTAGTTTATTCTATTTCTACATCCTGGAGTTCACCTCATTTAGCATAGATGCATGATAAAGTTAAAATAAATTATTAAATTAATGCATTTCCTTTAATTGTTATATGGATCTATCATTTAGGCAAATTTACTATCATTTCTATCATTTCCCCTTGCTTTTGCAGTTGCATTTTTGGTTTTTGGTATCTGTTTCTATGATTGCAGGTTTTTGATGAATTCGTCTGACGAATTCATCAGATCGACGATGATCTCATCTGATCTCAGATGACCGACTATGATCTGAGATGATTCTATGCAATTTCAGATGATTATGTAAGATTTGAGATGATTTGGACTTCTACAAACCTCAGAATCTTCATCAGACATCCGAAATCAGGTATATTCTATCTTATTTAGCATACTTTCTGTGTTTAGCACTTATTCATGTTTTTTGTATTCATATAAATCAGCATTGGCATATAGAATAGCTTAGATTCATCTTGGCCAAACCTAGGAATTGAATGATTAAAGTACAAAATGAACACATCAAACCCACTCTCAACCTAGGCATGGAAACTGCCACTCAAAAGTTTCCTGGTGAACCCACCATCCATCAAAAATTCACCCTTATACCCCTCCCCCGAGAGGCGTGACCTTCAAAGGGCCTCTCAGTCCGAGGTATTGTCCCATCCTTCTCGCATCCCCCTTTCGGTGCGGATCCTATAGCCTGAAGGTAAGGATGCAAAAAATTTGGAGTGATACAGAACACTATCCTCTGCCCTACACAAATATGCTCAATATCCATCTCAAATCTACACTAAACATTGTCCTTCGGTCTAGCACAAATATTCTCAATCTCTATCTCAACTTTGCATTAAACACTATCCTTCGATCTAGCACGAATCTTCTCAATCTCTGTCTCAACTTTACACTAAACATTGTCCTTTGGTCTAGCACAAATTCTGCTCAATATCTATCTCAACTCTGCTCAACAAGTCCTCTCTAGAACTTGTCCAATCTACTCAATAAGTCTTCACCAAGACTTACCTCAAATCTTCTTGTAATATTCCGTAAAAGCTCACACAAATATGTCCTTAAGTCCCCTCTAGAAATTACTCAAAACAGTCCACTAGCTTTTACAAAAGCTTTATTCAAATTGCAAATCTTGCATACATAACTCAATTTAATCCTTTCAGAAAATCTCTTTAATCACACAACCAAGTTTCACTCAAAATTTTATTTAACCATAGAAAAATATGGAGAATGGTAAGAGACTCAATATGTTTCACACTCACAAATCACTCTAACACTTTCAAATTCACTTTCAAATCAATTCAAAAATAAAGAATAATTTGTTTCACAAATCTTGAACTATCACTCCAATGCTCTCAATTAATAATGATCAATCAACTTCACTTAACCATCCACTCAATGAAACACAACTTGCATACAAACCCTAACCAAGTGTTTCTCTATACTTCCAACAACTCACACTATAAACCTTGACTCAAGATGATTTTAGTTTTCACATAACAATGATACTCATGTTCTTTTATCACTCACAAATCAGGCACATGAACACTCACTTAGATATTTCCAACAAATATTATCAAACAATCCTTTTCACTCCAACCTTATTTCACAACATTCAATCCAACAATATTTCACTCATAAGAAATATGTACCCATACCTTTTGTTTTGATGGAGATATATCTTCAAAACCTATCTTAATCACAATCAAAACCTCTTTACCAATTCCAAGGTTAGGTAAAAAAAATCTATCTCAAAATCTCCACTCAAAATCCTCCTCAATATTTATTTCACCATACAAAAATAACAAGTCTCAAGTACACCTTATAATATCCAATCTTTTCAAAATATAACTAGCAAAGGTTTAATTAACTCACTTCCACAATAATTCACTTCAGAATTTTAATGCATAAAATAATCAAAATAACTCCCTTATATCTCCCTACTCAAAATGCATTATCAAATAATCAACACACCTTTCCAAAAATAATTCAATTCACTTTTAATCCAAAATTAAATCCTCCTCAATCTTCAACTAAGACAAAAATAAAATATATCTTAATCACCTTATAACTCCCAACTTAAAAATTGTATTTCAAAATAATTAACATCTCTTATCTAGAAATAATGCAATTCACTTTTAAACAACAATTAAATCCTTCACTAAATTTAACCAAAATATATATTTTTAATCACCTTATATCTCCCAAGATGCCCACAATACAACCTTAGACCACATTCACATTTATTAAAAATAAAAGTACCTTTGCACACTCAACAGTGGGATTCGATCCTAGCTCAAACTGTTGCCTGTGCCCTAGCCGTGACCACGCTACCACATGAGCTAGATGCTCACGTGGGAGGTAAAAGTGCTTTGAGCGATTTGTTTCTTCCACTAGTGCCAAAGCCAACAAAAGGCTTTGTCCCTTCGTAGTTTTTGAGACTCGAACGCAGAACCTCCATGTACCCTGCGCCTTAACCACCAACAACTTGCCACTAGCCCAACCGATTGGTTGGTGACAAGGCTTTATGCCTTGGTCACTTTGACCTTCACGTTTTTCATTGCAATAAAAAATAATATCTTATCCTTTTGCTCACGAAATTTTCGTATTCACTTTCAACTAATCACATGTGCATTAATATTCAGAGACTTGCATTTGTGAGGTAAACCTTATGGTATTTATACCATATGCCTCTTTCCTTCGAACATCGGTGGGAAAAAAATTAAATTGAATTTGCACCCAACCCTACTTTGGGTTTTAAATAATATTATTTTATAAATTAATTTATAATATAAATATTATAAATAATTTATAAATTACCTTAGGCTTTTAATTTTAACCTTTAATATTATAATAAAAATATTATAATATTATTTCCTTTGGGCCTAGGTATTTTTCTCTTTCACCCTTAGACCTTTTTTGACCTCCTTTAATATTATAATATTATTTCCTTTAGGCCTTTCCTTCAGGGTATTTAACCATCCTTTTGACCAATCATGTGAAGCCCTTAAACCAAATATCTTAGGCTTAAAATATAATTATTTTAACCCTTATTTTACCAAGTCCTACAAAGATCACTAACACTGACTCTTGATATCAATGACAACACAACTAACTCAATATTTCCAACACATATGTGAGAAGTGCAGGCCAATAGTTAGCTAAAAACATTTACGTGGGAAATATTTAATAAAGTGGAATGTCATCAGTTCTGAAGATACTTTACTCTCTCCAATGGTCATTGTTACATCATATGTTGGACGTTGTTGATTCCACATCAGCTTTCAATTGAACATCGGGTTTCTTGGGCTAGTGAGGAGATGTGGAAGTAGCTCATTGTTAAAATCTACAGTGCAACCACCATTAAGGCATAACAAACTATGATTGAAAAACTTTATCTAGGGAGAATACAAGTGGACCTTGGTTGAATTTATAAACACTCCCTTGCACTGAATTTCATCATTGATATTGGATCTCAAACACTACAAATTATTTAATCAAACGGATCATCGAGCTACACTTTCTATCATTTTTGATGTTGCATTTTACTTCCTGATAAAAAATTCTCTGTAATCCATGCTCCATGTAGTTCTTGATATGGGTGCTCACAACACATGCACAGGAATATCGACCACTATCATCCTAGAAGTTGTGTAGTGGTTACGTCTATCTATCTCATTGAGTAGTCATGAGAGTAGACACCATTTCATCCACGTGGGTGCCATATTTCAAATGTAGCTACCATTGAGCATAAAATATTCATGCAATATTTCAATCCAAAGAGCACCATGCATAGGATATAGAAATAAATAAGCTCTAGTTCACAACCAATGACTGCAATCTCGAGATATCGAGCATCTCATAGCAATGTATAAGTTTATCATCTAGTAGGTGAAGAAGTGTAGATACGAGTCCCCATACAACTTGATCCACAGGTTAAGAATCCATGCCATGATAGAAACTATTACAACATACTCTATGTCCATCCAGCAACATGCCAGCTAACTGGGAATGATGTCATCATCCTTACCACCTACAAAGTACTGACCCAGGTTGTAAGTCAGAACCGGCACCACCACCCCTCTAACTATAGCATTTTTTTGCTCAAAATATTTTTACCTGTACCAAATGAACATAATGAACATATTCTGCTTGTGTCTACAAAAAAACTTGCAGTCTCCTTTGTTGTTCTTAAATAATGGTAGATGTTAGCTACTACCATGGACCTAGTGGCCATCCGCTGCATTGTTACATGATCCACCTCCACTGTAGCTCCACTGTAGTTACATGATCTGCCTTGACTGAAGGTAATAGGAAATAGTAAAAAAAATGAACAACATAGCCATCATCAAATGGAGCAACAAATCTAGATTTTGGAAATATAACATATTTCAACTGATATGAAGGAAATCTGGGTTGGTTTAGGTGCTAAAACAACATGATTCCTCAAATGGGTTTGGTTCCACGTTTGTACCTCTAGAACAAAAAAAAGGTTGAGCGAACCATAATACTATGGGAAAGAAACTACATGGAAAAGCTTCACCAAATTTTGGATATCTTGCTACTTCTACCATGATGTAGTGTTCAAGATCTTCAAAAAACTTATTCCTCATAAGAACTGCATCGAAATGGCCCAGATCTAGTCCACCAAGATTTATAGCCACATTTGAAGAAAACTGTGGCTTAGCACAAAACTTGATTTTAGCATATCCAATGGCCCTCATAGGTCATACTACATACTCCAGGAAAATGGCTAACTACATACTCTAGCACTAAACCTATTAAAACTGTGGTTTCAGGAGGATTACCACAAACTTCTAAAACTTAAACTAACCAGAAAACTTAACCTCCCAATAATTTGTCTAAAAAATGATAGCCAATAATCTTTAATAAAGCATATGTTTTTTGATCCATCAAAGGATGGAGAGCATACTCCCTAACTTAAAGAAAAAAAATAGGAAAATTTTGAGGGGGGATTTCCATGAGGGAAATCCCCCCTCAAACTCACACTTAAACTCACAGGGTAGGGAAATCCTGCTCTAATACCATGTAGAGAATGAAAAAAATCTTATTCTATGAAAGGGACCTTGCTTAAATAGCAAAGGTGTACAATATGATCCATCGGATCATAACAAACTGAGTTGATATCAGCCACACAAAACTATCCTAATATCCTAGTAACAACTTAGGATTTAATTTAACAGTTCTATTTGAAGTAAAAATTTGACAAGGAGATTGAAGGAGAACACAGACATAAGAAGCCTACCAAATACAAGATATTTGGAGATTTTCGTTCATAGCTAAGAAGGCAAATTTTGGAGATAGGGTTTTGATGAATCTATAGCAAAATACTAAAGGTTTCATAGTTGCAATTTACTATGATTCTAGACAAAAAATTGGTGAATCTATTCATCAAGATCTACATCATCTTCAAAGATCATTAAAGGTAAACAACTTAGGTACAAAGGATTCATTACTTGAACACTCATTCAGATTGTTACTTAGCTTCATTAAGCACCTTATTAGAATTAAAGTTGCAAGGAGAAGGGCTCATATTATAGTCTTCAAGAGAGTGTAGAAATATTATTTTAAGGTTATTACTTGCACATTAAAATAGGAGTTGGATATATTTTGATAGAAAGAAAAATATCATCTTCCTATTATCTAGTTACAACAAAGAAGACTACATTAGATTGCAGATATTATAGAGCATTTGTGAATTCTTTAAGAGTTATCATTGAAATGACCAGAAGTTGACATTTGATCTAACAACATGTAAATAACACAAGTCATTCAAAAACATATGCTTTATTCATTATCAAATTTGCATCGGTTACAAATAGGGAGAGTTTTCCCCTTTTCTTTTCATGAATAAACAATATAGGCCTGATGCCTCCTTCTGATGTCCCTTAGTGTAGGTGGGCTTCGTTGTATGCAGGCCACCATTGGGTTGTTGTTTGTTGGTGTTCCTTTCTTTCAAATCTGCTGCATAACCTGAAAGAAACTTGCAAGAAAGGGTCAATACGTTGGGGGGCTTGCCCTAGTCAGGCCCCATATTTAAGAAGATGAAATGACTGTAAAACTGTAACATAAATCCAAATAAAATGTGCAGAAGGTAATTATAGACTGAAACAAAGCTTACCTCCCAAATTTGGGGTGATTTGGGGCTTGCAGATGTGATTCGCAACCCGGGTTGCGAATTGGGGCCAGATTCGTAGGGCAGGCTACGATTTGAGTTGTGATGCTCCTCTGGTGAAATCTCTCCGGTAGATCGATCCTAAGGCAGTTGGGGTGCCTCTGTATGCTGTCAGAATCCATCTGTGTGCTTCGAAAATAGACTGTTCAATGTTGGCTTTCCATTTCAGTAGAGTAATTGTGCTTTGTTGAATTAGGGAATCAGACTTAATTAGGGGTTTATGACCCACTATTTATAGGCAAATGCAAGATGTAGGGGGGGTTAGATAGACTAAACCTAGGTTTGGTTCTGACTAGGGTTAGGTTAAGAAATGCCATGTGGCAGCATCTCATTCTAAGTAGGAAATATCCTATCCTCACACATGTGTGAGGAAGGATTAGTGCTAATCCTAATTAGGCCTTAAGCATGTTTAGGGGAGGATTAAAAGAAAACCCTAGGAAACCCTAAATTGGCACATGTGGGAGGATTTGATTAACACTAATTATGAATTAAGAGTTAATTAATCCAATTTTGCCCTAAAAAGGGGCTTAAGTGAAGTCAACATTAAATTAGAATTTGATAATTGACTTTTAATTGATTTTGCCAATTAATACCCCGTGGGGGTGTCAATTGAGTGTAAATGGGCTATGCATCACCTCGGGTTGCCGTCTGAAGGTATGTTGATGCATAAGATGTGGTTTTGTGGACTTATTAGGGTTTTGGACCTGAAAGCCACTTGTGGAAGTCTACACGTTACTATGGCAATCTATGGAAGTCTATGCATGTCTACGCATGTCTACGCATGTCTACGCATGTCTACGCATGACTACAATAGTCTACAATAGCCTAGGGATGTCTAGAATCACCTATAGATATGCAAAAATAGCAATGTGTGACTTTTGGGTGTCTACATTTTGCCCCTTTTTGTACTATACTATGTGGAACATAGTTTAATACAAAAATATGAAGGGTTTGTGTAGAAGGAAAAGGGATAGAAGGGGAATGGAATCCAATCAAAGGGTATGTAGCCGCTCGAAGCGTGACCATACAAATCAATCGGGTATCCAGGGAAAAGAAGAGAAAGAAATGGAATCTAATCGAAGGTATGTAGCCGCTCGAAGCGTGACCATACAACATCAATTGAATGTCCATGGGGGAAGAAGAGAGGAAGAAAATAAGGAAAAGAGGAAAGGGATAAAAACAATGCTAGTAAGGGAAAATGAATGATTATGAATGCAATGATGTGATTTTTTTGAGTCCGTATGACATTTACGATGCCATACTAGTTGCTTGAGAACGACAACTTTTGACTGCTTTGCTTTTGTGACCAGATCAGCGTGGTCCAAAAGTATGATTAGGACAAAAGCCTAACTAAATTTTTGTTGTTGATTGATTGATGAGAACATGGCAACAAGTGTCACACCATTTGAGCTAGTTTAACATCGGGATCATCAACTCGTGACCATATCAGCATGGTCATGAAGTCCATTTCCAAATGTTGCGCTAGGATTGATCAAACGTATCATCCATTGTGTACTCGATGTACATGAATGCTAGATTGACTTCTCCATGGTAACGCGTAACTCTCCTAATGTAACCCATGTCTGTTTGGGATTGAGATTATAATCGTATGATAATATTCAACAAAAAAATTTGTAGACAAATGCGCTAACCGCACTTTTGGATTTTTGATGTTGTGGTTGCATGCAAAACTGACTTTGGATATGAATACCCCCTCAAACGAGGAATCAACAATGAGGTGAATGAAGTGTGATGAATGGATGATGCAATGATTGATAAAGATACCAATGCATGATGGATATGATTGCTTAGTACAAAAAAAAAAGAATGGGATCTAATCAAAGGTATGTAGCCGCTCGAAGCGTGACCATACAACATTGATTGGATAGCCAAGAGGGAGAAGAGAAAATAATGGGATCTAATCAAAGGTATGTAGCCGCTCGAAGCGTGACCATACAACATTGATTGGATAGCCAAGAAGGAGAAGAGAAAATAATGGGATCTAATCAAAGGTATGTAGCCGCTCGAAGCGTGACCATACAACATTGATTGGATAGCCAAGAAGGAGAAGAGAAAGGGAAGGGGAAGAAGAGGAAAGAAATAAAAAGGCAATGCTAATAAAATGAAATAAGTGATTGTAAATGCAATGTTGTGTTGTTGTTGCGTCTGTATGACATTTACGATGCCATACTAGTTGCTTGAGAATGACAATGGTTGTCTGTTGTGCTTTTGCGACCAGGTCTGCATGGTCGCGGAGTATGACTATGATGAGTTTATCGATAAAATGCAACGTGTGTGTGCAAGTGGTGTTAAAAGGTAAGTTTTTTGAGGCTCCTAGGGTTTTAGAGGGCATTTCCCTACTTTCCTAGGGTTTTGGGGATGTTTTGGGGTGTTCTAGTGGAATTCATGACCTGGGTAATGATTTTGACCTAATTCGTGACCTGGGTCATGATTTTGACCTAACTCATGACCTGGGTCACGAAACGGTAGCTGAGTGGTTTTTAAGCCCAAATATGCATGGCGGGGGCTCATTTGGATGATGCACATGTGTGTGGAAAGCAACTTGGGAGAGCAGTTGATGGTATGCAAGGAGCGCGATTAGTGATTGTGAGAGCTAGGATGATGAAGGGATGCAGACCAGCTGGCATCAGGTGCGGGGATCCACCGGTAAGTGATCTTTGACTTTGTTTTGTTTGTATTTTATTTTTTTGGGAAAATATGAATGAGGGGGGAGGTTTTCATCCCGATTTAAAAAAATTTGTAACTTTTAAGTAAAATTTTGAACACATAGTGATAGACGGGCCAAATGGGTACCCAAAAGTGCGGTCGGTTTTTCAATTGGATTTGTTTTGTCACCAATTTGACCGGGTAATGGGTAGAGTCGGTGTAGAGTTTGACTGTCAGTTTTTGAGGTAACGGTGTACTGACATCGATATGTTTTTGCACTTTGTCCACTAAAGTAGGAAATGGGTATTTGGTTATGCGACTATTTTATTTTTATGACTTCGTTTGATGTGATTTTGAAATATTCGATGGTTTGAGGTGTAATGTGTGAATACTAGGACGTTAGATCTGCCATATTAGAGGTAGAATATTTAAAAAATAATGACACTTTCACCGTAGAAGGGCAAAATGGGTGTCCAAAAATGTTAGTTGTTTTGGTAGTTGATTTCATTTGACATGCCTTTGATTTGCGTGCCACGATGTAGATAGTAGTAAATTAAAAATGAGCTATAGGGAGCCCGATGTAGACTGTACTTGATGTCAGTTTGAATTTCCACCATTAAATGGGCAAATGGGTATCTAAAAATGTGATTTGTTTTTGTATGTCATATTAATTGATCATGTTTTGGATTGCGTGCCATATTAGTTGTACAGTTGAGTTTGTTATTGGTTGTTTGGGTGACCAATGTGTATTGTATGTCGTATGTGTTTGGATTATTGCCATAAAATGACAAAATGGGTATCCAAATATGTGATTGTGTTGTTGATGTGTTTTATCATTTTATTTGTATGTTATTTTGTCTCGAGATGCATGTCAAATTAAATGTTTTTAATTTGTAAATTTTGAGTGATGATGTTATATGTGATTGATCTGTTATGTGGGTTACTGATGGGTGTTGTGTTGTGTGTTGAATAGGTGAAGTCGCTTGAACCTCGTCATCGAGTGAGAAAGTTTAAGCAAGGTTTTGAAAAGTTGATGAAGACCGAGGAGGAATTGCAGTGGTTAGATGACATACACTTCCATGGTGTATGGGAGTGTAAGAGCATCTTTACTAATAGGGCATTTGTGTCTGCCTTATGTGAGCGGTGGGATGCAGACCGAAACACTTTTCATTTTCCTATGGGGGAAATGACCGTGATATTGGAGGATGTGTATCACATCTATCGATTGCCAATTGAGGGTGTTCCTGTGAGGGCAACTGAATATGGGAGGAAGGATGAGGTGTTGGAGAGATTCTTTGGTGTTGGGTGGAGAGAGATCGATGCTGCCAAGATGGACTATGAGTGGTTGTGGTGTCAGAAGAAGATATCCGATAGGCAGTGTGTGGCTATGATGATGATATCTACCTATGCTCTGCCTGATAGTTCTAGGTTTCTGTTTACCTGGAACATGTTGGACATAGTTAGTGACTTGGTGGAGCACAAGGTTGTGTTTGCTTGGGCACCTATGCTTCTGGCCCAAGCATATCGTGAGTTATATGAGGTGGTTCATGGTAGACGAATGGGATTGAGTGTGATTCCCTTGCTGCAGGTATGGGCATGGGAACACATAGCCATTGAGAGGCCTTCTTTGCTACCTCAGCCTATACATGAGGAGGATAAGGAGCTTCCTTATGCCTTGAGATGGAGTACGAAGGTGGAGCAGGGTATGAAGAGGCCTCATGAGGGTGATCCCATTTTGTGGAGGATTAAGTTCAGTGAGTTGATGATAGATGACATTATATGGAGGCCATGGATGGGTGGAGTGAGTTGGAGAGAGGATGATGAGTAGTTGCAGGCTATACGATGGGGTAGATGGTTGGTTGGGAGATATACTCGATAGACTAAGTATTTTTGGTTTGATCGAGTACAATGCTAGTTTGGATTATGATAGGATGTTCCAGGGACTCATGTTAGCTATTTTAGGTGATAGGGAGATAGGGGAGAGCGCCCTATTGTACCACCTTGGGTTGGGGAGAGAGACCCTCCTATGGATATCTCGGATGTAGGGGATGTAGGGATGACATCGAAGTTTGATGCCCTGGGAGAGGTGTGGTGGATGGGTGGGTAGCACATGTTGTTGGGGCATCTCCACTAGAGAGGAGGATGAGTAGGAGGACTCGGGCTAGGGGAGCGAGTATGATTGCTATTGAGGAGGATGTTCCTCTATGATGGTCATGACATCGCGTAGGTGCCTCGATGAGCACCCAGGGTATGAGGGTAGAGGAGGTGGATGTGGGTGTAGAGGTTGGGATGGAGCAGCCTATTGGAGCATAGGTTGAGGGAGGTGGGGTGGCTGGTATGGGTGGTATCGATGATACCATTGATATTGGGGTATTTTTTGATATAGCATAGCAAATTCCCAATGATATTTTGGAGAGGCCAACTATAGAGGATGTACAGAGGTTGCATGATCGGATTCAGTAGTTGGAGGTAGGCATGGTAGAGATGAGGGTTGCTATGTCTAGACAGGATCAGGCGATCGATACTCTGACTGGTCAGTTGGCGGTCGAGGCCGCTAAGAAGATGATGTGCGAGACTGCCTTGTTAGTGCATGGGATCCCTCTACCCGATTATGGTAAGATCATGGTGCAGTTTGGGTCACAGTCATAGGTGTGGGTGCCATCACATCAGAGTCAGCGTAGTGTGGCTACTATGGGATAGAGAGGTGCTAGGGCTGAGGTTCAGGATCAGCCTACTATGGATCCGGTTCCGGAGTTTAGGGCGGAGTCGAGTCAGGCTGTAGGGATGCGAGTGAGCCATGAGGGCCATGGGGAGACTCCTAGTGGGAGCTAGGATAGTTATTATTGATTGTAGCTTATGGGCATTTTGTATGGATGATATATGATGATGGGCATGATCCCAGGTTGTAGCCTTCGGGCATTTTGTATGGATGATATATATATACCTTGTTGAGTTTGGCTATTATATACATGTGTTATTTTGATGGTTTGAAATGTGTTCTTGTTTATGTTTGCATGGATTAGCGTAGCATACTTTGTAGATATGTCTGATGAATAGATATACATGTATAACATGGTTTAGATCTATTATCGTGTTGTGGTATAAATGGATTGTAGAGTAGTGTTATGATTGTATTTCCAATGCGATATGATGTGATATTAAATGTGATTTTGTAATGAATGTATGTAGAATAATTGTGATACTATGATTCTATACTGAAATGCGTATGGGATGAATGCAATAAATGTAATTTGATATGAAATGCATGTAGGATGAATGTCTAGCTATAATGTGTATCAAATGTATCTGACATAGATGCATGTATGCATGTATGAACTTACTGAAATGCACCAAGGAAGCACTTGTATCATTGCATTTACCTATATGGATGCTATCCATTCCATGATTTTAGGGTCGATGGATAATGTAAGGCATGTGTAATAGTTTTGACTAACATAGTTATGACAATCAAATCTCAAACCCTTAGCTATACAAGTTTTGTGGCAACTTATAACATGATCAGGTTGGTTCAAAGTCTGTCTTGGACCTATGTGTGTGAATGTGTAATGTTCATTTATCCATTTTGAGGGAGGTAGGATTAACCCATTGTAGATGCTACCATACTAGCTAGCTCATCCGTCCACAATAGTGATTTCTATAGAAGCGAGATGCTAATGTGAGAGATGTGTTGTCACCTGTAAGATTATTCCACTGGTAGGTAGGTTTTTGGAATTATCCCATAGTGTTATGTTGAACCTAAGGACCAAAGGCGATAAGCATAACATGTGTGATATCAAGAGGCGTTTCCTTTTGTTTTCTGCCCCTGTTCTAGTGTTGACCTATCTGATTGTGGTAGTGCTCTTTTCATTTCTTTTTTTTTTGCTATTCTATGATTTTTTTTTCTATTCTAAGAGCATTGGCATTTGTTTTATGCTCTGTTCTTACCTTTTGCTTATGCTTGATCCCTTTGTTTATCCCTAGGTCGTATGTTGACCATGCAGGTGATAGGACGAGCAGGGGATACCATTCACTAGATGGTGATATCTACTCAAGATGTCCTCTTTCCTAGGCTCAAAATTGTTAATGTGTGACCTATTGTGAGCGATTCATGAGAGAAGTTGAACCAGCCTAAAAGACCATAAGAAGAATGTACAAGACTCAGTAGCTATGGGTGACACTTGATTGCCTAAACTATAGAGTAGTCAAAATTAAACATGACACCTATGTATACCCTGATCCTAAAAAAGGGGAATGGACATCCAGGTGGTGATGCTAACAAGTGCATGTATTATTCTTGTTATGGTGCATTTTGGGAGAGAATGTACAAACATGAATTAAAATTTTAACTATAAAGCATATGGATATGTGCAATGCATGTAACTGTAAATGATGCAAGTGGAGGAATGTGATATTTACAAGAAGAAGGTTATGTTGTTTAGAAAGAGAATTTTAGAAGAACCTATTTACAGATGAGTGAAGTATGTAATGATGATAGAAAGCGTGATGCTATGATCATGGTTGCCCCAACGTGTGGGGTGTGTATGTGTAGTAGATGTATAAGCTTGTGAGTTGTATAAGTGTATGTAATAGTCACCAAGAAGAAAGACGATGTAAAAGTGGAATGTATAGGTGGAAGAAGTGAGAAGAAATAGGCTTTGGTGACCAATCAAGGTAAGGGGATCACCAACAGTTGGTAATGATAGAAGAGAAGAAATAAATCAATGTATGTAAGAAGTAGAAGAATGAGATAGAAGAAGATGAGTAACTAACACTACTATCAAGAAAAATGGTGTAGATCTGGGTGGGAGTGGGATGGTGAAGTGATGACATGGCTAGAGTTGCAGCTAGAGCCATAGTTGGCAATGTTATGAATATAACGAGTGGGCGCTATTAGGGTACTATGGGGTGGTAAAGGGGGGGGGGGGGGGGGGGGGGAAAAAGTGGGGTGGGGAACGGGGTTGGGGGGGGTTGGTGGTAAAATTGATTCTTATGAATGTGTAATAGGATGTGAGGGGTCAGTAGGTCAAATCTCAGGTAGGTCAATAAGACCCTGGTGCATGAGATGATGGAACATTTTGGATAGTGGCGTATGTGGAATAGGCATAGGATAGACGTATGGCTCTGGTGGAGGTGAGCGAGGTCTAGGTGAAAGAAGTTTTGATAATGGAGGCATGGGTCTGGGTTCTGGCATGGGTCGAGTTTGGGGTCGGGGAAGGGATCTGCATGGTGGCGAGGATGGATGGGTCATGGAAGACTATCATGGGTGAATGTGGCAATGGTAGTGGCTCATCTGCAACTCCAGAGCTTCGATACGGGAGATGAGATGTTGTATCTCATGGTGTGGCGGTGATGGTATTGGGGAAGGGGGCGATCGAGATTCCAAGGTGAATGGAATAGCTTGATGCATGGTAGAAAAAGGATAGGGCTGTGATGAGGAAGCAGTGGAATGAAATGACTGTGATGATTGTAAGATTTGTTGGGGTGGTAAGCCTCGTAGTGGTGAAGGTGGTGTTTTGAGGACCGGTGGCATGGGTGATGGCCTTGGGCGATGACGTGAATGAGAAAGAGGGATGTTTGCATGACCGGCTTGAGTAGCTTGGGCCGCGCGGGCTTGCAGAGCCTGGGCGTAGGTAGACTCACCATTGGGAAGGGGAGCGGGTAGAAATGCAGGGTGAGGTTGATGAGGTGCGTACTCCCTATTAGGTGGGTGATAGGATCCTATGGGATGTTGTGGATGATTTGGAGGTGAATAGTGATGTCTGAGGTCATCAGACGGATGGGAGGATGATCCTTGTGCTTGTGGTTGGGTGGATTCCTCTTTGTCATCGAAAGAGGACATGGTGATCTGGCTATCACTAGAGTGTGGTGAATAGGATGAGCCTCGCTGGCGAGGGGAATGGTGTTGAGGTGAAGTGTGGTGACCTGATCGGGATGAGTGCGAGGAGCACCTGGCATGAAGGGTGGCTGGTGGTTGGGCGAGATCGGCCGGTGTAATGGGTTTTTGTTGTGGTTGCAGATGGTCCTGCATGGTTGTAGGTGAGGCCACTGTAGTGCTTTCCTGTTGATGATGTGAGTCCTACAAAAGGAAAAACAAATACCTCGAGCATAAAAATGATAGAAAGGTGAAATGTACATGTATAGAGAAATAATAAAGTAGAAATAATAGATTCACATGGTGATGTGCTTGGTGATTTATTTCTAATACTATGTGACACTTGTGATGGTGAATGTGATTATGCATCATGCATTAAATGCATGAAGGTGCAAGATGTTGATGGGTTCAGGATCGTTAAAGCCTTCAAGATCTGCTAGATGATATGCTCCTGAACCGTATTTGTGTGTGATAATAAATGGACCCAACCAGTTTGGGGTGAATTTATCGCACTGTTGGTGAGGTTGACTTGTGATTTGCTGGTTTTCTTTGAGAACCAAGTCACCAATCTGATATTCATGTTGATGTACCTTACTATTGTAGGCATGATGAAGGTGATCTTGATATACTCATGTGTGCTCGATGGCATGTATGCGATGTTCATCGAGGAGTGTTAGTTGATCTAGATGGGCTTGGCGAGCAGTGTCATCATCAATGAAATATTTCATGGATATCCATAAAGAGGGTATCTCCAGCTCAAGGGGCATGATAGCTTCTGCCCCGTAGACAAGTGAAAAAGGTGTTGCCCTAGTGGGAGTACGAATGCTCGTACGATAGGCCCACAAGGCTAGGGGTATTTGGTTATGCTAGTCTCGATGAGATTCTGCTACTAGTTTTATGGAGAATAGAACAGATGGTTTTGTTAGTGGCTTCGGCCTGGCCATTTCCTTGAGGGTAATATGGGGTCGAAAAGCTATGATGTATGTGAAATCTATTGCATAGAGCTCGGATAGTTTTGTTTTTGAAATATTTCCCATTATCTAAAATAATTTGGGAGGGAATTCCAAAGTGGCATATGATGTGCTCCATGATGAATGTTGCAATTTTGGCTCCTGTAGTTTGGACCAGTGGGATGGCTTCGACCCACTTTGTAAAATATTTTGTTGCTGTAATGATAAATTTATGATTGCTAGAGGATGCAGGTGTAATTTGTCCAATTAGATCCAAGCCCCATTGGGAGAAGGGCCACATGGATTGGATTGGTTGAAGTGCTTGGGATGGTAAATGTGTTAAGTTGGCATGTTGTTGGCATTTGATGCAACGTTTAACATACTCGTAGTAGTCTTGCTCCATTTTAGGCTAGTAGTAGCCCATATGGAGAATGCATTTAGTAATCACCATGCCACTAAAATGGCCACCACAAGTGCCATCATGGGTTTCTTGTACAACCCATTGTGATTCTTGTGGTTCTAGGCAACGCAAGAGTATACCATCATAGCTACGATGGTAAAGGATGTCCCCCAACAAGGTGTAGTGTATCACTCTTTGTTTAAAGGTTCAATGTTGGGCATGGGGTAGATCACATGGTAGGAAACCTAGTTTGATGTATTCTTTGATCTGTGAGAACCATGGGTCATGAGGTTCAATGTTTACCACATATACACCACCATCGTCTGTGGGGGGTGTGGGTGATATAGCAGATTGTGTAAGCGTATGAATGGTTATAGATGTCATGTTGGACATTGGATTTTGTAGGATAAGGGACCCTAGGGAGGCCATGGTGTCTACAAAATGGTTTGATGAGTGCGATGTGGCTTCGAGGTAATACCATTCAAACTGGGATAAGAGTTGTTGGGCGATCTTCTTGTATTGCTAGAGAATTGGACAATTGCATAGCCAAAGTTCCTGCACTTGATTGACAATCAAGAGTGAATCACCTATGATGTGAAGGTGCTTGATGTGCATAGCGTGTGCTTGTTTTAGTCCTAAGATTAGGGCTTCATACTCTACATTGTTATTGGTATAGGGAAAATCAAGTTTGAATGAAAATGGGAGTGGTTCTCCTTCAGGTGTAAAGAAAACAATACCTACACCCCCAACGTGGAGACACCTAGACCCATCAAAGAACATAGTGAGGTCAGCCATGAATTTTGGTTTGATGTACTCCTCATCTTCGGTTATGTGAAAGATAGAGTCATCGAGGAGTTGGATGAGTAAGGGTTGATTGTCAGTTATAGGGGCTTCAGCTAGTTGGTCAGCAATAACTTGCCCTTTGATAGACTTTTGAGATATGAATTCTAGGTCAAACTCGGTTAGGAGCATAATCCATTTAGCTGTGTGGAGTTGTGATAACTTTTGTTCATCATATACCGTAGGGGATTGTCTCGGGTGATGACAAAAGTTGTGTGGTTTAACATGTAATGTCTTAGCTTCTAGGTGGTGAATACTACTGCTAGGCATAGCTTCTCCATGTACCTGTATCTCATTTCGTAGCTAACTAGCGTGCGACTGATATAGTAGATAGCTTGCTCTTTGTCGAGAGCATTCTTTTGAGCTAGGAGTGTACCTAGCACGAGCTCTATGGCTGAGATGTATAGAGTCAATGGTAAGTGTGGGTGCGGTGGTGACATAACCGATGGTGATGTGAGGTAAGTTTTGATAGCATTGAATGCGGCTTGATAGTTTTCATCCCATTTGAAGTGTACTCCTTTTTGTAGGAGATGATTGAATGGTTGGCATTTGTCTGATAATTGTGCTATAAATCTATGAATAGAGGTGATCTTGCCCTGTAAGCTACGTAATTTCTTTAAGGTAGTAGGAGGAGGCATCTCGATGATGGCTTTCACCTTGCTAGGATCAACCTCAATGCCTCATTGGGAGATAATGAATCCTAGTATCTTTCTAGATGTAACATCGAACACGCACTTTTTTGGATTGAGGCGCACGTTGTGTTCTAGTAGTCGATCAAAAATTTGACAAGATCTTCGAGATGATCAACACATTTCTTTGATTTGGCTATGAGGTCATCTACATAGTCTTCCACATTTTTGTGCATTAGGTCATGAAAGATGTAGGTCATGGCTCGTTGATAGGTTGCCCTAACATTTTTAAGGCCAAAGGGCATGACTTTGTAGCAAAAAGTCCCCTAGGGTGTTGTGAAGGAAGTTTTGTGTTGATCTGTTGGGTTGATCCTAATTTGATTATATCCAAAAAATCCATCCATGAGGGAAATAATTTTATGACCTACGATGGAGTCAACTAGGGAATCAATGTTGGGTAGAGGGAAGTTGTCTTTGGGACAAGCTTTGTTTAGGTCATGAAAGTTTGTGCAGACGTGAACATCACCAGATGGTTTAGGGATAGGGACCATGTTGGATACCCACTCAGGATAGTCGATGGGTATTATGAAATCAACATCTAGGAGCTTTTGAAGCTTAGATTTTACTATCAATGCGATAGTCGGATGCATGCATCGTAGTTTCTATCTCACTGGTTTGGCATTGGGATCTAGTATAAGATTATGCACTACCACGGTAGGGTCAAGTCCCGGCATGTCTTTGTAAGACCATGCGAACACTTTTATATACTTGCATAAGAAGTTCGTGAAGGTGATACACTCCTCGGGTGAGAGGTTGGTGGCTAGTTTGAGGATGTGTGGATTTTTTGGATCATCATCGATGTCTACATCGATTGTGTCTTCGATGAGCATGCGAGATCCATCATGCAACTATTCAGGGATAGGGATGATATTGAAGTCATCGATGGCCTCACTGAACTCGAATTCATCATCTATGTAAATGCCCGTGTGATGGACTTGAGGGATTTGGTGTGATGTGGATGAGGAAGGGGTATTTACCATTCGTAAGATGTGAGGAGAGAGAAGAAAGTCTCTAGGTGCTGGTATGTGTGAAATGTGTGCGAGATCGATAAAGTTTGGGTTTGGGGTATCATCTCAAATCCTTGGTGGCTGTAATAGAGGGGAGAATATAAATCTACCTCAACCATGTTAATCGATGTTGTAGGTGAAGTAGGTGGTGTAGAATCTGGTGATGGAGGTTGAATAGGTTGTGCACATCCAAAAAGACTCAAGGGAGGTCGTAGGATGATGGGTGGTGATCGAGGATGAGAGGCTACTCTTTGTAACTATCTATGTATAGGCAGGAATACAAGTAGGCGTATCGGTGGTGGATCAGGTGGAACCGGGTCTGGCTCTATAGGTGGTGGATCATGCGAGAGTGCGTCTGACTCTATTGGTGGTGTAGCTAGAGATAAGGTAGCAAAGTGTTCTGCCAATCTCTGAACATCACAGAACAATGAGGTATCCGACATGGGAGATTCTTGGAAGAAATCATAGGGGATGGTGACAGTCGATGTGGGCGAAGGCGTGTCTTCTAGCATATCCATGTCAATGTACTCTTCCAAGGTGTGTGTTGGACATGGAGGAGGATGTAAAGAGAGATCTTGGATCTCATCTTCTAATGTGTAGACAATAGTTGAGCGATAACCTAGGCTAGTTTTGTCGGTAGGTGATCGAACATGAGGGTTAATGGGTGTACGTAGCCCTTGCTCATAATGGCCTAGTCTGAACCCATGCCAATGAAAGCATTGTAGGTAGTGCAAGGCAAATTGAGGGTTGGCTAGGTGTGTGATTGCATCACCCAAGCTAGATTGTGGTGGTGGAGAATCTGGTGAGGGGATTGAGGAATCTACTCCCACATACACAAAGTTGGTGTGGTTTTTGGGACTTCCTAGTTGTATGACAGTTCCAATAGTCAATACCGAGGTTGAGGGATGACCAAAATCTTGGGTAGATTGGATAGGGGTGTCACATACATGGGCATCACACATGTTATAGTCTCCTAAGCCATTGTTCATCATGAAGATGGATATGCATGATGTAGCACGCTCTGGCGATTGGGGTGGCATATCCAAATCAGATGATGAAGGAGAAAGTTGGGATTCTCTGATGGTGGTAGCCAAAGGGTGTGGAGGTTGTTTATCCAAGTTGGGTGTTGGCTATTCAGGTTCATGATGTTTGGTTGTTGTGGGTTGAATAGGTTGTTTGTTCTATGTAGGGGATGACATCGATGCAGGTACAGGGATGCACGGAGAGGTGAATGTCTTAGGTTTTGGTCGAAATGGAAGGGGTGGTGTCTACGGTGTAGGAAGGATAGAGGCTTCCATATGCAAGGGTGAGGGAGGTAATGTAGTTGGTTGTGTAATGGGTGGCGATGGTGGTTGCGACACCGTGGGTGGAAATTGGAATGGTAGAGGTTGAGAAGGTTGTGGAGGCCATAAGGATGGTGATGGGGAAGGCATAGTATCAGCTTTAGGTCCTCTAGCAGATGATGTTAATGGTGCAGATATCGAGGCTTGTGTTGTCGATGAACATTGGGATGTTGAGGTGAAAATTGGTGAGGATGTCGATGCTCCTACTGACTGGTGGGAAGATACAGGGAACAGTTGGGAAGATGAGAATGAAGGCACAGGGGGAAGGTCTACGATGTTACAAAACTTAAAGGGGTCTCCATCGGCTGGGACACAATGAATGAGTCCATTGTGGATGTACTTGAGGCAATGATGCAATGTGGATGGGACACACTGCATGTCTCTGATCCAAGGGTGACCAAGGAGAATATTGTATTGCATTTCTCCTTGAATGATGTGGAAGAGGATGGGGATCGTATGGATGCCTATGCGAATGGGCAGAACTATGGATCCTATGGTAGGTCTCATGGAACCATCAAAAGCATGCAGGTCTAGGGAAGGTGTGGCGAAATGTGTTGGAGGGAGGTGTAGGTGATGTAAGGCTATTGTTGATATGATACTGATGGATGAGCCCATGTCAATGAGTACCCACTTGTAGGTAATGTCATTGATATTAGCTTGTATGTGGAGGGGAGGGTCGGCTCCTTCACCAACGAGTTCCGTTATCTCATGGTCATGAAAGCTAATTGATGGTTGAAGGCATCATGGGATGTTCCCTACAAAATTGACAAAAGCATTTGTGTCATGTGTCTCTAAGTCAATGGAATGTAGGATGTCATTCAATGCCTCACGATGGGGTTGAGATTGTTGTAAGAGGTCAAATATGGATAACCATGTAGGGGCATTGCGTAGCTGATGGGTTAGACTACCATGGATGGTAATCACATTTTGAGGTGGTGGTGGTACGATGTTAGGCCTTTGTGGTGTTTGTGGGGACATAAACTAGATAGGAGGAGAAACAATAGGTGTTGTCTGGGGTGACGGGTACCGTTGGTTTCTCGTAGTAAGGTTGATCATGCCTACTACTCCGCATGATGGAGGATCACGCTGGACATTGTTGACTTGGTGAGGAGGTGCTAGAGGATTGTTTGGAGGTCTAGGGGGATTGGGTCCTCTATGATCTGGTAGAGGGTTTTGGAAGATCCCTAGGTTTTGGTTCTATGGGGCTAGCGGGTTTGCTACCTGAATAATGCCCCTATCGATTAGGTCTTGAACTTGTCCATGAAAGGAGTGACATGAATCGATATTATGGCCATGCTGCCTATGAAAGGGACAAAAGAACTATTCATTGTAGTCATGAGATTTGGGTGCATTTGGATCCAATGGGTGGATTTCGGGTAGAATGAGATGGTTACCCTCATACAATCTATGGAATAGGGCTGGTAATGGTTCAGATAAAGGTGTAAAGTTGCGTGGTGGACCCTGTGGGTGCATACCATGGTACTACTATGGTCGAGGTGGGGCAGGCATAGTAGCTTGGAGTGGTTGTGGTTGCGGCGTATAGGGTGGAGGAGTCGGTACTAGTGCTAGGGTAGCAGCTGCAACTTGGTTGGTTTGTTGTGGTCATGGGTAAGGTTGAGTGGGTGCGGGTCTATTGAAGTGAAATTTGGAGTTGTAGTTGGTTTTGGCTCTCAACTTAATCTTCCTAGATTGCACTTTAATATCTTCGATCACTTTTTCTTGTGATATAGCATCTTCAAAAGTATGACTTTGATGAAGTTGGAGGGATGTGGAAATATGTTTGTGGTAGCTCTTGGAAAAGAGAGTCACAAGCTCCGAGGTGGGGAGGCTATGGGTAAGATCATGAATAATCACTCTCTATATAGTGATAAACTCAGTTATGGGTTCATCGTCTACCTGTCGTAAGGCATAGACATCAAAAAATGTGGTCTTTTTCTTGATGTTGATGGAAAAGTGTTCTAAGAAGGAATTGGCCAGCTGTTCAAAGGTGTACAGGCTATGGCATGGTAGCATGTTGTACCAATCCAAGGCTGGCCCAATGAGGGATAGGGAGAAGGTACGCAACATAAGAGGATTACTACTATGAAGTTGGTAATAGGACGAGCGGTAGTTGCTCACATGTTCTCTGGGATCTTCCTTGCCTCTATACTTGTCAAATTTTGGTATTTCAAAGTGATAGGGATAAGGAGGGATAGGAATGGATGGATGTACTGGCTCATTGCACAATTCATCATAGCAAGGCTTTTGTGGCCCATAGCTAGAAGTGTGTAGGTTCAACATTTTGACTTCATCCCGTAAGAGTTGAAGTTCAGGTGTCATGGGAGTCGAAGGTTGGGCTATGATAGGCTGACCCTGTGGATGCGGTGGATACTGGTATTGTTGTTCTTCATAGTATTATGGGGAATACTATTGTGCTTGATCATGATAAGGTGGGTACTGGGAGACATGTGTTGTAGTGTCTACAGGCACACTAGGTTGTGGGGTAGGCATCTATTGAGGATAATAGTACTACGACTATGAGGCATATGGTTGCGGCATAGGTACTTGTTGGTTTGGGGCCTATTGTACCGGTTGGACCATAGGTGGTGATGACCAAACTGATGGAGGAGTAAAGAAGCTAGGTGTAGCTAGTGGTAATGTAGGTGTCGGTGCTACTGGTGCTAGAGGTGGTCGAGATGAGGTATCAAAAGATGGGATCTATCTTTGCCCTGGAGGGTAGGAAGTAGGGAAGCTAAACTATGTGGAATAGTTTGGTTGAGTAGGTGCATAAGCTACTGGTGTCGGTCCATAGGTAGGATGGATATGGGTAGTTGGGGCCTGAAAAGGCATAGGTGGTGGTATCCTAAAGGTCATCGCAGGCAAAGGTGGCTCCAAGGGTTGGGTGTCATGCACTTCGGATACCTGTGAGATAGGCGAGAATGCTACTAAAAAGGTGGGATAAGCTACCGAGATAGGAGCTCGGGTTGAGGGGAAAGTGTAAGTGTATACTCCTACTTGGGTTTGCATCTCTTGCTCCTGAAGAGGCTATTGGGAAGTACCCTCCGATATGGTGAAGAATGGCTCTTGGGAAGAGGATGGTTGGTACTCTTATGAGGAGTATGGGCGTGAGGTTTGAGGGAATGCTTGCGGTTCTTGCTGGGTAGGGATCTATTGTGCAGTTTGGAAGGATGGACTCTAGCTTCCTACAGTGGATGAGGATGGGTCAGACACCATTCCTATGGTAGGGGTGAATGATGCGACCTTGGGATGGGTATGGTTTAGAAGGGAGGAATCATTCTCAAATAGGGATTGAGATAAATTCTAGAAAAAGGGGTGTGCAAAGGTGGGTGACGTAGGCATGACCTCCTCATCTATGGTGAAGGCTGGAGGAGATTGTCCTGGTGCTATGTAGATTACATGATCATAGAATGTGGTCGAGGGATTAGGTGAGGATGGGGCTGCAAAGAGCGGGTAATCCTCTACGAGTGAAGTAGCAAGAATTTCACTCAAAGTTGACGTCTCATCATGAGGTGTCATGTGTGTGAATGGTACATCAGATTCTATGCATGAATCAGATGTGTCTATGATCTTATCCTTCATGATCGAAGGTGTAAGAGTAGGCTGACTAGAGGAAGGGGGTGGCCATTCCTCCATCGAGCGTGATTGCTCATGCGCTCTACTACGGGTAACCACAGGCATAGTGGCATGTGTGAATGGGTTTTAGGAATAAATCTTGTGTGATGTGGACTTAACCATGTCTAATGTAAGTGTGAATTAAGTGACATGTCATGTGTAGCAACACAATATGTGGTGTAATGTGTTGAGACCGATCTGTGATCATGCAAACAATGGTAGACCGAAATCAATTCTAAATGCTGAGAAAATAAAAGTGTTATGTTCATTTTGTGTGTTGTAATGTTGATACTCCCTATGTAGAATCATGGGTAATGGAGTGAATACTCTAGAAAATCAGGAATGTCATCAATAACAAACCTCCTGCAACACCCAAAGATGCACAAGATAGAATGGTACCGCAACGTGCGAATGGTGACCTGTATGGAAGGCATAGTAAAATGGTAACCTAAAGGGGTGGAACTCACTATGCTGAAGTGAGTTCACTAATATCCTCTCACGAGAAGAGGTGGCACTATCTGAGACCTGCTAGGCATGGTCAACAACCCCATGCTTTCGCTTCACCCTCGGGTGGGCTTAGTCAAGAATGACAGTTACCAATTCCACAAATTATACAAGCCTTGTGGATGAAGGTGCTAAATCCTATCCCACTCCGTAGGTAACCATTGGTGATGAAATCCAGGGCCCAATCACAAGAGTAGGGGGTTTATGGTGATGAAATCTAGATAACCGCTCCTGTGGGGCTACTAGGTGTCTAGGGGGGTTGAGAGCTGGTGGAGGGTAAAACTTCGTCGACACCAGTCTCGAGCGATGGATTGGGGATGAAGTCCAATCTCACCACTTGTTTAAGTACCACGTGAGTGTGTGTGGGTTTGTGTTTCACTATCGATGTATGCAAGATAAGAAACTAGCTACTTGCCTTTTCAAAAGAAACTAACCCTAATGCCTTTTCAAAAGAAACTAATCTACTTTCGAAAGCATATAAACAAACAATCCAAGTGTATGGAGTGGAGGGGATTAGAACCCTAATTTGAACTTTTGAATACAAAAATTTCTCTCAAACAAAGGAATAAGGGATTAGGAACCTTAATTTGTTGTTAGAATGAAAAGATATTTCAGAAATGGAATAGGGGATTAGAAACCCTGATTTTCTTGAACATGTATAGTTCTTTCTAACAATGAAAGCTATTAATGAAATGGAATCAACGTAGGCTTGTGCTATATGCAAGATACAAGGACATATGCAAACTTATTTGAGAAATAAATTTTATGAACTTGCTGGAAAGTTGCAGGTCCTAAAAATTTTAGAAACCCTAATGCTTTAACAACTTCGCAATGAAAGCAAGACTACCTTAAGCAATGATCATTACACTAATCTAGTACATTTTTGTATCCAAAACTCGCAATAGAGGTAGAATAAGGGAAAATACCTACATTCTGATGCTAGCAGGGGTTTATTTAGACCCTGAGGAGGTTACCCTAGCTGATTTGGGGGTTTTGAAGGTGTTTATGCTCAAATCATGACCCGGGTCATGAATTTGACCTAAATCATAGGGTGGGTCATGAATCAGGTGCAGAGGCTTCAAATCAGAGAGCTGAGGGCCTAGGAGGGGTCCTAGGGCTTTGGGAGGTCTCTGTGAACAACATATTTGGTACCTATAATACACAAAAATAGAGGATAATGTTAGATTTATAAGGAAACTAAACCTAGCACTATCCATTGTGGGGGTCCCATCGGGCGTGCCAGAATGAAATGACCAAAATTTGACATTTGATCTAACAACATGTAAATAACACAAGTCATTCAGAAACATATGCTTTATTCATTATCAAATTTGCATCGGTTACAAATAGGGAGAGTTTTCCCCTTTTCTTTTCATGAATAAACAATATAGGCCTGATGCCTCCTTCTGATGTCCCTCAGTGTAGGTGGGCTTCATTGTATGCGGGCCACCATTGGGTTGTTGTTTGTTGGTGTTCCTTTCTTTCAAATCTGCTGCATAACCTAAAAGAAACTTGCAAGAAAGGGTCAATACATTGGGGGGCTTGCCCTAGTCAGGCCCCATATTTAAGAAGATGAAATGACTATAAAACTATAACATAAATCCAAATAAAATGTGCAGAAGGTAATTATAGACTGAAATAGAGCTTACCTCCCAAATTTGGGGTGATTTGGGGCTTGCAGATGTGATTCACAACCAGGTTGCGAATTGGGGCCGGATTCATAGGGCAGGCTACGATTTGAGCTGTGATGCTCCTCTGGTGAAATCTCTCTGGTAGATCGATCCTAAGGTAGCTGGGGTGCCTCTGTGTGCTATCAGAATCCGCCTGTGTGCTTCGAGAAGTAGACTGTTCAATGTTGGCTTTCCATTTTAGCAGAGTAACTGTGCTTTGTTGAATTAGGGAATCAGACTTAATTAGGGGTTTATGACCCACTATTTATAGGCAAATGCAAGATGTAGGGGGGTTAGATAGACTAAACCTAGGTTTGGTTCTGACTAGGGTTAGGTTAAGAAATGCCATGTGGCAACATCTCATTCTAAGTAGGAAATATCCTATCCTCACACATGTGTGAGGAAGGATTAGTGCTAATCCTAATTAGGCCTTAAGCATGTTTAGGGGAGGATTAAAAGAAAACCCTAGGAAACCCTAAATTGGCACATGTGGGAGGATTTTATTAACACTAATTATGAATTAAGAGTTAATTAATCCAATTTTTCCCTAAAAAGGGGCTTAAGTGAAGTCAACATTAAATTAGAATTTGATAATTGACTTTTAATTGATTTTGCCAATTAATACCCCATGGGGGTGTCAATTGAGTGTAAATGGGCTATGCATCACCTCGGGTTGCCGTATGAAGGTATGTTGATGCATAAGATGTGGTTTTGTGGACTTATTAGGGTTTTGGACCTGAAAGCCACTTGTGGAAGTCTACACGTTACTATGGCAATCTATGGAAGTCTATGCATGTCTATGCGTGTCTACGCATGTCTATGCATGTGTATGATTTTATTAACACTAATTATGAATTAAGAGTTAATTAATCCAATTTTGCCCTAAAAAGGGGCTTAAGTGAAGTCAACATTAAATTAGAATTTGATAATTGACTTTTAATTAATTTTTCTAATTAATACCCCATGGGGGGGTGTCAATTGAGTGTAAATGGGCTATGCATTGCCTCAGGTTGCCATATGAAGGTATGTTAACACATAGGATGTGGTTTTGTGGACTTATTAGGGTTTTAGACCTGAAAGCCACTTGTGGAAGTCTACATGTTACTATGACAATCTATGGAATTCTATGCATGTCTAAACGTGTCTACGCGTGTCTACGCATGTCTACGCATGTGTATGCATGACTACAATAGTATACAATATCCTAGGGATGTCTAGAATTACCTATAGATATGCATAAATAGCAATGTGCGACTTTTGGGTGTCTACAATCATTAGTGCTTATTATAAGTTACTTTTAAGGAGTAATAAGGATATTGTAGTTGTACTATAATAGTTTCTCTTAAATATTATTAGAAGTGCGCTAAGGATTTCTAGTGAAAGAAAAAATTAGTGCAAGATTAATCCATTCTAAGGGCATATTAGTTGCATGGTTATCAGCTTGGATCCATTGTTATATTAACCAAGAAAAGAAGAGAGTTGTCTAGTAAAGAAGATAACATCAAATCATCCCTTACCTACAAGAAATAGTACAAAGAAGCTGCCATAATATTTAGTAGAAATAAATCTTGCAAGAAGAGATTTGAAGATCTCAAATAGAGGTGCAAATCCAAGGTATTCTATTTTAACTATTGTAAATCTATTTACATTAGTTTCTTGCACCATAATCTCTTAGAAAAAGAGGACAAATTTTGAGTGTCTCAAGGACACGTCAATACCATAAAGACTCATCACAAAGCGACCAGTAGAAGGAAACTATCTGAGTAAGATAGAAGAGATAATAAAGGGCTCATATTACGGTGTCTAAAGACACCCCCATCAACCACAAAATTGAGCATCCACAACAAGAAACTTGAAGCACAAGGTATCCACATAAAGGAGTCATTATCTACTACATAGCACAAGCAAGATATCATAAATAAGTTGTCGTTTATCTATGTTAGCTATCATCTACTACACATTGCAAAGGTAGTGCTCAAGATAGCATATTAAAAGCATAAAATGGTAAGGTATAAGGTAGAGTTAAAGGTGCAATACCCAAGACCTAGCTTGGAGGAATCATCCACCAAGAAGGAGCATCCAAATCCACCCTTGGAGTCCCATAGAACCACCATTGTAATACCTAAAATCATCATAGTTGGAGACAACATTTGGATAGCACAAGTTGCACTCATTGGCAAGAAGGAAGAAGTGTTCCAAAGCGTTGGAATAAACTAGAAATATCTTACACTCATTGGCAAGATAAGGGTTATAAATATATTGGAGACACCTCTACATGCAAAAGAAGATGTGCCACTTGTCACACTAAGGTATTTGTTATTCTCTCTAACACCTATCCTATAAGGTAACACTCAAGATGAAATAATGCTCACCTTGGAAGTATTAAGAAACATCATTTAAAGGATGAAGGTATTGCAATAATTTCAAAGGAGAAGCATTACATATTAACACCTATAAGAAGATTATAATAGTTTTTCACCATAATTTAACATTCATAAGGAGACTACAATGGTTGTTCACCACCTACACGCCTAATTAATGATTGCACCAAGTGTTGAAAGCATCAAGGAGTAATAGTAACACACCCAACATTCCATGAAGGGATAAAAATATTAATAGGTAATATTAGAAGGTGCTCCAATCACGATTTAGTATATACAAACGTGAAGCACGTAGTTGCAACACCAAATCATTGATACGTAGTGAGGTTAAAGTCTATTCAAGGAGGTTGAAAACTTTAATGAAACATCCATTAAAGTAGGAGAATTGAATTCTCAATATCGTCCAACATATACAACATTCAAAGCATCCGTTGGAGGAGCTACGATCAAGGAATATCATGCACAACATTATAAAGGTAATATCAAACTGATTACTTGCTTTTTATTAAGGTTTAAAAGGAGTTATAAGGTGAACCATATAAAGTTAAGTTTACTATTGCATTGGAGTAATACAAATCAACCAAGCATTAGTAAGTTATAAAGCAAGTTCATATTTCAAGGTATAATCGTTGAAGTGCATATACAATATTTGAAAATAACCAAGTAGGAGATATAAGGTTGTCAACCTTGATAAATTAATATATGAATTTACAAATATTATTATCATTATTTTCTAACATTCTAAAGTAGCAAGTTATAAGGCATACTACACCAAACTATAGATACTTGGAATTTAGAAAATTAAATTATTGAATAGAGAAGCAAATATATTTCTTACATATAGAGTTGGAACTAATTGGTTACACTTGTCTCATAATCATCCTATAGGGACAAAAAAAAATCCAACTATAACAACTCCATTAGAGCATACTTCATTAGGAGAGATATGGTAAAATTAAAAATTTATTATTATTCTTAAAACATTACAAAATCAACCCAAAAGGTGAACTAATTATTGCTAAGCTTTTTACCAAAGCCTATAGCATATTCTAAATTACTTGGGAGATATAAGGAAGCCTACAAAACCTAAATCTAAGAAAGGTTTTATCAAATTAGTTCACATACTTTAAACTAGGGAGTCATAAGGTAGACTACTACAAACTAAAACAGATCCATACTACAATGGAAAGAAGAACATATTATCACAAAAGAATGCAAGAACAAGATACACACAATACATCATGTCACAAATGTAAAATTAGTTCTAGCATAAACAATTCTACAAAGTAGAAGAACATTTGGTATATTGACTCAGGTGCCAGTCATCACATGACAAGAAATCTACAATGGTTTGATTACCTTTAAATTATTAATGGTTATAGGTTGAGAATTGCAGATAGCAAGACTTATCCTATACATGGATATGGATGTGTAACACCTAGTAAATCATTTCTAAACTTTTTGCTACAAAAAGTGATGTATGTTCCTGGATTAACATTCAATCTTATTTCAATAAGAAAGTTAGTGGAGAGAAATAGGATGGTTTATTCAAATGCATAAATGAAGTCAATGTGTGTCTCATCATGAATCAAAATGAGATAGAAGCTACATGATCAATCCATGGAAATACATATACTCTAGACTCAATTAAGAACTCACAAGACATTGTTGCATTTCAAAACAATACTAATATATTGCCTAAGGAACAAGTTGTAAAAAATAAAGAACCCGTATATCATAAAAGCATACAGGGAAATAGAAGATTCAAAGTTAAAAGGATGAGAGGACAACAACACTATGCTCTACTTGGTCATCTACAAACTGTAGAAGGACCTGATCAAGCTAAAGACTATTCAAAAGAGGAAGATCTATATTGAAGACTAAAATCTTCAATACCCAAATAATGTAATACAGGGAGGTGTTAGAGTATATTACATTAATAGGGTACATGTAAATGTACCACATTTGGTACATTAATAGAGTAGGAGTTTACTTTAGATTAACGTTAAGTAGTTACTTGGGGAAGAAGTAATAAATGCACAAGTGTCAATGTGAAATGATGTAAAATTACAAGGAGCCCACTTGTACATGAGTCATAGGAAATGTAGTCAGGAAGAGTAAGGGCGAAGTAACTTATCTTATTATATATAGGCCCCATAGTGAATATATAGAGAAGCATAGGAGAGATTACTATGGAGTAGTGAGTAGGTACAATGTAGTTTCCATTAGAGTTTTGGAGTGTTCATTTCCTCCATTACATTGTATTGTACTATTTTTGCAACTTTCCATTAATAGCATATTTCAGCATTCTTGCAGAATTCCATTATCTTACTTTTTCTGCATATTTTACATCTTGTGATTTCTTTATTACATATAATACATTATCAAAATATATCAATGACTTCTACTTGGAGAGGTTCAGGTCCTTTATTTACCTCCACAAATTTGTAGCCATGCCCTTCAAGTTGCTTGTAAGGATGCCAAACTATGTTAGGAAACTTGATTGTATAGACCTAAAGTATTTCAAAGGGAAAAAATAAGATCACCTTCTACCCTCTTAAGTGATAAACCATTAGGATCACTCCTAATATGCATAGTTATAATTTGGTGATACAAGTAAAGTTGAAGAAAATAGGTCTTGAGAAACTAAGAGATTGGTGGTCTTATGACCCAAAGGAGTTTTTAAGAAAATCCTAAGAGATAAGGAGTTGAATAATTTATTCTCTCATTAGAAGAGGTATAATATCTAGTAGCAATATAACCTATATGAGGAAACAACCCTTGCCACTCTAGAGAGTAACAGACGATATGATGATAAAATCCAAAGCTGATATGACCATACCCCAAAGTGATATACCTTCTACCCTAAGGAAAAATATTATTTTTATCATAATATCAAAACAAACCATGTAAGGCTAGGAGATCTTCAAAAATTGGGGTACTAAGACAAGAAGAATTTAACATGGCAAAGGATGAGGTATGATATGGATACAATTACCAATATATAAGAAATGGTCCTATTGACACCACATTCTCTTCTATTTGGGACAAGATACACCCTAGGAACACCAAGCGGGTGAAGACTTCTATGGAAGTAGAAGTAGTGGTAGGTATCATGGCTCCAAAAAAACAAAATTCCAAGAAATAGATAAACCAAAAATTTCTATATTAGTAGCACCATCAACTCTGGCAATAGTTAGTGTGATAGTCAAATAAATAGTGATCAAAGGGTAAAGAGGTTTTGAGATATATTACTCTGTGTTCAATGAGGTGTCCATAGCAAAAAAAATAATAAAAGGAGTAAGCCACCTAGATTGAAGAGAGGGAATTCCCTCAAGAAATACCTCCTCCATACTAGGGATAGGCTAGTCCAGTGGCCATGACAATGCACACTCACCCACCTACATGCTCACCATTCACCATCCCACCTTATTCTTCTACCATTTATTTTTCTTCTACTTACACTCTTATATTTATTCCTTCTCCCTCTTATTTTCCTATTCCCACTTCTCTTTCCATTTATTCAATTGTGCTTCTCACATTATCCACCATTTAAACCCATATTTATCCTAGGTTTCACTCACCCCATAAGTCTAAGATTCACTCTGCCTCTCACCAACATTGTCATAATACAGACTAGTCTCATTACCTCATTCCCATATCCACTTGTTCAAGCCCTTGCATCACATACCATAATTCTATAAACTATGACATGTATTTCAACCACCCTAGTTAAATTAACATCATGACCCACTCATTTCACTTCAACTCTATTTATAACTATCACCACTCAATTCACACTATTTATTGTACCAACCACCTCCACTCACCCCCATCTCATGTAAGGAAACCTCTCATATATATAATGATGCCCATTTTCCCTACTCAAGGAGTTAATTCTATAGCAAATCCCCTATCAAAAAGTTCCTCTCAAGGAGCTAGACCAAGTTATGCATACCACGTTGAGAAATTTGAGGTCAAGAAGGCACTAGATATCCTCCTAGTTGAAGAGAAATGATGGAAGAAAGAGTGCAACCATATCATCAGGAATACCTCCAAGGCTTCAATACTCTTCCACTTGCAAAATTCAAAGAAAGGGGATAAAGTGTACTTTTACAAGGCCACATGAATTAATCCCTCCAAGATAGCATCAATCCCTACTTGTTGGATTTTAAGCCTTACTACCACATAATATCACATGTTCCAATATAAAGAAGTCACAATATTAAAGGTCTAAATATTAATAATGAATATTAGAATATTATATATTAGCAATATAATATGTATATTAGTCCAATATAATAATGAAAATAGCATTCACTTATAATATTAAATATGAATTTAAAATGGCCAAAATCATTCATGTACTATACATGAAGAAAACTTACAATATTAATTGATCAAAAGTTGTATACAAGTTTTATTCCCTTTTCTATATCTTCCTCTTACAATCGGATAATCTGATATCTTTCATGGAGCTTTGTATCCATAATATAGACATAGAAGATGACTCTTCATGTACTTAACTATTGCTTTCCATATGACAACTCCCATGACCTTTGGCTTATTATCTTGCCACTTGTATACTAGACTTTTCACTCTTGTCTTACATGCATACTTGAATCTATGACACTTGCACACTTCTACATGACTCTTACTCCCCTACATGCTCTACTAATATAAGACACTTGTGTAAATCCTCTCTTTATATATTTGTATACTTATATGCATGACACTTGTGCACATTCTCTTAGTACACTCTAGAAATCTAACTTACATGACACTTGTGCATTACTTGCACATTACACTCTTACATGACACTTGTGTATTTCCTACACATTACACTCTTACATGAAACTTGTTCATTTCCTATTTATTGACACTTACATAAAATGGAAAATATAAATAACTCATCTAAACTATAGACCCAACCCTAGTCTATTACATATTTACAACTGTACCATGAAGGTGCCATTGGGGTACATTTTCATGTACCAAATAATGTAATATTTCTCAACACTACTAACTTGATTGCTAGAGTATAACAACTAGACAAACAAAATAGATTGATACCAAATATCTAGATGGTAAACTAGCTCACATAGGGTATAGCAATAAAATATGGCTCACTAGCAATTTAGGATGAGGAATTATAGCTCAAGAATAGAATTTTAGAAGCAAAATTGATATAATGTAGAGTGTGACAGACTCAAACAAGAGAATTAAGGGCTCAAGGAAGAGGTTCCTAAAAAGGATAAATTGAAGAAGTATGTGGGAGACCTCAAATCCCAAACTTCTAAGTCTAAATTGATGCAGACTAGATGGAAGGGTTCAACTAAACAAAAACCTCCTCTAGCAACAAATAATTCATGGTTCATCACACCCATAGTGTAAGATTTAGTTTTGTTCTAATTTGCATGCGCTAGGCGATAATATGGCAATTGGCAATACAACAATTGCTAAGATGGTAACACATCAATTAACAAGACGACATTATAGTAATTAATAATATAGCAAGATGACACTTACCAAGATGGTAATTGGCAAGACAATAATAATCAAGATGACAATTGACAAGGTAGTCATTTCTAGATGGCACAAACGACATTTCAAGATGCCAATGTCACATGATGACACTACCACAAGATGGTAGTACCCCAAAATGGCAAGGACAAAACATGATGCATTGATATTATATGATGGAAATGCTTCCAAGCCACTAAAACTTCCACCTGAATGACACTTCCACTTGTACAACATGGTGCAACTTCCACTTGAATGGCATTTCATGTTATTTACTCAAACAATGATCTCAAGGGTGGTAGAAAATTATGCAGCCTTTGTGAATTGCTATATCCATCCTAAGATCTAGAACAACCACTCCTACTTGGTATTCTCCAATACCTATACTTGGATCCTACACAACACATGCATATACGACATACAATTCCAATAGCATAATGCATTCACCAATCGATATACATGTAGAAAATATATTAGAATTGAGTATAATTTTTTATTATTTATGACCATCGACTACACAATATTTTAATTCTAAATTCACATAGCCATCCCTGCTCTTAGACACATTCACACAAGCCCTTTCTCTTTTTTAATCCTCCTTACAAGCTCATCATCCCTTTCCTATTATTCTTCTATGCACACACTATCCTACTTTTCCTCCCCACATGAAGGGTTATTTTATACATGATTATGGTGATTACACATGAGTGGTAGTTACTTTATCTATAATAGTCTTTATACATGGATGCTCCTACATCACACTCATTGGGTAAGAGAAATACTTCATGAGATCTATCTCATGAAAATGATTATTCTTTCAAGTTATTTTTATTTTAACTTGGCTTTTTCTATTTTATCCTTGCTTTATTTTGAGAACAAAACCTTCTCTAGTAGAATTCAATCAACATTCATTTCACTATGTCTCATTCTATTGTATTCATCCAACCACAATCAATATGTATTCTATTGACTACTTTCTTTGGGTGCCAACATATTTTTTTGGAGTGATTATATCCTTTAAAATATCACAAGGATGTAGGTTACACACCTATTTATACATGTCAAGAACTTCCACACTAACTACAACAACTCATCTTAGGATCTTCATCCCCTGTACTAATATCTCTTCTCACAAATATAGTCTCATTGCTTCCTAGTTGGTCTATCTATCCAAGGCCTTCATTCCTTGGCCTTATTTTTAGCATTATGGGTATTTTCACACCTTACCCATATCTTCCTAATCCTTTGCTACAATACCCCATTATTTTCATCAACTTGGAACCAACACCTTTGGTGTGCCTTTCAAAGCACACAATATAATCATCACCATAATGTTCAACAATATGGCCTTCATTGTAGTCATTAATGACCCGATGAGGTTCATATTCCTTCATTGATTCTTTATCATTTTGTTTCTCTTTATCTTTATATATAGAAGCAGAAATAATTACATTTTCATATTCATTGTCACTATTATTGGTGACTTGTACCAATTGTCTCTTACCCATTCTTATTCTCTTGCTTGTTTCTATCTTTCAATTCACTTGCTTTACATATTTTCTTAATATTTTTCTTTATCTCTTCAACTTTGTATTATAACCTATTAGGAATTGTTTATCTAAATTTAGGCACACTATAGAAATAGTGTCCACTTTTTCCTTTGTCCTTTAATGGACACAATGTGTATCACTTACCATATTTCTTAGTAGTGTAGGTGTTCACCCTACTGTCATGCATTATATTTCTATCAAACTATAACGATATTCCCATTAAGACATGAAAAGCATACATAGGCATAACATCATATAGTATCTCATCTTTGTAAGAATCAATTTGAAATTTTAGCATACATTGTCCACTCACCAAAATGTGGTGTCCCTTTTGCAGCCATGAGTCCTTATGCAAAATTGGGTGTTCAATCTTCTTCAATCCAATATTTTCTACCATCCTTGTATACACCAAGTTATCCAAACTCCCACTATCCATAATTACTTTACAATATTTGCCTCCTGAATTGCATATGGTTCTAAAAAAACTTCCTCTTTGTACTGATTCATACTCTCTTTGACTAGTTTTAACAATATCATTTTTATCATAAGGTATTCTTCTTATTTTGATTCCTCCATGTGCATGGGTGAGGTAGAACTTTCTTCATATCCCTATACAATGTGGTTCATGATTTCTCTTCCTTTACGACTATCTTGTTGTACTATTGGACATTCAAATTCTTGATGACTAGCTTCTTCATATCTAAAGCAATTTTTGAGGAATTTTCTACCCTTTCCTCTATCATAACACGTCTTACTCTTGAGAAATATTTGCTTTCTTTGGTGCTCTAATTAAAATTATAGAAGAGCTAGTTTCTCCTTATTGCATATGTTATCCTCTACCACTATTTGATTTTTCTCTTCCTCAAGAGAATTATTTGCTTTATCTAGAATTGTTTTGTTTCTTGCAAGTCAAATTTTCTTCCACGTTGAGTGCATATTGGTTTTCCTCCTTGATTGTTTTAACTTGAACCAAAAAAAATTGATCTTCTATGAACAAACTTAGCCCATTTATGTATCTCATAACTTTCTCCTCATAATATTCAATATGAAAAACTCTTATGGTCAATTTATAGAATTCTTAAGTATATTATTTTTATAGTCATAGCTTGTTTCTAGAGATGATAGCCCAATTATCCTTCCAAAGGAAACCTCAATAATTTCACATGGGTTTGCCTACCCCCATGTATATGTTTATGTTTATGTGATGTTTAATTAGTAAATTAGAAAATACCAAAGGGTTTTATTTCTAAACCTAAGCAAGATCACTAATAAATTTGAAAGATAAATGTAAACATAAACAATATCACTAATGATTTTTAAAGATAGATGCAAGAATACAAGATGCAACAAAAAAGACCCCTAAACTAGTATGCATTTTCAATTTTTGATGATCTACATAAAATAAAATAAGGTTGTCTTTTCAAGGCAAACAAAAGGATGATGCAACATACAAAACTGAAGAACACAAGCTTATACTGAGAGGGGGGTGAACAGTATAAGACCCCTTTTTACTTTTTCTTTCAATTCAATATTATGCAGTGTATAGATAGCAGTATCAATAGCAATAATCAAAGCAATGCACAAAACACCATACACAATAGAGACACCACAATTTACGTGGTTCACCCAATGTGGGCTACTCCACGGAGAAAATATTTTACTAAAATTTTCTCAATCAATCTCTTTGGGAATCCTTCCCAATTACAATGTTTATGGACCTCTCTCCAAAGGAGATGTTGATCCCCTAATCTCAAGTTCGTGGATCTCTTCCATAGGAGAACTCTTTCCCCTTCTGCTCTGGCTAGTGATCTTCTAGAAGACTCTGTCTCTCTGTTGCACTGACTGGTGGATCTCTCTCCACTTGAAGACTCCTCACTCAGATCTATCTTCAATTGTCTTGGCTGCTGGATCTCTATCCACTGAGACTCTGTCCTCTATACTCTATCACCTCCAAAGCTCTATCTCAATAGGTTCACTCAGAACCTTCTCAAATCTTCTCAACAAGCTCACTCAAAACTTGTCCAAATCTGCTCAACAAGCTCACTCAAAACTTGCTCAAATCTGCTCAATAGGTCCACACATAACCTATCCAAATATGCTCAATAGGTCCACATAAACTTCTCAAATATCTCAATAGGTCCACAAGAACTTGTCCAAATCTGCTCAATAAGTCCACACTTAAATTAATATCCAATTCTTCTAATAAGTCCTCTCTAGGACTTCTCAAATCTGCTCAATAAGTCCTCTCTAGGACTTGCTCAAATCTGCATAGCAAGATTCCACAAAAGCTTACTCAAAATCAGTCCATAAGCCTTCTCAAAGACTTGTCTCAAATCTGCTTAACAAGCTCACACAGAACTTGTCCAATCTCATAGAATCATAAAGAGAATTGTTAGAGACTCAATATGTTCTATACTTAATGCTCAATCAATATCTCAACTCAATCTCATAGAAGCATAAAGAGAATTGTTAGAGACTCAATATGTTCTATACTCAAATCCCAATCTCAACTCAAATCAATCTCATAGAAGCATAAAGAGAATTGTTAGAGACTCTATATGTTCTATACTCAAATCCCAATCTCAACTCAAATCAATCTCATAGAAGCATAAAGAGAATTGTTAGAGACTCTATATGTTCTATTCTCAAATCTCAATCTCAACTCAAATCAAGAATATAGAATAGTTTGTTTTATGGAACTTGAACAACCACATGCATCCACTTGACTAGGCTCAATCAACTCAACTCAACCAATCACCTCAATGAACAACCCTTTCTCACAAACCCTAGTCCAAGCATGTATCAATCAACTCAAAATGTTTCCAACAATGCTCAACAACAAATCTCACATAACAATGATACTCATGTTCTCTTCTAACTCAAGTTCAAGTTCTTTGCACAACCAATGGGCTCCAACAACAATGCTTATAAAACAAGGTTTAATCACAACTCTCAATCCAGAAAACCTTGAAGCATTAAACCAATCACTTTCGAAAAGGAAACCACAATCAATCCTTTTCACTCCAAAGATATTTTCAGAAATCAACCACCATAATCAATCAATAGGAGAATGTGCCCATACCTTTTATGAAGATGAAGAAGCCTCTTTGGAAATCTACCACAATCACAATATTCTTTTGCCAATCTTCACAAGGGTTAGAAGATCACAAAATAATCAACATTACTCCACTTCACAATAATATTCACCAAGGCTTTTAATTAGAAAACCTTCTTAAGAATTAATGCACAACTTCCTTATCACTCCTAAAACCACTTGTACCATAAAATAAAATAAATCAAAACATTGCATAACCTTGTCACTCCACAAACCACTTATACCATAAAATAAATCAAATATTTTATATCCTTCCTTTCAACACTTTTGCACTCAAAAATAATCACAAAGCTTTCTTAGGCAATATCTCACATTAATCAAATATCAAACCTTATTAAAATATTAAAGCTTGCTCAACCTTATATCTCCCACAAAAATTATAATCAAACCTTAAAAAATATTAAAGCTTGCTCAACCTTATATCTCCCACAAAAATCATAATCAAACCTTAGCAAGCAAATATTTTAATTAAAATATTTACCCCCACAAATATCGGAGTCGGAGTGCATACCTCAAAGGAGCCCTCGAAGGGCCTTGGCATTTTGAACCTCTGCCCACCATGTTGCCAAGCGACAGCTAAGCCGCGTGAGCTAAGACTGCCCACGTGAGTGCCTTGGGCACTCTCTTCCTTAAACTGCATGTGCTTTCCTCACAAGGCACCAAAAATTTGACCATCCATGACTTGACTGCCCACGTCACACTCCACGAAATTCATTGCACAATATTCGGATGCAAAAATACTTTGGGTTTTCGAAAATCATGCGACACTCCTTAGGTTTATTAAATGGAAAACCTTTGGCTTATTTATATAAGCCATCCTTCAATGTGAATACGTCGGCCCTTTTAACATTGCCCTCATGACGTCGGCGACGCCAATAAGAAAGGAGGGAAAAACCTTTTATTTAATTTTAAAATTTAAATTTAAATTTTAAATAAATTAAAATTTAAACTAAACCTTTAAAATTAAATTTCTCCATCACCGGGGCACCTTTTTCGATGAAACAAAAAGCCAACTTGGGTTTTAAGAAAAACCCATTTCAAATCTGCCATCCATTGGTTTTAAATAAAACCTTTCCTTGCCTTCCTTGGTTTTCATAAAAACCTTTTGCTAAGCTTCCCTTGAAGCTCCTTTTGGAACCAAATGCCATGCATCCCTTCTAGAACCTTTGATCAAAACCTTTGCTTCTCATGAAGCTCTTTGTGGAGCAAAATCATAGTGCTTACTTACATAGGTCCTTTTGACATCAATGACAACTTTTAGCTTAGGGACTCAAAATGTCCAACAATCTCCCCCTTTGTCATTGATGGCAACCCATATTCATTTTACTAAAACCTGACCTTCTTTTCTGCTCCCCCTGGGACTTTGCTCCCCCTGGCTCAATGCTCTCTCAAATATCAAATCTCCTCATATCAAATCTCTCCCCAATACACAAATCTCTCCCCCTTTGACATCAATGGCAAAGGGTCACCTTTGGGGCTCGGGGCTAAGAATGAGCCTCTTAGCTTAGCCCCTCCCCCACCTCCACATGAGGTGGTTAATTCTGGGGTGGGAGTATTTCTACTCCCTGAAAGCATAGATCTATGCCTTTATCTTTCTCTCTTCTTTTGTGAGTCTTCTGAATCCTCTCACTATTTCTTTCCAAGTCATCATCCCTGTTCCTGTCGTCACTTATGTTCCTGTTCCTATTCTTGTTCTCATCCATGTTCCTATTCTGGTTCTCATCCTTGTTCCTGTTCTTATTCTTTTATGAGTCTCTATTATTTTTTGAGTCTCTATTCCTATTCATCTTCTTGTTTCTATTCATATTCCTATTTCTGTTCATATTCTTGTTCCTGTTCATATTCTTGTTCATGTTCATGCCTATTTTTGGAATATTTGCTCTACACCATCTTGCTATGTGACCATCATTATTGCACTTATAACACTTAATGTTATTATTCCTTGGATGTGCAATTGTCTTAGGATTTCTCCTAGTGAAGCCATATCTTCTTCTGTCATGAACCCTGCAATTCATTGCCTTGTGACCAAACTCATTGCATGAGTAGCAATAACCTTGGAAAAGTTGTTCTTTTCCATATACCTGTCTTTCATGAGTCCTGCACTGTGAAGCCATGTGTCCAAACCTGTGACATGAAAAGCATCTTCCATTGAAGCCTCCTTGTCTTGACCTCATTGGTCTCCTATCTTGATTGTTGTTCCATCTGTATCTTCTTTGTGCATTGTTCCTCTCTTTGTTGAACTCTTTGTTGTCCAACTCATCCTCTGATGTCCCACTTTCACTTAAACTATCTTCTTCTGATGTATCTTCTTCTGAAGTTTCTTCTTCATCAAGACTTGAAGTAGATTCTTTTTCTTGTTTCTTTTGAACCTTTCCAAAGCCAAGACCTGTTGAACATGATGTTCGTTGTTGTCCACAGATGAACTTATCCAAGTTCTTAGAGCTATTTGTGAAACTCTTCATCTTGATCTTGGAGTCCTTTAAGTCTTCTTTTAGAGTAGCCACTTCTTGTGCTAACTTCTCACATTCCAAAATCTTTGCTTCTAACTTATCCTTGAACTTGCTTGCCTTAGCCTTTGACTTCTCTAAATCCTCTATGAGCAATAACCTTTCTTCATCACATTCTTGAAACTGACTTTCAAGCTTGGAGTGTTGCTTTCTAACCTTCTTTACTGTGTCAAGGGCATAGATAAGTTCTCCCTTGAGATCATAACCATTCTCTACTGAATAATCTTCTATTTTTTTGCCTTTGTCCTTATCATTACTTCCTTTTGACTTGTCTTCTATAGGATCACTTTCTTTATCTTCCAAAGCCATTAGAAGATTCTCATCTGGTCTTTCAAGTGCATCTTCAAAATCATCATCACTGAAACTATAACCATCCCTAGTGCAATCATCTTCAAGATGTCCAAATTTACCACATCTAAAACACTTGAGAATAACTGGAGTCCTTTTCTTAATTGGATCTTTCTCTTTAACCATAAATAGGACTTCATCTCTATCATTGTCTGAAAAACTAGCATCACTATCAATTGAGTACTTACTTGCATTTTTTGCATAGTAGCTTCTCTTTTGTCTCTGGAAGAACTTCTTTCCTTGTCTGCTTTGTCCATCCTTGCTTTTCTTCTAGTACCTGTGTCTTTCTGATTCCCTATATCTGTGATCCTATTTTTCTTCATCATTGTTGTCTTTTGGCTCTTTGCATTCTGTTGCATAGTGTCCATACCGTCCACAATTGAAACATTTGATAGATCTTAGATCTATGGGTCTTCTGGAACCTCTATCTCTTCTACCATAATTTGCTTCTTCATCACTGGATGACTCACTACTCGATTCTATCTTCTTTCCCTTTTTATTTTTATCTACTTTGAAAGCAGCTTCTTTCAGAGGAATAGGATCTTTTGTTCTTATCTCAAAAGTAGTAAGCATGCCAAGCAAAGAATTCCTTGTCAAATAATCACTATCAATTGATGTTTCTATAGCAGAAACCTTTTCACTATACCTTTTTGGAAGAGTCCTCAAGATCTTATCACAAGCATCAGATTCATCAACCTTCATTCCAAGACCTTTCATCTCATGTACAAGTTCATCAACCTTGTTGAGATAGTCACGAATGTTTTCATCATCCCTCATTCTTAGGTTCTCAAATTCTCCTTTGAGATTTCTGATCTTAGCCATTCTAACTCCTTTATCTCCTTCATATATTTCATGCAGAAGTTCCCACATTTCTTTTGTTGTTTTACATTCCATAACCTTCATAGATTCTGATCTATGCAACCCTTTTATAATTGCATTCATAGCTCTTGAATTTGCATGCATTAGAAGCTTACCTTCCTTATCTGTAGGAGGATTGGTTGTTGAATCATATCCAAGTTCCATTGCATCCCAAACTTCATTGCCAAGTGCCATCAAGTAAAATCTCATCAGCATACACCAATATAAGAAGTCACTTCCATCAAAGACTAGTACTGCATTATTGAAGGGTCCGTCTCTTTGATCCTTTTGATCCATTGTGTTCTTAGACCACTTTTCCTTCAAGCTATCAAACTCTTCTGAAGGAACCCGCTCTGATACCAATTGAAGAACACAAGCTTATACTGAGAGGGGGTGAACAGTATAAGACCCCTTTTTACTTTTTCTTTCAATTCAATATTATGCAGTGTATAGATAGCAGTATCAATAGCAGTAATCAAAGCAATGCACAAAACACCATACACAATAGAGACACCATAATTTACGTGGTTCACCCAATGTGGGCTACTCCACGGAGAAAATATTTTACTAAAATTTTCTCAATCAATCTCTTTGGGAATCCTTCCCAATTACAATGTTTATGGACCTCTGTCCAAAGGAGATGTTGATCCTGTTAGTCAAAAAGTGACTAACTACAGAAAAATAGTTGATGCACCTTTTTGCATATTTTCCAAGAAGACCGAAGTGGCCCATACGCTAAAGATCAAAGAAAAAGCAAAACACCGCAAGAAGGAAAAAGTGTCGCGATATCGCGACATGTTGCATTTTCACGGTCCAAAGCAAAGAGAAAGAGCAAGGAGGTAAAAGTGTCGCGATATCATGACATGTTGCATTTTCATGGGAAAGAGCAACAAAAGGGAGCAAGGAGGTAAAAGTGTCGCGATATTGCGACATGTATTTTCGTGGCTAAGAGAAACAAAAGGGAGAAAGGAGGTAAAAGTGTCGCGATATCGCGACATGTTGTATTTTCATGGCTAAGAGCAACAAAAGGGAGCAAGGAGGTAAAAGTGTCGTGATATCGCGACATGTATTTTCATGGCTAAGAGCAACAAAAGGGAGCAAGGAGGTAAAAGTGTCACGATATCGCGACATGTTGTATTTTCGCAACTAAGAGCAACAAAAGGGAGCAAGGAGGTAAAAGTGTCGCGATATCATGACATGTATTTTCATGGCTAAGAGCAACAAAAGGGAGCAAGGAGGCAAAAGTGTCGCGATATCGTGACATGTATTTTTGTGGCTAAGAGCAACAAAAGGGAGCAAGGAGGCAAAAGTGTCGCGATATCGTGACATGTATTTTTGTGGCTAAGAGCAACAAAAGGGAGCAAGGCAAAAGTGTCGTGATATCATGACATATTGTATTTTTGTGGCTAAGAGCAACAAAAGGGAGCAAGGAGGCAAAAGTGTCACGATATCGCGACATGTTGTATTTTCACGGCTAAAGAGCAACAAAAGGGAGCAAGGAGGCAAAAGTGTCGCGATATTGTGACATGTTGCATTTTTGCGTCTAAGAGCAACAAAAGGGAGCAAGGAGGCAAAAGTGTCGCGATATCGTGACATGTTGCATTTTTGCGGCTAAGAGCAACAAAAGGAAGCAAGGAGGCAAAAGTGTCATGATATCACGACATGTTGCATTTTCACGGCTAAGAGCAACAAAAGAGAACAAAGAGGCAAAAGTGTCATGATATCACGACATGTTGCCTTTTCACGGGAAAAAGCAAAGAGAAAGAGCAAGGAAGAGACGAATGTCACGATTTCATGACATGTCTCATTTTTGTGGCTGGAAGCAATAGACAAGCAAACTAAGAGACAAATGTCACGATTTCACATGTCTCATTTTCATGGTTGGAAGCAGCAGAAGAGAAAAGCAAGAGACAGACATCATGATTTCGTGACATGTCTCATTTTCATGATGGGAGGCAATAAAAGAGCAAAGTAAGAGACGAATGTCATGATTTCATGACATGTCTCATTTTCACGACTGGAAGAGGCAGAAGAGCAAAGCAAGAGATGGACGTCACGATTTCGTGACATGTCTCATTTTCATAGCTGGAAGCGGCAGAAGATAAAAACAAGAGATGAATGTCACGATTTCATGACATGTCTCATTTTTTGCGGTTGGAGGCGGCAAAAGAGCAAAAGCAAGGAAAGAATGTCGCGATTTCGCGATATGCCAGTTGTAAAGGAATAAAATGTATTTTTGGCAATCAAAGGCATGCACTAACACCAAGAAGTGATTTTTGACATGATTATCAAAAATCTAGGATGGAGTAGGCTTGCTAGATGATTGAAAATATGATAGTCTCTTCTAGAATCTAATCTACAGAGAAGATATCTAATTCATAGAAGACTTGTTGTGTATTATTAGAAAATGCAGATGATTGCTTGTAAAATAGTAAGATGTACTTAGAAAAAGATACTCTTTTAGGGTATATATAGGGGTGAGTGACTCTAGAAAAATGGTCGGCTCTTGGACATTTACAAGCTTGATGTACATGTACTGGATTACAAGCAATAAAAGATTTCTTCTTCTGGCTTCCGAAACTTCTGTGTGCAAGTGTATGTATCTGGTGTTTTAACTTTTATTCATTCTAAGTTTTATAATGTATCTATTCTAAAATATGGACTATGCACGTATAAATCTTGTTTCTAGAGTTGAACATTAAAAGATATTTACATGCTTTTAGACGAACATCTAAAAGTCACACTCAAGAATTCATGTTTTCTATAAAGAAGATATAAAGAAAACTCTGAAAGTAGTAATCTGCATCATCAATGTTTGTTGTTGTCTAATCATGTACCATGAGAAAAGTTCTAGCTTAGGCTATATTTCCCTTATCTCTTGTTCCCCTTTTCTCTAAAAAACTCAAAGGAACCGAGTCTTCTCCGGAGACTAGATAGATGATCTCAACCAAGATCTGTCTATTCAATGTTGGCAAAGTCTAAGGTGCAACACTATTAACCGAAGGCAGATTTTGTTCCAATAGTTTTTGGCATGCCCAGTGGGACCAACAATCCCATAGTATTGTATAAGTTTTGGTGTTTTACCTTAAGAGCCTTTTTGTTTAAAAATCTCAAGAAAAACCACCTGGCGACTCCGTTGCAATTTAGACCATAAAAGAAAGACCTTGTCTAAAAACCTTTTGGTTATATAGCCATATGATAACCAGATCTTGAGCTAGAAACTCTGAAGAACCTATCAAGTTCTTTGAACTACATCTCAAAAGCCTAAAAGCACACCCTATGCTAGCCGCATGATCAAATATGCCTGACACCATTAGCACCTCTTTAACACCCGTTGTAGGAGCATCTGCAAGCAATCCCATAGCGGTTGTAACTCCTTTAGCAATCATGGCAGCCATTCCTACCCCAGCACATCTTGTGTGGAATCAAATTGGCCCTTTGAACTTGGGAACACACCACCAAATTCCATAAGTTGCACTAAAAGCATTACTGACCTTTGACGAAATAGGAAAAATAGCAGATGAGCACTATTTAGATGTATCATCGCTAGCATCTATTTACAACATCACTCAAGAAGATGTAATGGTCATATTTTTGATTATATATTTGAAAGGAAAGATGCTCTATTGGTACAGAGCGCTTCCCACTGGATCCATTACTTCTTGGGCAGTGCTTGTTGGCCGTCTGGTCGATGAATTTAATATACATGCGGATCCTTTCACATTTTTGAATCAATTCACTATCATTGAGAGGCATCCACAAGAAGAAATCCAAGATTTCAACATCAGATTTACCAAAACTCATGATAGAGTACCGCAAGGCCTAAAACCCATGGAAGAACAAGCTATATGCTATTATTTAAGGGCTTTTGATTCAGATCTCAGTATGATAATAAGGCAATCCCATGTAACCACTTTTCCTGGGATCTATCTAGAGGCAACAAAGGGCGAAGCTGATCTCATCGCTACAAAAATATATCCATCAAAAAGTCTATTGCCAATTTTACCAGAGCTTTCCCAAGCATCAATTTCTAAACTACCTATACTCCCATCAACGTAGGCCCTCCAAGCTATAGCCGCACCTCCTACATTCCTTGCATTACTAGCTACACCCCTTGCATCAGCTCCCCCCAGTGATCAATACATGACCATAATTGATACAATGAAGACATTGTCAAATGAAATGGCATCCATGAAAAAGAGAGAGGTCGAAAGGAATTTTCTGCCAAGGAGGTTCCCTTAGGTAATGAGAGATGCAACACAATCAAGCAATAGGGGACAAGAGAGACCGAGCATGGTATATACAAATGAGACAGTGGAGGCCGAGGAGCCTCCCACTAATTCTAAATTTTGGTGTACTACATGTAACGATCCACATGGGGAAAGTTCGTGTATGATACACCAACATTATGTACAAAGTATAGCAGTTGAAAAGAGTAAATAAAAAATGAAAGGCCATGTAAATATAATTAGAGAGAAGGACCACAACTTCATGATGCCTACAGTAGAACATGTTTCAGTTTTGACAAGATCAGGTAAGAAACCATTGCAAGTAGACCCTAAAGAGCTTCAGCCATTGAATGTTTCCCTTGCTCCCAAGGAAGTTCCCAAAGAAACTCCTAAGGGAAGTCTCCCTCAAGAAAGAAAATATCAGTTTCTAGCCAAAAGTCAAGGGCAAGAAACACACAAAGAATTTATTCCTCGGGGGGAAAATGAAACCCAAGAATAGGCTAGGGAAAGGTTGAGTTTCCCCTCACTGACAAAAAGGCAAAGAACTGAAGCTACCCAGGGATACAAAAATAAATATGAAACTTTTTCCAAAGAAAGAGAAAGGATAGTTGATTCACCTACATTCAGTATAGTAGAGGAAATGAAAAAGACTCCTTCTAAGGCAAGTATGTATGATGCTCTTCAAATCCTAGGTCAAATCGATCTCCTATAGGAATCCCTAAGAACAATGAAAAATGGAGGTGGGACTGCATCATCTTCAAAAATGGTTCTAACGAACTTGACGTCTACCACTAGTAAGAACAGGCCACCACCCTTTTATTTGTCCCTTCAAATGGAAGGATGGGTTGTCCACAACTACATGATAGATTTAGGCGCTGCTACCACTGTGATACCCAAAGCAGTATGTGATATTATGGGAATGGAGTACACTAGGAGCAGCATAGGCGTCCTACAATTAGATGGTACTCCGATAAAAACTGTAGGAGTGATAAAGGATATTCCCATACAGCTGCATAAAATGCCTCAAATGACAGTCATACAAGAGGTAGTAGTTGTAGACTTGGAGCCCTATTTTGGTATGTGTCTATCCAGAGAGTTCACAACAAAGATAGGAGGATACTTATCCTTAGATTATTCTCATTTGGAGATACCTTTCAAAGGTAGAAGGGTCAAGATTTTTAATGAGAAACCATCGATGTTTCATGTAGAAAATATTGGTGAAACTGACCGTGTAAATATGATGACTAAAGAAACAATAGAAGAAGATCTAATGGAAGAAACATTAGAAGAGCTCCAAGATGAGGATGAGTTTTCTCTAAAGAATTTTAATGCCATGATAGAAACAAAAATAGGAAACTATTCTATTGAGAAACCAAAAAGAAAATTGATACCCTCCCTAGAAAAGGATGGTTTTGTGAATCAATTGTGGAAGCTTTTCTTTGATGGGGCTAGGTGCAAGAATGGAGTTGGTGCCGGAATAGTTTTGATTTCTCCCACCGGAGAGGAAAAGGTTTTCTCTTACAGGTTGACTTGGAGTTGCTCCAATAACGCAGTAGAATATGAGGCCCTATGCTTAGGGTTAAGAAAGGTTGAGAAATTGGGAATCAAATAGTTACTCATCTATGGAGATTCAAAACTTATTGTGAATCAAGTCACCAAAAAATGTATAAGTAAACAACATTATTTGAAGGCTTACAGGAACAAAGTGTGGGATCTCTTAGAGGCCTTTGAGGCCCTAAATATAAAGTTTATCCCTAGAGAACAGAATACCCACGTAGATTTGTTAGCTTCAGTGGGAGCTAATTTTTGTCTTGTAAGTAATGTTATTCAGAAGTCTAAAACTGTTAGACTTATATACAGGCCTTCAGTGCCTAATAAAAATATTTTTTGGCAAGTTTTTGAAAATGATGAACAGATACTGGATTTCTTAATCCATGAAATGAATTGCTCAGCCAACCGGGATCTACAGGATGAAGAGGAAGAGGATATTATTCAGTTAAAAAACAATCATATTTGTAAGGGTCTCATCACCCTTGAAAGCCTGTTTGATAACAATGATAGAGCAGTTGGCCAAAAAATCAAGGTCGATAAAAGAAGATACAAAGATGTAGAGTTGGAGCCAAGTAAAATGATTAAGGTTGGAATCAGTTGTACAGAAGAGGAAGTGAACCAGATCATAGAATTGTGTAAAAATTCCCTGACATCATAGCTTGGGTGTATAGTGATCTAAAAGTGTACAATAAAGATGTTATTCAACATACCATAGAATCAAAAGGAGCTAAGCATTTTAGGTAAAAGCAAAGACTAGTGAATCCAAAGATAGAATCTTTGATGAAACAAGAACTGCTAAAACTCCTTCAAGCTAAAATAGTATACCCTGTTAAACACTCCACCTGGGTGGCAAACTTGGTACCAATCAGGAAGAAAAATGGAGATATCAGATTGTGTGTAGATTTTAGAAATTTGAACAGAGCATCACTCAAAGATCATTACCCACTACCTCAGATTGACCAAATGCTACACATAGTTGCAGGAGTTATGCAGCTCTTACAGTTAGAAGAACAAAGAGAGCAATCATACAATCACAACCAGAAGCATATGGCAGATACCGAAGGATGGTTCAACAAAAAGACAACTGCCAAAAAATTTAGAGTGGGAGACTTGGTTTTGAAATGGAATGTAAAGAAAGCTAAGCCAGGTAACCATGATAAATTTGATGCTTTCTGGGAGGGACCATTTGAAATTGTTTTAGAGAAATAGTTCAATGCTTTCGAGTTGAAAGATCAAGATGGATTGGTTCTTCCCATCACGGTGAATGCATTTCACCTAAAGTTATATTTCTGTTGAGAAAGTAGAAAAGGAATTATATGTACAGTATAATATAAGTATATTCGGACAATATTTGTAAATATTACCATTTTTCGGCCTTAACAAAAAAATTTCAGTTGAGCCAATCAGAAGTCGACATTTTTTTTTTAATAGAGATACTAAGGTATAAAGGGAGTTTTGACGAGGTAATGTTCACGTTTAATCTAAGTGCATTTTCCTATGTTCTTTGTCTTTCTCTGAAAGATTCTTTTTACAACTGCGTTGTTGACTCCGTTTCCCAATGGATGAAGGCCTGGTTCAAAATTTTTGCAAGCAAAAAATCCCCCAGAAGGCACCAAGAATGTTAGTCAAAAAGTGACTAACTATAGAAAAATAGCTGATGCACCTTTTTGCATATTTTCCAAGAAGACCGAAGTGGCCCATATGCTAAAGATCAAAGAAAAAGCAAAACACCGCAAGAAGGAAAAAGTGTCACGATATCGTGACATGTTTCATTTTCACGGTCAAAAGCAAAGAGAAAGAGCAAGGAGGTAAAAGTGTCGCGATATCGCGACATGTATTTTTGCGGCTAAGAGCAACAAAAGGGAGCAAGGAGGTAAAAGTGTCGCGATATCACGACATGTTGTATTTTCATGGCTAAGAGCAACAAAAGGGAGCAAGGAGGTAAAAGTGTCACGATATCGTGACATGTATTTTTGCGGCTAAGAGCAACAAAAGGGAGCAAGGAGGCAAAAGTGTCGCGATATCGTGACATGTTGTATTTTTGTGGCTAAGAGCAACAAAAGGGAGCAAGGAGGCAAAAGTGTCACGATATCGTGACATGTTGTATTTTTGCGGCTAAGAGCAACAAAAGGGAGCAAGGAGGCAAAAGTGTCGCGATATCGTGACATGTTGTATTTTCATGGCTAAGAGCAACAAAAGGGAGCAAGGAGGCAAAAGTGTCGCGATATCGCGACATGTTGTATTTTTGTGGCTAAGAGCAACAAAAGGGAGCAAGGAGGCAAAAGTGTCGTGATATCGCGACATGTTGCATTTTCATGGCTAAGAGCAACAAAAGGGAGCAAGGAGGAAAAAGTGTCGCGATATCATGATATGTTGCATTTTCATGGCTAAGAGCAACAAAAGGGAGCAAGGAGGAAAAAGTGTCGCGATATCGTGACATGTTGCATTTTCATGGCTAAGAGCAACAAAAGGGAGCAAGGAGGCAAAAGTGTCACGATATCGTGACATGTTGCATTTTCACGGCTAAGAGCAACAAAAGGAAGCAAGGAGGCAAAAGTGTCGCGATATCATGACATGTTGCATTTTCGTGGCTAAGAGCAACAAAAGAGAACAAAGAGGTAGAAGTGTCGTGATATCACGACATGTTGCCTTTTCATGGGAAAAAGCAAAGAGAAAGAGCAAGGAAGAGACGAATGTCGCGATTTCGTGACATGTCTCATTTTTGTAGCTGGAAGCGGCAGACGAGCAAACTAAGAGACGAATGTCACAATTTCGTGACATGTCTCATTTTTGCAGCTGGAAGCAACAGAAGAGCAAAGCAAGAGATGGACGTCACAATTTTGTGACATGTCTCATTTTTGTGGCGAGAGACAGCAAAAGAGCAAAGTAAGAGACTAATGTTGCGATTTTGTGACATGTCTCATTTTTGCGGCTGGAAGCGACAGAAGAGCAAAGCAAGAGACGGACATCACGATTTTGTGACATGTCTCATTTTTGTGTTTGGAAGCGGTAGAAGAGCAAAATAAGAGATGAATGTCATGATTTTGTGACATGTCTCATTTTTGCGGTTGGAGGCGGAAAAAGAGCAAAGCAAGGAAAGAATGTCGTGATTTCATGACACGCCAGTTGTAAAGGAATAAAATGTATTTTTGGCAATCAAAGGCATGCACTAATGCCAAGAAGTGATTTTTGACAAGAAAAAAATAAAAAAAAAAAAAAGGGGCAGGGGAAAATAAAAAAAAAAAATTAAAAAGGAGTTAGTCTGGCTATATTTCCCTTATCTCTTGTTCCCCTTTTCTCTAAAAAACTTAAAGGAACCAACCTTCTCTAGAGACTAGATAGATGATCTCAAGCAAGATCTGTCTATTCAATGTTGGCAAAGTCTAAGGTGCAACACTATTAATCGAAGGCAGATTTTGTTCCAACGATCCCCTAATCTCAAGTTCGTGGATATGTTCCATAGGAGAACTCTTTCCCATTTTGCTCTAGCTAGTGATCTTCTAGAAGACTCTGTCTCTCTACTATACTGACAGGTGGATCTCTCTCCACTTAAAGATTCCTCACTCAGATCTATCTTCAATTATCTTAGTTGTTGGATCTCTATCCACTGAGACTCTATCCTCTATACTCTATCACCTCCAAATCTCTATCTCAATAGTTTCACTCAGAAACTTCTCAAATCTGCACAACAAGCTCACTCATAACTTGTCCAAATATGCTAAACAAGCTCACTCAAAACTTGCTCAAATCTGCTCAACAGATCCACACAAAACCTGTCCAAATCTGATCAACAAGTCCATATAGAACCTGCTCAAATTTTCTCAATAAGTCCACACAAACCTGTCCAAATCTGCTCAACAGGTCCACACAGAACCTACTCAAATCTGCTCAATAAGTCCTCTCTAGGACTTGCTCAAATTTTCTCAATAAGTCCTCTCTAGGACTTGCTCAAATATGCTCAATAAGTCCTCTCTAGGACTTGCTCAAATCTACATAGCAAGCTTCCACAAAAGCTTACTCAAAATCAGTCCACAAGCCTTCTCAAATACTTGTCTCAAATCTTCTTAACAAGCTCACACTGAACTTGTCCAATCTCATAGAATCATAAAGAAAATTGTTAGAGACTCAATATGTTATATACTCAAATCCCAATCTCAACTCAAATCAATCTCATAGAAGCATAAAGAGAATTTTTAGAGAATCAATATGTTCTATACTCAAATCCCAATATCAACTCAAATCAATCTCATAGAAGCATAAAGAGAATTGTTAGAGACTCTATATGTTTTATACTCAAATCCCAATCTCAAATTAAATCAATAATATAGAATAGTTTGTTTTATGGAACTTGAACAACCACATGCATCCACTTGACTAGGATCAATCAACTCAACTCAACCAAGCACCTCAATGAACAACCCTTTCTCACAAACCATAGTCCAAGCATGTATCAATCAACTCAAAAATATTTCCAAAAATGCTCAACAACAAATCTCACATAACAATGATACTCATATTCTCTTCTAACTCAAGTTCAATTTCTTTGCACAACCAATGGGCTCCAAAAAAATACTTATAAAACAAGGTGCAATAACAACTCTCAATCCAAAAAGCCTTGAAGCATTAAACCAATCACTTTAAAAAAGGAAACCACAATCAATCATTTTCACTCCAAAGATATTTTTAGAAATCAACCACCATAATAAATCAATAGGATAATGTGCCCATACCTTTAATGAAGATGAAGAAGCCTCTTTGGAAATCTGCCACAATCACAATATTATTTTGCCAATCTTCACAAGGGTTAGAAGATCACAAAATAATCAAAATTACTCCACTTCACAATTATATTCACCAAGGCTTTTGATTAGAAAATATTCTTAAGAATTAATGCACTTCATTATCACTCCACAAACCACTTGTACCATAAAATACAATAAATCAAAACATTGCATAACTTTGTCACTCCACAAACCACTTATACCATAAAATAAAATAAATCAAAACATTACATAACCTTGTCACTCCACAAACCACTTATACCATAAAATAAATCAAATATTTTATATCCTTCCTTTCAACACTTTTGCAATAAAAAATAATCACAAAGCTTTCTTAGGCAATATCTCACATTAATCAAATATCAAACCTTATTAAAATATTAAAGCTTGCTCAACCTTATATCTCCCACAAAAATTATAATCAAACCTTAGCAAAATATTAAAGCTTGCTCAACCTTATATCTCCCATAAAAATCATAATCAAACCTTAGCAAGCAAATATTTTAATTAAAATATTTACCCCCGCAAATATCGAAGTCGAAGTGCATACCTCAAAGGAGCCCTCAAAGGGCTTTGGTGTTTTGAACCTCTGCCCACCATGCTACCAAGTGGAAGCTAAGTCGTGTGAGCTAAGACTGCCCACGTGAGTTCCTTGGGCACTCTCTTCCTTAAACTGCGTGCGCTTTCCTCACAAGGTGCCAAAACTTTGACCATCCACGACTTGACTACCCACATCACACTCCATGAAATTCGTTGTGCAATATTCGGATGCCAAGCACTTTAGGTTTTTGAAAATCATGCGACACTCCTTAGGTTTATTAAATGGAAAACCTTTGGATTATTTATATAAGCCATCCTTCAATGTGAATACGTCGGCCCTTTTAACATTGCCCTCATGATGTCGAAGACGCCAATAAGAAAGGAGGGAAAAAAAATTATTTAATTTTAAAATTAAAATTTAAACTAAACCTTTAAAATTAAATTTCTCCATCACCGGGGCACATTTTTCGATGAAATTAAAAGCCAACTTGGGTTTTAAGAAAAACCCATTTCAAATCTACCATCCATTGGTTTTAAATAAAAACATTTTGCTAAGCTTCCCTTGAAGCTCCTTTTGGAACCAAATGCCATGCATCCCTTCTAGAACCTTTGATCAAAACCTTTGCTTCTCATGAAGCTCTTTGTGGAGCAAAATCATAGTGCTTACTTACATAGGTCCTTTTGACATCAATGACAACTTTTAGTTTAGGGACTCAAAATGTCCAACAATCTCCCCCTTTGTCATTGATGGCAACCAATATTCATTTTACTGAAACCTGGCCTTAGTTTTTGCTCCCCCTGGGACTTTTCTCCCCCTAGCTCAATGCTCTATCAAATATCAAATCTCTCCTCATATCAAATATATCCCCAATACACAAATCTCTCCCCCTTTGAAATCAATGGCAAAGGGTCACCTTTGGGGCTCGGGGCTAAGAATGAGACTCTTAGCTTAGCCCCTCCCCCACCTCCACATTAGGTGGTTAATTCTGGGGTGGGAGTATTTCTACTCCCCAAAAGCATAGATCTATTATTTGTTGTGGTTCATCCACAACACACCCCAAAAGTGGGGACCCACCTTTGTTTTTGCAGGTTTTAGGGAAGATCTCAAAGACCCGGATGCTAAAAATGAAGAAAAGAAGAAAAATGCCTAAGTGTTGAAAGGGTCGCGAAATCGCGACATGTCGCGAAATCGCGACCTGTCTCTCCATCGCTGCGAAAAATTGAAATCGCACGGACGGAAGAAAGGGGGCGCGACGCGTTTTTTGGAAGCGTACGGAAAGTTGAGAATGGTAGCGATTTCGCTACAAGTTGCCGAAAGAAAGGTGGTAGCGAATCGCTACCACTTCGTGAAGCAAAGGCGTGAAAGAAGAGTGGTAGCGATATCGCTACCACTTTACAAAGCAAAAGGCGTGAAAGCAAGGTGGTAGCGATATCGCTACCACTTTGCGAAACAAAGGCTCGAGACCAAAGTGGTAGCGATATCGCTACCACTTCATCGAAGGAAGGCTCGGAACCAAAGTGGTAGCGATATCGCTACCACTTCATCGAAGGAAGGCTCGGAACCAAAGTGGTAGCGATATCGCTACCACTTTTTGAAAAGAAGGCAAAGCAAAGTCGGTAGCGATATCGCTACAACGAGCTACTACGGGCGTACGGACCAAGAACATGTCGCGATATCGCGACATGTCACGATTTCGCGACATGTCGCGTTATCGCGGCTAGGAAACGGAAGAGGCCAAATGCAAATTCTGTCGGGATTTCCATGGGAAAGCGTTACGAAAGGTGCAGGAGACGCAGGACACGTGGCGGAAATGATAGAACCAGAGTAACGTTTCATAACAACAGTTACTTTGGCCGCAGAGATCGAGCGTTACGAATGCACGCAAAGGTTAGAATACCAAAAGGCGGGAATTGAAGCGAAGGGTCCCGGAGTCGAAACGAAGCGTCATGGAACAGCCGAGAACGCGCGACAGAAAGGTTAAATAGCAGAAATGTAGATGGATACGGGGCTGGAGACTGTAACAAAAAGCATTATTTATTGAAATAAAGGATTTTTCTTTGGTAACACGACTTTTGTGTGTAAAATCAAAAGGAGATCGAAGCCAAAACTATTGTTTTACTGTCAATCTTTCCGTTGCATCATTTTGTCTTGTATCTATTTCGTTTACGCCATGGGATGGGTTACGATAGGTGAATGGTAGAATGATGCAGTTATATTCTTTTCCTTAGAGTCTTGCATCTGATCTGATTAGATTGTGTGTTAGTACAGATCTGATCGGTTGGGTTGTTTTGGGGACTTCATCTCTTAACTTGGGATTTTGCAGGGAGGAGATCGTTAACCATTTTAATATCCTTCATTATTTTCCAGCTGACTCAAAAATAACAGCTTTCTGTTTTATTCCTTGATATGCTTAATTTCATGTCAGAGACTAACATTGAAATAACAGAACTATTGAATAGAGATAAAACGAACATGTTAACCTTAGAATAAATTGTGAATATTAGAACATCAAAAGGATTTTTGTTTATTTTTGATTAATCAAACAAGTCAAGATTATAAAGTTCATTGAGAATCAACAAAGGCCCCTTGTTAACAACTATCTGTAGGATTTGAGTTATTCTGGGATATATCAGCTTGTATGTATTAAATTGAAATTCATTTTTATATACGTAAAAGTTGTTTCACAAAGAAGCTTGGAGAAATAATAAAAGGAAGGAAAATAAAATAAATTATTTCTTTGCAAGAAAGAGTCTTTTGTTCGAGACTCTAAGTTGCGTGTTATTATTTGTAATATGACAAATTAACACTCAACATTTTGGCGCTAGAAGGAGGGCCTTCTGTATTGCTTTGCAATTTTGATTTGTTCTAACAATTAACGTGGGTAGTTTTGTTTCCACCTATTGTGCTTGCAGGTGTAACATTTAGACATTTTATCTGGCAGCAGAGTTGAGAAATCTTTTAGAGTCCTAGAGTTTCCAAGCTGGCCCAACCTGAGTACATTGCTACTAGGTCTAAAACCACAGGGGAAACTATCTTCCAAAGCCTTTCTCCCACTGCTAGGAGGCCGAAAAACAAAACATTAGAAGTTGAAATACCACCCAAGATACTTGAGTTAGGGATTTCTTTGGACTCAAGTACCTCTAGTGGGCCCGAACCCTTAAGTTCAAGTGGGATAGTAACACCAGTTGTATCTGTCTCCACGAGTTCCAGGAGTTCCAATTGTTCCCACAGGGTTGACACCTTTGAATAACATGGCCCAACAACAACAACAACAATAGCCACCTGCCCTTTGGTATGGTGCTCAGAGTTCCCCTTTAGATATTCCCGGGGCAGTCCACGACTTGCCTAGAAACATTGAAAGGGGATTACCCAAATTCATTCATGATGGTCCAACAACAGTAGAAGATCATGTCCAAATCTATAAAGATTACATGTTTAGGCAGGGGGTTACTCACGAGGATGTTGCTTGTCAATTTTTCCCTGCTAGTCTAGACCACATTGCTAACGAATGGTATCGAAATTTGCCAGTAGGGTCCATAACTTCATGGGCCCAGCTAGAAACTGCGTTCATAGGTCAATTCATACAGTTAGTAGATCCCTCCATGACATACAATTTCTTCGTATCTTGCAAAAGACAAACCAATGAACCCATTCGAACGTTCAATCAGAGATTTCAAAAGCTATATACGAATGTGACTCGTCACTTTGCGGTAGACCCTGCAATTGCCTTGCAGCTATACTTCGGAGCCTTAGATCCTTTAACATCTTTGTTGACTAGAAGGAACCCTCAGGTTACAACCCTTCCTTTGGCTTATGCAGAAACAATGACTCTCGAACAGCAGATGAACCTGCCAAGCGCAGGATTGTCTCAATTGATCGGGATGGGACAATATGGCCCATACAACCAATTTGCCATGATGAACCGGTAGTAGCACCACAGGCTCCGATGTTGAACAACTTCCAAACACCCACCCAAGTTACGCCATTGTCAAGTTATCCGAATGCCGCTGTTCAAACACATAGTTTGATTCAAAATAACTCGATGGGTTTGCATGGGTTCGGTATGGGCAATAATCTGTTGACCATGTCGGGGTTTGCTCCAATTAACACGCCAAGCTCAGCGACTTATCCAACAATCACTCCCATTCAAAGTGTGAATCCAGGATGGAATCCACCTGCCCAAACTCAAGCCATTCAAAATGGGAATCCAGGATGGAATCCACCTGCCCAAACTCAAGCCATTCAAAATGGGAATCCAGGATGGAATCCACCCGCCCAAACCCAAGCCATTGTACCCAATCCAGAGGTGGCTAATGCAGCCAACACAACTGGACCTGCAATTGCAGTGCCTCAACCACAAGGGTCCGAAGCAGCCATAGAAAATATGAAAGAAACGTTGGCCAAGGTGTTGGTAACAGTGGGGAATGTCAATAAAAAAGTTGATCAGGCCATGGGCCATAACCGACCTCACAATCATAGAGGAAAAGGAATGTATAACACGCAGCCTAACAACGGGCGGGTACCCAATCCCGTTGCCAACCAGGTAGACATTTCGGAAGACTGTGGAGATGCAGGATCTTGTGATAATGATTGCCCGCACTGTGGCCACGTGAAACCGGAGTCTATGCTAACGGAGGTCATACATTCCCATGAAAGTGAAGAAGAGGAGGATGTAGAATTTTTTGGAAGCGAAGATGAAGAAGCTTTGGAAGTTCATGCAAACAAACGTTTTGGGAAAGCAAATCACAAATATTACACTAGGAGTTCTAAAGAGCCCAAAACTTCCTCCGCTCCTCCTAATAATCAATTACTCCCTCCCCGACCCTAAAGGAGATGTCAATCCCCCTCCTCCATCGAAGGTCGAAAAGTCTAAGATGATGCAAAACTTGCCAAATCCAGAAAAGCTCACTTACGATTTGGTGGAAGATATGAAGAAGAATAGGGCCAATGTATCGATGTATGACATGGCCCGATTATTAGGCCAAGAAGTGAGTTCACCAAAAGGATTAAATCCATCTGCACAAGTTCATGAAGCTAAAAGTGCTGAGTCCCAAGTGGTTGTACAAAAAGAAAAACGAGATATACCTCCCTTTTTGGTAACCATTAGAATTGCAGGTAAAAACTTGCACAATTGTTTAATAGACTCAGGGGCCTCGGCTACTATCATGCCCTTAGAAATCTATAAAATATTGGGACTTACACCAAAGCCTTCTAGGAGCATGGTGGTGCAGTTGGACAGGTCAACCATGGAGGCATAGGGAGAGCCGGGTGATGTGCATATTCAAGTCAATTCGTAACCCGGAGTTCAACAACAGCATAGACATATTGGTGCTCGATATTCCTATCAAATATGGCATGGTATTGGGAAGAGATTGGAGTAAGAACCTAAACGGTTACATTGTGACAGACTCTTCACACATGTGGCTGCCTTGGAGGGGAGTGGCCAATCAAATTCGAATTGAAAGTGAACCCCGACTCAAAGAGATGATCACAGATTACAACAAGCCGAACGAGATCCAAGGACATTGAAGCCGAGTTGGGAGCATACCGTGTTGGACATAGAAGCACTCGAAAATACCCATGATGAAAGGATTGGGCGCAACTTTACTGAAGGACATCAAGACATTTGGACCTTAAGATTTGATGGATCCAGGTCCAGACAAGGAGCAGGAGCCGGTGTTGAATTGTCATGTTCGGACCAGGAGCCTATATTCGCTGCATACAGACTACGCTTCCCTGCCACCAACAATATGGCAGAATATGAGGCTTTGATTCTTGGACTACAGCTGGCCATTCGAAAGAAAATTAAATATATCAAAGTCCTTGGTGATTCGGAACTTGGTGGTGAAACAAGTGAGGGGACAATACATATGCAAGGACAGGTGGCTCAGGCTTTACCGAACTAGGGTCAGAGATTTAATAGATGAGTTTGACGCCTTTAACATTTCTCTGATCTCGAGAAAGGGCAATCGTCTGGCAGACTCCCTAGCTGTAGCAGTGAGTATGTTGAAGCCAGTGGACCATAAGAAATGCAAGAAGTTCTCTATAGAGTTGGTCCCTTGTCCCTCGATACCATATAATGTTACGAACTTCCAAGTATTTGATAGTGACAGGCACATATTTCATTTTGTCACTAATTCTGGTATATTTGAAAAGCAGTACATAGATGAAGAAGAAAGGGACGTAGAGGAGGTAGTTTCGAAAGATAAAAATCCTATAAAAAACAACAGGATGCCTGATGAGATAGCTTCATTAGAAAAAAATCTTTGATATCGGATGCAAACCAAGAAAAGGTAAAAGGGTTCCATCTCCTGGAGAGGCCTGTGATTTGGTTAACATTGGAAGTGCAGAAAATCCCCGGGAGGTATTCATAGCAAAAGCATGTACCAAGCAGGAGAAGGATTCCATAGCAAATGCATTAAAAGAATACATAGATTGCATTGCTTGGAGTTATAAGGAGTTGAAAACCTATGATCATAATGTCATAATGCACACGATTCCACTGAAGCTAGAGTCCAAGCCCTTCGTGCAAAGACAAAGGCGAGTTAATCCATTATTAGAACCCTTGATAGAGAAAGAGGTGAAGCGACTGTTAGAAGCTAAGATCATCTTTCCCGTTAGGCATTCCACGTGGGTTGCTAACCTAGTCCCCGTGAGGAAAAAGAGTGGAGAAATAAGGTTGTGCATTGATTTCAGAAATCTCAATAAGGCATCCCAAAAGGACAACTACCCGTTACCCACCATCGATGAAATACTCCAAAAGGTAAACGGGTCGGAGATGATGTCATTCCCCGGATGGTTATTCGGGATATAATCAGGTCCTTATCCATCCTAGTGATAGGATGAAGACTGCTTTTACGACAAAATGGGGCACCTTTGCATACAGGGAGAATGCCCTTCGGACTATTGAACGCAGGTGCCACTTTCCAACGAGCTATGGATTTTGCTTTTAAAGGGCTTATTGGTAAGTGCATCATTGTTTACGTCGATGACATTCCTGTATTTTCTAAGAACAGGGAAAACCATGTCAGGGATCTTAAGAAAGTCTTTCAAAGATGCAGGGAACATGGTATATCTCTCAACCCAAAGAAGTGCATCTTCGGGGTAACAAAAGGAAAACTGTTGGGGCATATAATATCTAAGGATGGAATTTCCATTGACCCTGAGAGAATAGAAGCCATACAACAAATTCCTCGTCCCAATAGCAAGAAGGGGTTGAGATCATTTTTCGAAAAGATCAATTTTGTCAGAAAATTTATCGCAGATTTTGCAGAGATAGCAGGACCTTTGAACGACATGCTAAAGAAAGAGGTCCAGATCATTTGGACAGATGAAAGGATAGAGGCTTTTGATAATATCAAGGATGCGATTTCTAAAGCCCCGGTTTTGGTGAGTCCCGATTATACGAAGCCTTTCTATATCTACACATTTGCTTCAGATCACTCCTTTGCGAGTGTTTTAACTCGTAAGAGTGAAGGCAAGCATTGAAAATCCCATTGCTTTCCCGAGTAGTCCTCTCAAAGATGCGAAGCTGAGATATTCTACCCTAGACAAGCAAATGTATGCGCTCGGTTAAGACCCGTAAAAAATTCAGGCACTACATAGTCCACAATAGGGTCTTTGCTATCGTCCCGCATCCTCGCCGTCAAAGCCATGTTCGTTCATAATGAATTAGGTGAGAAGCGTGGTAAGTGGGTTTCAACTTTGCAAGAATTTGATCTGGAGATTCAATCGATGAAGATAGTGCGGGGGCAAGGGTTAGCTAAGGCAATCGCAGAATCAGGATCTCGCAATTCCTTGTCAACATTATGAAGTCGCTGATGTAACCAAGGAGGAGTGGTATGCAGATGTGGTGTACTATCTACTAAATGGTAGGTGTCCATCATTTTTGAATGCTACTCAGCGCAGAGCCTTGCGTTTGAAGTCTGCTAATTTTCTAGTTAGATCTGGCACATTATACATAAAGAACCATGAAGGTATTTACCTTCGTTGCGTTGATCAAGAGGAGGCAGTGCGAATACTCGAAGAGTTTCATGGTAAACATGGGACAAGGCATGGGTCCGCTAATGCCACAGCCCATCAAATCCTCAGAGCCGGTTATTATTGGCCTCAACTATTCAAGGATGCCCATTCTCATGTGAGGTCATGTCACATATGTCAAACTGCAGCCAATAGAGACAAAAACGCTTCCATGCCTTTACAGTCCGTAATCGAGTCCAGACCTTTCACGCAATGGGGCCTGGATTTTATTGGGATTATCAGCCCCAATTCATCCGATGCTCACAAATATATTCTGACGGCTACGGATTATTGCACGAGATGGACCGAAGCTATCCCCACAAAGAATGCTACTGCAGAGGTGGTCATTAAATTTTTAGAAGATAACATTGTCACTAGATTCGGGATGCCTAACTCCATCGTAAGTGATAATGGTTCGGCCTTTTCCTCTCTAGAGTTTGCTAATTGGGCATTTGATAACAGCGTGAGTTTAAAGTTCTCCTCCAATTATTACCCTCAAGGTAACGGATTGGCCGAGTCATCCAATAAGAATCTGTTGACTGTCATAAAAAAATTGTTGGAAAGGAATCCGCGGGACTGGCACAATAAGCTTAAGTTGGCCCTTTGGGCTGACAGAATCAGAGTCAAAGAAGCAATAGGGACATCTCCTTACCATCCGGTTTATGGACAAGATCCCATTTTTCCTGCAAATCTCGGATTACAAACGCCGCACTTCATGAAAGATTATTTTGGAACTAATGATAAACTTGAGTCTAGACTAACGCAATTAATGCGCTTGGATGAAAAAAGGGATGAAGCTATGCTTCATTTTAGTAAACACCAAGACATTGTAAAAATATGGTTTGACAAAAGGTCTAAGGCCAAGGCGTTTAAAATTTCAGATTTAGTGTCGTTATGGGACAAAAGACATGAGAAGAAGGGGGAACATGATAAATTTGATTACCTTTGGTTAGGTCCCTACCGGATTTCAGAGATCCTAGGGGAAAATAGTTTTAGACTAAAAACCTTGGATGGAAAGGATTTGGCACTACCTATCAATGGGTTGCACTTGAAGCATTACTTTCAAGCATGAGGTGGTTGGGCTTTGTATTATATGTAATAACGCTGTAATTTCTTGCTTTCATTTTTCATGTTTAGGTGTGTATTATTTTTTTTTTTTGACATGTCTAAGCTTTGTATTAATGTTGTGATCTGTTTCTTTGTGTGCAGATTTGATACTTAAGTGTGTGTTTCAGGAGATATCTAGTTTTGTGTCAATGCTGTAATTTAGTTTCTTGATGTGCAGATTTGATATGTTAGTATGTATTCATTTTTTATTTCAGGTTTTTCTTGTATTAATGTTGGGTTTTTGCGTTTGTGTGCAGGTTGGACATTTAGGCGGTGGTGTTCCTTTGATTTCCTTTTCATTGCCTTAAAAAAAAAAAAAAAAGGGAATAAAAGCTTGATGTTGAACGCATGCCTAAGATTGGGAGAATATGAAACATTGGAATCATGTTGTAAAAGCTCCACATGTAATACAAACAGTTAATTTAGATCATTTGAAGCTTGTGATGCATGAAAAAGTCAGTTTTGCATGACAAATCATCTCATTTGCAATTCAAGAAATAATGCATTCATGTTCCATCTCACTTTTCATACATTTCACCGTAGTGGCATATGCATCTTAGGTGCAATTCATTTGAGTATGTTGAATCCTCTTAGGGTTATGTTATAACATAAATCTAAGTAAATCCTAAGGTTGGAAACTGAGTCTTGAAGTATCTAGGACCAAGCACGTTTCATACATTAAAAGGGATCTTGAGCAAAATGATCAAAACCTAACTTGGAGGAAAAGGTTGGGCGAAAATGGTTTTCATGTCTATCCTATTATGCAACATGATCCTAAAAATAGTGGTTTTGACCACTTCCATAGAGCTTAAAGCCTAAAATCATAGTAGTAAGGATAGGGTTAAATTCTCATCTCGGTTGGTTGAGAATCTAATTCCCCAAAGCTTTGATTGGACCCACATGGAGTAGTAAGGATAGGGCATAAATTCTCATCTCGGTTGGTTGAGAATCTGATTCCCCAAAGCTCTTATGTTTCATTTCGTATTAAGTCTTAGATTGTAAGGATCGTACTATTTGTCCTCTCGCAAAGGATGGGTAGTCATCCCCAAGGTCTAAGTAACAAGATTAATATTTTCCATTTACATTTAAAATCTTGGGTTGTAAGGATCGTACTATTTGTCCCTAACCAGGATGGGTAGTCATCCCCAAGGTCCAAGAAGTAAAATAAATAAATTTTTCCCATCTCATCCTTATATTGGATTGTAAGGATCGTACTACTTGTCCTCTAACCAGGATGGGTAGTCATCCCCAAGGTCCAAAGAAATGAAGATAAGTTTTGGATTATGGGGTTAGATAGGCCCATGCATGGCATCATGTCTTGCCTAAAAAATAAGACCACTGATTGTCTAGAGGGTTAGACTAGCATGACCATTTCTTCCATAATTGGTTTAGTTATTTTGCTCAAAGTGAGGTAAAGAATTCTAAATCAGAATAGTAAGGATAGGGTTAAACTCTCATCTCGGTTGGTTGGGAGTCTGATTCCCCAAAGTTCTGATTTCACATCCACTTGCACATGGGTTCAAGATAGTAGGGACTCATAACCAACTTTGGGATATAATGAACCGTTCACTAGTGGATCCTAAGAGGGTTTGGCAGTCTTGAATGTTTGCACATAATACTACAAGAGTGACTATGCATTTTCTCATGGCATATTCAGTAGGATACACAAATCATTCACAATTTCGCATATGCATTCATGCAAAACCGATGATGGAATGTGGATCAAATTCAAATGATAAGGAAAGGAATTCATTGCACACACCGAGCTAGTACTTGATGATTCTGATAATTCATGTACTTCTGATTTTGGGCATTAGTTATATTGATTATGGGCTAACCCATGTTTTCAAATTTGTGATTTGTGTTAGGTTGGGTTCTTACTAAAATGCTCAAGAGCATTTGACAAGTAGAGTCGCCATTTGTTGTGGTTCATCCACAACACACCCCAAAAGTGGGGACCCACCTTTGTTTTTGCAGGTTTTAGGGAAGATCTCAAAGACCCGGATGCTAAAAATGAAGAAAAGAAGAAAAATGCCTAAGTGTTGAAAGGGTCACGAAATCGCGACCTGTCTCTCCATCGCTGTGAAAAATTGAAATCGCGACACATTTTTTGGAAGCGTACGGAAAGTTGAGAATGGTAGCGATTTCGCTACAAGTTGCCGAAAGAAAGGTGGTAGCGAATCGCTACCACTTCGTGAAGCAAAGGCGTGAAAGAAGAGTGGTAGCGATATCGCTACCACTTTACAAAGCAAAAGGCGTGAAAGCAAGGTGGTAGCGATATCGCTACCACTTTGCGAAACAAAGGCTCGAGACCAAAGTGGTAGCGATATCGCTACCACTTCATCGAAGGAAGGCTTGAAACCAAAGTGGTAGCGATATCGCTACCACTTCATCGAAGGAAGGCTCGAACCAAAGTGGTAGCGATATCGCTACCACTTTTTGAAAAGAAGGCAAAGCAAAGTCGGTAGCGATATCGCTACAACGAGCTACTACGGGCGTACGGACCAAGAACATGTCACGATATCGCGACATGTCACGATTTCGCGACATGTCGCGTTATCGCGGCTAGGAAACGGAAGAGGCCAAATGCAAATTCTGCCGGGATTTCCATGGGAAAGCGTTACGAAAGGTGCAGGAGACGCAGGACACGTGGCGGAAATGACAGAACCAGAGTAACGTTTCATAACAACAGTTACTAGCCGCAGAGATCGAGCGTTACGAATGCACGCAAAGGTTAGAATACCAAAAGGCGGGAATTGAAGCGAAGGGTCCCGGGAGTCGAAACGAAGCATCATGGAACAACCGAGAACGCACGACATAAAGGTTAAATAGCAGAAATGTAGATGGATACGGGGCTGGAGACTGTAACAAAAAGCATTATTTATTGAAATAAAGGATTTTTCTTTGGTAACACGACTTTTGTGTGTAAAATCAAAAGGAGATCGAAGCCAAAACTATTGTTTTACTGTCAATCTTTCCGTTGCATCATTTTGTCTTGTATCTATTTCGTTTACGCCATGGGATGGGTTACGATAGGTGAATGGTAGAATGATGCAGCTTATATTCTTTTCCTTAGAGTCTTGCATCCGATCTTGATTAGATTGTGTGTTAGTACAGATCTGATCGGTTGGGTTGTTTTGGGGACTTCATCTCTTAACTTGGGATTTTGCAGGGAGGAGATCGTTAACCATTTTAATATCCTTCATTATTTTCCAGCTGACTCAAAAATAACAGTTTTTGTTTTATTCCTTGATATGCTTAATTTCATGTCAGAGACTAACATTGAAATAACAGAACTATTGAATAGAGATAAAACGAACATAGTTAACCTTAGAATAAATTGTGAATATTAGAACATCAAAAGGATTTTTGTTTATTTTTGATTAATCAAACAAGTCAAGATTATAAAGTTCATTGAGAATCAACAAAGGCCCCTTGTTAACAGCTATCTGCAGGATTTGAGTTATTCTGGGATATATCAGTTGTATGTATTAAATTGAAATTCATTTTTATATACGTAAAAGTTGTTTCACAAAGAAGCTTGGAGAAATAATAAAAGGAAGGAAAATAAAATAAATTATTTCTTTGCAAGAAAGAGTCTTTTGTTCGAGACTCTAAGTTGCGTGTTATTATTTGTAATATGACAAATTAACACTCAACATGATTTTATCTTTCTCTCTTCTTTTGTGAGTTTTTTGAATCCTCTCACTGTTTCTTTCCAAGTTATCATCCCTATTCCTGTTCTTGTTCTTGTTCTCATCCATGTTCCTGTTCTGGTTCTCATCCTTGTTCCTGTTCTTATTCTTTTCTGAGTCTCTATTCTTTTTTGAGTCTCTATTCTTTTTCATCTTCTTGGTTCTGTTCATATTCCTATTTTCATTCATATTCCTGTTCATGCCTATTTTTGGAATATTTGCTCTACACCATCTTGTTATATGTCCATCATTATTGCACTTGTAACACTTAATGTTATTATTCCTTAGATGTGCAATTGTCTTAAGATTTCTCCTAGTGAAGCCATATCTTATTCTATCATGAACCCTGAAATTCATTGCCTTGTGACCAAACTCATTGCATGAGTAACAATAACCTTGGAAAAGTTGTTCTTTTCAATTTACCTATCTTTTATGGGTTCTGCATTGTGAAGCCATGTGTCCAAACCTGCAACATGAAAAGCATCTTCCATTTAAGCCTCCTTGTCTTGACCTCATTGGTCTCTTGTCCTGATTGATGTTCCATCTGTATCTCCTTTGTGCATTGTTCCTCTATTTGTTGAACTCTTTTTTGTCCAACTCATCCTCTGATGTCCCACTTTCAATTAAACTATCTTCTTCTTATGTATCTTCTTCTAAATTTTCTTCTTGCTCAATACTTGAAATAGATTATTTTTCCTGTTTCTTTTGAACCTTTCCAAAGCCAAGACCTATTGAACATGATGTTCATTGTTGTCCACAGATGAACTTATCCAAGTTATTAGAGCTATTTGTGAAACTCTTCATCTTGATCTTGGAGTCCTTTAAGTCTTCTTTTAGAGTAGCCACTTCTTGTGCTAACTTCTCACATTCCAAAATATTTGCTTCTAACTTATCCTTGAACATGCTTGCCTTAGCCTTTGACTTCTCTAAATCCTCTATGAGCAATAACCTTTCTTCATCACATTCTTGAAACTGACTTTCAATCTTGGAGTGTTGCTTTCTAACCTTCTTTCATCGTGTTAAGGGCATAGATAAGTTCTCCCTTGAGATCATAACCATTCTCTACTGAATAATCTTCTATTTTTTGCCTTTGTCCTTATCATTACTTCCTTTTGACTTGTCTTCTATAGGATCACTTTCTTTATCTTCCAAATCCATTAGAAGTGATCCAACCAAAAAGTGTGCACCCATCTACTGTACTATGTCATATTCATTCATTCAAAGCATAAAAATGACAAGATTGCATAGATTCAACAAAATAAACATTTATTGTATTAATAATTGCAAAGAATATTGATTACAATCATGCCCCTCTTAGGGTTACCCAAATGATGATACGATTAATACAATGCCAAAGCCCTCAACAGGGTAGGCACACTAACAGTGCTTTTCAACTAGTCATAAACTCCTATAGGGTGGAGTTTTCCTCTTCTTCGCATTGGGGAAGGAACTTGATGGTTGAGTCTCCTTTGAATCTATTCCTTGTGATCATGAAACAATATAAATTTGTCAAAAATATAGGCAACCTCTCATGATGAGGCCCTTTTAGGAAAATTGCATAAAGACACCATGAAACAAGTATAATCAAGAAAGCGTTAAAAATACTTCTAACTGTAAATTGAATCAAGATTCATGGAATTGCATGAAGGAAGACAAAAAATACACTATGCATGGATAAATTATGTAAAATAAAGCATGAAAGGGCATAAAGAATCCATTAATGTCCTATTTGATGATTGACATAAATAAACTAATCTAACCTAATTCTACGGGTTAGAAGTCTGCTAAACTACAATTGAACCATGGAAATATATAAACTAAGCTAATTAACCAGATAAAAATGAAAAAGGTAAGGCAATGATACCTCTGCTACAAACCACAACTCTGGTGAGCGGTTTGCACTATAAACCACGGTTGAAAGTCATAATTAGCAATATGATAGGTTTACCCTCAATTCCAAGGGTAGTGGGCTTGACCTCCTTGTCCAAATTGATGTTCAATGGTCACCTTTGGTGTCAGATTGATTTGGTGGTTGATTCACTATGAAGGGCCTCTGTTTGCTCGAATATGCACTTCTTGGCTCTCTTAGGCTCCTAGGGCATCCATAATGCAATTCATCATGAATCTTGGCAAGTAGGTAGGGGATAAGTGCAATAGCTCTCTCTTAGTATACTCAATTTACTGTACAATTCGGTAGGGCTTCACTACTCAAATATCCAATGCTCTCTTTGATCATTTACCCTAATTCTAAGGGGTACTTATAGGACTACCCAAGGGCTAAGTGTGGCTTCATGGAGAATCCAAGATCAAGAAGGGGTGGTTAGGACAATTGGATTGGAAGCTTTCATCCTCTAACCACATTCTTCTAGATCTAGTGGCTATTCCAAATGATTTGTCTTGGATTGAAGGCCAACTAAACTTTAGTTAAGACTACAAGACATAGTTGTGGTCTAGAATATAAACCGCAGATCTCAACCGCGATTCATCCTGTAAACCACAAGTCTGGGCTGCGGTTAAGACTGATTAGGCCAAGGTGCCCAAATTGAGTTGTTAGAACCACTGCTATATCTTAGAGTCTGTCCAAGATCCTCCATATGGTATTGTAGCATGTCCATATGAGTAGTCACCCTCAACATGACGCATTTTAGGTGTCTACAGATGCCCCTTTTGAGATGCATTGTGAGATCGAACAATGCTGAGCAAAAATATACCTCCTAAAATGATGTCGAAGGTTCTATGATGATCATTAGTTAGATCAACATTAGATGCCCTAGGTCCTGCAAAAGGATGCACATCTTGGAATCATTGCTTCCAACTCTTTGGAGGCTTAAACTTGAAAATCTTGCACTCGCCATCAGTCATTCGGGTAGCGTTTGATGCTATAATAGGAGTTAGGCCTATATAATCAAAAGGAGAAGAGATACAAATAAATTATCATATTTGCTATTTACCCTAAGCAAAGGGGTAAGCTTATGATAGTTGTTGCTAATGATTCACAAGGACGAACACAATTTTGACAAGATCAAGGGATATACGATCTCTGGGACCTTTTGTTGATTTTGATTATGATTTGATATTATGACTAGCCCCTCAAGCGACAAGTCAATGAGGGTAATGACAATGATTAAAGCGATGATGTCGCTTGACCACCATGGATGATCTAAACAAATTTATATTTGAGCAAATTAATGCCTTGGCTAGGCCTAGTTCAGCTTTTGATTCCAACTATTAATAGTATTTACACATTTCTATCCCATGGAGTAGTCAGGCTATAATAGTCGTCTTAGGGAATTAAAATGATACAAATCCAATCAGATATGTGTTGAATCAAATTATCGATGATATGCTGAAAGATATCATAGAAGACATGACATGAAATGCCTCATCCCCATGGAGAAGTCTAGCCGTGAAGGCCTTCTTAAGGATTGAAAATAAGCATAGCAGATCAACGATGAAAATTTTTACCCCAAATGTCCTTATGGTAATTTAATCTTGTTAGATTGCATGGATCGCAAGTCGCTGCAACCGCCAAGTGTATAGGGTAAAATTACTTAATATGAGGTGCATTTGGTGTTTTTAATTATTTGATTTTATTGTTGTTAATTTTGACTTTTTTAATTGATCATGGTGCTTTGAACATCACCAAATTTTGCAATATTGATTTCTCTTTTTGAAAATTTGATCCATGGGAGTCATTAATTTACATTTTTAGACCTTCCCATGGTGGTTTTTAACCATATTTGCTACCAATTACAAACTACATCTAGGGCCTATGGTTCCAAATTACAATTTTGGGAACTACGACTAGGGCCTGTGGTCCGCATGGAACAAGAAAACTCTATAAAAGGCTCAATTTTCAAATCTCTTTCATTATTCCTTGACAACGACTTGGCATTTGGAGCTCTGACAGTGATAGCTGCAAATTGACCTGCAACCCTACCAAACTCCACACTCATACCTACACACTGCATGATGGCACAACATGGGCAAGATTATTCTAGCCACGATGACCGAGGCGAGGGCAAGATAATTCAAAACCAAGACCTTGCATCCATTACTAATAAAATGAACCAAATTAATTAATTGGCTAATCAATCGCATTAAAATGTTGGCAATGAACCACACCTTAGGCTAGGTTATCTTTGGCTTATATTTTTTTAATTTTTTTTTGTTTTTAGCTGCAGTAAAATACCCGATGGGATCTCAGTCAGAGATCGTAGGTACCAGCTGTGGTTCCAAATTTATCAATTGGGGATCGTAGCTGCCAACCACATTCCACATTTAAAATCACAATGATAAATTTTTGACCACACGCAGACCGTAGGGTTGACCTGCGGTTCACAAACTTTAGAAAAAAATTATCAAATTTTTAATTTTTCTAAGGTTTAATAGGTAAATAATGTCATTTAATGCATTTCTGATTTGTCTAAGTGACATTTTTTATTTTTTAGGATTGCATGATGACATTTTTTTGTAATTTTATCAATTTTTAGGTCATTTTAAAATGTTTTTGCTTGCTTTTAGGTCATTTTAGAGGTTGACCTCTAGAGCTCGAGAGCCCAACATCCTTAAGAATCTTCATGGAGAACTCACTTCTGGGAGTGGGAATGGTTCAGAGCTGTAAACTCTGGTTATGTCCTGGATCTACCCATGATTAGGGTATATCAAGCCTACTTGACTGCGTTGGCCTGACACTGGAATGCATAGACTAAAACATTTCACCTGCCTATAGGTGAAATGATTGTTACATTAGAGGACGTTTATAGGATCTTTACGATCCCCATTGATGACGAGGCCATCGTATCTTCTACTTCTAAGTCCAAAGGGCCCATTTTTAATGCTATCTTTCGTGACCAGAGCTAGGAGGCTTAGCGCAGTATCAATCATGGAGGAGTCCATATCGGATACTAGCAGGGGAAGAACATCTTCTCTATGCATGAGGTGGTATTTATGCACCTAGTGGTGCAAGTTGTACTTCTAGACTCCTTGGGTGTGAGGATTCCCTAAAATCTCCTAGCCACTATTCATAGAGTGGTTCAAATCTCCATGACTCGACCGCTATGACTAGCTTGGCGGAGCACCCTGCTCTGCTAGTTGTATAGACAGCTATACCAAATTATTGATTGTAGCCATTTGGGCATTAGCTATAGCCTACTTCAGATTTGGGGCTGACAGCACATCAGGATAGAGCATCCTGGGGAGCTACCCTTGCATATCATAGATATTGATGATGCTCATCGATGTTATGCCACCTACTGGAATCAAGAGGAGGATGGGTTCAGGAGCAGGACCCATGCTGGTGACGTCCAACATTATATCACATAGTTTAGATCACTCAGCCCTAATGACATTGAGTGGCAGTCGTATATAGATTGTCCAACATGGGCTACGACGAGCGAGTGGCTTCAACAAGCTCATCGAGATAGGTGGCTAATCGGTTGGAAGGCTAACATTAGAGAGTATATATTCTACTCTCGTGTCTTGCATTAGTTTAGGATAGTTCTAGACATCTCGAAGATCCCATTTATGTACAGTAACTTGGTATTAGAGTGGGATATTCCATGGATTCAACCTTCGACTCTAGGAGATGAGCCAAATGACTTCCAAGAGATTGGAGTTGATAGGGATGCTACCACACTAACATATGATAGATGGTGGTCCATGCTCTAGTGGCATGGATCGGGGCCTCTAGGCAGAGTGGTCAACCAAGTAGAGGTAGATATGGATCTTGATGGGTGTAGGGTGTGCCAGCAAACAAAGGGTAAATCAAGCATAGAGCCACCACTGAGGAGACTCTTGAGATTGATCCTGACAATGAGGCTCCAAAGGAGGGTGAGGTCCCTCTTGATAGCATATAGGGCCTGCTCCTAGCTCAGATGGATGACTTGCAAAGATAGCTCGGTCGATATGTCACATAGCATCTGGAGTGAGATACCACCTTTGCTACCCTATGGGCATAGATGACTGATTCAGACCATATATTGATTGAGGTAGCATAGTAGATCACTAGTCTAACTACACGGGCTACGAACATAGAGGAGAGAGTCCAGGAGCTCACTAGTCTGTGTGACTTGGTAGATGCATGATTGGGTACATCCAGAGCAGAGAGGGACTTGGCCCTAGCTCAAAGAGGATATCCTTCATCTTCCCATGTTATCATGGCACCACCCACAACATCAGTGCTAGTGCTCCTTGGCGATCGTGATCCCATGTCCAAGATCCAATGTTTATAGGCCCTCATGGAGGAGGGCAATGATAGAAATATGAGTAGGGTAGCCCATATAGACCAGCTAGAGGACTACATTAGGTTGATTGGTGGCACAATCTCAGAGGATTATCATGCTGTAGGGTCTCAACAGGCCAGGTCTAGGATTACGGGGTGGTCCAAAGCTATCTCGAGCCAAAGGACCCATAGGACAGAGAGGATGCACAAGTCCTATAGCACATAGGGTGGTAGCTCACACAAGAGCCATAGGGAGACATGCAGAACCTCTATCCATAGGACTAGTCGCATGGGCATACCAGTCTCTAGTGTGCTAGGCCTCTTCAAACTAGGTGGTACATAGGGCCCTTAGTAGGGCGCATAGCAGGGGCCAAATATGACTGGAGAGTAGGCTCCAGGTCACATGTCTGAGTGAGGTGGTGAGAGCTCCAGTTCAGGGGGAGCCGATCAAAGCTAGGGCTCTTATTAGATGACAACTACTTTTTGTATAAGTATAATTTTTTGTGTAAGGTCAAGGACCTACACGATTGTAGCCTGCAAGAATTTTTGTACTTATTTGATGTACTTTGAGAAACATATTTATATATATGATCATGATCATTTTGGCTCATTATGTGTACTTGATTTATATGTTTATTTGATGCACATGGATGCAATGCTTATGTTAATTTGATGCTATATGATGTGATGTATGGATGACATGCACTAGATAGCTATTTGATTTATGATGATGATTATATGCAGTGATCTAGATGCTTAGATATGCGATTTATGATGGATGCAATGTTTTCTCTTAACGTATATTTGATATTGCTTTATTGTATGCATTAATGTATGTAATTATTTATTTACATCATGGTAATCTAATGTAAATGAACCTGTATGCTTTAATCACTTAAAACATAAGGAATGAATGCAAATATGTTTATCAATCTAATGGATGACACCACGAAATGTATGAAAACCATGAATGTAATGTAAAAATCCCTAATATAATATTTTAATCAATTGCAATTTTTGATATGTTGTTGCTATGAGAAATTTTTGAGTTTTTCAATGAGACTCAAACACCCTAAAAGACTTATCAAAAGTTGCATACTAATCACACTAGACTTCTGAGATAAAATGTTTTTGTTAGAATAGGCCCTAACTATTCATTATCTCTGTGTGTGCACAAAATTATTTTAAGATAAGAAACGAGCGTTCCCTGATGTCAGGAAGGATTCTTTCAGCCCATTTCTAAGATAGGGGTTCCACAAATATCTTATCCAATTCCAAGTTTAGATTTTAGTTGGACTAAGCCACTAGGCAATGCAAGACACCTGAAGCTAGCTCTTCCACATTCAAACATTAGTCTTATTCATAAGCGAGGTGCTAATGTGTCAGACATATTGTCATGCGTAAGGTACAGTAGTGCCGACAATTCCAAGGATTCAGGCTCATTCCTTTCTATCCTTCAATTTTTGGGATACTTGCTCATATGTAGTGAAGCAAGGGAGTCAATTCCATATTCATTTGAAATGTCTTTGGATCTTCATTTTATCTCTCTTCGAACTGGATTTTGGATCTTCATTTGATCTTTGCTCGAACTTTGATTTATGATCTTCATTTGATATTCACTTTGAAATTTGATTTAAGCCTGTTTTTTGATCTTCACTCGATCTTCACTTTTCGGTATTTACGTTTGATAATTTTATTCATAAAATTTCCTTTGGAGGGATTTACTTGGGAAAACTATTTTTGGTATATCGATTGAGAATATCGATCTTATGATATCAATATGGGATATCAATATGGGAAGTCGATCTATGATATCGATCTAGGGTATCAATCATGAGGATTTATGTGGGATATCACTTTGGAATATTGCTCATTTTATCGTAAGGAATTCTAAATAGGGAACTAACCTGTCCTTTTGCCAACTACCAACATTTCCCATACCGTCTGCACAGAGGGATAAGCAATAATAACTCTTTTCACTTCAGGATACTCGGTCCTGCTTCATGGCTTTTATATTCCCCTAGTCCTTATTAGGATTGTTTAATTTTTTATTAGTGATAGGCTTATGATATGCTAAGGGATATACTAACTGAACCTTAGCTAAAAAAGTAAAGCAAGCTTTTTGATGCAAAATAGAGTTGCACAAAATATGATTGACAAATTATTCAATTAAGCATTAACTAGACCTTAGGATAGTCATAGCTTAAATAATATACAAAATAGGTTAAGCAACTTATTTAACGCTAATCACGCTAACTAATCATGCTAACAATAGAGAGAGAGATACGTGATTCTAACAACTAACCTAGGATAGAGAAATATGATTAAACCACTAACCTAAAATATCTAACCTAGGATATTTTAGGTATTAACCTAGGTTAACCAGTAGATATTATGGAACAGTAAATATCTCCATGGTTATGCAATAAAAAGTAAATGTAATAACCTATGTAGTATAATGCAATATACTACCTATTTTACCCTAACATCCCCCCTTTATTACATTACTTTGATATACAAAGTTTATTTTGAAACAGTTGAAATTTGACACGTCCAAGTGCCTTTGTAAAAATGTCAGCAACCTGTTCATCGATGGGAATGTGTTGGAGCTTGATTCTGTGCTTAGGAACTTCATCACGAATAAAATGACAATCTGTGTCAATATGCTTTGTTCGTTCATGATGTACTAGATTCTTGACCAAGTTCAAAACACCTGAGTTGTCGCAAAACATGTGAATAGGAAGTTTCTTTGGTAGGCCCATGGTAGCCAAGATGCGACTTAGCCATATCGCTTCACACATAGCTCCACGTGCAACATGATATTCTACCTCAGTTGAAGATAAAGCAACCACCTGTTGCTTTTTACTATGCCATGAGACAGGACCAGATCCAAGATGAAATACATACCCTGATGTTGATTTTCTGTCATCTATGGATCCAACGTAATCAGAGTCAATGTAACTCTGTAAGAAGAATGAGTTATTCTTCTTATACTCTAGACCATAATCTACACTACCTCGAATGTAGTGAAGAACACGCTTAGCTGCTTTCCAGTGAGAGGCCTTTGGTTCCTGCATGAACCGAGAAAGATAGTTTACAACATAAGTAATGTCTGGTCTAGTATTGGTCAGATAGATAAGGCTTCCAATCATCTGTCTGTATAGCGTGCCATCTACCTATGGTGAGTCATCATACCATGATAACTGAAGCCCTGATTCCATCGGTGTTGCCTTGGGCTTGCATTCAGTCATACGATATTTTTCTACTAAAGTCTTGGCATATTTTTTTTGAGTCACCCTAAGATGATTCTTTTTCTGTTCTATCTCAAGACCAAGACAGTAGTGGAGAAGTCCGAGATCTGTCATATCAAATGACTCTTTCAAGTCATCTTTCATGGCGTTGATCAATGTCTCTAAATTTCCTGTGATGATCAGATCATCTACATATAATACAAGAATCACTATTTCAGAACCTGTGTTCTTGATATAGATATTTGCATCAGATGGACTTCTCTTGAATCCGTGTTGCAGTAGGTGACTATCCATTTTAATGTACCATGCTCTTGGGGCTTGTTTGAGCCCGTATAATGATTTGACCAACTTGCAAACTTGTTGCTCATGGCCTTCCTCAGCAAATCCTGGAGGTTGAGTCATGTATACCTCTTCTTTTAAGTCACCATTTAGAAAGGCACTTTTTACATCCATTTGATGTAATTTCCATCCGAACTGTGCTGCCATAGCACAAAGAACTCGAATGGTGGTCATCCTTGCAGTGGGTGCAAAGGTTTCCTCATAATCAAGGCCTTCCTTTTGAGCATAGCCCTTTGCCACAAGATGGGCCTTATGCTTGTCTATGGTACCATCTGCCTTATATTTGACTTTGTAAACCCATTTGCAGCCTATGGGCTTCTTTCCTTTAGGCAAATCGACCAGCTTCCATGTTTTGTTTTTAATGAGGGATTTATGTTCAACATCCATAGTTGCCTTCCACTGAGGCTGACTAAGTGCTTCATCAATTGTAGAAGGTTCATTTTCATCATATGAAGACATGTAAACCCTCTCCTCATCAATTTCCATATCATTTCCACTTTCTAAATCTCTATCAACAGAAAGCTCTTGAAAATCTACACAAATATCATCAACTGAAGTAGATGCTTCTGTCGTTCTCTGTCGAGACATACTTCGTGTCTTTGGATGATTGAGAGTGAGATCTGGTGGTGAAGTGAGTTTGGAATCTTTCATAGTACTTGTATACCATTTTGGAGGTTTTTTCTATTGTGGAGGAGGAAGTGGTTGTTGCTCCTCATCTTCCAGGTATACTGATGTAGTGTTAGATGTGAAAGCTTCATCAAACACTACATCTCTACTAACATGTATTTTCTTGGTGAATGGATCTATCAACCGATAGCCTTTTGAGAATTCATCATATCCAAGAAAAACACATTGTAGGGTCTTCTCATCTAACTTCTTTCTTTTCTCCTTAGGTATATGCATAAAAGCCTTACACCCAAATACTCGTAGATGAGATATGGAGGGTTTCCTTCCACTCCATGCTTCCTGAGGAGTCATACCTTCAAGAGCCCATGTGGGTGCCCTATTTAGAAGATATACTGTAGTTGTTACAACTTCAGCCCAATAAATGTGCTCAAGATTGGCTCCCTTAAGCATACATCGAACCATTTCCATAATGGAACGATTTCTTCTCTCAACAACTCCATTTGACTGAGGAGAATAGGTTGTTGTTAACTATCTTTTTATCCCATGTTTCAGCAAAAATGAGGAAAATTATTTTGATGTGTATTCCCCCCTCGATCTGAATGGAGGGTCTTTATGAAACATCCTGATTCTTTCTCAACAAGCTTCTTGAACTGCTGAAAATAGTCAAATGCTTCAGACTTCAACTGCAAGAAGAAGACCCACATTTTCCGTGAGTGATCATCTACAAACAATTGAAAATACCTTTTTCCTCCACAACTAGTAGACATAGGACCACACAAATCTGTGTGAACTAACTCCAAAGGTACCTTAGCTCGAAAGGAGCTAGGTTCAAAAGGTACTCTATGTTGCTTTCCTGACAAGCAATCTGAGCACACTGGCAAAGTAGATGAAAGAGTAGGCAGTCCTTTCACCATTTGATATTTACTGAGTTCTAGTAAATACCCTAAACTTAGATGCCCAAATCTCTTATGCCATAGAGAAGTGGCCTCTTTTGTGGTTACTGCCATTGCAGTATGTGTAGAGGTAATTGCATCTAAGATAAACAAACCATGTTTGTATGAACCTGTTGCTATCTATGTTTTCCTTTATGAGTGATAAAGCAACGTTTCTTTTCTTTGTCCACTTTGAAATTGACATTCATGTTATTGTCCAGGATTTGTGGAACCGACAAGAGATTATTTTTCAATCCTGGTACATAAAGAACTTTTTGAATCTTACATTCTCCATCTGGAAGGGAGACAGAAACACTTCCTTCTCCCTGAACTCGATAGGTCTGATCATCAGCAATGGTTACCGGTCTACCTTCTCGAGCCTCAAATGTCTCAAACCAGGACTTATCGCCAGTCATATGTTTACTAGCGCCTGAATCTATGTACCAAACAGTATCCTTGTGAGGGGAGTTTGTATGTGTCATGAGCACTTTGTGTGCTCGTTCAGAGTCCGAACTAGAATCTTCAGTGGCAATATGTCCCTGTTGCTGCTTATTCTTGTTCTTTGGTTTACCTTTGCCCTTCTTTTGTCCTTGTTCATTGGGCGGTTTGTTCTTAAACCAACATCTTTTGGTTTCATGAGTGTCTTTATCACAAATTTTACAATACTGCTTCTTCTTCTTAATCTCTTTGCCTTTACCCTTGTCTTTGTTAGAAGAAGATCCTTTCTGTTGATTCCACTTTTTCTTTCCACTTTGCTTGTTTGAGAAAAGTGCATTGTTGGATGCCTCATCTCTTTGGAGTTGATTAGCTTCTTCAGTTTGAAGCAAATTTACCAACTCTACAAAAGTCACTGTCCTCCCAGAGACTTGTAGTGAAGTGATCAACATTCTATATGAGTCTGGAAGAGCCCTTAAAATGATTGAGGTCAGGACATTGTCTTCCACTTTTTCTCCTAAGGCTTGCAGTTTTGTTTTTATATCTGCGACTCTGCAGAGGAATAGCTCTACTGTCTCTCCAGATTTCATATGAAGAGTATGAAGTTGTGTTTGAAGGTTAAGAATTGTTGATTGATTCTTTCCTTCAAAAATGGTTGCTAAGGCATTCCATGCCTCCTTACCATTTTTAGCTTCACTTATATGAGGTTGTATGTCATCAGTAATAGCTAGCAAGATTAATAAGGAAAGTCTTTTATCCTTTTTATCATATGTTGTCTGATCTGCTCCTGCTGATGTGGGTCTAGAATCAGTGCCATCCACTATTCCCCACATCTCCTCTATAGTTAAAATGGCTTTCATCTTAGTTTTCCAGGTAGAATAATTTGAACCTTTGAGCAGTTGGCTCTCAGTGAGATACTTGTTGATCATGGCCATGGTGAAGGTTTCAAATTGATAGGACTAAGATGACTTTATCTTGCAGTATACCCTCAAAAGAGTATATGGAAGATCTTTAATTTGCTCTTTTAAGATATTTAATGGCACCTGCCTTAACACCCTTAACAAGGGATGAAAAGTTTGAGGATTTTAAGCCAAACAAAATAGAGCAAATTAAAGGGGTAGGTTTTGAAAGACTTCTGATTTTGCTCTCTAGGATATTTAATGGCACCTGCCTTAACACCCTTCAAGAAGGATGGAAAGTTTGAGGAAATTAAGCCAAACAAAGAGAGTGAATCAAGGTGTTTGAATTTTGACCTTTAATGGGGAGTAAAAAATTGACTTGTGAAACCTGTGCAAGGTGTAGCACGATTTTAGTGAAATTTGGGTTTCTGAAATGCTACTTCAATGTTTTATATGATTGTTTAATTGCACACAAAAAAAATGATGGTTAGTGCAATAATCAAAACAAGAGAGCAACCCAAATTATTATCACTATAGGTGTCGGATGCAACCGAAAATGCACCTAGTATAGTCAATTTTTAAGAAAAGGTGTCGAGTACAATCGAGAATGCACCTTTCTTACTTTGAAATATCCCCCCTTTCTCTTTACAACTTTGCAAAAAATAGAATCACAAAATATGACTTCTATCCCCCCTTAATTTTTACAAAATTGAAAAATTTGAGCACTCCTTTCAAGACAAGTCGACACACGACCCGCGTTTGAAAGGCTTCCAGACCAGTCGACACACGACTTTGGTTTTTGTCTTCAACAATTTAGCATGAGGAGCAAAAAAAATAGGTTTGTATGGATCTCAAGTTTACAACAAAAAAATTGCTATTTTATGTTTTATGTCTCCTTTCTTGAAGGAGAGAACAAAAGCAAAGTTTGAAGTTTTGTGAAAAATGAGATGACCTTTATGCTTCCTCGATCATGGCATGCTATGTGTTTTGCAATAGAAATTTTGAGTTTCTATGTCTTATATCTCCAAAAATGAATGAAGAAAACTATAGAACTTCTGAGGAATTTATTGCAAAAAAAATGTTGAAGCAGGTTTTTTTTTTTTTTGTTTGGATTTCAAGTTCTCTAAGTTTGATAAAGCAGAAAAATATGTATTTAAGATGAAATTTCTATAATTTAGGAAAAAATTGGAAAAAAAATGGTCCAATTTGACTAAAAATTGAATATTTTATGCCAATTTAAAAATAAATTATAAAAAAAATCAAAAAATAATATTTTAAGGCGCAAAAAACTTTAGAAAATTGAAAAAAAAAATTAGGCGATTAAAAACCTGTTAATTTGGAGCACGGGGGAATCGAACTGGTGCCTCCGCGGTGCTAGGCGGCCACGCTAACCAACCGAGCCACCGGCCGATTTGGGATCACCTCGACGCGGCGGCTACTTAAGGTGGCCGCGGCGCTCAAGTGCCTTTGTGGGATTTATCCCACATGCATCCCAGAATGGGATGCAAAGGGCATATAGGCCATGGCTCACCCTTTGAACGTCGATTGCCTATGGGCAATCGATGAGAGTCACCCACCCTTTTGGATGCCGCCACGTGGCACCAGGGGTGGGCCCGTAGTCCAAGCAGAGTCTGCGTTAGAGTCAGTCTAGGTAGCACCTCGGGGTGCATGCAGAGTCTAGATCTCGCCAGGTGGTGCCAGGTAATGGGTCCATTTGTCAGGGATCGGAGGGCCTCCTACCCTCATGGATCCCGAGGTCATCTGGGTCCCGCGTGTCCAGCTGGGAGGGGGAGGGCGCTCCTGCCCTCTCGGCTCTCCCGAGCTTCCGCCACGTGGCTCCTGGGCCCACGTGGCTCTATGGGCCGTGGCTTCCTGCATGGGAGCCGAGGCGACTGCGCCTCAAGGCTGCTACCATGGGGCCGATCGATAGCCAATCGCTGTCGACTATGGGCTCGGTCGGTCGACCGCTAGGACGGTCGATCGCCTAGCTCGTGCGATCGGCCTGTCCACGTTGGCGTTGGCCAAGGTGGCCCGTAGGCCCGCCTATGACTGGTAGGTCGATCTGACCTGGCCAGTGAGCGCTTCGCCTAGGCCCTGGCAGGTCGGATTGACCTGGCCAGGGGTTGACCTACGGATGCGCCTGCCGCCATGCTCGAGTAGAGTGTGGTGGCAAAAAAAATCCGACCTCCGACGTATGGCTCTGATGCCAATGATGCAAAATAGAGTTGCACAAAATATGATTGACAAATTATTCAATTAAGCATTAACTAGACCTTAGGATAGTCATAGCTTAAATAATATACAAAATAGGTTAAGCAACTTATTTAACGCTAATCACGCTAACTAATCATGCTAACAATAGAGAGAGAGATACGTGATTCTAACAACTAACCTAGGATAGAGAAATATGATTAAACCACTAACCTAAAATATCTAACCTAGGATATTTTAGGTATTAACCTAGGTTAACCAGTAGATATTATGGAACAGTAAATATCTCCATGGTTATGCAGTAAAAAGTAAATGTAATAACCTATGTAGTATAATGCAATATACTACCTATTTTACCCTAACACTTTCTACCAACTCTTGATAAGACCACTAGGTATGTCTGAGTGACCAAAAACCCCTAGTATATCTCCATAGCAACATTACAGGTTGTGTACAATTACTCACATGAATGATGTATCATGATAAATGCAAAGATGCATGATTTAAACACAAATGTGGTGTCGTTTGTAAGATTGACAAACATAATCCCTCCTACTACGGAATGCAATGGATGACGAATGTCTATATGCAATGAAATAATGTAGCAAATGCATATGTGAATGCAAAATTACAATGCAAAATTTAAATGCAAAATGCAAATGTTTTTGGATTTTATGCTTTACCAATTTTTTTAGGATTTTATTGATTTTATAATTTTTATGGGTTTTGAGCCTCATAATTGACCAAATGACAAGTACATTCCTTTGGAGCCTTTGGATTGACCAAGAAGTTTTTAAGAATCCTTGGAGCTTTTTAGGATTGACCAAAGTGATTATGGGTACCTTTAGGGCGTTTTGGGATGACCAAGCAATTTTGAGAATCCTTGGAGCCTTTGGGTTGACCAAGCAGTTTTTCAAAAACTCTTGGTGCCTTTTAGGATTGACCAAAGGGATTATGGGTACCTTTGGGGTGTTTTGGGATGACCAAGAAATTTTGAGAATCCTTGGAGCCTTTGGGTTGACCAAGCAGTTTTTCAAAAACTCTTGGTGCCTTTTGAGTTTGACCAAAGGGCTTACAGATGCCTTTGGAGCTTTCTTGGATGATCGAGTGGTTATAAGCAAACCCTCAGGGCCTTTGATTGACATAACCAAGCGGTTTCAATAACCCTTGGAGTCTTTTGGTATGATTGAGTGGTTACAAGCAAACCTCAGAGCCTTTTGAGGTTGACCAAAGGGATTACAGATGCCTTTGGGGCTTTTTGATTGACCAAACCACTTATGATAGTGTTTGGAGCTTTTTAGGATGACCGAGTGGTTACAAGCAACCCTCGGAGCCTTTTACTATGCTCTTCAAGCATAAAACACCTTAAGATGGATGATGTTGAGAGGTTCAAGCTCTTCAACACCCCCTAGCGACGTTAGGTGATAGGTGCCCAGACCAATCTTTTTAGATATGATGTAGGGTCCTAGCAAATTAGTTGTAAATTTGTCTTGCATATCTGGTGGTAAATTAGAGTTCTGTTGGTTCTATTTCAAGACAAGATCCCTAAATTCAAAGTCTCTTTGGTGGAATTTTATATTGTAAGCTCACTTTAGTTACTCTTGATAAATGCAGATATGCTCCAAGGCATTCACACGATGTTCATCAAGTAGCATCAGTTGATCTAGTCGAGCTTGCCACATAGTGTCATCATCGATGAACTCTTTCAATGTGATGTGTAGCATTGGAATTTCTAATTCCAAGGGCATAATGGCCTCAGTGCCATATACTAGTGAGAATGAGGTTGCCCTAGTGGGCATCTAAATACTAGTCCTGTAAGCCCATAACATAAGGGGCAACTAGATATGCCAGTCTTGGTGGTTTTCTTGTACCGTATTTTTCAAGATGGCCACCACTATCTTATTTGAAGCCTTAGCCTGCAAATTTTCTTATGGATAGTATGGAGTCACAAAACTGTGTTTGATTCTATATTTATATGTCAAAGCTCTCATAGTTTTGTTCTTGAAAGCCGTTCTATTATCCGATATTATTTTGGATGGAATCCCAAAATGACTTATGATATGCTCCAGTATAAACTTTGCTACACGATCTCCAGTTATCATTGTTAAGGGTATTGCTTCCACCCACTTTGTAAAATACTCAGTAGCCGTGATTATGAATGTATGTCAGCCCGATGACGAAGGAGAGATATTTCCTATAATATCTAGTCCCCACTGAGCAAATGGCCAAGTCGCTTGGATGGGTTGTAAGGCCTGCAATGTCAAGTACGTAAGATTAGCATGATGCTAGCATTTAATGCATTTATTGACATACGTATTGCACTCCTTCTCCATAGTGGGCCAATAGTAGCCCATTCAAAGGATGTGCTTTATGATGGTCATGCCATTGAAATGGCCATCGCACGTACCGTCATGAGCCTATGAAATCGCCCTTGATGCCTCTTGGGGCTCTAAGCTGTGGGCACGTGAGAATTAGGAGCAATAGGAAAATGCAGAAATATTATATTCAACCTTGGAAACATAAGAATTACAAAGTTTAAATAGTGGTTGATTAAACAACCTTAGGGAATATAGGAGAAGTTAGGAAAAGAAGAAGAATAGGGAGGAAAGGAGAAAGGGAATTTGGTGTTGTCCGCCTTGCCGCCCATGTCGTCCAATCTGCCCAGTCAGCTGCCATCCAAGTCAAACTACCTGCCCAGTCAGCTGTCGTCCAAGGAGGTAAAAGGGTAAGATCCAAAGCTTACCATTGCAAACAAATTTTTTACTCCTTTTAACTGGCTTAATTTCCAACATTCTCCCCCTTAAAGTTGAGAGGACTGACTATACAGTCTCTCAGCTTTATATATTGAGCTTTAGCTATACCTTTGGTGAAGATGTCTGCAATATTATCCAAAGTGCTACAATATTGAAGCTCAACTATCTGTTGTTCCACCATATCTCGAATGAAGTGATACTTCATATCGAAATGCTTTGATCTGCTATGGTGGACTGGATTGTATGCCAACTGAATGGCACTTATGTTATCACAATACAATCGAGTTGGACCACTTTGACTTTCTCCAATCTCTTCAAGAACTTTTCTCAACCATAGGGCTTGAGTACTAGCATGTGTGATGGCTATATACTCAGCCTCAATCGATGACAATGCTACAACAGTTTATTTCTTGGAACTCCATGTAATTAGTCCTGATCCTAGACTAAAACAATTTCCTGATGTAGATTTCTTGTCATCTATATTGCTGCCCCAATCACTGTCACTGAAGCCAACTAATTTCATAGAATTACATTTTTGGTAATGGATTCCAAAATCCAATGTACCTTTTACATATCTTAAGATTCTTTTAGTTGCTTGTAGATGCAGCTCAGATGGACTAGCCATAAACCTTGAAACTAGAGAAACAACATATTGAATATCGGGCCTTGTGTTGGTGAGAAACATCAGACTCCCAACCATGCTTCTGTAAGTGGTCATGTCAACCTTTGATGCTCCATCGTCCTTGCTTAATTGGATCCCATGTCCAGTTGGAGTTGCAACTGATTTGCACTGCTCCATGGCAAATTTCTTGATCATGTCTCGAGCATACTTGTGTTGACATATGAAGATCCCTTTATTTGATTGATGCACTTCCATCCCTAGGAAGTATCACATTAAACCAAGATCTTTCATCTCGAACTGTTTCATCATGGAGTTTTTGAACTCCATATTCATTTTATTGTTACTACCCATAAATATTAGATCATCCACATACAAACAAACTATGAGAATGTCTACTCCATGCTTTAGGTAGTACATAGTTGGTTCACTTTTGCTTCTCGTGAATCCATACTCACTGAAATAGCCATCAATGCGTGAGTACCAAGCTCTTGGTGCTTGCTTGAGGCCATAAAGTGCTTTCTTCAATTTGTAAACAAGGTTCTCCTTTCCCTGTTCTTGAAAACCTTGAGGTTGTTGAACATAAACCTCTTCTGTCAAGTATCCATTCAGAAAAGCACTTTTCACATCCATGTGTTGAACATTCCATCCTTTATGGGCTGCTAAGGAAAGAACTGATCTGATTGTTTCTTGTCGTGCAACAGGAGCAAAGGTTTCCTCATAGTCAATGCCAAATTTCTGAGTAAAACCTTTTGCTACTAGTCTCGCCTTATGCCTCTCAATGCTTCCATCAACATTGTACTTGGTCTTGTAGACCCATTTACATCCAACACATTTTTTTCCTTTGGGTAGCTTTACTAGCTCCCATGTATCATTATTTTTTATAGAGGTTATTTCCTCTTTCATGGCTTCTTGCCATACATTTTGAGTACAAGCCTTCTCATAGCTAGCTGGTTCTAGCTGTGTACTAGCCAATAAAGCATAATTGACTACATCTCCCCTAGGATCATGGGAGTCATCATCCCCATACAATTGCAAATTTTCAAGTTGTTGCAAAACTGTATTCATTTCACTAGCTTGGCTTCTAGTGAATCTTCTCTAGAAATTCTGATCCAACATTTGAAAATATGGATGATGTTGTAATGTTCTTTTACCTCTTGATGGAGAGTCTCTGTCAATGTCCATCGGTGAAGAACTTACTGATCTCTGTGGAGAAGGACTTGGAGTGGCGGTTGAAGTACTTGATGTAGTACTCCTGCTTGGGCTTGGAGGGGGTGGCGTGCCTTTGCTTTTCTTTGGAGACACCTGTTGTACCTGTGAAGAACTTACATCTTGGGACTCATCATCAACAAAAATTCTTTGATGACCCCATTCTCCCCCTTCATCAAAAATTACATCCCTGGAGAGTATAACTTTATGAGTCTTGGGATTGTAGAGTCTATATGCCTTTGTAGACTCACAATACCCTACAAATATACAAGCTTGACTCTTTGGATCAAGCTTCTTCCTTTTCTCATCAGGAATGTGTGCATATGCTAAAGAACCAAACACTTTGAAGTGCTTTACATTAGGTTTCTTTCCGTACCACCCCTCATAAGGAGTGACACCATCTAAACTAGAAGTAGGACTTCTATTTAGAATATATACATTGGTTCTTACAACCTCTACCCAGTACATATGAGTTAGATGCTTAGTCTGAAGCATCGATCTCACCATTTCAACTATGGTGCGGTTCTTTCTCTCGGCCACACCATTCTGTTGTGGGGTATAGGCAGTGGTGAATTACCTTTTAATCCCACTTGCTTTACAATATTTCAAGAATACTTTTGAGGAGTATTCACCTCCTCGATCTGTCCTAAGACATTTTACATAATTCCCACTTTGATTCTCTACATTGTTTCTAAAATCTATGAAGCAATCAAAAGCTTCATCTTTATGTTTCAAAAAATAAATCCAACACATTCTAGAGAAGTCATCTATGAAAGTGAGAAAATAAGAATAGTTTTTGAGACTCTGTGTTTGCATTGGTCCACAGATGTCTGAATGTACTAACTGAAGTGGATAGTTGGCTCTCCATGCTTGTCCTTTTGGAAACTTTGACCTTGAGTGCTTTCCCAAAGCACATCCTTCATAGACCTCCTTTTGTTCATTGATTTTGGGAAGTCCTGTCACCATAGCTTGAGAAGTGAGAAGTTTCAAGCTAGCGGAATTAAGGTGACCATATCGCAAGTGCCAAAGCACACTTGGATTTGTTATAGCTACATTTGCAAGTTGAGCTCCTCCTGGCTCACCAAATTTGAGAGGGAATAACCTGTTCTTGGTCATGGGGACCTATGTGATGACACGATTACAATTATTTTTATCAAAAATGATACATTGTCCTTCATCAAATACAAGCTTGTAATTGTTTTCCATCATTTTTCCAATGCTTAGCAGATTGTGTTGGAGCTTTGGAGTGTAATAGATGTCATGCACTTTCTTTAGTCCTTCTTTGGTTGGAACCTCCATGGCTCCAATACCCTCTACTTGCAATGTCTTATCATCCCCTAATTTGATTTGGGATTTATAAGTGGAATCTAGAGTAGCAAATAAATGTTCTTTGCCACTCATGTGGTTTGAACAACTAGTATCCAGAATCCATGTGTCATTTAGATTGTGTTCTGATTGTCCATATGAAAGAAAAATATTAGAGGTATCATCTTCTTCTCCATAATTACCATATTGACTACTGTTGCCTTGTGAAGATTTTGACCAGCAGTCACGAGCGAAGTGACCTGGCTTGCCATAGTTGAAACAAGCTGATTTTGACTTGTCACTTCCTCACCCTTGATTTCCACTTTGTCCTTGATTTCCTCCTCGATTTTTATTTCCACCTCTTTGTTGATTGCCTCCTCTGTATGAGTTGCCTCCTCTGTTGGAATTGCCTCCTCTATTCTGGTTGCCTCCTCTATTTTGATTGCCTCCTCTGTAGTTGCTTCTGCCTCTACCTCTTTGCTTGCCTCTGCCTTGACCTCTTCCCCATCCTCTTCCATTGTTTTCATTGGAAGTGAAGGCCTTATCATCACCTCCGTAGTCTGGTTGAAGGAGTTTCAGGAAACCTCTCTTCATGTGACATTAACGATCCGATTAATGCATCGAATGTTAAAAGGGAAAGATCTTTGGATTCTTCTATAATTATGGCAATATGGTTCCATTTCTGTGTAAGTGTTCACAACACTTTTGTTACAATTGTCTCAGGCATGATTTTTTTGCCTAGTGTAACCATTTTATCCACAATTGCTTTTACTCTAACACAATAATCATCGACTTTTTCATCATCTTTCATTCAAATATTTTCAAAATCTCTCTTCAGTGTTTGAAGCCTTACCTGCTTCACTTGATTACTACCCTAGAATCCATCACTCAATGCTTTCCATGCAGCTTGTGCAGTTGTACAAGTGACGATTCTAGGGAATATGCTTTTCTCCAATGCATCTTGGAGATGAGAAAGAGCAGAAGAGTTGCTCTTTTTCTCTTCTTTTCATGTTTTCTTGTCTGCGGCACTTAGTGTTGTCCAGTCTGAGGGTTCTGTGTAGCCCTCTTCTATTATGTCCCACAAACCTCTTCCTATGAGCAAGGTCTTCATATTTATAGACCAATACTCATAGTCATAACCATTAAATTCTGGTATAGGTAAGCTATTGTGTGAGGCCATAGTTACCAAAAAACTCTCTTTATTTCATGGTTACAATAAAGTACTTTGTTGTTTGAAATAAGGAAAGAAGAAGAAGGAAGAAAGAAGAGATTACAAACTTAAGTCAAATCTGACTTGTTCTACTCTATCATTCACTGTTTATTCCTCTTGATGTGGGGATGCTATCTCTTGATTCACAAAATTATCTGCTACTTCTTCTTCGTCGTCACTTATCAATATTATTTTTGGTGATTCTGGTTCTAAGATTTCCATTGAAATATTGTAGTGTGTATACTCTGATTCTTGTGGTGCAGCTTGTATGGATTCCGATTGTTCAAATTGACTCTTGAATGAGTTGTCTTCAAAGTCTGCCTCGTACCTCGAGTCAAGATGCCTTTGATGTGCTATCACTGCATTTTGAAGTTGGCTAAACACAATGTTGAGCCCATAACCTCTTACTTTTTCATCAAACCTCTCTGCACCTTCTCTTGCTAGAATTGCACATAAGGCATGATAACAACCATTTGGTCTTATCATCAATGCCTCTTTACAATTTGTCAATTTGGATCTTTTGTCTCTTTTACAAAAAAAACTAAGCCTCTTAGGCTTATTACACAAAAGTTCTACAGTTTATGATTCCTTGAATCAAGTGAAAAATTTATCCTTCGATTACAATAATTGTCTCTTAGACAATGTCTTTCTTTCTTATATGATATATATTAAAAAATATATATTACTATTTAATAGATTAAAAAATAATTGCTTTAAAAAAACTTTAGAAAAGCAATTATAGTTAATATATTAAATATAATATAATTAATTTTAATAATAATATATAAAAAAAACTTTATATAAAAAATTTATCCTTCGCAGGAATCGAACCCATGACCTATTTCATGCAAGAATTCATCCTAACCAACTCGGCTACCACTGTCGATGAGAACCCAAGGGCAAGATTACAAGTATATTCTGTTTTGGATCCGATTTCAACAAAAAAAAAAAAATTTCAAGCTTTCACTGTCGTTGGGTTTCGAACCCGTGACCTGTAGGAAGGCGGGCACCTTATGGCTGGCTCCACGAGCCAGTCGAGCTACGCGGCTCGACGGGAAGGCAAGGGAAGCTTGCCTTCCTTATACTTCTCTCGGCCATGCTTTAATTAATTTTTTTTTGGGATTTTTGTCCCACATCGACCATGCGGAGGGTGATGAAGGTGTTTAAAACCTTCAACGAGTGAATACTCACTCGATTGCCTTTGAGAAATCAGTGATCACCCTTTTGCCTCCTTCTCGAGCAATCACTCCCCACCACATTGCTTCCTTTGAGCCTGTCGTCTGTTGCCACGTTGCTTGTCCTCCTTCTACCACGTAATCGATCTTTCTACCATGTAATTGGTCTACGTCAGTTCTGAGTCATCCAGTCTGCATCAGCCTTGTTCTCCTCTCGCCACGTGGCGCTCTCCGATTGGTTCTTCTGAGTTGCTCCTCCTCGCGTGCTTGCTGTGCGGGCCTGCTCCAGACCTCACCTCGGTTCATGAATCATGGGCCTTCCTCACCTCGGATTGCATGCTACGGGCCCCACTCGACCTCGCCTCGATGCTCATGCTTCCTGGTTCCTCCACCTCGGTCCTCGGGCCTGGTTCCTCCATCGACCTCGGTTCTAGCGCCCTCTTCGACTTTGGCTCTGATACCAGATGTGGGCACGTGAGAATTAGGAGCAATAGGAAAATGCAAAAATATTATATTCAACCTTGGAAACATAAGAATTACAAAGTTTAAATAGTGGTTGATTAAACAACCTTAGGGAATATAGGAGAAGTTAGGAAAAGAAGAAGAATAGGGAGGAAAGGAGAAAGGGAATTTGGTGTTGTCCGCCTTGCCGCCCATGCCGTCCAATCTGCCCAGTCAGCTACCATCCAAGTCAAACTACCTGCCCAGTCAGCTGTCGTCCAAGGAGGTAAAAGGGTAAGATCCAAAGCTTACCGTTGCAAACAAATTTTTTACTCCTTTTAACTGGCTTAATTTCCAATATAAGCAACGAAGGAGAACTCCATCGTAGCCTCGTAGGTACAAGATGTCTCCTATTAAGACATAATTGGCCACTTTCCATTTAAATGTGTGCTTCACGGCACACGGTAATCCCTCTGGGATTATACTAAGCTTTAGGAAGTCTTTAATTTGTGACATCCAATTTTGATAAATCTCAGCTTCGATTGCTAAGACGACTTGCTCCCCCTGCGTATTTACCTTTGCAAATGGAGACTTAGAAACAACTTGGTGGTGAATGGTAGTACCACTCCCAACAGGAATCTGAGAGGTTAATGAACCCCAGGGTGCCTTCTTAAGAAATTCTTCAGCTTTGTAGAACCATTCAAATTTTGGTTCTACACTGATCATGTTGATCGATTCTCTATTATCATAGGTTGCACGCTCTATTGCTGGATGCGACAGTGTCTTGACATCGATGGTAGTGAAATCAGTAGATGTATTCTAAGGGATTAAAGATCCCAAATAAGACATAGTGTCTGCAAACCTATTTGAAAACCGAGGGATTGCCTCAATGTCATACCATTCAAATTTGGCCAAATATGTGTCAACTAGATCTTTATAGGCTTTTAGTATGGGACATCGACATTGAAAAAGCCCCTTGACTTGATTTACTATGAGCAAGGAGTTGCCAAAGATGTTTAATCTCTTAATATTCATAGTGATGGCTGTGTGGAGGCCCAACAGCAGGGCTTCATACTCAACATTTTTATTGGTACACAAAAAATCCAATTTAAACAACAAGGGCATTGGAGCTCCTTGCGATGTGAAGAACACTATTCTGACACCACCCCTTGTTCACCATTGAATAACAGAGTTATATCAGTGTTGTTATTTGGTTCTTCGAGTTTGAGAGCTTTAGATATGATGAAGACTGCATCATCCAGAAGCTCGATTGTTAGAGGTCTACTATTTGATAATGGTGCCTCAGGTAATTGATCTGCTATGACCTGTCCCTTAATGGACTTCTAGCTTATGAATTCCAGATAAAATTCTATCAATAGCATGATCCACTTCACAGTACGCGTATTGTGATAAGTTTTGCTCATCATGTACAACAAAGGATTTTGTTTGAATATAACATATGTCGTATGACTTAACATATAGTGTTGCAATTTCTTTGTAGCGAACACTACTCCTAAACACAAATTTTCCACATATGCATACCCAAGCTCATATCTCACCAAGGTTCGACTAATACAATATATGGCCTACTCTTTGTCTTGTACGTTATTTTAGGCTAACATGGTTCCCAGTGCAAAGTTAGTTGCTGATATATATAGTAGAAAAGGCACCTCTAGCCTTGGTGGAGCTAGCATTGGTGACATCGCCAGGTATTACTTTATTTTAGTGAAGGCTGCCTTGCAGTCCTTATCCCAGTTGAATGGTACTCCCTTATGTAGAAGTCGATTCATGGGTTGATATTTATCCAATAGCTGGGTGATAAATCGCTTTATTGAGGTTACTGTTGTGGCTACTCCATAACATACACCAAAATTGGGGACCTCCCTTTTGCATATTTTCCAAGAAGACCGAAGTGGCCCATATGCTAAAGATCAAAGAAAAGCAAAACACCGCAAGAAGGAAAAAGTGTCGCGATATCGCGACATGTTGCATTGTCGCGGCCAAAAGAGAAAAAGTGTCGCGATATCGCGACATGTTGCATTGTCGTGGCCAAAAGAGAAAAAGTATCGCGATATCGCGACATGTTGCATTTCCATGGCCAAAAGAAAAAAGTTTCACGATATTGCGACATGTTGCATTGTCGCGGCCAAAAAAGGAAAAAGTGTCACGATATTGTGACATGTTGCATTGTCACGGCCAAAAGAGAAAAAGTGTCACGATATCGCGACATGTTGCATTGTCGCGGCCAAAAAAGAAAAGTGTCGCGATATCGTGACATGTTGCATTTTCACGGTCCAAAGCAAAGATAAAGAGTGAGAAACAAAAGTGTCACGATATCATGACATGTTGCATTTTCGTGACTCAAAAAAGGGTAGGCATGTAGAGAAACAAAAGTGTCGCGATATCACAACATGTTGCATTTTCGCGACTCAAAAAGGGCAGGCAGGCAGAGAAACAAAAGTGTCGCGATAGCGCGACATGTTGCATTTTTGTGACTCAAAAGGGCAGGCAGGTAGAGAAATAAAAATGTCATGATATCGCGACATGTTGCATTTTTGCGACTCAAAAAGGGCAGGTAGGCAGAGAAACAAAAGTGTCGCGATATCGCGACATGTTGCATTTTTGCGACTCAAAAAGGGCAGGCAGGCAGAGAAACAAAAGTGTCGCGATATCGCGACATGTTGCATTTTCGTGGCTCAAAAGAGGACACATAGACATGCAAAGAAAGAGGTGATTCGTACCCCTTCATTAGTTGCTCACGAAGGTGTCAAGGCTTTATATAAAGCCAAGGAATAAATCGAAGATTGAATAAGGTAGTTTGTCACATAAGGACAAAATCCAATGAATAAGACAAAACGTTACATAAGGAATCTGTAATGATTCAAAATCATTTAAGATGGTCGTTACACATGGAAGGAAGCGGACGCGTGCCCATGTGGAGAAAAGGAAACATTTTTTGAAATCAAATGAAAAGTGAAGAAAACCAAACAGAGGAATCCAAACCATGGGAATGAAACGAAGGGCCACAAAATAGAAACGAAAAGCTTTTTTGGAAACCAAAACACATGCATGCACAAGGGAAGGTGAAACGAACATTCATTGGAAAATGAAACGAAAAGCTTCCTGAAAATTTTAAATACGCCAGGCAAGGATGTTTTGAGGGGTTGGAAACTGCTGCGAGTAGAGTTGCAGATTTGAAGGCAAGAGGGCAATTCTGGACCTATTTGAGTCATTTTCTTCCATGGACTGGTTTGGGAAAACCAAAAAAATTTGTTATTGTAAAATGACAAATTTTTAATACAGAAAATTTTAGAAAGTTGCATCTTATGGACAAGAAAGAAGGAGTCATTTTCTGCATGCAACATTAAATGTCTATTTTTTCCCTTTTCATATTTTAGGCTTGTAAATGGAGTTTATGCAAGTTTTCTTGGTTGCTTCATGCGAATTTTTAAATCTAAAAACCTCATTTAAAACCCTAGGAGCCAGCACTTAGCTTATCCGGATTGTGCTTGTTTTGCAAGTCCAATAGGTTAGGTTGCATTCATGAAAACCTCCCATATTCGGTTTTGTCGGAATAGGATAGCATCAAAATGAATGTATCTTGTGTTCCATTTTCTGCATTTCGTTTTCATTTTCTGCATTTTATTTTCCAAAAATTTTAACTGTTTTTTAAAATTTCAGGCATTAAAATAAACATTTAAAAATTTTCAAAATCCAAAAATTATTTCACCATTGCATAGGTTATACTTCAGACTTCCAATACGCACTTTGAAATTTCATTTTCGGAGTTGTTTAGTATTTTTAAAAATTCATCGAAGTTGTTGTTTTACTGCAGATTTTAAAAAAATCCGAAAATAGAAAATTTCCATTTTAAGGTCAAATTTCATTTTTTCAGTTTTGTTTTACACTCATGAGCCTATGATGACATCCCCTTCATGAAAATTCCAATTTCATTGAAGGAGTTATGTTTTATGGCATTTTCACAAATTTCCATTTTGAGCCTAAAATTACCCTCTTCATAAAAATTCTAATTTTACAAAAGAGGGGTAATTCGAGTATTACATTGAAAGCTATCTTCATCTTGATGATAAGAAGCCATATTTGGATTTAATGCAAGATAAAATATATTTTACATCGTGGTCATATGAGGGCCAACTCACATTTGCTTTATTTTGGTTCAATGAACAATCACTAAAGTTTCATGGTAAAATAAACCAACATTGCCCCTTGTTTACAATTACTTGCAATCACTAAGGTGTTCCAAGCATTTAAATTGAATATCTTTATTTGAGATTACTAATACACATGCAAATGCTAATACAGCGGAGACCTTGGAGAAGTTGTTTGTTTAACTTCTTTGCAAGAGGGGATTTGGAGCCCAAATCCTAAAGGATAGTGTACTTTCGCAGTTGGGTGAAAATACCACTCAATAGTTACCTTGCCCTGAAGGCTCCTTAATTCTTGAATATTGGTGGGAGGACGCATTTCCAAAATGGCCTTGACCTTCACTGGGTCTACTTAGATGCCTCTCTTAGAGACAATGAATCCTATTAATTTTCCAGAAGTTATGCCAAATACACACTTCTTAGGATTCAGCCTGACATTGTGCTCTATCAGGCGATCGAAGACTTTTCTTAAGACCTCTGCATGCTCTTCTCCTAGTAATGACTTGGCCAACAAGTCATCGATATAATATTCTAGAATTTTGTGCCTATAGTCATGAAAAATGTATGTCATGACTCGCTGATATGTGGCACCAACATTTTTGAGGCTAAATGGCATAACTTTATAGCAAAATATTCCCCATGACGTTATAAACACAGTTTTATGCCGATATTCAGGTTTAATCCGAATTTGATTGTAGCCAAAAAAATCGTCCATTAAGGAGAGCATTTCATGACCTGCATTTGCATCTATGAGGGCATCAATATTGGGCAACGAAAATGAATCTTTGGGTGTTGCCTTATTTAGGTCTCTGAAATTTGTGCAAATACGAATTCTTCCATCGGGTTTTCCCACGGGTACCATATTGGACACCCATTCTGAATAATCGATGGAGATCAAAAATTCCACATCCAATAGCTTTTGTAGCTCATATTTCATAATTAAGACTATTGTTGGGTGTATTTTTCTAAGCTTTTGCTTGAATGACTTCTTCGTCAGATCTAGCAAAAGGTTATGCATAACCAATTTTGGGTCTAGACCTGGCATATCCTTGTACGTCCTTGAAAATAAATTTGGTCTCTCTTTCAGTAGAGGGATGAGGGTGGCCTACTCATCTGGAGTGAGACTCTCTCCAAATTTAATATTCTTTGCACTGGCAGGATCATTACTAATATCCACCTCAAAGGTTTCCTCTATCGACATATGCGATCCCTCATCAAGCTGGTGAGGCGTAGGAATTAGATGGATGTCATCAATCGGGTTGATCGGTTCTGCATTGGAAGTATTTTTGGCATGATAAACATCATATGCACAGCTTGGTGTAAAATGGAAAGGTTGCAACATTTCTTCGTTGGGGAAGAAATCCTCAAGCTCAACAGGTGAATCAGCGCGATCCCAGTCGATAGCATATTTTTTAAGATACAACAGTTTGGATGGATCTGCTAGATTGTAGAGTGGAGTGGTCAAATCAATGGAGACCATGTTTATATAATGGAATTGATATCCAGGACCACACGGACCGACTTATACAAAATTTGCATAGTCCTCATACCCACGATCTGGCTCTAATGCCACAGGCACAAAGGGGTCTTCTCTGTGAGGACTAGGAAAAAATGGATCCTCCCTATATACTAAATGCAAAATAGGATAATTTGGCTCATGGAGCTCCATGTAGGTCGGTGGAAGGGGATTAACCAACCGATGGATTTGATCCAAGTTTAACCATCTTGCTCTCAGATGCGGACCAACATGTAGTTGTTGATAGACCTCATCAATGTCGATGGGTTGATGATGGTAATGCAAATAATGAGGACCAAGGTAGGCCCTCTCTAACTCATCTTCTTCATCATTGTCATAATAGAATCCTTCATTCACCCCTACTCCTAGATGGCATTATGGCAAATGCAGCCCCATGAATCTGACCGCTTGATCGGTGTCATCACTATCTGAACAAACTAGATAATTATATCGTAAGTGTGACATAGCCAATAAATCTAGCTACACTTCTTCTCCTAAATGATCAACATTAGGAAGGATCTCTTCGGTAGCTTGTACCGAATCAATAGGTAATAAATGATGCACATGCCAGGGCCTCTCATAGGAACCTTCGACTTCATCCCTGGATTCATTGTCATTTTAGGATTCCTCGTCTGCATCATAACCTGGTCCACTCATATCGAATGTGGACTCCTCTCCATCTTCATTACAAATATCTCCTAGCTTGAGATCACATACAGTAATGTGGTTACACCCCTGCACATCTGTGTCATCAACTTCCTCAGGGGTTTGGTATCCCAGGTGATCTTTGGGGTTCATTTCTATCTCAATATGCTCAAGGAGCCCTTCACGATGATCTTCGAGTGGCTCAGTGGTGATGACATATATCATAGGGTGATTCCTCCAAAATTTGGAAGGATCCGAATGATATGGATTAAAATCCACATCGTTCGCCATACTAAGGTATAGACGATCTAGGGATGTTACGAGCAAATCGTCCTGCCCCTGTATCTGTAACCCTAAACCAAACCTATCATTGAATAACTGATAATGAGGTACTAGCAAAGTCCTCCTTCCTTGTTCAAAGAGACCAAGGTGGTATCCATGCCAGTGATATAGCTTGAAAATACATATGGCATACTCTGTATTGGATAGATAATGAATTTTTACCACAAAATGTTCCTCGTCATATTCATCCATGGGCTCTTGCATTGGAAGTTGGTCTAGCCCCACATAGATAAAGTTAGTCTAGTTAGGCGGCTTTCCCAATAGAACCACCAATCCAAATGGGTAATGATGAGCGAATGGTCGGCCCATCTCTTGTGCGATCTTCAAAATCAATCTGAAGGTTACATTCTGCACAAGGTACTTGCCTAATTTGGTGTTAGCAAGATGTACCATCACCCACGGTGTAGATAACCCTACTAAATATGCAGGCAAGGTAGGCTGAGGTGCCTCCTCAGCTTTGTATTGGGGTTCCTCAACTTCCATAGGAATGGGAACCTCCTCGACGACTAGCTCGGGCTCACGCTCATTCTCTTTCTCGCCCATTTTCACCTTCAACTTCTTGTCATCCCAACACATGACTGATGCCAATGGTTTCAAGGAAGTGGTAGTGGTGCGCTCTGATCTATGTGACATATATGGTGTTGGTTGAGCACGTACTAATGGTTTACCTCCTGGTTTCTTTATTTACGATGACAGTCGAACATCCAGGTGTGTTGACGGGAGTATGAAACCCCTAGGTAAATCTGCTAGGTTCATGAACTTAAATGGCTCTTCGTTCGATGCCACTACATGAACCTATCCCTCATGAATATACTTCATGCACTGATGCAATATCGATGGAATGTAACGCATTTCATGAATCCAAGGCCTACCAAGTAATATGTTGTACTGCATGGTCCCTTCTATCACATGACACATTACTAAGATGGTCTTCAAACCTACCTATATGGGTAGGATAATTATGCCAACAATTGAACATAGTGCATCATTAAACGCTCTCAATGTAAATGTAGTGGGCACAATGTGTGACTTAGGTATCTTCAAATGACTCAGTGCCTTGGTCGTTATTATGTTGATTGATGAGTTGGTATCGATCAAGACCCTTTTAAATGGCATGTGATTAACACATGTGATTATGTACAACAACGGGTCGGCCATAGTTGTAGAAACTATTCTTAACTTATGATCGTAAAATTGGATCATCAATTCCTAACACTATTGTACATGTCCGATGAAATTAGTAAATTCCTATGCATCTTGTGACTGTAATTCAATGGACCTCAAAATGTCCATAATATTATCCTTGTGCCTCAAGGGCTTATGCATTATCTCATATATTAACAACTTCACGGGAGTTATCTGCAAGTTTTGGACCAACCTACTCCTTATGGTCACCACCGGTCTTATTGGTGGGCCTAGAATATTTTGCGTCGACCATTGATTTGGTGTGGCTTGTATTTGAATGGGAGCATGAGGTTGATTATGTTGTTCATATCTCCCATGCCTAGTGAGAAAGTTCACCATTCCTATGAACCCCTGGATAGGCAGTTCGACTCGCACTTGGTTGACTTGGCCAACGTTATTCTGAGGCACCTCATTATTTGGAAAGGGGTTTTTGTAAATCCCCATATTCTGATTATCGGGCACCAGCGGGTTGTGTGGCACTACAAGCTCACCTTTATCAATCATATTTTGCACCATGTGTTTGAAAGTCCAGCACACCTCAATGTCATGGCATTTTGTTTGATGAAAAATGCAAAATAGATCTTCTTGGTACCCCTTTGGTTTGGGTTGATTAGGGTCTATCATCTTGACTTTGGGTAATCTAATTACCTTGGCCTTGAATAGCTGATGTAAAATCTATGTCAGCGATTCTATCAATGGTGTGAACTGGCGAGGTGGGCATTAATATTTTTTCTTGCCCTTATAATTGTTGTTGCACTTATCATACTACGCAGGAGGAGGTTGGGCCTGATAATTCTATTTATGTTGCCCCTTGTTCTCCCTATGAATATTCAACACCACTTGATTCACATGGTCCTGCTTACCCTATTGTTTTATGGCACTCTTCTTTTGTCCCTCTCTCCTGTTCTTGAGCTTCAAGTTGCCTTCCTGTAACTTGATGTTCTCAATAACTTTGGCTTGTGCCAAAACCTCTTCGAATGTAGAATACTACTGTAGCTACAATAGCAATGAGATGTGCTTTGCACAATTATTTGTAAAAATTTAGGTTAACTCTATGGCAAGAATAGAAAATGGCAAATTTTCCATTAGTCTCCTCCATCTCGTTCTATATTGCTCTATTGGCTTGTCATCATTCTAAGCTAGCACAACCAAGTTGAAAATATTGGCCTATTTCTTGATGCCAAAGGAATAGCATTCAAGAAAGGCATAATCTAATTGCTCGAAACTGGTTATGCTATGTTTCTTTAGCTAATTGAACCACTCTAAATCTAGACCTGAAAGTGTCGTGATGAACGTACACAACAATAATGCATCATTGCTTTCTATCTGAAAAGAAGCGTCTAGGAAGCTCGTGACATGTTCCTATGCATCTTCATCACCCTTAAACTTATCCAACCTGGGCATATCAAAATACTCAAGGTAAGTCAAAGTAGGCATCGAAGGATCCAAAGGCTCATTATGGATTTTCCTTAATGTCAACTTTTGAATAGGCATGCCTTGTCTCTCGATGGCTTTGATTTTCTTGGCTAAGGCCTTATTGGCCTCTGAAGACAGAAAGCCCTCCTCCCTAAGTTGATGTGGAGGTGGCTTAGGAGGTACTATCTTCCTTGTATGAGATGGAGGGCATTGCTCTTCCTCATCCTCAGCTCAGGAACTCTCAGGATATTCTTACTCGTATCCGTCCCCTTCTGCTTCTTCATGCTTCCTCTACCTCTGATTATCGAGTAGTGGTGGCCGCTCCCTCTGTTCGGTACTAGCATGAGTACGAGTGTCTCTTTGCTCTTGATGCATATCAGCTTGATATAAAGGCTTTCTACATATATACTCTCTATACTCATCATGAGGATATAGGCTAGCCCTAGCTAAACTATCCTCCTGCTCCATGCATTCCTTCTGGGTAAGGATACGCTCTTTGTGCATGCACTGTTCATATAGCCTCTATCTAATGAGCCTCTACGCTTGAAGATTTTCATATTCAATGCATTGCCTCTCTAGGTGAGTGTCCTCTAATTGATCTTGGAGGAGTTGGTATTTATGCTCTGATACCAGTCGATGTGACCTATCGATCTGATCGATCATGGGAGGCCTCTGGTATCCCTGCTCTATACGAGCAACCTTGTGGGTTCTGTACCCATAAAAATTATGTGTTGTGCCTTTGCATTTATTTTTGAAGATGCCATTGGCCTCCTACTACATCCTATACTATGAACAACCATGCATAGATAGTGGGTGTGTGACATGAGGATGCTTAGAAGCCTCTCCATGCTCTCTAGTAGTCCTGATGACACTTACGCTACGTTCACTTGGGGTACGAGTGGGTGGAGCAGAAGGATTGTAGCATAGCTACTCTAAAACACTACCTAGACCCTCTAGCTTCCTAGACCACCATCGCTCATGCGACGGTGTGCCATTATATCCCACTTTTGATATATCAATGGTGATCTTGTGTGGTGGGCCATGCATGGGAGTATGGTTAGACCTATGATCGATAGCAAGCCTATTTGTCAACCCTCAAATGGGTGGATCTCTAGTCCTTCTATACTTAGAATGTGGAGCCATGGATCCTCATATGGACTTAATACGTAGGGGCACCAACCTGGTCCCCTGCACAACAAACTCTTCGGCCGATCCAGTGGACGTGCATGCATTGCAATCTCGATAATGGCTCTCGAGTGGAACACCCACATGCTGGGGTATGCTCTACACTCATCCTGTGCCTATAGGAGTGTACTAAAGCTCCTCTATCTGGGGTATGCTCTATAGGCTCCCCTCATGTCGAGTTATCTTCTCTAATGCTAGCCGAATGATGTTTGGTTCACTCATGTGGTTGAGGAATTGACACGTGTTGTTGTGAATTGGTTAGGGGTTGGTCATCGATGTTAGGTTTAGATCTTTGTCGACCACCCCGTGTATCCACCATTGTGTACCTAGCGTCTAGATGTATTTTTATTATTAGGCAGAAAAGGTATACAATAATGATTATCTCGTTTTAAATTTTGAAAGTGAGTCCTAAACTGTTTGGTGTGTTTTCAAGATTTGTTGTATCAGTGTAGAAAATCTTATTGTGTTTTGTAAAACTTGTATTTTATTCTCAGTTTAATGGCTTTCACCTGTACGCTCGTAGCTCAACAACTTGGCTATGAACTCCAAGTAACGTAATCCAACCTATAATGTGTGGTAATGAAGCCCACACACGATTAGGGAGCACAGGTCCTCCTAGATCCTCACCCATTTTCTCCCAATTAGCCTTATACCCTTTGAAGAGAATACATGTAAATTTTCCAGGGTACGAAAGGTTCTCGGATCCGGTATTGGTCTAGTATCCAAAAGGTTTGTGGGATTTGGGCCAAAGGATGGAAGTTACGCCCACCGTCATTGAACCCAACTAGTGGCTAGATGTCAAGCCCACCTCACTAGCATTTAAGTGCCAAGTGGTGTGTGTGGTTCCTTTTAATGTACATAAAAGATATGCATCATATAGCATTCATGCTCATTTTCTAAATGCTATGCAAATGAAAGAACAATTTAAATTCAGAAAATGCAAGCTATTCTAGATGCTCTTTGAGACTATGCACATTACGATGATAATTGGACACTAATTGGGCCTCACGCATGCAAACCAATCACACAAATTCTATCAAGAACGTTGTATTCTAGGGTGGATTAAAATCAGAGTTCCGTTATTCCTAGCAACACCTTTCTATTGACATGAAAGATAAATGCAACTAAGACCTAATTCATTTCTTTTTACTTGTTAGTTCTTAATTGCATTCAAAATTAGACTTTCTGGAAAAACACAAAGATAAATAAAGTTACAGAGAGTGAGAAATAGGGCCTACATCAGGTCCACATTCAAATGAGTTGTATCCCCCTACTGTCTGCTATGTTTGTTGGAAACCGTAGGTCTGGGTTGTAGTTTTTACTATGGCCCATGGGTTGAACCTGTGGTTCAATTGTTGGACCATAGCTGGTAGCTACGGTTTGTACCTGCAAGTCACAAAACCCAAAAAACACAGTCAGATGCTAGAATTGTGGAGTTTCGCTATGATCACCTTTTGATCCAACCAAAAAGCATGCACCCATCTACTGTATTATGTCATATTCATTCATTCAAAGCATAAAAATTACAATATTGCATAGAGTCAACAAAATAAATGTTTCTTGTATTAATAATTGCAAAGAATCTTGATTATAATCATGCCCCTCTTAGGGTCACCCAAATGATGATATGATTAATACAATGCCAAAGACCTCAATAGAGTAGGCGCACTAATAGTGCTTTTCAACTAGTCACAAACTGCTCTAGGGTGGAGTTGCCATCTTCTTTGCATTGGGGAAGGAACTTGATGGTTGAGTCTCCTTTGAATCTATTCCCTGTGATCAAGAAACAACATAAAAGTGTCAAAAATATAGGCAGCCTCTCATGATGAGGCCCTTTTAGGAAAATTGCATAAAGACACCATGAATCATGTATAATCAAGAAAGCATGAAAAACACTTCTAAACTATGTAAATTGAATCAAGATTCATGGAATTGCATGAAGGAAGACAATAGCTACACTATGCAAGGATCAATTATGTAAAATAAAGCATGAAAGGGCATAAAGAATCCATTAACGTCCTATTTGATGATTAACATAAAGAAACTAATATAACCTAATTCTACCGGTCAAAAGTCTGCTAAACTACAATTGAACCATAAAAATAGCTAAACTAAGCTAATTAACTAGACAAAAATGAAAAATATAATGCGATGATACCTCTACTACAAACTACAACTTTGGTGAGCGGTCTGCATTGTAAACCATGACTGAAAGCCATGATTAGAAATCTGATAGGTTTACCCTCAATTCCAAGGGTAGTGGGATTGACCTCCTTGTCCAAATTGATGTTCAATGGTCGCCTTCTATGTCCTCAGATTGATTTTGCGGTTGATTCATTGTTAAGGGCCTCCGTTTGCCCGAATATGCACTTCTTGGCTCTCCTAGGCTCCTAGGGCATCCATAATGCAATTCATAATGAATCTTGGCAAGTAGGTAGAGGATAAGTGCAATAGCTCTCTCTTAGTATACTCGGTTGAGTGTACAATTCAACAAGGCTTCGCTACTCAAATCTCCAATGCTCTCTCTGATCATTTGCTCTAATTCTAAGGGGTACTTATAGGACTACCCAAGGGCTAAGGGTGGCTTCATGGAGAAGCCAAGATCAAGAAGGGGTGGTTAGGATAGTTGGATTGGAAGATTTTGTCCTCTAACCACCTTCTTCTAGATCAAATGGCCATTCCAACCAATTTGGATTGGATTAAAGTCCAACTAAACTTTAGTTAAGACCGCAAGTCACAGCTGTGGTCTAGACTGTAAACCGCAGGTCTCAACCGTGGTTCAGCCTATAAATCACAGGTTTGGGCTGCGGTTCAAACTGATTAGGCCAAGGTGCCCAAATTGAGTGGTTAGAACCATTGCTCTATCTTGGAGTCTTTCCAAGATCCTCCATATGGTCTTTTAGCATGTCCATATGAGTAGTCGCCCTCAACATGACGTATTTTAGGTGTCTACAAATTCTACTTTTGAGATGCATTATGAGATCGAACAATGCTGAGAAAAAATATACCTCCTAAAATGATGTCGAAGGTTCTATGATGATCATTAGTCAGATCAACATTAGATGCCCCAGGTCCTGCAAAAGGATGGGCATCCTGGAATCATTGCTTCCAACTCTTTGGAGGCTTAAACTTGAAAATCTTGCACTCGCCATCAATCATTCGGGTAGTGTTTGATGCTACAATAGGAGTTAGGCCTATATAACCAAAAGGAGAAGAGATACAAACAAATTATCATATTTTCTATTTGCCCCAAGCAAAGGGGTAATTTTATGATAGATGTTGACAATGATTCGTAAGGACGAACACAATTTTAACAAGATCAAGGGACCTACGATCTCTAGGATATTCTATTGATTTTGATTATGATTTGATATTATAACTACCCCCTCAAGCGATGAGTCAATGAGGGTAATGACAATGATTAAAGCGACGATGTCGCTTGACCACCATGGATGATCTGAACACATTTAGATTTGAGAAAATTAATGCCTTGGCTAGGCCTAGTTCAACTTTTGATTCCAACTATTAATAGTATTTGCACATTTCTATCCCATGGAGTAGTCGAGCTACAATAGTCATCTTAGGGAATTGAAATGATGCAAATCCAATCAGATATGTATTGAATCAAATTATCGATGATATGCTGAAAGATGTCATAGAAGACATGACATGAAATGCCTTGTCCCCATGGAGAAGTCCAATCACGAAGGCCTTCTTAGGGATTGAAAATAAGCATATAAGATAAACGATGACAATTTTTACCCCAAATGTCCTTAGAGTAATTTAATCATCTTGTCGAATTACATGGATCGTAAGTCGCTACAACCGCCAAGTGTATAGGGTAAAATTACTGAAGAGGTGCATTTGGTGTTTTTAATTATTTGAATTTTTTGTTGTTAATTTTTATTTTTTTAATTGATCATTGTGCTTTGAACATCACCAAATTTTGCAATATTGATTACTCTTTTTGAAAATTTGATCCCATGGGAGTCATTAATTTACATTTTTAGACCTTCCCACGATGGTTTTTAACCAGATTTGCTACCAGTTGTGAACCACAGCTAGGGCCTACGGTTCCCAATTACAATTTTGGGAACCGTGGCTAGGGCCTGCGGTCCGCATGGAGAAAAATAAAACCCTATAAAAGGCTCAATTTTCAAATCTCTTTCATTATTCCTTGACAACGACTTGGCATTTGGAGCTCTAACAGTGATAGCTACAAACTGACCTACAACCCTACCAAACTCCACACTCATACCTACACACCGCATGATGGCAGAGCGCGCGTAAGCTTCTTCTAGCCACGATGACCGAGGCGAAGGCAAGGTAATTCAAAACCAAGACCTCGTATCCATTACCAATAAAATGAACCAAATTAATTAATTGGTTAATCAATCGCATTAAAATGTTGGCAATGAACCACACCTTAGGCTAGGTTAGCTTAGGCTTATATATTTTTAATTTTTTTTGTTTTTAGCCGTGGTAAAATACCCGATGGGATCTCAGTTGGAGACCGCAGGTACCAGCTGCGATTCCCAATTGATCAATTGAGAACCGCAACTTCCAGCTGCAGTCTGCATTTAAAATCCCAATGATCAATTTTTGACCGCACGCAGACCATAGGGTTGACCCGTGGTTCACAAAATTTAGAAAAAAATTATCAAATTTTTAATTTTTTTAAGGTTAAATAGGTAAATAATGTCATTTAATGCATTTCTGATTTGTCTAAGTGACATTTTTTATTTTTTAGGACTGCATCATAACATGTTTTTGTAATTTTATCAATTTTTAGATGTTTTTAATGATTTTTAGGTCATTTTCAAATGTTTTTGCTTGTTTTTAGTTAGATTTTTCTTATATTATACTTTTTATTTTAGAGGTTGACCTCTAGAGCTTGAGAGCCCAACATCCTTAAGACTCTTCACAAAGAGCTCACTCCCAGGGAACGGGAATGGTTCGAAGCTGTCGGATTCAGTTATGACCTGGATCTACCTACAATTAGGGTAGATCAAGCCTACTTGACTACATTGGCCCGACGCTGGAATGCACGGATCAACACATTTCACCTGCCTACAGGTGAAATTATTGTTACATTAGAGGATGTCTACAGGATCTTTAGGATCCCCATTGATGGTGAGGCCATCATATCTTCTACTTCTAGGGCCAAAGGGCCCATTTTTGATACTATCTTCCGTGACTGTAGCCAGGAGGTTCAGCACAGTATCGATCATGGATGATTCCATATCGAATACTAGCATGGGAAGAACGTCTTCTTTATGCATGAGGCGGTATTTATGCACCTGGTGGTGCAAGTTGTACTTTCAAACTCCTCGAGTGTGAGGATTCCCTGGAACCTCCTAGCCACTATTTGTAGAGTGGTTCAGAGCTCCATGACTTGGCCACTATGACTGGCCTAGGGGAGCATCTTTCTCTGCTAGTTGTACAAAGAGCTATACCAGATTACTGATCATAGTCACTAGGGCATTAGCTGTAGCCTACTTCTTTAGATTTGGGGTTGGCAGCACATCAGGATAGAGCATCCTAGGGAGCTACCCCTGCACATCATAGATATTGTTGATGTTCACCAGTTTTATGCCACCTGTTGGCATCGAGAGGAGGAGGGGTTCAAGAGCAGGACCCATGCTGGTGACATCTAGCATTATATCACATGGTTTGGATCACATGGCCCTGATGACATTGAGTGGTAGCCATATATGGATTATCCAACATGGGCTAAGGTGGGTGAGTGGCTTCAATAGGCTCACTGAGACAAGTGGCTACTCGGCTAGAAGGCTGATATTAGAGAGTATCAGTTCTACTCTCACATCCTATGTCAGTTCAGGATAGTTCTAGACATCCCAAAGATCCCATTTATGTATAGGTGCTTGGCATTAGAGCGAGATTTTCCATGGATTTAACCTTTGGCTCTAGGAAATGAGCCAGATGACTTCTAAGAGATTGGATTTGATAGGGCTGCTACCACATCAATGTATGACAGATGGTAGTCTATGCTTCGGTGGCATGTATCGGGGCCTCTGGGCAGAGTGGTCGACCAAGCAGAGGTAGAGGTGGATCCTGATGGACGTAGGGTACACTAGTGGATAGAGGGCAGATGGGGCATAAAAGCCACCACTGAGGAGGCTCTTGAGGTTGATATTGACAACAAGGTTCCAGAGAAGGGTGAGGTCCCTCTTGATAGTGTAGAGGGGCTACTCCTAGCTCAGGTGGTTGACTTGCAGAGTTAGCTTGGCTGATATGTCACATAGAAGTTGGAGCAAGATACCACCATTACTACCCTACGAGTATAGCTGATTGATAGAGACCACATACTGATCGAGGTAGCATAGTAGATCACTAGTTTAACTACACGGGCTATGACCATAGAGGGGAGGGTCTAAGAGCTCACCAGTCCATGCATCTTGGTAGAGGTGTGATTGGGTACAACCAGAGCATAGAGGGACTTGGCCCTAGCTTAGAGAGGAGATCCTTCATCTTCCCATGCTATCATGGTACCATTCGCAACATTAGTTCCAGTGCTCCCTGGCATCCATGATCCCATTTCCAAGATCTGATGTTTACAGGCCCTCATGAAGGAGGGCAATGATAGACATACTAGCAGGGTATCCCGTATAGACCATTTGGAGGGCTACATCAGGTTGATTGGCGGTACGGTCTTGGAGGATTCTCATGTTGCAAGGTCTTAGAGGACCAAGTTCAAGACTACGGAGTAGTCCATAGCTAGCTCTAGCCAACGGACCCACAAGACAAAGAGGATGCAAGGTCCTATAGCACATAGGGTGGTAGCTCGCATAAGAGCCACAAGGAGATATGTGGGACCTCTAGCCATAGGACTAGCTGCATGGGCATACTAGTCTCTAGTGTGCTAGGTATTTTTATGCTAGGTGGTACATTATGAAGCTCTTTATGGAGAAAAATCATAGTGCTTACTTACATAGGTCCTTTTGACATCAATGACAACTTTTAGCTTAGGGACTCAAAATGTCCAACAATCTCCCCCTTTGTCATTGATGGCAACCCATATTCATTTTACTAAAACCTGACCTTGTTTTTTGATCCCCCTGGGACTTTGCTCCCCTTGGATCAATGCTCTCTCGAATATAAAATCTCTCCCCATTTGACATCAATGGCAAAGGGTCACCTTTGGGGCTCGGGGCTAAGAATGAGCCTCTTAGCTTAGACCCTCCCCCACCTCCACATAAGGTGGTTAATTCTGGGGTGGGAGTATTTCTACTCCTCGAAAGCATAGATCTATGCTTTTATCTTTCTCTCTTCTTTTGTGAGTTTTCTAAATCCTCTCACTATTTATTTCCAAGTTATCATCCCTGTTCCTGTCATCACTTATGTTCCTATTCCTGTTCTTGTTCTCATCCATGTTTCCATTCTGGTTCTCATCCTTGTTGCCATTCTTATTATTTTTTGAGTCTTTATTCTTTTATGAGTCTCTATTCCTATTCATCTTCTTGTTTCTGTTCATATTCCTATTTTCGTTCATATTCTTGTTCCTGTTCATATTCTTATTCTTGTTCATGCCTATTTTTGGAAATTTTGCTCTATACCATATTGCTATATGTCCATAATTATTGCACTTGTAACACTTAATTTTATTATTCTTTGGATGTGCAATTGTCTTAGGATCTCTCCTAGTGAAGCCACATCTTCTTCTGCCATGAACCCTGCAATTCATTGCCTTGTGACCAAACTCATTGCATGAGTAGCAATAACCTTGGAAAATATTTTCTTTTCAATATACCTGTATTTTATGGGTCCTGCACTGTGAAGCCATGTGTCCAAACTTGTGACATGAAAATCATCTTCCATTGAAGACTCCTTATCTTGACCTTATTGGTCTCCTATCTTGATTGTTGTTCCATATGTATCTTATTTGTGCATTGTTACTCTATTTTTTGAACTCTTTTTTGTTCAACTCATCCTCTGATGTCCCAATTTTACTTAAACTATATTCTTCTGATGTATCTTCTTCTGAAGTTTCTTCTTCATCAAGAATTGAAGTAGATTATTTTTCCTATTTCTTTTGAACCTTTCCAAAGCCAAGACCTATTGAACATGATGTTCGCTATTGTCCATATATGAACTTATCCAAGTTATTAGAGCTATTTTTGAAACTCTTCATCTTGATCTTGGAGTCCTTTAAGTCTTATTCTAGAGTAGCCACTTCTTGTCCTAACTTATCACATTCAAAAATCTTTGCTTCTAACTTATCCTTGAACTTGCTTGCCTTAGCCTTTGACTTCTCTAAATCCTCTATGAGCAATAACCTTTCTTCATCACATTATTGAAATTGACTTTCAAGCTTGGAGTGTTGCTTTCTAACCTTCTTTATTGTGTCAAGAGCATAGATAAGTTCTCCCTTGAGATCATAACCATTCTCTATTGAATAATCTTCTAATTTTTTGCCTTTGTCCTTATCATTACTTCCTTTTGACTTGTCTTCTATAAGATCACTTTATTTATCTTCCAAATCCATTAGAAGTGATCCAACCAAAAAGTGTGCACCCATCTACTCGTACTATGTCGTATTCATTCATTCAAAGCATAAAAATGACAAGATTGCATAGATTCAACAAAATAAATGTTTCTTGTATTAATAATTGCAAAGAATCTTGATTACAATCATGCCCCTCTTAGGGTCACCCAAATTATGATACGATTAATACAATGCCAAAGCCCTCAATAGGGTAGGTGCACTAATAGTGCTTTTCAACTAGTCACAAACTACTCTAGGGTGGAGTTGCCCTCTTCTTCGCATTGGGGAAGGAACTTGATGGTTGAGACTCCTTTGAATATGTTCCTTGCGATCAAGAAACAACATAAAAGTGTCAAAAATATAGGCAGCCTCTCATGATGAGGCCCTTTTAGGAAAATTGCATAAAGACACCATGAAGCATGTATAATCAAGAAAGCATGAAAAACACTTCTAAACTATGTAAATTGAATCAAGATTCATGGAATTGCATGAAGGAAAATAATAGCTACACTATGCATGGATCAATTATGTAAAATAAAGCATGAAAGGGCATAAAGAATCCATTAATTTCCTATTTGATGATTAACATAAAGAAACTAATCTAACCTAATTATACCGGTCAGAAGTCTGCTAAACTACAATTGAACCATGAAAAAAGCTAAACTATGTTCAATGGTTGCCTTCGGTGTCCTCATACTGATTTGGCGATTGATTCGTTGTGAAGGGCCTCTGTTTTCCCGAATATGTACTTCTTGGCTCTCCTAGGCTCCTAGGGCATCCATAATGTAATTCATCATGAATATTGGCAAGTAGGTAGGGGATAAGTGCAATAGCTCTCTCTTAGTATACTTTGTTGAGTGTACAATTTGATAGGGATTTGTTGCTCAAATATCCAATTCTCTCTTTGATCATTTGCCCTAATTCTAAGGGGTACTTATAGGACTACCCAAGGTCTAGGGGTGGCTTCATGGATAATCCAAGATAAAGAAGGGGTGGTTAGGACATTTGGATTGGAAGCTTTCATCCTCTAACCACCTTCTTCTAGATCCAATGGTCGTTCCAACCGATTTGGCTCGAATTGAAGGCCAACTAAACTTCAGTTAAGACCGTAGGTCATAGCTATGGTTTAGACTATAAACCACAGGTCTCAACCATGGTTTAGCCTATAAATTATAGGTCTGGGCTATGGTTCAGACTGATTAGGCCAAGGTGCCAAAATTGAGTGGTTAGAACCACTGCTCTATCTTGGAGTATGTCCAAGATCCTCCATATGGTCTTGTAGCATGTCCATATGAGTAGTTGCCCTCAACATGATGTATTTTAGGTGTCTACAAGAAGATTCTCATCTGGTATTTCAAGTGCATCTTCAAAATCATCATAACTAAAACTATAACCATCCCTAGTGCAATCATCTTCAAGATGTCCAAATTTACCACATCTAAAACACTTGAGAATAACTGGAGTCCTTTTCTTAACTGGATCTTTCTCTTTAACCATAAATATGACTTCATATCTATCATTGTTTGAAAAAATAGCATCACTATCAATTGAGTACTTACTTGCATTTTTTGCATAGTAGCTTCTCTTTTGTCTCTGGAAGAACTTTTTTCCTTGTCTGCTTTGTCCATCCTTGTTTTTCTTCTGGTACCTGTCTTTCTAATTTTCTGTATCTGTGATCCTATTTTTCTTCATCATTGTTGCCTTTTGGATCTTTGAATTATGTTGCATAGTTTCCATGCCTTACACAATTGAAATATTTGATAGATCTTAGATATATGGGTCTTCTAGAACCTCTATATCTTCTGCCATAATTTGCTTCTTCATCCCTAGATGACTCATTGCTCGATTCTATATTCTTTCCTTTTTTCTTTTTATCTACCTTGAAAGCAACTTCTTTCAAAATAATATGATCTTTTGTTCTTATTTAAAAAGTAGTAAGCATGCCAAGCAAAGAATTCCTTGTCAAAGAATAACTATCAATTGATGTTTCTATAGCAGAAACCTTTTCACTATACCTTTTTGAAAGAGTCCTCAAGATCTTATCACAAGCATTAGATTCATCAACATTCATTCCAAGACCTTTCATCTCACGTACAAGTTCATCAAACTTGTTGAGATAGTCATGAATGTTTTAATCATCCCTCATTCTTAGGTTCTCAAATTCTCCTTTGATATTTTTGATCTTAGCCATTATGACTCCTTTATCTCCTTCATGTATTTCATACAAAAGTTCCCACATTTATTTTGTTGTTTTAAATTTCATAACCTTAATAGATTATGATCTATGCAGCCCTTTTATAACTGTATTTATATCTCTTGAATTTGCATGCATTAGAAGCTTACCTTCCTTATCTGTAGGAGGATTGGTTGTTGAATCATATCCAATATCCACTACATCCCAAACTTCATTGCCAAGTGCCATCAAGTAAAATCTCATCAGCATACACCAATATAAAAAGTCACTTCCATCAAATACTGGTACTACATTATTTAAGGGTCCATCTCTTTTATCCTTTTGATCCATTGTGTTCTTAGACCGCTTTTCCTTCAAGTTGTCAAACTCTTCTGAAGGAACCCGCTCTGATACCAATTGAAGAACACAAGCTTATACTGAGAGGGGGGTGAATAGTATAAGACCCCTTTTTAATTTTTCTTTCAATTCAATATTATGCAGTGTATATATATTAGTATCAATAGAAGTAATCAAAGCAATGCACAAAACACCATACACAATAGAGACACCATAATTTACGTGGTTCACCCAATGTGGGCTACTCCATGGAGAAAATATTTTACTAAAATTTTCTCAATCAATCTCTTTGGGAATCCTTCCCAATTACAATGTTTATGGACCTCTGTCCAAAGGAGATGTTGATCCCCTAATATCAATTTCATGGATCTCTTCCATAGGAGAACTCTTTCCCCTTTTTCTCTGGCTAGTGATCTTCTAGAAGACTATGTCTCTCTGCTGCACTGACTAGTGGATCTCTCTCCACTTGAAGACTCCTCACTCAGATTTATCTTCAATTATCTTGGCTACTGGATATCTATCCAGTGAGACTCTATCCTCTATACTCTGTTACCTCCAAAGATCTATCCCAATAGGTTCACTCAGAACCTTCTCAAATCTTCTAAAAAATCTCACTCAGAACTTGTCCAAATTTGCTCAACAAGCTCGCTTAGAACTTGCTCAAATCTACTCAACAGGTCCACACAAAACCTATACAAATATGCTCAACAAGTCCACATAGAACCTGCTCAAATATGCTCAATAGGTACACACAAAACCTGTCCAAATATACTCAACAAATCCACATAGAACCTACTCAAATCTGCTCAATAAATTCTCTCTAGGACTTGCTAAAATTTTCTTAATAAGTCCTCTCTAGGACTTGCTCAAATTTGCTCAATAAGTCCTCTCTAGGACTTGCTCAAATCTGCATAGCAAGCTTCCACAAAAGCTTACTCAAAATCAGTCCACAAGTCTTCTCAAAGACTTATCTCAAATCTTCTTAACAAGCTCACACAGAACTTGTCCAATCTTATAGAATCATAAAGAGAATTGTTAGAGACTCAATATGTTCTATACTTAATGCTCAATCAATATATCAACTCAATATCATAGAAGCATAAAGATAATTGTTAGAGACTCAATATGTTCTATACTCAAATATCAATCTCAACTCAAATCAATCTCATAGAAGCATAAAGAGAATTTTTAGAGACTCAATATATTCTATACTCAAATCCTAATCTCAACTCAAATCAATCTCATAGAAGCATAAAGAGAATTTTTAGAGACTCTATATATTCTATACTCAAATCCCAATCTCAAATCAAATAAATAATATAGAATATTTTGTTTTATGGAACTTGAGCAACCACATGCATCCACTTGACTAGGCTCAATCAACTCAACTCAACCAAGCACCTCAATGAACAACCCTTTCTCACAAACCCTTGTCCAAGCATGTATCAATCAACTCAAAATATTTCCAACAATGCTCAACAACAAATCTCACATAACAATGATACTCATGTTCTCTTCTAACTCAAGTTCAAGTTCTTTGCACAACCAATGGGCTCCAACAACAATGCTTATAAAATAAGGTTTAATCACAACTCTCAATCCAGAAAACCTTGAAGCATTAAACCAATCACTTTCAAAAAGGAAACCACAATCAATCCTTTTCACTCCAAAGGTATTTTCAGAAATAAACCACCATAATCAATCAATAGGAGAATGTGCCCATACCTTTAATGAAGATGAAGAAGCCTCTTTAGAAATCTGCCACAATCACAATATTCTTTTGCCAATCTTCACAAGGGTTATAAGATCACAAAATAATCAACATTACTCCACTTCACAATTATATTCACCAAGCCTTTTAATTATAAAACCTTCTTAAGAATTAATGCACAACTTCCTTATCACTCCTAAAACCACTTGTACCATAAAATAAAATAAATCAAAACATTGCATAACCTTGTCACTCCACAAACCACTTATACCATAAAATAAAATAAATTAAAACATTGCATAACCTTGTCACTCCACAAACCACTTATACCATAAAATAAATCAAATATTTTATATCCTTCCTTTCAACACTTTTGCACTAAAAAAAAATCACAAAGCTTTCTTAGGCAATATCTCACATTAATCAAATATCAAACCTTATTAAAATATTAAAGCTTGCTCAACCTTATATCTCCCACAAAAATTATAATCAAACCTTAGCAAAATATTAAAGCTTGCTCAACCTTATATCCCACAAAAATAATAATCAAACCTTAGCAAGAAAATATTTTAATTAAAATATTTACCCCCGCAAATATCGGAGTCAAAGTGCATACCTCAAAGGGCTTTGGCATTTCGAACCTCTGCCCATCGTGCTTCCAAGTGGTAGCTAAGCCGCGTGAGCTAAGACTACCCACGTGAGTTCCTTGGGCACTCTCTTCCTTAAACCGCATGCACTTTCCTCACAAGGCACCAAAACTTTGACCATCCATGACTTGACTACCCACGTCACACTCCACGAAATTCACTACACAATATTTGGATGCCAAGCACTTTAGGTTTTCAAAAATCATGCGACACTCCTTAGGTTTATTAAATGGAAAACCTTTGGCTTATTCATATAAGCCATCCTTCAATGCGAATACGTCGGCCCTTTTAACATTGTCCTCATGACGTCGGTGATTCCAATAGGAAAGGAGGGAAAAACCTTTTATTTAATTATAAAATTTAAATTTTAATTTTAAATAAATTAAAATTTAAACTAATTTAAAATTAAATTTCTCCATCACCGGGGCACCTTTTTCGATGAAACGAAAAGCCAACTTGAATTTTAAGAAAAACCCATTTCAAATCTGCCATCTATTGGTTTTAAATAAAAACTATTTTCTAAGCTTCCCTTGAAGCTCCTTTTGGAACCAAATGCCATAAATCCCTTCTAGAACCTTTGATCAAAACCTTTGCTTCTCATGAAGCTCTTTGTGGAGAAAAATCATAGTGATTAATTACATAGGTCCTTTTGACATCAATGACAACTTTTAGTTTAGGGACTCAAAATGTCCAAAAAAAACAACCATAAAATGCAACTATATACCTTTTTAATTCCTTTCCTAGGTATTTTGAAATGAAAGATTTGAACTATCCTAAAGATTCTTTGATTTACCCAAACTAAGTGTGCATTAATGTAATTTATAGAAAACAAAGAAACTAAGAACAAAAAATCACAAATATGAAGTAAACAAAAGGTCCTTGAAATTGAAATACCTTTTTTTGGATGGCTATATAGAATCATTGAAGGTTAAAAAAGCACTACCAATGCTTTTGCTCAACTCTGGCACTTTTACTAAACCTTCAAAGGTAGGGAGAAAACATTAGGTGCAGTTTGATTTGGAAGATCTATCTGATCATAGGTGAATAGTAAGCTATTTGGTTAGGCTGATTGGACCCCCTTTTGTAAAATAAAATTGAGTTGTACCCTATATTTGGAAGGAGAAGAAAATTGTGAAAAAGTGCTATAATTAGAAGCATTGTCAAGGCTTTTGCTTGTGATGCTTTAGCTCAATATAAAATAGAGAGGAAAAAGCTCTATTTTTTTAGAATTACTAGTGCTTTTATCCTTGCAACATGTTATATGAATATTTTGGGAAGAATTTTGATGTGAATTCAACCTAAATTTGAGATCAAGTTGTTGGAAGGGAGGGAAACCCATTTTTGTTGATGTCCAAATGTCAAGAAACTATTAAATCTCACTAAAGGATTCCCAAAGTTCCCAAGAATTTAATGGAAGGTGGAATATGATTGGTGACTAAGGAATTATCACTGGTTATCAAAAATACCTATAAAAAGGATCTAAATTTGTCTATGAGGCAAGACAGGGTGTCAAAAAATGCCTGCAAGTAGCTATAGAAGGTTATAAAATTTGATTAGGATAAAATTTTGATAGAGATAAGGTAATTTAACAATGATATTATAAAAAATAATATGAAATGGTTGTATGATGTCTAGAGAGAATCCTGAGACAATAATTTGGTAGGATCTGAGAATAAAAAATGAGCTACAAGTAAGCAAATATAAGACTACAATAGTTTAATGAAGGAATTAGAAAGATTGTAATACTAATATGCCTAAACTAAGATGAAAGTGAGCCTGAAATAGATAGATGATCCTAAAAATTTGAATGAAGAGAGATCAAGTAGATATTAGTGATGTTAAAAGCATGGATAGAAGCAGTTATATTGAAATAAAATGCCTATGCCTGCAAATAAGACAATGATAAATGTAAAGATGACTATAAATATTAGAAGAGCCTACAATAAAATGTGAATGAGCGTGTAATGATTAAAATTCCTATAATTTTAAATATATTGGATATGAAATAAATATTTATGGTTGTAAAATCATAAATAAGAGAAACAAAATAATGAGACTAGTCTAAAATCTATTATACCTACAACAAAAAGAGAGTGAGTCTAAAATAAAATATAAATGCTAGAAAATTGTATTAGATAGCATGAAATGAAACTCTCTATGTAATAAGAACATAAAAAATGAGCATAAGACAAAATTAGTAGCTACAAAATGGTAAGCAAGCATACAAATATGATGTCATATGTAATAATAGGAGAAAAAATAGGTCTTAGTAGCTTCAAAATGAATAAGCAAGTCTGTAAATGAGATATTATATGTAATGCAAGAAACATATGAATGTTAGTAACTATAGAATGCAAAAACAAAAGTGGTTAGTAAGTCAATAAGGAATGTAATGCATGAAATAAGAAGAAAAATGAAGAGAAAACAAGCTTGGGAATGGAATATTACAACCAAATCTCAACATAGTATCCTCCTAGCTAATAAAACCTCCTTGATGGTAGAAAAAATATGGATATGGCCTTGAAATTATGCCTTATGCCTTGGTTCACTTGACCCAGATGTTATTGAAGATGCTCATAGTGTGTTTTGAAAAAGTGTAATTAGCTAGAAAATGCTTGTTGAATGCCTATCCCATGGGCTCAATTTATAAATTTTGGATAGGGGGATTTCTTGAAGGGAAGGAGGATTCAAAGATGCCATTAGAGAAAATAGAAATTAAAATTTTATAATACTAATACAAGGGTGATAATTCTCATAAGTGGATAGGGGAGTCAACATGTTCAAGGCTCATGTTTGTGTAGATTTCACTCGTGTCAACAAAGAGTTGATTGCAAAAGTGCTACTACCACTTTTGTTGGGTAATGCAAGTGAAAAATTATTGGATTCAACAATAATATTAGAACTATTACTAATTACTAAGGTCAAATTATAAGGTTTCAAAAGCACTAGAAATGAGCAAAAGTGTTGGTACCGCAATTGCAAAAAGGTGGTGATTTTGCTTTTATCCTGCCTAGGTGTCATTTTATTCCAATTTGAGGTACTGATCATTATACAAGTATATGCATATTCATACTCATTGTAAATCTCCTTTTGAGCCTAATATAATGGTGGTGTTTTTGTGAAGTTTTTTTGAATATTTATTAGGAAAAATGATGGCCCAAATATGATGTTACTTTTAGGGTGACTAACAGCGTAAATTCAAACATGAAGAAGGTTGATTCAATTTGCTTTATTAGAAGGCTTGTGAATTAGGGTTAATTAATGCATTTTAGTAGATTTGAAGGTTTGTTAAATGTTCCAAAATTGGGTGGCTACATTTTTCATCTTTTTTATACGTTTATTGTATAATGAATGCATTAAAATTGATGAAGATGATCTTTGTGAAGATCATTTGTCTAAAGTGATGTTAAGGATTATATTTTGGGAGGCATTAAAGGCTATCCTACCCCATGTTCACCCCCCTTGGTATTTGAAGAGGATGCCAAAATTGAATCAAGGAACTTGATTCCCATGGGGATGATGGAAATAGATTGACTAGGATGAGTTGAATAGGAGGTGAGTTGATTAGGATGATGATTGATTATAAAATAATATATGATTGAATGGGCCTATCTATGGTTTTTATATTTGATGCCCCCATGAGTGGAGGATAGGTTTTTTAAAATATGTACAAGATATATACAATTTTTGATATCAATTAACCCTTAAGTAGTGCCCTTAGAGATTGATTATTGGACAAGCACTTAAAGGGTGTTTCAAATGATGATACATACAAGTGAAAAAATATAAAAATAATGCTTGGATAATATTGAGAGTTTCTTAGAGTACTTTTTTTAGTTTGCATGAATATCTTAGTTAGATTTTCCTAGAGGAATTTGTTAGCATATGCAAAGATGACTTAGTTAGCATGTGCCAAAAGGACTTAGTTAGCATTTCTTGAAGGACTTAGTTAGAATGTTCTTGTAGGACTTAGTTAGCATGTTCCTATAGGACTTATTTAGCATGTTCTCAGAGAACTTATTTAACATGTACTTGGAGGACTTAGCATTGCTTAAAAAACTTAGTTAGCATTGCCTAGAGAACTTAATTAGCATGTGTCCAAAGGACTTAGTTAATATTTTCTGGAATAATTAATTAGCGTGTGCGTAGAGAACTTAATTACCATGTGATATGATATAATATGTACAAATCACATGTCCAAGTGGAAAAATATGTATAAATGGGTTGGCAATACTTGGACGGTGATAAAATATGTACAATGATTAGCCTTTAAGCAAGTGAATAAGGAGTGTATCATATGATACTTTACTATGACACAAGATATGTACAATATTTACAAAATGTGATTCCTTAAGCAATTACCGAAATGGGGATCTTGTTTTTTACTACCCTAAAGGGGAGGAACTCTCTTGTGCATGTGCCCAAGGGGAATTTTAAATGTTTATGCCTAAGAGGTACTTTTCATTTATTATCCTTTTAAGCTAATGGGAGTATTTTCAAAGATGTCAATAGAGTCATTCTTGGATAAATTTCTAAGTGATGCTTTAAGATATTTTTTTTTTCTAGATAAGGTTCAAAATATAATGTGTAAAAAGAATAGATGTGAGATGCATATTTGATGCATCCCTCAAAAGGTGATATTGATAAACTATAATGATAAGTACAATTATAATATGGTTTTATTCATGCCTCTACATGTAAAGTGGGAGATTAATATTATTATGGTGGTAATCATGTAGGTGTGTTCTCCTTATGAAAAAGAGGATATTTAATATATAAGAATGGATAAGTGTAATAATTTGGTAAAGATGTGATAGAGATTGATGATCTAGAGAAAAATTATTAGGTTGACAAAAATATAGATATTTCTAAGTGGATAATGGTAGTTAAATAATAAAAGATACATTCTATTGATTGTAAGATCACATTGATAACATATATATGATGGGGAATGAGTTATATTGATTAAGAGATGGTTGCATAAAACCCCAATTTATCTTGCAATTTTGGGATTGGGAGGATCCACTGGATTTTGTCACCTAGTGGAAATGTAATGTATATGAGCTATTCCTAAGTAGGATCATCATTGCATCCCAGTGGATCTCTTGACTCATTATACAATAGGAAATCCATGCAAAACTAGACATGTGCATGCAATCAAATCATAATAGTAGGCAACCAAGTAGACAAGCTACCAATGCCAATAATCATATGAGCAAGTAGTCAATGCAGACTCATTTGTAGATCGAAATATAATATTTTATAAATGATTTGGATTTTATTGCCATTACAAGATAAGAATAAAGTGGAACAAACATACTACATCTAAGAACATACCCTATTCCACAATATACCTAAAATTTTAGATTTATTATGAATAATACTTAATCTTTAGGGGCTTTAATTCACTATAAATTTGCAAAGGAGATAATAGACTAGAGATATTGTAAAGGTTGATCTAAAGAGACATAGTATCCTCATCATACCTTAATATGTAGATGGAAAATTCCTATAGAAAACATGGTTTATTTATCTTTTGGTTATAGGTGGGTGATAGATCTTGGAATGTTCTAAGATTTTGATTCAAGAAAGGTTGGGAACCATAACTACTAAATACAAGTTGACCATTATCCACTAAGTCTTGAATTAGATCCCTAAGGCCTTTGCAATTACTAGTTGCATGGCTATTAATGTGGTGGAAGGCACAATATTCTTGAGAATAGGATGAATGAGTTTTCTCTATACTAGGATCTAAGGGCTTGATGGGTGGGAGTTCTACCATTTTAGATTCAAGAATTTGTACTAGGATAGCAGTAGGAGATTGATCTAGGTTAGGTGCTAGTAGCTTCAAAATGAATAAACAAGTATGAAAATGAGACATTAGATGTAATACAAGCAATAAATATGTTAGTAATTATAGAATTCAAATAAAAGTGGTTAGCAAGTTAATAAGGAATTTAATGCATGAAATAAGAAGCAAAATGAAGAGAAAACAAGCTTGGAAATGGAATATTACAACAAAATCCCAGCATAGTCTCCTCCTCCTAGCCAAGAACTCCTCCTTGATGGTAGTAATAAGATGGATATGACATTAACCCAATGCCTTATGATTTGCATCACTTGTCTTGAATGCTATTTAAGATGCTTACAATGTAAGAGAATGAAGAGAAAGAGAGTGGGAGAGAGAGGGAATTTTGATAGAGTGTAATTAGCTAGAGAATGTTTGTTTAATACCTATCCCATGGGCTCAATATATATATTTTGGAGAGGGGGATTTCTTAGAGGGAATGAGGATTCAAAGATGCCACTAAGGTAAATAGGACTTCAAATTTTATATGCATTATGTGAGGGTGATAATGCTTAGGATTGGAAAGGGGAATCAACATGTTCAAGGCTTATGTCTATAGAGATTCCACTCATGCCAACAAAAGTGTTGATTACAAAATCACTACTAGCACTTTTTTTAGGCAACACTAGTGCAAAAGTGATGGATTCAATAGTAATACCATAAGGTTGCAAATTTTTTTGAAATGAGCAAAAGCACTGGTAGTGCTTTTGTAAAAATATTTTTGTTTTTGTCTTGCCTAAGAATCATTTTCTTGAGATTTTAGGCATTGATAATTATACAAGTAGAGGCATATTTACTCATTAAAAAAATATATTGAGACTGATATTATGGTGGTGTTTTTGTGAATATTTTTTAGGGTGACTAACATCCCATATTTGGGGATGAAAATTGTTGATTCAATTTTCTTGATTATAAGGCTTGTAAATGAGGGTTAATTAATGAGTTTTAGTAGATTTGAAGATTTGTGAAGTGTGCTAAAATTGGGTGGATACACTTTCACTTCCAAATCCTTTTGTTTAAGATTTTGGAGTCTTCTAAACAACCCGATCTAATTATTAGTAGGAAGAAATTTTGATTTTAATTTGACTACAAACTTATCCCATGTTAGGATTCTATCCTTATATTTTTTTTGCCTCTTAGTTTTGACATGATCCCACCAAATTGAGGTGGGTAACATTAGTATCGTACACATAAATTTAACCCTCTTTAGATCCTTCATAGTTTCATAATCAAATAATCCCTCTATTTCTATTATCTAATATATCAAATCATTAGGATTCAAATTTTCATTAAAATTGGGGTATTCATATTTGGTTTACTTCCCATATTTGAGATTACCTAAATCAACCATTGCTCTAGCTCTTCTACTTATTTTTCATTTTAAGATTCCATGTGACCAATATCTTCTTCTTCACTATCACTATCTTCCTCAAGATGAACACGTCTTATTTGGAAAGTCTCAACCACATCTAGTCTTGTGGTGATTCCTCTCAATATTTTATCTATACCCACTCATTAGGGTCACAAACCATGCAGTCTTCTTCTTCATCATTATACCATTTATATAAAACATTTGGCTTTTTTGATATCAAATAATCCAAACTAGATAGAGGGGGTCAATTTAACAACAACCTCTCCTAGCAGCAAAGTATTCATGGTTCACTCACACCCATGGTGTAAGACATAGTTTTATTCTAATTTGCACCTACTAGATGGAAAAAATGGTAATTTAAAAGAAAAAAATTGGAAATATAACACAATGGCAATTGGTAAGACATTAATTTCTAAGATGGCAAGACAATACTTACCAAGATGGTAATTGGCAAGATGAAAAGATAGTAATTGGTAAGATAGTAGTTCCTAGATGGCACAACGATAGTCTCAAGAAGCCAAGGACACAATATGACACTACCATAAGATGGTAGTACCCTAATATGATCAAGGTAAAAGATAGTGTGTTGATGTTATATGATGGTAAATCTACCAAGCCAATGCAACTTCCACTTTAAATAAGACTTCCACCTGTATGGCATGATGCAACTGCTACTTTAATGGTATGTCACTTGAATGGAATTTCACATTCTTTACTTGAACAACAATCTAAAGTATGGCAATAAATTATGTTTCCTTTTTTAACTACGATATCTAGCCCAAGGTCTAGAAAAACCACTACTACTTGGTCTTCTCTCGTAATTACACCTATATGAAGAACATAAGCTTATACTGAGAGGGGGGGTGAACAATATAAGATAAAACTTTTCCATTTTTAAATCCAAATGATAACAACAATAATATCAATTGCAATAATGAAATAATGCACAAATCACCACACACATAAGAGACATAAATTTAACGTGGTTCACCCAATATGGGCTACATCCATGGAGAAATATTTCTTATAAATTTCTCAACATATTTTTTGGGCACCAACCCATAAGAGATACCAATCCCCTATTACAATGTTTGTGGATACCAATCCACATGAGACACCAATCCCCTTGCTCAAGTTCATGGACACCAATCCATAGGAGACACCAATCCCCTCTACTCTGGTTTGTGGACACCAATCCATAGGAGACACCAATCCCCTCTACTTTGGTTCATGGACACCAATCCATAGGAGACACCAATCCCCTCTGCTTTGGTTCATTAACACCAATCCATAGTAGACATCAATCCCCTCTGCTTTGGTTCGTGGACACCAATCTATAGGAGACACTAATCCCCTCTACTTTGGTTCATGGACACCAATCCATAGGAGACACCAATCCCCCTACTTTGGTTCATGGACACCAATCCACATGAGACACCAATGTATTCTGCTCACAAGTCTAGTCTAAAATTTACTTAAGTCTTATCTCAAAATTTCTCACAAATCCTACTAAAATCTACTCTCAAATCCTGCTCAAATATTCTCACAAAACCTGCTCAAATTTGCTCCAAAACCTACTCATAATTCCTTCTAAAACATGCTCCAAAATCCTACTCAAATCTAATCCAAATAATGCTCATCTATTCCCAAATATTGCATAATGATGTCATCAAGTTCTTCACCTATTCTTCAATGTGCTTTCCTCAACTAAAGTAATTTAGACATATTCTACCCAAAATTCTTTCATGAACATATAGAGAATGATATGCACTTATCAAATATCCAATTTGTTCTTCATATCCATTAAGTATGTCGCTTCCATATGTCTCACATTTATTACATTAAAAGGTAGCTCTAGTATAGCACTTGATAATTGACCTTGTAATTCCTGATTTGCACCTTTCCTTCCCTTTGTAGATAGCTTAAAATGTCATTTTCAATTAACTTCTTTCACACTATCCTTGCACTATGTGATACTTTGACTTGCTTTAAAACAACCCTTCTATTTGTGTGAGACTATACTATTTTGCTTATTTCCACATGCACTTCAAAACCAATCTCAATACACTATTTTTCTTACAAATCTGATCTATAACCTTTGCACATTTATCCCAATTCCAATAAAAAATAATGCACAAGTTTTCTCACAAATCTGATCTATAACCTTTGCACATTTTCTTCCAATTTCAAACAAAAATAATGCACATCCAATAATTCCTTATATCTCCCTTAATTCTCTAATCAAATTTAATTAAAGAATTTAATCATCACTAAAGTTGACTCACATACCTCTTATCATTTCACGCATTCTTCAACACCTTAATCATGAAAGGTAGCACCAAAAATATTTGACCAAAACTTTAGCAAGCCACCAAAGAGAATTGAACCTTTGACCTTCAACACCTTAGCACCTTAATGTTGGTTGGAAACCAATTGGGCTAACCCAACGGTTGAGACAAAAAGACAACACAATGTATTTGTACCTTTCTTTGTTGTGAACACCTGTGTATGCCAAACACTCTCCATGTGAAAGCCTTCGTTACTAATTTCCCAGTCTATTCCTTTTGGCAGCTTCTGCATACTTTGTGCCTCCTCTATGTGATTGCATTGCACTCCCCTTGCAAGCGTCAATGGCACCTTCGTGCGTGTCCTAGTTGTGATCGGTCCTTGAAAACCTTCCTGGATGTTTGATTCTGGCCCTATGAGATATTCTTCCAATGTATGTGATTTTTTATCCTCTACTTTGCAATCCCAATCAAGCACAGATTGATCTTCAATGATGACACAATTCTCAACTTTCATAGCATGCAATGATAGATTTGCAGTGGTGAATTTTAGCTCCTCCTTTGTGCATTGGTTTCTTCATTTGCTTGCATCTACCTTGGCACTTACAAAACCTTGCTTTATAATTCAAATTTTTTGTGCTTATCCTCTTACAATTGAGCTCATGCTGACCTATTATTCAATATTTCCTTTTCTACAATGTAGAGCCTGTAACAATGAATCCAAGTCTGATATATTTCCTATCAGATTGCAACAATATATTCATACCTTCCAGTTTGATAGATGATGATGATTCTTCTCCACCATAACTTCTTCCAATGATTGCAATCTCACTATTTGCTCTACAATGCTTGTCCTCTTTGGAGATTATCCAATATTATCTATATTTTCTGTGAACACAGCATACTCAATGTTTGGAATATTGATGACACTAGTTTTGTATTTTATACCTTATGCAAGCATGTCCTGAAACTTTGTTGTATTCAACTTGGAGCTTCACTAGAATATTTCATTCATATTATCTTCACCTCACAATGCCAAGCCGTCACTTTTCTTCCCTCGATGGAAGATACACAAGATAGTTTCCTTCTTCCCTTGCAACACTATCTATGTTCGCTATCCCTATTTGCAAATCTCTTTCTTTGTTCACACCCTGGTTTCTTTGTAAAAAGGTGTGCATTGCTTACTATCTTCCTTGTGTTCCCTTGCTTGGCTCTCTACGTGTTGTCCATGCTTTTGTTCTCTATGCACTGCCCACACTTGGTTATTTGTGTGTTGAATCTTCTTCACTCTTTCCATTCGCAAAGCTTTTTCATAGCATATTTTCACACTACTTCTTCACTACCTCCATTCACAAGGTTTCATCAAAGGATATCTCACTGCACTCATCCTCAATAATCAAGACATTCTTCAAAAACCATGTTTCAATATTGTATATATACCATTTTCCATGTGGCACCCAAAAATTTGGCCCACTCTCCTTTTTAAAGTTTCTTTTATATTATAATATTTAAATCGATAATTTAAATATTATAATATGCCAATATTAAGCTTTTATTCAATAATATATTTAAATATTTTGATTTAAATACATTAAGCCTTTGTCTCATCACTTTATAATGTCCTTCACTTAGCCTTTGTCTCATTACTATTTAGCCTTTGAATACCATGCACCTTTGACATCAATCATAACTCAATATTTCTAACACTAGATCCTACACAATGCATGCATATACAACATACAATTCCAATAGCACAATGCATTCACCATTTGATATACATGCAAAAAATATATTAGAGTTGAATATATATTTTTAATGACCATAGGCTACACATTATTTTCATTCTAGATTCATATAGTCATCCCTGCTCTTAGACACATTCATGCAAACCCTTTCTCTTCCTTTTTCCCTTTCCTCCTTATAGGCTTGGTGTCTCTTTCCACTTATTCTTCTATGCATACATTGTCCTCCATTTATTCCATATACAAAGAGATAATTTATATATGATAGCAATGTTTACACATGAGTGGAAGTTACTTTACCTCTAATTATATTTATATGTGGTGCTTTTGCATCATAAGCAACTCATGCAAGAGATGAATAAAGAAAACATAGACTACTAGAAAACCTAGAAAAGAAAGACCAATAGATCAAGGAGTTGGAAATATTGAAGCTTGTAGAAATGGAGATAGACCCCAAGTTGGCACAAGAAATCTAGAGGGCCAAGGACATGTGGAAACAAATAAAGAGGAGATACAAACCTATTTTCAATACTTTCAAATAATATCCTCCATAGTGAAAATATTAGAAATAACTAAGAGCATTATTAAATAGGTGGAACAACTTTCTATAAGAGATAAACACCAAAAATTTCTAAAACTCGCATATATTACCCTAACATAAGCACAATAGTATGGGATAGAACATAAATACATGGCGAAGAATATCAAAAATATCCCATACATCTAGAGGAACTTACAAAACTATAAATACAACCTAGCATCTTTAAAAATCCAAGTACAAAAAATGGAAAAATAAATTCATGGGTTAATTTTTGTTGGATTCCAGACATACTCAATGATAGGAAAAATGTTATAGATGATGATATTTTCTATGCCATATTTAATAAATAAAAATATCAATCATATGAAGGGAATTCCTCCAAATTATTTGAGAAACCAAACTCTATATATGCCAAACTAAAAGATCTAGTAGCTAAAGAGGAAGAGCTATCTAAATATCCTTTTGAGGACTTAGTACAAGAATCTAAAGATATTATGATGGTGTGTTTGCTTAATTATAGTGAGTAGAAATTTTTTTTTGGCCTATTGTCATCCAAGACTAGCTAAGGGAGCCAAAGAACTAAGGAGAAATAAAATTTTACCAATTTTAATTCAAGGATCCCAATCTTATAGACTTTATGCCCAAAGATAGAGGAAAGATCTCATATTATATACCAATTGAGCTTGGTGTAACATAAATTCACCATAAATATAGTAGTTTGGTATTAACATTTTTAAATTTTGTATATTTTGCATCAATAAATAGTAGTTGGAGATTAGATGATAGGAAAATCTGGTCATTTTAAAAGTTACAATTTGCTTGTAAAACCTATTGATTGACTTAGAGGTATGATTTTATAACTAAAGGTGCCAATATTCTCAAGGAGTGATTCCCTCAATAATTATGCATCATTATACAAGTGAATTTCTTATGAAAACAAGTGAATCACTCGATAAACCCAAACAAATTGCTTGGATAGGGCACACAAATGAAAATCAATGTGAATTTTGAGAAAACTCTCCTAGAAAGCAATACTTTATGGGACTAGGTACCTCATTGTATATGTCTTGTGGCCATGATACTCTATATATACACGCTATCAAACCCACATTATGATTTGTACTCATGAGTCTATAAGAAATTGGCAAGTCCTTATGCATCCCATTAGAGCCATCGTCTTTATGGTTTGTCAAGTGCATTGTAGTTGGGTATGATCCTTTTAGCCCCTATTATCATCCACTAATCAATTTCATAATCAAATTAGTGTATGGATATTGATGTTATTTGAATTCTAATGTATTTATTAATCATATGATATCAGTGCTATGATGTGAAAATTGTATTTGATTTCATCTCTCACACTCTAAACTACATGCATTAAATTTTTGCACTTTATGTATTTTAATTTCCACATTTAATTTTATGTATCTCTTCTAAATTTTATTTCATGCAATTTAATTAGTTTATAGTAGATATCAAACAAGGAAAGTATGGAGATCTAAGGCAAGTCTTCATACTACTTCTACAATAAAGTGTATAAAGTGATCATGGGAAAGTTTAGAGGTAGACAATTAATATTGGATGATGAGACAAAAAAATGGACGAAAAATAACCATAGGGTGAGTTCTACTTGGGGAGGATCAAATCCTTTATTTTCCTCCATAACATTTTAGCCAAGCCCTTCAAGTTTCCTATAAGGGTTCCAAACTACATATTCAATATTGATTATGTTAAGCAAATTGATTGTATAGACCTAAAGTATATAAGATTGAAATGGAATGGTACCTTCTACCCACTTAAGAAATGAATCATTAGCATCACTCTTAATATGAATATATATAATTTTGTAATACAAACAAATTTGAATAAAATAAATCTTGAGCAACTAAGACACTAGTGGTCCTATGACCCAAAAGATATTATTAATAAGACCCTTAGAGATAAGAAGTTGGATATCTTCTTCTCCCATGAGAAGAGGTATAATGTATAGTAGCAAGCTAACATGGATTAGGAAGTACCCCTTGCCACTCTAGAGAGTAACTAAGGATATGATCATTCTCTAGAGTGGTATGCCTTATACCCTAAGGTAAAATATGGTTTTGATGCTAATATCAAACCAAACCACGTAAGGCTAGGAGCTCTTAAAAAATGGGGTACTTAGACAATAATATTTTAACATGGCAAAGGATGAGGTATGAGATGGATACATTTACCAAATCTATAAGAGATGGTTCTTTTGACACCAAATTCTCTTCCATCTAGGACAAGACACATTCTAGGAACATCAAAAGGGTGAAGACTTTTATGGAAGTAGTAGTAGTGGTAAGAACCATGGCTCCACAAAAATAAAATCCCAAGAAATAAGTAGCACCAAAAATTTCCATATCCTATCAGTAGTTAGTGCGACATTCAAACAAAATATGATCAAAGGGTAGAGGGATTTTTAGAGATATCAATCTATGTTCGATGAGGTGTCCATAGCAACAAAAAAAAAAAATAATAATACACCTAGATTGCAAAGGAAAAAAATCCCTCAAGAAAGAGCTCCTCCATACTAGGGATAAACTAGTACAGTGGCCATGACTATGCACACTCACCCACCTACATAATTATCATCCACCATCCCACATTATTGTTATAAAATTTCTCTTTATTCTACTTCCACTTTTCTATTTAATCCTTATCCTTTTTATTATCCTATTCTCACTTCTCTTTCCCTTTCTTCTATTGTGCTTCTCCCATTATCCATTATTTCAACCCATATTTATCCTAGGTGCCACTCACCCCATGGATATTAACTCTACCTCTCACCAACACTATCATAGTAGGGACCACTCCCATTACCTCATTACCATCTCCACTTGTGCAAGCCCTTGCATCACATCCCATCATTATACAAACCATGATATCTCTTTCAACCATCCTTGTCATATTTAAAATAATAACCCACTCCCTTCACTTCAACTCTATTTCTAACTATCACCACATAATTTACACTACTCATTATACCTACCACCTCCACTCACCCCCCATATCATGTAAGGTAATATCTCCTATGGGCAATGATTCCCATTGGTCCTACTCAAGGACTTGAGTCTATAGCTTATCCACTATCAATGACTTTCTATCAAGGAGCTAGACCAAGTAATGCATGCCAAGTTGGATAGTTCAAGGTCGATAAGGTACTAGATATCCTCGTAGTTGAAGAGAAAGGGTGGAAAAAAGAGTACAAGCATATCATTAGAAACACTTCCAAGGATTAAATACTCTTAAAATTGCAAATCGCAAAGAAAGGGGATAAATTTTACTTTTCTAAGGCCATGAGAATTGACCCCTCCAATCTAGTGTTAATCCTTGCAAACTTGAATGCTATAGTGACATAGCTAGACATAGACTTAATAGATCCATACCAAATGGTCTAGTTGGTAAACTAGCTCACATTTGATATAACAATAAAATATGGTAAACTAGAATTTGAGGATGAGGAACTATAGCTTAAGAATAAAATGTTAGAAGTAAAATTGATATAATTCAAGGTAGATATTAACTAACTCAAACAAGAGAATGAAGGGCTTAAGGAAAAGGTTCCTAAAAAGGATTAATTGAAGAAGTAGGTGGGAGACCTCAAATATCAACTTTCCAAGTCTAAGCTAATGCAAACACGATGGAGGAGGCCAACTGATTAATAACCTCTCCTAGCAACAAAGGATTCATGGTTCACTCACACCCATAGTGTAATATTTAGTTTTGTTCTAATTTGCATGCACTAGATGACAAGATGGAAATTGGCAAGACAACAATTACCATAATGGTAACACAATAATTGAAAATATGATATGATGGTTATTAGTAAGATGACAAGACGACCCCCTAAGGGGCCTAGCAAATGGTCTGGGGATTTAACGATAAAAAAATATGAAGGTTGAAGGAGTGTGGAAGGTTGGAGGTTGAAGGAGTGTGAAAGGCTAGAGGCTAAAGGAGCATGGAAGATTGGAGGCTAAAGGAGCGTGGAAGGCTAGAGGCTGAAGGAGCATGGAAGGTTGGAGGTTGAAGGAGCGTGGAAGGCTGAATTATGAGTTGATATTTAGAGTGTCAAGGCTAAAGGAGTGTGGAAGGTTGGGTTGGTTTAAGGAGTATGGAAGGTTGGGTTGGCTGAAGAATCTATAGTGAAATACTAGGATGTTGGGTGGAAGGCTAGGATGGCTAAAGGAACATGGAAGGTTGATAAGGCTGAAGGAGCATGGAAGGTTGGGCTGGCTAAAGGAGCTACAACAGAAGGTTGAGATGCTGAGTGGAAGGCTGGGAAGGTTGAAGGAGCATGGAAGGTTGCTTACAATGAGAAAAATAAAATTGCAAAGTGCAAAGGATTAGGGTTTTTTCTTGAAAAACATTTCATCTTTTAGGATCTATATATTTACAAAGAATATTCTAATTCAATTGATTCTTGGACCAACTTGTGTAGAATTTGAATAGCTTTAAAATGAGTGGTCATATGTAAAAATTTGAGCAATATTGAGGGAGATACAACTATGAAGTCAACCATTTGGAACAAGGGCAGTGACAATTTTTCAAGTCATGAAAAACAAAATTACAAAGTGCGAAGGATTAGGATTTTTTTTCTAAAAAACATTTCATATTTTAGGAGCTATATATTCATGAAGATTTATCTGATTCAGTTGATTTGTGGACCAACTTGTGTAGAATTTGAATAGATTTAAAATGAGTGGTCATATGCAAAAATTTGAGCAATATTGAGGGAGATACGACCATGTGAAGTCAACCATTTAGAACAAGGGTAGTGATGATTTTTCAAGTCACAAAAAACAAAATTGCAAATATTTTCCAACTAGGGTTCAAATGATGGGAAGAGCAATGAAGGGCTATGAATTCAGCGAGGAAGGAAACTAGCAATTCATATTTGGTAAAGTGGACTATGATAGTGCAATATTTTGGAAATATTACTCTACTAAGATGCAAGGCATAGATAGTAGAGGTGAATTTTTGGCATTGTGAAGGCTACTAAAGGAAAATGTCAAGAAAGATGCTAAATTCTAGAGTAATTATATTCATAAGATCTAAAAATGAAAATCAAGAATTTAGACATTTTATGTAAAGGATGTAAGTTTCTAGCTATAGCATCTCAATTGAGATGAGAAGTGTATCTATTTTTAAACTCTCAAGCTCTAAAGAAGAGAGATGTAATTTTTCAAGGGTGGGGGACCGAGTAAAACCACTTATTATCCAACACAAAAAACTAGTAAGATGACAATATGACACTTACCAGGATGGTAATCAACAAGACAACAATAACAAATATAGCAATTGGGAAGATGACAGTTCCTATATGACATGATGGTAGTCTCAAGACAACAATGGCACAAGATGACACTACCACAAGATGGTAGTATCCCAGGATAGCAAGGAAAAATATGATGCATTGATGTTATATAATGGTAATACTTTCAAGCTGGTACAAATTCCACTTGAATGCACTTCCACTTTTACGAATGGTGCATTTTCCACTAGAATAACATGATGTAACTTCCATTTGAACAACATGTCACTTGAACTAAATTGCATGTTCTTTACTCAAACAACAATCTCAAGGGAGGTAGGAACTTATGTAGATTTTTCAAGCTATGATATCCATCCTAAGGTCTAGAACAACCACTATAACTTGATCTTCTCTGATACCTATACTTGGATCCTACACAATGCATGCATATACAACATATAATTCCAATAGCATAATACATTCAAGAATTTGATATACATGAAAAATAGACTAGAGTTGAGTATTATTTGTTTTATTATTTATGACCAATGGCTACACATTATTTTCATTCTATATTCATATAGTCATCCTTGCTCTCAAACACATTCATGTAGGCACTTTCTCTTTCTTTTTTTCTTATCCTCGCAATATTATCATCCATTTCCTTTTATTCTTCTATGCGCATATTTTCCTCCCTTTATTCCTTTAATGAAGGATTTATACATGATTTGGTTACATATTAGTGGTAGTTACTCTACTTATAACTATCTTTATATGTGGATGCTTCTACATCATACTGTTTGGATAAGAAATATACTTCATGAGCTCCATCACATGAACATGAATAGTTCTTCCAAGTTATTTCCATTTTAATTTAGCTTTCTTTACAAGACCATCCTTTCCAGATTATCCTTGCTTTATTTTGAGAACAAAACCTCCTCTAGTAGAATCCACACAACATTCATTTCACTATGTCCTATTCCATCACACTCATCCAAACACAATCAACACATATTTTTTTGACTACTTTCTTTGGGTGCTAACACCTTCTGTTGGAGTTACTATATCCTCCATAATTATCATAAGGATTTAGATTCCAACACCTAGTTGCTACATGTCAAATATTTCACACTGATCACACCAACCCATCTTAGGATCTTCATCCCCTATACTAATATCTCTTCTCACAAATCTAGTCTCATTACTTCTTGGTTGACTTATATATCAAAAGACTTCAGTACTTGGCCTTATTTTTGGTATTATGGATATTTTTACATATTATCCATATCTTCCCAATCCTTTACAAGTATATCCCATTCTTCTCATTAACTTAGAACCAATATATTTGGTGTGCCTTTCAAAGCATCCAATATCTTCATCACCATTATTTTCAACAATATGATCTTCGTCATAGCCATTAGTTACCTAATGAGGTTAATCTTCCTTTGTTATCTCTTTATCATTTCTTTTATCTTTTTATTGCTCTACAAAAGCACTAATAATTGCACTATTGTCTTCCTTTATCCTTTAATGGACTTAAAGTGTACCACTCTCCATTTTTCTTAATCATGTAGGTGTTCACCCTATTTTCATGCACTATATTTCTATAAACAATTATGGTATTTCCAATAATACATGACAAGCATCCATAGGCATAACATCACATAGTATTTCATCCTTATAATAACCAATTTGAAACTTTACCATACATTGTTTATTCACCAAAATATTATGTCTCTTTTGCAACCATGAGACCTTATACGAATTTGGGTGTTCAATTCTCTTCAATCCAAGATTTTCTACCATCTTCGTAGATATTAAATTATTTGTAATCCCATTATCCATATTGAATTTACATCATTTGACTCCTAATTTGAATATGGTACTAAAAAGAGTTCTTCTTTGTATCGGTTCATACTCCTCTTTGGCTGGCTTTTACAATACCTTTTCATCATAAGGGATTCTCCTTGTTTTGGTTCCTCCATGTGCTTGGGTGAGACAACACTTTCTTCATCTACTTATGCAATGTGGTTCCTTATTTATTTTCCTTTACCACTATCTTGTTGTACTATTGGAAATTCAAATGCCCAATGACCAACTTATTTATGTTTATGTGGTGTTTAATGAGTTAATTAGCAAACATCTAAGGTTTATGTTTCTAAATATAAGAAATATCACTAATGAATTTCAAAGATAAGTGCAAACCTAAACAAGATCACTAATGAGTTTTAAATATAGATGCAATAATACAAGATGCAACAAACAAGACCCCTAAAGTAGTATGCTTATTCACATGGGAATTATGGAAACAAATCAGCTAGGATGAGTTGAATAGGAGGTGAGTTGATTAGGATGGTGATTGATTATAAAATAATATATGATTGGATGGGCCTATCTATTATTTTTAGATATGATACAAGATATGTACATTACATACAAAATATGATTCTTTGAGAAATTACCCAAATTCTTGTTTTTTACTACCCTAAAGGGGAGGAACTCTCTTGTGCATGTGCCCAAGGGGGAATTTTAAATGTTTATGCCTAAGAGGTACTTTTCATTTATTACCCTTTTAAGCTAATGGGAGTTTCAATTCATGATAAAGTATTCTCAAATATGCCAATCCATACATCTTTGGACAAATGTCTATGTGATGCTTTAATATATTTGTTTTATCTCTAGACGAGGGCCAAAAGACATAATGTGTAAAAAGAGTAGATCATGTTTAATGTGTCCCTTAAAAGTGATGTTTATGAACTACAATGATAATTATAATTGTAATATATTTTGATTCATACCCCTAGTATAAAGGGAGAGATTAATATTATTACAGTGGTAATCATGCAGGAATTTTCTCCTTATGGAAAAGAGGATTTTGTAATTTGCAAGAATGGATAAGTGTCATAATTTGATAAATATGTGATAGAGATTGATGATCTAGAGATAAATTATTAGATTGAAAAAAATATAGATAAGGCTAAGTAGGTAATTGTAGATAAAAGTTGAAATATAGATTAAATTTATAGTAAGATCATATTTATAGAATATAGATTATGGGGATTGAATTAGATTAATTAAGATATGGTTGGGTAAAATCCTAATGTATCTTGCAAGTGTGGGACTAGGAGGATCCACTAGCATCATTCATCTAGTAAAAATGCAATGCATATGAGCTATCCTAACTATGAATAATCACCTCATTACATCTAATATCCCATTTGCACACTTGCTTATTCATTTTGAATCTACTTGGGGATTAGAATGTTCAAAGGGGTGGAACCTTAATTTTATTTATTGGAACTAGCATTTTTGTGGGTGGGAGGTTATTCATAATCTTCTACTAAATGTTTTGGATGGGTATCTACCTTACAATTTGTATAACATCTTTTGAGCACTAGGAAGATTTTGAAGGGAAAGAGGATCAATTCTACCAATTTTCTAAAGTTTAGTAAAAAGGCCATTGAATAATATTAGGGAAAATGGGTTGATTAATTAATTAGATCTTGATTAAGAAAGGTAGAAAATGCTATGCATATAAATCAACTAGCCAATATAACTTAGGATGATCTCTCGATATACCTAAAACTTCCTAACATACTTGCTCTTTTAATAGACCCATTGGTACCAGAAGTGACTCAGTTCCCTTGATATACATGATTGTATATGAGGGAAAACCTTGAGGTACATGAACAAGGAATGGTATGAGGATCAATCACACCTAGATACATGACTCAATATTGATACTTTCACACCAGTTAGAGGAACCAATTATTAATATTAATTAATGCAATCTATCTAAACAAATAAATTTAATTGATCTTATTTAATTTTAACTCTTTTTTAATCTTTCAAGGAAATGCATGTTCACATCATGTTCACCAAAATATAGTTGTATATTTCCATGCAAATTGATAACCCAAGTCTCTTTCCAAAGGAGACTTGAATACTTTCATGTGGGTTGGCCTACCTCCATGTACATATACATGTATATATATATATATATATATATATATATATATATATATATATATATATATATATATATATGTGTGTGTGTGTGTGTGTGTGTGTGTGTGTGTGTGTGTGTGTGATGATTTAATCAACAAACATCTAATAATTATGTTTCTAAACCTAAGGAAGATCATTAATGAATTTGAAAGAAAAAAGTAAACCTAAACAAGATCACTATGAATTTTAAAAGATAGATGCAATAATATAAGATGCAACAAAAAAGACCCCTAAACTAGTGTGCTTTTTCAATTTTCAATGACTTGTAATTAAAGAAAAGAAGCTTATATTTCAAGGTAAACAAAGGGATAATGCAAAATACAAGATTACCCTAAAATGAAACTATATGCCTTTTTTACTCATTTCATAAGTATTTTGAAAGAAAAAAATTGAACTATCCTAAATATTCTTTGGTTTACCCAAAATAAGTGTGTGTTAATCTAATTTATAGAAAACAAGGAAACGAAGAATAGAAAACAATAAATATGTAGTGTTGAGGTGTGATTTTATCCAATTACAAATATCACCCGACAATTAGGATTGTAATCCTCTCTTGCAAAGAAAATATGTTTCTCCAAGGTTCTTTTACGTAACACGTTATGAATTTATGTCAATTAAGTGCACAAAACATCTCAGGGATTAACAATCAATTGTTAACAAGGGGCCTAGTATAACAAATATTTTGATCTTGAAATCATTACTTGCATTTTCATCAGTATAATTTACTTTCTCAAAATGAATAAACTTACCTTTTAAAGCTAATATTTGAGAATGCAAATCTATTTTAAAAGACGAACTTTGATTAAAAATGTTTTTAACCTTATATTAAACTTGCATGAATGTTTTAAAGCATTTTAATTCAAAACTTACATTTATTTCATGAATGAAGCTTAAAATCAGATCTAATAAATGATGAATAAAATAAAAATCCCAATTATAAAATGTGAAACACTTTATAATCCCTATGTTTGGGCTTTTAGAATATTCTAAGCTTTATAATCCTTGCTTCTTTTCATAGAATATGAATAATTAATGTGTATGAATTCTAATTATAAAGTTTTTTTACTTTATAATATAAAAATTAGAATTCATATAACCTTTTAAACCAAATTTTTATTTATTCAAATATTTATTAATTCAAATATATGAAATAAATAAATATAAATAATTAATATGTATGAATTCTAATTATAAAGTCTTGTACTTTATAATATGAAAATTAGAATTCACGTAATCTTCCTTAATGTGATGTTTTATTTATTTTCAAATATTTATTAAACTAAATATTTGAAGTAAATAAATTTAATCCTTTCAATAGTATACTTTGGACTTTATGATTAGAGATTGAAAATTTTAATAAATCAAACTTTTAGAAACATAAATAAATCTCAAATTATGGATCTTAACATTTTATGATATTAAAATCAATAATCCATATAATCCTTCTCTCTGAAATTTATTTGTCAAATATTTATTAACTTAAATATTTGACCTAAATAAATTTTACAACCCTTTCTATAAATCTGAATCTTTGAATTTTTTTTTTTTTTTTGAATTTACATGGTGGAATCGGTAGCCGCCACGAATCCGAGCAGGCTGTCCAGCTTTTATGGCCGCCACAATATTCTACGTTGTCCGCCCTGAAAGCCGCCACACAGATCTTCACGCAATCCGCCCCTATAACCACCATGCCACAATCATTTTAAACCTTTTACGCCGCAACTTAGGGTTTTAATAAAATAAATTCAATGAACTTTATAAACTTTATGAAATTTAAAATCAAAAGCTCATTGATTCCCATGAAATTTATTCATCCGAAATATTTATAGAACTAAATATTTGAGTGATAAATTCAAACTTTAACCTAGTTGTAAAATTTAAATCTTTTATAAAATAAACTAGGTTTTATCTTAAATATTAATGCCTCAAATAAATTAAAAAGGTCTTAGGGTAAAGAAACAAATTTGAATAAAACATTCGGATAAACTTGCTACAACACAGAAAAAAAAAATAACTTTGAAAACAAAACTCAAGCAGACGAGATTTTACACAATCCTACCACAAATTTGATGTTATCTTCTACGGAAATTTTAATTAAAAAATTATATCAATCAACTTATAAATTAAAAACACCACAATAGTGCTTGCTTTTAAAAAAATTGAATTTGATACAAAATATTAGATCTTACAATGAATCCAACAAAGTCTCTGTATTCATGTGCAAATGTAGCTTCCTCTGCAACTTGGTCTTCTATTTGGCTCCTTTCAATATTTCATATTTTTCTCCAACCTGTTCGACCCTCTCTTTGGTTTCTAATTCTCCATTTATAACTTGAGAAATTCGTTCCTCTTGATTAGTTTACTTCATTCCATCAAATTTTAAAAACGAATTCTTAAAACCCTAATATCAATAAACCCTTTTCAAAGGATTTAATATTTCTCGTCATTGGCATTCAAAAATTAAAGTTATAATCCTGCCAATAAGACAAATATTAATTAGAATATAAAACATTTATAAAGCACCATTCTTAAATATAATTAAATTATAAAGTTATAAAACTTTATAATTTAATTAATTTAAAACATATTTATAAAATAACCATTCTAACTATATTAAATTATAAAGTTATAAAACTTCATAATTTAATTAATTTAAAACAAGTTTATAAAATAAAAATTTTAAATATATTAAATTATAAAGTTATAAAAATTTATAATTTAATTAATTTAAAACATATTTATAAAATAACCATTCTAACTATATTAAATTATAAAGTTATAAAACTTTATAATTTAATTAATTTAAAACAAGTTTATAAAATAAAAAATTTAAATATATTAAATTATAAAGTTATAAAACTTTATAATTTAATTAATTTAAAATAAGACAACTAAACATAACATACGAACATGCAACCTATATGAACACCACTATAATAAATGAAAATATATTAAAATAACACCAAAAATATATACTAAATAACAAACATATAATTTAAAGACAACATAAAACTAAAACAACATAACAAAAAAAAACATATAAAACAAATAAAAAAATACTAGGGATACACGAGACTTAAAAACTTAATATAACACAAAACATATTTACAAAACCTAACCTATCAATATTAATAACAAACAAAACAAAACACCCTTGACATAAACATAACATAACAACAATAATACAACTCAAATACCATAATCAAAATGACCATACAAGCATAACTTCAGGATCTTCAGATCATGAGGTGAATTTTGACAATGGACCTTGCTATAAGACCATTCGGAGGAAGATAAGCATTCTTGATATTTTAATGATGACAACGGTGAACAATAAGTGCAAGCAACAATTTGAAACAAGCTTTCAAATTTCAAGTGGGTCCCCAAATTTTGGGGTCGTTGTGAAGGAGTCACAACAAATGGCAACTCTGCTGGTAAATGCCCCTGGACATTTCGAACTTAAAAACCAAACTATGAAAATGACAAAAATCCAAATATTATAATTATAAGCATCAATGATATCCAGAGAAAGAGAATAGACCAATTCGACATGAACCATCAGAATCATCAGCATCAGCTCGGTGTGTGCAAAGTGATTCATTCTATATATTTTGAAACCATTCAGCATTCCATTATCAATTTTGCATCTCAGGCTATGAACATTTCCTCTTTGAAGAAATACCTCCTGCTACATACCAAACCTAGCCTGTCGGCTAGGTTTTCCATGTGCAAATAATTCTTATTTATTATATTAGATCTTTTATAATTGATCATCATCTTTTTATTTTCTATTCATCTGCGACTTCACATTATAGCCTCTATGGCGAGGGTGTGCCCACCTAAAGTGGCGAAATCCATTCATTCATTTATTACTCCATTGATTTAGTTTTTATGTTCCATTGTACTCGGATGCATGTGTCTGATGGTTCTGTAAATCTGCATTAACTGCATTGTGTGAATTTGAACATAATAGTTGGAAGAGAGGGGTTGGTTCCCTCCAAGTGGTATCAGTTTAGCCTCTTATCCTAACGATTGGGAGTAGGTTCTCGATGTTATGCTACCAGGTTCGTTCTTCACCAGCACCAGTTACAACCAGCACAACAATACGTGTATCCCGGGAGTCACCATGGATGATTTCCTTGTAATCGAGGACGTTTCCTTGGTAAATCATCGAATGATCTGTAGGCTATGAAGGTTTTAAATTAGTTGAATAGAAGGTCCAAAACCAGTGAATGACACAACTGCATTCCCATAATTCGAGCGGCTTGTCACAGTCTCCAAACACAAGATAGTTTGCTCGGCATGGAGTTTCCAGAATTCAAGCGGCTTGTCACAGTCGCCAAACATCACAAGTTGGGCACGAGACACCATTTATCCCAACAAAAGCACTACAGAACCTCGATCACGACATCTATTTTTTTGCATTCCAATCGGGCCAATTAGGAGCAAGAATTAAACACTCCCGCTAAGGTTAAGGTATGCGTAAAAAAAAATTATTTTGTTTTGGGATAATTATCCCACATCGCATGTGTTTGGGACATCACAACATTTATAAGAAGTGGAGCGCACCTATTCAACTATGACTTAGTCACACGCTGCTCTTCCTCCTTCATGCGTACCCATGCCTGTCACTTTTTGCAACCACTTGTCATTCGTTGTTGTCTCACGTATCGTGTCGATCTCTCTGTTTGTTGTCTTTCGCGTCGCTTGTCATTCATTGTTGTTCTTGAGTGTCAATTGTGTTCCTTTCACTGTTGGTTCTTTCATTTTACCATTATGTTCTATCCAATAGTCTTTGTGGAGGGGCCAGTAGTTGCTATCGTGTCGTGTGTCCTTGGTACTTCTATCCCTCATGTCAGCCTTATCATATTTCAATCTCATCGTCGTCTTGTTTTGTAGTCCTTCTCCTTGCTAGGTTGGTCGGTATTGAGTCGTTGTCATTCTGAGTTCATCTAGGTTGTCCTCCTCGCATCCCGTATCGTGTCCACAGTTGTGTCATGTACAACATTGGGTCACATGGTTCTAGTTAGCATGTCATATTACCGTGTCCACAGTTGAGTCCTATCTAGTATTGGGTCGCATGGTTCTAAGTAGTGTGTCGTATTCATAGTTAAGTGTCAACTTGTTAATACACGTGTTGAAAAGTTGTCAAGGAAATTGAATAGTTGTTGAGGAAAGTTGTCAAGAAAATAGGAAAGTTGTCAAAGCACTGTTCAAGGTTGTCAAGGAGGTGAGCCAAACTTCAAATCCGCGTCACAGTTGGAGTGACAATTCGGCGGAATATAAACCAAATTTTTGGACAATTTAATAATTTTTTGCAAAAATTGGAAGCTCAAAGGCTCCTAAGCGGGAGACTTTGAAAATTGCATGAGCAGAAGTTGGATCAAAGGATCTGACGGATGATTAACAAGCTTAGAAACTCCCAACAATAACACCATAAGAGCTCGTCGAATCCAAGGTACACAAAATTCTCCTTATCCGTCTAGAATTGGTAGTTTTAATCCGAATCATCCAGTGGTCAGCCCAATGGCATCCAATTCCTCTCCAGATTCTACACATGAGAACGTCACCCAAGTAGAAAGTAATCATCCAACAATCATTGATGAGGTGTTAAAAGAGTTAATAGTAAATCTTCAGATGATGACTGCCAACTTCAACGCATCTAGGAAACCACCCCAACCAAATCCTTCTAGTTCCAATCATTGGAGTACGGATGTCTACTATGATGACTATACACACCATAGAGGTCAAAATAGTCAATCCCTGAATCACAATGGTCACCAAAATATTGAGGATGAAGGTAATGAAGGAAATAGTGAGCAACAAAGAGGTTTTCACAGACCTTATCAAAATAACAACCAGAGATAGAGAAGTAACGAGGAACAAGATAGAAATAATGTTCACACCCAACCAAGAGGTCCAAATGGAATCAATTATCCACGCATTGACATGCCTACCTTTGAAGGCCAGGATCCCCATGGGTGGATTGCAAAAATGGAAGGCATATTAGCATTTTATAAATTTTTGGAAGGGGACAAAGTCCCTTTTGCAGCTACCAAATTTGGCACTGAAGCTTATCAATGGTTTATATGGTATAAACGTGAGGAGCCCCAATATGCATTATATTGGGATACTTTTAAAAAATCCTTTCTTCACATATTTGAAAAAGGTCCCACAGGTTCATACACAGTACGATTTTTGTCACTTAAGCAAACAAGATCCGTAGGGGACTATATTTCAGAATTCACCAGTATGCTTTCCTATGCACAAGACCTACAACAAGATGTGGTAGTAGCGACTTTTCAAAATGGATTAAAATCACACATTAAATTTGAAGTAGACCTACACAATCCATCCAAATTGGATGAGTGTATAAGGATTACTGACTTGGTAGAGACAAAGGCGCACATAGGCCCATCCACACGACGTGATTCATATGGGTGACCTCCATTCCGCAACAACTCCTTCCATAGAAATGATCAACCATCATGGTACTTTTGCTACAAATGTCGTACTCAGCATCCAAAAGACCAAGCATGTACACCAAGATAAAATTTTAGATTGAATATGCCAACAAGGAAGAAGAAGACATGGAGGAGTATGACGCACTTGAGGATCTTCGGTGGAGGACCAAAATGAACTCGACGAAGTTGTCGTTGAGGAGGATACCATGACTATTTTAGTACATGCTCTTATGGGATTATCCTCTCACCATACAATCAAGGTGGCAGGTTTCATTCGGAAACAAAGGGTGACAGTACTAATTGATTTCGTAAGTACTCACAATTTCATCGATGCAAGACTTGCAAGGACATTAGGATTGCACGTCTGCTCTTCTAATCAAGATCGGTTTCAAGTCCGAACTACAAGCAGGGAAATTTCTCATTATCTAGGTAAGACATCATCAGTTTCATTGCAAATGGGTATGTATACTTGGCATGGTCCTCTTTTTGTTATGGAATTAGGAAATTCAGAAGTTATTTTAGGTGTTGCATGGATGGAACAATTGGAAACAATAGTGGGTTTTAACCACAAACATCGCTTTGTCGAATGGTAAGCCAATGGAAGGACTATTCATCTTCAAGGACTACCCACACCACCCTCCAAAGTTGTAAGTTCCCATAGCATGGAAAAGATATTAAGAAAATATGGTGGGGGATTCATAGCCCGAATCAATTGCATAGAGAAATTAGACCAAGAGATACCTAAAATCAAAGAAGATGATCTCCAAATCATTGTGGCTAACTATGAGGAGGTTTTTCAAGAACCAAAAGGATTACCTCCCAAATGATCTCATGATCATGCCATACATCTCGTGCCTGGTAGTCTTCCACCCAATGGTCATCCGTATCAATATCCCCAACCCCAGAAAATAGAAATTGAAAATATTTTCCAAGAGCTATTAGACCATGGTGTCATCCATCATAGTACAAGCCCTTATTCCTCACCAGTAGTCTTAGCCCACCGAAAAGACAATTCTTGGCGTATGTGTCCTGATTTTTGTCCTCTCAACAAAATCATGATCAAAGATAAATTTCCTATTCCTGTCATTGATGATTTACTAGATGAACTACATGGTGCCAAATTCTTTACCAAATTAGACTTACGTTTAGGGTTTCACCAAATTCGAGTTAGGGAAGAAGATATTCCCAAAATAACTTTTCAAACTCATGAAGGTCATTATGAATTCTTGGTCATGCCCTTTGGTCTCACTAATGCACCATATACATTCCAGAGCCTCATGAACCAGGTGTTTCATCCGTTCCTATGAAAATTTGTTCTAGTCTTCTTTGATGACATACTCATCTATAGTAAATCATGGAAAGATCACTTAGTACATGTGGACAAAGTTCTCCATATCCTACACAAGGAAAAGTTATTTGTCAAAATATCTAAATGCTCCTTTGGTGTACAAGAAGTTGAGTACCTTGGTCATATAGTATCTCAGGAAGGGGTTAAAGTCGATCCCAATAATATTAAGGCAATACAAGATTGGCCCTTGCCTAAAACCATTAAGAAACTTCATGGTTTTTTGGGTCTCACGGGATATTATCGCAAATTTGTGCGTGACTATGGTAAAATTGCGGGTCCTCTCATGGCTCTCACAAAGAAGGATGCTTTTCAATGGTCAATAGTAGCTACTAAAGCCTTCGAGGCTCTCAAGGAGGCAATGTGTACAACTCCAGTTTTGGCCACTCCAGACTTTCAAAAACCATTCGTCATTGAATGCGATGCCTCAGGAATAGGTATTGGTGCAATACTCATGCAAGAGGGTCATCCCTTGGCATTTGAAAGTAAAAAACTTTCAGGAAAAAATTTGGGTAGATCCACGTATGAAAAAGAAATGTTGGCTATTTTACATGCAGTGGAAAAATGGAGGCATTACTTAATCAATAGTTGTTTTATTATTAAGACCGATCACAATAGTCTCAAACATTTTCTAGAACAAAGGTTCTCGTATCCCGAACAAAATAAGTGGTTGACTAAATTATTGGGATATGATTTTGTGATTGAATATAAGAAAGGGAAAGAAAATGTGGCAGCGGATGCATTATCTAGAAAATACGAAGATGAAGTAGTTATTAATGCCATTTCAGGACCATGTTCATAGTGGGTGTCTCAATTGTAGGCAGAATGGTTTTCCAACAGTGAAACAACTCAAATAATTCAAGAATTATCTATGGGCTCCTCTAAATACCCTCTTTTCACATATGATGACCAAATTTTACGTAAGAAAAATCATATTTACATCCCTCACAATTCACCAATAAAAGTACAGATTCTAGAGGAGTCACATGCTTCTCCTTCAACAGGACATTTAGGGTTTTTGAAAACTTACATGCGGGTTAAACAATCCTTTTGTTGGAAAGGATTAAAAGCAGAGGTTAAGCAATGGGTAGATGAATGTGAAGTGTGTCAACACAATAAGGGAGAAACAGTCAAATCACCAGGATTGCTTCAACCGTTACCTATTTCGGATCACCAGTGGGAACATATTTCCATGGATTTTATTGAAGGTCTTCCTAAGTCGGAAGGTAAAACAATAATTTTTGTGGTAGTTGATCGCCTTTCCAAATATGCTCATTTTCAGGCTTTACAACATCCATTTTTAGCAAGCAAAGTGGCCAAGGTATTTATGGATTCAATTTTTAAATTACATGGTATGCCCAAAAATATTGTAAGTGATCGTGATCCCATATTTACTAGCAATTTTTGGAGAGAATTGTTTCGACTTAGTGGTACCAAATTAAATATGTCTTCTGCATACCATCCACAAACAGATGGTCAAACGGAGGTAGTTAACAAATATTTGGGTACCTACTTAAGATGTTTTGTTCAGGATAAACAATATCAATGGAGTCACTGGTTGTCATTGGCAGAATGGTGGTACAATACTTCTTATCATTCTTCCACTAAGATGTCTCCTTTTGAAGCATTGTATGGAACAAAGCCACCCACAATAGCCGATTATGTACCAGGATCTTCCAAAGTGGCCCAAGTCGATGATTGGTTATAGAAGAGACAAGCAATGCTCACTATCTTGAAAGATAATTTGGTCCAAGCACAAAATCGTATGAAGCAACAACAGGACAAGCATCGTTCAGAAATAACATTCAATATTGGTGATAGGGTATTCTTACGTATTCAACCCTACAAGCAACTATCATTGAAGCTCAAATCCAGTTAGAAGTTGGCACCACGATTTTATGGTCCTTATAGAATTGTACATCTCATTGGTGAGGTAGCATATCAACTGAAGTTACCCCAATCCTCTATTGAGCAAGGTGCAGCGACAGTATTGTCATTGTTGTCAACATAGATAAATCAGTTGATGCAGTGGACAAGAGTTCAGAGGTTATTCATAGTATGTACAGTGATGTTAAATGCTTATGAGGATGTTTTTGATGTTTGGGTGAAGTTGTTACAGGTTGTCCAAGAAGACCGAAGTGGCCCATATGCTAAAGATCAAAGAAAAAGCAAAACATCGCATCAAGAAAAAAGTGTCGCGATATCGCGACATGTCGCATTTTCGTGACTCAAAAAGGGCAGGCAGGCAGAGAAACAAAAGTGTCACGATATCGCGACATGTCGCATTTTCGTGACTCAAAAAGGGCAGGCAGGCAGAGAAACAAAAGTGTCACGATATCGCGACATGTTGCATTTTCGCCAAAGGAACAGAGTAGTTGACAGTGCGTCTAATATTAGTGATGAACACCAGGATAGTGAAACTGAAGACTGCATAGTGACGTGGACCTATAAGGAATATTTAATGATTTGAAATCATCTAAGATGGTCGTTACACATGGAAAGAAGCGGACGCATGCCCATGTGGAGAAAAGGAAACGAAGGGCCACAAAATAGAAACGAAAAGCCTTTTTGGAAAAAGTGTGTCAGTAGCAGTTTTTGTGGAAGTGGTACAGGCGAATCGTAAGGAGTTAGGTAGTGAGTTTTGGTTTGGACATAGTCAGTGTTGCAAAGATTCTACGTTTCAAATTTTAGAGAAAACCGAGTTACGAGGTGAGAGTTATGATTTTTGCAAAAACGTTACAGGTCTCTTTTATGTCAATTTGTGCCACTTGTGCAAAATATTTTAGTTGGCCGTTTCGACCTTGAAGAGTCACCAGAGTTTTAGTTTCAGTATTGTTACACCTTCTAGGCATCAAATAGATCATCTTTTGTTTTTGGTTTGAGTTGTCACGTGGCTCCGAAGTATGAGAATGAGTAAGGTGTCAATTCTTTGCATGTGACGTGTTTGACGAAATGCCTTCTCAATATAAACAAAAGGAGTTATATAAAAAGGGAGTTACAATTGACAAGTGGCATAGGAGAATATTGTGTCATAAAGGAGTTACATAAAGAAGGAGTTACAATTGATAGGTGGCATGTGAGAATATGGAAGTTACAAAAGGAGTTACAAAGAGAAAATATTGTTATAAAAGGAGTGTTGCTTGGAGAATTCAATGTGTGCGATAAGTGGGTGTGTTTTGTGAATTGTGGTAGACGTTGGGTAAGCAATAGACCAGTCAGGGTCTTGTAAAAGTGAAGGCATTTTTATGTCAATCTTCTAGTTTCAAAATTGAAGTCCAAGTTGGTGCTTGGCATTAGGGGTTGGTGCTCCTTCCAGTTGGTGCTAGTAAATCAAGGGTTGGTGCTCCTTTCTATTGGTGCAGATAAATCAGGGGTTGGTGCTCCTTCCAGTGGGTGCTGGTAAATTGATTGTAAAGTTGGTGCTTTGCAAAGGCTGGATTTGGATGGGAGTCCAAACAGTCATTTTGAGGAGTAGCCAAATCGGTGAACCTCGGTACATCTTGTGTTGTGTGATGTTCTCTTGTTATATTTGCTTTATTTGGTTTTAAGTTTTCATTGTTTCGGCTTTAAGAGTTGAAGATTTAAGTTTTAAAAGAGCTACACCGATTCACCCCCCTCTCAGTGTCATTGTGAGACTAACAATTGGTATCAGAGCCAAGTTCTTGAACAAGCTTAACCGGCTAGGGTGATCTTGGAAGTGACACAATGGCAGGTGGTGAAGGCTTCTCATCAAACAAAGCACCATTGTTTGACGAAACTAATTACGCATTTTGGAGACTCAGGATGCAGACATATCTTTGTGCTTTGGGATACGACATTTGGGATTCAGTAGATAGTGGATACACAATACCCACCACTTCTCCAACCGATGCTTGTCGGTAAGAAACTATTTGAGAATAACTCAAAAGCAAAGAATGCTATCATGTGCGGATTAGTGGACAGTGAACTGGTAAAGATTATGAGTTGTAAAATGACAAAAGAAATATGGGACAAACTGAGAAGCATTCATGAAGGAGACGTTAAGATCAAGGAGGCCAAGTTACAAACACATCGAGCTCAGTTCAAAGTATTAAAGATGAATGACGATGAGAACATAGAGGCATATATGCTAAGAGTTAATGAAGTCATTAATGCGATTAGAGGACTCGACGAGGAAATCGAAGATTTTGTCATCGTGAAAAAGGTATTAAGATCTCTTCCCCAAAGATTTGATTCTAAAGTTTCAGCTATAGAAGAAGCTAAAGATCTAAATTATTTTAGTATGGATGAGATGCATGGTTCTTTGACTGCATATGAGATGAGAATAGGAAAATCTAAACCCACAGATAGAGAAGTTGCTTTTAAAGCCCATAAAAATATGAAAGCAAAACAAGAATCCGAGGAAGAAGAGACATCAGATGAAATGGAAGCAAACTTTGTTCGAAAACTAAAAAGGGGAAAAGGAAAATACAGAGGAAAGTTACCGTTTAAATGTTTCAATTATGGAGGCATTGGGCATTTTGCAGCTAAATGTCCACTTAATGAGAAGAACAAAAGTGATGAAGGATCGCACCAAGAAAGAAGTGACTGGAAGAAAAAAACAAATTTCAGAAAAGGCAACTTCAAGAAGAAAAGTTTCATCTCCAAGAATGTCAGTTCATCAGAAGACAACTGCGGTGAGGATTCTGAAAAGGAAATAGGTGAAGCTCTTTTCATGGCACTCAAAGAAGAAAAAATAGAAAAAGAACAGGAATGTGATGAAGAAGAAATTGATGCAGAAGTAAATTTGGAAGAGGAACTAATTGCAGCTCTGGATGAATTGAAGATAGAAAGAAAAAAGAATAAGAAAATTTCAAGAAAGCTTGAGGATGCAAATGAAATCATAACCAGTTTGAAAGTACAGATAGAAGAATCCAAGAAAATATCTGAAGATCTCGAAGTGCAAATAACCATGAAAATAGATTATTGCAACAAGCTAGAAGAAGAGACTGTTGGTTTAAGGATGCGAGATAGAAGAGATGAATCGTAAAATTAGTTGTTATCACAAACGTGAAGAAAGTTCTATGAAGCTGGATAAGATCATAAATAACCAAAGGACTACAGGCATCAAATTTGGTTTGGGCTTTGACGAAGGAGAATCATCAAATGGATCAAAGGCCATAAATGAAGAATCCATAAAGAATAAAGATAAGAAACAGGTTGATCAAGAAAAATTGACTCATGCAAAAGAAAGCAATAATGCAAGGCACGAAAGGAGAATTGACAATGATGGATTCACCAATGTCACACATCAAAGAAGAAGAAGGTTTATGGCTCCTACGACAACATGGCAAAGACCATCACCCAGGTTCAATCATCTCTTTTCTGGTTACTGTTTTAAATGCAATGGTTATGGACATAAGATTTCAGATTGCAAGTATAATGTAGGACCAAGGAATTTTACCAGTAGAAATGTTTTTTCACCTTTGATGGATTATGCAGTAGAATGTTATAACTGTCATAATTTTGGGCACATTGCAAGAAATTGTCGAAGTACATTTGCATCAAATCAATTTCAGGGAAGAAAATTTCAACCAAATGGAATGAGACAAAATAGAAAATTTCTCGAAAAACATGCACAAGCTACTGAAAAAGAAAAGTCAAAACAAGAGCCCAAAACTGTAATCAAACCAGAGTGGAAAGAAAAAGAGCGATCTAAGGAAGAAAAGGAATCCCTGATCGTACAAACAACATTTAAAGCACAGAATAAATCTGCACCATGGATACTTGATAGTGGATGCTCCAGTCATATGACAGGTGACAAACAAAAATTTGAGAAGTTACAGCAATATGAAGGTGGTTCAGTAAAATTTGGAAATAATGATGGAGCTAAGATAGTTGGCAAAGGTTCAGTTAAGATCAGTGACGAAAAAATCAAGTCAAAAGAAGTCTTGTTTGTGGTTGGTCTAAAGCATAACTTGTTGAGCGTAAGTCAGATTTGTGATAGAGGTCATGAAGTGATTTTTAAGAAGCAGGGTTGTGAAGTCAAAAAAGCAAATAGTGGAAAGTTGATAGCAACTGGATCGAGGACATCTGACAACCTGTACACTCTCTCAGAGACTTTAGAAGGAGCTTGCTTGATTGGACAGGAAGAAGAAAATTGGTTGTGGCACAAGAGGCTCGGTCATATCAGTTTTGACAATCTAGTAAAAATCAGCTCAAAAAAGGCAGTGAGAGATATTCCCACCATTGGAAAACCATCAAATAGCATTTGTGCTTCATGCCAAAAGGGGAAGCAAACTAGAGTCTCATTTAAAACAAAAGAGTACTACACAAGCAAACCTTTGGAACTAATACATACTGATTTATGTGGACCCATGAGAACGCAAAGCATAAATGGTGACAAATATTTTATGTTGTGTATAGATGACTATTCCAGGATGACATGGGTACTATTTTTGAAGCATAAATCAGAAGCTTTTGAGATGTTCAAGGTTTTCAAAAACCAAGTTGAGAATCAAACAGGAAAAAGGATTAAATGTTTAAGATCAGATAGAGGAGGAGAGTTCATTTTAGAGGATTTTACAGAGTACTGTGAAAAATATGGTATTAGGAGACAGTTTTCAGCAACCAGGACACCTCAGCAGAATGGTGTGGTAGAAAGAAAGAACAAGACAAGTGCAAGAAATGGCACGGACTATGTTGATCGAGAGCAAAGTAGCGACCATATTTTGGAAAGAGGCGAGTCCATACTGTGGTATACATCCAAAATAGGTGCATGTTGAGGACGCATGAAAGCAAAACTCCTTATGAGTTGTGGTTCGGTAAAAAGGCAACAATAAGATACTTTAAAGTTTTTGGCAGCAAGTGTTACATCAAAAGAACTGAAGAAAACCTTGGTAAGTTTGAAGATAGAGCGGATGAAGGTATTTTTCTTGGCTATTCGTCAAAAAGCAAAGCTTACAAATGCTACAACAAGAGGCTAAGGAAAATTGTGGATAGTGTCGATGTTAAAGTTGATGAAGGTAGGGAACGAGTAATTAGCTATGAAGAGAACTACCCAATTTATGAAGAGGTTATTGAAGGAGATGAGGAAAAGGAAACGGAAAAGAAACAAAAAATTGACTCAGATGATTCAAATAGTGATTCAGAAGTGGAAGAAAATAAGAAATTCAAAACAAGATAGTGGCAGAAAGATCATCCTAGAGAGCAAATAATTGGAGACCCCACAGTTGGTGTTCAGACAAGAAGAAGAGTAGTAAGTAACTACTCTCTATTATCCAACATTGAGCCCAAAAATGTTGCTGACGCAAGCAAAGATGAAAGTTGGATGAAGGCAATAAATGAAGAATTAGATCAGATCGAGAAAAACAAAACTTGGGAGTTAGTACCAAGACCCACAAATAAAAATATAATCGGTACTAAATGGATCTTTCGAAACAAATTGAATGAAGACGGACAAGTAGTCAGGAATAAAGCAAGATTGGTATGTAAAGGCTATGCACAAGTTGAAGGTATTGACTTTGAGGAAACCTTTGCACCTGTGGCTAGACTAGAGGCAATTAGAATGTTTTCGGCTTTAGCAGTTTACAAGAATTTCAAAGTTTATCAAATGGATGTGAAATCAGCATTTTTGAATGGGAAACTTGAAGAAGAGGTTTATATTGAGCAGCCAGATGGTTTCCAACTTGGTGATGATCCCAACTTGGTTTGCAAGTTGAAGAAAGCATTATATGGCTTAAAACAGGCACCTCGAGCATGGTATGCAAGGCTAGACAACTATCTTACTCAACAAGGGTTCAAGAAAGGTATGGTGGATAGTAATTTGTATGTCAAAACAGAAAATGGCCATCTTATTGTTCTTGTTGTATACGTAGATGATATCATATTTGGCAGCAACAAAGATGAGTCGTGTAAAGATTTAGCAAATAAGATGCAGAAAGAATTTGAAATGTCAATGATTGGTGAACTTTCGTATTTCCTCGGGTTGCAAGTTAATCAAAATGAGAAGGGCATATTTATTTCTCAAATTAAATATGTGAAAGAGATGTTAAAAAAGTTCACAATGGAGGATTGTAAGCCAGTTAGCACTCCCATGACGACAAGTTGCAAGTTGAGCAAGGATGACAAATCTCCACATGTTGATCAAACCATGTACAGATCTATGATTGGGAGCTTACTGTACTTGACGGCTACCAGACCAGATATTTTGTAGGCAAGTATGCATGGTAGCACGATTTCAGGCTAGTCCCAAGGAGACTCATGTGACAACAGTGAAGAGGATTCTTCGGTACCTCAAGGGTACTATGGAGTATGGGTTATGGTATCCGAAAGGTAAGGACTTCACCCTTATTGCGTATTCAGATGCAGATTGGGCAGGATGTGTAGATGACAAAAAGAGTACCAGTGGAGGTGCATTCTATCTTGGAGACAGGTTGGTCGCGTGGCACAGTAAGAAACAAGAGTCAGTCTCCTTATCCACAATAGAGGCAGAATATATTGCAGCGACAACGTGTTGTACGCAGGTATTATGGATGAAACAAACCCTGAAAGATCTTGGTATTAACTTCAGTGAGCCAATTTCAGTTAAGTGTGATAACACCAGTGCCATTAACATCTCAAAGAATCCGGTTATGCATTCTCGCACAAAACATATTGCTATCCGGTATCACTTTTTGAAGGAGAAAGTTGCGGAAGGTGAGGTTAAGTTGGATTTTGTTCCAACAACAGAGCAAGTAGCGGATATCTTCACAAAACCGTTGCCCAAGGAAGTCTTTGAGTACCTTCACAATAAATTGGGAGTGGTCACGCTTCCCAAGAATTGACTAGCTATCGGGACCACATTCTCAGGGGAGCATTTGTGTATTTGTTTATCTTTTTGCTCATGTTTGTGATTTTTGCTAAGTGTAATAATTTTTGCCTGAGAATGTTGTGCATGGACTCAGGGGAGTTTACATCAGCCCTTTGATATTGTTGTCAAAGGGGGAGAAGAGTTACAAGAAATTGCACGTGTGTTGCCAACAATTCCAAAGGGGGAGATTGTTGAGCAAGGTGCAACGACAGTATTGTCATTGTTGTCAACACAGTCAGATAGATCGGTTGATGCAGTGGATAGGAGTTCAGAGGTTATTCAATGGTATGTAAAGTGATATTAAATGATTATGAGGATGTTTATGCACCTTTGGTGATTGCATTTTCCAAGAAGACCGAAGTGGCCCATATGCTAAAGATCAAAGAAAAAGCAAAACACCGCAAAGAAAAAAGTGTCGCGATATCGACATGTTGCATTTTCCAAAGAAGAGAAATGCAAGAGAAAAAGTGTCGCGATATCGCGACATGTTGCATTTTCAGGTGCCAAAAGAGAGAGAAAATGCAAGGAGAAAAAGTGTCGCGATATCGCGACATGTTGCATTTTCGCGGCCAAAAGAGAAGAGAAAATGCAAGGAGAAAAAGTGTCGCGATATCGCGACATGTTGCATTTTGCGGTCCAAAGCAAAGAGAAAATGCAAGGAGAAAAAGTGTCGCGATATCGTGACATGTTGCATTTTCAGGCCAAAGCAAAGAGAAAATGCAAGGAGAAAAAGTGTCGCGATATCGCGACATGTTGTATTTTCAGGGCCAAAGCAAAGAGAAAGAGCAAGGAGAAAAAGTGTCGCGATATCGCGACATGTTGTATTTTGTGGTCCAAAGATAAGAGAAAGAGCAAGGAGAAAAAGTGTCGCGATATCGCGACATGTTGATTTTCATGGGTCAAAGCAAAGAGAAAGAGCAAGAAGGAAAAAGTGTCGCGATATCGCGACATGTTGCATTTTTGCGACTCAAAAAGGGAAGAGAGAAAAAAAAGTGTCACGATATCGTGACATGTTGCATTTTCGTGACTCAAAAGGGAGAGAAAAAAAGTGTCGTGATATCGCGACATGTCGCATTTTCGTGACTCAAAAGGGAGCGAGCAGAAACAAAAGTGTCACGATATCGCGACATGTCGCATTTTTGGACTCAAAAAGGGAGAGCGAGAGAAACAAAAGTGTCACGATATCGTGACATGTTGCATTTTCCTCAAAAGGACAGGAGTAGAAGACAAAAGTGTCGCGATATTAGTGATGAACACCATGATAGTGAAACTGAAGACTGCATAGTGACGTGGACCTATAAGGAATATTTAATGATTTGAAATCATCTAAGATGGTCGTTACACATGGAAAGAAGCGGACGCATGCCCATGTGGAGAAAAGGAAACGAAGGGCCACAAAATAGAAACGAAAAGCCTTTTTGGAAAAAGTGTGTCAGTAGTAATTTTTGTGGAAGTGGTACAGGCGAATCGTAAGGAGTTAGGTAGTGAGTTTTGGTTTGGACATAGTCAGTGTTGCAAAGATTCTACGTTTCAAATTTCAGAGAAAACCGAGTTACGAGGTGAGAGTTATGATTTTTGCAAAAACGTTACAGGTCTCTTTTATGTCAATTTGTGCCACTTGTGCAAAATCTTTTAGTTGGCCGTTTCGACCTTGAAGAGTCACCAGAGTTTCAGTTTCAGTATTGTTACACCTTCTAGGCATCAAATAGATCATCTTTTGTTTTTGGTTTGAGTTGTCACGTGGCTCCGAAGTATGAGAACGAGTAAGGTGTCAATTCTTTGCATGTGACGTGTTTGATGAAATGCCTTCTCAATATAAACAAAAGGAGTTATATAAAAAGGGAGTTACAATTGACAAGTGGCATAGGAGAATATTGTGTCATAAAGGAGTTACATAAAGAAGGAGTTACAATTGATAGGTGGCATGTGAGAATATGGAAGTTACAAAAGAAGGAGTTACAAAGAGAAAATATTGTTATAAAAGGAGTGTTTGCTTGGAGAATTTATGTGTGCGATAAGTGGGTGTGTTTTGTGAATTGTGGTAGACGTTGGGTAAGCAATAGACCAGTCAGGGTCTTGTAAAAGTGAAGGCATTTTTATGTCAATCTTCTAGTTTCAAAATTGAAGTCCAAGTTGGTGCTTGGCATCAGGGGTTGGTGCTCCTTCCAGTTGGTGCTGGTAAATCAGGGGTTGGTGCTCCTTTCTGTTGGTGCAGATAAATCATGGGTTGGTGCTCCTTCCAGTGGGTGCTGGTAAATTGATTGTAAAGTTGGTGCTTTGCAAAGGCTGGATTTGGATGGGAGTCCAAACAGTCATTTTGAGGAGTAGCCAAATCGGTGAACCTCGGTACATCTTATGTTGTGTGATGTTATCTTGTTATATTTGCTTTATTTGGTTTTAAGTTTTCATTGTTTCGGCTTTAAGAGTTGAAGATTTAAGTTTTAAAGAGCTACACTGATTCACCCCCCTCTCAGTGTCATTGTGAGACTAACATCCTCTCGTATACATCCAGTATTTCATGTTTCATGTCAAAAAATAGTGATTGGCCAGAAAGTGCATTCTCAGTCAAAATTACCAGTGCTATATGAAGAAGGGCGTATCTATCTACAACCAGAAGAAGTGCTCCAAACTAGAACACGTAGACTCAGATTTTGTCACATCCAGGAATTTCTCATCAAGTGGCAGGATTTACCTAAAGAAGATGCAACCTAGGAATTTGAAAGTATTTTTCAATCATTTCCAACTTTGAGGACAAAACTTTCCGAGGAGGGGAGTCATGCTACATACCAAACCTAGCCTGTCGGCTAGGTTTTCCATGTGCAAATAATTCTTATTTATTATATTAGATATTTTATAATTGATCATCATCTTTTTATTTTCTATTCATCTATGACTTCAAATTATAGCCTCTGTGGCAAGGGTGTGCCCACCTAAAGTGGTAAAATTCATTCATTTGTTTATTACTCCGTTGATTTAGTTTTTATGTTCCATTGTACTCGGATGCATGTGTCTGATGGTTCTGTAAATCTGCATTAACTGCATTGTGTGAATTTGAACATAATAGTTGGAAGAGAGGGGTTGGTTCCCTCCACCTCCACATAATTCCCTTTAGACATTGCTCTATTTTCTGTCGAGCATCTATAGCTCCGATAGAGATTATCTAAAACTCCCATATATTAGGTGATTTTTTGGATTTTGTATTTTTCATTTTAGTCTAGACCTATCTCCACTGCCAGTCAGGCGTCTATAACCCCGGTGAAGGCTATCTAGATTGTGGTGACAGATTTATCATTACTTTTCTTTGTATTCATCATTTTTTCTCTTTTTTTTTTCTTCTTTTTTTATTTTTATCCAATAATAAGGTACTTTGCAAAAATCCACCTACCATTTGGGTTAGATATCAGGTAAGGCTAAAAGAGTATATGGAATTTTTCACCTTAATTTACAAAACTGACAACTTCATACTTCTAGAACTTCAAAACATATTTTTAAATTATTTGTAGTACTTGTGAAGCTTTTGCAATATGATTCTAATATTTCAAATTTCTTTTTCTCGGTTCAAATTCATGAAGATATACACTAACATCTCATTTTTATTTTTCTTCAGGTTTTGCATGCTTTCAAAATAGGTAATTTTATCCTATATGACCTAGTACCGAATACCAAACAAAACCATCAAATGATTAGTGCTTCGGTAATAACAACCTTAATCAAGAAAACCTCACTAAAAATTTGTCAAATTCAACAACACACATCAAAATAATGAAACTCCAAAATATGGCAAAGCCATTTTATTGCTATACTAAAAACACAACCAAAAATCTAATAAACACTAAACAAACAAAAATAAACATCAACAACATCACCAACTAATAAAATCAGCAAAATAACTAACTAACAAGCTATACAAAACACAAATTTACAAAACCAAAATTGTATATTTGATAAAGCAAATGAATCCACTTCCTAAACTTGACAACATTGACAACCAAACCAATAACAAAACATTACAAAACCACAACTTATGTACAAACACAAAAACAAGAAAACAAACTCCAAAAGACTATTTAAAAAAATATACATTATGTACAAGACACTGCAAAATTTATGCCATCATTTCTATGGATCCCAAATACGATTAGCACACTTTAGAAAACATATATAATTATATATCTGCCAAGTTTTATAAGAATCCAATGAAAATAAGATTAGGCCAAAAATAGAAATTTTGATTATGCCTCTCATCCCACTGATTTGATTCAAGTTGATCAGCAATTTCATGTTTAAAATTTAATTCATTAAACTTGAAATTGAAAACATGATTTTAAATTATCCTTTGCTTATTCAAAAAGGTTAAATTTCACAATTTGATTCATAATTTAGAACTAGGCTCCCATTTTCAAATAGGAGATCTTGCAAATAAGAACCTATTTCTAAAAATTTTAAATTCAATTCACTTTCAAATTTTTTAAAGCAATCACAATCATTCAAGAATTGACAAGCATCTAGGACATTTGGTATAAGAAGATAATTAAAAATTTGCACCCTAGATTCACTAGTTGATTGCTCATGAATTTGATTAAACATTTCAAACATGTTTTCCTTCATTTAATTTATGGCAAAAATTTTAGAAGCTATCTCCAACTTCTTGTTAACAACATTTGATATTTCATCATTGATAGCATTAGCATCCAAAAACTTATCATGCAACCCATTACCTGAAAATTTTGTAACCAATAATAAAGGTGAAGATTTTACCTCGTCATCTATACTCAACACATCATTATTAGCATTTACCAAGATTTGATGAGAATTTTTCACTTTTTTCTTTTCTTCAGGGTCTTCATCATGTTCACCTTGTAGTTCTTTGTCTTTATCAAATACCTGTTTATTAAAGACACCAAAATTAGGCACCCAATTAAATGTATGCCCATCCTTTTCAAACCATAAATCTGACTGATCACAAGATGTGCTAAATAATAAATTTTCTTGATCAACCATTTGATTTATTTCAGATAGATTAACATTTTCCTTTAGGTCATCACCAACATTAAATCCAAACCATTCATGTGAATTTGTACTCAAATTTTTATTAGTCACGGGTAAAATATATGACCTTACCTCTTCTTCATTATTAACAAATGAGTCATAAGAAATATTTACCATTTCTTCATTTTCAATTTCAGCAAGGTGTTCAATAAATCATCTTCAAAGTGATTCAATTTTAGAACCTTCTCTATTTCTGCAATTGGCATGTCATTTTCTGATTGTGTAAGAATTGTGAAATCTTCATTTGAAATAGAAGTTTCAGCATCTTGCATATCAAGTGAAACAAAAATTTCATCAGTCGAAGAGTGAGAAAAAAAATATTCACCATACATACCCCAACCATTATAAAAATTATCTTCTATAGTTAAAGGGTGAGATTCAACCATATCTTTTATGCAAAATTTGGATAGGTCTATAATTTCCCTTTCAAATTCACCTTTATCAATCACCTGAGATGAAGACCTACTGATTTCTTGTTGTATGAGCATTGTAGAATCCTTAAGTGACACAAGGCTTTCAATTTCCTGCACATCATCTGAGATAAGAACTTCTTTGGAAATTGTGAATAAAGTGAATAATAATTCTTCATGATCTGAAATAACAAAATAATTATCTTTCTGAAGCACTTGGTGACATTCCATATTTTCTTTCATACCACCTTTGAATTCACTTTCAAATTCATCTTTATCAGATTAATCCTCCTCAATTTTAAATAATTTATCTTCCTCAGATTCATCTTTTGGTAAGACAAGGGTTTCTTCAGTGGGATCAATTTTTGTATTTTGTTTTATAAGATCATCCCAATCCTATTTTGTGAATAATGGCTCTAAGTTAGTTTCTACATTTTGATCAACTTGATCATCACAATATTCATTTATGGGTATTGACTCTGAAACTTGCACCTCATTATCAACATCTAAGGTAGTTGTGACATCTAAACTATCAATCTCAACCTAACTCATTTGTGATCTTTGATTATGAGTTTTAGGTCTAAGTCTGTATAGTTATTCCATACTAACACCTTGAGATATCAATTGTTGTTCAAATGTTACTGCCTTATTGTAAGCTCTAGACAATGATGTAATTTTAAGACCTTTCCCCAAAAACATAGAAGTAACGTGATCTAAGGCTCACATGTATATTTGAGTAGCTCTTTCTTCTAAAATGATATAATGTATCCCCACCTCAGTATACAACCTATGGAATTTATCATTAAATGATCTCATGGGTTTGTTAAATTTTGTATGGATGGAGACAAATTCATTTAACATCATAACTGGGTCATCCAACTTTCTAAAATGTTTGATAAATGCTTTTTCTAGTTTAACCCAAGAAGTAGCAAACCTTACAGGTAATTGTATGTACCACTTCAGCACAACCTCATTCAATGGGTATGAAAATAATTTTCAAGGAACATATCCTTGCATAAGCTACAAATGACTTAACACACTCTTGTATCTCTGAATATGTTCCTTGGCTTGATCCACATCATGCATAAATTTGGGTAAACAAACTTCTACACCTTCAAGAATTTGATGAATAGGCATATTTAAACTGCTATAATAATCACCTGTCCAAGATACCATCATTTTCTTTACTGAAGTAAGCGATGTCATTAGTGAACTTCAAAGAACACAAAATTTAATGTCAATCTTATTATTCAAAGAAATATATCTTGCAACTAAGCATGAAATGACTAGTCAATTGATAAACGATATGCATCAATTAAACCTTGGCATAAAATAACACCCTTCAATTTGTATTTTTTTTTTTAAAACTGAGATTTGAATGATTTCAAATGAAAATCAAATATTTACCTTTCAAGCCCTCCTAGCACCAATTTGTTGAGGTATGATTTTATTCGATTACAAATATCACCCAACAATTAGGATCGTAATCCTCTCTTGCAAACAAAATATGTTTCTCCAAGGTTCTTTTACATGACACATTATGAATTTATGTCAATTAAGTGCACAGAACATCTCAGGGATTAACAATCAACTGTTAACAAGGGGCCTAGTATAACAAATATTTTGATCTTGAAATCATTACTTGCATTTTCATCAGTATAATTTACTTCCTCAAAATGAATGAAATTGCCTTTTAAAGCTAATATTTGAGAATGCAAATCTATTTTAAAATATGAACTTTGATTTAAAATGCTTTTAACCTTATATTAAACTTGCATGAATGTTTTAAAGCATTTTAATTCAAAACTTACATTTATTTCATGAATGAAGCTTAAAATCAGATCTAATAAAGCTTAGAATATTCTAAAAGCCCAAACATAGGGATTATAAAGTGTTTCACATTTTATAATTAGGGTTTTTATTTTATTCATCATTTATTAGATCTAATTTTAAGCTTCATTCATGAAATAAATGTAAGTTTTGAATTAAAATACTTTTAAACATTCATGCAAGTTTTAAAATAAGGTTAAAAGCATTTTAAATCAATGTTCATCTTTTAAAATAGATTTTCATTCTCAAATATTAGCTTTAGAAGGCAATTTCATTCATTTTGAGGAAGTAAATTATACTGATGAAAATACAAGTAATGATTTCAAGATCAAAATATTTGTTATACTAGGCCCCTTGTTAACAGTTGATTGTTAATCCCTGAGATGTTCTGTGTAATTAATTGACATAAATTTATAACATGTTACATAAAAGAACCTTGGAGAAACATATTTTCTTTGCAAGAGAGGATTACGATCCTAATTGTCGGGTGATATTTGTAATCGTACAAAATCACACCTCAACATGTAGTAAACAAAGATTCAAATTGATATACCTATTTCTAGATGGTTGTCTAAAAGTGTTGAATGTTGTAGAAGTGTTGCTAATGCTTTTTCTCATCTCTAGAGCTTTTGCTAAAGCTACAAATTAAGGGGGGAAATTAGGTGCAGTTTTATTTAGGGGTTTGTTTGATCATAGGTGAAGAGTAAGTTATTTGGTTAGGCTAATCAAAACCCCCTTTTTATAAAAAAAACTAATTTATGCAATATATTTGGAAGGAGAAGTAAATTATGCAAAAGTGTTATAATCAAAAGTATTGTCATCACTTTTTCTAGTGACACATTTACTCTGTGTAAAATAGAGAGGCAGAAGCACTAATGTTTTGAAAGTAGCAATTTTTTTATCCCTACAATAGGTTATCTAAGGATTTTAGGAAGAATTTTGATGTGAATTCAACTTAAATTTGAAAACAAGTAGTCAAAAGGGAGGAAAACCCTATTTGTTGATGTCTAAATGTCAAGGAACTATAAAATCTCACTAAATGACTCCTAAACATCCTAAAACTTGAATGAAAGTAGGAATATGCTTGGAGATTGAGGAATAATGGTTGGTTATCTAAAATACCTTCAAATAAGGGTCTAGAGGCACCTAAGAGGTAAGATAAGGTGTCTAAAATACCTACAAGTAGCTACAAAAGGTTGAAAACTATGATTAGGACTAAAGTTTGATAGAGATAAGATAATGTATCAATGATCTTATGCAAAATAAGATGAAATGATTGTGTGATGTCTAGAAGGAATCCTAAGATAATAACTTGGTAGGATCTTAGAATAACAAATGAGCTACAAGTAAGCAAATATAGGACTACAATAGTTCAATGAAAGAATTAGAAATATTGTAACACTAATATTCTTGCACTAAGATGAAAGTGAGCCTAAAATAGATTGATGAGACTATAAATTTAAATTAAGAGAGCTCAAGGAGATACTAGTGATGTTAGAAACATGGATAGAAGCAATTAGATTGAAAATAAAATGCCTATATCTGCAAATAAAATATTGATAAATGCAAGGATGACTGTAAATATTAGAAGAGCCTACAAAAAAATATGAATGAACATATAATAGTTAAAATTCTTGAAAATTTAAAGATATTGGGTATAAAATAAATATTGATGGTTGTAAAAGCATAAATAAGAGAAACCAAAGGATTAGATTAGTCTAAAATCTATTATGCCTACAACAAAAAGAGAGTGAGTATAAAATAAATATAAATACCTATAAATCATATCATAGAGCATGAAATGAAACTCTATACATAATAAGAACACAACAAATAAGAATAAGATAAAACTAGTAGCTATAAAATGGTAAGCAAGCATAAAATATGATGTTATATGTAACAATAGGATAATAAATGGGTGTTAGTAGCTTCAAAATTAAATGCAAGTATGCAAACGAGATATTAGATGTAATGCAAGCAACAAATGAGTTTTAGTAGCTATAGAATGTTGGATAATATTACATTATTTGATACATGCTAATGTACCCCATGGTACCTTTGGTACAATTGTAAATATTAGAATAGTTTGTCTATAGTTTAGAATGTGTGGTTTATGTTTTCCTAAAGCATGTGTCGATGTATAGGATTTGTATAAGTGCCATGATTGAAAAAGTGTGCAAGTGTTTAAAGTGTGAGAATGTCCAAGTTTCATGTAACAATGTGTGTAAGTATGTAGAAGCAAGAATGTGCAATGTGTAAAAGTAAATAGAATGTCAAGATTCATGTATACAAGTGTCAAGATGTAAATCCAAGGGACATGAGAGGTTTGTCTTATGTGTGGAGTAGGAAAGGATGCATCTCTTGGATATGTAAGGAGAGCAATATTCAAAGTATTTAAGAATCACCTTTATAAGTTTATATTATGGAGACAAAGCTCCATGTATTATATTGAAGATTTGTGAAAAGAAACAAAGTGAATATTGAAGCTTGTATGCAATTTTTTGAGCAATTATATTATAATTTTGCTTATACATATTGTTGATATTGGCCATTTAATTCATATTATTGTTATTTTCATGCATGTTATATTCATAGATATTGGTAATTTATATTAATTGCTCTAATATTTGAGTTGATTCAAGATCTTGGATATCGGGACATGTAATTGAATCTGGCTAAAAAGTTAATAATGGTATTAGAGATACATTGTGTAGACTCTATTAGAGCTACTTTGAGTAGACTCTAAATCTAGCATCAAAAATATCTAGTGTAAATATTTGAAGAATCTAGAGAGATAAGTTCTAGATAAAAAGCTAGCATCAAAGAAGAACTCTAGTGTGAATTTAATTTGAAGAAAAAGTTGAAAAATAAAAAGTTAGCATTAGAGAAGCAATATGGTATGAACGTTTTGAATTTGAATAGGCAAATTTTATTATTTATAAATTATTGAAAGAAGTTGAATATTTACTGCCTAATATATTTGTTGAATAAAAGTAAGCTAATAGCTCATATTAATTGCAAATTGAATGTATTTGTGAAGTATTTAAGAAATTCTTCAAAGGATTAAATATTATGAATGAGTAAAACTAAAAGGTGCCATTATAGAAAGATATTATTGGAGCCATACTCCAATTTTTAAGACACATGAATTTAAAATTAGGTAATATTAAGTTTAGACTATAATATTCAGAGAGTCTAAAATAATTTTGAAGCATTCAAGAGATCATGAAGCCTCTGAGGGCAAGTTTTGGACCTATACAAAGAAGAAGAGACATACCATAGAGAAGCAACTAGAGGAGTATTCCTATAAAAACAAGCATTAGAGGGGGAAGTCAAAGCCACCAAAAAATAAGAGATATCCTAGAGAAAAGCAGCTAGAGGAGTCTACCTGAGAAGGAAGGTGATGTCCAAGTTGAAGAGACATCCCATTAGAAATATGAAAAAAAGAAAGTAAAAATATGAAAGGAGATATCTAAGAATTTAGATAGGAGTTGCATGAGTTGGATAATATCTAGCTATAACCTACCTAGAATAGAATGCATTCCTAGAGAATGAGTATTGCTTAAACTAGAGTGTCATTGATTGAATTCATTCGAATCCATAGTTTATCAAAGTTATTCAAAGCCATCATCTCAAGCTACCCTAAGAGCAAAGAGAAGCAATAATATCTCTGCATGGAAGAATAAGGCAAAACAACATGTAAATATACCCTAGTAAAGTTGACAGTGAGCAAGATTCACTAGGATGATTATTTCTAGAAAAATATTCATTTCCTAACGACTATTATGCATTCATTTCTAACACCTAAAATAGAAGAGAGACATGGATGCAGAAAATTCATAGAATATAGCAAAATACTACGGTATAATTTATTTATTCTGAAATATTTTGAGAAAGCAAAAAACTAGGGATTTCAATTTGAAGTTATTAAAGGCTTTATTTAAGACACATAATAATTTGGAGTTATAAGGATTATTGATTATAAGGATGAAATGAATTATTGAATTGCATTGATATTTGATATTTGATTAAAAGAAATTTGAGATTGGAGAGATAAGGATAATTTGATTATTGAATTGATTGATTTGAGAAATTGAAAAATTGAAATTGATTTCAAAAACTTGATTTTTGAAAATTGATTGAGTATTGAAAAGATTTTGAAATTATTGAATTGTTGAAATTAAACTTTGGAGTTATAAGTATTTCTACTCCAAGAGAATTAGTTTGAAATATTTAAATATTTGCTTTATTTGGTTGGATAATTTGCAAATTAAAATTTTTTATTTGAAATTTAGGAGAAATAAGGACTTCAACATCAAAGGATTTCATTATTATTACTTACTTAGAAGATAGTGAAGAAATTATGGAACATTTAAAACTTTACACACAAAGCATGATTAAGAATATTGAAAATCAAAAGGAAGCAAGAAGATCTTCCAAACGATATTTTAAGAAGCTAAAAAATAAAACTTTATAGCACTTGAATATTATATAGATGCTTAATTTATGAAGCAAGTGAAAATATACAAATACATTTATAGTACCTATTGATATTTGGACAATAACATATATGGAATTAATCTCCTTAGAAGTTCAATATTAAAGAAGAAGAAAATATTTATCAAACTTAAAAAACTCTTTAATAAGCAATGACTATGAAAATAGTATATTCTACATTAGACAATAGTCAAATCAGTATTGGTGAAGGATATAAGTCGTATGATTATAATATATTGAGGAATTTTGAAGAAATAGGAAAGAACACCGAGAACATGATCAAGACCAAGACAAAAAATATATCAAAGAAAAAATAAGAAGATCAAAAAGAGAACAAAATTGCTAAGTGTAGGTAATAGGTTAGCAAATCAACACTAGAATCTCAAATAGTGCTAGAGCCAAAGTAAAAGTATGAATGCAAGAATCATAGATTGAATATTAAAGTCTTCTATAACCAATTAATGTAATACAGTGGGTGTTGGGGAGTATTACATTATTTGGTGCATGTTAATGTACCCCCATGGTACCTTTGGTACAATCGTAAATATTAGAATAGTATATGAGTCTATACTTTAGGGTGTGTGAGTTATATTTTCTTAAAGTATATGTCTATGTGTAGGATGTGTACAAGAATTATGAGTGAGAAAGTGTATATAGTGTGAGCATGTCCAAGTGTCATGTAACAATGTATGAAAGTGTGTATATGTAAGAGTCTACAATGTGTAAAAGTAAATAAAAATTCAAGAGTAATGTATACTAGTGTCAAGATGTAAAGCCAAGGGACCTAAGATGTTTTTCTTATGTGTGGAATAGGAAAGGATACATCTCCCAAATATGTAAGGAGAGAAATAGTCAAAGTATTGAAGAGTCACCTTTCTAAGGCTATATTATGGATACAAAGCTCCATGTATTTTATTAAAGGTTTGTGAAAGGAATAAAAGTGAATATTGAAGCTTGTATACAATATTTTGAGCAATTATATTGTAAGTTTTCTTATGCATATTGTTATTGATATTGGGCATTTAATCCATATTATTGTTATTTTCATGAATTTATATTCATTGATATTGGTCATTTATATTGATTGCTCTAATATTTTAGTCTACTCAAGATCTTGGATATTGGGACCTGTGATTGAATTTGGCTAAAAAGCCAACATAGAATAAAAGTGAATATTGAAGCTTGTATACAATATTTTGAGCAATTATATTGTAAGTTTTCTTATGCATATTGTTATTGATATTGGGCATTTAATCCATATTATTGTTATTTTCATGAATTTTATATTCATTGATATTGGTCATTTATATTGATTGCTCTAATATTTGAGTCTACTCAAGATCTTGGATATTGGGACCTGTGATTGAATTTGGCTAAAACGCCAACATAGAATGTAAAATAAAAGTTGTTATCAAGGAAATAAGGAATGTAATGCATTAAATAAGTAAAATAAAGATAAAATAAGTTTGAAAGTGGAAAATTACAACAAAATCCTAGCAAAGTCTCCTTCTCCTAGCCAAGAACTCCTCCTTGCTTCTCTTTCCCCAAATGCTATTGAAGATTCTTACAATGCAAGAGAATGAAGAGAATGAGAGTGTTGAAATATATTACTTTATTTGGTATATGCAAATTTACCCCCATAATACCTTTAGGGTACAAATGTAAATATGTAAGAGATTAGGATTTTAGTCTATAGTTTAGATGAGTGATTTAAATTTCCCCTTTATGTAAGTGTCTATGTGTAGGATATGTACAAGTTTCATGTAAGATTATAATGTGTAGAATATGCACAAGTATCATGTATGTAAGTGTGCAAATATGTAATGTAAGGATGTGCATAAGTGTATTGTATTAGGAGTGCATGTAGGAGAGTAAGAGTCATGTAGAAGTGTGCAAGTGTCATAGAGTCAAGTAGTGCATGTAAGAAGAGAGTGAAGAGTCTAATATACAAGTGGCAAGATGAGAAGCCAAAGATAAATAATAGGAAAGGTTGCAACTCCCAAATATGTGAAGAGTGCAATAGACAAGTATTAAAGAGCATTTCAATTTCTATATTATGGAGAGAAAGCTCCATACAATGTAAGTGGGAAAATGGTTTTTAGTGATCACCATATCAAACATTCATAATAAAGCTTGTATATAGATTTTGAGCAATTTTATTGTAAGTATTCTTCATGCTTGTACATGAATTATTTTGGCCATTTACATTCATATTTGATATTATAATGAATGTTATTTTATTTATATTGGTCTAGATATATATTTGATTGCTCATATATTTAATTCTACTCTTGATTATTGATATTACAACCTGAGATATTATGGCTTAATTATATTGGGACCTAAGATAGTTTGAGATAGTTTAGCTTAAAAAACAACAGTGGTATCAGAGCTACCAATTGACTCTATATATTTTTTATAGAGTTATATTTTAGAGTCACCACAATATTTGGAGTCTGTCCACTTTAAAAGCATTGAAGACTTGGACTCTGTTTTTTAAGGTCCAACTAAGTAGATATTGAAGGGACAAATAAAAGTCACCCTAATTTGGGTGTTAGGGTCTATCCACTTGGTTTAGAGAAAACTAGTAAAGATAAGGACTCATATAGAATATATTAAGGGCCAACTTAGAAGAAAGTTGGATGTGAGGGCACATTCAAATTCACCCTGATAATAGTTGGATTATCTAGAAAATAGGAGAATCATCTTGTTATTAGGTTTGACCTAAGACACCAGAGATAGATTATAGAGGATTGAGAAGCATCCTAGCTTCCAAATATTGGGAAGCATCCTATCTTCCATAAATTGAGAAGCATCCTAGCCTCTTGATATTGAGAATCAACATAGCTTCAAGGCATTGAGAAGCATAAAAGCTTTCAACAGAGATTGAGAAGCATATAAGCTTCTAGGGAATAGATAAGAGAGAAGTAATATAAGCGTCCATATATCGTAGAAGAAGAAAAATTCTAAATAAGAAGGAAGCATCATAAGCTTCTAGAGATAATAAAATATTCAAACAAGTTAAATTTTTGGTTAATCATAAAACCAGAAGGATTAGGCTGACTGAAACTCATTATAGCATTTTAGTCTTGGTCTTTGAGGATATTTTTCAAGGATTTCAAATAGCACCTACTTGATGTGAAAGGAAGAAAGGGAGATTATAAGCATTATCAAGAGCATTGTCCAAAAAAACTATTCTAGTGCTAACAAAAGATATAAGTACTATCAAAGAGCATTGTCTAGGAGAATATACAAGAACTTTTAGAGCAATAAGTAACAAAAGAGATAAGCTTCAAAAAATAATGCTATCCAAAGTGGCAATAAAAGAAATACGAATTAGCAAAGAACTATATCTATAGAAGCAATAAAATCAATAAGTGTTATCAAATAACGCTATCCAGAGTGCCAATAGAAGCTATAAGCATTAATTAAATAGTTTTTTTTTTTATTTACATGGTGGAATCAATAGCCGCCATGAATCCAGGCAGGTGCATTAACCAAATAGTTATAAGTAAACATTATCTAGTATTTAAGCACTCATAGGATGTTGTCATCTAGAGTAAATTGGAGAGCGCTAATAAAACACCATCTAGAATAGGCTCGACCATGTTATCTAGCAGAAGAGACCCAAGCAAGAACTTGAGCATGCTATCCAGTAGAAGAGACTCGAGTAGGAACCCTAGCATATTATCTAGCAAAAGATACTTGAGCAAGAATAAGAGCATGTTATCAACTAGAAGATATCCAAACAGGAACCTAAGCATGTTATCACATGGATCTTGAGCATGCTATATCACCTTTTATAAACATAGAGCACCATACTCCAGACATTCAAATATTATATTATGAATCTAGTTTGAGTGTTATTCAAGCAACATAGAGTGTTGTAAGCATTGTAGTCATAATATTGTAGGTAGACTTGAGCACTGAAGAAGGAGTCAACATAGTTTGTAGGTAACATCCATACGTTACAACTTGAAAGCATTAATTAGAGGTATTTCAGATTTAAGTGCTTCAAAAATGGAAAGGTATGTTAAATTACCTTTCACATCATTATTATTTGGAGGGAAAGTAAGTTGAATTGAATTTGAATTTTATAAAAGTTTTTATGTGGGAGTTATAAGGTTTTCTACCTTAATGATTTTTGGAATATATATATATATATATATATATATATTTTTTTTTTTTTTTTTTTTTTGAAATTTTTAAATTTATTAAGTTTTGGAGTGATAAGGATTTCTACTAGGATTTAAGTTTTTGAATTTGAATTTTTTTTTTAAATTTTGAAGAGTTAGTAGATTTTGAAGTTTTGAAATTTGAAGATATTTGGTTAGAAGATATTTAAATTTTTTTGAAGATTTTAAATTGAGGGAAATTTTGAAATTTGAAGTCTTTTTAAATTTTGCAAATTTAATATAGGGAGATAAAAGATTTGCTACTTCAAAAATATTTTGGAAAATTTAAAATTTGCAATTTTCTTATTTGAGTGATTATTTAAAGTTTTTTGAAATTTATTATCAACTTTGAAGTAATAAGGATTTCAACTTCAAAGGAATCAAGAAATTTGAAAATGAATAAATGTTAAGGAAAATAGGAGTTTCACATCATAGGAGAAATCTTAAAGAACCATATTTCATGAAAGGAAGATTTCAAAATCAAAAGTTGTATAAAAAATATTCTTTTCAATTCAAAGGGAAAAACCATAAAAGAGTTTGCCAATTCTTATCAAATATGTGAAATAATGTTACTTGAATCTCATCCAAAAATACAAAGAGAAAAATGATGGTTGGCATATAGATTTAGGTGCTAATCATTATATGACTAGACATTTGCATTCCTTTAAATTAGAAATCAAAAATAATATTTCACTAAAAATTGTAGATGATAAGATTTATCAAGTTCAAGGAACTGGAAGAGTAATACCTAGCATGTTTTTTTTTTCATATTTTGTCCTAGATAATTTAAGAACATGTGCTTATACTGAGAGGGGGGTGAAAAATATAAGATAATATTTTTTCTTTTTAATCCAAATAATAGCATTAGCAATATTAAAGCAGTAAACATCACACAAATCATAACACACATGAGAGACATGATTTTACGTGGTTCATCCAATATGGGCTACTCCATGGAGAAAATATTTCTTATAAATTTTTCTCAAATAAATTCTCTTGGGAATCCTTTCCCTAAAATATTTATGGACCTCTATCCAAAGGAGACACCAATCCCATTGATCAAGTTAGTGGATCTCTATCCATAGGAGACACCAATATCCTAACTCTACTCTGGCTGGTGATCCTCTAGAAGACCTCTGCCTCCACTTACCTTATCAAATAGAACTTTATCCACAAAAGACACTTGTCCTCCCTACTCTAGATGGAGACCTCTATCCTCAACTCTATCACCTCCAAATATTTGTCTCAAATTTGTACTAAACACAGTCCTTTGATCTAGCACAAATTTATCCTCAATATTTGTCTCTGGTCTAGCACAAACCTATCCTCAAATCTGCACCAAACTCTGTCCTTGAATTTGTCCTCAAGCCTTAACTCAAATATTGACTCAATCTCAAATAAACTCTATTGGATCTACCCCAAACATTAACTCAAGATTTGAATAAATCAATCAATCAACTCTGCTCTCAAGTCTTCTCAAAGACTTATCTCAAATTTTCCTTGTAAGCTTCCATAAAATTTCACACCAATTTGTCCTCAAGTCCCCTATAGAACTTGTCCAATCTACTCAATAAGTTCTCAAAAGAAATTATCCACATCTGCTCTCAATCTGTATTGTAAGCTTCCACAAAAGCTTACCCAAATCTTTCCACAAGTCTTCTCAAAGACTTACCTCAAATTTGCTCAACAAGTCCACACTAGAACTTGTCCAATCTCATAGAAACATAAAGAGAATTGTTAGAGACTCAATATATTTCATACTCATCAATACTCAATCTCTTTCTCAAATCAATTTAGAATATAGAATTGTTTATTTTATAGAACTTGAACAATCACTTCACACATCCACTTAACTAGGCTCAACCAACTCTACTCACCAATATCTCAATAAAAAAATCCTTGCTTATAATCCCTAGTCCAAGCATATGAACCTTCACTTAAAATGTTTCCAACAATGCTTTTCAACCAATCTCATATAACAATGATACTCATGTTCTTTTCAAACCCTAGTTCAAGTTCTTCACACAACCAATGGCTTCAACAAAAATGCTTATAAAATAAGGTTTTAACAACAACTCTTTATTCCAAAAAACCTTGAAGCATTAACTCAACACACTCAATAAGCAGACCTACTTAAGTCCTTTTCATTCCAAACTTGTTTTCCAAAAAACCAACCAATCAACTCAACTATGGAATAATATGCCCATACCTTTTTCTTGATGATGAAGGAACCTCAAAAATCTACCACAAACACAAACACTTATGTGCCAAGCTTAAAGAATTTATAAGGTGATAAACTCTCTTAAAGATACAATGTAAATATCAAAACTTACATACACCTTATTACTCCATATTAAAGAAATCATCCATTAACAATAATTGAGCAAACACACCTGTTGGTCCGACTTTCATACACACCCTATGAAGAATGAGCAGGAAACTCTGATAACACTTATACGGGATAAATCCCACTCACTTTAGGATCTAGCTGGTTATCCAAGGTGTGAGTTACAGAGTCGGGTCGAATGTCAATTCACTCTTTTCCGCTTCTGGAATAGTTTTCAATATGGACTATTTGTACCTTACAACGGGCTCAATGAACTTGCTCTGTAATGCTCGAAAGTTGTCACTTGTTGGCAATCAGATTTGAAATTGATTCTTTGATCTAGCTCTCATGGGTCAGCAGATTTAAATAAAAGACAAATAAAGAAAATAAAAATGGATCATTTCTCGAAAAACAAAGAGAAGGTAGGGTAAGGCAGAAAGAGAAGTTTACCAAACTTTAACTGTAAAACCTAAACTATCAATTTCATTTATACTATCAGCTTCATATCAGAACAAATCAAAGAAGAAAGTGTCCAGTTTTCTAAGATCACTTTCAACTAAGAGCACAAGGCAAAGATGGAACAGATCTAACAGAAAATTATAAACCGAAGGGAAGTCGGTTAAAATTGATATCTTTCACCGGCAGCCTAGCTCGCACAGTGAGGACAGAGCAATCAGAACAAACTTGAACCTCAAATCTGTAATTTCCCCTAGCATACAATAGAACAAATGAAGCCCAACAACATATTTAATCTTGATATGGCAGATTTACAGCATATATCTAATAAACTTTAATGGAACGGATAACAAAAGAAGATGAACTTATCACAGTCTGCAAAATATTAGGCTCCTGGCCATGCTATCACAGAAAAACAACAGCACATCAACTCCAAGTCCAGAAATAAAAATATTTAACAATCTTTGCAAGAAATTGCTTCAATAGCCTTTTATTTCTAAGTTTCCTGCCCCTCTGCGATTACATTGAGAAGAAGTATTTATAGACTCGGGACAGACCCTGATCTTTTCAGAAATATCTTCTTCTCTAACCGCAAATCTTATCACATTAAACCCTAGGACCCGGGTTTTACAATAAAAAGCCATTTAAAAACAAAGTCTGGATAAAACTTAACCATTCTGCAAATCAGTGCAGTCAGCTGCCATAAATGGAGAAGATAGAATTCGAATGCCACTTGCATTCACCCGCAACTACAAATAAATGCCCTCATTAATTCCTTCGGGTAAGCTGGATGAGTCACTACTCCTCCGACAGTTCATCTCCGCAAAGCCATCCCTGAGTTGAAATATCTGCACTCCATTAATTCTGCCATAAATCTTCATTAAATGCATTCATCGGAAAAATCCGGCAACTGTGTGCATATATTTCATTTCCCGGCCAAATCCCGACATATTCCATTATGGGCAGCTGCTTAGTCACCACAAAGTCTCCTTGCAGCCGGATCTGGAAAAAAATGGATGACACAACAATTTTCGGCATCTTTACTTTCAACATGGTTGTCCTTGATTAATTTGCATTCGACTTTGTCTTTATGGTTCCTTCTCCGTTATCCCGCAAGTGACAGATGGCCTCCTGCATGAAAGACAAAAAATGGATTAGTATTTTATTAAATCAAAGCTTAAACTACTAAATAGAAACCCTAATGTTCAATACTTGCATGTCGGCCTCATGTGATACGTGCTTTGACACGTGTCACAAAATTACGACACGCCTGTTCCATTTCACTTTTTTTTGGGTCGCAAATGCGAATGCGATGCGACATGTCCGATTTCGCGACATGTCACGAAATCGCGACATCCCTGCCCTGCGCAACGCTTTCCCAATTGTGTCACGATTTCGCGACGTCGCGATATCGCGACACCTTCACTTGCCAAACCTTGCTGCGTTGGGCCCTAGCTTCTTCTCCTCCTTGGTTTCCTTTGCTTCTGCTGGCATGTCGCGATTTCGTGACACAATCCCGACCTGGTGGGTCCTCTTGACTGCATTGTGTCACGATTTTGCGACGTCGCGATTTCGCGACGTCGTGATTTCGCGACACCTTCATGGCCTTAGACTTTTCTTCAACATGATTCCTCTTGCTCCCTTGCTGGCTTTGACTCGGACCTGTCGCGATTTCGTGACATGTCACGAAATCGCGACAGTCCGTACACCTCGGGCTCACTCTGCCAGTTTTGTCACGATTTCGCGACGTCTTCCTGCTTCGGGCCTCTTCTGCCTATTTGGTCGCGATTTCGCGACACCTTTCCCACTTGGCACTTTCATCCGAATTTTGTCACGATTTCGTGACATCTTTTTGCACTTGGCTCTTTCTTTCCAAAACGTCGCGATTTCGCGACGTTTTCACACTTGTCGCTTCCTTCCAAAATGTGTCGCGATATCGCGACGTTTCGTACAATTCTGCTTTCTCTCTCCTAATTGGTAGCGATATCGCGACATTTCCAAAAATGGAAAGTGTCACGATTTCGCTACGCTTCTGGGACTTGGCGGATTTTCTGAAAACCTGTCGCGATTTCGCGACATTTCCATAAATGGAAGTGTCGCGATATCGCGACATTACCAAAAAAGGAAAGTTTTGATTTTCATGTATTTTTCTATCTGTTTTCTGCATTCTTTTCGTACCGGTGTAAGATTTTCTTTAAGCATGAATGATTCTAGCATGTAAGAAGTGAAGTCTGAGATAACAAAGCTAGAATGCAAGAAAAAGCACAACTTTAAAAAGGAGGCAAGCAAATTTGGATTTAAAACCTGAAAATATCAAGAGGGTCCCTACTGCAAAAATGGAAGTTCAAAGTTTTCAAAGGATGGAAATTGATTTTTCAGTGGGGGTGTGTTGCTTCTCAACAAATGGCGATATCTGTGGGTAAAATAGTAGCATTATTTTAGAACCCAGGACTCTAGTTTCAAAACAAAAAGACCATGCATCATGCCTTGCCACAGACATTCTTCACAATAAATTGACTACTAACTGATAGCTGTCAAAATTTCCCAAGGACATACTAGGCTGAATTACTTAAGGAAGATTTCTGATGAGCAATTACAAGGGCATAAAACTTTCTTGAAGGAAGACTGGATCGAATGTTGAACTCTGGACTGATCAGCTTTTCTAGATTGTAAAAAGGGGAAACCGAGTAGAGCTCTGTTTACTAGTTTAGCTTTTTACAGCCCCGACAAAGTTACCCTTTAGATTTACACGACCCAAATTTACAACTGTAAGGAAGGATCTTCAACTGGGTAGAAGAAAAACATCTTTTGAAACTTGGCTGCCTCTTTCATTATACAACTCTTTTCTTTTTCCTTCTTTTTTTTTTATATATATTGGAAATAACAGGGTGCTAATCCAACTTTCATCTCTTTCTTTTGAAGTACATCAACATCTGAAACTGCTTCAGCCTGGGCACTGATAGCCTTTGTGGATACTCAAATAATTACATGAATCATAGTCCCCTCTTATAACCAACTTTTCTTGGATTCCCCGGGAGTTTCTCCAACCAAACAGCATAGCAGTTTTTCTATAATTAAAACAACTGTGGCAAGCAAGACACAAAATCCAGTCATCTTTCTACCATTGTTCTGAATAACAAAATAGTTCCACTGTTCAGTTTAAGCAGACTATCTCATAATTATGATAATGAATACTGGATTGTGGATTGATCAGCTCAGAATAAAGCAATTTTTAGAGGGCTGACTTTTTCATTGATGTTCAGGCAAGGCTAAAGAACAGGATCTCAAAAGCTGAAGAACTTTGCACAGACTTCCAAGGGCAGACACAGGCCTCAAAACAAAACAAAAATAAAACTGTACAGAATTAAAATAAAACTAAAAACCACTGTACAGGAAACTAGAATTAAACTAAAGCAAAATAAAACTTGCAGAGCTATTTACAATGGAAAATAAAATACAACTGCACTTCGGAAAGACTAAAAACTGTACAGGCAATTAAAACTAAAACTAAAACAGAAAAACTGCAAAGTTATTTACAATGCATACACATGTTACAACTTCTTTATGACTCATTCAAATGATACATTGGACGGAACAGCCGAGAAATAATGTTTCAAGTATTGACCATTAACAGGGAGGTCCAAAAAATTACCATCCAGGTCTTGTAAACGAAAGGCATTGTTACCCAGAATCTCAGCAATTTGGTAGGGGCCTATCCACAGTGGCTGCAACTTCGTGTGCTTACCCTTCTTCTCATGGGCCTTGTCCCATAAAAGCACCAGGTCTGCCAGTCTGAAAGCTTTCACTTTGGCCCTCTTGTCAAACCAGCGCTTGACAGTTTCTTGGTGCCTACTGAAGTGCTCCAGGGCTTGGAGTCTTTCATCCTGCAAGTTAGTTAGATCTAAAACACGGGCTTCTGCATCATCTTGATCCTCAAAATAATCTAAGGCAAACTGGTAAGTAGGTAACTTCAGAGAGATGGGAACAATTGGCTGGGTACCATACAGCAAAGCAAAAGGAGAAGTCTTAAGAGCAACCTTATATTTTATCCGGTCAGCCCAGAGTGCATATTTCAACAATGTATGCCACTGCCTGGGTTTGTCTGCTGCAGATTTCTTAATGGCATTCATTAAATTCTTGTTTGTGGACTCAGCCAGTCCATTGCCTTGGGGATAATAGTTGGATGAGAATCTGATAACTATCCCCATCTGGTATGCCCAGTCTGCAAACTCCAATGATTGGAAGGCTGGTCCATTGTCACACACCAAATTCAGAGGAACCCCAAACCTAGTTATGACCTTTGATTCAAGAAAATCAATCACTTCCTGAGCTGTACTTCTTGTGGTGGCTGCTGCTTCAACCCATCTTGTGCAATAGTCAGTAGCTGTTAGAACATATTTATGCCCTGCTGAAGAATTTGGATTAATCACTCCCACAAAATCAAGTCCCCACTGCATGAAAGGTTTAGTTATCACAACAGGTTGCAATGGGAGAGCCCGGTTGGCCTCTTTGGCTGCAAAAGTTTGGCACTGATGGCAGGTTCTTACATGCTGATGTGCATCCTTAAATAGTGTAGGCCAATAATAGCCTGCTCTCAATATTTTATGCGCAGTAGCAGATCCTGATGAATGCCCTGCCCCTAACTTTTCATGAAAACTGGACATGACTTCACTGACTTCACTGGGAGAAATGCATCTCAAGAAAATGCCAGCATAATTCTCTCTGTACAGAGTACCTGCCTTGAGGAGATAATGAGCAGCTTTCAATTTTAATGCTCTCCTTTGGGTTCTGTTCAAATGGGATGGGCAAACTCCAAATTGCAGCAGATGAATAATATCCCCATACCAGTTATCAGACTCAGAATTCAACTGATTAACTTCTTCCCGTAGAGGCACTTCGGCAATGTGTCGGGACAAACCAAGTCCCCTAATCAATTTAGCAGGCCGAATCTCTAAGTCATACTCTTGCAGCCTTGTAACCCAATTGCCTCTTAGTTCACCCAACTCATTCTGACTTAGAAGGTACTTCACAGCTGGGTCTGGAACTATGGCATGAATTTTGCTTCTCAGTATATAGTGCCTGAACTGCTTCACTGCTCTTACCAAGGCATAAGCTTGTTTGTCTAAACGAGAATATTTCAGTTCAGCTCCTTTTAAATTGGTACTCTTGAAAGCAATTGGATGTTCTCCGGTTTCCCTCCGTTGGGTCAGAACTGCAGCAAGTGTATGTTCTAAAGAAAAAGTGTACAGATAAAAATCTGCACTGAAGTCTGGGCTTACCAGAACTGGTGCTTGTTTAATGGTTGTCTTAATTTCTTGGAAGGCTGCCTTAGCTTCTGTGGTCCAGACAATCTGAGCAGTTTGCTTTAGCATGTCATTCATTGGCTTGACTATCTCAGCAAATCCGGAGATGAACTTCCTGACAAAGTTTATTTTTCCAAAGAAGGACCTCAACTCTTTCTTGGAGTTGGGAAATGGTATGCCAGATATGGCTTCAACTCTGCCTGGATCCATTGAAATGCCATCTTTTGTGACCAAGTGCCCAAGGAGCTTTCCTTCTGTTACACCGAAAATGCACTTCTTTGGATTCAAGGAAATGCCAAACTCCCTGCACTTGTTAAACACTGACTCCAAGTGGTTTACATGGTCAAACCGAGATTTGGAGAAGACTGTTAAATCATCCATGTAAACAACTATACATTTTCCCATAAGCCCCTTGAAGGCATGATCCATTGCTCTTTGAAATGTAGCTCCGGCGTTTATTAAACCAAATGGCATCCTCTTGTAAGCAAAAGTTCCCCACTTAGTTGTGAAAGCAGTCTTCATTCTGTCTTCTTTCTCAACCAATATCTGATTGTAGCCTGAGAAGCCATCCAGGAAAGACATCATCTCTGAACCATTGACAATCTGCAAGACTTCATCCATAGAAGGCAGAGGATAGTTATCCTTTTCAGATGCCTTGTTTAAATTCCTAAAGTCCACACACAGGCGGATCTCTCCATTTTTCTTCCTGACTGGCACCAGATTGGCCACCCAAGTAGAATGCCTGATGGGAAAAATAATTGCTGCACTCAAGAGCTTTTCCACTTCTTTCTGGATGAGGGGTTCTAACAGAGCATTGACATGCCTCTGTTTTTGTCTGAAAGGCTTGCAAAATTCTTTTAAAGGTATTATGTGAGTGTAAACTTTAGGATCAAATACCTTCAAGTCTTTGTATGACCAGGCCATTACATCCTTGGACCTGTGCAGAAAATCAATCATACTTCTCTTTATTTTTGGATCACAGTCCTTTGCCAACTTGATGTGCCTGGGATCTTCTTCAGTCCCTATGTTCAGGTCTTCAGTCCCACTGTCTGTGGCAGCCACATAATCCTCAGAATTCACCTTTTGTTTGATCTTGTCAACATCAAATAGCCGCTCCAGCTCCACCATTCCTTTTGGAATTCTGTTGTCCTTCAACCTCATTATTCCCCTGTCATCATCTAACTGTTCCAGCAGGGTGTCTCTTTGGCCCTCATCAATTATAGCATTCTCAAAGGTGTTAGTACTCTGTAAAAAGTTTACAATCTGTTGATCATCAGAGAAAACTTGAAAGCTATCTATATTGTTTGGAACCGAAGGACAAGGGACTAACTCAATTGAAAACTTATCCCATTTAAATTCTTCCAATGGTTTTAAACTTGCAGCTGAAGAAGCCAAGATATCTGCATGTGAATTTTGTTCTCTGGGTATGTGTGTCAGATTAAATGCATCAAAACCTTCTACAAGATCCCAAGCCCGGTGTTTGTATCCTTTCAAATAAGAAGCTTTACACTGGAATTTACCCTTGACTTGACTTGCCACCAATTCTGAGTCAGTGAAAACTTGAATATTCCTCACACTTCTATCCAAAGCAAATTTTAAACCTAAAATCAGAGCTTCATACTCTGCTAAATTGTTTGTACATGGGAACTGTAGGCGGTAAGACATAAAAAATGTCTGACTTTCAGGCCCTTTGAGGACTGCCCCTGTTCCAGAACCCTGCTTACATCTAGCCCCATCCACATGAAGTGTCCAGACTTCATTAGTATGTACAGGATGAGCTTTATTAAACTTGTTACCCTGCCCAGTTGTTAAATTGTAGACACCAATATCTACCTCTGCAATATTTACAGTTTCATTTGCTGCATTGTACTCTGTAATTGTATGCTTGTACCTGGGTTCTCTATCAACCCGCAATTGATTTGCCACTCCTTTCCACGGCAACCACATGTGTGAAAAATCTGTTGCCAAATATCCGTTCAAAGACCTAGACCAATCCCTACTCAACAGCATCCCGTACCCCACTGGGATATCCACAACCTGGATTTCAATTTTATGTTGAGCCCTTGGCTCAGATGCCAATTGGATATGAATATTTTGAAGCTCTCCAACAACTTTGACCTCTGATTTGTCCAACTGGACAACTCTCCTTTCAGACTTCATTGGGGTCAGTCCCAACTGCTGACAAATGGCCAGAGGCATAACATTAGCAGATGCACCTGAATCTACCAAACAATTGTGCAAGTTCTTCCCAAAAATACGGACAGTCAGTAAAAAGGGGGGAACTTCAGTTTTTTCTTTGTACATGGCTAGATTGGCATTTGCTATTTTCTTTCCTTTGTCCACAGGTTTAGTAGCAGGACCGGAGTATGTCTTTATCAGATTGTCCCTCTGCTCTGAAATCTGTGCTAACTCATGCAGAGTAATGTTGGCTTTAATCTTTTTCATATCCTCCACTATGTTATATCCTTTGTTAAGTGGAGGGACAGAAGCATCTGGTCCCCTTTGACCTCCTCCCTTTGGTGGGGATGGATTGTTGCTTGGAGAGGGATCCGGAGGAACATTGTGAGAGTTGTCCGGAGGAGTTGATGTAGTATTAGGCTCCGGATTCCTGTTTCTCAGATTGTAGTTATCTCTTCTGTACTGCTGGAAAGCCTGTACCTCATCCATAGGCATTTCAGCTACATTCTCAGATTCATCCAGGAAAGTGAAAGAATCCAGGACCATGGCTGCACTGTGGCTGGATGAACTTGGGCCATCAGCAGTTCTTTGATTTTTAGGGGAGATCAAATCTCCAGACAAGGCTTCAAATGCATTACAAAATTCCAGACAGTCCAACTCTCCATGCTGAGAAGTGGCATGTATTCTGCACCAGTTGGGCAGAGCCAAATCACAAATGTTCACATCATGAGCTTTACCCTTGTAATATTTATTAGGCTCATATGGGGGCTTGTTGAATCTGTTCGGTTGATATGAATATCTGTTGGGGTTGTCCCCAGTAGAAACTTGCCTTTTAAAACTCAAGAAATCATTTGCCAGCTTCTGAACAATCTTTGAGACTTCTTCAACTCTTGCATTGTCAGCCTCTTTGACTGGGTTCTGTACATTCTCAACAGGTGCCACAGCCAATGGTGTTGCTGATGGTAGAGTCTGACAAACTGGCAGCATCATCTGATGTGGAATAGGATTGAATACAGGGGCAGCTTGTGCAATCAGAGGAATTTGCTGAACATTTAGAGGCTGGGGTCCCAACTGTCTTTCCAGAACCAAAGCTTCTTTATAAGCTTCTGTCAAATTAGTAACAGCGGGATCTCTCTTCAAGAAGACAGAGGTCATGGGATCCAGGGAATTTCTAAAGATCTCTAATGCTAGGTCAGCATTCGGTACATAATACCCAGTAAGTCTACCATAAGCTTTCTGGAATCTAACATTATAGGATCTGATGGATTCACTTAATTCTCTCTTGATGCCAGAAAACTGCTGATATAAAATACTAGGGTCTATCACTTCACCGAACTGTGACACAAAGACTTTTTCTAAGTCATTCCAACTGGTGATAGAATCATTGGTGAGGTTTAGAAACCAGTCATAAGCTCCCTCCTGGAGAGTGAACGGGAAGAGTCTGCAGGCAACATCTTCATGCTGCACATTTAATAATTTCAATGCATTCTTGAATGCAACCAAATGTTCTTCTGCAGTTCTTGTCCCATCATGTTTATATTTGGGGAGATATCTTTCCGGATTTCTGGGTAGGTCATGGGCTATACCCGGAATATTCAAAGCAGTGGAGCCTAACCAATTTGCCATTACTACCTGGTTGACAGTGATATTCTGAACTGTGGTTGGAGTAACTATCAACGGTGATAAAACTATTTCTGACAAAGACTTGGCCCTTCTGAGGCTACTTCTTTTCGGGGTTTCTAATTCAGGGACAAGGAGCTCTCCGGCTCTGGGGTGGGACCTTGTTACCCTGTATGTAGAATCCAGCTTTTCACAAGCACTTACAAACTGACAATCCTTAACAGAGTACTGAACTTGAGGTCTTCTCTTCTGACAATTTTAAAAACTGTACTGACAAATTATAATACTGACCGGAGTTCACTGGGCCACTTTTAAATGTTGGTGTTAAGTCCCGCTGTTCAGGCAAAAACTCAAACAACAAAATTTAACAGCATTTGTCAAGTACCACATACAATCAGATTTCTCAACTCAAGTGCACTAAGAACATAAGTTCGGCCCTCCTTCTAGCGCCATTTTTAAATGTTGGTCCGACTTTCATACACACCCTGTGAAGAATGAGCAGGAAACTCTGATAACACTTATACGGGATAAATCCCACTCACTTTAGGATCTAGCTGGTTATCCAAGGTGTGAGTTACAGAGTCGGGTCGAATGTCAATTCACTCTTTTCCGCTTCTGGAATAGTTTTCAATATGGACTATCTGTACCTTACAACGGGCTCAATGAACTTGCTCTGTAATGCTCAGAAGTTGTCACTTGTTGGCAATCAGATTTGAAATTGATTCTTTGATCTAGCTCTCATGGGTCAGCAGATTTAAATAAAAGACAAATAAAGAAAATAAAAATGGATCATTTCTCGAAAAACAAAGAGAAGGTAGGGTAAGGCAGAAGAGAAGTTTACCAAACTTTAAACTGTAAAACCTAAACTATCAATTTCATTTATACTATCAGCTTCATATCAAAACAAATCAAAGAAGAAAGTGTCCAGTTTTCTAAGATCACTTTCAACTAAGAGCACAAGGCAAAGATGGAACAGATCTAACAAAAAAATTATAAACCGAAGGGAAGTCGGTTAAAATTGATATCTTTCACCGGCAGCCTAGCTCGCACAGTGAGGACAGAGCAATCAGAACAAACTTGAACCTCAAATCTGTAATTTCCCCTAGCATACAATAGAACAAATGAAGCCCAACAACATATTTAATCTTGATATGGCAGATTTACAGCATATATCTAATAAACTTTAATGGAACGGATAACAAAAGAAGATGAACTTATCACAGTCTGCAAAATATTAGGCTCCTGGCCATGCTATCACAGAAAAACAACAGCACATCAACTCCAAGTCCAGAAATAAAAATATTTAACAATCTTTGCAAGAAATTGCTTCAATAGCCTTTTATTTCTAAGTTTCCGCCCCTCGCGATTACATTGAGAAGAAGTATTTATAGACTCAGGACAGACCCTGATCTTTTCAGAAATATCTTCTTCTCTAACCGCAAATCTTATCACATTAAACCCTAGGACCCGGGTTTTACAATAAAAAGCCATTTAAAAACAAAGTCTGGATAAAACTTAACCATTCTGCAAATCAGTGCAGTCAGCTGCCATAAATGGAGAAGATAGAATTCGAATGCCACTTGCATTCACCCGCAACTGCAAATAAATGCCCTCATTAATTCCTTCGGGTAAGCTGGATGAGTCACTACTCCTCCGACAGTTCATCTCCGCAAAGCCATCCCTGAGTTGAAATATCTGCACTCCATTAATTCTGCCATAAATCTTCATTAAATGCATTCACCGGCAAAATTCGGCAACTGTGTGCATATATTTCATTTCCCGGCCAAATCCCGACATATTCCATTATGGGCAGCTGCTTAGTCACCACAAAGTCTCCTTGCAGCCGGATCTGGAAAAATTGGATGACACAGCAATTTTCGGCATCTTTACTTTCAACATGGTTGTCCTTGATTAATTTGCATTCGACTTTGTCTTTATGGTTCCTTCTCCGTTATCCCGCAAGTGACAGATGGCTTCCTGCATGAAAGACAAAAGATGGATTAGCATTTAAAATTTATTAAATCAAAAGCTTTAATATTAAAAAGAAGTCCTAAGGTTCAATATGTGTCGCGATATCGCGACGTTTCGTACACTTCTGCTTTCTCTCTCCTAACCGGTAGCGATATCGTGACATTTCCAAAAATGGAAAGTGTCGCGATTTCGCTATGCTTCTGGGACTTGGCGGATTTTCTGAAAACCTGTCGTGATCTCGCGACATTTCCATAAATGGAAGTGTCGCGATATCGTGACATTACCAAAAAAGGAAAGTTTTGATTTTCATGTATTTTTCTATCTGTTTTCTGCATTCTTTTCGTACCGGTGCAAGATTTTCTTTAAGCATGAATGATTTTAGCATGTAAAAAGTGAAGTCTGAGATAATACAGCTAGAATGCAAGAAAAAGCACAACTTTAAAAAGGAGGCAAGCAAATTTGGATTTAAAACCTGAAAATATCAAGAGGGTCCCTACTGCAAAAAGGAGAGCTCAATGTTCTCAAAGGATGAAATTCATTTTTCAGTGGGGGTGTGTTGCTTCTCAACAACACCTTACTCTTCTCAATATTGCAATAATTGATTAAGTCACTTTACCAAATATATGCAGTAAATCAATTTTTAATTTCCAAAGGTAAAATCAATATTACCCTAGTAAATTTCCATTTACCACTTAGGTAAATATCATAGCCAATTTACCCCTTATTTCTCCCTAGCCTTAACAAAGCAAAGAATAATTTTATTTCTATTAATAACCCTTATCTCTCCACAACCTTAGCAACTTAATTAAAAACTAAAACAAAAATATAAAAACCTTTTTATATCTCCTGCTCCACATTTTGTGGGATTCAATCTTGCACTCTCTCCCTTGCTAGCGCCTTGGCCGCGGCTTTCTATCTATGTGAGCCAAGCGCTCACATGCCCACTAAAATCGCAGAAGGCACTTTAATATTTTGTCGAATCCTTTAGAGCCCTTGGATCCCTTCTCCTCTTGCCACGTAGTGTGTTCGATGTGCTCCCTTCTTACTGAATGCACGCACCTTTTTGTTTGCTGCTCCTTGGCACTTTCTCCATGAATCTTAGCATTATTTTCAGCACAAAAATAATCAGAGGAAATTTGAATACATGTTTTTGAACTTAGGCAAAGGTTTAAATACCTTTTGCCTTCCAAATATTGCACGTCGTCGGTGTATTAAACTTGGACGGCAGTGCCTTTATAATATGCATAATTAATTTATAAATCATTTAAATTCTATTTAGAATTTAAATTTTATAAATTAACTTTATAACCTTTGGCTTTATAAAAATTAAATCCTCCTTGGGGGTTAAATAAAAACTTTTTGTTGCTCATAATGATTTAATAAAAATCATTTTGCCATCATGGTTTTAATAAAAACCCTTTATTTTTGCCTCACATAATATAAAAATAATATTATGACATTTTTTCAATCAACCTCTCGCATTATTCCTTTTTATCTTTTGACATCAATTGTAGCTTATTCCTTAACATCAATGACGACTTCGTTCCTTGACATCAATGACAAATTTGACTCAAAATGTCCAACAAGAATATTTTATATATTCTTGGATTATCAACTGGCCTTATCTTAGTTGCTCAATTAGTTGAAAAAGGAAGAACAGTGGAATTCAAATATACAAATGAACATAGAAAATGCATTATCAATAATCAAAGCAAAACTGAAGCTACAGGTTCAATCAAGAATGGAATATTTGTATTAGATATAATGGGATTCTCTCAAGAAATCATTGAACATTTATTACCTCATGATCAGATTAATGATAAGATGCTTGATTTTTTAGAAAGATAGGAAATAGGAAATTGGATCAAGCATAGTCCAATATTACCTTACAAACATTATAAACATGAGCAATAAATGAACCCAATATTCAAGAAAAATATTCCATAGCAAATGAAGATCATGCACATACTAAAGTCTTAAATAATCAAATAATATAATACATGGGGGTTCTTGGAGAATATTACATTATTTGGTACATGCAAATGTACCCCCATGGTACATTTATGGTACAAATGTAAATATGTAATAGATTAAGGTTTGAGTCTATAGTTTAGATCAGTGATTTATATTTTTTCCTTTATGTAAGTGTCTATATGCAAGATATGCAAAAGTGTCACGTAAGAGTGTAATGTGCAGGATATGCACAAGTGTCATATATGTAAGTCTGCAAATATATAATGTAATTATGTGCACAAGCATCTTGTATTAAGAGTGCATGTAGGAGAGTAAGATTCATGTAGAAGTATGCAAGTGTCATAGAGTCAAGTAGTGCATGTAAGAAGAGAGTGAAGAGTCTAGTATACAAGTGGCAAGATGAGAAGCCAAAGGTCAATAATAGGAAAGGTCACAACTCTTGGATATGTGAGGAATGCAATAGATAAGTATTGACGAGTCACATTCAATGTTTATATTATGGAGAGAAATCTCCATACAATGTAAGTAGGAAAATGGTTTGTAATGATCACCATAGCAATCATTCATAATAAAGCTTGTATACAGATTTTTGAGCAATTTTATTGTAAGTATTCTTCATGCTTGTACATGAATGATTTTGGCCATTTACATTCATATTTTATATTATAGTGAATATTATTATATTTATATTTTCCTAGATATATATTTGATTGCTCATATATTTAATTCTACTCTTGATTATTGATATTATGACCTAAGATATTGTGGCTTAATTATATTGGGACCTAAGATAGTTTGATATAGTTTGGCTTAAAATCCAACAATAAGAACCTATGCAACCTTTTTGAACTATTATATTCATTCCAATGTCTAGAACACCCACTATTACTTGGTCTTCTTCCACAACTATACATGGATCCTACACAAAGCATATGCATATATAACATATAATTCTAATATAACAATGCATTCACCATTTTATATACATGTAGAAAATATATTAGAGTTAAATATAATTTTTTTATGACCATCATCCACACATTATTTTCATTTTAGATTCATACAATCATCCCTGCTCTTAGACACATTCATGCAAGCCCTTTCTCTTCCTTTTTTCCTATCCTCCTTATAGGCTTGTTGTCCCTTTCCTCTTATTCTTCTATGCACACACTATTCTCCCTTTATTCCCTACACTAAGGATTTTTTTATATACAACACTGGTGGTTACACATGAGTGGTAGTTACTTTACCTAGAAATATCTTTATACGTGGATGCTCCTGCATCATAAGAAACTCATACAAGATATGAATAAGGAAAAAAGTAGACTAATGGAAAACCTAGAAAATAAAGGCCAATATATCAAGGAGCTCAAAATGTTAAAGCTTGTAGAAATGGAAATATACCCCAATTTGGCACAAGAAATCTAGAGGACCAAGCACATATAGGACCAAATCAAGGAGAAGATATAAAACTCCTTTTAGTAATTTCAAATAAGATCCTCCATAGGGAAAATCATGGAAGTAGCTAAGAGCATTATCAAATAGTTGGAAGAACAAATTTTTACAAGATATGAACACCAAAACATGCTAAAAATCCTTTCATCTATAACCCAAACACAAGCACAATAGCATGGGATAGAACATAAATATATGGTAAAGAAGATTAAAAAGATCCCAAATATCTAGAGGAACTTAAAAAACTATAAAGACAATCTAGCATATTTGAAAATCCAAATCCAATAAATAGAAAAATAAATTCATGGGTTAGTTGTTGTTGTCTTTTTAAGTCTTTTTACCACAAAATATCATAGGTTTGAATAGAAAATAGCCACAATATTAAAGGTCAAATTAATAATACAAGAGTAGAATAATATATAAGCAAATTAATATGTATATCAAGGCCAAAATAAAGAAAATAGTATTCATTTATATAATCAAATATAAATGTAAAAGGCCTAAGTCATTCATGAACTATGCATGAAGAAAAACTTACAATATTAATTGCTCAAAAATCTATATACAAGCTTTATTCCTTTTCTTCATGTTACAACTTTGTAATTTGATATTTGGATTACATTATTATGGAGTATTGTCTCCATAATATAGCCATAGTAATTTGACTCTTCAAGTACTTGACTATTTCTCTTCATATGATAAGTCCTATGACCCTTGGCTTATCATCTTGTCACTTGCATACTAGACTCTTCAAGTTCTTCTTACATGGACACTTGACTCTAAGAAAATTGCACACATATACATGACTCTTACACTTCTACATGCACTCCTAATCTAAGATAATTGTGCACATACTTAAATTATATATTTGCATACTTACATACATGATACTTGTACATATTCTTTCAATCTTCACTTGCACTCTAACTTACATGACACTTGTGCATATCCTACACATTTACACTCACATAAATGGGGAAATATAAATAATATATTTAAACTATAGACTCAACCCTAATCTATTACATATTTACAATTGTATGATGAAGGTACCATGGAGGTGGAGGTACATTAATATGTATCAAATAATTTAATATTTCTCAATAATTGTTGCTAAAATGCCAAACATATTTGAATACAGGATTCATGCTCTAGATGATGATGTCACCTATGTCATATTTAACAAAGAAAAATATGAATCATATGAAGGGAATTCCTCCAAAGTATATGAGAAACTAACGTCTATCTATACCAAATTGAAATATCTAGCATCCAAGGGGGAAGGTATTTCTAAATATCCTTTTGAAGACTTAGTAGAGGAAGTTGAAGATCTTAGGACAGTAGAATTGCTTGATGACAGTAAGTAGCAAATTATTTTGGGCCTTTTGTCATCCAAGACTAGCTAAGTAATCCAAAGTACCAAGAAGAAATAAATTTTTACCAATTTTATATCAAGGATCTCAATAGTATAGACTTTGTGCCCAAAGAAAGAGGAAGGATCTAGGATTATATGCTAATTGAGCTTGGTTTCACATGAATTTACCATAAGTATAGTACCTTGGCACTACCTTTTCCAAATTTTACATATTTTGGATCAATATATTGGCAAATATTACATTATTTAGTACATACTAATGTACCCCCATGGTACCTTTGGTATAATTGTAAATATTAGATTAGTGTGAGTCTATACTTTAGGTTGTGTGATTTATATTTTCCCTAAAATGTTTGTCTATGTAGAAAGTGTGCAACTTGCAAGTGTGTGCAAATTTTCATAAAGTGTGCAAGTAAATAGAAAGTCAAGAGTCATGTATACAAGTGTCAAGATATAAAGCCAAGAGGTATGAGAGGTTTGTCTTATGTGTGGAATAGGAAATGATGCATCTCTTGGATATGTGAGGAGAGTAATAGTCAAATTATTGAAGAGTAACCTTTCTAAGGTTTTATTATGGAGATCAAACTCCATTTATTGTATTAGATTGTAATCACATGTAACAAAATATTTACCAGAGAATATTGAAGCTTGTATGTAATATTTTGAGCAATTATGTTGCAAGTTTGTTTATGCATATTATTATTTATATTGATCTATTAATCTATATATATTTTTAATTTACATGGTGGAAGGCTGTCCGAATTTTATGACTGCCACAATATTCTACGATGTTAGCCCTAGAAGCCACCACATAGTTCTTCGTGTAGTTTGCCCCTATAACCACCATGCCACAATCATTTAAAAATATTTGATGCCACCAAAAGCACCAAGAAAGGGAAAAGTGTATTAATATATTATTGTTATTTCATGAATATTATATTCATTGATATTGGCCATTTATATTGTTTGCTCTAATGTCTGAGTCTACTTAAGATCTTGGATATTGGGACGTATGATTGAATTTGGCTAAAAATCCAACAGTGGTACTAGAGCTACCATATTTTATCCATTTTTGAAAGTAATATTGAAAGCTAGCACCAAATTTTTTCTTTGGTTTGAATATTGAAGTGATAAATTTTTAGAGCTAGCATTAAGAAAAAATTTGGTGTAAAATTGTAAGAAGAATATGGAGAGATAAGTTTCAGATTTAAAAGCTAGCATTAGAGAAGATTCTTTGTGATAATTTGAATAGGTAGAATTGATTACTGATAAATTGTTAAGAGTGTTGGGATATATTACATTATTTGGTACATGCTAATGTACCCCCATGGTATCTTCATGGTACATTTGTAAATATGTAATAGATTAGGGTTAATTCTATAGTTTAGAGTGTGAGTTATATTTCCTTTTTTACGTAAGTGTTAATGTGCAAGAAATGCACAAGTGTCATGTATAAGTGTAATGTGTGGGAAATGCACAAGTGTCATGTAAGTTAGAGTGCAAGTGTAGATTGAGAGAATGTGCACAAGTGTCTTGTATGTAAGAGTGCAAATATTTAATGTGAGGATGTGCACAAGTGTCCTATATTAGGAGTGCATGTAGGAGTCCAAGAGTCATATAGATGTGTGCAAGTGTTTTAGAAGTATGCAAGTGATAAGTTGATAAGCCAAGAGTCATGAGACTTGGTATATGGAAAGCAATAATCAAGTACTTGAAGAGTCACATCACTATAGCTATATTATGGATATAATGCTCCATAGCAGATATTGAATAGAATAAAATTCATATATCTCATTATAAGAGGAAGTGGAGTAATAAAGCTTGTATACATTTTGAGCAATTAATATTGTAAGTTTTCTTCATGCATAGTTCATGAATAATTTAGGCTATTTACATTCATATTTCAGTATATAAATGAATGTTATTTGATTTATTATATAAGCCTTGATATACATATTAATTTTCTCATATTATCATTATTTTGACCTTTATTATTGTGGCTATTTTATATTGGGACCTATGTGATATTGTGAGATAACCTATGATATTTTATGGTAGTAAGGCTTAAAAATCCAATAGTGGTATCAGAGCTACCACCAGAATCTATCTAGTTTGATAGAGTTTATTGAACTGCCATAATTAATTAGCTTTTTCCTTTTTGATAAAGTTAATTTAGAGTCTATCCACTTTAAATGCAATGCAAACTTAGACTCTAATTTTTAAAGGTCTCATTGAGTAGAGTAGGCTAGGGTCTTTACTTTGGTTGAAGGAAAACCAGTGAATACTATGACTCAATTATATTGAAGAAAATGGGTCAACTTAGAAGAGAAGTTGGATATTGATAGGTAGAATCAACCTAGAAGAAAGTTGTTTATGTGCAAGTTGTAAATGTGCAAGGTGCCCCCTTGTACAACTAGGTAGAGTGTTGGCCAAGAAATCCATATTTCTATATAAAGGGCCTCATAGTGAGTGATTATATATCATTGTATGTCATATTAGGTATACCGGGTAGATCACCATATAGATTGGTGAGGGAGTACAATGCAGTTCTTTAATATTAGTTATGGAGTGTTTATTTCCTTCATACTGCATTATATTATTTTTTTCACTTTCCATTAATAGAATATTTTAGCATCTTACATTTCTGAATATTTTGCATCATGTGATTGCATTCTCATAAATCTCACATTATCAAAATCTAACAATGGTATCAGAGCCACGATAGATTGATAGTATTAGGGAGAGCCATAAGGGATCACTATTGCTATTATAAGCTTGAATTTTATTGCATATTTACAAACTAGATCTGTCATTGTGCACCGATGCATACAAACGTCATCACAAGAGAGATAGAGAGGAAAATCAAATGTCGGGTCTAGAATTTTTGAGATTGCATTTGGCTAAAGTCTTTCCACAAAGTTATAGAAAACTCGTAAATACTAGGACTTGGTATTCATTCCACTAGATTGACAAATCAACTAGTGAATATTTAGCATTGACATTTTTAGAATCATCATACTAATAGTTTGTTGTAGGAAAAGGAGATTCAAGAAAGTTGGGAATCTTCTTACAAGAGAGCTAGGAAGAATATTTTCTTAGAATCAATCCAACACTAGAAGCAACAAACAAAAGAAAAGGAGATTCCAATAACCTGAGGGAGTCTTGTTGTAGACCTGCACACTAAAAATAAGGCCATAGAAGTCTATTGAAAAGTCCATAGAAGCCTTGGTCCAGAATAAAAGGTCACAAAAGCTTTTATTTAGAAGAAAAGGCCATAGAAACCTTGAACCTAAACAAGACTCCAAAGAATATTTATTGAGCCATAAGAAGAGTCATTGAACCAAAATAAGACTCCAAAGAAGAGTCTATGAGAGATAGGAGATTGGTGTTCTTCTTTACTGATAGAAAACTTCCTCTAGAAGAAGCTAAAGAGACCCATAAAATGTATCATTGAAGAACTTCCATCCCTGGAAGAGATAGAGAAGAACTATCAAAAGACTTCTTCCAAATATCCATGAAGAAGATCTCATTGCCGACACTTTCATAGTTGAAGGTTGAAGAAAAAGTCTCATCAAGAAGACCGGAGAAGCTACAAGACTAAAGACCTTGGAGAGGCCTCAAGGAGAAATAAGTAGAAGGCTTGGAGAGCCTCTTTATAGAAATTGGAGAAGCCATAAAATAAGTTCTTAGAAAAAATATTTGGATAAATTCACTACAAAATATAGCGAAAGAATTGGGAAAACTTTCACCATTCGAAAACAAGCCCAAAATAGAAAGATTTAGCAAACAGTTTGTCAAACTTTAGAGAGAAGATCCATGGAGACCTCAAGATTTTTATATTCTTGATAAGAAAGCCCTATTTGAAGTCAGAACTCAGGTAGAAGAATCCTACAAAATCTAATAAGATTTATATATTGTCCTTCATAGCTAAGAAGGCATATTTTAATGAATAGATTTACTGCTAAAGGGTAGCAATCAATATAGCATTACTAGCTACAAAAATTTGGAGTTCCAGGCTAGATCCTGAAAGAGGAGTTGAAATCATCTACTACAATTTTATATCAGCAACCTAGAAGTATTCAGAGTTGCAAACAACCACCATTCCAAACAAGAAATTTTGTGAATCAACCCATCAATATATCCATCATTGAAGGTAAGCAACTTAGGTGCAAAATGTTCATTACTTGAACACTTACTTCGGATTACTATGAAGAACACAAGCTTATACTGAGAGGGGGGTGAACAGTATAAGACTTAACCAATTGATAATTTTAACTTTAGATAACAGAGGCATCAACACAACATTAATCAAGACAGAAAGCATCACACATTGAAGACCCATTTTAACGTGGTTCACCCAGAATGGTTGGGCTACATCCACGGATAAAATCTTTCACTAAATTTTATCAATCCAAATTCTAGGAATACCTTTCCCGATTACAAAGTTTATGGGCACCAACCCAAAGGAGACACCAATCCCCTAAACTCGAGTTCGTGGGCACCAACCCACAGGAGACACCGATCCCCTAGCTCTGCTCTAGTCGGTGATCCTCTAGAAAACCTCTGCCTCCGCTGCCCTTAGAAAATGGAACTCTATCCATAGAAGACACCTGTCCTCCCTGCTCTGGTCGGAGACCTCTGTCCTCAACTCTATCACCTCCAAAGCTGGTCCTCGAATTTGCACTAAACACAGTCCTTCGGTCTAGCACAAATGTCCTCGTTCGTCTTTGCCTGTTGCGCTCACTCTGCACGCTTCGACATCATCTCGCCACTTCTGCACTCTTGCGCTCTTTCGGCTGCATCTCGCACACTTCGACGCACATTCAAAATCGATACTTTAACTCTTCAAACAACCCTCCTTTTATACTAATACTTTCAAGATCAAAACCTTGATCTTAGTCGGCTGCACAACCCTAAACTACGTCAACTGCAAACCCTAATCTTCGTCGGCCCAAATTTAACTTTGTCGGCTTCACTGCCTCTATGGTTCTGCAGCTTTTCCCGTGAAACTACAACATGTCGCGATATCGCGACACCTTTGCCTCCGAACACTTTCTTTTGGCTTTTGTCATGAAATCATGACACTTCTGCCTCTGCTGACGTCATCTTCACTTCTGTCATGAAATCATGACATTTCTCGCTTTCTCAACCTCTTCTCGGCTTGCACCCATGAAAGCAGAACATGTCATGAAATCGTGACACTTTTGCTTCCTTGCACTCTTCTCGGCTTGCACTAGCAAAAATGAAACATGTCACGAAATCATGACACTTTCGCTGCCTTATGCTTTTCTCTGCCTTACGCCCGTGAAATTGGAACATGTCACGAAATCATGATGCTTTCACCTTCGAGCTCTTCCTTCTTGAATTCATCATGAAATCATGACACTTCTTCTGTTGAAGACTTGCTTACTATCTCTGTCATGAAATCGTGACACTTTCTGCATCCATAAGCTTTCTCTTCAACTTGTCGCAAAATCATGACACTTCCTGCATCTACTTTCTTTTGAAATCGTGACGCTTTCCTTTCGTACGTCTTCTTTGCAACCTATCATGAAATCATGATAGTTCTCATTTCAGACTCTTCCCTTTGTTGCATGTCACGAAAATCATGATAGTTCTCACTTCTTATGTCGTCATGACTTTCTCCTTTAGCATGTCGAAAATCGTGACACTTTTTCTCCTTAGCGCTTTTCTTTTCTTCGGGTCGTGAAAACCCGACATGTCACGATATCATGACACTTTTTCTCTCGGACTCTCTCTCCTACAACATGTCACGAAATCGCGACACTTTTTCGTCCGACCAACCTTCCTTGCAATATGTCACGAAATCATGACATTTCTGACTCGAACATTCTCTCTCCTCTTTGAGTCATGAAACTGCGACATGTCGCGATATCGCGACACTTTTCTAAAAAGCTTTCTCTCACCTGCTCAAGTCACGAAAATGCGACATGTCGCGATATCGCGACACTTTTCTAAAAAGCTTTCTTTCGAACCTGTCATGCCGAACCCTTCATCAAAACAGATTATTTTACATAAAATCAAATTCCTTCAAAAGCTTCTTGACATCAATGACAACTTAAACACTTGAGCAAAGACAATGCACCCAAGGTACCCAAAATTGCCAACAATCTCCCCCTTTGTCATTGATGGCAAACCTTTACTGAAAACACGTCTCAAGAGCCAAAACTGAAACCAACTGTGCTAACAACTGAGAAACTGTGCCCCACACTGAAGAATCTTCCTCTGAAGTTTTGCTCCCCCTGACTTGAAGCTTTCCTCTTCACTAGAAGCTCTCCCCCTTACTCATATCTCTCCCCCTTTGTCATCAATGGCAAAGGGTCACCTTTGGGGCTCGGGACTAAGAATGAGCCTCTTAGCTTGGTCCCTCCCCCACCTCCCGATGAGGTGATTAATTCTGGGGTGGGAGTACAACTCCCAATTTCTCCCTTAGATACTCAAACGTATCTCTTGGAAGAGGTTTGGTGAAGATATCTGCAATCTACTCTTTAGTAGGCACATACTCTAGCTTGACTTGCTTGTCTTGCACTTTCTCCCTTAGAAAGTGATACTTGATGGAAATATGTTTTGTCCTTGAGTGCATTACCGAATTTTTGGAAATACTTATGGCACTCGTATTATCGCAAAATATGGAGATGGGTTGTTCATGCTTGACTTTGAAATCCTCCAAGGTGGTTTTCATCCATAAAACCTGTGTACACCCAACCACTGCTGCTATGTATTCAGCCTCTGCTGTAGATAAGGAAACTGAAGGTTGTTTCTTACTTAGCCAAGAAACCAAACTCTTTCCCGGAAAGAATGCTCCACCACTAGTGCTCTTCCTGTCATCAGTATTGCCTACCCAATCTGCATCTGAATAGGCCGTGAGGGTGAAATCATCACCTTTGGGATACCAAAGCCCAAAGTCCATAGTGCCCTTCAGATATCTGAATATCCTCTTAACTCGTTGTAACATGAGAAACTTTTGGAGCTGCCTAAAATCTTGCTACTAACCCAACTGCCTGCATGATATCTCGGTCCGGTAGCTGTAACATATAATAAACTGCCAATCATTGATCTGTACAACCTCTGATCTGCCACTGGAGATTCATCGTCTTTACTCATCTTGCACCCTGTAATCATTGGAGTACATACTGGTTTGTTGTCCATCATCCCAAATTTCTTCAACATTTCTTTGATATACTTTCCTTGAGAGAGAAATACACCGTCTTTTGATTGAGCAATCTGAAGACCTAAAAAGAATGACAGCTCTCCAATCATAGACATCTCAAATTCCTTCTGCATGGTGTTAGCAAAAACTTTGCACATCTGAGTATTATTTCCCCCAAAAATAATATCATCAACATAGACAACCATAATCAACATATCATCACCTTCATTCTTAATATACAAATTGCTATCTGCCACGCCTTTCCTGAAGCCTTGCTCATGAAGATAACTCGTCAAGTCTTGAGTACCACGCCCTTGGTGCTTGCTTTAACCCATATAAGGCCTTTTTCAGTTTACACACATAGTCTGACTATTCTGTGAGAGACACTCCCGGCTGTTCTATGTAGACTTCTTCTACCAACACCCCATTTAGAAAAGCTGACTTTACATCCATTTGATATACCTTGAATGATTTGAAGCTTGAAAGGGCCAAAAACATTCTGATAGCTTCAAGACGAGCAACAGGAGCGAACGTCTCTTCGAAATCAACACCTTCTACTTGAGCATAACCTTTGCAGACTAACCTAGCTTTGTTTTCGACAATCTTTCCATCCTCATTGAGTTTATTTCTGAATATCCATTTTGTGCCAATGACATTCTTGTCCTTAGGTCTTGGAACCAAATCCCAAGTTTCACTTTTTTCTATTTGATTTAGCTCTTCATCCATTGCTTTTACCCAAAATTTATCCGCACATGCTTCACTAAAAATTTTTGGCTCAATCTAAGATAATAATGAAACATTTGTAGAATCGTGTGAAGGAATGACTCTTCTTCTTGTTTGCCCGCTGTTTGGATCACCAATGATCAAATCTTTGGGATGATGTTTCTGAACATATCGTGAAGGAGTTTTGGGAAGCAGTTGTTGTGTTTCCTCTTCTTCATCTGAAACCTCTCTCGAATTCTTCTTGACAAATTTCATCACTGAGTTCCTTGACTGGTTCTCTTATCCCTGTCTTTTCATCAACTGTTACATTTATGCTCTCTACGACTGTATGCGTTCTTTTGTTGAAGCATCTGTAGGCCTTGCTTCTACTGGAATATCCAAGAAAGATTCCCTCATCACACCTAGGATCAAACTTACCCAGATTCTGATCTTCCCTTCTGATGAAGCACTTACTCCCAAACACTTTGAAGTATTTTACTGTAGCTGGTCTTCCTTTCCACAACTCATAAGGAGTTTTATGATGATTGACTCTAAGTTGGGCCCTGGTGATAATGTAGATCGCTATACTGATTGCTTCTTTCCAAAAGCCATCTGAGAGTTTTGACTCATTTAACATAGCTCTAGCCATATTTTCAATAGTTCTGTTTTTCCTTTCAACTACTCCATTTTGTTGAGGAGTTCTTGCTGCTGAATATTCTCTTTTGATTCCTTGTTGCTCACAGTATTCCACAAATTCATTTGAAGTGAACTCTCCTCCTCTGTCTGATCTTAAGCATTTGATTCTCTTGTCAGTCTCATTTTCAATCATTTCTTTGAACGCTTTAAATTTTTCAAAAGCTTCAGATTTTTCTTTTAGAAAAGTAACCCAAGTCATTCTAGAATAATCATCTATAAACAACATGAAGTAGCTTTCTCCCTGAATGCTCTGAGTTCTGGTGGGGCCACATAAATCAGTATGAATAAGATCCAAAGGTTTTGAAGAAGTATACCCTTTTGATTTGAAACTGGTTCTGGTCTGTTTTCCATGTTGACAAGGACCGCAAATGATATTATGGGGCCTCTTTATTTTGGGCAAGTCTCTAACTGCTTCCTTGTTACTAATATTGACGAGATTATCAAAGCTCAAATGCCCCAATATTTTATGCCATAGCCAACTCTCATCTTCTTGAGTTAGAAAACACTTTTCCCTTTTTATCTCACTCAACATGTAAAGATTGTTTGGAGTCCTTGTAGCACTCGCAATGAGTTTTCCATTTTTTTCTTTACTTATCTCACATCTATCTGAAAAGAAAGATACTATGTGCCCTTGATCACAAAGTTGACTCACACTTAGAAGATTATGTCTTAGGCCTTCTACATAAAGCACATTTTCTGTTTTGGATTTCCCATCCAAACTAAGAGTCCCTTTACCACATATTTTAGCTGACCTATTATCTCCAAAACTGACTGTTCCTCGGTTTGTTTGTTTTAAGACCAAAAACTTTTCCTTTTCACCAGTCATATGTTTTGAACAACCACTATCAAGATACCATTTTTCTACTTTGTCTTGAGCATGAAAAGCAGTTTGAACTATCATTGACTTAGATTTGATCTCATTTTTCTTTTTAGTGAACTCAAGGCTAGATCTATCCAAACTGCACATCCTTGTTGTATGCCCAAAATTCTTGCACTTGTAACACATGAAATTTTTATTCATAAGTGGTGCAAAAGAGTTAACATATTCCTTACTATGGCTATTCAAGGATTTATTGCAATGCATAGCTTTGTGACCAAAATTCTTGCAGGAAAAACAATAGCCATGGAAAGTATTATGTAACCTGTTTTGATGCCTTGGATGATTGTTCTTCTTGTGACCAACTGGAATCCACCGCTCTTCAGGATGAAGATTGGTCTTGCTCGAAGACCCTATTTCATGAATAGTGATACCATCCTTCTTTTGCTTGTCATACGGAGTATTCTGTCTGAGAGCCAATTGTTCCAACTTCACTCTAAGAGACATAACCTCTTCTTCTAGTTTCTCGCAATCAGTTTCCTTTCCTTTTAAAGCCTCTCGTCGAACCTCGTTCAACCTTCTTTCCTTCTTCAACTAGAATTTTGAAGTCTATAACTCTTTGAGACAATTTTGATCTTGCAATCTCTTCTTCTTGACATTGATGCTTGAGAACAGAATTTTCTTCCCTGAATTTCTCAAGCCTTTTTAAAGCCAAGAAGAATTCACTTTTGAGATCGAACCCAACCTCTTCATCTCTTTCTGAATCTGAATGTTCCTCCTGATAGATCCTTCCCCTTTTTGGGCTCTTTCTGGAGAAACCCGCTCTGATACCAATTGAAGAACACAAGCTTATACTGAGGGGGGGTGAACAGTATAAGACTTAACCAATTGATAATTTTAACTTTAGATAATAGAGGCATCAACACAACATTAATCAAGACAGAAAGCATCACACATTGAAGACCCATTTTAACGTGGTTCACCCAGAATGGTTGGGCTACATCCATGGATAAAATCTTTCACTAAATTTTATCAATCCAAATTCTGGGAATACCTTTCCCGATTACAAAGTTTATGGGCACCAACCCAAAGGAGACACCAATCCCCTAAACTCGAGTTCGTGGGCACCAACCCACAGGAGACACCGATCCCCTAGCTCTGCTCTGTCTGGTGATCCTCTAGAAAACCTCTGCCTCCGCTGCCCTTAGCAAATGGAACTCTATCCATAGAAGACACCTGTCCTCCCTGCTCTGGTTGGAGACCTCTGTCCTCAACTCTATCACCTCCAAAGCTGGTCCTCGAATTTGCACTAAACATAGTCCTTCGGTCTAGCACAAATGTCCTCGTTCGTCTTTGCCTGTTGCGCTCACACTGCATGCTTCGACATCATCTCACCACTTCTGCACTCTTGCGCTCTTTTGGCTGCATCTCGCACACTTCGACGCACATTCAAAATTGATACTTTAACTCTTCAAACAACCCTCCTTTTATACTAATACTTTCAAGATCAAAACCTTGATCTTAGTCGACTGCACAACCCTAAACTATGTCGGCTGCAAACCCTAATCTTCGTCGGCCCAAATTTAACTTTGTCGGCTTCACTGCCTCTGTGGTTCTGTAGCTTTTCTCGCGAAACTACAACATGTCACGATATCATGACACCTTTGCCTCCGAACACTTTCTTTTGGCTTTTGTCATGAAATCGTGACACTTCTGCCTCTGCTGACGTCATCTTCACTTCTGTCATGAAATCATGACATTTCTCGCTTTCTCAACCTCTTCTCGGCTTGCACCCATGAAAGCAGAACATGTCACGAAATCATGACACTTTTGCTTCCTTGCACTCTTCTCGGCTTGCACTAGCGAAAATGGAACATGTCATGAAATCGTGACACTTTCGCTGCCTTATGCTTTTCTCTGCCTTACGCCCATGAAACTGGAACATGTCACGAAATCGTGACGCTTTCGCCTTCGAGCTCTTCCTTCTTGAATTCATCATGAAATCGTGACGCTTCTTCTATTGAAGACTTGCTTACTGTCTCTGTCATGAAATCGTGACACTTTCTGCATCCATAAGCTTTCTCTTCAACCTGTCATGAAATCGTGACACTTCCTGCATCCGTACGACTTCTTTTTAGCCTATCGCGAAATCGCGACGCTTTCAACTTTCGTACGTCTTCTTTGCAACCTGTCGTGAAATCATGACAGTTCTCATTTCGGACTCTTCCCTTTGTTGCATGTCACGAAATCGCGACAGTTCTCACTTCGAGTTCTGTAGCATGTCACGAAATCGTGAATGTTCTCACTTTGAGCTGTCGCTCGTTGACACTTTTTCTCCTTAGCACTTTTCTTTTCTTTAGGTAACCCGACATGTCGCGATATCGCGACACTTTTTCTCTCGGACTCTCTCTCCTGCAACATGTCACGAAATCGTGACACTTTTTCGTCCGACCAACCTTCCTTGCAATATGTCACGAAATCGTGACATTTCTGACTCGAACATTCTCTCTCCTCTTTGAGTCGTGAAACTGCGACATGTCGCGATATCGCGACACTTTTCTAAAAAGCTTTCTCTCGCCTGCTCAAGTCACGAAAATGCGACATGTCGCGATATCGCGACACTTTTCTAAAAAGCTTTCTTTCGAACCTGTCATGCCGAACCCTTCATCAAAACAGATTATTTTACATAAAATCAAATTCCTTCAAAAGCTTCTTGACATCAATGACAACTTAAACATTTGAGCAAAGACAATGCACCCAAGGTACCCAAAATTGCCAACATACTACTTAACTTCATTAAGCACCTTATTAGAATTTAAAAGTTGTAAAATAGAAGGTTGCATTGTAATTCCTCAAAGAAAGTGCAAAATATAGTTTTTGTTAAGTTTTATTACATACACATTAATAGGAGTTAGATACATTCTTCCTATTATCTAATTATTGAGAAGAGGACTACATTAAGAAATTTGCAGTGATCATTAGTGCATTTGAAACTACTTTGAGATCTTATTAATAGGAGAAATAAGTTGATATTATTTTTTGAAAAAGAAATAAGTTGATATTATTAAAGTGCATTAATTTGGAAATATTATTGGTTTATTGCACTATATTAGTTGTTCATTAAACTAGTTACTCTCAAAGGGTTATTTTGTGTATTGATTGTTAAGATCAAAGGCACAAAAATCTACAAATAATCAAAGTGTCTAAAGACATTATTCATAAATCAATACCTACAATATATTGTGGCCTATAGAAGCCACCAAGTAGATCAAAATTCCTTCAAGGAGTGGAGAAGAAGAAAGCAGCCATTAAATTAGTGATAGAAGCTACAAATTGAGACTTGGTGAATCTCATATTTGAGGTGCACTAAGAGTTATTTATAGGTAAAATATTAGTGCAGACATTACTCCTTCAAAAATATACTATCTATAATATTATTAGCTTGTATTCATTACCAAATTAACCAAGCAAATGAGAGAGTTGTCTAGCAAAGAAGACAAGTCAAATCAGTGCTTGCCTACAAGGATTAATATAGAAAACTTGCCATCAAAACCAGTATGAGAAGATTGTAAAAGAAGGTGCAAAAGCAAGGTATTTTATTATAAGCATATTTACATTATTTTACACCATAATATCCTATCCTACATAGAAAAATGGATAGAGTCTAAGTTTCATAAAGAAATATCCTTCACAAGTAGGGATTATCTCATAAGCGGTCGTAGAGGAGCACTATCCAAGAAAGGTCAAAAGAGCCTTTAAAAAGTTCACATCATCCATGATTTTGGATAGTCACAATGAGCAACCTGTAAGCATACATAGCATAGTACAAGGAAGGAGCTATCATCTACAAAGGTATAAAAATAACAACTTGAAAGCAAGATAATATAAAAACATAAGGATAAACAAAGGGAGAAATACCCAAGAGATAGATGTTCATCCAAAAAGAGCACTCAAAGCCACCATTGGATTGTCTCAAAATCACCATCGAAGCATTGCTCATTATCCTAGCTCAAACTCACCATTGGAATATCTCAAAACCACCACTAAGCATTGCTCATCATCCTAGCAGAAGCCACCATTTAAGTGCAATAGAACCTCCATCATAGCATTGCTCATTATCTTAGTTGGAGCCACCTATATAGGAAATACGTTGGCTTGGAAGAAGGCATTGGAGATAAGATATCAAAAGCATTGGCTGGCAAAAGAAGAGGTAAGAAATAATACATTGGAGAAGGTTTACATGCAGAAACCCTAAGTGCCACTTGGCACATCCCTTCTTGGCACCCTCATATTTCTCAACGTACATTCAAAGAAGAACGTTTAAGAAATACATCTTTGGTTACAAACTGGGAGGTTACTTAAGCTTAGCAATCATTGCATAGGAAAATGAGCATTAAAAGAGCTCATATCTCAATGCTCACCTTTGGTATAACTCCCAAGCACCACTTTTCATAAGGAGTAATGCATCTTCACTATTTAATAACACCTATTCCTGGAGAATGACAACAAATTTCAAGGCATGTAGTCAAGTCTGTAAGGTATGGAAGTGCATTCATAGAAAGGATTGTGTAAGAGTGCATTCAAGACACAAATATTCAGTGCCAAAATTAGACACCCTGATAAGGAATGAGTTCCCTCTTTGCTTCCTTATCCTCGCCCTATGTTATTAATCCAGAGAATAGCAGAACATTTGAAAGAGAAGAATTAACAAAAGAATCACACGATAATTCAAACCAGTATAAAAAATATAATAAATAAAGTTCTAATAAGTCAATGCCTCTCTGGGAGGGAAGATCCATGCCTTGAAGGCCTTGCGAATTACTGCAGATGAAATGGTTAAACGAATGATATAAAAGATAATCAATTAAATCAAATTATGTGATGTTTATAATAAACTTTCTTCCTTGGAAAACATAGCCGACGTTGCTATGTTTGGTATGTAGCATGACTCCCCTCCTCGGAAAGCTTTGTCCTCAAAGCTGGAAATGACTGGAAGATACTTTCAGTTTCCCATGTAGCATCTTCTTCGGGTAAGTCCTGCCATTTGATGAGAAATTCTTGGATGTGACGAGATCTCAGTGTGCATGTTCTGGTTTGTAAAATTGCTTCTGGTTGGATATATACGCCCTTCTTCATCTAGCACTGGTAATTCTGATTGAGAGTGTACTTTTTGACCGATCACCTTCTTGAGACAAGAGACATGAAATACTGGATGTATTCGTGATGAAGGAGGTAACTCTAATTGATATGCCACTTCTCCAATGCGACGTACAATTTTGTAAGGACCATAAAATCGAGGAGCCAACTTCTGACTAGACTTGATCTTCAATGACAATTGTTTGTAGGGCTGAAGATGTAGGAACACCATATCACCAATATTGAATGCCCTTTCCGAATGATGCATGTCTTGTTGCTGCTTCATATGATTTTGTGCTTGGACCAAATTGTCTTTCAGAATAGTGAGCATTGATTGTCGCTACTGAAACCAATCATCTACTTGGGCCACTTTGGAGGATCCTGGTACATAATCTGCTACTGTTGGTGGCTTAGTTCCATACAATGCTTCAAAAGGAGACATCTTGATGGAATAATGGTAAGAAGTGTTGTACCACCATTCTGCCAATGATAGCCACTGACTCCATTGATATTGTTTATCTTGAACAAAACATCTTAGGTAGGTACCCAAACATTTGTTAACTACCTCTGTTTGACCATCTGTTTGTGGATGGTATGCAGAAGACATATTTAATTTGGTACCACTAAGTCAAAATAATTCTCTCCAAAAATTGCTAGTAAATATGGGATCTCGATCACTTACAATATTTTTGGGCATTCCATGCAATTTAAAAATTGAATCCATAAATACCTTAGCCACTTTGCTTGCTGAAAATGGATGTTGTAAAGCCTGAAAGTGAGCATATTTGGAAAGGCGATCAACCACCACAAAAATTACTGTTTTACCTTCTGACTTAGGAAGACCTTCAATAAAATCCATGGAAATATGTTCCCACTGATGATCTGGAATAGGTAACGGTTGAAGCAACCCTGGTGATTTGACTGTTTCTCCCTTATTGCGTTGGCACACTTCACACTCAGCTACCCATTGCTTGACCTCTGCTTTTAACCCTTTCCAACAAAAGGATTTTTTAACCCGCATATAAGTTTTCAAAAAACCTGAATGTCCTGCTGATGGAGAAGCATGTGACTCATCTAGAATTCGTGATTTGATTGTTGAATTGTGTGGAATGTAAATGTGATTCTTCTTGCATAATATTTTGTCATCATAGGAGAAAAGAGGGTGCTTGGATGAACCCACTGACAATTCTTGAATTATTTGAGTTGTTTCACTATTGGACAACCATTCTTCCTATAACTGAGATACCCATTGAGAACATGGTCCTGAGATGGCATTAATGACCACTTCATCTTCGTATTTTCTGGATAATGCATCAGCTGCCACGTTTTCTTTTCCTTTCTTATACTCAATCACAAAATCATATCCCAACAATTTAGTCAACCACTTGTTTTGTTTGGGATAAGAAAACCTTTGTTCTAAAAAATGCTTGAGACTACTGTGATCTATTTTTATAATAAAACGACTATTGATTAAGTAGTGTCTCCATTTCTCCACTGCATGTAGAATAGCCAACATTTCTTTTTCATATGTGGATCTACCCAAATTCTTCCCTGAAAGTTGTTTACTTTCGAATGCCAAGGGATGACCTTCTTGCATTAATACTGCCCCAATACCTGTTCCTGAGGCATCACATTCAATGACAAATGGTTTTTGAAAATCTGGAGTTGCCAAAACTAGAGTCGTACACATTGCTTCTTTGAGAGCCTCGAAGGCTTGAGTAGCTACATCGGACCAATGAAAAGCATCCTTCTTGGTGAGTGTTGTGAGAGGACCCACAATTTTACCATAGTTACGCATAAATTTGTGATAATAGCCGATGAGACCCAAAAAACCATGAAGTTTCTTGATGGTTTTAGGTAAAGGCCAATCCTGAATTACCTTAATCTTATTGGGATCCACTTTAACACCTTCTTGAGATACTATATGACCTAGGTACTCAACTTCTTGAACACCAAAGGAGCATTTAGATCATTTGACAAACAACTTTTCCTTGTGTAGGATATGAAGAACTCTTCCCACATGTGATAAATGATCCTTCCATGATTTACTATAGATGAGTATGTCATCGAAGAAGACTAGGACAAATTTGTGGAGGAATGGATGAAACACCTGGTTCATGAGACTTTGGAATGTAGATGGGGCATTAGTGAGACCAAAGGGCATGACCAAGAATTCATAATGACCTTCATGAGTTCGAAAAGTTGTTTTGGGAATATCCTCCTCCCTAACTCTGATTTGGTGAAACCCTGAACGTAAGTCCAATTTGGTAAAGAATTTTGCACCATGTAGTTCATCTAGTAAATCATCAATGACAGGAATAGGAAATTTATCTTTGATGGTGATTTTATTGAGAGGACGAAAATCTGGACACATACGCCAAGAATTGTCTTTTCGACGAGCCAAAACTACTGGTGAAGAATAAGGGCTAGTACTATGGTGGATGACACCATGTTCTAATAGTTCTTGGACAATCTTCTCAATTTCTATTTTTTGGGGTTGGGGATATCGATAAGGACGACCATTAGGTGGAAGACTTCCAGGAACAAGGTGTATGGCATGGTCATGGGATCTTTTGGGTGGTAGTCCTTTTGGTTCTTGAAAAACCTCCTCATAGTTAGCAACAATGTTTTGGAGATCTTCTGCTTGGATTTCTGGCATATCTTGTTCTAATTTTTCAATGCAATTGATTCGGGCCATGAATCCACCGCCATATTTTCTTAATATCTTTTCCATGCTATGTGAACTTACTATTTTTGATGGAGGTGTTGGCATTCCTTGAAGGTGAATGGTCTTCCCATTCTCTTGCCACTCCACATAGCGATGTTTGTGATTAAAACCAACTGTGGTTTCCAATTGTTCCATCCATGCAACGCCCAAAATAACTTATGAATTTCCTAATTCCATAACAAAGAGAGGACCTTGCCAAATATAAGTACCCATTTGTAATGAGATTGAAGATGTCTTACCTAGGCATTGAGAAGTTTCCCTGCTTGTCGTTCTGACTTGAAATCTATCTTGACTAGAAGAGTAGACATGCAAATTTAATGCCCTTGCAAGTTTTGCATCAATAAAGTTGTGCGTACTTCCTGAATCAATTAATATTGTTACCTTCTTTTTTTGAATGAACCCTGCCACCTTGATTGTATGGTGAGATGATAACCCCATGAGAGCATGTACTAAAATAGTCATGGTATCATCTTCAGCTACAACCTCCTCGTGGTCACTCTGGTCTTCGATTGTGGGATCCTCAGGTGAGTTGTGTTCCTCTATTTCTTCATCTTCCTTGTCAGCATATTCGATTTGAAAGTTCTATCTTTGTATGCATGCTTGATATTTTGGATGCTGATTGCGACATTTATAGCAGAAGTATCTTGATGGTTGATCATTTCTATGAAAAGAGTTGTTGCGGAATTGAGGTCGACCATATGATTCACGTCGTGTGGATGTACCCAATTGCATCTTCATTTCTGCCAACTTGGCAATCCTTATGCACTCATCTAACCTGGATGGGTTTTGTAGGTCCACTTCAACCTTAACATTTGCTTTCAACCCATTTCTAAAAGCCACTACCACCACCTCTAGCTGTAATTATGTTGCATAGTGAAGCATACTAGTAAATTCTGAGATATAGTCCTCTACCGACCCTCTCTGTTTGAGTGACAACAACCGCACTATGTAGGAACCTGTGGGACCTTCGTCAAATCTGTGAAGAAAGGCATCTGAGAACTCCTGCCAGTGGTTGTAGTTTTGGTCCTCACGTTTGAACCATGTAAACCATTGATAAGCTTCAGTGCCTAATTTGGTTGCCGCGAAAGGAACTTTTTTTGACTCCCAAAATTGGTAGAAGTCCAAGATGCCTGCCATTTTGGCTATCCACCCCCGTGGATCATGACCTTCAAAGGTGGGCATGTCAATGCATGGATAATTGGCTCCAGTAGGACCTCTTGGTTGGTGGTGAACATTGTTCCTATCTTGATCCTCGTTATTCCTCTATCGTTGGATGCGATTTTGGTAAGGTCTATCAGAACCCCTTTGTTGCTCAAAAACTTCTTCATTACCCATATCCTCATTATTTCTGTGGCCGTTGAGATTTGAGGACTGACTATTATGACCTCTTTGGTGTGTATAGTCTTCATACTGAATGTCAGTACTCCAGTGGTTGGGACTAGGAGGATTTGGTTGGGATTGTTTGGGGAGTAGTTGGTGGAAGCTGGTAGTCATGTTATTAATACTCTCTACTAATTGGGCTAACATCTCATCGGAGACCTTGGGACGACCAGTTTCTACTTGAGTGATGTTCTCTTGGGAGGAGTTTGGGGAGGTATTGGATGCCATTTTGTTGATCAAGGGATGACCCGGGTTATAGCTACCAATTCCTAAAGGAGAAGAAGAATTTTGTGTACCTTTGCTTCTACGAGGTCTTCTTGGTGATTCTGAGTTCTCCTTGTTGGAGGTCTCCAAGCTTGATAGTCGACCATTTGATCCTTTGATCCACCTTTCGCTCATGCACTTTTCAGAATTTCCTGCTTAGGAGCCTTTGAGCTTCAATTTTCTGCAAATATTTTGTTAAATTGCCCAAAAAAATGGTTTGTATTCCGCCTAATTGTCGCTCCAACTACGATGCAGATTCGATCTCCCCTCGCAATTAATTTTGGTTAGAAACTTCTCGACGAATTTTGAATAACTTTTTGACAACAAGTTTTTGATGATTTTTAGCAGCTTTTCAATGAATTTCAATAGCAACTTTTTGACACTAGCAATTTTTTGAAGACAAAATAATGTTGGACCATTGAGGACTGTGACACTAGACACAAGACCCGAGAACGAAATATGACTGGATGACTCATTATTGACTGACACAATGTTGTGATGAACCGACAACTGGCCAACAACAAGACTAGGCTGTGGAAACAATGCGACCACTGGTACTCAATATGTAGGAAGGACCTTAATATGGCACATTGGACATGACCGAAGACATAAAACAAATATGAGGAAACGGGATGCGATACAAGGACAGCTACGTAACATAGGACACGATGTGACCTGAGGACAATGACACGATATAAAATGGACTAAGACGTAATAGACAGTCCCTAGGATGACAACTAAGCAACAACTAAGGACAGGTGGCAGTGGGTTTATGCACGGAGAGGCCAGCTAGTGTGTGATCAAAGTCACAACACAATAGGTATGCCTAATGCATTTTAAACTCTAATACTAACCCCCTCGTCATAAATTTCGGATAACTATTTCCAGTAGCAAAAAAAAAAAATTGGGTACCTTAGTTTTTAAATGCGCCTTCGTTTTAATTTGTGATCCTGATTGGCCAACGACTGCTCGATAAGAATTTGGTGTGTTTCCTTTGGTTTTCTGTTGATTCGACACTATTGGAGAGCCCTGTATGCTTAATTCTCCCCACTCGATAATGTGCATAATTTGTGGTGTTGGTGTGGAGACACATCCACGATTTGGATGTCGTTTTGCCGTGATCGATAACCTAATATGCTCTCATGACCAAGACCATAAATAGATGCTCTCATAGCTCACAGGTTTTGAGATTTTTATTTCATCATGGGTTTCAACATTTTTATTTCATCGTGGAATTTGTTTTCCAAGTTTGAGCGTTAGGTGAGCAGTGAAACAGCGGCTGTGCGACTGTACTAAAAATCAAACTGTATGATACCACTTGATAAGGAATGATTTCCCTCTCTGCTTCCTTATCCTCACCCTATGTTATTAATCTGGAGAATAGAAAAACATTTGAAAGAGCAGAATTAACAAAAGAATCACACGACAGTTCAAACTAGTATAATTAATATAATAAATCAAGTTCTAATAAGTCAATGCCTCTTTGGGAGGGCAGATCCCCATATTTAAGGCCTTGTGAATTACCGTAGATGAAATGGTTAAACGAATCATATAAAATATAATCAATTAAATCAAATTATGTGATGTTTAAAATAAACTTTCTTCACTTGGACAACATAGCCGACTTGCTATGTTTGGTGTGGAGCACACCAAGTAAGGTCAAAATTCCACACAAGGAGGTGGAATATTCAGATAAAGCATCCATTAATGAAGGAGCATTAAATGCTCAATGACATCAAGCAATAACAACGTCCATTCAAGGAGCATTGGACATCGAATACAATGCTACAAAAGGTACATTGAAGGAATCCTATACTAAGGTATATTGTGCACCAATAAGGTTATTTATCTTTTATTAAAATCTAAAAGGAGCTATAAGGTGGATTTTATAAGGTTTACTATTGCATTGGATAATACAAATCAACCAAGCATTAGTAGATAATAAAGCAAGTTTATATTTCAAAAAATTAATTATTGAGGTGCATACACATAATATAATATTTATAATAATCAAGTAGGAGATATAAGGTTGTCAACCTTGATTAAATCATTATTAAATTACAAATACCATTATTTTCTAATATTCCAAAACGTAGGGAGATATAAAGCATACTACTTCAAACAATATATATATATATATATATATATATATATATATATATATATATATATATATATATATATATATATATATATATATATTAAATTGGAATTTATAAAATTAATCTATTGGAAAGAGAAGCAAATCAATTGCCTACATATAAAGTTAGAATTAACTGGTAAAAATTATCTCATACTCATTCTAAGAAGACAAAAATAAATCCAACCATTAAAGCATATACTTCATTGGGAAAGATAATGTAAGATTAAAAGGTTGATTATTCTCAAAACATTACAAAATCAACTTAGAATGTGAACTAAGCATACTCTAATTATTAGGGAGACATAAGGAATCCTACAAAACCTAAATCTAAGAGAGGTTTTATCAAATTGGCTCACATATCTTAAGCTAGGGAGTTATAAGGTAGACTACTTAGAATATCTAATACTAAAAGAGATACAAAATATAGGCACTATCAAAGCACTTCATAATCTAATATAGGGAGCTATAAGGATGTCTACTTCCAAGAATACAACAAACAATAACATGAACAACACTATTAGAAAAGAAAGAGCAAGTGTCATAAAAAGTGGAATCAAGAATTTACTTATAAAATCTGAAGCAAGCCTAGACCTTACTTCAAAAAGGATACATAGTGAAAATTTAAAGGATATCTTTGAGACTATGGATATTCTTTACATGCTCGACTCACTGAAGCAATTGATAATGGAAAGAGTGACATTCAAATTCCTCTATAATATGGAAGCATACTATATATGGCACTACTTACATTCAAATGTTATAAGGATAAAAATATAGAACAAATAGGATTGATAGAACTACTTAAACTAAAAATAGAAATGGATGAATCATTCCTATCAAAAATATTTCAATCCTCATGTAGTATTGGTACTTCAGGTTCTACTACCTCAAAATCTTATCATGATGCTCTAAGTGTATGTTCAGAAACTTCTATACATGACCTAGAAAATGATAAAAAATTTAAAGGCAAAGAGAAGATACTCTTCCAAGATTCAAGCGATAGTACATCCACCCATGAAAATACTGACTCTAAAGATAAGAATAAATAAGAAGAAGAATAGGAACCAAATCAAGAAGGCATACAGTGCCATATGAGTTAAATATAATACAAAGAACCAAATCAAACTGAAGAACATATGAAGATAAAAGAACCATATTGAAGACTAAAGTCTTCAATACCCAAATAATGTAATATAGGGGGTTTTAGATTATATTACATCATTTGGGTCATGTAAGTGTACCACTCTTGGTACATAACTAGATTAGTAAATTACTTGAGGTGGTATTTAGCTAGTTACTTCAGGTAATATAATAAATGCACAAGTGTTTATGTGCAAGTTGTAAAGGTGCAAGATGTCCCCTTGTACAACTAGGTAGAGTTTTGGCCAAGCAATCTATATTTCTATATAAAGGACCTCATAGTGAGTGATATATATCATTGTAGGTAGTAGTAGGTATACTGGGTAGATCACCATATAGATTGGTGAGGAAGTACAATGTAGTTCTTTAGCATCGATTCTAGAGTCTTCATTTCCTCCATACTGCATTGTATCATTTTCGTCACTTTCCATTAATAGCATATTTTAGCATCTTACTTTTCTGCATATTTTGAATCCTGTGATTGCATTCTCCCATAGCTCACATTATCAAAAGCTAACACTAAAAAGTTGTAGAATATTCTAGATCTCATATTGAAATAGAAGCAATAGAGATTAATTTAGAATGTTGAGAAGCTTTCTATAGAGATAGAGAAGAATTTTAGCTTCTAAAAAAAACATAGAATACAATAAAGAAGAAAGTAAGTAACAAAGAAGCAGAAAAACTAGTAAAGAAAAAAAAATCATATCAAGAGTAATTTCACCTTGACATATTTGAAAGCATACAGAGAACTCTACATTGAGGAATAGAAATAGTAAAGGCCAAAGAAACCTATATTGTTGAAGAAATAGAAAATGCCTAGAAGGTCTATATTGAAGAAAATAGAAGCCAAGAAGGCTTTCATAATTAGAGAGGCCCAAGAAGCCAACATAGTAGATAAGGTCCAAGAAGACCTTCATATAAGAGAAATCACTATCGACCAACATATTAGATAAGGTCCAAGAAGACCTTCATATAAGTGGAATCACTAACAACTAGCATAAAGGAGAAGTATACTTAACTACTAAAAAAAGGCTAAGTTATCTATAAATTTTTTGCAATTAAGGAAAGCAAGAAGTGACCAACAAATTTTATAAAAAAATGGGCTAGTGTAGTATAGAGAAACTAGACAGTAGCACTTGAAAGAGTGCCATATATTCATTTCTCTACACATTCGAAGAGCATATAAGAAGCATCATCTAAACGAGAGCATATAAGAAGCATTGTCTAGATGAGAGCATAGAAGAAGCATCATCCATATGAGAGCACAATAGAAGCATCATCCAAACATATGCACAGTAAAGAGTCATCCAGACGTATGCACTAAAAGCACATTCTTATGTGAGCCTTAGGGAAGAATCAATCACCAACACATCCTTCTATGAGCACCAAGGAAGCATTAACCATTGGTGCATCCTTTTGTGAGCACCCGATAAGAATCAAAATTGTAATAATTAATCAACAAAAGAAAGTGAAATGACCTAAAAATAGGTTAAAAGGAATGTAAGGAAAGTGAAATATTCAAGCAAAGAAAGCATTCAATATTCTATGAGGAAAAAATAACAAATAGCAGGCGATTCTATGAAGATAGCAAAGAGTAGGCGAAAAGGAACATGAAGGTTTTTTAAAGTGACTGATTCACTAAAGAAGACCAACGAAGTCATAATGGGCACATATCATAGTGAGCATCATTATTTCGTATGTTGCTTGAAGTCAATAATGTTACATTATTATTTCAAACATTACATTACTAACTAGGCATGCAGAATTACATGTGACATGTTGAAGCATTAAGGCAATTAGAGCATTGAAGCATTAAGGCAATTAAGGTGTTGAAGTGTTAAGGTGATGATAAAGTAGAATTTAATGCAAAGATATCAAAGCACAAGACGTCCAAGCATCAACAAAAAATTAAAGTGCAAGGTGACTAAGGTTAGTCATAATTAAATACTTTAATTTTCCCTAAAAGGAGTTATAAGGTTAAAAGTGATATTTAATTTAATTATTGGAGTAATAAGGTGTAATTTGAAATATATATTGTTTAAAGTTTTTAAATAGTGTGGAGTGATAAGGTTTTCTACATTAATTAGTTTATTTGAAGCATTAGAGAAATTTTTAAGATAGAAGGATTTTTTCTTAAGGTTTTTCATTTTTGAGAAAAAATAAAAATATTAGAAGTTTTGAAATTTTACAAATTTGAAATATTTAGGAGTGAAAAGGTTTTCAACATCAAAGTTTTAGAAAAACTTATAATTTACAAAACTTATATTTGAGTTATTTTTAAATTAGGGAGTTATAAGGATTACTACTTCAAAGGAAATAAATCATTGAATTGATTTATATCATGGAAGAAATTATTAGAAATGCATTCAATGAGGATAGTGAAGAAATGATGCACAAACTTAAGTTTTATTCTCAAAACTTAATAGATGATTTTGATGGAAAGAAACAAATGATAAATGTTTTAAAAGAGAAACTATCTTTATTTCTCAAGGATGCAAAAGATAAAAAATTCACAATGCTTATAAGTTATCTTCATGAAAAAAATTTAGAACATGGTGGAATTCACAAAACACCATTATACTTTCATCATAAGAATGCTTAATGATGTATTTATCATTACTTAGCTTTGAGATATTTAAAAAAAAAAAAACAAGAAAAGAAAGATGGCACATACAACTTGAATGAAGTTTATGTTAGCTTTAATTAAGAATCATTAAAATCAAGAATGTATTATTGTGATGATTTACTAACTCAATGTTTAGAAGCCACATCATCAGGTACATCACAATTAAATATGAAGAAGAAAAGAGGAAAGAAAAAAATAGAAGAAATCACACAAGGAAGGCTAATAGAAAATTTGAATCCAAAGTCAAAGAAGAACCATATACTGCAAATTTAGATATTGATCTAAAAGAGGTGGACAAAAGACGAATCTCAACCAGAGGTTCATGAACAATGTAAGGTCACTTGAATATTGAATACTAAAGTCTTCAATAACCAAATAATGTAATACATGGGGGTGTTGAGATATATTACATTATTTGTTATATGCTAATGTACCCCATGGTACCTTCATGGTACATTTGTAAATATGTAATAGATTAGGGTTGAGTCTATAGTTTAGAGTGTGAGTTATATTTCCCCTTTTATGTAAGTGTTAATGTGCAAGAAATGCATAAGTGTCATGTAAGTTAGAGTGCAAGTGTAGATTGAGAGAATGTGCACAAGTGTCTTGTATGTAAGAGTGCAAATATGTAATATGAGGATGTGCACAAGTATCCTAGATTAGGAGTGCATGTAGGAGTCCAAGAGTCATGTAGATGTGTGCAAGTATCTTAGAAGTATTCAAGTGGCAAGCTGATAATTCAAGAGTCATGATACTTAGAATATGGGGAGGCAATAGTCAAGTACTTGAAGAGTCACATCACTATGGCTATATTATGGAGACAATGCTCCATAGGATACATTGAATAGAATACAATTCATATATCTCATTGTAAAAGGAAGTGGAGTAATAAAGCTTGTATACATTTTGAGCAATTAATATTGTAAGTTTACTTCATGCATAGTTCATTAATCATTCAGGCTATTTACATTCATATTTCAACATATAAATAAATGTTATTTGATTTATTATATAAGCCTTGATATACATATTAATTTGCTCATATTATCATTATTTTGACCTTTATTATTGTGGCTATTTTATATTGGGACTTGTGTGATATTATGAGATAACCTATGATATTTTGTGGTAGTAAGGCTTAAAATGCCAACAAAGAAAAGTTAAATATTTACTACCTAATATATTTGTTAAATATTTGAGCTATTAGCTCATATTGTATGTATATTGAATGTATATTTGGATAGATTTATTCATTGCTTAAGAAATATCTAGAAGCCAACGAAAGTGGACAACATCATACATTATCAAACAATGAGCTAGTGGCCTAAAGAAGATAATTGGACGAAGCTATAGACTAAAATATTGAGAAAGTTAAGAGGAGTTAATAGAAAAGAATGCTTGTGAAATAAGCAATATTGTTGTGAGTAGAATAAAAGAGGCGTAAATCTATCTGTGAAGAAGGAAAATCATCCAAACCACCTGAGTCCAAGAGACATCCAAAAAACCTACCAGAAGAGCAAGGAGCGGTAGATATTTGAGCTGCAAATATAAAAGGAGACGTTTGATTCAAAGAACATCCAAAAAATGACTGAGTCAAAATACAATAGCCAGTAGATCCAAAGCACCAAGGTGAAACCACCTTAAAATATTGGAGCACCAAGAAGGAGATATCAAGGCAAAAATCACTTGAAATATTGAAGGACTAAGAAGGATATAACAAAGTGGAAATCACCTAGAATATTCAAGTTTTGAGGAGAGACATTAAAACGAACATCATCTGGAATATTGAAGCACTGAAAAGTGATATTAAGGTGGATTTCATTAGAAAATTTAAATACCAAGGAGTGTGAAGGAGAGCCAAATCCACCAAGGTAAATTTAAAAAGTCAAGTTTAACGTCTGTAGCAAAGTAATATTTCTACCATAATCAATAAATACATTTGCATAGAAGAAGCAACAAAAAGCACAAACATGGAGGTAAGGATTAAGATTCCTTTAAATTTTCATATTCTATATTGGGGCTTAAATTAAAACCAAAGTCAAAGATATTTGAATTTTGAATTCTAAATGAGAAGTTATAAGACATAGGGAAATTTGAAGTTATTAGAAAAGTAAAAGGGAGTTATAAGGATGAAATGAAATAAATTAAATTATTGATTTGATTTGAATCAAATGAATTTTACATTTGAAGAATAAAAGTTATTGATTAAGAGTAAATTGTAACTTGATATTTGATTAAAAGAAACTTGCCTTTATTTTTCTTCCACCAGGTCCACCCTCGTCCCCACCATGTTGAGTGACTACCTTGAGTCGAACATCTTTGAATGCGACCCCATGGCTGATCTGATTATTCAAGATAGAAACTTTTTTCCTTTCCTCCACATGTTCTTCGGGGATGATCTAGAGATAACCATGGTCTTTCTAAAATCTTGGGATAATGGGACGGTCTCTATCTGTGGGAGAAATTTTACAGTTGATGCCCATATTCGTGCCTCCATTACTGGCCAAACCCCTGAATGTCGGTCCATCCATCGTCATAAGCATAATTGGGAGGTTGAATTGGAGCATTTCAAAGGCAACGAAAAAATCTTTAAAAAATACAAGAGCCCTGGCATCTTTAGAAGTGATCTCACTCTCCCCTAGAATTTTGTTATGAAGCCCATTATGGAGTTTATTTACGTTGATGACCCTAAGAAATCCTTGAAAACCTATCATCTGGATTTTTTTAATCACTTCTGAGACATAAATCCTCTCAGTATTCCTCTATTCTTCCTTAACTCCATGAACCACTCCATTTCGTCTTGCAGAGATAAGAAGAACATTGATCTCCATCGCCACCAAGGCATGTTTAAGGTCATTTACACTTACATTTTGGCCAACAGTCCTAAATCCAACCTTGTCTCTGGCAGCTCTACCAAACCCAAACCCTCCTCAAAACGCCTGACTCAAGCTGAAAAAAATAAAAAGACCATTGAAAATTTTTCTAAATTAAGGGCAAGGAAGAGTATAAGTTTTGACAACACTGTAGAACCCGTGAGGAAGTCGATAAGGATTCAAAATCTGGCTACCAAGAGCAATGTGATTGAAATCAAATATGACCATGAGGAGAACAAAAAACTCAAGGACTTCATCATTGCTTCCACCACGACAATGATGAATTGTATGATGAACTACACCATGGACATCAGGGAGGGACTTTACAATCTATTCTACACTGGCCAGGCGAGTCAAGAAGGTGATGGTCCTACTGAAGCGGCCGTGGCTGCTGTGAAAATTGAACCTAAGGAAGATGACCCTAAGGCAACTGAAGAAGAGGAAGGGAAGGAAGAGAGCAAAGTCGAAGTGGAGGACTGATTCCCTCCTTCATTATATGACTTTGTTTCTTTTTGGCTATCCTAGTTTACAGCGTATTATGCTTGTGATAACCCTGCGTGGTGCAACTCTTGTTTTATACCTACGTGGATATATTTACCTTTTTTGGTTATAGTGTCATGTTTTAAGTCCTGTATCTTTTTGCATATGGCCTCAGGCCTGAGGCTGCGTCCTCACTCTCTATTTTTTAGGAACTATATCTGAATGCTCAAGGCTGAGGCTGTGTCCTCCTCTATGGCCTTTATTAGTCAGATTCTCATTAGTAGTCCTTGGTATATCCTTCAGCATGCTACAACTATCAGTGCTGATTTTGTAATCAGGTTTAGGGATCCTTAAAACCCGTATTGCAATATAACTCTTTTATTTAACAAAAAATATATATATATATATATATTGAGATTGGAGAGATAACGATAATTTGATTATTGAATTGATTGATTTGAGAAATTAAAATTTTAAAATTGATTCAAAAACTTGATTTTTTAGAATTTGAAAATTGATTTGAAGAAATTTGTTGATTGGTTGCTTGAATTAAACTTTGGAGAAATGAGGATTTCTGATTCCAAAGGGATTATTTTTGTTATTTGAAAAACTAGGGAGTCATAAGGTTTTCTACTTCAAAAGAATTTGAAAATTTTGATATTTGAAATTTAAATGAATTCCATAATGTTAAATAGAAAAAAAAAAATTTGAATCACAACTTTTGAAAGGACCTAATTTTGCATCATGGAAAAACAAAATGAAATTAATTCTCATTGTTGAAAAACTATGAGAAATAATGAATGGAACAAAGAAAAATCCCAATGAGGATGAAAGAGAAAAAAATATAGAAGAAAGTGATGCAAATCCTTATGTTGATTACATTTGGGATAATTGATGAAATACAACCATATATAAGTGAAGTAGAGACTTCAACAGTTGCTTGGGAGAAATTATGTAAAATATTTGAAGGAAAGAACAAAGCAATCATCTTACATTTGCAATCTCAGTTATGTTCATTACAGGTTAATAGTAAAGAAGGTATAGAACTCTTTCTTAAAAGAATATTTGTTTTAAAAGCCAAGTTATTAACTCTAGGAGAAAAATTAGAAGACAAGTTTCTTGTCCAAGTTACATTAAGAGCACTTCTAGAAAGTTACAAATATTTAGTCACTTCACTTCAAGTGCTAAATAAGACAATAACCTTTGATGAATTAGTCAATGTTCTTCAAGAGTATGAGATAGAAAATTTAGTCAAATATGGAATGACTAATAACATTTTTATATATAAGGAATATTTACCAAGTAACACTACAACATCATCATAGTCTTATCCTAGATGGAAATAGAGATTTTATCACATATGTAGGAAAAAATGTCATACTACAAATTTTTGTAGATAGAATTCCTTGAGACAAGTAGATCAAATGAAGACTTACTCAAATTGTTCAACCAAGGTAGTATCAACTGTAATATCAATATGAACAACAACAACAACAACAACAAATACCAAGAGAAGAAAATCAAAGGGGTAATTTAGTTTAGGAAATCCAAGAGATTCAAGAGATAGAAGAAGCTACAAATGGAAATGAAGTTAGATCCCTTACAACAAGGATCATAGTTGACCAAATTCAAGAGGGTGAAAATAAAAAATCAAGAAGGATCATAGTTGAAGACCAAATTCAAGAGGATGAAAATGAAAGTTCCTAATGGCATGAATATTTCAAATGAAAAAATAGAAGCAATAGAAAATGAGACTATAGAAATAGATAAAAGCTCCAAGTTGAAATCCAAACCATTCTAGAATTATAGACTTTGTGAGAATACTAAACTAAGAACATATCATGAAAAGAAAATTGAAGCACACTATGGATGGATCAAAAAATCATATTGGAATAGATCATGGATATGTTAAAATATTTTTATGGTCACAAAGAAAGTCTAATAAATACTACAGAAAAAAGGTTAGCAGATCAACACCAAAATCATAAGTAGTGTCAAAGCCAAAGCCAAAGGACAAAAGAAAGAATCAAATATTGAAACTAAAGTCTTCAATAACCAAATAATGTAATACAAGGGCTGTTGGAGAATATTACATTTTTGGCAAATGTTAATGTACCCCCATGGTACCTTTGATACAATTGTAAATATTGTATATATTATATTAGTGTGAGAGTCTATGTTTAGGGTGCGTGATTTATATTTCCCCTAAAGTATGTGTCTATGTGTAGAAAGTATGCAATTGTGTGCAAAGTGTCATATAGTAAAGTGTGCAAGTAATAAAAAGTCAAGAGTCATGTATACAAGTGTCAAGATAAATCCAAGAGGTATGGAAGGTTTGTCTTATGTGTGGAATAGGAAAAGATGCATTTCCCAGATATGTGAGGAGAGCAATAGTAAAAGTATTTAAAAATCACCTTTCTAAGGTTATATTATGGAGATAAAGGTCCATGTATTGTATCAGATTGTAATTACATGTAACAAAAGATTTACCAGAGAATATTGAAGCTTGTATGCAATATTTTGAGCAATTATATTGTAAGTTTGTTTATGCATATTGTTATTGATATTGGCTTGTTAATCTATATTATTGTTATTTCATGAATGTTATATTCATTGATATTGGCCATTTATATTGATTGCTCTAATATTTGAGTCTACTCAAGATCCTAGATATTGGGACCTATGATTGAATCTGGCTAAAAATCCAACACAATAAATAATAGTTGGAGATTAGATGGCAAGAAAATCCCCAAAAATTCCAAAATTATGCTCATTTTTGGAAAAGTTGCAATTTGCTTGTAAAACCTGTCGATTGGATTAGAGATATGATTTTCTTAAAAAAGGTGTCAATTTGCTCAAGGAGCAATTCACTAAGTAAAATTTCATATCTTACCTACTAACACAAGTGAATTGCTTGTGAAAACAAGTGAATTTATCAACAAACCCAAGCAATTTGCTTGGATAGGGCACAAAAGTGAAAATCAATGTCAATTTTGAGGAAACACTCCTAGAAATCAATACTTTAAATAGGGTCCTAAGGCCCTCATTTTATTTGTCTTTTGACCATGAGAATTGAGAGCTACACTCCATGAAACCTACATTGTGATTTGTACGCATGAGGTTGTAATAAATTGGCAAGTCCTTATGCACCCTATTAGAGGCATTGTCCTTGTGGTTTATCAAGTGCATGGTGGTTGGGTACAACCCTTTTAGCCCATATTGTCATCCGCTTATAACTTTATAATCAAATGAATGGGTGGACATTGATGTTACTTGACTTCTAATGTTTTGATTGATCATATGCTATCCTCGTTATGATATAAAGTTGTATTTGATTTCATATCTCATGCTCTAAAATTCATGCATTTACTTTTTGTACTTTATGCATCTTAATTTTCATATTTAATTTTGTGTATATCGTATGCATTTTATTTTGTACAATTTAATTAGTTTAGATTAGAGATCCAAACGAAGGAAGCAGCTAGTTATAGCAAACACATACAACCTTGTTGAAACTTGAATTTTGGAGCACAACACATAAATTAGAAGTTAGGTCTATTTCTTGGTTCAATAATTACTTTTTTATTTCTATGCAACACCACAATGATATTACTTTGGTGTATGATTTTAGAGATACAATAAAATCATAATCTAGTATTAATTTAGTGCTAGTGCAATACCTGCCCACATCTTCTACAATGTGGATGTTAAAAGGTCATGAAAATTAATTCATTTTCAATTAAATTTAAGATCTGTTATAAATTTATAATAATTTAATATAATTTTAGGATTGTTATTGTTCATGTATATAAAATTAAATAGAAAGTAGTTTTTTTTTGTTGCATAGGAAACCTTTATAATCCCTAGCCTGTTGGGTAAAGATAAAGTCAACATGATCCTAACTATCTAGGGAATCGAACTGAGGTAACCCATCGACAAGCACTCAATTGCTACCAACCAGCCTATCCCTTTCAAGTAATAGAAAGTAGGTTTTAGTCTCCATGAGGCTATGGCTATATAGGATGTTATTTACTCAATATTTGTTAGGCCACACAAAATTCAATCACCAAATTAGTGTACATTGGAATATCATTTTTTTTTTTATTTACATGGTGGAATCGATAGCCGCCATGAATCCAAGTAGGTTGTTTGGTTTTTTATGGCTGCCATAGTATTTTGTGTTATCCACCCCGAAAGCCACCACATAGTTCTTCAAGCAGTCTACCCCTATAACCACCATGCCACAATCATTTTAAACCTTTTACGTTGTTGAAGCATCAAAAAAGGGACAAGCATTCAGCCCGACGAGGCCCGAGATTTGAACTTTGGACCTTCGCCCCCCTTACGAATTTTGGTCGAACCAATTGGTCTACAACTCGAACCTATTGAAATACATTTTAGATTTGAGATTTTGATCTTATGCTAAATTAGTCTATAAAATTTCTTTTATTTAGATTAATTATTATTGTATACTAAGATAAAACAAATATATTTCAAAATTTATATTTATAGTCATCTAAAAATGTCACATTATCTCTTGTGCAATGCTAACAGTTACTTAACTTGTAAAATCCTTCAAAAATATGCTTAATTTGCATTAAAACACTATTTAGGCACTTAAGCCCCTTTTCCCCACTAAGCCCCCTCCTACACCTAGCCCTTGGTCACCATGTGACCACCCCTCTAACCTAATGTAGGACCACCTCACCCTAGTCTACCCTTTGACTCTAGCCTAGCTCCACCTCACCCTAGCCTACTCTACCCCCTACTCTCCACATCCCCATACTCATTCAATATCATAAATGGGATGAAGACTTTCTTCACCCATGTGCATTAATGACATGAAGACTTTTTAGCCACATGCCATAAAGAGTGTGAGGACTTTCTTAACCCCATGCATTTATATCTCAAAATCAAGTGCAAGTTTAGAACTATATTATTGCCTATTTTGCAAATTATTTAGAGATATGGTTCTCATCATAGGAAGTCTTAAGTGCAAAAAAGAGGTCTTAACCACTTGGCTACATAATTTGAGTATAAATGGAAGAGTCATATATGATAATAGCATTAAAACAAAAGATCTATTTTGATTTATAGTATAAATAGAGAAATGCAAAAATTGAATTTATCAAAAATTATTTTGATGGCACTTCCAAAATAAATCAAAGAAATCCAAGAAAAGCCCATGGAGATGGGGTTTTTTGAAATAATGAAAGGAAAATTCTCCTCACTTACTTAAAATCATATGGAACTTATCCGCATGAGGTACCTCGTTGGCAAGTTACCCCAATCATCTAAAATAGGTCCAGGGTTCAATCCTGACGACCTACGTCAGATACAAAAAAACCCTCGACTAGCCTGAGGGGTTCACTCGGATGGGATAGGTCCCGTGGAACATAAATTCCTGGCACCAGGGGATACGGAAATGGTTTTCCTTAACAAAGGTTTTTATTAAGAAGACACCTAGGTTCAAACCTCGAGGGCAACCTGTTTGCAAGGGTAATAGTCCAATCTGAAGCCTCTTAGTGCACGCTAGATTGATGATAACGGTACAAATCCTAAGCGATCGATGGTCCCCTTCATGTCGGATCAACAATAATGAGGTGAAATAGGTTTGTGGGAGCAACCCTTGTGGTTTGAACCCTTGCGCTTGTCAGTTACTAAAAATACTGTGGTTGTGACCAACTTTCCTATGTAACCAAAAAAATCATATGGAACTTCAACTAACTATGTAGAGACTAGGGCATTTCTTGCATGGATTAAAATTATAATTGAAAAATGATATATATATATATATATATATATATATATATATATATATATTTGGTTAGTGTGAGAAACCCCTACTACCGATGCTCAAGGTTGGGCATTCCCATCCCACCATGACCTCTCATAAAGGGGAGAGCTCAACTTATCAATAGGGAATTTAACACATAGTCACACACATCACGGTTTGAACTTTGGACCTCCCAAAGAAGAGCCAAAGCCCGAACCATTGCGTTGTCCTCACGAGACTTCATAACAATAATTTTATATTATTATTTTAAGATTTGGTTAGGGTGAGAAATCCCTATGACCGATGCTCAGGTCTAGGCATCCTTATTCCATCATTAATGATAATTTGCTAATCTCCCATCAATTGTAGGGGATTAGCAAATTATCATTAATGCTATCAACAAAAATGGATTTGAGGATAAAAAATAAAAATATTGTTAATGTTGATAATCTATTATTATTATTGAAGGTAATCTTTTGAAAATGTGAATATATCTATAGACAAAGAAAATTAAATAGAAGATAATTTAGTCAATCAATGATGTTGATCTTTGTCTTGGTGAAGTTCAAATTGTAGAAGACAAGTGGCTGAGTGAGATTTTATCTTTTAATAAAAAATATTTCAAGGAGTTGATTACAAAAAAACATAACACTTTAAGAAGGTGAAGAATATATTTTATAAAAAAGAAATGAAAATATCTTTGATAAAAAGACAAGATGGATATGGTGTGATTAACCTACCAGTAAATATAATATATTTTAGTATTTTGATGAAAGTGACTCCAATAAAAACCACATATAACTTATTTTAAAACGAAAAATAAGTATTAATTTAAATACCATAATTAGTTTTTATGTGAATATTGTATTTTATCCTACTCTTAAAAGGGGTAACATGACCATGAATAAGTTAAATTCATATTTTATCATAAAAGAGGTAGCATGACCATGAATAAGTTAAATTCATCACTTAATTTAGAATGAAATCAAATTATATCATAAATATCTGCCCATGGAGAGGAGTTGGAGAGCAAGTGGGTATTTAAAACTTGAAATCAAGAGGCCCCAGGTTCAGATCTCTCCCCTCACATGTTAGGGATATACTATATACATAAAAGGTTACAAATCAAAAAAAAAATTATATCATAAATCAAATATACTTTATATAATATTTTAATCTCTACTTTCAAAAATAATTAAAAACAAATTTTTAATAATAATATTTAAAATTATTAAATTAAAAATTATTAATTCAAGAGCATAACAACATTTTACAATACTTGCCTTACATTTCTCTCCATGAAAACGTCATTTTTTTTTTATTCACTCCTACCTCATGTTCTAAGGTGACAATGAAGAGGATTCTTTCACTTTGATATAGTCAAATTGAGTAGGAATTCATTAAATTCATCTTAAATATGAAGAAAAATAAAACTATAATTATTTAATAAATTTAAAATACAATTAACATCATCATTTACAAAGTTATGACTGAATTTATCTTATGAGGAAACCATAGGCCTCTACATATGAGAAAAGTGGATAAAGAGGTCCTAGAATGGATCTTAATTCTCAAACTGATATCTTCCAGAAGCTTCAAAAGCCATTTCTAACCCAAATGTTGACACCATGCGTATTTTTTTAAATTTAATAATAAATTTATATATTTAATTTAATTTATTAAAATTTCAAAAACCTATCACAAGTCCTTTAAATATCAAGCATGCCCTGATGCCTATGTGGAGTTGTCTTTGTTGAAATGATAACTCCTTTAAACATGTCTTCAATAAATGACAATATGTCTTCATGCATTTTCAAGAACATATCACTTTTTAAAAAACTTTTATAGATTTTATTTTATTATTTTATTAAGTAAAACGAAATCAATAAATTTTACTATTTAAAAAATCAAATTAAGATAGGAATCCAATTTAAATAACTCATGGACAAACATTTACTACCAAAAAAAACAAACACTCAAATACAATCAACAAATTCACATTCAACTACAACCAACAAATTTAGCTCTTTAAATCACTTACAAGAACATAGATGTCTTCATTTTCAAAAGGAATAGACAGAAAGTTCCATGGAACGAATTTAAATAAATTTGAGTCTTGTCTTGACACAAAATTCGCCAAAGGAAAGGGTGCGTATTGAGAGCGAAAGCTGTGGAGTTATCGTTGATTGTCAGATAACTAACAACAATATTTTTAACTCTAAGAATAGAATATTCCAATTTAAGCTGCCCCACATTATTTAATTTAATCATTGACTATTTTGGTTGAGATTACCATATCTTAAATTTTATTGTTTAAGATAGGGTTTTTAGGACGGGAAACATCGTTATCACACAAATATTATAGAAGTCTTGAGGATTAAATATATAATTTTAATAAAAGTTTTAATTCCAATCATAGTTGTTGTTTCTTTACAGGCATCAAAATCTAAGGTTTTTTTCAAAGTAATTTTTTTTATTATGGATAATGATAAAGTTTATATATATTTTTAATTAGTTATATGAGATTGAAATAGATTTTATTTGTATTGTCATAATTATTTAATATGATTTAAAATTGAATTTATATCTTATTTATGTACAATTATTCAGTTTTAAATCATTATAGCCGTAAGTTCTAGTAAGATCGAAAGTTAAATTTATCAAAAAAAAAAAAAAAGATTAACACATACGTTGCAGTTGAACTTTGGACCTCTTAAAGAAAGCCAAAACCCGAACCATTGCACTATCCCTAAGATAAACTCTTGAGTAGAGAGAAAACCTTCAAAGCTGCTAAGTGGTCGGTGTCATCCCATCCGAAAACTTGATTCTTTATTACACTTCATATTGGAAATTCTTTATATATAGAGGATTTAAATGGACACCTTCATATTGTATCATGATTAACAATTCAACAAACCATGAAGTAGTATTATAACAAACTATATTAACAATTAAATTTATATAGCTTGATAAGATTTGAACTAAAGTCTTGCAAGCCTATTTTTAGGCCACATAATCTATGTCAATAGATAAATATAAGTTTCCTTTAATATTTTTTTCATATTGTTATTATTTCAGATATATATATATATTTGGTTAGTGTGAGAAACCCCTACGACCAACCAACACACAGGGTTGAGAAGTCTTCTTCCAACCATGACCCCCCGTAAAGCCGAGAGCTATGCTTATTTTATTTTTTGATTGGTAAAGTCTTAAGTTACCCTTTGAATAAAAAGTTGAAATACCTCCCCACTTCAAGGGAGAAGGGTGAACTGCATATTTGATTTTTAACAATGAAGGATAATTTTTTATTTACCAAAGAAAATTTCAAGATTTTAGTTTTTTTTTTTTGAATTTGGTTAGTGCATAAGGTTGAGCAGTCTCTTCCCAACCATGACCCCTCGTAAAGCCATCTATGCTTATCAATAAGGAATTTAACACACAACTGTCCCTCACACACTCACCCACGTCGTGGTTTGAACCTTGAACCTCCCGAAGAAGAGCCAAAGCCCGAACAGTTGCGGTTTGATTTAGTTAGTGTGAGTAACTTTCAAGATTGTAATTTAGATCTTTGGGTTGAGATATATTTTATTTTTTAAATGTTGAGGAATTTTATTGTATTGATTTTAAAAGTGATTATTTCATCCAAAATAAATTAAATATTAGAAATAAAGAAACAAGTTTTCCTTTTAAAAAAATATTAAAAAATATTGAATAAAAATATTAAATGACATCAATTTAACAAACAAAATTCTTCTACTTTTAAAGAGGAGACTCAAGTTTGACTCTTGTCAAAAATACATACATAATAACCAAGTCATTGTTATACTATAATGTGGTGATGATATAATAAAGTGAAACTTTAGACTTGGGTGGTGGAAAGAAACAACAATCCAAACCCAAAAATGAAAGTTACCTCTTGGAATGTAAGGGGTCTCAACATCCCTTGTAAGCAGAGAGTTGTATTCATTAAAGGAAGTGAAGTCAAGACATCGAATTTGAAAATGGAGTTGGTGGCCTATGAGCTTGATGGTTCTTACCTTTGCTTAATTTGCTGATAAGTCTAGTCTCTTCGTGTTTGGCTCTTGCTCTACATTGGTATTTTGTGTTGGGTAATTAGTAAAATGTTTTAAGTAGTATTGGTTGATGGAGTCTTTGTGTGGCTCCTCAGTTGGATGTTTTATCTCTTCTTTTCTTGTTTAGTTTTGGAGCTTTAATATTTTATCTGTAAAAGGAAGTGTAAAAGGCTTGAGAAGCCTCTCAAAGCTCTTTCCCTCTACCATAATTAAAAAATAATAATAATAAAGTGAAACTCATTTTTATATCATAAAACCCATTAAAAATGGTCAAAAATAAGAAGTGTTGTATATGTTTAAATATTTAGCATTCATTCAATTATATATTTATTTAAGAATTTTAAATAAATTAATAATTTTATGGTGGACATTTATAAAATTAAAATTAAGAAAAAAATAAGTTATAAAATATCACTCACTTATTAATTTTTTAAAATAATATTAAGAAAATTTGTAATTAAATTATAATAAATTAAAATCTATAAGTTAAATCAACACAATTCAATTAAAATCCAATGAGATCTTGGTTCAATGGTTGAGACATATGAAGTGCAGTAGCAAGTGAGACTCGAGCCAAGAGGGAGTGCAGCGAGTGCAAGCGTGAATCAGGAGGCAACAATGAGAGCATGAGCCATGAGGGAGTGCAACAACGAGAGCGTGAGTTGGGAGGGAGTGCAATCGAAGGTGAGTACAAGCATAAGCCAAGAATGAGTGTAGCTAGAAGCAAGTGTGAGCACAAGCCAGGAGTGAGGAGGAAGTGTGAGCAGAAAGTAGAAAGCAAAGTGTGATCCAGTTGAAGAAAATCTAGTGCAAGTCGATAGAAAGTGCAATCTAAGAGGGAGTGCAATCCAAGATTCAGTCATGGCGAAAGAGCAGTTGGTTCATCCAGAGTCCATCAATGCTTCAAACCATTACCATGAATGTGTGGAATATTTTTTCCAAAAAATTGTTGAAGCGAAAGAATATTGAGAAAAAGAAGAGACAAGGGTTATTGTAAGCCAAGAGGGAGTGCAATTCGAGAGCAAGTGTCATAACCTGCCTTGGCAGGACTCTTTGCATGATGGACTATGTACTGATAAATTTTGGCTTGATGCTTAGTTTTGATGCATTTAGATGATTATGGAATATTGATGTTGAATTATTGCTTTAAGGATATGTTATTGTTTATGTATTATTGATTTGCAGGACCAAGTACTCTTGAGGGTGGCGAGGAAGTCGACCACCGAGATCAAGGTACTAAAGAAAAAAGGAAATGATGGTTTAGTCAATTTGTCTAAAAGGTATTCTATAGGATAAATGATACCCTCATATAGCTATATTTGCACATATGTGTTTTTATACGTAAAATGGATCTGGTAGAAGGACCCCTTTCGAAAAAACTAATAGATATAGAAGTTCTATTAATTCTTAATCTGCCTAATATCGTGCTAATAATTAATATTAGTATAGGCATTGATTGAATAATATACCACCACTAGGGAAGTTTCTATAAGCAACAGAGCTGGTGAAACACAAGTTGATAAACTAGAATTTATCATAAAATCTTCTGAGCATGTGATTGATTAATGCTTGTTTGATTTTATGCTTTCAATGCCTGTGATTGTTGTTTTGGTGAAAGTATATTGCTTGTTTTGCTATTTTAGAAAATATATTGAGGAAATATATTAATGTTTGGTGAAAGAATTGATGCTTTTGTGAAAATGTATTTTGGAAAATATATTTTGTAAAAGAAAATGCAATTTAATTAATATTGGTCTAATTGCATGTTACCTTAATGATTTGGTAAATTTTGGAATGCAATTTAATAATTTTATCTTTACAATATATGTTTGATCCTTATTGGACCAAAATAACATTTAAATTCAATGAATATAATAATATGAGATATTCTAGAAATAAATCATATTATATGAATAAAAATCTACCCTTGCCTTCTTGTGTAGATGGATATTTACTTTTGGTAGACGGGATTTGATTTTTATATTGAAAAGAAAGAATTCCTTCTTACCTTTTTGGATGGCAAAAAAGTAAGGAATATTATAATTTTATTTTTGGTAAGATGTTTTGGGGGGAGTTAGAGGCCAAGGACTAGGAAGGAGGGAGGCCGAGGATAGGGGAGAGGCATTTTGGGCTAAAAGAATTTAATTAGAGGCCATTCTTGTAAGGAAGAAGCTTGGAAGACTAAGTGGAGGAATCTAATCCATCATGAGCAACAGGTTAGGAAAATATTAGTCTCGCTTTGATAAATATTGTTTCAGTATGATGACTATGAATTGTTTAGGGCCTCCTTTTTGCTTTATGTAGCTCTTTTTCATAGCCCTATGATTGTATTCCTTTGCTAGGCTTTGAAAAATTTCATTGATATCCTTTAGATACTCATATTAACAAATGGAATATGCATTATAAGAACCTTTGTCATCAATTGTGAGGCTCTCTATGCTATATTCGACCTATATTTTGCTTCAATATGAAAATCGATGATAGATGCTTATGGTCCTGCTTATTTGACGAGTTTCAACTATTACAGTACTACCTAAGTCGGAGTAATATCTCCTATTTTTAACCTTCACTAATAATGACTGAAACTTGATGTTTTCTCCACATTGTTTAGTGTGATCGTCATTTTATAGAGGATGTAAAGTGAGTTTCTTGTTTTTATATGCCTCTACAGGGTTGTTTTTTAAGGTTTAATGTAAGCAAATAAAAAGTTTGGGAGGTTTCCAACCTCAGTTAGATGCCCACCTGAGCAATTAATCATCAATGTGCTTTGGTATTCGCTTGGCGAGTTCAGGCAAAAGGTCATCCATGGTCTTCCATGATAATTATCCCACATGGGATATGCTTGGGCACAATAGCGCCTTAAAGGGAGCTTGTCTCCCTTCGGATTTTGACCATCAAGTGGTGGTCAAAGTCGCTCCACTAAGGGAGATACCTAGTGTCGGTTGATGGCTCTATGTTCCTTGGGATACGTGGTGCTTTTTGATTACCTCTTGATGTTTGTTTGATCCTGCTTAGTCCACATGTCATGGCTAGTTGGTTTCAGGTTGTTGTTTAGCATTCAGTTGTTTGGGGGTGATTTAACTCTTTTTGGTTAATGGCATGGGTTTAGTCCCACACACCCTGTGTGGGGGTGCCTTAGCACCACAAAAGGGGGAAGTCACCCCTATGTGGATTACCACCAAGCGGTGGTTAGGAAAGCCACCTCTTGGCAAAGGCTAGAGTGTCAAGTGATGGTGCAGTGTTAACTTGATTGATTGTGGTTTGACTTGGATGTCCCAATTGATTATGGTTTGCTCTATTTGATAGAGTTGAATTGTTGACTTTGTTTGACCATGGGTTGACCGATTGAGTTTAGTGGTCTATAACAAATCTCCCCTTTTAAATTAATATTTTTATCTTTTAAAAATGTGCTTTTTATCCCTTTGAAGATGATGTTTTTAAAAGGAAGACTTTTTATCATTGTAGCAAATCATGTATTGGTGAGGAAACGAGTGTCCTATTAAACCAATTATTTTTGTGGGAAAAATGAATGATGAAAACTTAGGGGTTTGAGTATTTTGAAACCTTGGTTACAGCAATTTTGTGGAAATTCAATGATTTTTAGAAAGCAATTTTGTGGAAAATTTGTATGATTCTTAGGAAGCAATTTTGTGGAAATTGAATGATTCTTAGGAAGCAATTTTGTGGAAAATTGTATGATTCTTAGGAAGCAATTTTGTGGAAAAATTGTATGATTCTTAGGAAGCAAATTTGTGGAAATTGAATGATTATTAGGAAGTAATTTTGTAGAAATTGTATGATTCTTAGAAAATAATTTTATGGAAAAAATGAATGATTCTTAGGAAATAAATTTGTGGAAAAATTGAATGATTCTTAGAAAACAATTTTGTAGAAAAAAATCAATTTATTCTTAAGAAGCAAATTTGTGGAAAATTTGAATGAAAACCAAGGATCAACTTTACAAAAAGATTGAATAAAATTTAGGTTTGTTTTCGTGAAAGATAAGTTTGTTTTTATTGAGAAAACGAATGGAAAATTATATTGTGAGGATATTACTTTAAAATGCAATCTTTTAGTTTAAAATAAGGAAAGAATAAATGCAGAATTCATTCTTTGAGGGAATTATGGGGTTCCCTCTTGGTTTTTGTAAATTCTTAACTAGAAGTAGTTGTTTGTGGTTATTGTTGTTAATTAATTGAAATAATAGATTAAGGGTATTTTTTATTAAATGGAAGAAAAATTCCTTGATGATAAGTTTATCCTTTCAAATGATTATATTTAAATATGTAGAGCTTATACTAAGCTTTGAATTTATGGTTAAGAATAGATAGGTTAACTATTCTTAATATAAGTATGGACTTCTCTTGGTATGTGATGCAGGAGCATCTGGGGACAGTAGGGCAATCTTGCATCTTCAAATTGTTTCAGTTTCTTTTCTAAGTTCTTTACTCTTTGACCTCTTATTTCTCAAGATTGGGGAAGGTTTGTAGAGCAAGTTTGGTTTGGAAAGTTTTGTAAGGCAAAGGAGGGAGGGGTCGAGGAAATCGCGACCCCAAACGTGGCAACGCAACTTTGGTAAGTTTCGTCGCGATATCGCGACAATAACTTGAGGCAGAGAAGGGACTCTTCAAACGTCGCGATATCGCGACGGTCGCGATATCGCGACGGTAATACATATGAAGCAGTGAAGTTGGAGTTCGGTCGCGATATCACGACAGTTCGCGATTTCGTGACCTGTCACGATATCGCGGCCAGTAAAGGGGCGACACGTGGCTAAGGGACCGCAAGACTTAAGGAAAATAGAAGGCAAACAAGACCAAGGGTAAATGACGAACGACCGGGCAAAGCCAAGCTGGACACGTGGCGGTCGTGAAGGGCACGTGGATCAAATTTATGGCAACAGGGGGAGAAGCTTGGATGGATGAACACGCAGCCGGCCACGTGTGTACAAGCTAATTTATGGGTCACTTTAACTGTTAAGGGAGGAGTCGACCGCGCTTTTCTTCTCGACATTTCTGGCTTTGTAACATTTTACAGTTGGTAGTTTAATGGAGGAGCCGACAGTGCAAGGACGGTCAGAACGACGCGGCCAGTGCAGGAAGACCATTAATGCCGGTACCTTGGTAGATCGGGCGGATGGCCGATTAAGACTGAAATTTTGAAAATCCAGGAAGAGGGAATTTTGAATTTGAAATTATTTTGTTGGTGGAGGCATTGATTGCCTGGAGGATCGAGGCCTCGTTAAAAACTCGGAAAATTTCTTGTAAAGGGATGGTGAAGTCGGGATTGGGGAAGAGAGACTGTGAGCCTGGAAAATTATTGTATGACTGTATTAAGAAAGTTAATGAAAATTACTGTGATTCTACTGTGAATTTGTGGTGTGAATCCCGGCTTGCCATCAAGTGGTATCAGAGCGGGAGCTCCTGAGAGTGTAACAGATCGCCGGAGAAGGAGGCAGTTACACCAGGATCTGTGGAAAGATTTTCAAAAAAAAAAAAAAAAGAGAGATAGAATGCCTCCACGAAGGAACCGAGGCGAAGGAGGAGATGTGGTGCCGGCCGAAGACTTCCGAGCCTTGCAAAGGCAGGTTCAAGCCCTGCAAGCAGAGTTACGCAGAAGGCGCGAACCCGGAGGGGATGAGGAAAGTGAAGACGAAGTTGAAGAGGAAGAACAAGCTGAGGAAGAAGAAGAAGTTGTGGATCCAGCTCAAGCCCGGTTGTATAAGGCCATCTCTCAGATTGGAAAGCAGCCTAAAATGGAGGTTTCTACATACTCGAGAAACCTAAATCCAGAAGAAGTGATTGACTGGATAAATGATTTAGAGGAATATTTCGAGTACGAGGAAGTTGAAGACCCTAACCGGGTCAGATTTGCTAAGACTAAGTTGAAGGGTCATGCCAGCATTTGGTGGAGAGGAATACAGTTGGAGAGGAACAGAAAAGGGAAGGAGAGAATAACGAGATGGGATAGAATGGTGGAGAAGCTGAAAAGACAGTTCATCCCGATAGATTACGAGTTAGATCTGCTAAGAAAAATGCAGAGCTTGAGACAGACAAACAAAACTGTCCAAGAGTACACTGAAGAGTTTTACAAAATTTCTATTAGAACAGGGCATTTAGAGGCAAACAAAGAGAAGGTAGCCCGTTACATTAATGGGTTGAGGCTTGGTATCCAGGAAGAACTGAGCCTGGTTCGAGTAAACACCATTGAGGATGCTTACCAATTTGCCTTGAAGGTAGAAGAAAAGCCGAACAAAGCGGTTTGAAGGCAAGCAAAGAGGAAGAGGCCGAGGTGGAAGGACCGGTGGGAGGACCAGTGGAGAAAGGTACAAAGATCCGAAGAAGACTCGGTGAAGCCGTAGGTAACCAGGAACAAAGAGAAGAAGATGTTTATCAGCCCCGAGATCGGAACAGCCTACCCAAGAGGACGGGGTGGATCTGGACGAGGATTTGGAAGAGGAGTATTTCGTGGAACATGTTTCCACCGTGGTGAAGAAGGACACCGGGCATTTGAATGTCCACAACACCGAGAAAGAACAAACAAGAGGCCTGAGGGCCCAGCCAGAGCTGCTGTGGCAGAGGAGGATGCTGAATCTGAGCATTCCGAAGAAGCGGAGAGAGGAGAAACAATGATTGTAAGAAGAGTCCTGTTGAATGAGGAGAAGGACACCGACCAGAGGAAAAGTTTATTCCGCACTAGATGTAAATGTGCGGGCAAGGTTTGCAATATCATTATTGATAATGGTAGCACGGATAACCCGGTTTTGAGGAAATGGTTACAAAGTTACAGTTAGAAAGGAAGAAGCACCCACACCCATACCGGGTCGCATGGTTACAAAAGGACCACAGAGCTTTGGTCAACGAGCAGTGTTCTGTTAAATTTAACATTGGAAATTATTGTGATGAGGTCCTCGTGTGACATCTTGCCCATGGATGCTTGCCACATGTTGCTGGGGAGACCCTGGCAGTTTGACCGGAGTGCGGTACATGATGGCCGTGCCAACACCTACTCATTGACAAAGAATGGTGTACGCCATAAACTAAAGCCCTTGAAGGATGCAGATGAAAAGGTATGTAATATTTCCAGAGTCTGTTTAGTTGAGGGAAGAGAGTTTCTGAACGGGTTAAAGCATAAACATTTATGTTATGCAATAATCCCTAGAGTTAGGGGGAAGGAATGCCAGGATACCCCAGCAGAAGTTCTAAATCTGCTGGAGGAATTTCCAGACATTGTGTCAGACAATGTACCTGAGGGCTTACCCCCTGTGAGAAAAATTAGCCATCATATAGATTTAATACCAGGATCAAGCCTGCCAAATAAAGCTGCACACAGGATGACACCTGTGGAGACTGAGGAATTAAATAGACAGGTCCAAGAATTATTAGAAAAGGGATTGATTCGGGAAAGTTTGAGTCCATGCGCAGTACCTGCAATGCTGGCGCCAAAGAAGGATGGGGAATGGAGGATGTGTACAGATTCACGGGCCATCAACAAAATCACTATTAAGTACAGATTCCCGTTACCAAGAATGGATGATATCATGGACTCGTTTAAGTGGAGCCGAGTACTTCACAAAGATTGACCCGAAAAGTGGCTATCATCAAATCCGTATCCGAGAGGGAGATGAATGGAAGACAGCCTTCAAGACAAGAGAAGGCCCGTTTGAGTGGTTGGTCATGCCCTTTGGACTCGTCCAATGCACCAAGTACCTTCATGCGACCGATGAATGAAGTACTGAAAGAATTTCTGGGAAAGTTTGTTATTGTTTATTTAGATGATATATTGATATTTAGCAGGACCCTGGAGGAACACCTGATGCATATCAGGAGGGTCTTTGAAAAGCTACGAGAAGAACGGTTATTAATAAATTTGAAAAAGTGTAATTTTGTCAAGAAGGAATTGGTATACTTGGGGTTTGTAATCTCAGCAGAAGGTCTGAAGATGGACCCCGAAAAGGTGAGAGCCATCATTGAATGGCCTACTCCAAAGAGCACAACAGAAGTGAGGTCATTCCATGGTCTGGCCAGTTTTTATAGGAAGTTCATAAAGAACTTCAGCAGTATTTGTGCACCTCTCACAGAGACAATGAGGGGAGATAAAAAGGAGTTCAAATGGACATCAGGGGCTGAAAGGAGCTTTGATACCTTGAAGAGAAAAGTTACAGAGCAGCCTGTTTTGGCACTTCCAGACTTCAACAAGGTATTTCAGGTGGACTGTGATGCCAGTGGCAGTGCAATAGGGGCTGTACTGAGTCAAGGAGGCAAGCCAATTGCTTATTTCAGTGAGAAGTTAAATGATGCCCGGAGAAAGTATTCAGTCTATGATCAAGAATTTTATGCTATGGTTCAGGCCCTGAAGAAGTGGAGACATTATTTATTACCAAAGGAGTTTGTACTGTTTACTGACCATCAGGCTTTGCAATACATTAACAGTCAGACAAAACTGAACCAAAGGCACATGAAATGGGTGGAGTTCCTCCAAAGTTATACCTTTGTGCTGAAACATAGAAGTGGGAAGTCAAACAGAGTTGCAGATGCCTTAGCAAAAGGCAAACTCTGCTGACTAGATTGACAGAGAAGTAGTGGGATTTGAAGAACTCGAAGGGTCTATACCCCGCAGATCTGGATTTTGCAGAAGCCTGGAAGGCTTGCTTGGTACCTATTACTATGGACAGAACAAAATGGTTGGATTTCTTAATCCAAGACGGAATGTTGTTCAAGGGTAGTAAGTTGTGCATTCCCAGAAGTTCCATGCGGGAGAATTTAATCAAAGAAAAGCACAACGGAGGATTGGCTGGGCACTTTGGTCGGGATAAGACCATTGCCTTGGTTGAGGAAAATTACTATTGGCCACAACTTCAGCAAGATGTGCGGAAGTTTGTGCAAGGTTGCAGAATATGCCAGATGGCAAAGGGTGTAAAACAAAATACAGGGTCGTACTCAGCCATTACCCGTGCCTCGAGAGACCATGGGAGGACATAAGCATGGATTTTATCCTTGGATTGCCGAGAACACAGAGGGGAAATGACTCAAGATTTGTGGTGGTTGATCGGTTCTCCAAAATGGCACATTTCATTCCCTGCCAAAAGACAAGTGATGCAGTTCACATTGCTGGGTTGTTCTTCAAGGAAGTGGTACGACTTCACGGTCTACCAAGAAGTATAGTTTCAGATAGAGATACCAAGTTTGTTGGGTATTTCTGGAGGACTCTATGGAAGAAATTGAAGACAGACCTAAAATTCAGTTCAGCATACCATCCACAGACAGATGGGCAAACGGAGGTGGTCAATAGAAGCCTGGGCAATTTACTGAGATGCTTGATAGTGGATCAACCCAAGGGATGGGATTTGGTCTTACCACAGGCAGAGTTTGCATATAACAGTTCAGTTAATAAAAGTACAAATAGATCTCCGTTCCAGATAGTATATGGAAACAGCTCGAGGAATGTGTCCGAACTAAGAACGTTGGACGAAGAGAAAAGTGTAGTGCCGAGGCAGAAGAATTTGCAGAACATATGAAAAGTCTGCATGAGGAAGTAAGAAGACAAATTACAAAAATGAACAGTCAATATAAGACAAGGGCAGACCAGAAGCGGCGGTTCAAGGAGTTCAAGGTTGGAGATGAGGTTATGGTGCATCTCAGGAAGGAGAGATTTCCTGCCAAGACTTATAATAAATTGAAAATGAAAAGGTTTGGACCATGCAGAATATTGGGAAAGCGGGAGTCAAGAAATGCGTATGAAGTGGAATTGCCAAGTTGGCTTGATATTTCACCAATTTTTAATATCTCAGATTTAGTGGAATATCATGAGGGAGAAGGTACAGAAATGCGAAGTCCAGAACCATGGCAACTTCCAGCATCTACTTCAAACACAGATGAGGCCGAGGAAGTATTAGATACCCGTGAAGGACGGAGCACCGTAAACAGACAGTATACTGAGTATTTAATCAAATGGAAGGGCAGGCCTGTTGAAGATGCAACTTGGCTGTCGAAGACGGAGGTTGACTGCTTGGGTCCTCCCCCAACAAAACATAAGTGAGGATCACTTCTAATTTACCCCGGGTGTCTGATGCAGGAGCATCTGGGGACAGTAGGGCAATCTTGCATCTTCAAATTGTTTCAGTTTCTTTTCTAAGTTCTTTACTCTTTGACCTCTTATTTCTCAATATTGGGGAAGGTTTGTAGAGCAAGTTTGGTTTGGAAAGTTTTGTAAGGCAAAGGAGGGAGGGGTCACGAAATCGCGACCCCAAACGTGGCAACGCAACTTTGGTAAGTTTCGTCGCGACGTCGCGATATCGCGACAATAACTTGAGGCAGAGAAGGGACTCTTCAAACGTCGCGATATCGCGACGGTTTTAAGACGCAGAGGAGAGGGTCTTCAAACGTCGTGATATCGCGACGTCGCGATATCGCGACGGTAATACATATGAAGCAGTGAAGTTGGAGTTCGGTCGCGATATCACGACAGGTCGCGATTTCGTGACCTGTCGCGATATCGCGCCCAGTAAAGGGGCGACACGTGGCTAAGGGACCGCAAGACTTAAGGAAAATAGAAGGCAAACAAGACCAAGGGTAAATGACGAACGACCGGGCAAAGCCAAGCTGGACACGTGGCGGTCGTGAAGGGCACGTGGATCAAATTTATGGCAACAGGGGGAGAAGCTTGGATGGATGAACACGCAGCCGGCCACGTGTGTACAAGCTAATTTATGGGTCACTTTAACTGTTAAGGGAGGAGTCGACCGCGCTTTTCTTCTCGACATTTCTGGCTTTGTAACATTTTACAGTTGGTAGTTTAATGGAGGAGCCGACAGTGCAAGGACGGTCAGAACGACGCGGCCAGTGCAGGAAGACCATTAATGCCGGTACCTTGGTAGATCGGGCAGATGGCCGATTAAGACTGAAATTTCAAAAATCCAGGAAGAGGGAATTTTGAATTTGAAATTATTTTTTTGGTGGAGGCATTGATTGCCTGGAGGATCGAGGCCTCGTTAAAAACTCGAAAAATTTCTTGTAAAGGGATGGTGAAGTCGGGATTGGGGAAGAGAGACTGTGAGCCTGGAAAATTATTGTATGACTGTATTAAGAAAGTTAATGAAAATTACTATGAATTTGTGGTGTGAATCCCGGCTTGCCATCGGTATGCTTCTATGAAAACTAAATAGAAGTAAATATTGGATTATTCTATGTTTTGTATTATGATAAATGACTTTCATTCTATGTTCACTTGAATGATAAATGAATTTCATTCTATGTTGGGTTAAATTATGTTTGAAATGTATTAAGGATAATATATTTCATGTTGACTAAATTATGTTTGAAATGTATTAAGGATAATATATTTCATGTTGGCTGAATTATGTTTAGGTTTGAAATCTATAAAGGATCTTATATTATTTTGAATTAAACTATGTTTTTTTTCTTTTAAGCGAAAAACCCCTTGCGGGGCTGCCTTGGTCTGAGAGACCACAAACATGGGGTTCTACATCGTCAAAGTCACCCGGGAGTCGCACCCGACCCCGCCTGTACCAACATTATCAATTGGATTTTGGATACCCAATTCAGCTTTTTGGTAGGGTGGAGATTTGAACCTGGGACCTCCCTTGGAGGATTGCCCTCTCCTCTCCAACTCACATACAACACCTAGGTAATTAAACTATGTTTTAAAAGTATATATATATATATATATATATATATATATATATATATATATATATATATATATCATTTGGGAAAAAGG